>OY282525.1:7182675-8432675 GCA_958296335.1 Urtica urens
TCAAGAAGATCTACTTTGAAAACAATCCGCTGAGGGGAGGCCTTCTCTCATCATTTCACTTTTGAACGTAGCTCTACAAGTAATGTTAAGGGCAATGCGTCTTTGAGTACTCTCATTAAAGAGAGGGTCACGAGGGTAACTCTTAGTCTGAGGACATATGCACTTAACATTAGTGTTGGGGATCGTGGGTTGCAAACAATAAGCACAACCCTCCCACTTAGTTTTTGGAATTGGGACATCTTCTCTTGTACGTTTGGAAACACGTCTCCATGAGTAAAGAAAGATAGAGTATATCACTAGGAAAAAGAGCCATAAAATCGATATTTGTGAGGGGAGAGCAGTGTTAATGCACTAAGGCACAAGGTACATACTCGGATCTTTCTTTCTATTAATTTAACTTTCCTGAGGAAAGTGATTGAGATTCATAAATCTCACTTTTGAACTTGAAAGTCTTTTAGATTCAAATTCTCCTAAAACTAATTTCTTCATCTTAATGACATCTTCTTTCAAGGCATCTTCATGGTGGTTGAGTGCCGTCGATAAGCCACAATTGCATCAAAAAGAGGGGAAGAAGCGATGAGTCGCAAATTCGGATTCAAAATCTTAGACTCGTCGACTGCCATACACCCCAGATTTAAAAGGTCATAAATGACACATTTAGTATTCGATTGAGCTAAAACCAATTGCATTAGATAGATAACTTCCGTACCTTTAATTTGGTTTAAGAACCACTAATTTTAACGATCCGAGCAAAGACTTATGCCCATTTTACTGAGCCATAACAATTTGTCCATAAATTGAAAAATAATTAAAAGTACGTTGGATATAGGTGTATTTAGAAAAGAAGTTTATTGAAACATTTTAGTTATTCATTTATTTTGATTTCAATTGTGTGTTATATTAACATATTAATTATTTATACAAAATAAAACAAACAATATACTATAAAACATTCAATAACAAATTTAAACTAGAAGTGCAATAAATTAGGTTAAACTATGTACACATATTTTTAAACTTGTAAAAAAAAATTGATTTCAAGTATGCTAAACATAAAATCTTTAAAAGCTGTTTTTAATGTATTTATATAGCATATTTAACAAGTGGAAGATCAACACAAATTATATTTTTGAGGTCGCATTAAAAAATTAAAACTGTCTAAGCTCTAGTCTTAGCAAAACCATTATTCAGGTAAATTTTAAAAACAATATTCGTATAATGATTTTAAATAACATGTATATGCTTATACTTTAACCTATGCTTTGATACCATTTGTTGGAATAGGTCTAGGGTTACGAAAAAATTATCATTAACACATTAATGTAGGAATGTAAAAATTTATTTTACTAGTAAAACAAATTTACTAACCTAGGCAAAGTGCATGAACATCTATATCTTTAAAATTATTATTATATACTTGAATACTAACTTTTATTGTAGTTTGATCTTTGATGAGATTTGGGAAAGGTAGATCGTCTCTTGCTCATTACATTCACACCTAAATGTGAACTCGATAAACCTAAGGTTTCTATTACAAGAGTCTATAGAGTGTTTGAAGGATTTGTGTGTTTGCACAATTAAACACAATAGCTCAATAACAAGTATATGAGCCAAAGAGCTAATTAAGCCTAAGTCTAATTAGGAATTAGGTTACAAAATAAAAACGTATTTTAGAGAGAGAGAGGAAGAAATATGGACGGCCAAAACAAGAGAGAAACAATAGAAAACTTTATTTTCACATCTCTATGTGAGACTCTATTTATAGGAGAAGGAAATACAAGAAAGAGTAATTACCCTTTCCTATTGTGTATTCATGACATAATATTTGACTTTCTCTCTTATTTTCCTTGTGTATGGCCGGCCAACCTCTTGCTTTAGTGAATGAAATTTGTTTCCTCACTTAGTAAACATATTTCATTCTCCAAGAAATTCATTTCCTCTTTTCTTTTGGGCAATTACCAATATGTAATAACGCACAAATAATGAAATTAATTTCATAATGCCTCAAACGACTTCTTGGCTTTAAAAAATAATTTATATTGCCATCATATGAAAATATTCAAAATCTTATTTTGACATTCACATCATTTTATGTCCATGTGGACAAAAATGCCCTTTAGACATATTCCGCGAAAACGTCTAGTTCAACACTTGAACTTATTTTGACTTAGATTCTAGTTTAACAATCCTACTCTAATGACCTGTAATAGTGACCTTATGGATTCAAATGAACAAAGCTTGAGCTACTATACTCGGACTCAAAAGTTCACAATTTTTTTTCGAGTATTAGCTTAATGTCAACTGACTCCACAAAAGAGTTGACACTGAGAATCTCTCGGTTCAAATGAATTTATTTTCCACTCAAATTTAACTTAATTATATTGAGCGGATTCATTGAATGTTATCTATGATTACCCTTCATGAATATCATCAACTAGATGAGATTTATAAAATTACCATTTTATCCTTCTAATTGTTATTTCCTCAACTCCTTTGTTTTCTGTGAATAAATTAAAAACAATGTATTGATGAGGAGCTAACAAGTCACATTTTTTCATCCAAATAAAGTCGGTACTTCATTTTGGATACCGCGCAGTTCATTTATTAACAATCCAAGTAATAAAGCATGAGGTGATATACATTGCATTTCAGCAATCTTGTACATGAATTCTATATCTATGAGAACTTCACAAAGTATACTCATGTCAACTTCACAATCCAATAAATCACCAATAGAGTGCATCTAGTTCACAAACTTGAATCTACAGTGTAGCTTTCTCAAATGAATATATTGAAGTCATGAAATGACATGTCTCATTTCAGGATTAAGTAAGCATGATGCAATTCATACATAGTGACCTTGAGACATTAGAGGTTAAATGGTTTGTTCTTACATTGTCTCTAAAGGTGCACTGGTCAATTTAGTATCTTCAGAAGATACACTGGAAGAACTATAGAATTCCTAACTCTCTATACCTCGTAACCAAACATCATAGATTCTTCCAACAATCATACTAGGATCAACAGTCTGTTGATCTTTAGATTGTGAATATTTCTCTTTAACCAAACCATAAAGAGATTGTTCACGGAAATCTACATTTTGTCTTTTCATATATTGTTAGGTTTGATATTCAAGTCTTATAGTCCTTAATTAAACATTGGAATAAACACTATCTCAATCATCCTTTCCTCGAATAAACTAGAACAGAAAACTACGAAACGTAACCTAGTCATTGTCCTTACTATGGACAAGCAAAAATGGGTACTCACCACCCTATGTCTTTCTAAAACGAATAATGATTCGAATCAAGAAGACAAGGACGCCCTAATGGCTTGAATCCGATCTGATGAGATTACGAGGTGCTATATTTGAGCATAGATGAACAATGTGTTGCAACAACAACATCATGATATTGATTCGGCCTATAACATGCTCTTCAATCTCCATGAGATGTTTGGAGGGCAAGGGCGTCAGGCTAGGTAACAAGCGGTTCGACAGTCTGTGAACTGTTGTATGAAAGCTAGGACTCCTGCTAGAGAACACATGATGCTAACCATAAGTTATCTCAATAACATGGAAATCCTTGGATATGAAATTGATGGAGAAACCAAAATAGATATGATCTTGGAAACTCTCCCTGAATCTTTCGAAAGTTTGAAGTTGAACTACTCCATCAATAAGCTAGGGTACACTGTTACCGAGCTAATGAAGAAGTATCACACCTCTGAAGGACTCATGTATAGGAACTGTAATGTCTACCTCAAGACTAAAGGGAAAAGTATTGTACTGATTACCGAAGCTTGTTTAGTAGCTGATAATGTATCATTGTTGATTCTAAACTCCGTTTCTACTAACCAAATTTTCGTTCCTTGAATGGGTTCAGGAAAATCAAAAGCTTAGGGGATGGCAACTTCTGTTTCAAGTGGGGTAATGGGAGTTTGGTGTATGCTAAGGCTGTGGGATCCGTGATATTGTCTTTCTAAGACAGAACTTTAAATTTGAATGATGGATATTTTACTTCAATTGAACTTATTTTGATATAGATTCTAGTTTAACAAACTCTACTCTAATGACTTGTGATAGTGATCTCATGGACCCAAATGAACAAATTTAACTAGGACTCTTGGATTCAAAGTTCACAAACTTTTCCAAGTCCAGTTTAATGTCAACTGACTCCACTAAAGAGTTACCACTGAAAATCTCTCGTTTCAAATGAATAAATTTTCAACTAAAAAATCTACTAATTTGTGATAAGCGTAGCCACTGAATATTATCGAATGATTACCCTTCATGAATATCATCAACTAGATGAGATTTATAAAATTACCATTTTACCCTTGTAGTTGTTATTTCCTCAACTCATTTAATACTTGTGAATAAGTGAGAAACGATGTATTGACGAAAAGCTAACAAGTTACAACGTTTCATCCAAAAGAATCCTTCATTCTATTTGGACACTGGCCGGTACATTTATTCACAATACAAGGTATAAAGCATGAGGTGGTATACATTGCATTCAGCAATCTTGTACATGAATTCCATATCTATGAGAATTTCACAAAGTATACTCAAGTCAACTTCACAATCCAATACATCACCAATAGAGCGCATCTAGTTCATAAACTTGGATCTAGAGTGTAACTTTCTCAAATGAATATATTGAAGTTAATAAATGACATGTCTCATTTCAGGATTAAGGTAAGCACGATGCAATTCACACATAGTGACCTTGAAATAGAAGATGTCAAACGGCTTGTTCTTACATTGTCTCTAAAGGTGCACTGGTCAATTTAGTATCTTGGGTAGATACACAGAAGAACTATAGAGTTTCTAACTCTTTATGCCTCGTAAACAGACATCATTGATTCTTCCCCTAATCATAATAGGATCTATAGTCTGTTGATCTTTAGATTGTGAATATTCCTTCTTAAGCAACCATGAAGAGTTTGTTCACGCAAATCTACATTTGTCTCTTCATACGTTGTTAGGTTTGATTAAGGACTATATGACTATTGAATATCATAAATCTTCAATCAAACGAAAAAGGAATGAATGAACATTTCTACTTTTATTAATTTAATCAGCAAATTACAATAAGGACTTATCAGAGATTTATATTACATCGATACGCAAATAAATAATCTTCTTGTGGGCATCTCTAATAACAGAGACTTCAAACACATTGCTCACTTCTAGTCATGCATGAAACTCCTATAAATGATTACTGTAACACAATAAACCTTGTAAGGTAAACATCCAAGAAACTAGAAAGATACTTCCACTTGGTAGCTAACGTCCCAATCCCACGTGTTACATACGGAAACCATGATCAAAATCTCGGACACGAGATATATGAAAAGAAATAAGTTGGAATAATGAGCAATTAGTGCCTACAAGACCCCAGAGATGGCATTATCGCTATTCTCGACATTTGTTGTGGAGGGAATTTATAGTCGCCATACAAGGATGTAGACATTGAGAAAGGAGACCTTGCGTTTACATATTACATTATAAGAGACTAATGCTCAAGAGGAGAAATGTTTTTGCGACCATATGTGAATCGTTTGGTCTCTAACTTAATGTACCCAACTTTGATCGGTTTATATACTTGAAGTTTGGGAGCATCCACTCATTCCTAAGCCTTAATAAGGCAATCTAGACACTATTTTCCACGTCGATCATCCGAAAGAAGAAACATATATACTGTTGGTGATCGATACATCTTAGCAACCATATTAAATGCGGAAAAAAATTAATTGCACTCACATTAGCCAATTAATATTAATGATTGCTAACAAAATCTAGATTTACTGATTTAATATATATATAGAAAGCAATTCAGCAACCAATACCATCCAATACTCGAGGATGACACCGTAGTCTTTCGAAACGTAATTTTCGAGACGAATAAGAAATATGAGTGGGCACAATCGACTCTCACCAGATCTAGAAACTAGATGGTTTGAGGATCTTTCTCCTATTATTTAGATACAGAATTTGCAAGTCCTAGGGAAATGGGAAGGAAAAATACAACCACCTAGAGAGAGAGAGTGGCGGGGTTATTCAGTGAAGAATGGAGTGAATTCTCCTCTTTCCTTCTATCCCTATTATAACATTTAGAAAAGAGATAACCCCTGAGAGATTTTCACTCCTTTATGAGAGATATTCTCTCCTTCAAGAGATATTATCTCCTTTGGATTTAATCTGGGCCATTAGATCTCAAAAGTGAATCTACACTCTTTCTCATCCATCATATCAATATCTATGGAAGAGATTTTCTCTCCTAAGAGATAAATTAGAGGAGGAAATTGAGGAGGCATAATCGGCCACCCCTTGGGCATAACCCTAGCGGATTTTCGGCCAAGCCTATCCCAAGCCCAATCCATGAACTTTTAAGGTACGTTCGCTTAAAATCTAATTGATTATTTATTTACTTGATCCAACAATAAATAAACAATTATGCTATAAACATTTATTTAATTATGCGAATACCCGTTTTCCAGAATTAATGATGTCAATCACCATTATAACTAGTGAGATTAAATTATGATTTAACACTATTATTCAAAAGTTTTTATCCGTATTTATCATAGTCGAATCGGGGACTATGGACTTAGTAGTAGAACCTTAAGGAACTCGACAAAAAAGACGATACAGCCCTATCTATTTTTCATTAATTCGCCTAGTCTTTCCGTGTAATCTAAGACTGGACCCTTCTTTAATACTAGAATTATATTTACTCATCCTGACGAGTGTCCACTGATATAGTCAGTACGTGATCAAGATTCTCCAGGTTCATCGTGTGTCAAGATAAGTCAATTTTTCTGTTATACTTCTCTTGATACATATTAGCACTACGCATTGTTGCTTCCCATCGAATGATTCATTTGAACATGAACTTACTTCCAAAGTGCGCGTAATCAATCGGTTCTGGAATCAACCCTTAGGTGAGTGAACATTAACCTTATTTCAGGAAGGCTGGATTCCGTATGTGTAAATCGCTTCCCACTGGAATCATACTCTGAGAAAACTCGCAAGACATTAGCGGTGATTAGAATGAATAGCCTTTTAGCAAATGAGTCAAAGAGCTTAGAAATATGATCCATTGTCCATGATCACTTCATGATTTAGTGGCCTTGATTAGTGCATTGTAACAATCCTTAAACGACACATCTACTCCAAGGCATGTCCGGGTCATACACTTATCACAAGTGCAGAATGCTCTCATATAGTGATCATCATTCACTCATGTGTTCCACATATATGACTTTTGATATAGCTTCCATGCGTATATAAGTCAGCGACCTAATTTCAGCACACCACTTGAAGTCAAGTGCCCATCACGTTACTCAATTTAATACGGAGGCTATGGAATGATGAATGTTATATAAATCTTAATATATAAGAAATAACAATTTCAATTCAAATATAATAAATATCAAACTTTATTTCATTAATAATACCGACAAGAATTTACATAAGTATCTTCTCGTAGGCAAAAATTCCTAACATATACTTGGTTAATTCGACAAGACATTGGATAATATCTTAAAAAGTACTTACATGCTTCACTAAAGGATCCATCAACGTTAATAGATTCATCAATAGAGATGTAATAACCGTTATCATTGAAGGGCTAAGACCAATTTCCTCTAAGCATAACCGAACTAATGGCAAGAGCCAAAATTACATGCGAGTGAAATATTTTAGGATGGTTGAAAGGCAAATAAGAAAAGGGAGTAATCACTATGATAAAGACAATAGAGAATTGATTGCGCCTGAATAGAAGATGAAATAACATGGCACAATTACGTGAAACTCGTGCCCTAGGCATCAAAATTTGTGAATCACAAAAACTATTAGACGATTTTGCATTCACGCCTCTCAATATTATTATAAGCAACACAAATATTTAAAATAAAAAGCGACTTTGGACTTTCAAAAGCGACTTATTAGTTCTGCACTAACATCATCAAATTTCTTTGTAAAAGAAAAAATCCATCCATTAGATGCGACGATTAAATTGTAATTGATTACAAGCTATATTTATAAGCGACTAGTCGCTTCTAATGAAAAAAATGTTGTCCCGAAATTTTGGTTCTCTTTTCTCTCATAACTAGTCCCTTCTAATCTAGGTCACATCTTTATAACCATGACTCTCTTATTATTTTCGTCATTTTTTATTGTATATGCCAAAAATCCATTCCCGGCAAATCCTCATTCCATGTTCGCGACCAATATACATCTCCGCCAAAAAACAACTTATGTTCTATGTGCTCCGCCTCAGCCAGATCTCTGCGACACCATCGCATTTCTTCTTGTTGTTTGGAAGACCTCGACCTTTCTGTCAACGCCATCTCCAATGATCAAGCTCGACCTCTCGTCTGCGGCCTGGCCAGCCTCACACATCTCAACTTCCCGGACAACTAAATCTTTAAGTGGCCCTCTCTCTTCAGAGCCTCTCCACCTTCGACATGTCCTTTAACAACCTCTCGTCTCTCGCCACCCTTTCCCACTCCCCGAATCTATCATCGTCGTTCTCTTCCGCCTCTGCCGCCGGCTCACCTGGTTTGATGATTTATTTTTTGTTTTTTATGTCTCAGTATTTGTTTGTCTATCTTCAAGTAATTTTTGTTTACTTTCAGGCTGTCAGTTTTATTTTTCTTTGTCAATATTAGTTTTGATTATGTGGTCACTACTCCGATTGACCAGATACTGTTTTTTTACTCTCCCGTTTGACTATTTTTTTTAGTTTTTTATTTATTGTTTTTTGGGTTTTTTCTCGGTTTCCTCGCCATTGTGTCGCCTCAGCGTTGCACTGTATCACCGCTGCCTATGTCTCGTTCATGCTTTAGCCAGTAAGTTTTTAAATATTATTTTATTTTCTTTGGATTAGTTAATAAGTATGTCTGTTAATATCTTTAGTACGTCTTATTTATATGTTAATTTATTAAGTTTTGTTAATAAGGTTTGTAAATATGCTAATATGTTTTTAATAAGTCTTGGTAATCATTTTTAATAACTTTTTTTAGATATTTTACTTTTGGTTAATTAATTTTTTTTTACGTTTGTTAATGCGATGCATGATTGTTTTATATTTTTATTTTTTTTAATAGGTTTACATTTATTTTTGTTTTATTTTATGTTTGTGTTTGAACTTTCTACCTCTTTTGTTTATTCATTTCGAACATCACTTCTTAGAAGGCTGGATTTTATGTTTACTTAGATGTTTTCTTATGTAATTATTAAATATGTTTAAATAAATCACTTAGGTCATTTGTTAGCTTTGTTATGTTATTAAAGAAATTATAACATAGTTAATTTATTAAAATAAGTATGTAATTTGTTTATCGCCTATTTTGTATTAGTTAACTTAGTAACTTAGATGTTGTTAATTTATATGAGTGTTATTATAATTTAATTAATTTCTGAATTTAGGTATGTAATTTAAGTAGTGATTTGTATTAGTTAATTTAACAATTTCGAAGAAGCTAATTTGAATGTATTAATTACTAAGTCTGTTAAATTGAATATGTTACTAAGTATATTTTGTTCATATTTGAAATTTATTAATATATATATATATATATATCCTCTATGACTTTAATGTTTTTGGTTTGTCCATATTTCAAAGAAAACTCTGTCCCAATTTTAGAGAAAATTCTGTCCATATTTCAGAGAAAACTCTGTCAAAATTTCTATAAACTGTTGTATAATTAATTGATTAAAACAATCACTTAATCTGTAATAGTTATATAAATCCCACAACATTCCTATTTCATATGTTTAAAATGGTCATTAAGTATATCTTCTAATAGCTCTTAATTTATAAGAAATTTTCCTAATTTATGTTTGATTCATTTTCAACATATAATGTTATGTCAAATCTAAGTAGGGATTGAATAATTGAGAATGATCGAATTAGTCTTGAATTCCAAATGGACATGAACGAGTTTATTCGAGTTGCACAATTCCAAATGAATAACAAGCATAGAGTTACATGTCCTTGTCAAAATTTCAATAATGCGATAACTCAATCGATAGGAGTTGTTCAAGCGCATCTCTTATGTAAAAGATTTACTCTGTATTACACTCTGTGGTATTATCACGGTGAGTCACGTCAAGAAATCACTCATTTACCGGAAATTTTTGATGATTTGAACGACCAAGATGTTGCTGGAATATACGACGCAGTCGAAGATATCAGGGATGATCATGACGATCATAACAATCCAACTGCATAGGATGTGGCCGACAGAGATCAGAACGCATATCTATGAACCAAGAAGTCACAAGCGCTCAAAACACATCGAGCGGAAATACCACCTAGTACGAGATATAGTTCATAGAGGGGACGCGACGGTTATGAAGATCTCAACGTTGGACAACCTTGCTGATCCCTTCACGAAACCTGTAACCAGTAAGGTCTTCGAGGGACACCTAGAAGGATTAGGACTGAAAGATCATTCGCATCTCCTTTGAGTCAAGTGGGAGTTTGTTTGCATTTATGCCCACAAATGAGATTTTTGATATTAAATACTTTTGTATTTGTTTTGCTTTGAAATTAAATAAAGATTGAATATCCATTCTTATTTAAGATTGTGTTTACGCATTTATGTCTACGCTCTGAAACTGTCATCAACGAAAGAAGTGCTAAGTACAGACTTGACAAGATACCTTCTTATGACTAGTTTAAATAATAGTTCGCAATCTAAAGATCGATTGGGCAATCGATTCCTAGTAATGATTGTTTGAATGAATTAAACGATATCTTATCTTGTGATATGGAGAGTTGTGACTCTGTAATTCATTCTTGATATCTTAATGAAGATATTGAACAAGACCAGTGAAGTTTTGAAGTTCGAGATAAAACCGTTTAATCACTCGAAACATCAAACTCACATACGAGGGGTATTTTAGTAATTACCTAAATCCTGAAGTGAGTACATGTATTCTTGTAACACTTTATGACATTTGATTTGTCAATGGGCAATGGCTAAATGAAGTTTCGTTGACCCGACGGTTGGTGTCATAATACTGTTTCCTTGAAACATGTGATTCACAGATATGAAATTTGTGTTGAAACAATGCTAAGGCATTAGTATCACACCATGCTCTGTTATGAGAGTGTGAGCGAATAAACCAGGCCTGGTATTCATCGAATAACGAATTCTTTGAAATAAAACATGTGACATGTTGAGACATTTCACTTTACGTTTTTCTCGTTCACAAATAACAGAGGACTTGGTGAAATAATAACTCAGGGGTAAAACGGTAATTTTACATTCCTCTGAGTTAATGATACACACAAAGGGTAATATCGTAAAATACACCGTGGACCGTGTGAAGAATAGTTTTGTCACATCAAACGGAAATATAAACGCATATGAACTTAGAGATGTTCAATATTAGTCCTTTAGTGGAATAGACTAATATTAAGAATTAAAAGCCGGAAAAAGTTTGTGAACTTTTGTGTCCGAGCTTTATTCTAAAGCTTCGTTCATGTGGGTCCATAAGGTCTCAATGATAGACTCTCAGACGAGATTTTGGTGAATTTGTTTACGTCCCGGTTTTTATTTTTTATTTTATTTAAATTTGTAATTTGTTGTAAATTTAAATTTTATAATTTTGTAATCCGGGAGACAAGAAGAAGGAAGGCAGCCTCCGAGAATGGCCTCGCATTTTTGAAACGCGTGGGAGCTATCCCGGACGATTCCGAACACGCCTAAGGACATGTGTATTGGACACAAGAGGGCTGTTTGGGTCGGCCAAAACCCTAGCGTGACCGTGTGTCTTTGGACGCGCGCGACCTAGCTAGGGTTAGGCCCGACGACCGAGATTCGGAAATCGTTTCCGAATAAATTTAAAATCTTGAATAATTAAATTTTCTTATATTATTTTTGAAATAATAAAAGTGAATTTAGTTATTTGAGTGGGAGATATTAATCTCTAAGTTTTAAAACTCGGAAATTCGACGACTCGACACAAGACTAGGAATAAAGTAGTTTATTTATTTTTCTTTTGTAAAGGGTTTTAATTTTAGAAATGGGCTATTAGATAAGTTAAATATTATGTTTTATTTTATTTAATCTTATCTCATATTCATCCACATGTAATATAGGATAGAACGCCAACACTATATGAATTGTTCATGCATCATTATAATTTAATAACTAGTTATGAAATTGAACATCGTCCACAAAAATTATGATTTTTGCAAAAACTAAGTGGTAGGGTTATTTGTCGTTGAAATAACCCGAGGTCCCCAACATGAATTTAATTAACTTGTGTGAATGAACTAAGAGTCACCCTCGTGGCCCTCCCTTTAATGGGAGTACTTCGGAAGCACATAGTTAATTAAATTGTTACGAACTAAGCTCTAAAGAGGAACGATGAAGCGGGGTCTCCCCTAGGAGAACCGTTTTCAAAGTAACTTGGATAAGAGCCCACATGTTGGTTACACGCTTAGACTTATTTGTCGAGTATCGTTGGAACAGCATAGTATATGTTGATTCAATTACAAATTTTAATTAGTATTTAAACAAATATTTATATCTATTTCCCGGCGGTATAGGAATGCCATTGAATGACCTACGGATCATAGGCTTCTTTTCTTGTTTCTCTTATTCATTAACTTGCATTGAATGACCTTATGTGCAATTCAACGCCGTATTCTGACCATGATAATCTGTTTTTAGATGGAGTTAAACGGTTTTATCAAGGCTCACTAAGACCATTATAAGTTTGGTGTTTATTTGAATTCAATTAGTATCTTTTAATTATGATTAAATTTTAAAATTTAATTATATTTCACAATAATCTTAATTAACTAATAATAATATCTAATAATAATTTTACTTAATATAACAAAAATTAAATTAAAAAAACACTTATATTGAAATTAGAAGCGACTAGTCGCTTCTAAAATATGGCGGGTAAATTTAGAAGCAACTAAAATATTATTAAATTTCGATGCTAGAAAGAAGCGACTTGTTGCTTCTAAAACCGCTTCTAAAAATATTCGAAGGTAAATATTAGACGTGACTAGTCGCTTCTATTGTTTACCCACCATAATTTGAATGTTTTTTATGTACATTTTTTTAACCCTTAGAAGCGACTACAGAGGCGACTAGTCAGTTCTAAATTTGTCGCTTCTAATATTTAGAAGTAACTTACCTTTAGAAGCGAGTTTTTAGAAGCGAGTTTTTAGAAGCGATAAAGTTGCTTCTAAAGGAAAATTAGAAGCAATTTTATGACCTTTAGTGGCTTCTAAATGCCATTTTTTTCATAGTGGATCGATAAAATAGTAATTTTATAGCTCCAATCTAGTTCGACAATATTCATGAAAGGTAAACATAGATAATATTCAGTGAATCCACTCATCACAAAATATGAGTAAAAATATGTTCATTTGAACCAAGAGATTTTTAGTAGCAATTTTTTAGTGGAGTCAGTTCGCATTAAGCTAAAACTTGAAAGAGTTTGTGAAGTTTTTTGTCCAAGTATGTTAGTTCAAACTTTGTGTATTTGGGTTTACAACGTCACTACCACAGGTCATTAGAGTATGATTTGTTAAAAAGAAAGTTAAGTTAAAACAAGTTCAAGTGTTGACCTAGATGATTTTCCAAAAGTTGGGTAATTTTGTCCATTGGGTCAAAAGATTATTTGAATGTAAAAGTAAAATTTTGAACATCATTATATGATGGCCATGAAATGATTCACAAGGCTACAAATTGGATTCGGGCCTCAAGAATTGAATTTCATTTTGTGTAGGTTTATGTGATAGTTCTACAAGGGTATTATTATAATTGTCACGGAAAAATAAAAGAAACATCTAAAACCATGTTCTAGATGCATATGGCCTGCCATATATCACCTTCAAGGAATATATAATCAATTTTGGCGAAGATATATGAAAATTCCCACCAAATAAAGAAAAAGTGAAACAATTACGTGGCTTGAGGCAATGTCAAGGCCAGGGAAATTGTTGGTAGAGATGCCCACAAGAAGATTATTTATTTACAAATCGATGTAATATAAAAATCTCATGGGTCCTTATTATAATTTGCTAATTAATAATTAATAAAAGTTGAAACTTTCATCCATTCTTTTTTTGTTTGTTTGAAGATTTATGATATTCAATAGTCTTATAGTCCTTAATCAAACCTACAACGTATGAAGAGACAAATGTAGATTTGCATGAACAAACTTTTCATGCTTTGCTTAAAATGAAATACTCACAATCTAAGATCAACGGACTATTGATCCTAGTATGATTGTTGGAAGAATCTATGATATCTGATTACAAGGTATTGATAGTTATGAACTTTATAGTTCTTCCAATATATCTTTTGAAGATACTGAATTGACAAGTGCACATTTAGGGACAATGTAAGAACAAATCATTTAACGTCTTTTATCTCAAGGTCACTACATATTAGTTGCATCGTGCTTAGCTAAATCCTGAAATGAGACTTGTCATTTCATAGCTTACATATTCTCATTTGAGAAAGTCAAATTCTAGCTACACTCTTGATCTAGGCTAGACTAATTGGTGAGATATTGAATTATGATGATGTCTTGAACTAGCTTTCAGAAGTTCTCATAGATATGGAATTCATGTACAAGATTGCTGAAATGCAATGTATATCACCTCATGGTTTATTATTTGGATTGTGAATAAATGAACCGCGTGGTACCCAAAATTAAGTAATGACTTTATTGGATGAAACAATGTGACTTGTTAGCTTCTCGTCAATACATTTTTTCTAACTTATTCACAAGTAAGAAAGGGGTTGATGAAATAACAACAAGAATGGTAAAATGGTAATTTTATAAATCCCATCTAGTTGATGATATTCATGAAGGGTAATCATAGATAACATTCAATGGATCCACTCAACATACTTAAGTTGAATTTGCGTAGAAAATAAATTCATTTCAACCGAAAGATTCTCAGTGTTAACTCTTTAGTGGAGTCCATTGACATTAAGCTAATACTCGGAAAACGTTTGTGAACTTTTGAGTCCAACTATAGTAGTTCAAGATTTGTTCATTTGGATCCATAAGGTCATTATTACAGGTCATTAGAGTAGGATTGTTAAACTAGAAGCTAAGTCAAAATAAGTTTAAGTGTTCAACTAGACGTTTTCTCAGAAAATGTCTAAAAGGTATTTTCGTCCACATGGACATAAATGATGTGAATGTCAAAATAAGATTTTGAATATTTTTATATGATGGAAATATAAATTATTTTCTAAAGCCGAAAAGTCGTTTGAGGCATTATGAAATTAATTTCATTATTTGTGCAATATTAATTAGACAATGGGTATTTTAAGAATTGTCTTAGAAGAAATAACAAAGCAATCTAGAAGCTCCCCCCATAGTCAGGAATTCGGCCGACATCAACAGTGGGGAGAGATATTATATCTAGAAATTCTTTTGCCTTGAATTATAAAGATAATTTCCAAAAAGGGAAAGAGGATATGAATTTCTTTGAGAATGAAACAAATGTGCTAAGTGAGGGAACAAATTTCTCTCACTAATGCATATAGACGGCCGGCCAAAGACATAGAGAAAGAGAGGAGTAAATCAAATATTGTGTCATAAATACACAATAGGAAAGGGTAATTACTCTTTCTTCTATTTTCTTCTCTTATAAATAGATGCTCATATTGAAGTGTGAAAATAAGTTTCTTGTTCTTGTTCTTTCTTGTTTGGTCAAACCTCTTTCTCCCGCTCTCTCTTAAATATCTATTTTATTTTGGCACTTAAGTCCTCATTAGTCTTAGGCCTAAATTAGCTCATTAGCTCATAAACTTGTTCTCGAGTTATTGTGTTTAATTGTGCCCACACACAAATCCTTCAAACACTCTATAGACTCTTGTAATAGAAACTTTAGGTTACTCGAGTTCACGACTAGGTGTGAAGGAGAAGAGCAAGACGAGACGACCAACTTTTCCGAAGGCTTCTCCAAGATCAAGCTACAAGAAATGTTAGTACCAAATAAATAATACTTAGATAATACTTTTAAATAATTAGATGTTCATGCACTTTGTCTAGGTTAGTAAAATTGTTTTTCTTGTAAAGAAATTTTTATATTCCGCCATTAACTTGTTAATGATAAAATTTTCTAAACCCTAGACCTATTCCAACAGATACATATGCCAAGAAAGAGAAATTTGGTTTTGATAGAAATTGAAAATGAGTATCGTGTAAATTAATATGAGATATAATCTATTTATTGATTCAGGTCAACCATTCCCCCCTATAAATACTACTTCATATTGTGAATGTGAAATCGCGCCAATACAAAGCATTCGACACACTCTCTAGAATGGTCGAAACTCTCTCTCTCTCTCTCTCTCTCTCTCTCTCTCTCTCTCTCTCTCTCGTTTTGGCACCAAAGTCTTTATTAGACCTTAAGTTTGAATTAGCTCTTTGGCTCGAACACTAGTTCTCTCTCTCTCTCTCTCTCTCTCTCTCTCTCTCTCTCTCTCTCTCTCCCTCTCTCTCTCTCCCTCTCTTCTCCTCTCTCTTTTGTTTTGGCATCAAAGTCTTTATTAGACCTTAGGTTTGCATTAAATCTTTGGCTCGAACACTAGTTCTTAAGTCAAGCTGTTAATAGTGCCCACACACTAAAACTAACAAACATTCAGTAGAACTTGGTATAAATTATCACGGTTACTCAGGTTCAAAGAAGACTTATTGTGAGGGAAGATGAGTGCTTCAAGGTTCAAAGGTTGGTACCGAGTAAATAAAAACGTTGTAGTTTAGTTTTAAGTGATAATATGTCCATGCACTTTGGCTAGGTTATAGAATTATTACATACTTTTTTTTAAATTCCACCACTTCAAAAGCGTTAAATTATTCTAAACTCTAAAACGATTCACATAGGTATATGATATCATTATCTGTATCTTTTTATATTTCAATTTCTTGGTTTTCAAATGAATACACCAATCCAGATAGAGATCTACTCAAAATCTAAGCTTCATTTTTACTCTTCATTGGGTCCAACTTGGCATCAAAATTATTATCGAGGTACAATCTATTTTTCTCTAGCAAGTAGTTTGCGAAAAAGGGGTTTGAAATTTTAGATGCTAAAAGAGTTGTTCTAAATGGACGAATTCGAAGCTATGACGAGATCAAATTGTTCTCGCAGCAACGTAGTGGAAGATCCTACACATGAAGAGAAAATTGACGTTATATGTAAATACAGCGATGCCTGAACTGCTTCTAAATTCCGCTTGTTTGGCTGGATTTTATTTTTCCAAAATTTCTATTAGGATATACAAGTGATCACTTGTTTCAAAAAGTTTCGACTCTAAGATTACAAAGTGACTAACTGTTAGAACCGTAACTCTTGTGGTTTTAAAATTGACATTCGTCAATTTTGAAAGCGTTTTTTGTCTTTTAGGATACGACAATTGAGAGAAGCATTTCAGTTTCCCTCAACCTTTTCAAGGATCCATCTCATATGAAGATGGAAGTTAAGAGCCCCAATGATAAGTTATGTGACTGTAATCAAAATTATGAGCACTGAGACCCCAGTTTAGACGAGAAGCTCAAAGAGTTTGGGCACATCCATGCCTTGCTTATGCAAGATAAGGATGAAAGGGCGCCAACGGCATGGTAATTACCATCACTGATAACACAAACTTGGGGCTAAGTCCGTCAAAATCCACAAAAGTACTACCGTTTGGAGATTCATTAGCAATTCATGTCAATGAAAAGAAAATAAATGTAAAGAAAACTCAAATGACTTTCCAAAGTCTTCAGATTATTATTATTTCCAAATGTTCGGTTTGTTTTTTTCTTACAAACGAAACAAATCTGTAACTAAACTTTTGTCACCATTAAGTAGATAACAAAAGCAAAAGACAAAAAAAAAAGTAAAATATATTTGATATGTATATGAATTGTTTTTAATTATTTGGATTAATATTGACTTATTATAATATGGTCCTAAGATATTGAATAAGTCATAGTTTAAAATAATATCAAAACTATATATATTGTTGTAAAATAATATTACACATATTTAAGATATTGCCATAAAATGCAGTGTTGTCATAATTAGTTGACATTATTGTCATAAATTTCTATATTTTACACGATAGATTAAAAATTGTACAGTTTTTTGTCAACGTTGTCGAGAAATCCAGATTTTTCTTGACCAAATTCTTATAAAAATACTCAGTTTCTCGACAAATCTATATTACTGAAATACTACCGAGTTCGAAAACGATTAATCACTTTAGCTAATTAACTTATCATAGTGTCATATTAAAAAGTTCATTTTTTTAAGATCATGGAATAAGAACCTAATTATTTTAAATCTTGATTAGCTAAACCTATATGTTAAAAATGACCGAATCGTCCCATGCGTCGAGTCCTGATCCTTGAGAATCATTTATTCGGTGGAGTAAAATAGATAAATTTATTATAATTTGCTTAATCAAAATTATAATTTGCTTAATCAAAATTAACTACTCAAATTTACTAGGTGAAAGCAAATATCACAGACAATAGGAAAAACTCTAAAGGATCTTGCTTTAGTAGGCCGTACACACGCGTGCATATAAAGCATTTTGACCACATCGTCAAATTTGTGTGAATATAATAAAAATATTATTCCAAACAAGGCCTGTAACTGAGTTTGACAGACTATCGTATATATAAATATATATACGTGTATATATACATAAGTGAATATATAATTATATATAATATATGTTTCTTATTAATAGAAGCGGGGTGATTTTTTTAGAGACAGTTGTTTGTTTTGGGTGGATGTCAAACTCACGAATTGTTAACTGAAAATTATCTAATATTATTACTATACTATTATAGTTAGTAGCTACCACACAAAGTGAGATGAATTTTAATAGATTAATAGTGTAAATATAAATATATAATATATATATATATATATATTATTGCGTCTACAACTTTTTCGGCATATATTATCGCTTCACATTTAATAAATTTATTGTCGCATTTTAAGTGATAAGGTTTTGTCACATCGAAGAGTATATATATATAATTTTATTACATATTGATTGTTAACCTGTAAACATAGAATAATACTGATCCTCGGGATACCAAGAAAGTAAAACCAAGCAAACAAACAAGAGTTTCTCTTATAATTAGATGATCTAGTACAAGAGCACAATAAGATCGAGGTTGAAATAGCTAGTAATGTTCTGCCATTTTTCCCGTATCTTCTGCTCCTTTTTATAGCTTTTGTTTCAACTGTTTGACGATTATTCTGAGTAGTGGATTTGTGGTTTCTTAGGTGCATTGTGCGGTGATCAATCTCACGTCCTTGCGATTGTTGCTGCGAGGGTGACCTCGTTTGCTTATTTTTGACATTCTCTCGTCTGAGCAAATTGAATGATTTTATTTACACGTGTTTTGTTGATTTGACTAGTCTTTAACCTATTATCTTCTCTTATGTTCGAAGTTCTAATCAATAGGGTCCGTTCTTACCTTATGAACGTTATATTCCCTATCTTTTGTGGTCCTTGAACTTACTTTACTCGGTCCTTTTATATTTGGGATTTGTCCTTTCTCGGTATACCGAGGAATACTATGATATGGATAATTTTCCCGGTAACAACTTCTCCCCACTTTCATAGTTTTTAGTAAAAATGGTAAGGAACTTTGTGAGCCATTCTTTGTTGATGTACTTTGTCACTTTTACTTTTCCGCCTTTTTCTCGGTATATCTTGAGTATAACTCTTATTATGTTATTTTGATACGTCGACATTTTTCTTGAACGTCGACGTTTAGTTTTAAGGGATGCCTTGTTTTAACGCGGTTGTTCGTCTTTGGCCGTTGGATGCGTGAGGCTTCTTCACCACGCTAGATCAAACCGTTCTCAGACTTATTATATAAAGGTGCCGAGAGTTTTGAGTTTCACTCTTTCCACTTCATCTTCTCTGACCCTCACGTGCGTAGTCTTCTTTGGTAGTACATCGTTCGGAGCCTGATCCTGAGAAGAAATATGGGTACTTCGGGCCTGAGTACTTTATTCAAAGTGCATTTTGGCGGTTGGTCCCTGAGGTGGGACGAGACCATCCTGTTTTGGCGGCTCCGGAGTTTAAGTTTCTATTCCGGAGTCTACGCTGTTAATGTACCGAGGATATGACGGGGTTTTCATCCTCTTCTCTCAAAACTTTAATGACTCTAATGGATACTGAGGAAAATTCCCGTGTTTTAGATGTTTCTTGCCCTTGTTCTACCGAGGGGAGTGGTTGGATCTTTGGAGTACATCTTCCTACGGATTCTTCCAAGAATGAGTACTTCGAGAGACAAGAAGGGGACTTCGCTGCTAAGCAGTGGACTATTGGAAATTAGTTGACTATTAACATAATAAACTATGTGACATATATAAATATGGCGGATACACATTAGAAAACCTAACATGTGAAAACACGTTTTAACCATGTCCGAATAGCCAAAGCATTAAAAATTACTAACATGTCAATTAGGAGACTTAGATGTGGGGTTGTATATAATCTCGTGGGTTGCTAGCTTAATCATAAGAACGAATTAATTAAATTAATAAATCATGTATCTCTGATACCACTTGTTGGTGATTGATGCACCTTAACAACCATATTAAATGCGGAAAATCATTGATTACACTCACAATCGCCAATTCATAATAATTATTGATTAACAAGATCTAGAGAATAACTTTATAGAAAGAAATTCAGCAACCGATACTACAGAATAACTTTATAGAAAACTTATGAGTTTGGATCAGATACAGAATGCCCCAATCCAACGCGCGCTCCATTTTCGTCCTTCTTCTTAATCGACTCCGTTTCGTCCTTCTTTTGAATCGTGTACTCGAGGATGCCACTGAGTCTTCCGAAATTAAACCTCCAAAACGAATAAGAAATACTCAATTGATATGTCACAAGATTGTTTCGGGATCTTAATCCTATTATTTATAATTGGAATTAGAAATTCCGGGGAATAGGGGAAGGAAGATACTTGGCCGAGAGAGAGAGAGAGAGAGAGAGAGAGAGAGAGAGAGAGAGAGAGAGAGAGAGAGAGAGAGAGAGAGAGATGGCCGAAATTCTATAATGAATGGAATGAATTTTTCTATTCCAATCTATCCTTATTTATAGTATTGGTAGTGAGATAACCTCTCAGGGATGTTCTCTCATTTTTGTTTAGATATTCTCTCCGTCTGAGAGATACTCATTCCTTCTGAGATATTCTCTCCTTTGGACTTAATCTGGGCCATTAGATCTCAACAGTGATTCTAAACTCTCTCTCATCCATGAGTATCAATATCTATGATTAAGAATTTATCTCTTCAGAGAGAAATTCAGGGAGAACTTTAAGGAAAAAGTTTAGCCCATCCTAGGGCATTCTCCTAGGGGGAATTTAGACCACCCTAGTGCCAAGGCTCAAAAATCCATTTAATTAATTATTTACTTTATCCAACAATAAATAAACAATTACGCTATAAACATTTAGTTAATTTTGCGAATACGCGTTTTCCATAACTAATGTTGTCAATCACTATTACAGCAAGTGAGATTAAATAATAAACAACATAATTATTCACAAGTTCTTATCCGCCTTTATCATAGCCGAATTAGGGACTATGAACCTAGTAGAAGAAACTTAACGAACCCGTCAAAAAAGACGATAAAGTCTTATGTCTTTTTTATCGATTCGTCTAGTCTTTATAAATACTCCACCATGTAATCAAAGACTGAACCCTTCTTTAATACTAGAATTATATTTACTCATCGTAACGAGTGTCCACTGATATAGTTAAGTCGTGATCAAAATCCTCCAGGTTCAACTCGTGCTAAGAGAAGTCAATTTATTATGTTATACTTCTCTTGATACAATCAGGCCTAAGCAGTGTTGCTTCCCTAGCGAAAGATTCTTTCGAACGTTAACTTGCTTTGAAAGTGTGAAAAATCAATCAGTTCTGGATTCAATCCTTAAGTGAGTGAACATTGAACTCCTTTCAGGGAGGCTGGATTCCGTGTCAGTAAATCACTTCCCACTCGAATCATGTTTTGATTAGCTGTGATTAGCATGAATAACATTTTAGCGAATGAGTTAAAGAGGTCAGAGACATGATTCAGTGTCCATGACCACTTCAGGATTTAGATCAAGTCTCACTATGACCATCATATTGGCCTAGGTTAGTGCGTCATAATGGTCCTTAAACGACACATCTACCCCAAGATTTGTTCAAATTGTACACATACCACAAGTGTAGAATGGTCCCACATAGTGATCAGTCTTCACTCATGTATTCCACATATATGATGTTCGTTATAGTTTTTCAGGCGCATATCATTCATTGACATCTTTTTAACACATCGCCCGAACTCAGGTGCCTTGAACGTGATTCAGTTTAATATGGAGGCTAAGGAAGATAGTTTTTATTGATTATGATTAATTATTTAGAACTCAGCCCACTAATCATATAATGTTTATATAGTAATCTAATTATCGAATTCAGTAATTATTTAGTCATCATCTTCAAGTGAGCAATATTTCTAACAAATGGTACCGGGTCATTTACCTCCTTATATGCGATAGCTGTGTAAGCCTCTCTGATAAATATATATCGCTCAGGTTGTCGTACAATCATGTTACTACGACGAATCATAGTAGGCTCACGTTCCGATTGTGGTTCTTCCAATGTTGGGGTAGGACTCATCCTAGCTTGTGAAGTACCCGTTACTTCACTATACATTTCCTTAAGCACAAGTTTGCTTCTCGGTACTGCATTCTTCATATAGTCCTCTTCAAGAAACCTAGCGTTCGTGCTAACAAACATTTTCTTATCAGTAAGACTATAGAATATGTACTCTTTTGTCTCTTTGGCATATCCCACGAAAGTGCATAATTCTGAACGACTAGCCAACTTGATTGTCTTATGTCTCAACACATGTGCTAGACAACCCAAGATTCTAATGTGGTTTAAAACAGATTTTCCACCACACCATCACTCATAAGGTGTTCTAGGAACTGTCTTCGACGAAACTTGGTTCAGAATGTAAGTTGCCGTTTCTAAGGCATATCCCTAGAATGAATCAAGAAGTGATGAGTAACTCAACATTGATCTCACCATATCTAACAGAGTTTGATTCCTTCTTGCTGACACAATGTTATGTTGTGGAGTGCCAGGTGTTGTAAGCTGAGAATGAATACCTTCTTCTATAAGAAGATCCTCAAACTATCCGGACAATTACTCTCCCTTGTTGGCAGAGATGCTCAAGAGAAAATTATTTATTTACATATTGATGTAATATATAAATCTTTCATAAAGTCCTTATTGTAATTTTCTGATTAAATTTTTAAAAGTTGAAACGTTCATCTGTTCCTTTTCCGATTGTTTGAAGATTTATGATATTAAATAGTCTTATAGTCCTTAATCAAACCTAACAATATATGAAGAGACAAATGTAGATTTGCGTGAACAAACTCTTCATGGTTTGGTTAAAACGATATATTCACAATCTAAAGATCAATGGACTATTGATCACAGTATGATTGTTGGAAGAATATATGATATCTGGTTACGAATCATAAAGAGTTAGGAACTCTATAGTTCTTCCAGTGTATCTTTCGAAGATACTGAATTGACCAGTGCACCTATAGACACAATGTAAGAACAAACCATTTAACCTCTTCTGTCTCAAGAATACTTTGTTTGAATTGCATCATGCTTACCTAAATCTTGAAATGAGACATGTCATTTCATAGCTTCTATATTCTCATTTGAGAAAGTCAAATTCTAGGTCCACTAAGTGATCTAGATTAGACCAAATGGTGAGATATTAAGTTATGAAGATGTCATGAACTAGTTTTGTGAAGTTCTCATAGATATGGAATTCATGTACAAGATTGCTGAAATGCAATCTATATCACCTCATGTTTTATTACTTGAATTGTGAATAAATGAACCGCGCGATATCCAAAATTAAGTAGCGACTTTATTTGGATAAAATAATATGACTTGTTAGCTCCTCGTCAATACATTTATTATAACTTATTCATAAGTAACAAAGAAGTTAAGGAAATGACAACTAGAAGGGTGAAATAGTAATTTTATAAATCTCATCTAGTTTATGATATTCATGAAGGGTAATCATAGATAACATTCAATGGATCCATTCAATATAATTAAATTACATTTGAGTAGAAAATAAATTCATTTGAACCGAAAGATTCTCAGTGTCAACTCTTTAGTGGAGTCAGTTGATATTAAGCTAATACTCGGAAAAAGTATGTGAACTTTTGAGTCTGACTATAGAAGCTCAAGCTTTGTTCATTTGGATCCATAAGGTCACTATTACAAGTCATTCGAGTATGATTGTTAAACTAAAAGCTAAGTCAAAATAAGTTCAAGTGTTGAACTAGACTTTTTCTCGGAAAATGTCTAAAGGGCATTTTTGTCCACATGGACATAAAATGATGTGAATGTCGAAATAAGATTTTGAATATTTTCATATGATGGAAATATAAATTAATTTCTAAAGCCGAAAATTCGTTTGAGGCATTATGAAATTAATTTCATTATTTGTGCAATAATAATTCTACAATGGGTATTTTAAGACTTGTCTTAAAAGAAATAAGGAAGCATCTAGATGCCTTTCCCTAACTAAAGAATTCGGCCAACATTCATCGAAGAGGAGAGTTTTATTTCCCTTTTAATTATAAGGATAATTACCCAAAAGGAAAAGAGGAAATAATTTTCCTTGAGAAGGAAATAAATAAGCTAAGCGAGGAAACAAATTTCCCCCTTGCTTGATTATAGTGGCCGGCCATATTAGAAGAAAAAGGAGAAGAAAAAATCAAATATTGTGTCATGAATACATTATTCTTTCATGAATGAATAATTGACCTTTATATATTTTCATTCTCCTATAAATAGTCTCACATAGAGATGTGAATAAAAAAAAGCTTTCTCCTTGCTTTTGGCCGTCCAAATTCTCTCCCTCTCTCTCTTGAAATTCCTTACTTGATCCTTACTTGATCTAGAGAAGTAGCTTATAATCCAAAAATTGTTCTTTGTTCATATTGTGTAATTGTGCCCACACATAAATCCTTCTAGATCTCTATAGACTCTTGTAATAGAAACCTTAGGTTTCTCAAGTTCAAAACTAGACGTGAAGGAATCGAGCCGAGGAAGAAGATCCACCTTTCCCAAGACGCTTCAATTTTGAAGCAAGAAAGGTTAGTATTTAAGTAGTTTAAATAATGTTTTTAATTATAACATGTATATGCACTTTGTTTAGGTTAGTTAAAATTGTTTTACTAGTAAAAGAAATATTTATATTCCGCCATTAATGTGGTAATGATAATTTTTTTAACCCTAGACCTATTCCAACAGTCCATGACACTCAAACATCTCGTGTAGATTATAGAGCATCTCATATGTCACGGGTTGTCTTGGTGAGATTGCTGCAACACATTCCTCATAGATGCTAAAATGTAGCATCTAACAATCTCATCGAATCTCATGCAAGCATCATAAGCATCCTTATCCTATTTGCTCAAGTCACTACTCGGAGAATCATGACAGGGGGCTGTGAGAACGTACTTGTGTTTTCCCACCATCAATATGAT
Source organism: Urtica urens (assembly GCA_958296335.1). Taxonomy (NCBI): domain Eukaryota; kingdom Viridiplantae; phylum Streptophyta; class Magnoliopsida; order Rosales; family Urticaceae; genus Urtica; species Urtica urens. The sequence goes on from OY282525.1 coordinate 7,208,303, forward strand.
GTCGAGGTTACGTTTTCAATCAACGAAATTTTTAGCCTCGAGTTTGTTCGAATTCAAAATATTTTGAAGTGGGTTAAACGAGATTTTGCTGAAATTAAATAAATTTAGCATGTGCTACAATTCGAATTATGAAGCATGAACAATCCTAGTATGGTGTAAAAGCGATAAACAATTCATGGTATTATGAACTCAAATGATTAATTGCTTTTCCTATGGGAAACCGTAAATAATCGTCTTTCATAGTCGTGACACATCATTATTTAGTTTGAACCATCCAACAAGTCACAACTTCTAGTTCTTACTAATTACAATAAACTTTGGTCACTTATTTTTAATGCATAGTCTCTATGGGAGTATTCCTTTAAAACATAAGTCTAAATGTGCAACCGACATATGGGCCTTTATCCAAGTCAATTTGATAACCGTTCTCTTAGGGGAGACCCCTCTTCATCGTTTCTTTTTAAGGCTTAGTTCAATAACAATATAATTAATGAAGTCATACCGAAGTACTGACATTGAAGGGAGGGCCACGATGGGTGACTCTTAGTTCATCACACACAACATTAATTAAATTTATGTTGGGGATCTTGGGTTGCTTCAACGACAAACAACCCTCCCATTTAGGTTTTGAAAAAAATCGTATTTATAACTTGTTTATAAACATAAACACCATGATGCATGACATGTTTTATAAGGCGTTGGAGTTCTACCCTATATGACATGTGACGTGAAATGTAATGAGATTAAATAAATAATGTTAGTTCAAGATTGGCTTCGTTGCTTCGTCAAAACACTGATGTCCTTCATGTGGTCCTCCGCGTCTTAGAAGACATTGTCCCTGTCATCCTGTACCTTAGTTCAGTTGCTTTTTGGCGCCTGTCTTTTATCCGCTGGTCCCTGGGTTACCTCGGACTTCTGGCACGACACTGGAGTATATAAACCCTCTCACGCAACATCTAGGGTTTATGCATCTTTTCTAAACACGCCGCCCAAGCAAGCTTATCAAAAGGCTTTTTGTTCTTGCCTTCTTCTGGTGTTGAAAATAGCTTTTAAAGAAGAAAAGGCTTTTCTGTAAGTGCATCTTTTATTCTCCTTCATTGTTGTAAACATTATTCAGGACGTGTTCCTAACAAGTGTGACCAAGTGAGAAGTGCTCACTCTAAGGGGGAGCCTTAGGTAGATTCACTTTGAAAGATAGAAAGTATTAGGTTAAAGAATCTGTGATGTCTTTGTGTAACCTTTGTAACTTCAATCTTTCATTATGAAGTAATCTAAGTCACCGGGATAAGCTATCCCCCCAGACGTAGGCTGTTGCCGAACTGGGTTATCAACGTGCGTGTGTCTTTTACGTTTTGGTATTCGTGTTGTAATCTTGTGTGACAGGAACATCCTTTGTAACATCTCAGCCGATCACAAGATTCCTCCTTTTCATTTGGTATCAGAGCAGGTGCCCTAAGCTACTGGGTTTTTTTTCTCGATCTTGTCGTGTTGGCTGTCTCTTGTTCTCTGATGGATACATTCAGAGAAGGTGGCTCTGTAAGTCGTGCTCCCTTACTTGACGGGCAAAATTATCCCTACTGGAAAGCTCGTATGGGTGCGTTTATAAAGTCTATTGATCAAAAAATGTGGAAATCTGTTGTTGTGGGCTGGAGTATTCCCAAGAGACTCCTTGCTGATGGAATCACTGTAGAAGATGTCCCTGCTCTTGAATGGTCTGCCCTTGATGATGAAGCCTCTCTCTCAAACTCCAAGGCCCTTAATGTTATTTACAATGGAGTTGATAAAAATGTGTTTCGGTTAATCAACACCTGCAAAAGTGCAAAGAAGGCCTGGGATATTCTTGAAACCACTTATGAAGGAACAGATAAAGTAAAGAACTCTCGTTTACAACTTCTCACTGCTAAGTTTGAAAGTCTGAAAATGGCAGAAGATGAATCAATCAACGACTTTTATGTTCGGGTCAGAGATCTCTCTAATGAGTCTCATTCTCTGGGTGAACCTATGGGTGACGCTAAAATTGTTAAGAAGATTCTCAGGTCTCTACCTGAAAGATTCAGAATCAAGGTCACCACTATTGATGAAGTTCATGACACCTCCTCCATGAGAGTTGATGAGCTCATTGGATCTCTTCTCACTTATGAAATGTCCTTGACGAGTAATCCTGTCTCAAAATCTCGTAACCTGGCATTGAATTCAACCGGCCCAGATTTTGCCTCTTCCCGAAGTGATGAATTTACGGAATCTTATGAAGACTCTCTGGCTCTCTTGGCTAAGAACTTTGGCAGATTTATGAAAAGGTTTGACAAGAAACCTATGCCTGGTAACTACAAAAACAAGTCTTCTCAAAACTTCAGGCAAACCCCTCAGCCTCGGCATTTTAATCAGGATCGCGCATCTGGTCAAGCAGCAAAAGGAAAAGGCATTCAATGTCATGAATGTGAAGGTTTTGGGCATATCCAATCTGAATGCCCAAATTTCATCAGACGTCAACAAAAGAGCTACAATTCTACGCTATCAGATGATGACCAGAGCACTAAGTCTGGGGATGATGATGAGACTAATGTTGGATCAAACAATTTTCTTGCTTTTGTGAGTCAATGTACTTCCTCCTCTGAAGAAAATATAGAGCTGTCCTTAGCTCTTTCTGTTCTTGATGGGTCAGAGTTTGACAGCCCAACTGGTCTTCCTAATGCAAACATTTTTGATGACTTCCTATCTCACATATTTGATGTTCTCTCTTCGGACTCAGACCCCGTATCTGTCTTTCGTGATAACGACGAGATTAGTGGCTCTGTCCTTATTAAAGCCTACAAAGTCTTGTTTGTAAAAAGGTCAAATGAAAACAATATAGTTGGTGCTCAGGCTGATCAAATTGCTGACCTTGAACAGTCCTGTTCGGATCTTCTCTCTCAACTTCAAGAATTTCAAGCTGACTCTCCTGTTTCCGTCAAGGAACAGATCACATCTCTTTTGGAGGAGAAAACTCATCTTCTGGAAACAATCCGTGTTCTGAAACTCGATGTAGGTCGTCTCTCTCAAGATGTTACTCGCCTTACTCAGTCGGTTGATGCCCATCCTGGTACTGGTATCCTCAATGATCTTCTAAGGAGTGGAAAGTCCTCTGTTGATAAGTCGGGGTTAGGTTTCACAAGAGACTCACCCTCTTGTTCTCAACCTCGATTTGTACCATCCTGCTCAAATTCGAACATGGTTACTCCTCTTGCATATTCCAGCCTTCCAGGTGTCTCAGTCGCCCCTGCTAACAAAGTTACTCAAATACACAGAACTACATCTGTGCACCACAAATGGATTTGTCATTTCTGTGGAAGGAAAGGTCACATTCGCCCATTTTATTTTCGATTGTTTGGTCGCACTCCTTATCTCACCGGGCAACGCCTTCCTCAAAGAAGTTTCCGACATTCTGTGACTCATCACACATTCAACAATACCTCTCATCAACGCTGGCGTGTAAAAGGCTCCTATACTGCTGTTGTTGCCTACACCTCCCTAAAGGCCTCCTCTCGGGATGATTGGTACTTTGATAGTGGCTGTTCTCGCCACATGACAGGTGTCTCTGATTTCCTTGCAAACGTGCAGCCCTGCACCAAAGGAAGTGTCACTTTTGGTGGTGGCTCTACAGGTTCTGTGATTGGTCGCGGGACTCTTGAAGTGTCAGGGTGTCCTCCTCTTGATAACATTCTCCTGGTTGATGGCTTAAAAGCAAATCTAATCAGCATCAGCCAACTCTGTGATAATGATCTTACAGTCACCTTTACCAAAACGGGTTGTTCTGTCCACAATTCTGCAAACCTGGAGATCATGCAGGGTACTCGGTCCCCTGATAACTGCTACATGTGGTCGTCTTCCTCAACGTGTCTCCTGAGTACTCAGGACACCTCTACTCTGTGGCATCGTCGCCTTGGTCACCTAAATGCGCGGAGCATCAGTAATCTTATTTCTCAGGATGCAGTCATTGGCCTCCCGCCTACCTTTTCTTCAGACCTTGGCCTTTGCGGTGAGTGCCAAATTGGGAAACAGACTCGTGTTCCCCACAAAAAGGTGGACTTCATCACTACCTCGTCGGTTCTTGAACTTCTCCACATGGATCTCATGGGTCCGATGCAAGTTGAAAGCATTGGTGGTAAGAAGTATATTTTAGTTCTTGTGGATGATTTCTCCAGATACACATGGGTTGAATTTCTCCGCGAAAAGTCAGACGCGTTTCGTACCTTTCATGCCCTTGCTCTTCGGTTGCAGCGGTCTCGATCTGAGAAAATCACTCGAATCCGAACTGATCATGGTCGTGAATTTGAAAATGCTGATTTCTCTGAATTTTGTACTTCTGAGGGCATCACTCATGAATTTTCTGCTCCCATCACCCCTCAATCAAATGGAATAGTGGAGCGGAAAAATCGTACCATCCAAGAGATGGCTCGGGTTATGCTTCATGCTAATGATGTCTCCTACCGGTTTTGGGCTGAAGCTGTCAACACCGCCTGCCATATTCATAATCGTGTCTCTCTTCGGCCTGGAACTTCGATCACGAATTATGAGATCTGGAGGGGGAGAAAACCGAATGTTAAGTATTTTCGTGTGTTTGGGTCTGTATGTTTCATCCTGGCTGACAGAGACCCCAAGAAGAAACTTGATCCCCGCAGTGACGAAGGTTTCTTTCTGGGATACTCCTCTACAAGCCGTGCTTACAGAGTCTTCAACAACAGGACTCAAGTTGTCATGGAGTTTATGAATGTGAAATTCAGTGATGATGCCCCACCACACTCGTCTCCCTTGCCTGATGAAGTACTTCTTGTCTCTCCTGATGCTACTGACAGCGAGCCTGTGTCTACTTCTCCTGTTTTGAAAACTCCCTCGTCCAGAGTTATCTTAAATCACCCCAAGGAAGCCATCATTGGTGATCTTCATCAAGGTGTCATTACCCGCCGGAAAAACTCTGTTAATTACTTGGAGTTAATTGGAAATGTGTGCTTCACCTCTCGGATGAGCCGAAAAATGTTTCTGAAGCAATTCTGGATGAGTTCTGGGTAGCCGCGATGCAAGAGGAACTTTCTCAATTTGAAAGGAACGATGTATGGGTTCTTGTCCCACACCCTTCTGCGAATGTCATCGGAACAAAATGGATTTTCAAAAATAAATCAGATGCTCTGGGCAATGTAACCAGAAATAAAGCTCGTCTTGTGGCTCAAGGCTACACTCAAATTGAAGGGGTTGATTTTGATGAAACATTTGCTCCAGTTGCTCGTCTGGAAGCAATTCGTCTCCTCTTAGGCATTGCTTGCCTGAAAAAATTCAAATTGTTTCAAATGGACGTCAAAAGTGCTTTTCTCAATGGTGTCATAAATGAAGAAGTGTTTGTAGAACAACCGAAGGGTTTTGTGAATCCTCTTTTTCCAAACCATGTGTTCAGACTTAACAAAGCTCTATATGGTCTGAAACAAGCACCTAGGGCTTGGTATGAACGCTTGGCTGTTTATCTGACTTCTCAGGGTTACTCACGGGGTGTCAAGGATCAAACTCTGTTTAGCAAAAACTCAGGATCAAACATGATGTTTGCTCAGGTGTATGTGGATGACATTGTGTTTGGAGGGATGTCCATCTCGCTTGTTGATGACTTCATTGAAAAAATGCAATCTGAATTTGAGATGAGTATGGTCGGAGAATTGTCGTTTTTCCTGGGTTTTCAAATTAACCAACGCAATGATGGAATATTCCTTTCACAAAGCAAATATGCTCGGGAGTTGGTTCAGAAATTCGGCCTCGAATCTGGAAAACCAAAGAGAACTCCTGCATCCTCTTCTGTGAAATTATCCAAAGATGATTCCTCTAATCTTGTGGACACCAAGACGTGAGCATGATTGGGAGTCTCCTCTACCTAACAGCTAGTAGACCTGACATTGCCTTCTCCGTTGGAGTGAGCGCCAGGTACCAATCGTGTCCCACCGAAAATCATTTGAGTTATGTTAAGAGGATCATTAAATATGTCCATGGAACTCTTGATTATGGGATCTTCTATTCTAATGATACAAATCATCATCTTGCGGGTTTTTCTGATGCTGACTGGGCTGGTAATATTGACGATCGAAAGAGTACGTCAGGAGGGTGCTTCTTTCTTGGCAACAACCTCATCTCCTGGTTCAGTAAGAAGCAGAATTGTGTTTCTCTTTCAACTGCAGAAGCAGAATACATTGCAGCCGGTGCTGCCTGTACTGAATTGGTTTACCTTAAGTGTATGCTGGAAGAATATGGTATCTCTCAAGATGTTATTACCTTGTTCTGTGACAACACGAGTGCCATCAACATTGCGAAGAATCCTGTCTTGCACAGTAAGACCAAACATATAGAAATTCGTCATCATTTCATTCGTGATCTTGTTGAATACAAAATTCTCTCGCTTGAACACGTGGTATCCGAGAATCAGCTTGCTGACATTTTTACCAAACCACTTGATGTTATTCAATTCGAGAAACTGAGGGCTGGACTTGGTGTTTGCTTATTGGACCTATAGCAATCACAGATGGGCCATAGCTTGCTGATGTCAGGCCCACTTACTATCTCTGCCTGCATGCAAATGAAGCTCTGCGTTTTGATTCAAAGTGGCGGGCTAATGCGTCGTTTCGTTTTCTTGGGTAATAACCTTACTCAAAGGTTCTTGTGTCAGTTGTATATTTCAAACCACTCTCAGGCAGTTATCTCTCTCAACCATACTCTCGAAACCGTGCTTGATAAACACTTTGCAAGAATGGTGTCGACTCGCACTGGTCGTTCTTCGTCTGTGTCAATGGGAAATGAAAAGAAGAAGAAGATTCTTAAAAGAGTGGTCAAGAAGTCCCAGAAGAATAAATATGGGGTTCGAGTTCGAGGTTTGTCTCCAAACCCTAATGTTCCTCCTTCAATGGAGCATCCTCTGTCCTCGCCCTCTGACGACACTCGTCAAGCACCGATGGGTCCAGTTGAATCCCCTCCTCAGACTTCCTTGGGTCTCTCCGACAACCCCGTTTCTGACTCCGATGCTCCAATTGCCTCTTTGCGAAAGAGGAAGGCTTCTTCTCATCAGCCTTCGCAAAAGAATTCTACGACTAAAAGAACTCAGCATGCATCAACTTCTGTTGTCCCCGACTTTGAATGTGTTTCCCCTCCTGTCTCCTCTCACTCTCTAGAGGACTCTGAGTTCATAGCTAATGAGGCTGAACTGGCTGAGGATGCCGACACTGAGGCTCCTCCTCCTGAGAAGAAGAAGAACCGGGCCCCTCGTAATGTTATCCCAGACGTTCCCATAGATGGTGTTTCTTTTCACTCTATTTCAAATGCACTGAACTGGAAATACGTTCTGCGTCGCAGCATCTCGCCTGAGTGTGTTCTCTCCTCTGAGGCTCTTCAATGTCAGGACCCGGTCAACATTGTGAAACATGCAAACTTGCTGAAATCTATCACGACTGTTGGTCCCTACCATCCTCGCCTTGTCCGAGAATATGTTGTTAACTTGTCGGCTGACATCAACACTCCAGGGTCCTCGCACTTCCACAAGGTGCATGTTCGTGGAAAGTGTTTCTCCTTCTCTCCACAGGAGATCGCCCTGTATCTTGAGCTTCCGCAGCAGGTTTCTCAGCCGAACCTCCCCTCCAAAGTAGACCTCGTCAAGGAACTCTCGGGTGGTCGTGATTTGAAGGGATGGCCTGATCGTGGCCCGTATCCCGCTTCCAAACTCAGCACCAAATACTCAATCTTGCACAAGATTGGGATCAAGAACTGGTGTCCTACGACCCATCACACTGGCGTATCATTGGTCCTTGCTGGTTTTCTCTACCTTGTCGGGACTCGTTCTCCTATTGATGCTGCTACCTTCTTCTACGAGCAGATTCTCCGCCACGCAGGTTCATCGGCCATCAAACTTCCCATTGGTTTTCCATCACTCATTTGTGGAATTTTACTTTCTCAAGATCCAGTCCTTTTGTCTCCGGCTGAACTAACCGAGTGCAGCACCTCTGTCGGAAAGATTGCCATCAATTACAAACTTTTTCAGGCTCACCACGTACCGGACTTGGCTCCACCTCCACCTTCCAGCTTTCTTCATTCAGCTTTCTCTGATGGCACTGCTCCTGTTATTCCTCCTCTCTCTGCTGAGATCAGGTCTCTGGTGGCTGTGTCGGTTTCTGATGAGCTGACGTATCTGGATGGGGTCATTGCTGCTGCCTCTCTCCGACGCCGTGAATTGGAGTCCCTTCTACGTGCTGTTGTTCCTTCCTCTGCCTCGACCTCGACTCGTCCCTCTTCACCAACATAAGCTGTTCTGTGATTGTGTCTGTTGTTTTTCCTTTCCGCACTGTCTTTCCTGTTTGAACAATGTTTCTATTTCGTTTTTCTTCTCTTCCTTGCCTTTGCTTAGGCAAAAAGGGGGAGTTCTTGGGGTTGTTTATTTGTTTTAAAACTCTGTGATACTGTTTACTCCTCTGTCAGGTTTTCTGTGACATGAGTTTTTGTTTAGCCAGTTTATCTTTGGCGAAGCAGGTTCTTTCAGGTTTTTTCCTCAGCAAAGCCAAAGGGGGAGTTTGTTAGTTCAAGATTGGCTTCGTTGCTTCGTTAAAACACTGATGTCCTTCATGTGGTCCTCCGCGTCTTAGAAGACATTGTCCCTGTCATCCTGTACCTTAGTTCAGTTGCTTTTTGGCGCCTGTCTTTTATCCGCTGGTCCCTGGATTACCTCGGACTTCTGGCACGACACTGGAGTATATAAACCCTCTCACGCAACATCTAGGGTTTATGCATCTTTTCTAAACACGCCGCCCAAGCAAGCTTATCAAAAGGCTTTTTGTTCTTGCCTTCTTCTGGTGTTGAAAATAGCTTTTAAAGAAGAAAATGCTTTTCTGTAAGTGCATCTTTTATTCTCCTTCATTGTTGTAAACATTATTCAGGACGTGTTCCTAACAAGTGTGACCAAGTGAGAAGTGCTCACTCTAAGGGGGAGCCTTAGGTAGATTCACTTTGAAAGATAGAAAGTATTAGGTTAAAGAATCTGTGATGTCTTTGTGTAACCTTTGTAACTTCACTCTTTCATTATAAAGTAATCTAAGTCACCGGGATAAGCTATCCCCCCAGACGTAGGCTGTTGCCGAACTGGGTTATCAACGTGTGTGTGTCTTTTACGTTTTGGTATTCGTGTTGTAATCTTGTGTGACAGGAACATCCTTTGTAACATCTCAGCCGATCACAAGATTCCTCCTTTTCAAATAACATAAAAATAAATTTAACTCATGTAGTGGCCCATTTCTAAATATACAACCCATAAGAAAAATACATTGAAAATAACATCTTTATCTTCAAGTGTATGGCCGGCCCTTGACAATCATGATGTGTCATTCGGACTGAATCGGGATAACCTCCACGCGTTCTATAACGCGGGACCACACCCGAGGCGCTGCCTCCTTTCTTCTTGTCTTCTCGCTCTCAAATTACAAATTTTATAATTACAATACAAAGAGTCCTCGTAAATTGAGGCTCACAATTTGAGATTTAAAATCAATACCCGGGACGATAACCTGAAACAATCCTATGACCATATAGAATATGATTACTCCATAAAAGATATTAACATACATTCATAATGCAATAACCCAATCACACAAAAAACGCCAACACCTAACTAGTCAAAAAAACTCATAACTACTTAAAAAAATAATTTTTAATGCCAATTTTAGTTCTGATAACATTTGTTGGAAACTGGTTAACAACTAACCTATTAAATTATGAAAAATATCTAAATATGGCGAAAATTCATAATTTCAATCCTAATATGCGAAACTCATTTTGCAACATATTCTATAAGCATGGCATTAAAAATAACCTAACATGTCAATAAATTTCTAAACATGTCAACAAATCAAATCATGCACACCAGCAACCTATACCAATTTTATATCGCAAATCCAATTCGTTAGAAGGGAACTTACGGTTGTTGTCGACAACTTCTCGAGTCTCCTCTCCGTCTTCGGTCTACGAGAATCAATCTCGGAATTCTTGTTCAACCCTTGGTCGAGTGACACACCTGGGCGCGCCTAGGAGGTGGAATCCGCGCGTGCCTTTTGCTTCGGGACGGATCTGCGTCACTCGTCTTCTCCTTGGCCGAGTGAACCTGGAATTGGTTCTGCGTCACACTCCTTGATCTTGGCCGAGAGTTATTGGAACAAGGGCTGCAACACACGCACACCAAAAGAATCCTCCTTTGCCCGAGAAACTAGTTCACGAGCGCTTGAGGGAGGATGGAATTCGTCGCTGCTCCTTTGATGTATATGGTCGGCCCTATACTCCAAATAATCACTCAAACAACCACAATGGAGTAAAAAATATATCTCTGGGAATTTTGGAAGATCAAAATGGTGGGCTCTTTCTGTGAATAACGGAAGAAGTAAAACCTCAAGGAGGGTTGTCGGGAAACGATTTCCTCTCTTTCTCTCTCTAATATGGTCGGGCGAATTCTCTCTAGGGGAAGAGAAATTCTTGGCCGAGATCCTTAACTCTGATTAGGGTTCAAGTTTTGAGAAAGAAAGCCTCCTTTTATATCAGGGAGTACATTGCTTAAATTATGTCAAAATCTAATAATGGCCCGTTCGTCAAACTTAAACCCGTTAAGCCTTTTTAAATGAGATTAAATAATATTCCAGCCCATATATCACTAAATATGGCCGGCCAAATCATTATTGTATACTCCAAATTTATTTGATTTATTTAAAATAATATTTAATAAAATTAGAATATCTGATTGATTTATTGACATGTCATTAATTCATGTTCATACTATGCAAACAATTATGAAACGAGAAAATATTTATTTTCATCTTCTATTCATTTGAATCTCAAAATTGTATTATTATCAATATAATTATACAATATGATTCATAACATAAATGTAATAATAAATTATTTATTTAATTACGAACAAAATAACACAGTTTACATTTAATGAGAAAATCAATTATTCTTGTTCACTAAAATCTCATTCGAGAGTTTATGGACTCGCATGAACGAAGCTTTAGAATGGAGTCTGGACACAAAATTTAACAAAATTTTTCCAACATTTAATTCTTAATATTAGTTGATTCCACTAAAGGATTAATATTGAAACTTTCTAAGACGTGTTTATATTTCCGTTTGATGTGATAAAACTATTCTACACACAGTGCGCGGTGTATTTTATGATATTATCCTTTGTGTGTATCATTAACTCAGAGGAATGTAAAATTACCATTTTACCCTTGAGTTATTATTTCACCAACTCCTTTGTTATTTGTGAACGAGAAAAACATTAGGTGAGATGTCTTAACATGTCACATGTTTTTTCAAGGAAAGTTTCATTCGTTAAATACCATACCCGAGTTATTCGCTCACACGCTCATAACGAAGAATGGTATGATACTAATGCATTAACATTCTTGTAACACAAATTTTATATATGTGAATCGCATAATTCAACAAAACAGTGTTATGACACCATTCGTCGGGTCAATGAAACATCATTTAGACATTTCCCATTAACTAATCAAATTTCATAAAGTGGTACAAGAAAATATGTATTCACTTCAAGATTTAAATAATTACCAAAATACACCTCGTATGCGATTTTGAAGTTTCGAGTAATTAAAAGGTTTTATCCCAAACTTCAAATTGTCACAAGTCTTGCTCAATGTCTTCATCAAGATATCAAAAATAAATTTCAAAGTCACAACTTTCTATATCACAAGATAAGATATTGTTAATTTATTCAAGCAATCGTTACTCATATTCGATTGCCCAATTTATCTTTAAAATGCGAACTATTATTTTAAACTAGTCATGAGAAGGTACCTTATCAAGTCTGTACTTAGCACTTCTTTCGTTGATGACAGTTTTACGTCGTAGACATTTATACATAAACACAATCTTAAATAAAAATAAATATTTAACTTTCTTTAAACTTTTAGTAAAAAGAATACAAATTGTATCAAATTTCTTTTATCTCATTGGTGTGCACAAATTACAACCGTAAACAACCTAAAGACTTCGTCTTGATGCTTCTTGTTGCTCTAGAGGTCATAGCATACACGTGTACAAGTTTATAGGGAGACAAGTGATTATTTATAAAGTGTGCACACATGTTAATCATACCCTAGAACTCGTTTTGTTAATCATACCCTAAAACTAGTTTTTTTTTAAAGAGTGTACACACGTTAATCATATCCTAGAACTGGTTTTGTTATGCATCTTTATATATTTGTTTCCATGTGACATTTTAAGTATTTTCTATTTTAGATAAAATTTTAGTTACTAAGTCATTCGACTCACAACTTCATAACCTTCCTAATATAAATATATAGGAAAACGTGTATTTCTGAGCCCTATCCTCTTCCGGCGTGGCATCCCATTTGACAAATGCGCCCTCTGTAATGTCGAAGCCGAGTCAATCGCCGACCTTTTTCTTCTGGTGAGAATGAGTTTTTAGGCTTTGACTCATTGCCGGGAAAGATAAAATGTGGAATTGGAATATCAACTCATATGGGTTGGAAATTATCGAAGAGATTCTCAGAATCAATTCTCTCTAGATCTGTGAATAATGAATTTCTTATCTCCTCTTGCTCTTTAGATTTTAATTTTTCCCTTAATCGCATAAATTCTACTTTTCTTGATTACATCAATTTTTCGATCAATATGATTTCATCGCGTGTGCCTTCCTCTTCGTCTCAGGTCGCTTAGTCCAGACCTCCTCGGAGCCTCGTCAAAGTGGACGTCGATGCTTCTTCCCGGCCTTCTGGAGCATCTATCAGAATCATTGCTAGAGACCACGACGGTCAACCGCTTTGGTTGTGAAAGGGCCCGGTCGTGGCGTCTTTGTCAGAAGAGGCTGAGTTGATGGCAGTCCTCCTTTGAACTCTCCTTGAAAAATTCAGAAACAATCGCAATGTACTTTTCGAAGGGGACAACAAAAGCATTATGAACAGTTTCAGTTCGCCGATATCTGACCTTTTTGAAAACTCACCTCTACCTTCGAAAGAATTAGTTGTCTCAAAAACAGTTTTGATAATATTTCCTTCACCTGGTCCAGTAGACTCTCAACCAAACGACTTATTCTATTTGTCAATGATCAGATAATATTGATGATTATGGTTTCTTTTCTTTTTTGGGATGCCGTGACCTTTGTCCGTCATCATTGTATCATTGAGGCTATATAGTCATCTACCTCTCATTCTAGTCTCCCTCGACGTGGAATGTTTGTTTGTTAAAAAAAAGAAATATGAACCTTCTGCCTGCAACGTGTTCTGACACTATACGGTACACTGCATTGCCAATTCTAGTTCTTTGCACGAGAATATCTTCGAGAGGCTCTTTAATTTGAAGTTTATATTGTTATAAAGATGGCTTTTTTTAAGGCAGCTGGCTTTCTTCTTCTAATTTGTCTCTTTTTTTTTTTAACTTTTATAATTCTTTCATGCATAAAGTGCACCGCAGATATGTTAATTTCTTCCTTTCACATCATTTTGACTGATCATTAATCATTGCTTCATTAGGAGATTATTATTCTCCCAAACCCTTTCCGTCAATTATGACATTCTTGGTCTTCGCGTAAAACTTCATAATCTTCGTGTAAATCTTTTTTGAAAACTATGCATAAAAGTTTATGCTTGTAAGCGAATGATTTGATGTGTTTAATGCACCGTCTTACCAATGATCATTATCTTTGGATTAGTTTATTTTAAGAATGGACGGAACATATTCAAAGATGGTCATGAATCATAGTTTATATTATGCCAAAAGCTGATTCTGAAAACTATGTTATTTAAAACAAATTAAGTATGTCTTCGTCTAAAACTAAAACATTTTGCTTTACTTAATAGTATATAGAGAATTTGTCCAATTTACCATTTTTGATAAGTGCATTTTCAAAAATTCAATTAAAATAATTTTTTTACTAAAATATTAGTGCAAATGACCAAATGCCCTTAGAAATAATTTTTACTTCAATTTTAATCCTCTTTGATTTTTGCCTTCATGTAACCGGATAAAATTTAAAAAAACAAAAATAAAATTACTTTCAGAACTCTCTCTCTCTCTCTCTCTCTCTCTCTCTCTCTCTCTCTCTCTCTCTTCATTTTCTCAAAACTCTCTATCTCTCTCTCTCTCTCTCTCTCTCTCTCTCTCTCTCTCTCTCTCTCTCTCTCTCTCCATTCTAGCCATCGCTTCGGATTTATGTGTGGGTTTTGGGTCTCTTCGGATTTATTTTAATTTCAGTTGTGTTTAAGATTTGTTTGTGTTCTTCTTCATCTCTCCGTTTTGTATGTGGGTTTGCGTGTGTTCTTCTTCATCTCTTCGTTTATGTGTGTTTGTTTGTGTTTTTGTTTTTTCGTGTGTTTGGGTTTGGGTTTGTGTTTTTCGTGGGTTAGTGTTTTTATTCTTTCCCGAGTTTGTGTTTTGTGAGTTTGTGTTTTTTAGGTCTTCATTTCTTTGTCTTTGTTTCTGTTTGTTCTTTTTGTGGGTTAGCTTTTTTTGTGGGTTAGTGTTTTTATTCTTTCACGGGTTTGTGATCGGTGGTGGGCTTGTGTTTTTTATTTCATCGTTTCTTTGTCTTCGCTTGTGTTTGTGTTTTTTGTGGGTTTGGATTTGTGTTTTTCGTGGGTTTGTATTTTTCGCGGGTTTGTGTTTGTGTACTTTTCTAGGTTTCTGTTTGTGTAATTTTCCAGGTTTGTATTTTTTAGGTTGTTGAGAACCGTTTGTTACTGTTTCTCTTAGAATCACATGTTTCTCGGCGGTTGCATTATAGGTCATCAAAATGGAGGAAAAACGAAGAAGTGGGCGACTAAATCGAAAGGCGTACCGGCAAATATTACTGTTGACGCGGGGTCGTCAAAACAAATACGAAAGGCTGCGACACTATTGTAGACGATATTGTAGACTTTTTTTTGTAAAGTTTTATTTTAATTGTAGACGATATTTTAATTGCAGACCATATTGTAGATCTTTTTTGTAGACGATATTTTAATTGCACATCATATTGTGTACAATTTTGTAGACGATACTTTTAATTATAGACAATATTTTAGACTTTCCTAATTATTGTAGACTGCATTGAAATCTACATTATGGACCATGGAATAAAATAGTCTAAGATACTTGACAAAATTAAAGGGAACACAACTCAATAAATGGACCATGGAATAACATATTGATTCAAATAAATCATTACACTAATAATCATTGTTTCATTTAGTTAACTAAGAGTTAACGTTGAAACCACTATCTTCACGAGATTGTAGATAACAATGTAGACTCTGTTACAGATTTGTAGATAACATTGTAAACTCTGTTACAGATTTGTTGACTCTGTTACAGATTTGTAGACATCATCGTAGACCCTGTTATATATTTTCCAAGTTTAAACAAAAGATTAAAAGATAATGAGAAGAGTCTAATCTCGTCTTTAATAGCTATCTCTCGAAGATGGAGCAGAGATGGCGCGACGGTATTATCGGAGATGGAGCGGAGCCTTTTCGGAGACGTCGGAGTAATAGCGGAGTTTCTTCGGAGACAAAGGAGTACAAACGAAGCTTTGTCGGAAACAAAAGAGTATCAGCAGAGCTTCGTCGAAGATAAAATGGAGCTGGACTGTAGCGTCGGAGATGAAGCTTGAAAAAGAATGTCTTTTGGTTGATTTTGGTTGAGTGTTTAAGAAGAAAGTAAAGAGAAGAGCGAGAATGTGGGAGAGAAAAAGTTGAGATGATTGAAATGAGAGAGAAAATGTACCGGTTGTAACAAGTAAGGTTGCTTTTATTTTTATTTTCTTTTCTAACCGGTTATAAGCAAGTAGGGGTGTTTGTAAATTTTTATTTTTTAAAGGGTAAAGTGAAGTGCATATTGTTTGCAACCTGCGATCCCCAACACTAATGTGAAGTGCATATGTCGCCGGACTATGAGTCACCCTTGTGTCCATCTCTAAAATGAGAGTACTCATAGACGCATTGCTCCTAACATTGCTTTTATAGCTACGTTCAAAAGTGAAACGATGAGACAATACCTCCCCTCGGCGGATTGTTTTGAAAGTAAATCTTGTTGAACAAAGTGGTTGGTTACACACCTAGACTCAAACTCTAGTAATCCTCCCTCGAGGCCCTGCGAAAAGTTTTGAGTGATCAAACTTCTTTATAAGGTGACTAGTCAAAACATTGATGTATTGACATCATGACTATGCATTAGTGATGTGTCATTTACTTATGAAAGACGACTTTTTTGTGGCATTCCCTCGAAGGAGTAAAATTGTCATTTTGTTTATAACAGTTTTGGATTTATTCTTGTCAAAATAAAATTAAACTTAAAATCCTAAACAAAAGACTAATCGTAAATTGTTTCAACTTTCAGCAACATGTCTCTAAACCCCCCTCTCTACTATCCTTTCCTCGAACAAACTGGAAGGTGATAACTACGTAGATTGGAAACGTAACCTAGACATCGTCCTTACCGTGGACAAGCACAAGTGGGTACTCCCCACCCCATGTCCTCCTGAAACAAATGATGATTCGACGCAAGAGGACAAGGACGCCCTTGCGGCCTAGCTTAGATCCAATGAGATTGCGAGATGCTATATATTAGCGTCGATGAACAATGTGTTGCAACAACAACACGTGATATTGGGTCTGTTGGGATTGGTGCCCACAAAAGAGAAATTAGACAATGACATACATTTGTATTTATATTTTGCTGAAACATTAATATTATTAAATATTCATTCTTGATTAAGTTTGTGTTTATGTATAAATGTTACGTTCCGAAACTGTCATCAACGAAGAGGGTGTTAAATACAGATTGGACATGATAACCCCTTATGACTAGTTTAAACCATTTGTTCGCAATCTTAAGACCGAAAGAGCAATCATGTCTAATTAACGATTGTTTGAATGAATCATGATATCTTATCATGTGATATAGAGAGTTGTGACTCTATGATTCATCCTTGATATCTTATAGAAGATATTGAACAAGACTAGTGATACTTAGAAGCTCGAGATAAAACCGTGTAAACACTCGAAACTTCAAGATCACATACTAGGGGTATTTGGATACTTACCTTAATCCTGAAGTGAATTTATAAGTGACATTACACTTTATGACATTTGATTTGTCAATGGGCAATGACTAAAACTTAGTTTCATCTGACCCGACGGTTGGTGTCATAATGATGTGATGTTGGGTTATATGATTCACAGATATGAAGTTCATGTTAATAAAATGCAAATGCATTAGTATCAGACTATGCTTTGTTATGAGAGTGTGAATGAATTAACCTGGCCATGTATTCATCGAATAAGAACATTCTTTGATTAAAACATGTGACATGTATAGACATCTCACTTTGTGTTTTTCTCATTCACAAATAACAAAGGAGTTAGTGAAATAATAACTCAAGGGGTAAAACGGTAATCTAATATTCCCCTTAGTTAATGATACACATGAAGGGTAATATCATAAAGTACTCTGTGGACCGTGTGAAGAATTATTTTGTCACATCAAACGGAAAATATACGCGTATGAACAGAGAGAGTGTCAGTATTGGTCCTTTAGTGAAATCGACCAATATTAAGAATTAAAAGACGGAAAAGATTTGTGAACTTTTGAGTCCGATCTTTATTCTAAAACTTCGTTCATATGGGTCCATAAGGTCTCAATGATAGACACTTGGAAGAGATTATATGGACTTGTATTATTGATTTGCTCATCAAATATAAATTGTGATTTATATCGGGAAAGTTATTTTCTAAGTAACTTAATAAATAATTTGTTATTTATTGTTACATTTATTTATTGAGTCATAAAGTATCGTTATGTTGATAATAATACTCTTGTATGATTCAAAATAAAGAAAAGAAGAAAATGAATAATTTCTCATTTCGTACTTATTGGAAAGTATGAAATTGTTTTAATGAAATATCATTAAATAAAATGAGATTCTAAATTAATTGAATTTAGAAATAAATCAAAATAATTTGGGAATAAATTAGAAATATATGCACGAGTATGAGAGGGAGAATTGGCTGAGAATTGCAAGTGATGGGGCCTTGGGTTTGACTCAAACTTAAGCTCGTCTTAAACTGTTTATAAAAGGACTTAAGAAAACCCTAATCACTAACCCTAACCCTAGGTCACTCGGCCAAACCCTCTCTCTCTTTTTTCCCTTGGGTCTCTCGGGCAAAATTCCTAAACACAACACAAAGAGAAATTGTTTTCCTTGTTTTTTTTATTCCCAAGAGTTCTTGAGAGCCCACCCTCTAGATCTCATTATAATTCTGTGTGTATTATTGTTGATTTAATTCAAAAATTGTTTTTAGTATAAAAGGTTTTTGACGCTTCCTGCCGGCCGGAATCCTTCCCAGCATCCAATCCGGCGAAGAGATTCCAATCCGGCGAAGATCTCCCTTCCGGCGTCCCTCCAAGAGTCTAACGAAGGCGTCCAGGTCCCATTCCGGATAGGGTCACCTGTCCGGCGAGTCTCCCATCTCGCGAAGGTTTCTTGTCAGGCGATTGTTCCCAGTCCGGCGAGGGTCACCTGTCCGACGAATTTTCATTTCGGCGAATGTCACCTGTCAGGTGAGTCCCCTATCCGGCGAAGGTCTCATGTCCGGCGAGTCACCTATCAGGCGAAGTTCTCCATTCCGGCGAGCCCAATCCGGAGAGTCTGGTTAAGGCTTCCATTCTAGCGACCTCCCTATCCGGCGACCATGTTTTTCCAAGTTCGGCGAACAAGCTCCTAGGGCATTCCGATGAGGCTTATTTCCGACGTGACTTTGTTGTGGCCTTCCGACGATAGCGAGCAACGTCGGGATAATTTATTATCCTTATTGTAAGAATTCTCAACGATTTTAAATTGCTAATAACATATAAATTGTTTATATAGATTCTTAGTAATTTATTCGTTGAGTCTGTGATTTAATAAATCGTTTATTAAACATGTAGCTAAATTTTAATGTCTTAGGTTGTTTATATATATTAAAATTAGTTTTAATATATTAGATCAAATTATATTTTTCCGCCACATAGGATGTGTAATATAATTAAGTTGTTTAAATCGTTAAATTAATTCCAACAGGGTCAGCCTAAGAAATGCTCTACAATCTCCGGGAGATGTTTGGAGGGCAAGGGCGTCAGGCTAGGCAACAAGCGGTGCGATAGTTTATGAACTGTCGTATGAAAGCAGGGATTCCCGTTAGAGAACATATGATGCTGATAATAAGTTATCTTAATGAGATGGATATCCTTGGATTTGAGATTGATGGAGAAACCAAGATAGATATGATCTTGGAAACTCTCCTTGAATCTTTTGATACTTTCAAGCTTAACTACTCCATGAAGGAGCTTCACACCGCTGAGGGGCTGTTAAAGAAAAAGAAGACAACTGGAGAAGCTCATGCTACTGAGCACAGAGCCTCCACCTCTGGATCTAAGAAGAGATCTCATAGAGCCGACAAGAAGAACCCTAGCAAGGTTCAAAAGAAGAAGATGCCCCGGACTGCCAAGGTGGAAAAGCCTAAGGACAACTGCCACCATTGCAATGACCCCGGACACTGGCGTAGCAACTGTCCTACCTACCTCAAGGCTAAAGGGAAAGGTATTGTACTTATTACCAAAGCTTGTTTAGTAGCTGATAATGTATCATCGTGGATTATTGATTCCGCTGCTACTAACCATATTTTTTGTTCCTTGAATGGATTCATGAAAAACAAAAGCTTAGAGGATAACGATTTCTACTTCAAGTGGGTTGATGGGAGCTTGGTGGCTGTGGGATCCGTGACACTATCTTTCGAAGATAGAACTTTAAGTTTGAATAATGTGTATTATGTTCCTTCCTTTGGGAAAACCTTAATATCTGTAGCTCAAATTGTTGAGCAAAATTATTATTTAAAGTTTATTGATAATGGAATTCGTATTACTTCTTCCAATTCATTTGTCACTAATGTATGTTTAAAGAATGATTTATAGTATCTTTATCCTTTACAATTTGCTATTAGAGACTGAAATAGATAATGATCTAATTAGGGAACCCAAGAGGATCAAACTTAATGACTCCTCTGATCTAATAAAATTAACAAATCTCTTGCACTTAAGACTTGGTCATATTAGTCTAGATAGGATTAAGAGACTTGTGAGGTATGGTCCACTCAAAGCCTCTGCAATAGGCTCACTGCCGACTTGTGAATCATGTATAGAAGGAAAAATGACCAAACGACCTTTCTCTGATAAAGGTCGAAGAGCCACTGAACTGCTGGAACAAATACATTCTGCTGTATGTGGTCCGCTCAGAATTCAGACACGAGGAGGATACGAATACTTCGTTAGCTTTACCGATGATTACTCAAAATATGGGTTTGTCCATTTGCTCAAACAAAAATCCGAAACCTTTAACGTATTTAAGGTTTTTCGTGCTTTAGTGGAAAAGCAAACTGGCAAACAGATCAAAACCCTTTGATCTGATCGAGGTGGTGAGTACTTGTCTGAAGAGTTCGATGACTTTCTTAAAGAAGAAGGTATCGCTTCTCAACTTACAGCACCTGGCACACCTCAACAAAACGGAGTGTCAAAGAGAAGGAATCGAACTTCGATGGATATGGTTAGATCAATGATGAGTTACTCATCACTCCCTTATTCCTTTTGGGGATATGTCCTCGAAACTGCCGCATATATTCTGAACCAAGTTCCGTCTAAGACGGTCCTTGGTACTCCTTATGAACGATGGACTGGGCGTAAATATAGTTTAAGCCACATCAGAATTTGAGGTTGCCCTACACATGTGCTAAGGCAAAAGACTAGCAAGTTGGCTAGTAGGTCAAAATTTTGCGTGTTCGTTGGATATCCAAAGGAAACCAAAGGTTTCACATTCTATAGTCCCGAGGACGACAAAATGTTTGTCAGCACTAATGCTCGTTTCCTTGAGGAGGACTATATGAAGAATACGAAACCTAGATGCTTCCACCTCATCTGTAAGAACTGTTCTTACCCCAACTAAAACGCAACCTAACAATTCAGAACCTTGTCAAGTAGTACTTCGACGTAGTGGGAGGGTTTCTGAAAAACCTGACAGGTACATGTCTTATGGCGATGCTCCGTCACTGACATGGATGACCCTGTTTCCTACAGCCAAGCAATGGCTAGTTCTGAATCAAACCTTTGGTTTGATGCCATGAAAGTTGAGATGCATTCGATGTATGTCAACAAAGTCTGGAAACTTGTAGACCTACCTGAAGGGGTTAAACCTGTAGGGTGTAAGTGGATCTATAAGTAGAAAAAGGGTCCGGATGGGAACGTTGAGACGTTCAAAGCGCGACTAGTGGCTAAGGGTTATACCCAAAAGAAAGGTATCGATTATGAAGAAACCTTCTCGCCAGTCGCAATGCTTAAATCCATCCGTATACTTTTATCCATAGCTGCTGCTCTCGATTATAAGATCTGGCAGATGGATGTCAAAACTGCCTTTCTGAATGGAAATCTTGACGAGCGCATTTTCATGGCTCAACCAGACGGTTTCGTGGAAAGTGATCAAGAGAACAAGGTTTGTGAATTGCTTAAATCCATTTATGGATTAAAGTAAGCATCTAGATCATGGAATATTAGATTCGATAAAACTGTAAAAGGCTTTGGTTTTGAACAGTCAATAGATGAACCTTGTGTCTATAAATTGATACACGAGGGCAAGGTTGTGTTTCTGGTATTGTATGTCGATGATTTACTACTCATTGGTAATGATGTAGGCAAATTATCTGAGGTTAAAATCTGGTTAGCTAAGCAGTTTGATATGAAGGATCGAGGGGAAGTTACGTACATTCTGAGGATTCAGATCTTTCGAGATCAAAAGAACCGGACCCTGTCGCTCTCCCAAGCATCTTATATAGATAAGGTGCTGGATCGCTTCGCTATGCAAAATTCCAAGAAGGG
Source organism: Urtica urens (assembly GCA_958296335.1). Lineage (NCBI taxonomy): Eukaryota > Viridiplantae > Streptophyta > Magnoliopsida > Rosales > Urticaceae > Urtica > Urtica urens. The sequence goes on from OY282525.1 coordinate 7,230,257, forward strand.
CCTAAACTCCTTTAGACATGGAGTCTCACTCTCTAAGGACCAGTCTCCCAAGACTGCACAAGAGATTCAGGACATGGAAAAGATTCCCTATGCTTCAGCCATAAGAAGTCTCATTTATGCTATGTTGTGCACTAGACCAGATATATGTTTCTCCGTTGGCATAATTAGCCGTTTCTAATCAAATCCTGGACCCGATCACTGGGGTTTTGTTAAGCATGTTCTTAAATATCTTTGGAGAACTATGAACTTGATGCTTACATATTTAGGTATTGACCTGACTATGACGGGGTATACCGATTCTGACTTTCAAGCGGATAAGGATTCCAGGAAATCCACTTCAGGATCTGTGTTCATCCTGAATGGTGGATTCGTAGTTTGGACGAGTATCAACCAATCTTGCATTGCTGACTCCACCATGGAAGCAGAATATGTGGCTGCTTGTGAAGCATCCAAAGAGGTTGTATGGCTTAGAAAATTCCTTAAGTATTTGGAAGTTGTTCCAAATTTCAACGAGCCCATGACACTTTATTGTGATAATATTTGGGCTATTGCTAACTCAAAGGAACCTAGAAGCCATAAGCGCTTTAAGCATATTGAGAGGAAATACCATTTGATTAGAGAGATCGTGCAGCGCGGAGACGTGGAGGTGAAGAAGATCTCAACGGTGGAAAACCTTGCAGATCATTTCACCAAGGCCCTATCCAAGAAGGTCTTCGAGTAACATCGAGACGGATAAGGCATGAAAGACTACTCTCATCTTCTTTGAGTCAAGTGGGAGTTTGTTAGCAGAGATGCCCACAAGAAGATTGTTTATTTACATATTGATGTAATATATAAATCTTTATAAAGTCCTTTTTGTAATTTATTGATTAAATTAATAAAAGTTGAAACGTTCATTCATTCCGTTTTAGTTTGATTGAAGATTTATGATATTCAATAGTCTTATAGTCCTTAATCAAACCTAACAATGTATGAAAAGATAAATGTAGATTTGCGTGAACAAATTCTTCATGGTTTGACTAGAACGATATATTCGCAATCTAAAGATCAACGGACTATTGATCCCAGTATGATTGTTGGAAGAATCTATGATGTATGGTTATGAGGTATAGAGAGTTATGAACTCTATAGTTCTTCCAGTGTATCTTTCGAAGATACTGAATTGACCAGTGCACCTTTTGAGACAATAGAAGAACAAACCATTTAACATCTTCTATCTCAAGATCACTATGTATGAATTGCATCATGCTTACCTAAATCCTGAAATGAGACATGTCATTTCATAGCATTAATACTCTCATTTGAGAAAGTCAAATTCTAGATCCATTACGTGATCTACACTAGGCCAATTGGTGGGATATTAAATTATGAAGATGTCATGAACCAACTTTGTGAAGTTCTCATAGATATGGAATTCATGTACAAGATTGCTGAGATGCAATATATATCACCTCATGCTTTATTACTTGGATTGTTAATAAATGAATTGCGCAGTGTCCAAATTTAAGTAGCAACTTTATTTGGATGAAACAATGTGACTTGTTAGCTCCTCGTCAATACATTGTTTATAACTTATTCACAAGTACTAAAGGAGTTGAGGAAATAACAACTAGAAGGGTAAAATGGTAATTTATAAATCCCAACTAGTTGATGATATTCATGAAGGGTAAACATATATAGCATTCAATGGATCCGCTCAATATAATTAAGTTGAATTTGAGTAGAAAATAAATTCATTTGAACCGAGAGATTCTCAGTGTCAACAATTTAGTGGAGTTAGTTGACATTAACCTAATACTCGAAAAAGGTTTGTGAACTTTTGAGTCCGAGTATAGAAGCTCAAGCTTTGTTCATTCGGATCCATAAGGTCACTATTACAGGTCATTAGAGTAGGATTGTTAAACTAGAAGCTAAGTAAAAATAAGTTCAAGTGTGAACTAGACTTTTTTTCGGAAAATGTCTAAGGGGTATTTTTGTCCACATGGACATAAAATGATGTGAGTGTCGAAATATGATTTTGAATATTTTCATATGATGAAAATATAAATTATATCCTAAAGCCGAAAAGTCATTTAAGGCATTATGAAATTAATTTGGTTATTTGTGCAATTATAATTCTACAATGGGTATTTTAAGAATTGTCTTAAAAGAAATAAGGAAGCATCTAGATGCCCCTTCCCTAGCTAGAATTCGGCCAACATGCGTAAAAGAGGAGAGTTTTATTTTCCTTTAATTATAAGGATAATTAATTAAAAGGAAAAGGGAAATGAATTTCCTTGAGAAGGGAATAAATAAGCTAAGTGAGCAAACAAATTTTCCTCCTTGCTTGAGGTGTATGGCCGGCCATCCTAAGAGAGAAAGGGGAAGGGAAAATCATATATTGTGTCATGAATACATTATTCTTTCATGAATGAATAATTGACCTTTATAGATTTTTCCTTCCCCTATAAATAGAGCCTCACATAGAGGTGTGAAAGTTTAAGCTTTTGCCTTGTTCTCTCTTGCTCTTGGCCGACCTCTCTCCCTCTCTCTCTCTCTAGAAAATACTTCTTTTATTTTGGAACCTAAGCCCTCATTAGATTTAGGCTAAATTAGCTCTTTAGCTCATAGACTTGTTCTTGAGTTATTGTGTTTAATTGTGCCAACACACAAATCCTTCTAAACCTCTATAGACTCTTGTGCTAGGAAACTTAGGTTTCTCAAGTTCAAGACTAGACGTGAAGGAATCGAGCAAAGAAAATAATCCACCTTTCCCAAGACGCTTCAAGTTTGAAGACACAAGAAAGGTTAGTATTCAAGTAGATTAAATAATGTTTTTAATTTATAACATGTATATGCACTTTATCCAGGTTAGTAAAAATTGTTTTACTTGTAAAAGAAATTTTTATATTCCGCCATTAATATGATCAATGATAAATTTTTCTTAACCCTAGACCTATTCCAACAAGAAGTTATATGGTGGATCTTGTAGATTGGAATGTACACCAACGAATCATCATGCACACCAATTTTACAGCATTACAGAACAAAAAAATGAATTGTTTAACAGAGGACGATTTGCATATTTTCAGTACATAAAAGAGATGTCTTCCAAAAGAGTTTAGTACATTTCTTAATGCTTAGTCAAGTGGAGTCTGGGAATTATGATGAGCTGCACTTCAAATTGGGTGACAAAATCTACAAATTTACAATTTACGACTTTGAACTAATGTCAGGTAAAAAAAGCTAGTAAATATTTCAGTAATTTTGGAGTGTTATTTGTTAATGTAATGTAAAATGTTGTGTTATTTACAGGATTGAACCGGGACAATCTACTTGAAATTAAGGATAAGTTATGCATTGGTAATCCTCTGAGAGACGACTTCTTTCAAGTCAGTGGCATGCAGCGAGCAAACGTGCTATTAGGAATCCATGCAGCTCGGTTTGCTGAACTGAAAACGAGAAAATTGTCTTACTGAATGTGGCAATAACTGAGTCTCTGCTACTGCCTAGAGACGACAACACGTCATTTCCAACGATGTTCTTAAGATGACAACTAATCGAGAACAGTTTTCCAACTTAGGGGATGGTGAGTTTTTACAGGTTATGCGAGTCTTTCAAGAAGATTAAAATTGCATGGAGTAAAACTAGATTCATTATCGATGTCCTTTTACATCCATTGATCGCATGAGTGTATGAATTTTTTCCAGTGGAAAATCTGGTATGCAAAGAAAAGTTTGGAACATCCAATCCCAAGGATGTTAAAGTGGTCGTACATATCTAGCCCTTATTACGACGATATACGTTGATTTTTAAAGACGATAAGGTAAACAAAAACAATCTGTGTAAATTTTTGTTAAATATTTTCACTATGTTGGTTATCTGCATAATCCAAATTCGAATTACAATGTTTGTGATATTAGTATGAGTGAAACCTTATTGATGCAACTGACGTCGAACTCGCAATCGGGATGTATAAACGTTCTGACCACGCTAGTCCAGTAAAACTCACAGAGTCAACAAGAGCACCAAATTCGAAGGGCAAGGAGAAAGCTTCATCATCTTAAAATTATGAAGGAATCGTTATACAACCAGAAATGAAGAAATTTTGCAATGAACTGGATAGAGCAATAGAAGAAATTGAAGAATTGAAAAATGATGTGGATAAATGCAACTGGCGTTACGAGGAGATGTATCAAATATAGGGTTTTCACAGTGGCGAAAAGGTGAATAAAATCAATTTTACTAGTTCATATTAGTGGACCATTTCTAAATTTTAATGTTTGATTACACTTTTTTACAAGTCCGAGATGATAAAATTGAAAAAGAATGTAAAAACTTCAAACAACTAAAACAACGATGACTTCATGGAACCACCCAAGATAAAATCATACACATTAATTTGAAATATGTGATTGTGTTTTGCGAATTTGTTACATTTTTTACATCGTATATTAATTGTATATGGATATAATTAATATTAATGACAACGACCAAACATTGCAGGCTTAAGTAATATGGACAATTTTATATGAATAGATGTTTGAAATATATGTGTTAATCTATTTCACTAAAATATTTGGTTATGTTAATTAATTGATGGTTAATTTAATTCTAACTAACATGTAAATTCTCTTAAAAGAAAGGGTAGAAATGTTGAGGATGATCAATAAACACTTACCGTAATGGTAAATAAAGTAGTCATTTTGTTAATTAATATTTAATTTACGATCAGGTTAAACGTGTAAATTATATTGAATTTTAAAGTGCCAAAGTCGAAAATACCAATTGAAGTAGAGACACAACCCAAAGAAACAGCGACGTATCAGGAAAATTCTCCTACTTAACAAACACTCACCAGAACGGTAAATGAAGTAGTGATGTTGTTAATTAATATTTAATTTACGATAAGCTTAAACGTGTAAATTATGTTTCTACTAAAAGTGCCAAAGTCTAGAAAACCAATTGAATAGAGACACAACCCAAGGAACCAGTCCCTAATCTGGAAAATCCTCCTACTGACATCTCGCCTTTGATAGTAGATGATGAAACAGCAAAGATGACACCAACATGATTTAAAAAACTTTTAGTAAATTAATAAATCACGTGCTCTATTAAATTTTATAAAATATATTATAAACATGAAATATTAGAAAACTTCAAGAAGATTGAGTTTTTGCAATTAACGACGTAATCAACATTTGTGGTAACAAATACAGCAGTGTATCTCTTCAGTCATTAAATTATTCTAATGTGTAGAAAATCATAGGTTTTAAAAGGCTCCATAGAGGGCCTAAATTAGTACATGAATTGACAATGAGCTTAAACCTACAACGTGAACACCATGTAGTCTTCCTTTCGAGTGCCTTTGTCAATATCATGGGAACTTATAAACTGATTGTAAACTGCTATATAATTTACATGTAGGTGGAGACATACCAGTTGTGTTAGTACCAGATATCGAGAAAGGGAAACAACAAATCACTACTGAGTTGAAGGAGGTATTGAAAATGGAAATGACATTTGTTAATTGTAAAGAAAATGAGGAGTTAACTAACAATGTACTAATCATGATGCAGGTAAACATAAAATTCGATAAAAATGTTGGCATTCATGGTAATACAAATAGGACATGTCGTAAATCTATTTATCAGAGGTCGCCGTACACAGCTGAGAATAAACAACGTAGGACAAGGGCGGTAATTGCCAAAGAAAAAGAAGCCTATGCAAAATCAGCCCCTGAATTAGAGAATAATGAAGACATACCAAGCCAACCATCTTTCTCACTTGAGATTCCAGAGTAATGTTGTTTTATTTTGGTTTTACCTGGTATTTTAAGATGTTTTGGGTTTTATTTTAAAGACATTTATAGTGAATTTTTATTAATTAAGTTATGAACATGTGAACATAATATTTTGGGAATGCCGTCTTCGGACAAGTATTTTGATACATGTTATTTTGGAAAACAATATAACCTTGCTTTGATGCAAAATGAAAATGGGGTGTGTCAACTATTACTAAATTAGTATGTAAACATCAATTAACAATGCGTGAAGTGATTTTTTTGTTGAATTATGACAATGATTATTAACAAGCACTGATTAACACACAAAACCAAAATAATAATTTGGTTAGTAAAAGTATGTAATTTGTCAAACTATGTGTGTTTAGAAAGTGACTCCTGTAAATTTACGAATATTGGTTTATGTTAAACAACTAGTAAATTATGTAATAATTAATATCATCATTTGTGATTAACAACATCCATGTTAAACTACATGTGATTAATGTTAAACTACATGTGATTTACTGAAATGAAATATGATCATGATTTAACTTGTAACTAACAGATAGACATAAAAAAAAAAAGATAAAAATCTCCAAAATTCAATTTCCAAAATAATTCAAATGAAAAATACACGCACAAAAATCCAATTTCAATATAAAATGAAATTAGTACAAAAATTACAAACAATTACATAAATTAACTGAGACAACTACGTTTATTGTGTCCAGTTTATCCACATTTCCCACATCGTTGTGCGTAGGGATGAATTTGATCTGCCTTTGAATGATATCTCTTTTCATTTGGCCTACCAGCAAGACGTTTTCAATTAGAGTTTTTATCACAAAATCATTAGTAGGCAATCCCTAGTCACATTCATGAGAAATTGGACAAATATCTTGCGCACGGGTCATTGAAAGCCACTCTTGCTTATAGTAACAAAATACATAGTCTAAGGGACGTAAATTCCTATGGTACAGAGCAGCGCAAGCATGGGAGCAAGGGAACTCTTCAAGCTGCCAAAATCTACAAGTGCATGTCTTTATGGCAACATCGACAACTCTACGAACTGCCCCATCGACAACTTCAAATTGGTTTTCGTTAATTGAGTTAACCTGTAAAATAATATAGTAATAAACATGATAATTTACTGTAAAACATTGAGAACATAACTATAATTAACAGTTAAATATTAACAATAAACTCACATTCATCGATCGACCTGCTTCTTGAGCGTCTTTAAGGATCTTAAAACCGGTATTAGTAAGCCATGACATCATCTTTGGGATGAGTTTCCTCTTTTTGACAATCCAATTTTGTAAGAGGTGGCGATAACTCAAAACAAGAAAAGAAACGGGCCAACCCTGGGCCTCACGCAAAACGGCATCCAAAAATTTCGAAATGTTCATAGTCATAATGTTAAACCTTTTACCAGGGAAGTGGCTCCGAGACCATAACTCAGGATTGGCATTGAGCAAGTACTTCTTCATACTACAGTCATCATTAGACAAAATGCTTAACCAAAACTCAAACTCTCTAGAGGTGTAAGCCTTAGCACATCTATAAAATGAAGGTTGAGTGTGACTATTACCAAATTGAGCATTGACATTTTATCAAAGGTATTGCATGTATGACGGCCATTTTACCTTGGAAAAAATCATGTTAACCGCCTTTTGAATTGATTTGTGTCTATCGGAAACAATAACCATATCATTTCGTACACCATAAACCATTTTGAGATAGCCCATAAACCACCTCTAGGACTTATCGTTTTCTGAAAAGACGATACTAAATGCCAATAGGAAAAAGTGATTGTCCCAATCTTGAGCCTTAGCGAGAAGCAACGTCCCCTTTAAAAAAGTACCATCCACTGAAATAATTGGCTACAAAATGGGAAATCGAAAACAGAAGCTCCAAATGCAAGGAAAAAGTACTTAAAAGTACCATCATCTTCAACAACCGTTCCGGTAAAAGAACCTATTATAATTAACATATAATATATGAATACATACCGGGATTTTTTTGTAATATCATTTCTCCAATAATTGGTACATGGATGTACGACATGTCGAAATCCCCACGTAGGTCCTTCAATGCACTTTTGCGACCCTTCAAGGCTCTATCTGAACCGAGTACACATAATTTCAGCAACCCCGCCGGCTTTATCTCATTGGCTAAAGACCCTCTGAAATCATCTTTAACACAATTACTAAAAACCTTAGAAAATGTTCTTATCACAAACATTCCAAACATAGGACACTTTGCCGCATACAACTTCCAAGAACATTGTAAATCCGAACATGAAACTCTATATCTACTAGTGCTTGACTTACTGGTCTTAAATTCAAAGTTCTTGCTTACCGCTAAAATATTAATAGCTGTTTTTAAGGCTTCTTTGCTAGTAAACACATTGTCCAACTCCAACTAGAGATTCATGAGACAATTTTTAAAATCCTAATCATCAAGTAATAAGATTTAAAGTTCTTGATTATCTTCGTTTACAAAGTTTTCATCTTCACCATTCCAAGAACATTGAGTTTCAAATAGTTTAACTGCATTCAGAAATTATCTAACGATTATCAAAATTATATGTTAAATTATGACACACAAAACATCACTTACTTAAATCATGAAGATGGAAACCATGGCAAGTAGGAAAATTCATTAGTCTTGGACGATTTCTTAAAAAAAAGCTTTGATGTTTTTTGAATACCCACGCAAAAATAAATTATGGTCGTCAAATATCTATCATGAACGTAAATTGATGTTGCTTATTTAAAAACTTTGAATAATAAGTGGGAAAAGGAGATAAAAGATTTCCCTAAATGATAATATTAATTATATATATATATATATATATATATATGGTAACTTAAATATTTATTGGGACGAGGAAAATCAATAATTTAGTTCATTTACCTCGATTATAGGATATCACTTAAAATAAGAAACTAATGATTATCTTTTGCATTTATATTTCCGGTATTTAAATCCCCTAAATATTTTAGGCGTGCACAATTTCCTAAATATTAAAAAAAATCGAACTATTTCAAAATCAAAATTAGAATTTCAAAATATTTCAAATTTATTAAAAATTTCTAAAATTTAAAAGGAAAAAATTGTAAAGTTATACCGTCAATTATTATGCCACGTAATCAATAGGGCCATTAAACAAGATTTAACCAAACGTTGGCCATTTTGAAAAAAAAAAACACACCAAACATTGGTCATTTCGCTAATTTTTTGTTTTATTAATAGTTGCCTAAAATCGCTATAAATTGTACTTTCTATTTCTTTACAAGGAAATGAGTAAGGTATATAGTCAGTTGTGAAAACCTCATTGAATCTTAAAATTCTGCTAAACGCTTAGCCAACTATCACGCACAATAATCATAACAGTGTACGTGACAATTGACAAGCAAAATAGAGATGACAAGAAAAGGACATAAAAGAAATAAGCGACACACACAATTGGTAACCCAATTCGGAGCAACGTCTCCTACATCTGAGGGATGTGATAACCCGGTAGAAATAATTTCACTATAATAATAGTTTTTAGTACAATTGGTCTTATATGAACAACATCAACATCAAAGCCAAATTACTAACTATAAAGCGAAAACCTAATTCAGTCCTTCCGATTCACAGTGGGTAATCCGATTCACAGTGGGTAATCCGATTCAAACACTGCTCTCATTCAGATCAATAGTATTCCAGGCCGCCGATCTTGCACGTCTAGGAAGAAACTATCAATTCAAACGAAGCATCAACGAACGCTAAAGGCTGCAACCCTGCTATTTATAACGTTCAAAAGAAGAAGATCCTTACTAGTGTTTCCACGCGGTCAACCACCCAGCACCAAAAAGGAAGGATCTTCAATACACACTTATCCGAGAGTCACATAAAATTCCAAATAAAGATTTCAAAATCGCAGGCCGTTATGAAAGAGATATAGATAAGTAAATGAGATATATTCAGTCGAAATTCTTGCGTAATAAAAATACGCCAATCAATATGTACGTATTAGAGGACTGATATGTACGATATTCATGCTCGTTGTCTTCCACATAAGTACATTGGTATATTTTGTGAGTAAAGTCAACAATTCATGACGTGGATAAGATGTCTTGTGTTTGTTTATGAAAATTAAGGTCTCTTGTGTTTTTTTTAATGAAAATTAAGGTCCCTTGTGTTTTTTTAATGAAAATTAAGGTCTCTTGTGTTTAGTTGAAGTATGTTGTAAATAGTGACATGTAATTTATTCTCTTTTAGTTAAAACGTTGTTTGGAATATAAAGCGATAGGGAAAAAAGGAAAGAAATAGCTAGTTGACAAGAAATTGACAAAAAAGCTCAAAGGCAACAAATCACGAGCGTGTGCTTGATCGTCAAATCGTTATCATGTTAGATCGAATTTTCAACACGACAGCATATAATTTAGTGCAAACTATATTAATTATTATCAAAGTCAATCTCTCAACAAAATGATAAGTGTATTTGATCGTCAATTCATGATAATATTAGATCTAATTTTCAGCAAGATAACATAAATTAGTGTAAACATACACCAATTCGTATCAGAGCTAATTTATCGACAAAAATATGGTAATCTCAACAATCAATATCGTAAAATTTGCAGAAAATGAGGTTTCAATCTCTGAATGCAAACGATAAATACGGTTCTTGTTTTGCAAAAGCAGTCGACATCATAAATGTATTTCCGACCGATACAATCATTCATCACTTAGGTGACAAGTACTCTATGATATATAAAATAAAACAACGCCTGTCATAAAAGCATGTACATGACAAAAATTCCAAAACAAATCGGATTGAAAGGAAAATAGTTTGGATAGTCAATTGAAGACAATCTTAATGACTTCAATAGAATTTTCATCGACTTATAGAATATCAACTTAGAGAGAATATTTTTCATGAAATAATTTTATCTCGGATGAAAAAAGAGAAGAAGTAATTTTTGCTTTTTTCAAACAAACTGTAAAAATAATTTGTACGCGATGAACAGTATCATACACGAAATCAGAAGGTATAAATAAATGAAGTTTATTATGAAAATTCTATATATGTACACGTAAATAAACTATTTCCTTAGGATCTTAATAAATTAAACACTCAATAATTAAAAGACTTTCTAATTAAATCATATGCCAATAGTAACTCTTGATTTCATATTCAAAATTTGAATTAAAAATGGAAAATAAAAATAAAAATTTGAAAAATACCAAAAAAGACTAAAGCAAATCGATACAAAATTTTCAAAAAACAACTATCACGTAAGCATGCATGCTATTTACAGCAAATTAAAGAAATATAGATTATTTTGAATTTTTTTATTTTTATTTTGGCAAATTACCCAAATTTATATATTTTTATATTTATCATTCAGTTAATAACCTATCCATGCATAAGATAGGTTTCGATTTCTTTCTTGTAATAATGCTCTTCTGAGTGAACTCTGTTCAGCAAACCAAAACTATAATTTACTAATTCTTACAGAATATGATTGGAAATGACATTTTTTGCACCTTTCTACAACTCTGCTCTCATGGCAATGATGATTAAAATTTGACTATTTAACGACTCTCGTTTAATTTATAACGTCGGGGTAGTGGTGCACTATAATACTAAGAAAATGCTACTACATTTAAGGTGATCATGGTAGTTATATATATATATATATATATATATATATATATATAAAGCCAGCAAGTAAAATATGACTTTCTTTATATATATACACACACATATAAAGCCAGCAAGTAAAATATTACTTTCTTTTTTATATATTACATGCCCACTTATATCGATGTGAGTATGATATTCTTAAAAATGTATTATATAAGTGCTTTGAGGTGACCTGCACGGATGGAGAAACATCTATTATGTACATAAAATAGAAAATAAAAAATACATACTTAGAGAAGGCATTACTAAAATAAAGAGATGTCCTTTGCATATCTAATATAAAATTCAAAGAAATATGTACCGCACTTAAAATAGGTCTAATGCGAAATCATAAGTAGTTCTATGTGATAATATTTTCTATTTCGTGGCACACAACTTGCTGTTCAATGTGCCCAAAGGGACGTGATTCGAGGTTAGTGGACACAGTACTGCACAAGTATATATATACATATACCTTCTTTCAAAAACAAAAATTACTCAACTAATTATCAACTGCTATTATTTGATGAATATTGATATCTCGCATCAGACATACCCACTCGGTATTAGCTTGTAATCTACAGTGGGCTATCTTACCATGCATACAGCATAAAGGATTTGATTTTATCCTTTAACTGCCACGAAATAATTCAATAAAGTTAAAGCTTATCATTTCGATTTTCCAGCAACCGGATTATTTTTCCCTTTTATAATTTGCTTTCATCAAATACGAATATTTTAATTTAGGAAAGACTATAAAGATATATACATTAGGGACAAAACATTTAATACTAGTATATTTTATAACCCACAAGGCCACAACCCACATCCGAATTATAATAGACATATAAACCCACGGTTATTTACACTCTATTTCAAATTACGGAGGGATGTATTAATCTTTTTTATTGTCTGCATTGAGAGCTTTCAGTCATCATCAAAAATTTTGTTCTATCTATTTCAATAAATACGATATTTGCACGGTTTTCTAATTTTTTTCCCCTAAACTAACGCAGCATAATTTGTTCTATCTATTTCAATAACTACGATATTTGCGCGGTTTAAATTTGATTATGGTCAGTGAACTTCAATTGAGTTCATGTAAGATTAACGAGATAAAAAAAAAAATTTGGTCTGATAGGTATTTTTCTAAATCATGAAAATTAAGTTTAAAATATTATCATTCATTACTAACCAGAATTTTGGCAACAGAATCCATTTAGCAATTACCCACAAATATTTTGTCATCCTTTAAATATTAGTTCTTTTTACGTTGGATACTGAAAATGGACAAGATTTCTCTATAAATGGCGGGTTTAGTTCTCTCAATCTCTCTACATTAAACACACACATAAGAATAAATCTCTCTCTCTCTCTCTCTCGTAGGTTGTTGCAGTATAAAAACACAACAACCAAGAAAAAAGGCGCACAAGCTTTGAGTGATCACACACACATATATTCATATATTATATATAGACAATAAGAGCAATTAAGATGGGGGTGGTGGTGACAGCTGTCCTGGTGGTTCTGGCGAGCGTGGTGATAAAACTGATCCTCGACACGGTGGCGTGTTACTATATGACCCCTCGGCGAATAAAGCGAGCCATGGAAAGGCAAGGCGTGCGTGGGCCCCACCCTCGCCCACTCGTCGGAAACCTCCCGGAGATGGCGTCGCTGGTGGCCAAGTCCACCGCCGACGACATGCCCTCCCTCTCCCACGACGTCGTTTCCCGCCTCCTCCCCCACTACGTCGCCTGGTCCCACCAATACGGTGCCTATTTAATTACAATTCTACCCCTTTCCTTCAGTTTCACAACGAAATATTTAATTGGCGTCTTCCTTTTTGGGTTACGATAGGGAAGAGGTTTATATATTGGAACGGGATCGAGCCGAGGATGTGCTTGACGGAGACGGAGCTGATAAAGGAGCTTCTGTCCAAGTACAGCAGTATCTCCGGCAAATCGTGGCAGCAACGGCAAGGCTCGAAGCACTTCATCGGACGTGGCTTGTTGATGGCCAACGGAGACGATTGGTATCACCAGCGTCACATCGTTGCACCTGCATTCATGGGAGACAAACTCAAGGTATCTGATTATATTATAAATATATATATATATATATCTTTTTTTGTGACAAGGCTATATTCTCTCTTCTTAGTGCGGGTACACTATATATAATATATATATATATATATATATATAATAGATTTATTTTAATTGGTTTGTTTAGAGCTATGCGGGGTACATGGTAGAATGCACTAAGGACATGCTTGGTACGCTCCAGAGCGAGGTGGACTCGGGACGGACTGAGTTTGAGATCGGTGAGTACATGACTCGACTCACTGCTGATATCATATCGCGGACCGAGTTCGATAGTAGCTTCGAGAAGGGGAAACAGATATTCCGACTTCTGACGCTTCTGCAGAATCTCTGCGCTCAGGCCAGCCGCCATTTGTGCCTTCCTGGTAGCAGGTACACATAAATACGATTCTCTTTAGCCTATTTTTAATTTTGCTATTTTTAAATGGAGTGAAGTGATCGTTTCGAGTAAGGGGACTGTAATGGTTGACTAAAAATTAATGGCTCGTTGAAATACGTATATAATGGAAGGATGGAAGATGTTGTATTCAAGTATAAAACAGATAATTCTAAAAGTAACAAAAAAAGGAAATCGTATTAGGTTTTTTCCGAGCAAGTACAACAGGGAGATAAAGTCGCTGAAATGGGAGGTGGAGAGGCTGTTGATGGAGATAATACAGAGCAGAAAAGACTGCGTGGAGATCGGAAGGAGCAGCTCGTACGGAAACGATTTGCTGGGAATGCTTCTGAACGAAATGCAGAAGCAAAAGAGAGGCAATGGATTCGGCCTGAATCTCCAGCTCATCATGGACGAGTGCAAGACCTTCTTCTTCGCCGGCCACGAGACCACCGCGCTTTTGCTCACCTGGACCGTCATGCTTCTCGCTTCCAATCCCACGTGGCAGGACCGGATTCGTGCTGAGGTCAACCACGTTTGCGGTTCTCTACCGCCCTCCGTCGATCACCTCTCCAAGCTCACCCAGGTAACCCCACTACCACTCTTTTTATATCAAAATATATATATTATTTTAAGAGTCAAATGTTCGTTTCCTTTTCTGGATACGTTCGTGCCCTTTTTTATTTCTTTTTCTCTTCTGTACCTACCTACTTATACGCGTCGAATATTCTATATTTATGCAGCGTTGTTTTGCAGTTATTAACCTGGATTATAGCATTAGAGTGTTTAATTTCCTAGATTGTCATGAGTTTTTTTTTTTTTTAACGGAAATTAAAATTATGATGAGATTTTATGCTGATAAATATGGATTGAAATTTTTTACTTCGCTAATGAATTTGAGGGAAAATTATTTTATTTTAATACTTTTGTGGGTTTGACTAGACTGTTTTCTATTTTTAATATGCTAATAGCTTAGTTATATACTACAGTAATTTACAGCATTAAGTAATAAGACTTTTTTTTTATTTATATTTTTGAATATTTTTGGTCAACCTCTATTACCTTATAAGAGCATCTCCAATGCAAGCAATCAAAGTTGCTATACACATCATCAATTATAATTTTTTTTTTTATCCACCTCAATATTTGATTATTTTTTACAAAAATACTCTAATTAAATAATTGGTCATCACTCAATTAATGGTCCACGCTCAAATTGAACTATTGGTCTATTGATTATTTTATTAATTTTTTATATTGATAATTGTGTGGCATGGGTGCCAAAATTTGCACCATTATCACAGTGATTACTCTATAAAATAATAGTATCTCTAAAAATAAGTGACATGGCATTGCCATATAGGCATTGAGCAACTATTGTTGCCAAGCATTGGAGATGCTCTAAGTTACTCGGTTTAGTTTTAATAAAAATTTGGTTAAAACTAATTGTTCTATTAAAAAGCAAGTAACTACGTAATGAACCGAATACATGATACCATTATTGGCTATGAAACTGGAAAGCTTAGGTGTGTTGTTTTGGTTTCAGTTGAACATGGTGATAAACGAGTCCCTGAGGCTATACCCACCAGCGAGTGTGCTTCCACGGATGGCATTCGAGGACATAAAGCTGGGAGACCTTCACATCCCGAAAGGACTGTCGATATGGATTCCGGTTCTGGCGATCCACCACAGCAAAGAGCTGTGGGGAAACGACGCAAACGAGTTCAACCCAGAAAGGTTCGCTTCGAAGCAGTTCGTTCCCGGGCGCTTCATTCCTTTCGCCGCCGGACCCAGAAACTGCGTCGGCCAATCCTTCGCCATCATGGAGGCCAAGATCATCCTCGCCATGCTCGTCACGCGCTTCACATTCACTCTCTCCGACACTTACCGCCACGCGCCAGTCATCGTACTCACCATCAAGCCCAAATACGGGGTTCAAGTTTGCTTGAATCCCATCGTCCATTGATTTTGACCGAATATTTAATTATAAAGGCACGCACGAAGATTTTTCCTTTTTAATTTTTCTATTAAAAAGATTTTCCTTCGGCCATCACAATAAGTATGTGTAGTAGTGTCATCCAGGACTGTTGGGGTACACAGATTTTCCTCTCGGTTCCTTCCCTTTATTTTATTTTTTAGGTGAACAATGTATTTTTCCATTGGGAGAGAGATACAGAGAGACAAAGATATATATTTATACATATGATATCAATAGAGATTGGAATCGAAGACTCCCACAAAGATTTTGCTTTCGAAATTTCCTCTAATAATTTATGTTCTTAAATATATGGAACTTGAGGTCAAAAAGGTTAAGAATATGTTTATTATATGCATACCAAATCATTATATTGATTTGGTAAAAAGTGTTATTTCCTTCGGCAAGACCTGTTATATATACTATATAACACCATTAAATTTTGCAATGATAGAATGATTCTACTTATATTCTATTATAATGATAAAGAGAACTAAGTGCGCCAAGTTTCAAGAATGAAAAGTAGATATTCATTAAACTCAACTTGCATGTGGACGCTATTAAAAGCAATTTGCGGTGTTATTTAATGGGCGGGAGGGACAGATAACTGGCCAAAAATCCCATTCTTTTAAATTTTAAAATGATAGAATAAATATCAGCATATTTAAGGAAGTAGGCAATTTGTTATATGAAAATTTAACTATTCGAATAATACTTTTACGGGTAAACATTATGAACATTCAGAGTAAATAACACTAAGTAACTCAAACATAGTATATACAACAATAGAACAATATATATATATATATATATATTTTAAAAGCGGAGTCGGTGCCACGAAATATCATAAGAATAAAACAAAAATACAAATAGACTCAATCGACAAGAGCTTAAGTGGCCGCGCGGGACCTCAACTCGTGATTATTGGCTCTAATGGCCTCCTCCAAGCAAAGAGAGACTAAACACAGACAGGTCGAATACAAGTGATGGTTAACCGCTTAGCGCGCAAGATTATGCGCTGCAACATTACAAAAACGAGAAATATGTCTAATGCGAAAATCCTCAAACTCTCTCACCTCTCTGAAGATGCGGTGCAAGATCTTCCAAACTTTATCGCAGACGTCGCGCGCTCATCAATCATCCTCATCACCCCCAAGCAGTCTGATTGGATCTCCACTCTCCTGCCACCAACGCTGCGGACTAGCTCTATACCACAGAAGACAGCGTATGTTTTCGCAACCTGAGGAGAGAATCCTTGAGCAAGGAAAATGGTACGCGAGGCGATCACCTCTCCGGAGTGGTATCGAACTATACAACCAACACCGAAGCCTCCACAATCGCGAGCTAGTGTTGCATCAACGTTAATCGAGAGGATCTCATCCCTTGGTGGGGTCCATCTAGGGGTCGTCAATACCCTCGGGCTCGTCTAAGTTTCCCAACCGTGGCCACTCTGTACTCCTCGAGTAAGCTCATCGTCCACTGGACTAGTTGTGACTGGCTCCAAGGTGATCTCCAGGCAAGCACGTTGTTCCTGTGGTTTCAAAGTTCCCAAATAATAGTAATAAATAGCTCATGGAAACGAACCTAGAGAACATTTGTCACTCTGAGGATAGCGTCGAAAGCATCGCCGTCTCTAAAATGCGGAAAGATGTAGCCGCAGCCCTCCTCCTTCCAAACTCTACTGCTCCACCGGCAACGACAACATGAGTGAAAAGTGTCTCTCTCACCTCTTGACAGACAAGGCAACTGTCGTCAGAGGTGATCCTCTTCTTGACTAAAACTTCTCTGGCCGGGATCACTTGGTTCGGAATATATGCGGCAGTTTTGAGAGCATATCCCCAAAAGGAATTAGGGAGTGATGAGTAACTCATCATTGATCTAACCATCTCCACTAGAGTTTGATTCCTTCTCTCTGGCACTCTATTTTGTTGAGGTGTGCCAAGTGCTGTAAGCTGAGAAGCGATATCGTCTTCTTTTAGAAAGTCATTGAACTCTTTAGACAAGTACTCACCACGTCGATCGGATCGAAGGATTTTGATCTGTTTTCCAGTTTTCTTTTCAACTAAATCCCAAAAAACATTAAATACGTTAAAGATCTCGGATTTGTATTTGAGCAAATAGATAAGTCCATATCTTGAGTAATCATTAGTAAAGGTAACAAAGTATTTGTATCCTCCCCGTGCCTGAATTCTGAGCGGACCACATACATCATAATGAACTAGTTCCAGCAACTCAGTGGCTCTTCGACCTTTATCAGAGAAAGGTAGTTTGATAATTTTTCCTTCTATACAGGATTCACAAGAAGGCATTGAACCTATTGTTGGAATCGATCTAGGATTTAACAATTAATCATCATATCATATATGTCGGAATATAAATAATTATTTTTAACATGTGTAAAACTATTTTACACTCTAGGCAAAGTGCATGAGCATCTTGTTAATTAAAACATATAATAAATATGGAAAAGACTTACTTATTTTTCTTGTTGCTTGATCTTGGAGTCTCTTCTTGGATGAAGATCTTTCTCCTTGTCTCGCTGCCTTTTGTCTTTGCATTCTCGAGCAACCACAAAAGTTTCTACCATTATAGTCTTCAAGCGTTTGAAGAGTTTAGTGAGTTGGCACTATTAAAGAATATGAACTAAGAACAATTCTTGGATCATAAGCTAATTCTCTAGATCAAGTGAGGATCTAGGTGCCAAAATAAAAGAGTATTTTAGGAGAAGGAAATACAAGAAAGGGTAATTATCCTTTCTTATTATGTATTCATGACACAATATTTTATTTCCTCCTCCCTTTCTCTTCCATATGGTCGGCCACTCTATGTCAAAAGTGAGGGAAATTTGTTTCCACACTTAGCACATTTGTTTCCTTCTCAAAGAAATTCATTTCCTCTTTACTTTTGGATAATTACCAATATGCAATAATGCACCAAATAAAAAGAGATATTTCTCTATTTCCCTTGATGTAATATGGCCGGCCATATGAGTGTCTACACACACATATTTATTTCCTAATTTTTTCACAACAAAATAACGAAAAGCCTTCACATTATTTCCCAAACAATAACATGCCACAAAATTTAATTCACTAAGCATGAAAACCGTCGTGTGACTTTAAATCAATTTGTGAAAAAATTCAAAATCTTATTTTGACATTCAAAATAAGATTTTGACATATTACATCAATTATTCTTAAGGACAAAAATACCCTTTAGACCATTTTCGAAAATACGTATAGTTCAACAATTGAAATTATTTTTACTTAGCTTCTAGTGTAACAAACTCTACTCTAATGACTTGTGATAAAGATCTCATCGGCCCAAATGAACAAAGCTTTAACTAGGAGTCTTGGACTTACAGTTCACAAACTTTTCCAAGTTTAATGTCAACTGACTCCGCTAAAGAGTTGACACTGAAAATCTCTCGGTTCAAATGTATATATTTTCTACTAAAAAATCTACTTATTTGTGATGAGCAGATCCATTAAATATTATCAAATGACTTCATGAATATCATCAACTAGATGAGATTTATAAAATTACCATTTTACCCTTCTAGTTGTTATTTCCTCAACTCCTTTAATACTTGTGAGTAAGTTAGAAATGATGTATTGACGGGGAGCTAAAAAGTCACAATGTTTCAACCAAAAGAATCTTTTATTCTATTTGGACACCGACCGGTACATTTATTCACAATCCAAGTAATAAAACATGAGGTGATATACATTCCATATCAGCAATCTTGTACATAAATTCCATATCTATGTGAACTTCACAAAGTATACTCATGTCAACT
Source organism: Urtica urens (assembly GCA_958296335.1). NCBI lineage: Eukaryota > Viridiplantae > Streptophyta > Magnoliopsida > Rosales > Urticaceae > Urtica > Urtica urens. The sequence goes on from OY282525.1 coordinate 7,249,953, forward strand.
TCACAACCCAATACATCACCAATAGAGTGCATCTAGTTCACAAACTAGGATCTAGAGTGTAACTTTCTTAAATGAATATATTGAAGTTATAAACTGACATGTCTCATTTCAGGATTAAGGTAAGCACGATGCAATTCATACATAGTGACCTTGAGACAGAACATGTTAAATGGTTTGTTCTTACATTTTCTCTAAAGGTGCATTGGTCAATTCAGTATCTTCGGAAGATACAGTGGAAGAACTATACAGTTCCTAACTCTCTATGCCTTGTAACCAGACCTCATAGATTCTTCCAACAATCATACTAGGATCAATAGTCCGTTGATCTTATGATTGTGAATATTTCGTTTTAAGCAAACCATGAAGAGTTTGTTCAGGCAAATCTACATTTGTCTCTTAATACGTTGTTAGGTTTGATTAAGGACTATAAGACTATTGAATATCATAAATCTTCAATCAAACAAAAAATGAATGAATAAACGTTTCAACTTTTAATAAGTTAATCATCAAATTACAATAACCACTTATGAGAGATTTATATTACATCGATATGCAAATAAATAATCTTCGTGTGTGCATCTCTGCCAACAACTTAATGGGTGCAATGCAAGTGCAAAGTCTTTGGGGTAAACGTTACATCTTGGTGGTTGTTGATGATGTTTTAAGATTCACCTGGGTTGAGTTTCTTCGTGAGAAATCTGATGCTTTTCAAGTCTTTGCTTCTTTGGCCTTAAAACTTCAACGATCACGAGTTGTGGGATCAATATAAATCGTGAGGATCCGCACTGATCATGGTTGCGAATTTTATAATAGTAAATTATCCGATATTTCTTCCTCTGAAGGAATTTCTCATGTATTCTCTGCCCCCATCACCCCTCAATCAAACGACATTGTGGAGCAAAAGAACCAAATTATTAAAGAGATGGCACGTGTGATTCTTCATGCCGTAAATATATCTTACTGGTTCTAGGATGAGGTTATCAAGCATTTTCATGTATTTGGGAATACCTATTATATTCGGTTGATCAAGATCCGAAGAAGAAACTTGAAGGCTTCTTTCTGGTCTATTCATCAAATAGCTGGGCCTTCAGGGTTTTCAATAAAAGGACTCACCTAGTGATGAAATCTATGAATGTGGTGTTCAATGACAAAGGATATCTCTTTCCCTCATCCCCATCTGACAAGGTTATCATGTTTGTTTATGACTCTCCATCACTTGATGTTCCAACTAATGTCACTAAGTCTAATACTGCAACTTTCACTTAATCCGAATAAGAAAATTATCCTACTCCAAAGCCCATTCTAGCAGGATTTTTTTAAATCATCCAATTGATGCTTTCATTTGTGCACTAGGTCAAGGTGTTAGGACCATAAGAAAGAATCCAATAAAATATTAGGAATTTATTGGAAATATTTACTTCACATCCAAATTTAACCAAAAAATGCGACTGAAGCCATTATCGATGAATTTTGGGTCTCAGCGATGCAAGATGAACTCTCCCAATTGAATGAAATGATGTTTGGGTATTAGTGCAAAGACCTTCCGCAAATGTGATTGGTACCAAGTGGATTTTAAAAAACAAATCAGATGCAAAGGGCAATGTAACAAGAAACAAAGCCAGGCTGATTGCTCAAGGATACTATCAGATCGAAGGTGTTGACTTCAACGAAACTTTTGCTCTAGTTTCTCATCTTGAAGCTACCTGTCTGCTTCTTGCTATTATGTGTCTAAAATAATTTAAGATCTTTCAGATATATATTAGGAGTGCCTTCCTGAACAGAGTCATCAACGAGGAAGTGTTTGTAGAGCAACCCAAAGGTTTCATTGATCCCAAGTTTCTAGATCATTTCTTCAAATTGAATAATTCCCTCTATAGCTTAAAGCAAGCCCTAGAGCGTGGTAAGAGCACTTTTTTGTTTACTTTTCATCACATGGGAATATCAGTTGTATTAAAGATCAAACCTTATTCATAAAGAAATTTGACACTGATATGATGTTTGTTCAAATCTACGTAGACGACATAATGTTCGGTGGTATAACTCAGACACTCGTCGAAAAATTCAATGAATAGATGCACTCGGCGTTTGAAAAGAGTATGGTGGGAGAACTCTCCTTCTTTTTGAGTTTCCAAATCAACCAACTTGAAGATAGCATTTTCCTTTCTTAAACTAAGTATGCTCATGATCTTGTATAGAAGTTTATTTTGGAATTGGAGAAACCAAAGAGGATCCTCCTTCCTCATATGTCAAGCTTACCAAGGAAGATTTGTAAAGCCAATTGACTCCAAGCTTTACAGAACTATGATTGGCAGTTTGATCTATCTAACTACTAGCAAACCAGATATAGCATTCTCAGTCGGTATAAGTGCGAGGTATCAGGCTAATCCTACCACAAACCATTTCAGTTATGCCAAAAGAATTATAAAATATATACATGGTACATCTGACTATCCCATTCTCAACTCTCATGATACAAATCCACATTTAGTTAGATATTCCGATGCAGACTAGGCTATAAAAGGTGATGATAGAAAGAGCACCTCGGGTGGTTGCTTCTTCCTCGGGAACAATCTCATGTCTTGGTTAAGCAAGAAGAAAAATTGTGTTTTTCTTTGCACAACGGAGGCTAAGCACATTGTTCCCGAAGCAGCTTGTTTTGAGTTGGTCTACTTAAAATATATGCTTGATGAGTATGATGGGTCTCAAGAAATTATTACCCTCTATTGTGACAACACAAGTGTCATTAACATTACCAAGAATCCGGTCCAACCCAACAAGACCAAACACATCGAAATCGGTAAACTATAAGTAAATTTCAGTAAACGTTACGTAAAACATATATATTCTTGTACACAACATGTAAACTTGTAAATTTAAGTAAACAATATATAAATTCAATTTATAACTTGTAAAACAGATTATAAATTTACCCGAATTTTTCACTTTAAGCATTTCACAAATAATTGGTAAAAAACTATATGACCATTCAAAATCTCCATGTAAATCCTTCAACACATTTTTTACCCTTCCAATTTCGGTATTAAGATACTTCAACTTTAAATCGTGACCTCATTATTTTGCAACACATTCTGAGTTGATCTCATTCGGTAATGAAAAATCGTCATTTTCACATTTGTTTATAAGCATACGATGCATGCTTGTTCTTCTTCACCATTTCATTTCATAACATGTATGAGATTTAGAATATGCCTTTATAACCCATATTCCAGACCCATTACATGCCGATGTAGTCAACTTCCAAGGACAGAGCATATTCTTACAAACAATACCATAACGAGCCTTACATTACCTGATGGTTCGGAATTCAAAACTATTCCGAAGAACAATTACACTAAGAGCGGATTGAAGACCATCTTTACGTTTGAAAATATTATCTACCTCTAAATACATATTTATTGGAAATTTTTTCTCGTCCAAATCATCACAAAAATTATTTAAGTCTTTTTCCAACTTTCATCACCACTAATTTCCACTTTCCGTGACTGGGCACATTGTTAGTCAAACTATTTGATTGTGGAAATCAACAAAACAATGAACATGTTATTCAAAGCAATACAACAAGTAAAATGACAAATAATTTCGTTAAATGGTTGAAAATAGAAACAAAACAAAATTGCAAAAGATGTAAAGCTCAACCTGATTCAGTGAGAAAAAAAAACTTTATAGTGGAATAATTTCATCCGTCCATAAAAGAAGAATAAAAAAAATAAGATAAGAACATTAGAGATAGAAATTCGAGTGAGAACTGGATATGATAATTGAGTTATGTAAACAATGGCCGATAATTTAAAAAATGAGTATATTCGAATTTCGATTGGGCAGAAAATTATAAGACATTAGGAAAACCATATATAAGACAAAGTTAACCCGCTAAACAAAGCACACACAATTAATTGTGTTAATTAAATGAAAAAATAAAATAAAATCATTGGTAAACAACTAGCTTCCACAATTATAGGATCCAAAAATTAATTAAAAGTGATTATTTCCTTTGAAAATCGGTTACTAATTCATGACCAATTAATTACTCGAATCAAATTAATATTATCAGCGAATTGTTTGAAATTTAAACAAAAAATAATTTGAAACCGAAAAATATATTTGAATTAATGATGGGAGTAATATGAGGTGTAAATATTTCCATGTAATCTGGACTAGGTATTTACTACCCGTTTACAAAAATTTGGGTATATACAAATCTCTATATAGTTTAGTGGCTATAGAGCCAATTTTAATCTATGATTTTTTCTTGTAAATCGAGTCCATGTTCTAGCATGGAGGTTGATACTCTTAAGTAATTTCAAGTATTTTCTTGGATTTTGTGCTTTAATTCATGGTCAGAACTATTATCATCTAATTATTCCTGAAGATGGTACATTCTTGAAAAAAAAATATGAAAATGAACTTCTTGCTACTGCATAAGTGGGTAACAATGGTTTATTCCCACTGACATTGGCCATTGTTCATTTTGAAAATCATAAGTCATAGAATTGGTTTTTATTACATGTTAGGTATGCATATCGTGTTAGAGAATATATGGTCATTATATCAGATCGAAATATTTCTATTTCTAAGGATGTTTCCTATGTATACCTAAATACGTGATCTGTATGCAATACCTCTATCCAAAGATTAAATCCAAATTTGTGAAGTCATACATTCAGCCATTGTATTATAATTGTGCAAAAGCTGAAGAAAAATAATAAAAATTAATTTTGTTTGATGGTGGACGAATAATTTTTTATTGAGAAATGTCTCCTAAATGATGATCCACGACTTTGGACCATAACATATTTCTAGATAGGTGATTAAATATAACGACCACAATATTTTAGAATCCATAAATTTTCTTATGAACGAAGCTCCTAATAGTCTTGTTGCTTCACTTGTTTTACGCGTTAGGAGACTGATGAAAAAAAATGGTTTAGTGACAAACAATCTATCATCTTGTTCATGGTGTCTGGTCTAGCTAGAAGATCCTATAAACTTTTCTCTAAGATTGAAGATTACTCAAAGACATTGAATGTACATTCTATGCTAGTTTATTTTCATTTTTATATTGTAATATGACTTTCAGAGTATCCAAGTATCACCGATTAATGGTCATCAATTTGAAGTTATTGACACCATGTTTCTCAATGTTGTTGATGTCATTAGCTAGAGTTGTTATTGACACCATGCTTCGCTACGTTATGGAAGTTGAACATAAATAGATTTTGTTTCTAACTACTACAAACAGAAAGATTTTCTAGTTACATATTATACGGATGTTTTTCAGTTGATTATGATAAAGGTTAGGTGTTGCCCCCGGGAGCTGAAGTCATGAATCCCCCTATTCAAAATATTAGTTGGGAGACCAAAAAAAGAGAGAAAGATTGTGGCGCTAGTATTTCGCTAGTATATTTGCACATCCATATCACCACTGTTATGGTCAATGCGGTAAACATAGGCAAAACAAAAGAACTTGCAAAAAATAATTCAACTTTGTTTGATGGAAGAATTAAACTGGCATGATTTTTTATCCTTTTTGCGATGTCATTGCGCTCAAAGAAAATTGTCATTTTTTATGTTTTTGCGTTTTGGAACATTTTGTCATCGATGTTGTGACGTTGTTGCGACGAATAAACGACATCGAAGTGTGGGTAAATTTCGTTGAAGTTCTTCTATAAAATCCCCAAAATATCGCAACATAACACTAGTTTTTTGCGTTTGGTGCAATTCGGTGGTCCTCCACAGCCGACGGCATTCCGGTCGTGTCCACGTAAGTTCGACTATTCCTTTCATTACACAACAATAGTTCGGCGATATGACGGCAATTTCGTTGTCGTGTCCATAAGATTTCAGATGTATAGAGAGATAGAGAGGAAGAGAAAATATACATGTATAGAGAGAGATAGAGAGGATGGGAGAAAGAACAAGAAGATATGGAGAAGTGTGCGACATAGTGGAGGGGAAAAGTGTGTGACAGACGGAAAGAGGAAAGAGAAAAGTTTAGGTTTATAGTTTGTTAGGTTTTAAACTATATATTATATCATTTAATGGGCGTCTTATATATATTCGTCACAAAAAATTCAGCCCAATTTATAATTATCATCTTTAATAAAACTATATTATATTTAATGAAATTTATTTAATTTGAAATTTAAAAATATATTATATGTATATTTTTTATGTTTTATATTTACTATTTTGTAACATTATTTCCGTCGCAATTTTTGTAATTTAACGCAATTTTCTTCGGCCATCGCAATTTCTCCCGCAATTTGATTTTCAAATTTTCATATTATTTCTGTCGCAATTTTCATCAACCACCACAATTTCTGAATTTTCCGTAGCATTGTGTTTAAGCTATTAAATTTGAAATTACTTAGTGCAACATTACTCGTGTACGAACAACATTAGAATTGTTGTGATTTATACGCGTCAAATTATAATAAGTGTTCTTAAAATTAATATAAATGTACAAAAACAAATATCTATGCTAATTTTTTTTTGTTGATTTTGAGTAATTATATTTATAATGTTAACTTGCCAGATTACTTCTACAACATTTATACAGTTCAAATCAGCAAGTGCTTTAAAATAAATATAAATGTGATTACTATATACTAACGCATTTATATTGATCTAAATCAGCCATGTTTTATAACAAAATCATCCAAAAGTGCTAATACCTAGTCACACTTACCAAAACATAAGCTAGTTTGTTTGTCATCATAAACTAAACAGACCATATTACAACAGAAAGTTCTGCAATTAAAGAAAATAAACTAAAAAATAGACCAATACTTCCTAGGAGTTTATGGCGTCTTTGATGCCTATACTAGGTTAGCTTTGATATTTTTCAGGGAAATTGCCCAAAATATTAACATTTGTATTTGATTTTTTCAAAATACACTAAAATTAATTTTTTCCCAAAATACTAGTACAAAAGTCTAAAATACCCCTAAAATAATATCTTTACATTTTATTCCATATCCATATTAATCGGTTATTATTTAATTATTATTTTTTTAAAAATTAAACTTTAAAAGGTAAAAACTACTCCAACCCTAAAAAAGTTAATTTTTTTTAATTTTTTAATTTTTTATAAATTATTTTGGCCGGTAATATAGTGTAGGGTATTTGTGTTAGTTTTATTTTTTAAAAGGGTATTTCGTCTTTTCACATGAAATTTAGTTGTATTTTGGGAAAAAATTATGTTTGGATGAATTTTGGGAAATAAAAAATAAAAGGTGATACTTCGAAAAATTCTTCTAATTTTTATTGTCTATGGCGTCTTTGTTGCAGCTGCCCGTTTTGGGCATGTTTGTGTTTCTAGCGGCATGATTGCCTTCTTAGCAATTCTGACATAATTTTTTTCTAAGGTCATCCTGTAAATAAGTGAAAATTAGAACGGAACAGTTCGCAAATTATTAATAATTACAATTTATCTTATTACTCACACTTATTTTTATTGATTTCAACCTAACAAGCAGTGGTAAATAACGATCAGCAGATTTCTCAACGCACGTTACAAAGGTTAATGTTAAGAACTTCATGTAAATAACAAATTACCCATAATAAACTAGTTTCAAAATACGGGAAATTATCTAAACCTCTCTCTCCCTTTCGCTTCCTGTTTTGTATCCCTTTTTTCATTGCGTTGTTTTCTCTTTATTTCCCTTACAACTTATTCAAAAATAAAACTCCAAAATAAATAATGCCTACAAAAATAATATTATTTCTTCTAATTACCAGGTTAAATTTTAGGGTGTATGAGCGTTGGTTACGTCTTCCGTTTATTTCTGAACCATCATCTGAAATTATGAATTTAAACTAAAAAAATGGTAAATCCCTGTTTATTTTTATAATTTTCAATGAATAATGTTTGTTTATGAAAAGTATACAAATTTACCTATGTTTCGATGTTTGATCCGTTGGGGGTTTTTGGTAATCATGATCTGCCTTTTGTTGGAATTTATTTAACAATTAAACAATATTAATTATAATACACATCCTATGTGGCGGAAAATTATAATTAGATCTAATATATTAAAACTAATTTTAATATATTTAACAACCTAAGGCATTAAAATTTATTAAGTAATTATAAACAATTTATAATACACAAGCTCAATCAAATAATAATAATTTATATAACATTTATATAATTTATATTTAATTATTTAATTGAGAATGACTTACGTAAATAGTTGTAAACAACTATGACGTTGCACTCCGGAATGCCACGTCACGCTCAAATCCCGAGAAAAAGCTCGTCGGATTGCACGGGAGTGCCCTCGCCGGATTGGAAGCTGTCGCCGGACTGCACAGCTCCTGAAAGTCTCGCCGGACTGGGATTCCTCGCCTGACAGGGAGCTCGCCGGAATGGGTGCCCTCGCCGGACTGGGAGCCTCGCCGGACTGGGATCTGTCGCCGCACAGGGACCCGACAGACAGGGAACTCGCCGGATTGGGAGCCTCGCCGGACTGGGACTTCTCGCCGGACTGGAGATCACTGGGACCCCTCGCCTGATGACCTCGCCGGATTGCCCTCGCCGGAATGCCCTCGCCGGATTCGACTTCGCCGGATTGGATCTCCTCGCCTGACAGACAGACTCGCCGGATTGGATCTGCCTCGCCGGATTGCCTCTGTCTCGCCGGATTGGATCCGCCTGACTGGTAGCCCTCGCCGGATTGGATCTGGGTCGCCGGAATGGGCTCCTGGAGGCTGGGAGGTCGCCGGAATGCACAGAAAACGACCTAGGGTGTTTTGTGATGGGTGAAACCTTTTTAAAACAATTTTAAAAATTCCAAAACAGTTTTCTAAATTATTCAAACACCACAAGTGATGAATCAACAATATTACACAAGGAAAATATTGAGATCAAGAGTGTGGGCTCTTAAGAACAATTAGGAAATCAAAGATGAAAAAGGGAAAACAATTTTTCTCTTTTTGTTTGGGGATTTTGGCCGAGAATTGCACAAGGGGAAAGGGGAGAGAGGTTGCCGAAAATCACTTAGGGTTAGGCTTGTGTGATTAGGGTTTCTTAGCCTTATTTATACAGGTTATAAATGGGCTTAAGCTGGGTCAAACCCATGACCCTATTCACTTAAGGAATCCGGCCAAACACTCTCTCCTTACTCGTCCATGTCTTTGATTTTTGTTCCTAAATTTATTTGATTTAATTTCTAAAATTAATTTAGAACTCTCATTATTATTTAATGACACTTCATTAAATATATTTCGTAGTTATCGAATAAGTACGAAATGAGGAATAATTTGTTTTCTTCTTTTAATATATTTAATCACCCGAAAATGTCATCATCAATATGATGTTATCTTGTGATTCAATAAACAAAATAAATAACTAGTTATTTATCGAGTTTCAAGAAAACAACTTTCCCAATATAAATCACTATTTATATTTAATGAGTAAATCAACTTTTCAAGTTCTTTTAATCTCTTCCAAGTGTCTATTATTGAGACCTCATGGACCCACATGAACGAAGCTTTAGAATAAAGTACGGACACAAAAGTTCACAAACTTTTTCCGACTTTTAATTCTTAATATTGGTCGATTCCACTAAAGGACCAATATTGATAATCTCTCTGTTCATGTGCGTATCTTTTATGTTTGATATGAAGAAACAATTTCTCATACGATCCACGGAGTATATTACGATGTTACCCTTCATGTGTATCAGTAACTGAGAGGAATGTAAGATTACTGTTTTACCCCTCGAGTTATTATTTCACCAACTCCTTTGTTATTTGTGAATGAGAAAAACATAAAGTGAGATGTCTGTACATGTCACATGTTTTAATCAAAGAATGAACTCATTCAATGAATACCTGGCCAGGTTTATTCATTCACACTCTCACAACAAAGCATAGTGTGATACTAATGCATTTGCATTGTTGTTACATGAATTCCATATCTGTGAATCATGTAACCCAACATTGCATCCTTGTGACACCAACAGTCGGGTCAGATGCAACTAAAATTTAGTCATTGCCCATTGACGAATCAAATGTCACAAAGTGCAATGTCAATTACATATTCACTTAAGGATTAAGGTAAGTATCATAATACTCCTTTAGTTGTGAACTTGAAGTTTCGAGTGTGTAAACAGTTTTTGTCTCGAGCTTCTAAGTGTCACTGGTCTTGTTCAGTATCTTCTATAAAATACTTAGTATGAATCATAGAGTCACAACTCTCTATATCACAAGATGAGATATCATGATTCATGCTAACAATCAATAATAAGATACGATTGCTCTATCGATCTTTAGATTGCGAACAAATGGTTTCAAACTTCTCACAAGGGGTTATCTTGTCAAGTCTGTACTTAACACCCTTTTCGTTGATGACAGTTTCAGAGCATAGCTTAAACATAACTAAACACAGTCTTATAAAGAATGAACATTTATTAATATCAATGTTTCAACAAAATATAAATACATAAAGTATCTCAATGTCTAATATCTCCTTTGTGGGCACCAATCCCAACAAACTCCCACTTGACTCAAAGGAGATGCGAATGATCCTTCAGTCCCAATCCTTCTAGGTGTCCCTCGAAGACTTTACTCATTAAAGGCTTCATGAAGGGATCAGCAAGGTTGTCTAACGTTGAGATCTTCATGACTTCAGCATCCCCTCTGTGAACGATGTCCCGAACGAGGTGATACTTGCGTTCTATGTGTTTAGAGCGCTTGTGACTTCTTGGCTCCTTACAATTAGCGACTGCCCCACTATTATCACAATAAAGTGTAATAGGCTCGCTTGCACTTGGAACAACTTCCAAGTATATAAGGAATTTCCTTAGCCACACAGCCTCCTTTGCAGCTTCACAAGCTGCCACATACTCGGCTTCCATGGTCGAGTCAGCAACACAAGATTGCTTGATACTCCTCCAAACCACGGATCCACCATTCAGGGTGAACACAGACCCTGATGTGGACTTCCTGGAATCCTTGTCCGCCTGAAAGTCGGAGTCGGTGTAACCCGTCATATTTAGGTCACCACCTGAATATGCAAGCATGTAGTTTCTCGTTCTTCGAAGATACTTGAGAACATGCTTGACAGCAACCCAGTGCTCGGGTCCAGGGTTCGACTGGAATCTGCTCACTACGCCTACTGCGTAGCATATGTCTGGCCTCGTGCAAAGCATAGCATACATGAGACTTCCTACGGCTGAAGCGTAAGGAATGTGTCTCATGTCCTCAACTTCTTGAGGTGTCTTGGGAGACTGCTCGTTTGAGAGATGCACTCCATGCCTGAAAGGTAGCTGTCCTTTCTTGGAGTCTTGCATACTGAAGCTATCCATGATCTTATCAATATAAGATGCTTGGGAGAGTGCTAGCTTACGGTTCTTTCGATCTCTAAATATCTGAATACCTAGAATGTAAGCTGCCTCTCCTAGATCCTTCATCTCAAATTGGTTTGATAGCCAGACTTTAACCTCTGACAACTTTCCTACATCATTCCCAATGAGTAGTATGTCGTCAACATAAAGGACTAAGAAAACCACTTTGCCACCGTTTATCATCTTATAAACACATGGCTCATCTACAGACTGATCAAAGCCGTAGCTCTTTACAGTCTCGTCGAATCTTATATTCCACGACCTAGATGCTTGCTTGAGTCCATAAATGGACTTGAGCAATTCAAAAACCTTGCCCTGTTGGCCTTTCTCCATGAACCCGTCTGGTTGAGCCATATATATGCGCTCATCAAGATTGCCATTCAGAAATGCAGTCTTGACATCCATTTGCCAGATTTCATAATCTAGGGCTGCGGCAATGGATAAGAGAGTTCGGATGGACTTTAGCATTGCGACTGGCGAGAAGGTATCCTCATAGTCGATACCTTCTTTCTGTGTGTACCCCTTCGCCACAAGTCGTGCTTTAAATGTCTCGACATTTCCATCCGGTCCTCTCTTCTTCTTATATATCCATTTACAGCCTACAGGCTTGATGCCTTCAGGCAGATCTACAAGCTTCCAGACCTCGTTGACATACATCGAATGCATTTCAACGTTCATGGCTTCTTGCCATAGGTTTGCCTCGGAACTCTGCATTGCGTGGGAAAATGATACCGGATCATCTTCTTCATTGTTTGCAACTGCAGTAAAAGATTCTCCGATACCTATGTATCGAACAGGTTGTCTCACAACTCTGTTGCTACGACGAAGCGCAGGAGTCTCTGATTCCGAGCTTGGTTCTCCCACTGTTGGAATAGGACCAGTCCTATCTTGTGAAGTACCAGTTGCTTCACCCAACAGTTCCTTTAGCACAAGTCTGCTTCTCGGTACCGTATTCTTCATATAATCTGCTTCCAAAAACCTAGCGTTCGTGCTAACGAACGTTTTCTGGTCAGTAGCATTATAGAAGATGTACCCTTTTGTTTCTTTTGAATATCCCACGAACAGGCATACTTCTGAACGACTAGCCAACTTGCTAGTCTTTTGTCTCAGCACATGTGCTGGACAACCCCAGATGCGAGTATGGTGTAAAACAGATTTTCTACCACTCCATCTTTCATAGGGTGTGCCAGGTACCGTTTTAGATGGAACCTGGTTCAGAATGTAAGCTGCTGTTTCAAGGGCATAACGAACTAGGAAGCGATGAGTAACTCATCATCGATCTCACCATATCTAGCAAAGTTCGATTCCTTCTCTCTGACACACCGTTTTGCTGCGGAGTGCCAGGTGCTGTAAGCTGAGAATGAATGCCTTCTTCTCTAAGAAAGTCTTCGAACTCTCCAGACAAGTACTCTCCCCCTCGATCTGATCGAAGGGTTTTGATCTGTTTCTCCGTTTGCTTTTCAACTAAAGCCTTATACTGTTTGAACATTTCAAAAGTATCTGACTTAGGTCGCATAAGGTAGATTTGACCAAATCTAGAGTAGTCATCAGTGAAGGTTACAAAATATTCGTAACCTACTCTTGCCTGGATGTTAATTGGACCACATACATCACTATGTATCAGTTCCAATACTTGCGTGGCCCTAAGACCCTTTGTTGAGAAAGGTCTCTTGGTCATCTTGCCTTCAAGACAGGATTCACATGTGGGAAGGCTTCCCACGTGTAGAGATTTTAAAGGACCATCCTTTGTTAATCTCTGGATCCTATCTAGGCCTATATGTCCAAGACGCAGGTGCCATAGATATGTGTTGTCAGTTTCATCAGTATGAAACGTCTTACGCTTCTTAAGTGAATCACCGTTCACTTCGGTGTCCAAGATTGTCGGCTCAGCAGGATATAAGTAATATATTGAATCCACACGTTGAGCTTTAGTAATAAAACAATCATCAATAAAAATTTCAATACCATTATTGATCTTAAAATTGAAACCTTGTTCTTCTAAACGACCAAACGAAATCAAATTCTTGCAAAAATCCGGAACATAGTAAACATTATTCAATAATAAAGTTTCTTTTCCAAACTTGAGCTTCATGGTCCCGACAGATCTTGCTACGACCTTCGTTCCATCACCCCAGTTGAATCCGAACTCTCCATCACCTAAGCTCCTGGTTTTCCTAAAACCATTCAAATTACACACAACGTGGTCAGACGCCCCGCAATCAAGAATCCAGGGCGATGCCTTGTTTGTAGTATAACAAGCTTGAGTAACAAAGATCTTACCTTTCCCCTTGACACTCTTGAGGTAGGTAGGGCAGTTCCTCCGCCAGTGGCCAGCCTCTCCGCAATGGTGACACTTGTGCTCAGACTTGTCCACCTTTGCGATGCCTTTGCCCTTAGCATCCACAGCCTTCTTGTAAGGCTTCTTGGAACCCGCTCGGTTGGCGTTTTTGGGCCTCTTCATCATCCTCTTAGAACCAGAGGTCGAGGCTCTGTGTTCTGCAACATTGAGCTCTCCCGACTTTTTCTTGTTCTTAGGGAGAAGTCCCTCGGCAGTCTGCAACTCCTTCATAAGCTCAGTCACAGTGTAATTGAGCTTGTTCATGGAGTAGTTCAGACGGAAGCTATCAAAAGATTCCGTAAGAGTCTCCAAGATCATGTCAATCTTGGTTTCTCCGTCAATCTCCGAACCAAGAATCTCCATATCGTTCAGGTGACCCATGATCAATAGCATGTGTTCTCGTACGGAAGATCCTTGCTTCATCCTACAGTTCATGAAACTGCGGATAGCTTGCTGCCTCGCCTGACGCCCATGACATCCAAACATCTCATGGAGATTGAAAAGGATTTCATATGCAGTGGCGATGTCTCTATGAGATTGTTGCAACACATTGCTCATCGATGCTAAAATGTAGCAACGAGCAATCTCATCAGATCTCATCCACGCATCGAAGGCGTCCTTGTCTTCCTTGCTCGAGTCAGCACTCGGTTCAGGAGGACATGGGGTCGTGAGAACGTACTTGTGCTTTTCCACCGTCAGTACGATGTCGAGGTTACGTTTCCAGTCAACGTAATTCTCACCCTCGAGTTTATTCGAACTTAAAATCGTTTGTAGTGGGTTAAAAGACATTTTGCTGAAAAATATTGATAAAATAAATGACTTTAGTATGTGCTATATTTTCGAATTATATGCATGCATGAACAATCCTAATATGGTGAGGAAAGTGTTAAAATAATTCATGGTATTGTGAACAACAATAGTTAATTACTTTTCCTATGGGGAAACCGTAATTAACCTCCTTTCACAGTCGTGACACATCACTATTTAGTTCGAACCATCCAAGAAGTCACAACTTCTAGTTCTTACTAATTACCATAAATTTTGGTCACTTATTTTTAATGCAGAGCCTCTATGTGAGGATTACTTTAAAACATAAGTCTAAGTGTATAACCGACACGTGGGCCCTCACTCAAGTTGCTTTGAAGACGGTTCACCTATGTGGAGACCCCGTTTCAAAACTTCTCTTTTAGGCTTAGTTCTTTAACAATGAGATTAATTAAATACTTCCGAAGTACTCCCATCGAAGGGAGGGCCACTATGTGTGACTCTTAGTTCATCACATATTTAATTAATTTCACTCGCGTCGGGGACCTAGGTTTGCTTCAACGATAAACAACTCTCCCACTTAGATTTTGCAAATGAATCATATTCATTTATGACAGTTTATAATTATTTCATAACTTTTATTAATTATAAACTACATGAACAATTTCATTTTCAATGATGTTGGCGTTCTATCCTATATGACATGTGAGTGTTTTGTGCAATGAGATCAATAAATTTAAATATCAAATATGAAAAATTATTTAACTTATCAATAGGCCCATTTCTATTATACAACTTTTGTAAATAAATGAAATAAAAAACATTTTAAATTTAATCTTCGAATGGCGCGTCATTGGATGTCTCGGGTTAGCCCCCACACGTTCTCCAACGTGCGGCCAATCCCGAGGTGCTGCCTTCTTGCTCCTTCGTCGTCGAATTACGATAATAAATTACAAATTTACATGTCCTCTCAAATTGAGGCTCACAATTTTAAATAAATTAAAATCCGGGACGATAACCGGAATAAAAACATCCTAGGGCCATGTTGAATAAGGATCCATTCATTCACAAGCGCACACACAAAAACATTCATAATGCATTCATACAAATAACGCCAACATCAACTAGTCAAACAAATTTCCAAACTAGTCATTAAATCTAAATTTTAATGCCTTTTACTAGCTCTGATACCATTTGTTGGAATTTATTTAACAATTAAAAAATATTAATTATAATACACATCCTATGTGGCGAAAAATTATAATTAGATCTAATATATTAAAACTAATTTTAATATATTTAACAACCTAAGGCATTAAAATTTATTAAGTAATTATAAACAATTTATAATACACAAGCTCAATCAAATAATAATAATTTATATAACATTTATATAATTTATATTTAATTATTTAATTGAGAATGACTTACGTAAATAGTTGTAAACAACTATGACGTTGCTAGCTAACTCCGGAATGCCACGTCACGCTCAAATCCCGAGAAAAAGCTCGTCGGATTGCACGGGAGTGCCCTCGCCGGATTGGAAGCTGTCGCCGGACTGCACAGCTCCTGGAAGTCTCGCCGGACTGGGATTCCTCGCCTGACAGGGAGCTCGCCGGAATGGGTGCCCTCGCCGGACTGGGAGCCTCGCCGGACTGGGATCTGTCGCCGCACAGGGACCCGACAGACAGGGAACTCGTCGGATTGGGAGCCTCGCCAGACTGGGACTTCTCGCCGGACTGGAGATCACTGGGACCCCTCGCCTGATGACCTCGCCGGATTGCCCTCGCCGGAATGCCCTCGCCGGATTCGACTTCGCCGGATTGGATCTCCTCGCCTGACAGACAGACTCGCCGGATTGGATCTGCCTCGCCGGATTGCCTCTGTCTCGCCGGATTGGATCCGCCTGACTGGTAGCCCTCGTCGGATTGGATCTGGGTCGCCGGAATGGGCTCCTGGAGGCTGGGAGGTCGCCGGAATGCACAGAAAACGACCTAGGGTGTTTTGTGATGGGTGAAACCTTTTTAAAACAATTTTAAAAATTCCAAAACAGTTTTCTAAATTATTCAAACACCACAAGTGATGAATCAACAATATTACACAAGGAAAATATTGAGATCAAGAGTGTGGGCTCTTAAGAACAATTAGAAAATCAAAGATGAAAAAGGGAAAACAATTTTTCTCTTTTTGTTTGGGGATTTTGGCCGAGAATTGCACAAGGGGAAAGGGGAGAGAGGTTGCCGAAAATCACTTAGGGTTAGGCTTGTGTGATTAGGGTTTCTTAGCCTTATTTATACAGGTTATAAATGGGCTTAAGCTGGGTCAAACCCATGACCCTATTCACTTAAGGAATCCGGCCAAACACTCTCTCCTTACTCGTCCATGTCTTTGATTTTTGTTCCTAAATTTATTTGATTTAATTTCTAAAATTAATTTAGAACTCTCATTATTATTTAATGACACTTCATTAAATATATTTCGTAGTTATCGAATAAGTACGAAATGAGGAATAATTTGTTTTCTTCTTTTAATATATTTAATCCCCGAAAATTTCATCATCAATATGATGTTATCTTGTGATTCAATAAACAAAATAAATAACTAGTTATTTATCGAGTTTCAAGAAAACAACTTTCCCAATATAAATCACTATTTATATTTAATGAGTAAATCAACTTTTCAAGTTCTTTTAATCTCTTCCAAGTGTCTATTATTGAGACCTCATGGACCCACATGAACGAAGCTTTAGAATAAAGTACGGACACAAAAGTTCACAAACTTTTTCCGACTTTTAATTCTTAATATTGGTCGATTCCACTAAAGGACCAATATTGATAATCTCTCTGTTCATGTGCGTATCTTTTATGTTTGATATGAAGAAACAATTTCTCATACGATCCACGGAGTATAATACGATGTTACCCTTCATGTGTATCAGTAACTGAGAGGAATGTAAGATTACTGTTTTACCCCTCGAGTTATTATTTCACCAACTCCTTTGTTATTTGTGAATGAGAAAAACATAAAGTGAGATGTCTGTACATGTCACATGTTTTAATCAAAGAATGAACTCATTCAATGAATACCTGGGCAGGTTTATTCATTCACACTCTCATAACAAAGCATAGTGTGATACTAATGCATTTGCATTGTTGTTACATGAATTCCATATCTGTGAATCATGTAACCCAACATTGCATCCTTGTGACACCAACAGTCGGGTCAGATGCAACTAAAATTTAGTCATTGCCCATTGACGAATCAAATGTCACAAAGTGCAATGTCAATTACATATTCACTTAAGGATTAAGGTAAGTATCATAATACTCCTTTAGTTGTGAACTTGAAGTTTCGAGTGTGTAAACAGTTTTTGTCTCGAGCTTCTAAGTGTCACTGGTCTTGTTCAGTATCTTCTATAAAATACTTAGTATGAATCATAGAGTCACAACTCTCTATATCACAAGATGAGATATCATGATTCATGCTAACAATCAATAATAAGATACGATTGCTCTATCGATCTTTAGATTGCGAACAAATGGTTTCAAACTTCTCACAAGGGGTTATCTTGTCAAGTCTGTACTTAACACCCTTTTCGTTGATGACAGTTTCAGAGCATAGCTTAAACATAACTAAACACAGTCTTATAAAGAATGAACATTTATTAATATCAATGTTTCAACAAAATATAAATACATAAAGTATCTCAATGTCTAATATCTCCTTTGTGGGCACCAATCCCAACACCTTTCTCTTCACCCGCCTACATTTGGATATGAAACTACAATTTCAAGTCCATTATTTATTACAACTTATGTGCATAAGTTATTATTTGTTGGTTTACTTGTTCAATTGCAGAATCTTTCGTTCACTGCAATTTCAAGCATTGTTGTTCTTCACGACATATCGCTTTTTTACACTAATGATATTTTCCACATCATAAGATGTTTCGCTTTAGTTAGTTTATTCATGCTTGAGTGACATCATATTTGTTGAATATATGCCTGTAACCTTGGAATATATTATTACAATCAAATCATTGATCACAGGGAGAAAATATTCATAGAAGAGAGAAGCAGCTAATGAAAGGAATGAAAATCTTGTATTGAATGTTGCAAATAACACTGCTATTTATATTACGAACACATGTTATATAACGGAATCTAAACTATAACAAAGTTACTTAAGATACAAGTCACTGTAAAAATACATATTTAAAAAAACTAACTATTTAGTAATCACTCTAATACTCCCCTCGAGATGGACTATATAAATCCTTAGGGGACATCTTGGATAAAATAAAGTGAAGTGCCGGAACAGGTAATTCCTTAGTGAAAACATCAATACGCTGGTTATGTGTTCTGACCGACAAAAGTTTAACCTCTTCTGTCTGTACATGGTCACGAACAAAGTATAGATCGATCTCTATATGCTTTGTTCGTTCATGAAAAACATGATTGGAAGCTATATAGATAGCAGCCTAGTTGTCACAAAACAAAACTGTTGGTTTAGACTCATGAACATTGAAGTCATTAAGGAATTGATGAAGCCAAATCAATTCACTAGTTGTGGTTGCCAAGGCTCTATACTCGGCTTTAGCTGAAGATCTCAAGACTGTGCTCTGCCTCTTAGCCTTCCAAGCAACCAAAGAAGTCCCGATGAATATGCAGAATCCAGCCACCGATCGTTGAGAGTCCCCACAAGCTCACCAATCTGCGTCAGAATAGCCCTGAATCTTCATTGAGATGACTGCTGAAAAGAACAGTCCTTGACCAGGAGAGTCTTTGAGATACATGAGCAAGTGATGAGCAGCCTGTAAGTGAATTGATGTAGGACAATGTAAAAAATGGCTTAAAACATGAACTGTAAACGTTATATCCGGCCTAGAAATTGTTAGATAAATTAATCTTCCAATAAGGCTTTTGTAATGAGTTATATCTTCTAAAAGAACTCCAACTTCTGATGTCAAATTAACCGAGGGTTCATAGGAGTAGTAACAGGTTTAGAATCCAAGAAATTAAAATCTTCCAAGAGTTGTAACGTGTACTACCTCTGACTAATAACTATACCGAGCTTAGATCTACAAATTTCTGATCGTAAATAAACTTTTAATTCACCTAAGTCTCTAAACTTGAATTTAGAATGTAAAAAATCTTTTACAATAGAAATTTGATCTTTATCCGGTCCATCAACTATTACATCAACGTACAACAACATTACAACAAAAGAATGATCATTTCCTTGAAAAAAGTGAATAATTAGCTTTGGATTGAAGAAAACCAAAAGACAACAAAGCATTAGTAAAGGTGATGTTCCACTGCCTTGAAGCCTGTTTTAGGCCGTAAATTAATTTATGTAATTTGCATACAATCTTATATTTACCCTGTGATAACTCCCATGTTTCTTATATCCTAGAGGCAAATTCATATATACCTCCTCAAATAATTCTCCATTTAAAAAGCATTGTTAATGTCAAGTTAAGCCATAAACCAATGTTGTGAAGCTGAAAATGCTAATAAAACCTTAACAGTGATCAATTTGGCAACATGTGAAAAAGTGTCCAGAAAATCTCTTCCTTCAGGTTGATTATAACCTTTTGCCACTAGCCTAGCCTTATGTCTAGCTAATGAACCATACGAGTTGAATTTCTTACTGTACACCCATCTACAACCTATATACTTCTTATCAGTTGGTAGAGGAACTAATGACCATGTCTTATTTAATTCCATAGCCTTCAACTCATCATTCATAGATGTGACCTAAACCGGATGTTTTCATTCTTGGTTATAAAATTGTGGTAAAAATGATCAGATCTAGCAAGAACATAATCTACATAAGCATGTGAAAAATTGTCATAAGTGCAGAAATTAGATATGACGTCAAGATTAGCAGAGATCACACCTGATTTGGTTTTGAGAATATTACAATGATAATCTCTTAACTTTGTTGGTGGTTATCATTCTCTTTCAGGTCTTCTTGTCACATGTAGAGGCTCAGACCTCATTTGATCAAGAAAAATCTTGGCTAGCATGTTCTTGAACACCAACTATTCGATGAAAAGCATGTTCTCAGGTAATGCATCTTGCTCTTGTGCAACCAATTCATGTGATGACTGAAGAACATCAGTAGCAATAGGTTGAACAACTTGAGAAGTAGAAATAGGTGTTGTGGAGTAGGTCTGATCTATAAGATGATCTGTTGAACATGGTTCATCTGCATAGTACAGGTTAGGCATAGGAAATACAATGTCTAGAAATGAGTCACTATTTTTAATTCATCCTTGATGTTATGAAAATGAAACATATGTTCATGGAAAATAACATCTCTTGAATTGAAAACTTTTCTTGTATGTAAATCAAGAAGCTTATATCCTTTAACTCCCGGTGAATAACAAATAAAAAAACCTTGTTTTGCTCTTTTCTGAAACTTTGTACGATGAGAAGTAAGAGTTGAGGCATAGGCTAAACATCCAAAAACTTTCATAAAATTATAATCAACCCCTACCTTATAAATAATTCATAAGGAAATTTGTATTTTAGAAGAGGTGTGGGTGTTCTATTTATCAAAAAACTGCAGTCAACACACATTCAGTCCAAAATGAAATAGGAATCTGAAATTGAAAATATAAACTTCTAGCAACATTAAGTAGGTGTTGATGTTTGTTTTCAACCACTGAATTTTATTGTGGGGTTTCAACGCAAGAAAATTGATGAAGTATACCCAATTTTGCAAAATAATATGAGAAAACCAATTCTTTAGCATTGTATGAACGAAATTGTTTGATTTTGCTATTGAATTATGTTGACATCATTGAACAAAATCGTAGAATTAATTTGTGAACATCAGATTTATTTCTCAATAAGTAAACCCAACAGAATCAAGTATAATCATCAACCGAAGTCAAAAAGAATTTAAAACCATAATGTGAAGAAACATAATATGGACCCCATACATCGCAGTATATGAGATCAAAAGGACTATGTGAAAGATTGTTATTGGAATGAAAAACAAGTCTTCTTTGTTTTGGTAAAGGACAACTATAACAAGGCAAATCCTTTGAACATGATTTATATGTCAACTTATCTCGTAAAAATTCTAATCTTTAAAAGGATAGATGACTGAGTCGATTGTGCCATGTCTGAGAAGTCAATAAGTTTGCCGAGTCTTGTGCAGTCCCTTGTAGTATATATAAGCCATGCATCAATTTAGCACTGCAAAAATCGAAGTCTTCATCTTAGCTTCCTGAATTGTGTAAAAAAAATGTGAGAATGTGACCTGGATATTCGAACTTGATGTTAAATGGCTTATGGATATGAGATTGAATTTAAAATCTGGAACCAACAAAACATCTTTCAGAGTTAGGTGTTTATTAACATAGACGTCTCCATGAAATGAAACCGAAATTACTGTGTGATTAGGCAATGTTACAGTGGAGTTTTTAAGAGCTTTTAAATTATGAAATAAAGATTTTGAAGAACAGATATGTCGAGTTGTACCTGAGTCGATAATCCATGTTAGTTTAGAATTAGGGATACAACCTGTACTATTATAAAAACAGTAAGAACCTGTGTCAAACGAGGTCATGTTGACCTTCATTTTGAGCTAGAAAAGAAAGATGATTTGATAGCATGCTGATCATCTTGTGTATCTCCTCATTGGTGAAGTTTGCAGGTGAGTCTTCTTTTCCTTCATGAACACTATCTTGAGTCGTGGCTGCACCCTCGGTGAGATTTTCCTGATTCTTACGTCTCGGTTTGTAGCCTACTGGGTACCCATGAAACTTATAACATTTGTCTTGAGTATGCCCTACTATCCTGCAATGTGCACACACATATTGACCCTTCTTGATGATTTTTTTGGAGTCACTTTGTGCCATGGCCATCGGGTTGGAATCTTGACCACTGGAGCTATCTTGATGTAGAGATCGTTGATTTTCATCATGACAAACCATAAAGAATACCTTATTGATTGGTGGTAAAGGATCGATAAGAATGATTTGACCTCGGACTGTGTTGAAGGAATCATTGAGTCTAACGAGTAATTTCATGATGTATTCGGTGTTCATGAAATTGATCAGTTTCTTTTAACCACCGCAAGTACAATCATTGACAGGTTTGTAATTGCCCAGCTCTTCCCATAAGGTGTTGAGTTTCGTGTAGTAGACACTAACCGATTGTTGTTCTTAGTTGAGATTCATGATATCCCGACAGATTTCAAAAATTCTTGAGGAATTTTCTTGTTCGTATCGCTCACGCAAATCCTCCCACACATCGACTGCCGACTCGCCATAGGTAACACTGGAAACCACCTCTTTCGTGCAGGAATTTGTAATCCATGCGGATATTTTATTATCGTTGCGCTCCAATCTTCAAGAAGACTCAAATCTGATCCATCGAGTTTTGGAATGGTTCCATTGATGAAACCTAACTTTCTCTTGATCTTAAGAGCAACACGCATGGATCGACTCCATCAGTGGTTATTTCGCCATGCATTGGCTGCGTTATCAGAATCATGTCAGGAGAGTCTGTGTGATTCAAGAAAAATGGATCAATCGGTGTTGTTGACATTTTTTTGATCGCAGATCCTGGTGTTGGTCGAGTCGCTGAAACCTCACTGCTCAAAACTTCTTCAGATGACATTGTCGATTACAGAAGGTAGGAATTTGATTGGATATTGGGAATGTGTTTAGGGAAAGCTTTGATTGAATATTTTTTTTTGTAATCTTGCTCCGATACCATATTACAATCAAATCATTGATCACAGGGAAAAGATAGAAACAGCTAATGAAAAGAATGAAAATCTTGTATTGAATTTTTCAGATCATACTGACTATATATAACGGAAACTAAACTATAACAGAGTTACTTAAGAGTCTCTGTAAACATATATATTTTAAATAACTAACTATTATTTAATAATCACTCTAATATATATTCCTCTATTCTATTATAGCCCCTTGCATCGCTTGAATGTTCTGAAGTACTTTCACTAACTTCCCTAGAAGTATGCCCCAATGCCAATTCCTTCGTAGCTGTTGTGGTTTCCAACACCTTTATCTTCAAATGCACTTGTTAATTTATTTTTTTATTTATCCTATATTTATACCCACCATTTGTACCCACATTTGAAAATATAAGTTTACCTCGCTATTCCTAAATATTTTCCCTGTAGCTCTACAAATCCATTGTCTCATATGTATGCCTATTTGATTATTCTTAAAATAATTACTCCAATAACTCTGGTTGTAAATTTCTTCTCAACCAGATCTGGTATATTCTCACACAGGCAAACTATTAACGCGAAATGGGTCCTCCAAGTCGTATCCCAATATTGGTGTCGATACTAGCTTCTTAGACTTGTGAAACAGATCACACAATGCATCGATGCTTAGCCGTCCCCGTGGGTGACCAAAAAACTCATCTGGAATTTATCCGAGGTTGATGTTCTCTTCAGTGATTAGCACGTTTGGCTGGTTTGGCAATACCACACACTCAAATACAGCTAGATTCACTAGTGAGACTACTTTCACAACCACAAACAAGTTTTTGATTCTGACTGTTTCTTTCAAGAAAAACTTAACTGGCAATGTTATTTTTAGTTAGTGTTTGTTCTACTGTTGTTGGTATCATATTGAAGTTCAATCTTGTCATCCATAATAAACAAGAATTAACAAAATCAGCACATATATATCTTTCATCCAAAGTTCTCTAATACCACATAGCTTAGAACATGTCATTAATCGGAACCATGCAATCGATTCATTTTGAATTATTCCTAATGAACCTACCACAATCAATACATGAAATCCATGTATTTGAATTATTTTACCTTTTCTATACTCATACGAACTATTTTATACTTTATGTGTGGTCTCAACCATAAAACCTTTTCTAGGTTTAAAGAGAGAATAATTAGCTTTATCTTCGCCATTTATTGAAGTTAACTTTATACCAACGGGTCTTTTAAAATAGGTAAAGATGAAACTATATTCAAGAATGGCACTCCGAGAAATAAAATATCTTCCTGAAACTCATAACTATTCTGCAAAAAGTGGCTAGAATGCATATTTGAACTAAAAAATCCTACATATTTGAACTATTATCCTTTTCAAAACCCAAGTAAAATTCATAAAATCAAATTAACGTGAAATGTTAAATAAGTGGCTAGAATGCAATCGCAATATTTCAATTGACAAATTGCTCAGTTGTACTTGAATAAAACTATAGAATTTATATTGAATAAACTAAATATAAAAATATTTATTTTTCTTTCCTATATTTCTGTGTTTTTATGTCATCGACAATTAGCGATTCGACCATTACTATAAACTCGGATAAGAGCTGTATTCACAATCTTTCAAGACGATACTCAATCAAGAAGGTCGACAGAAGTTGGGCATAACTTCATTTTCATTGTATGGAACAAACTTCGTCAGGATGCTGGTGGATTTTCCGAATTGAAGTGAGAATATCTCTTTAAAAGAATAGGAGAAATAACATTAAATGAGACTGAAAGTGTTTTTTATTTCTTTCTCAAACTGATTAAAAAATCTGTTTAAATATTATTAAACTAACGAGTCTAATTTTGGTATTTTTGCAAATTTTGAAGTCTATTATGAAATTTCTAAAGCTTTTCAAGTTCTCACAGCAATGTATTGCTAACTGTAGAAGCGGCAAACAAAGTTGTCTGCCTATTGGGTCCTATTGGCCCTATTATAGATTTCACCTAATTAGACTCGTTTTCTACAAACTTATGATTACTCAGGGTTTTGATATGGGATTACAAAGGAGTTTCATTTTACTACTATATTGACGGGAAAAAAATACTAACAGTTTCTGACGTTAATTACATTATATATGTGAGTTTTCTAGAAAGAAAATGAGACTAATAGGCCACAATGTGTTACAAAGAAACAATTTGTTCAGAGATTCATTTGAACAACAAAATTAAAACTGAAAAATAACATCTGTTATTTTAACTTTTAACGGTTTGTCCATAGATTCATAGCAAACAAACATTTTTTAAGCGTACTAACTACCTATCTAAAAGAAAATTAGAAGAGATTCATTTCAATAACATTGAATTAATACCTGTTTAAATTTCATAAACCCACGTAGCAAACCCAATACACCAAATTTAACGTTTTAAAACAAAAAAATCATTGTCCAATTTTAGGTTACCAAAGATAATAACGTGAAAGCAGCAGATTAACAAAAGGGACATTCTAATCTAAGGCAGAGTACTGTATGCGAAGGACAAGGTACAACGATTATTTAAGGTTAATTTAGTTACTAACCATGTCATATTGTGATAATAACAAACATTTAGTAAATAGACAAAAAAGTCTCTTTACAACAATACTTGAACTAATATAGCCTAAAATTCGAAGTTTACAAAACGAGTAAACGAAGGACAATCTAGTCCATAATTTCTTGTAAACGACTGCCACGTAAGCGGACGGACTATCAATAACATATTTACGAAACATTGGGTATTTCTAAATGTCTTATGTTTATGTTGGCTGAACACCCAATCTTATGTTATTTCAATTCCAAAATCTGTTTTTGGACATGTTATTCATAGAATAGTGATATGCATGTATTGCGGATCATAATCTCAAGAGAATATTATAGAAACAGAGATAAGGTGTTTTCTTTGATTACGAAAGGGTTGACAAAAAGCTCGTTACTGGTTTCCCATGGCGGGACTGTCACGGCCTCTCTTGATGTCATCCCAGCCTCTGACCCAAGGCTGCCCCGGCACTGCTCGTGTTTCCGGCGAAGAATGGGCATTCAGGTTGCTCATAACTTCCTTCGACACAGCTTCAAACACCTATTTTAATGTAACAGAATATGAATAACCAAAACTGAAGGAAGAGTTATAGAGAAACATAGATATGGATTTTTCTTACAGGATTTGCTTCGACTTCTTGGGGTGGCTTCTCTTGACCGGTCACCCACTTCCAGAGGTCGGGATTTTCCTAACACGATACATCAATTGGTAAGATACCAACCATGGAGTTTTAGAAATGGATCTATGACGAGAGCTGCTTCACATAAGCATGTGGAAAAATTGGTAATGGCCTCTTAACAAGGAGTATATATGCATATATGAGCATGTAGAGGTTCTGAAATCTAGAGCGAAATAGGATTTGGGTACAACGATACGTATCGACTAGAGAAATGACCAATATGTATTTACCAGATCAAGGACAAATGAAAGAGCTTTGACTCCATGCTCGTCCATGGAGTGGATATTATCCTCAACCCATTTTCCCAGTACCAAATCAAGTTCCAGAAACCCTCTCTGTTTGCTTCTGTATATCAGTCTTAAAGGAAAGATCATTTTTGGAATTCGAAGCTCCAAAGTTCACGGTCGAATTTTGAAAGGAAAGGAAAAACATTGATTTGTTTAGAATACTAACCTATTGCAAATTCGTCTCTTACTTTCTTCGTTGGAGAAATCCATACACAGTCCATGATTGTCAGAATAAAAACGGTGAATGCCGACATACGCATAACCTGGAACAAGACGCCTGCCAATTATTCGATCAAATTCGCGAGTCAGTTCATGAGTGCGATCAAAGAGATTGGATGGTAACGAAGGTCTCATACAAACCGAATCGAAATATCGGAACGAGCGAGGACAGTCGATTTCACGAGCCGATCAGCTGTGATATATGCTCTTCTCAAACTCGCCATTTCTTTTGCTTTGAGGAAAAAATTTCAAGCTATTCTCAAGGCATATAAATGGAGGTTTTAATCAATATATACTTGTTCAATTAGGTCCCCAATTTACCAGTAATGGCGGAAAAGAAAGCAACGTGGCGTTGATCTAAATCACACACTTATAGTTTCAAATTTATGTGTGACTAAATATAGCCGATCATACTATTTTATTGTTATTTCAAGATATTTAGCTCGAATTAAGACTCCCTTTTAAAGTAATAGTCAAACTGTAAGATTGTTTAAGTAAATAGTTAAGACCTCAACCCAACAGTAAGATATATCAGTTTTACTTTGGGATAATGTATATAATATTTCCGTAGGAGCATTTTTTGATTTGTTCAACGTTCTGTAAAACTAAGGTAAATATCCGTCTTATTTGATTTACTAAAATTAATTTCAATTTTGCCCAAAAAATTGTTCCCGCCCAAACGAATAGTTAATTGAAAATCGATTTAATTAATTTGTAAATCAAAATCAATTATGAGGTCCTTGAAAACCGCAACAAATCTTTTAAACGGTCTCAATATTTGGAGAGAGAAATCAAAAAACAATGCATGCTCATTTCGACTTCTCTCTAACACTTGAAAAAAATCAAAACCAAATCCTGGAATTCTAGGGTTTCGGCAGATCATGGCGGTGGAGGTGCCGGCAAGTCCGACAGTCGGGAGCACAAGAGCGACGGCGAGCAGAGTTCTAGGGGAACGAGCGGCGTGCACAAACAGGACCGATCGCCAACGTCAGCCGGAGGGTTTCGGCAAATCACGAAGACGGAGGTGCCGACGAGTCCGACAGACGGGAGCCACAAGACCGGCAACGAGTAGAGTCCCGAAGTTACGACGGAAAGTAAATCGGCGCTTAACCATAATTTACGATACATGATTAACAGATATTTAAAAAATTTCAATCCAAATATCTATTTACAGTACAAGATAAAGACATTCTACAACATAAAACCATTGCTATGCTATGCATTTGGAATTTTTGGATTATGTGGTTCTTTGTTTTTTTAAAAAAAAATTGGTCAGGGTTTGTTTGGTTGGTTTTTTTAATCACAACATAAAATATAAAGTAAATGTTGTTGTGATTAACAGATTAATGTAGGCAGAATGTAAACAATTTGTCAATGTAATAACAATTTACTATGTTTGAACTACTTTCGAGAAGTATAAACAATAAAAGCGATTTGGTTGTTGCTTTGGGTTGTTGCTGTAATTTACTAGTTTTGAAAAATTTTGATTTATGTAAAACACTGATACGCGATTAACAATTTTTGAGTTTTATATTTACCAATACTGTTTGCAATGTTTGTATATGTTATAGAATTTTATTGCACGGCAGTAACGCGACGCACGGCGAGGGCAACGACGGAAAATATGTGAGCGGTACCGGTGGAAGCGTCGACGAGGCATATAAGGTTTTTGAAAACAATATGAGAGAAAGAGAGAGAATTTTATTATAGTTTATGGTATATAAACCATTTACACTGTAAATCAATTTACAGCATAAAACAATTTACGATATAAAACAGAATGTCGATTTACGACTATAAATGTGTTCGATGAACTAATGGCAAAATTTTTAACTTTAAATGAGAGATTTATCGAAAATAATCAATAATTAATGATTTCTATATATAAAAGTAAAAAGATTATGTTCGAAAATATATTCTTTTAGGCAATAAAAATGAAAATAACCATAATTAATTACTTGATATTAAATAAGTTAATAGTCAACCCATTAATTTAGAAACTAATGTCAAATAATATAAAATCGACAAGTTTTGAGGTAAAATTCAAAATTTAAAAAATTAGGCCAAAAATTCAAAACCTAATTAATGTCAATTTTCAAACGAATTTAAAATTAAATTTTCGAAAAATTTGGTCCAAAAATATAAGGAATTAAAGTAAAATTAAAACGTAAATTAATGTGGCACATATGCACCAAGGCCATTTACAATAGTTTTACAAAACGTTGGACAAAATTAAATTACGTTTGCAAAACAAGGCTAACTCGCTAATTTTTTTTTACTTTTATATAACATATTTAGCGTCTACATGTATAACATTCTAACATCGTTTATCTCGACCCTTTTTATATTCATCGTCCACAAGTCTAAAATCATTACAAAATTTATCTTGACCCTTTTTTAGAAATAAAAGAGTTTCATTAAAACCTCCCGACTCCAAAAATACGATCATAAAAAATACTGCTATATTACCTCAATTTATATCAGAATTCCAAACACTTAAAGAATTCGGCCAGCACTCATCCTAATACTCGGCCAAATTGATATATTTTATTCCCAAATTCTTTTGATTTATTTCTAAATTCAATTAATTTAGAACTCTCATTTATAAATGACATTTCATTAAATAATTTCATACTTCACAAATAAGTACGAAATGAGAAAATATTTATTTTCTTCTTTTATTTATTTGAATCATTCAAATGTATTATGATCTATATAATTATACAATATGACTCATCAAATAAATGTAACAATAAATTGCTACTTAGAAAATAAATTTCTCGATATAAATCACAATATATATTTAATGAGCAAATCAATTAATCTTGTTCATTTAATCTCTTCTAAGTGTCTATCATTGAGACCTTATGAACGTACATGAACGAAGCTTTAGAATAAATACCGGACTCAAAAGTTCACAAACCTTTTTCGTCTTTAAATTCTTAATATTAGTCGATTATACTAAATGACTAATAGTTGAGACTCTCTAAGTTCATGTGCGTATATTTTCCGTTTGATGTGACAAAACAATTCTTCAGACTATCCACAAAGTGCTTTACGATATTACCCTTCATGTGTATCATTAACTAAGAGGAATGTAAAATTACATTTACTCCGTGAGTTATTATTTCACTAACGCCTTTGTTATTTGTGAATGAGAAAAGCATAGAGTGAGATGTCTTTACATGTTATATGTTTTAATCAAAGAATGCTCTTATTCACCAGGTTTATTCATTCACACTCTCATAACAAAGTATAGTATGATACTAATGCATTTGCATTGTTTCAACATGAATTTCATATATATGAATCATATAACCCAATATGACAACGTTATGACACCAACCATCGGGTCAGATGCAACTATAACTTAGTCATTTCCCATTGAAAAATCAAATGTCATAAGGTGTAATATCAATTATGTGTTCACTTAAGGATTTAGGTAAGTATCAAAGTATCCCTCGTACGTGATCTTGAAGTTTCGAGTAATTAAACGATTTTATCTCCAGCTTCTAAGTATAACAATTTTTTTCTATAAGATATCAAGAATGAAACACAGAGTCACAACTCTTTATATCACAAGATAATATATCACGATTCATTCAAACAATAATTACTTAGATTCGATTACTCTATCGATCTTAAGATTGTGAACAAATGTTTAAATTAGTCACAAGGGGCTATCTTGTCAAGTCTGTACTTAGCAGCCCTTTTCGTTGATGACAGTTTCAGAGCGTAGCATTCATACATAAACACATACATAATTATAAAGAATGAATATTCAACTTTATTAATGTTTTAGTAAAATCAAATACAAAGTATTCTAATATCTAATATCTCCTTTGTGGGCACCTATCCCAATATTAACCGAGGGTTATGGTCACAGTGAGACTTCATCTAAATCTTGAAGTGGTCATGGACACTGTATCATGTCCCTGAGTTCTTTAACTCATTCGTTAAAAGCTATTCATGCTAATCACAGCTACTGTCTTGGGAGTCTTACCCTAGAAGTCTCCTCAGACCATGATTCGAGTGTGAAGTGATTTACAGATATGGAATCCAACCTCCTTGAAAGGAGGTCAATGTTCACTCACCTAAGGGTTGATTATAGAACAGATTGATTGCGGGCTCTCTGGAAGTAAGTTAACGATCGAGAGAATCTTTCGCTAGGGAAGCAACAATGCTTAGGGCTGATATGTATCAAGAGAAGTATAACATAATAAATTGGACTTCTCTTGACACGGGTTGAACCTAGAGTATCTTGATCACGAATTGACTATATCAGTTGACACTCGTCACAATGAGTAATATAATTCTAGTATTAAAGAAGGGTCCAGTCTTTTACTACACAGAGAGTATTGATAAAGACTAGACGAATCGATGGAAAAGAGATACGACTATAAAGTCTTTTTTGTCGGGTTCGTTAAACTTCTACTACTAGGTCCATAGTCCCCGATTCAGCTCTGATAAAGGCGGATAAGAAATTTCGAATAATAATATTGTTCATTATTTAATCTCACTTTGCCGTAATAGTGATTGACAACATTAATTCTGGAAAATGGGTATTCGCAGAATTAAATAAATGCTTATATCATAATTTTTTATTTATTGTTTGATCAATTAAATAAATAATTAATTAGATTTTTGGGCTTGGGTATTTCGAACTGGGCTTGACCTAAGGAGTTGGCCGAAAATCCCCTAGCGATGTGCCCTAGGGGTCGGCCGAACTTCCTCCCTCATATTCTCCTTAGATTTCTCTTATGAGAAAAATTCTCAACCATAGATATTGATCTGATGGATGAGAGAGAGTTTAAATTCACTCCTGAGATCTAATGGCCCAGATTAAATCCAAATGAGAGAATATCTTTAGAAGGAGAGAATATCTCAACATAAAGGAGAGAAAATCTCTCAAGGGTTATCTCCCTACCAATACTATAAACATGAATAAATTTGGAGAAGAAAATTCATTTCATTCTTCATAGAATAATCAGTTCAACATCCTCTCTAGGCGTGGCCGAATTTTTCCTCCCCCTGGTCCTTGGAATTCCTAATTCCAATCCTAAATAATAGGAGCGAGATCCCGAAACAATCTAGTTTCGAGATCTAAGTGAGATATCGATTGTGCCAACTCATATTTCTTATTTGTTTCGGAGATTATATATTGGAAGACTACGGTGTCATCCTCGAGTACTAAATCAGACGAAAGAGTTGTGAAAGCTTGAAGATTGATCGAGCATTGGATTGGAGTGTTCTGTAGCTGAACCAAAATCCATGTGAGTTTACTAATCACCTCTTATATTAATTGGTTGACGCATTGCTTTCGTAATTGAATTAAATTAATAAATCTAGATATTGTTTAGTAATCATTATTATTAATAAAAGCGCAATTAATGATATTCCGCATTTAATATGGTTACTAAGGTGCATCAATCACCAACAAGTGATATCAGAGCTACATGATTTTTTAATTTAATTGATTCATTCTTGTGATTAAATTTGGTTTTAATGAATTTATATTTTGATATGAAATTTGTTACATATCAATATGTGATATGTTAATTGTTATTCTTGGTTGATTGTAGATTTATTGAAAATGGGCTGGACTCATTTAAATATTATTTAAAATATAGAAAAATAAATGATTTTGATATCGACTAAGTTTTCGTTGATGCGGGACTTCGTCCCCTTCAGGAAACGACACCGTTTATGCACTTCAATGCTAAAACGACCTCAAAAGAGCTAAAAACAACAATATGTCAAAAAAATGACGGTATGTCGAAAAACAACAATATGTTGAAAAACGACGACATGCCATAAAACGACATGCTGATCACTCGAAGTACCAAATGGACCTTAGGCCTAAGGCTCACCACAGTTTTAACTCATAAAATCCCTTCCTTTCAACCAAAGTCCAGACCTTGTTCAAACGGGCTGAATGAATTGGCAAGCAATACGTGGTCAGCAATACACGTGGTGAAACGAGCAGGAAGCATGGGGAAAGAGTCAGCCAAGATATACGTTGCTAGAAACAAGGAAAAAAGACGTTGTAATCAGCCTATAAATACAGCACGTATAGAATAGAGGAAGAGGGGGAATTCACTTTGTAATCAATCGAGATTATACATGTATTCACTTCACGATCAATAAAAACTCTTTACTTTCTTCGCATTATTACTATTTTCTAAACATTCTTACTCGCCCGAAGTGGATTCGTATAAGGAATTTGAGTCCGTTCATCTTTTATCTCGTAATCGAAGTGACGACACTTCGTGACAGTTGGTCGTGCATATTCATATCAACAGTTTGGCGCCGTCTGTGGGAAACATCTCAAATCATCCTTTCATAAACGAATCCATTCATCAAGCCCAAAAATGGCAGGATCTGGATCCAAGAAGACCTCCAACCCCATCTCGTCTGCTCAGCCCGAAGTCAATCTGGTGCCACCGCCGCAAGATCCCGCTGTCAAAAAGATGATGGAGACTATCATGGCCGCATTCGAAAAGGGAGACGAAACGAACAAGGAATTCCACAAGAAATTGGAAGACCTGAGTTCTAACCAATCCCGGATCGAAGGAACTCTAACCGAGGTGATGGGTTCAGTCCGTTCCCAAATCTCTTATGCACCTCATCACAGCACGGTCCCCGGAAGGATCCTGGATTTCGATCAATCCTTGAACACCCCCGGATCTAACAAGGTGAGAAACACCACATCTGAAAACACGAACACCACAGCCCCCACGACGGGAGCTAGGTTATTCGGCTCGGGGAAAACTTCTCAAGAAGCTAACCCCGGAAACAGCCAATACACCGGATCGAGGTCCACAGTGGAAGGAGACGGTACTCAAACGGACACCGATTTCCTCACCCCGGCCAGGAAAAACGCGGTGTTTAACGCGACCAACGGGATGCCACCACCGCCACCTCCCAGGCCGAGGTACATCCAGAATACGGACGCATCGGAAGATTCAGCACGTGAAAACAGGGGAATCAATCTAGTATCTCCCCGTGCAGTGTTGACAGAAGAAATGATACGTTACGACCCCAACAAACCTCTCGCGGAATTCCTAAGGGAATTGAAAGACAGCGTGAGAGAAGTCCAGACCGAAGTGAAAGCGGTTAACTCGAAGGTCCACAAGGCCACCTCGGCGGCTCCCGAGGTCGACCGCCTCGTCAGGGCATCGATGTGCACTCCCTTCATGCCTCAGATCACCGACGTGATAATCAGAGACATCGGGCGGGTGAACATCCCCCGTTATGACGGGAAAAGCGACCCTAGAGCACACCTCTGCGCCTATCACATCGCGATGGCCAGAGCTAATCTCGGGCCCGCCCAATGAGATGTCGGACAATGTCAAATCTTCGCCGAACATCTCACAGGAAATGCACTAGACTGGTTCTCAAAAATGGAACCATACTCCATCAGCTCGTTTGATCAGCTGACTGCAGTTTTCTTGAAACACTTTTCAATGTTTACGGAGACAGAAACAACAACGGCTCAACTGTATGCACTACAACAGACCAAGGTCGAGCCACTACGCAAGTTCATCTCCAGGTTCAAAGACGTCTTGTCTCGATTAAACGGGGTGAGTGACGAAACGGCAATCGCCGCTCTCACCTCGGGAATTTGGTATAAATCAAAGTTCAGGCAAGATATATGTGTCAACCGATACACCTCGATCGAAGACGTAATGCACCGGGGCAAAAATTGGATTAGGGTGGAAGAAGAACTAGCTGTCCTAACAGTGAAGTTCAAACCAACACCCACGGCATCAAGGCCAAACTTCCAGACAAAGCCTTTCCGAGAGTAAAGTCAGCAAAAGAACAACAACCCTCGAGGTGGCCACAACGCGGGTAACCATAAACGAGGTGGTAAACCCCCGGGATTCGTAATGAACTCTGAAGCACGCGAGGTGAGTGCCTCATACGGAAATTCGCAGCAAAATGATCCATGGTCAAAGGACCCTAAGGCATACTGTAAATTCCACAAGGTCTATGGTCACGCGACCGTTGCTTGCCAAAAGTTCCAAGCAGCATTGGCCGAGCAGTTCGAATGAGGTGAATTTAAAAACCTCGACATCGAAGCCCTCAATCCCAAACTCCAAACGGATGAGGCACCAAAAGGCGACCCCGATAATTCTAAGAAACGGAAGCTCCAGAGGAAGAGTGACCAATTCCCCCGCGGTGAAGGTCAGAGCTCTCCAAATGAGAAAAGAAGGGAAGAAAATCAATGAAGTGGAAGGCTCCGAGCAGCCACAGAAACCACAAATCATCAACGTCATTGTGGGAGGATCGCAATACTGTAAACTAACAGTCAATTCGATCAAAGCCCACCAAAGAAAAGTCCAAACGAGCTCAACTCGACCACCCGTCTTAGGCCCCGAAGCCTTGATCACATTCAAAGATAGTGATGCAAGACAGCTCGCGGGGCCACACGATGACGCACTCGTGATGTCACTAAGTGTCAACAACTGGGTCACCAAAAAGATCCTCGTCGACAATGGTAGTGCAAAGGACATTATTTTCCTATCAACCCTGAGCCAGACGAAGGTCAAAGCCGAAGATATCGATAGGGAATCGGTCCCATTGACCGGATTCAGTGGCCACTCAATCAACACCATCCGGAAAATAAAACTCCCCGTGCTGGCAGGTGGAGTAAACCTGCCCACAAGATTCTTAGTCATCGACTGTCAATCCCCGTATAATGTCATATTAGGAAGACCATGGATACACGCGATGAGAGCGGTACCATCAACGTACCACCAAAGCATACAGTTCCCCACCGAAGAGGGGATCATAGAGATCAAAGGCGATCAAGCCATGTCAAGAAGATGCTACATGACAAGCTTCTTGCTCGCAAAACAGAGCACAGAGGAAAGTGCGTCGCAATCAAAGAAACTCGAGGTGAACGATGCCCGAGTCACCTCAAAGCACGATTAACCAACACTCGAGATTGTCGAGCAAGTGCCCATCGATGGAGAAAACCCCGATCACACCGTCGGGATAGGCTCCGAACTGAAGGGCGAGCTTCGCAAACAGCTCGTCAAATTCTTGAAAAAGAATAAAGAATGCTTCGCATGGACACACGAGGACATGCTAGGTATAGACCTCGAAGTCATATCCCACCAACTGAATGTCGATCTCAGTTTCCGCCCTGTAAAACAGAAACAAAGAAAGTGGCCCTAGAAAGGTCGCAAGCCGTCAATGACGAGGTACATCAACTCCTCCAAGCGGGATCAATCCGCGAGGTGAAATACCCAGACTGGCTCACCAACACGGTGGTGGTAAAGAAGAAAACGGGAAAGTGGAGAGTCTGTATCGATTTCATAGACTTAAACAAAGCTTGCCTAAAAGACAGTTTCCCACTTCCCCACATCGACAGGCTAGTCGAAGCAACATGCGGGCACGAGCTCCTATCCTTTATGGATGCATTCTCGGGGTACAATCAAATATTAATGCACCCCGACGACCAAGAGAAAACGGCGTTCATAACCGAACGAGGTATCTATTGTTACAAAGTAATGCCTTACGGACTGAAAAACGCCAGAGCCACCTATCAAAGACTTGTAAACAAAATGTTCTCGGAATACCTCAGAAAAACCATGGAAGTCTGCATAGACGACATGCTAGTAAAGTCGAAACATTCGGGGGATCACATCTCCCACCTCGGGCAATGTTTCGAAGTACTTAGAAAGTACCAAATGAAACTCAACCCGTCCAAATGTTCTTTCGGGGTCTCTTCCGGCAAATTCTTAGGTTACTTGGTGACTCAACGAGGTATCGAGGCAAACCCCAAGCAAATCGGAGCCCTCATAAACATGCCCTCACCTCGTAACATCAGGGAGGTCCAAAGACTCACCGGAAGAATAGCCTCCTTGAACCGCTTCGTATCGAGGTCCACAGACAAATGTCTCCCATTCTATAAAATGCTGAAAGGGAACAAGAAGTTTGAATGGACCCCGGAGTGCGAGCAGGCTTTTCAAGAACTAAAGAAATACCTGTCCACGCCCCCGATATTGGTAAACCCTATCGCAGGAGAGCCCTTGCTCATCTACCTCGCGGTAACCAGTTCCGCGGTGAGTAGCGTGCTGGTAAGGGAGGACCGAGGTAATCAGAAGCCTATCTTCTATACTAGCAAGTCACTTGAAGACGCAGAAACACGTTATCCCGCGCTGGAAAAACTCGCGTTGGCACTTATAACGTCTGCGCAAAAACTCAGACCCTATTTCCAAGCTCACACGATCATGGTGATGACATCACAGCCTCTACGGACAATACGCCACAGTCCGAACCAATCCGGAAGATTAACGAAATTGGCCATCGAGCTAAGCGAGTTCAACGTGGAATATAAAATCCGGACATGTGCCAAGTCACAAGTCCTAGCTGACTTCCTGGTAGAACTTCCCACCGACCAACCAGAAGGAGACCTCGTCACCGATGTATCCTCAGGAAAACGGACACTCCGAAGTGGCCAACAGAACGATTATAGACGGGATCAAAAAGAGACTCGATTTCAAAAAAGGTAGATGGTCAGAAGAGCTACTCGGATTACTTTGGGCATACTGAACCACGCCTAGAAGGGCAACGGGTGAAACACCCTTCGCGTTGGTCCACGAAACTGAAGCCATGGTGCCAGCCGAAGCGGAGTCGCTCAGCCTACGACGAGAATATTGCCCCCATAAAAACGACGAGAACAACGAGATGCTCCTCGACGAGCTCAATTATATCAAGGAAAGGAGGGAACAAGCACTTCGCAAGATCGTCAATTACCAGAGGGTAATAGAAAGGTACTACAACACAAAAGTCCGACCTCGATTATTCGAGGTAGGAGATCTGGTATTGCGCAAAGTATTCCAAAATAAAACAGAACCAAATTCTGGAAAACTCGGGATCAACTGGGAAGGACCATACATAGTGTCCGAAATAGTTAAGCCTGACGTTTACAGATTAATCAACTGTGGGGAGTATGCACTCAACACCAAATCCCCAATTTGCTTACAAGCTAGTCAACATCGAGATAAACAAAGTTTCGAACGAGGTAAAAAATAACGAAAATGACAAAAAGTGCAAGTCGAATGAACCAAATTATGTTATTCAGCATACCCCGGTTAAACGAGGTGAAAGTCTAGAAACAAACCAGAGTAGCTTAGCGTAGGTCGGACTCCCGACCAAAATAGGCATCATCAAGAATACGAACAAACTAGGGCACCAACGCCCCGAATTAAACAGCTTTAGCTTAGCTCAGGCCGGACTCTCGGCCAAAAAAGGCATTGTTCGAAATTTAGAAAACTGGGGCACCAACACCCCAAAACAAGCAAAACAGGAAGAAGCATCACGCCCCCTCCTCACCTCTATCATCGCGAACCTCTTCTTCTCCTTCTTCTCGATCTACTCTGTCTCCGTCGTCTCCCTTGCTCGTGTTTTCCTCTACCTCCGTCTCCGGGGACTTGACATCTTCGAGGACCTTGTCCTCAACTCGAGTAACCTCGGGGGCAGCAGCTGTGGGAGGAATGGAGACCGAGGGGGAGGCACCAGGCGCATGACCACCTGGGAGAGGAAACCCAGCACGCTAAATCCTATGGCGACACCACCGACAATAACGAGCTTGCAAAAGCATCCGAAATAGTTCGAACTCTCACCTCGGGACACGTTGGAGGCCGCTTGCTTCTTGAGCTGGGCCCCCAACTTGGCAATCGTCTTGTCCCGGTGTTCAATCTTCTTCTAGAGCTTCTCCAACGCCTTCTTCACGGCGAGACAAGAAGTGGTGATCACCTCGTTCTTGGCCTCTTGAAGCTTGGACGAGGTGGTCACCAGGTCAGCTCGGACCTTCGAGAAGTTCTCCCGCAGAATCGCCACTTGGGAAGCCTCATCGTGCAGGCCCGATGCCTCCTCGTACAGGGCCCCAGAACGTTGGCGCTCCTCGTGCAGTTGGCCTCGGAGGGGGGACTCGGACTGGCAGAATCGCTCCAACGTCAAGTTGGCACCGTACAGATCGTCCTCGGCTTTCTTCAGCCGGGTCCCTAGTTCAATCAGCTCTTTCCCCTTCTCGGCCAGACTGGCCTCGAGCTCCTTCATACGGTCTCCGGACCCCGACGCAGCGGCCCCAGCCAGCTTGTAACGGAGACCCGTGCGATCCTTCTCATACGCCTGAACCATTTCGTTCAGGTACGTCAGGAACTCCAACGACGTAAAGTCAGCACATACTCCACCTCGACGGTAACCTATAGAAAGGGTTCAGGGAACTTACCCGAACGCAGGGCTGCGCCATCCGCTCGTAGTCCTTCCCACGGGAGAGCTCCATCACGTTGAGAGGGCATCCAAGGTTGACCGATTTGGCCACGTATCTCGCCGAGGCCCGCGTCGAGTCAACCAGCAACTTCTCGACGGAGAACCTCACCAAGATGCGTTGCACCCCTTCCTCGTCGGAGACCGACCGGCTCCCAATCGCTTCAGACGCTGCCGCGCTTTTCTTCTTCTCCTCGGGTTGCTTGCGAGCTACGGGATGTCCCTGCGGATTTGACCTGGTACGAGGTGCCGACCGCTCGGAAAACAGTTTTCTCTTCTTCGGCGGAGCAATAGGAACGTCGTGACGATCTGCCGAGCGACCACGCTTCTCCGACCGAGGAGCGATGACCGGCGCCACCTCGCACACCTCCACCTCCGTGCCACGGCCCGCCTCAATGCGTGGTTGGGAAGCATGTGCAGACTCACCCTAAATCTTGATGACACAAGAGGATTGAGCCTCTTGAGCCTTGGCCACCAGTGTGTCGAGCGAAGTACCCTCCGAAGTCTCATCGTTGGGAGTAGAAATCACCTCGACGGCAGGAGTCGAGGTCTGGCCTATAGTTTTTTGCTCATCGCCGGTCCTGTTCGAGGACTTCATAGACTACTCTGGGGCTGCATGACAGAGAAACAAGTCCTTCAAACAAATACGAGGTGAAATCACCTCGTCGGCCGAATTCAAAACACCTCGAAACACGGAAGCGAAACTGGGGGACCGCGTACACCTCGGAACCTCCAGTAGCCGGAGTGACGGATCCGTTCGATGGGAAAATCTTCCCAATCGAGACCGTTTTTCGGGGTCAACTTCTTCTTAAGCGCGCGAAACCGGGAGTCCAAGTCCGGGAGACTGTTCTTGCCTGAAAAACAAGGTGAACAAAGATTCAACCAAGATTCCTAACACCCCGCTTAAAGAGAAAGTCATAAAAAAACAAAAATGAGCAAAAAGTAATAATAAGGAACTCTGTAGCCCCATCGCAGGTCGAGTTCCACCCTGGTGACCTCGTCACTCCGGTCTCCTGTCTCTTAACCAGAAAAATCGTTCCATCCAACCACCTCACCCGTCAGGGGTATTGGGAAGGATCTTCCCACTCCGCCTGTTAAGGTAATACCTCCCGGAGGCTTTCCCGGATCCCTTGGCGTGGTACAGACGGGCTAGGTCGTCGGAAACTAGGACCAATCCGCTCTCCCTGGCAACCACTCCCAAAGCAACCAAGTTGCAATAAGTATTGGGGACGAGCTGACCCAGGGCGAGCTAGAGGTGGTTCAAGTATTTCAAGATCACCTCGGACACCGGCAGCTCCAATCCGGCCTCCAGGAAAGCCTTGTAGGCCGACGTCCACCCTTCCCTCAGCGAGAACGGGTGTTCTCCTTCCTCTGGCACCGAAAGCTCTTAAAATCGGGGATATCATATAACCCCCGGAGCTCGCGCAAATAGTCAGATGTGAGCACAGAAGACGGAGACACATCCAGCAACCCCCGATCTCCAGGGCTCGATGCCATAATCAAAGGATTCGAGAAGAAAGAAAATACAAAGAGAGATAATGGAGACGAGAGTAAATTTTGACGAGTGAAGAAATGAGAGAGAGTTTAAAAAGCAAACCTTATTTACCCACGATTTCTCTCTCCAAAACACACAATCTCCAACAAGTTAATGATGACTAATTTGACATGGATTAGTGGGATTTTAATAGCCCTATCATATCCGAGAAAAGCTCGGTAGTCCAGGGCTGCAGTTATCATCACGCACGTCCCATTGTCCAGCTTTTTGGTAGAGCGACCTGTTTTCTCTTCGGTCATACGCAAATCCAATGGCTTGATGACACGTATACAAGCCATGCGAACAAACTTCCCATTTCAACCACGCACATATCCAAACCTAATGAAAGCAAATTTCGTCACCCGCCAAAACATATCTGATCTCCAATAGATCAATTATTTATTTTTCAGAATAATAGAAATTATTATTCTAGAAAAATGAAATACCGAATCAGAAATTGAAAAACGTCCTTGACCATCAACATGCCAAGTCCACAAAGTGACACTCACTTAGTGCACTGGGGGGCTCACTGTTGATGCGGGACTTTGTCCCCTTCAGCAAACGACACCGTTCATACACTTCAATACTAAAACGATCTCGAAAGAGATAAAAACAACAGTATGTCGAAAAACGACAGTATGTTGAAAAACGACGACATGCCATAAAATAACATACTGATCACTTGAAGTATCAAATGGGCCTCAAGCCTAATGCCCACCACGGTTTAAACTCATCAGATCCCTTCCATTTAACCAAGACCCAGACCTTGTTCAAACAAGCTGATTTCTCTCTGAAATCCCCTCCTCCCAAGCTATTCCTACGGAATGGACTGTCAAGCAATACGTGGTCAGCAATACATGTGGTGAAACGAGCAGGAGGCACGGGAAAGAAGTCTGTCCAGATAGACGTTGCTAAAAACAAGTAAAAGAGACGTTGTGATCAGCCTTTAAATACAACACGTTTAGAGTGGAGGAGGACACATAATTCACTTTGTAATCATTCAAGATTATACTTGTATTCACCTTGCAACTAACAAAAGCTCTTTATTTTCTTCGCATTGTTACTGTTCTTAAACACTCTTGCTCGTCCAAAGTAGATTCATATAAGGAATTTGAGCCCGTTCATCTTTCATCTCGTAATCGGAGTGACTATACTTCGTGATAATTGGTCGTGTTTATTCACATCAACAAGGACGAGAAAACGTTTGTCAGCACTAATGCTCGTTTCCTTGATGAGGACTATATGAAGAATAAGAAACCAAGAAGCAAAATTGTGCGTGAAGAAAATTTGGGTGAGGAAGCTTCTACCTCATCTGTAAGAACTGTTCTTACCCCAACAGCAATGCAACCTAACAATTCAGAACCTCGTAAAGTAGTACTTCGACATTGTGGGAGGGATCCTGAAAAGCCCGATAGGTACATGTCTTATGGCGATAATCTCGTAGCCGTCGCGGACATGGATCACCCTGTTTCCTACAACCAAGCAATGGCTGGTTCTGAATCAAACCTTTGGCTTGATGCCATGAAAGTTTAAATGCATTCGATGTATGTCAACAAAGTCTGGAAACTTGTAGAAGTACCTGAAGGGGTTAAACCTATAGGGTGTAAGTGGATCTATAAGAAGAAAATGGGTCCGGATGGGAACGTTGAGACGTTCAAAGCGCGACTAGTGGCTAAGATCTTGTCGATGAGAGAGAGTTTCAATTCACTGCTGAGATCTAATGGCGCAGATTAAATCCAAAGGAGAGAATATCTCTAGAAGGAGAGAATATCTCAACAGAAAGGAGAGAAAATCTCTCAGGATGATCTCCCTACCAATGCTATAAATAGGAATAGATTTGGAGAAGGAATTTCATTCCATTATTCACAAAATAATCAGCCAACATCCTCTCTAGGCGTGGCCGGATTTTTCCTCCACCTATTCCCGGAAATTTATATTTGCAATCATAAATAATAGGACCAAGATCCCGAAATAATATAGTTTCGAGATCTAAGTGAGATATCGATTGCACCTACTCATATTTCTTATTCGTTTCGGAAGACTACGGTTTAATCCTCGAGTACTAAATCAGACAAAGGAGTTGTGAAAGCTTGAAGATCGATCGAGCGTTGGATTGGAGCATTCTGTAGTTAAGCCAAAATCCATGTGAATTTACTAATTGTCTATTCTATTTATTGGTTGCTGAATTGCTTTCGTAATTGAATTAATTTAATAAATCTAGATCT
This sequence comes from Urtica urens, assembly GCA_958296335.1. Classification (NCBI taxonomy): domain Eukaryota; kingdom Viridiplantae; phylum Streptophyta; class Magnoliopsida; order Rosales; family Urticaceae; genus Urtica; species Urtica urens. Next base: position 7,292,946 of record OY282525.1, read on the forward strand.
TGTTTAGTAATCATTTTTATTAATTGGCTAATTTGCGCGCAATTAATTATATTCTCCGCATATGATATGGTTACTAAGGTGCATCAATCACCAAGAGTGATTTGTGCTCTCTTCTCTTAGGAGGGGGACTCAGGTCGATGCCTTTGAAGTCGCTGTTTGTGTATTTCTCTGTAAGCACCTTTTTTGCGACAGTGCAATCGCGAGTGTTGTGACCGTATGCCTGGTGGAATTTGAAATATGCGGACTTGTCCCGATGCCATTTATTTCTTGAAGGCTCTTCTCGTTCTCCGTCATTGACTTATACGAGTGTCCCGAATCATGAGGTTGTCTTCTTCCTCCTTCAAATCTCCTTCTCGGGTTAATATTCTGAAAGTTTGGAGTACTCCAATCGAAAGTTCCCGGTGAGGTCGGTTTCTTGAATTTTTTGGCTAGGAGTGTCTGTTCTTCTTCGGCCTTGGCGAAGTTTGATGCTCCGTTAATCGCATCTTCGATCGTAGTCGGTCTGTTTATGGTCATTTCTTTGCGGAATCTTGAGTCCTGCCATAGTCCGTTCTTGAGAGCGGTCAATGCCGAGTCGCTATCGAAGTTAGGAATTTTGGTCATTGTGGTTTTTAACCTCGCCATGAACTCTTTTAGCGTTTCTCTTTCGCATTGATGTGTGTTCCAAAGGTTGGCCATCGTGGTTTCGTCTGCCACAAACATCGAGTAATGCTTTAGGAAGGCCGCCGATAATTGTTGGAAGTTGTCTATGGTACCTTCTCTCAGTCGTGAGAACCATCCTGGGCCGCTTCCAATAGGTTTTCGACAAACAGTTGGCACTAGCCGGCTTATACTTCATTGTCACAAAGATGAGCTTGTCCGATAGCTATCTGGAATGTTGTCATGTGCGCTTTAGGGTCAATAGTACCGGCATATCGGGAACCCTAGTGTTTCCAGCGTCGCCGATGCGTATGGCGGTGATATTCTTGCAATGGGGGTTTTCATGGTTTCAACTACGAGTCTGTCAATTTCAGGGGCCGAGTTGATGGCCGAATGCATAATCGAGTCGATAACTAAAAATTTGGCTTTGATCACCAGTTGAAAGCTGTCCAGGCTGTCCGAATCTCATGAAGTTATTCTGGTTACGAGGTCCCTCCGGAGGGCGCGGGAGGACCTCAATGCATTCTGGTCGTGATCCTTCCGAGTCGGCCATTCCTGGCAGAGTGACTTGGATCTGCGAGAAGTCTAAGCAAGTTCCCGTGGTTGGGCGAACTCCCCATCCTGGGGCGGATGTAGGTCCCACCGATCATGCGTTAGGTGTTGGCCCTACTTCGATCCTTGATTCCAACGCGAACTGGCTAGATGCCAGGTTTTCTAGTTGGGCTCGGGTCAACGTTTGAAATTCTTCCTGTTGTTTGAATTTCTTCAGCAGGATCTCGAGCAGGGTCTTGAGCTCGGTGATCGAGCCGGTTTTGATTTCACCTTGTTCGATGGGTGAGGCCATTTTGTGTATTGACAGTAGTTTATGTGTTTGCTAGCGTCGATAATTTTGATCGTGTATTTCCTATAGACGGCGCCAAATAGTTGATGCGATTTTTCAGTCACTCAACAATCAAATTTGTTTTGATTATGTTATGCAAAAATGATAGAATTCCGTTTAAAGCAGACAATAAACTATTATATCAATGCTAACTTAATCAAAGTGAAAATGAACAAAATATGATCTCAAATTGAACTCGAATTAAATAACAAAGCAGTAAGCAGATGGGCAAAAAATAATAGAGAATATTGAAATAATATTCTGAAAAATAACGTACAGAAAAAATAAAAATCTACATGTATTTATATTAATCTCTTTAAACGTTTCCCCGCTGCTTTCGTCCACGTGCCCCGCCAGCTGTCGGCTGATCCTTTTATCGAAGTCCGCTTCTCCAGGCTCATCTAGCGGATTGAGTTCTTCTTTGTCGCGTGGTCGAGCTTTTCCTGGGCACGGTTTGCAGATGCTTTATTGACCTTGTCCTTCAGCTTGATGGGCATGTTGTCATAATCGCCTGATGGACCTCGCTCTCTTCATCGACTGCGAAGTGAAATTGTTTTATTTGGGTCTCGGCTTGAAAGATGTCGCCCGTCCGATGTTTTGTTTACCCGGGTAACTTCTGGTTACTTCGATTAGGGAACAAAATTTTGGCGACACAAAGGTGAAAGCGATGCCAAATTTTCTCTTTTTATTAGGTTAAAGGTTGCTTCATTTCGCCATCAATTTATAGTAGCCAAAAGGATGGTCCTCATTTAACAACGAGAACGAATCTTGGAGTAGTTATGTGAAATTGATCCTTCTTAATTAGGAGTAGTTACAATCTCTAATTTTCTTTTAATTGTGAATTTAATGTTATCCGTTAAATTTTATTTTATAAATCTAAATTTTTTGCCATAAGAAACGCAACTTTAGCTCTTAACTTTCTCATACATCTAAACCCCATTCAACTTTTGAGTCTTTAAATCCAATTGCTTTAAATATTTCATCGTTTGTTTACTTCATCTAATGAATAAATAATAATTAATGAACAATATTTACTTAATTCAACAAGAAATAAATTTTTATGCTACAAATATTTATTTTATTATATAAATATCAGTATTTTTTTAAGGCAAATTTTGCTTGTGATAGAGATTGAACCCACGCCGTCCAATTTAAAGAGGGGTGTGTATTATCACTAGACTATCCTAATTAGCACATAAATACCAGTATTTTGAAATTAATGTTTCAATGATCACTACATTATATTTTCTATAATTCATGACATTTCCGTTTATTTATACAAGCTGCTGTATATAGTATTCGGAAAAGTGAACAGAACGGTTTGTTGTTTCCTTGGAATATGAGAAGAGTGGTGTAACACTGTTGGGGTATCACTTTAAATACCTCCTCAACATAAGGGAGGAAGTGTGGTCGGTGCCACGAGATAACATAAAAACCCTCACGTATGAGGGATGAAAATCGTGGTTATAAAGATAAGAATAAAATAAAAACCACCGGTAGTAAAAACAGAAACACAAATAAACTCAATCAACAAGGGCCCTAAGTGGCCGTGCGGGACCTCAACTCACGATCATCGTCTCTAATAGACTCCTCCGAGCAAGGCGGAACTAAACCCTGTCGGATCGAAAACAAGTGATGGTTAACCGCATAGCGCGCAAGATTATGCGCTACAACATTACAAAGACGATAGATATGTCTAATACTAGAATCCTCAAGCACCTCACCTCCATGAAGATGCGGTGCAAGATCGTCCCAAACTCTGTCGCAGGCGTCGCGCCCTGATCGATCATCCTCACCACCCCCAAGCAGTCAGACTGGATCTCCGCTCTCCTGCCACCGACACTGCGACGTAGCTCTAAACCACAGAGGACAGCATACGCTTCCGCAAGTTGGTTGGAGAACTCCCTAGCCAGGAAAAGCGTACGCGAATCGATCACCTCTCCGGTGTGGTCTCGAACAATACAACCGACGCCAAAGCCTCCACTGTCGCGAGCTAGTGCCGCGTCAACATTAATCGAAGGGGTCCCGTCCCTTGGGGGGGGGAGTCCATCTAGGGGTCGTAGTCACCCTCGTGCGCGTCTGAGAGTCTCCAATCGTGGCCGCTCTGTACTACTCGAGGAAGCTCACCGTCCACTCGACAAGCTGAGGCTGGCTCCAAGCAAATCTCCCGGCGAGAACATTGTTCATGTGGATCCAAAGTTCCCAAATAATAGTAACGAAAAGCTCATGGAAACGAACTTCAAGGACATCTGTCGCTCTGAGAAAATCGTCGAAAGCGTCGCTGTCTCTAAAATGCGGAAGGACTAAAATGCGGAAGGATGTGACCGAAGTCGGCCTCCTTCCAAACTCTCCTGCTCCACCTGCAACCCCACATCGCGTGAAAAATTGTCTCTTTCGCCTCTCGACAGACAGGACAACTATCGTCGGAGGTAATCCTCTTCTTGGCTAAGACTGCTCTGACCGAGACCTGACCTAAACAAACTCACCTGAAATTTTTTATTTTGGGAGGAACTCTCGGCTGAGTTCTAAGTTCTAACGTATTGGAAATTAAATAATAAAATAAATGGACGGCTTTTCATAAAACGTGGCTGACTAGACAACACTAAACTCAGGGCCACGTGTTCTTGCATGGATTACATATGGTCATATAACTAACTATATGTTAAAGATATAGTTTTACTCATGTCGACGTCTTCTCTACTTCTTGGTGTGATTTGAACGAATTAATTCGTCGAAATTTTATATATAAGATTTTTAAATAGAGTATATTGTTATGAAACACAACTAAAAAGTGGATAATATATAATGAAAAAGATATAATTTGATATTACTATTTATGAGACAAACTCAAGATATTTTATTTGACAACCTACAATTTACAAAGTTAAGAAGTGCCGTCTTACATGTATGATATAACATCTCACTTTATTATTACCACTTTAGTTATTGCTACCACCTTAATCATAATATTACAAAGACGATAGATATGTCTAATACTAGAATCCTCAAGCACCTCACCTCCATGAAGATGCGGTGCAAGATCGTCTCAAACTCTGTCGCAGGCGTCGCGCTCTGATCGATCATCCTCACCACCCCCAAGCAGTCAGACTGGATCTCCGCTCTCCTGCCACCGACACTGCGACGTAGCTCTAAACCACAGAGGACAGCATACGCTTCCGCAAGTTGGTTGGAGAACTCCCTAGCCAGGAAAAGCGTACGCGAATCGATCACCTCTCCGGTGTGGTCTCGAACAATACAACCGACGCCAAAGCCTCCACTGTCGCGAGCTAGTGCCGCGTCAACATTAATCGAAGGGGTCCCATCCCTTGGGGGGGGGAGTCCATCTAGGGGTCGTAGTCACCCTCGTGCGCGTCTGAGAGTCTCCAATCGTGGCCGCTCTGTACTACTCGAGGAAGCTCACCGTCCACTCGACAAGCTGAGGCTGGCTCCAAGCAAATCTCCCGGCGAGAACATTGTTCATGTGGTTCCAAAGTTCCCAAATAATAGTAACGAAAAGCTCATGGAAACGAACTTCAAGGACATCTGTCGCTCTGAGAAAATCGTCGAAAGCGTCGCTGTCTCTAAAATGCAGAAGGATGTGACCGAAGCCGGCCTCCTTCCAAACTCTCCTGCTCCACCTGCAACCCCACATCGCGTGAAAAATTGTCTCTCTTGCCTCTCGACAGACAGGACAACTATCGTCGGAGGTGATCCTCTTCTTGGCTAAGACTGCTCTGACCGAGATCTGACCTAAACAAACTCACCTGAAATTTTTTATTTTGGGAGGAACTCTCGGCTGAGTTCTAAGTTCTAACGTATTGGAAATTAAATAATAAAATAAATGGACGGCTTTTCATAAAACGTGGCTGACTAGACAACACTAAACTCAGGGCCACGTGTTCTTGCATGGATTACATATGGTCATATAACTAACTATATGTTAAAGATATAGTTTTACTCATGTCGACGTCTTCTCTACTTCTTGGTGTGATTTGAACGAATTAATTCGTCGAAATTTTATATATAAGAATTTTAAATAGAGTATATTGTTATGAAACACAACTAAAAAGTGCATAATATATAATGAAAAAGATATAATTTGATATTACTATTTATGAGACAAACTCAAGATATTTTATTTGACAACCTACAATTTACAAAGTTAAGAAGTGCCGTCTTACATGTATGATATAACATCTCACTTTATTATTACCACTTTAGTTATTGCTACCACCTTAATCATAATATTACAAAGACGATAGATATGTCTAATACTAGAATTCTCAAGCACCTCACCTCCATGAAGATGCGGTGCAAGATCGTCTCAAACTCTGTCGCAGGCGTCGCGCTCTGATCGATCATCCTCACCACCCCCAAGCAGTCAGACTGGATCTCCGCTCTCCTGCCACCGACACTGCGACGTAGCTCTAAACCACAGAGGACAGCATACGCTTCCGCAAGTTGGTTGGAGAACTCCCTAGCCAGGAAAAGCGTACGCGAATCGATCACCTCTCCGGTGTGGTCTCGAACAATACAACCGACGCCAAAGCCTCCACTGTCGCGAGCTAGTGCCGCGTCAACATTAATCGAAGGGGTCCCGTCCCTTGGGGGGGGGGGAGTCCATCTAGGGGTCGTAGTCACCCTCGTGCGCGTCTGAGAGTCTCCAATCGTGGCCGCTCTGTACTACTCGAGGAAGCTCACCGTCCACTCGACAAGCTGAGGCTGGCTCCAAGCAAATCTCCCGGCGAGAACATTGTTCATGTGGATCCAAAGTTCCCAAATAATAGTAACGAAAAGCTCATGGAAACGAACTTCAAGGACATCTGTCGCTCTGAGAAAATCGTCGAAAGCGTCGCTGTCTCTAAAATGCGGAAGGACTAAAATGCGGAAGGATGTGACCGAAGTCGGCCTCCTTCCAAACTCTCCTGCTCCACCTGCAACCCCACATCGCGTGAAAAATTGTCTCTTTCGCCTCTCGACAGACAGGACAACTATCGTCGGAGGTAATCCTCTTCTTGGCTAAGACTGCTCTGACCGAGACCTGACCTAAACAAACTCACCTGAAATTTTTTATTTTGGGAGGAACTCTCGGCTGAGTTCTAAGTTCTAACGTATTGGAAATTAAATAATAAAATAAATGGACGGCTTTTCATAAAACGTGGCTGACTAGACAACACTAAACTCAGGGCCACGTGTTCTTGCATGGATTACATATGGTCATATAACTAACTATATGTTAAAGATATAGTTTTACTCATGTCGACGTCTTCTCTACTTCTTGGTGTGATTTGAACGAATTAATTCGTCGAAATTTTATATATAAGAATTTTAAATAGAGTATATTGTTATGAAACACAACTAAAAAGTGCATAATATATAATGAAAAAGATATAATTTGATATTACTATTTATGAGACAAACTCAAGATATTTTATTTGACAACCTACAATTTACAAAGTTAAGAAGTGCCGTCTTACATGTATGATATAACATCTCACTTTATTATTACCACTTTAGTTATTGCTACCACCTTAATCATAATATTACAAAGACGATAGATATGTCTAATACTAGAATTCTCAAGCACCTCACCTCCATGAAGATGCGGTGCAAGATCGTCTCAAACTCTGTCGCAGGCGTCGCGCTCTGATCGATCATCCTCACCACCCCCAAGCAGTCAGACTGGATCTCCGCTCTCCTGCCACCGACACTGCGACGTAGCTCTAAACCACAGAGGACAGCATACGCTTCCGCAAGTTGGTTGGAGAACTCCCTAGCCAGGAAAAGCGTACGCGAATCGATCACCTCTCCGGTGTGGTCTCGAACAATACAACCGACGCCAAAGCCTCCACTGTCGCGAGCTAGTGCCGCGTCAACATTAATCGAAGGGGTCCCGTCCCTTGGGGGGGGGGAGTCCATCTAGGGGTCGTAGTCACCCTCGTGCGCGTCTGAGAGTCTCCAATCGTGGCCGCTCTGTACTACTCGAGGAAGCTCACCGTCCACTCGACAAGCTGAGGCTGGCTCCAAGCAAATCTCCCGGCGAGAACATTGTTCATGTGGTTCCAAAGTTCCCAAATAATAGTAACGAAAAGCTCATGGAAACGAACTTCAAGGACATCTGTCGCTCTGAGAAAATCGTCGAAAGCGTCGCTGTCTCTAAAATGCGGAAGGATGTGACCGAAGCCGGCCTCCTTCCAAACTCTCCTGCTCCACCTGCAACCCCACATCGCGTGAAAAATTGTCTCTCTTGCCTCTCGACAGACAGGACAACTATCGTCGGAGGTGATCCTCTTCTTGGCTAAGACTGCTCTGACCGAGATCTGACCTAAACAAACTCACCTGAAATTTTTTATTTTGGGAGGAACTCTCGGCTGAGTTCTAAGTTCTAACGTATTGGAAATTAAATAATAAAATAAATGGACGGCTTTTCATAAAACGTGGCTGACTAGACAACACTAAACTCAGGGCCACGTGTTCTTGCATGGATTACATATGGTCATATAACTAACTATATGTTAAAGATATAGTTTTACTCATGTCGACGTCTTCTCTACTTCTTGGTGTGATTTGAACGAATTAATTCGTCGAAATTTTATATATAAGAATTTTAAATAGAGTATATTGTTATGAAACACAACTAAAAAGTGCATAATATATAATGAAAAAGATATAATTTGATATTACTATTTATGAGACAAACTCAAGATATTTTATTTGACAACCTACACTTTACAAAGTTAAGAAGTGCCGTCTTACATGTATGATATAACATCTCACTTTATTATTACCACTTTAGTTATTGCTACCACCTTAATCATAATATTTTGTTTTAAAAATGGTCATCATGCTTAAGTTTCAACTGTATCGTTAAAAAACTTTACTAAGAAAATTATGTGGGATGAAAATCAAGATAAAGAAAAAAAAGTATAGTTACATAAACCTCCCTCTCAAACTATCATGTACGATATATTCATAAATTTATAGTTTACTTAGAAAATAATTTTCTTAGCGTAAATCACAATTTACGTTTAATGAGAAAATCGATATTATATTGTTCACGTATATCTCATCTAAGAGTCTATCATGGAGACCTTATGAACCCACATGAACGAAGCTTTAGAATAAAGATCGGACGCAAAAGTTCACAAACTTTTTTCGACTTTTAATTCTTAATATTAGTCGATTCCACTAAAGGACCAATATTGAACATCTCTAAGTTCATATGCGTTTATATTTCCGTTTGATGTGATAAAACTATTCTTCACATGGTCCACGGCGTATTTTATGATATTACCCTTTGTGTGTATCACTAACTCAGAGGAATGTAAAATTACCGTTTTACCCGTGAGTTATTATTTCACCAAGTCCTCTGTTATTTGTGAACGAGAACAACATGTCACATGTTTTATTTCAAAGAATTCTTTATTCGATGAATACCAGGCCTGGTTTATTCGCTCACACTCTCATAACAGAACATGGTGTGATACTAATGCCTTAGCATTGTTTCAACACAAATTCCTTATTTCAACGAAACAGTATTATGACACCAACCGTCGGGTCAATGAAACTTCATTTAGCCATTTCCCATTGACAAATCAAATGTCATAAAGTGTTACAAGAAGGTATGTACTCACTTCAGGATTTAGGTAATTACTAAAATACCCCTCGTATGTGAGTTTGAGGTTTCGAGTGATTAAACGGTTTTATCTCGAACTTCAAAACTTCACAGGTCTTGTTCAATATCTTCATTAAGATATCAAGAATGAATCACAAAGTCACAACTCTCCATCTCTCCATATCACATGATAAGATATCGTTTAATTTATTCTAACAATCATTACTAGGAATCGATTGCCCAATCGATCATTAGATTGCGAACTATTATTTAAACTAGTCATAAGAAGGTATCTTGTCAAGTCTATACTTAGCACTTTTTTCATTGATGACAGTTTCAGAGCGTAGACATTAATGCATAAACACAATCTTAAATAAGAATGGATATTCAATCTTTATTTAATTTCAAAACAAAACAAATACAAGAGTATTTAATATCAAAAATCTCCTTTGTGGGCATAAATGCCAACAAAAACCGAATAAGATAATTACGCCATGTATTCAGTAAATCTCGGAGAATATCTCGTATTTTAGGTAGTTAAGATCTGAACTAATAAGGAAATCCTAGCAGACAATTCGGATAACCGTAGGTCTATAAATACCAATGTAAACTCTCATTGGGGGTGACCCCCCGCGTGAGAGAGAATCGATCGATATACTTTGAGTTTTCCCTGAAATATTCCTTGTAATTTTTCAAGCTTCTAAGCTAATAAACGAGAGAAACCGAGATTCATTACACTGATAAATCAAGGATATTGCAGACCTAACACTATTTATTTATTACAAATATTATTTTATCCTTGTGACTGTTTCAGAGGAGTATCGCATTTTCGCCCTCTACAGTTTTGTTCGAATAGGTTTAGAGTTAAGAAAAATTTATCATTAATCATATTAATGGGGGAATATAAAAATTTCTTTTACTAATAAAACAATTTTTACTAACCTAGATAAAGTGGATATACATGTTATAAATTAAAATATTATTTAATTATTTGAATAGTAACCTTTCTTGTAGCTTGATCTTTAATGGATCTTGAGAAATGTTGATTATCTCTTCTAGCTTGATTCCTTCAAACCTAAACGTGAACTTGAGAAACCTAAGATTTCTATAACAAGAGTCTATAGAGGTTTAGAAGGATTTGTGTGTGGGCACAATTAAACACAATAACTCAAGAACAAGTCTATGAACTAAAGAGCTAATTTAGCCTAAGTCTAACGAGGACTTAGGTGCCAAATAAAAGAAGTATTTTCTATAGAGAGAGAGAGAGGAGAGGGGTCGGCCAAAGAGCAAGAATGAGTTTAGAAAAACCTTGTTCTCACATCTCTATGTGATGCTCTATTTATAGGAGAAGGAAATATCTATAAAGGTCAATTATTCATTCATGAAAGAATAATGTATTCATGACACAATATTTGATTTTTCCTTCCCCTTTCTCTTCTAATATGGCCGGCCATACTCCTCAAGAAAGGAGGAAATTTGTTTCCTCACTTAGCTTATTTATATCATTCTCAAGAAAATTAATTTCCTCTTTTCCTTTTGGGTAATTATCCTTATAATTAAAGGAAAATGAAACTCTTCTCTTGATGCATGTTTGCAGAAATTCTACCTAGGGTGGAGCTTGTACATGCTTCCTTATTTCTTTTAAGATAATTCTTAAAATACCCGTTGTAGAATTATAATTGCACAAATAACGAAATTAATTTCATAATACCTTAAACGACTTTTCGGTTTTATAAAATAATTTATATTTTCAACATTAGAAAATATTCAAAATCTTATTTTGACATTCGCACCATTTTATGTCCATGTGGACAAAAATACCCTTTAGACATTTTCCGAGAAAATTTTTTGTTCAACATTTGAACTTATTTTGACTTAGCTTTCAGTTTAACAATCCTACTCTAATGACCTGTATTAGTGACCTTATGGATCCAAATGAACAAAGCTTAAGCTTCTATACTCGGGCTCAAAAGTTCACAAACCTTTTCCGAGTATTAGTTTAATGTCAACTGACTCCACTAAAAAGTTGACACTGAGAATCTCTCGGTTCAAATGAACTTATTTTCTACTCAAATGCAACTTAATTATATTGAGCGGATCCATTGAATGTTATCTATGTTTATCCTTCATGAATATCATCAACTAGTTGGGATTTCTAAAATTACCATTTTACTATTCTAGTTGTTATTTCCTCAACTCCTTTGTTCCTTGTGAATAAGTTAGAAACAATGTATTGACGAGGAGCTAACAAGTCATATTGTTTCATCCAAATAAAGTCGCTACTTAATTTTGGATACTGCGCAGTTTATTTATTCACAATCCAAGTAATAGAGGATGAGGTGATATTGCATCTCAACAATCTTGTACATTAATTCCATATCTATGAGAATTTACAAAGTTGGGTCATGACATCTTCACAACTTAATATCTCACCAATTGGCGTATTCTAGATCACATAATGGATCTAGAATTTGACTTTTTCAAATGAGAGTATTAGTGCTATGAAATGACATGTCTCATTTCAGGATTTGGTAAGCATGATGCATCTCAACAATCTTGTACATTAATTCCATATCTATGAGAATTTACAAAGTTGGGTCATGACATCTTCATAACTTAATATCTCACCAATTGGCGTATTCTAGATCACATAATGGATCTAGAATTTGACTTTTTCAAATGAGAGTATTAGTGCTATGAAATGACATGTCTCATTTCAGGATTTGGTAAGCATGATGCAGTTCATACATAGTGACCTTGAGATAGAAGATATTAAATGGTTTGTTCTTCTATTGTCTCTAAAGGTGCACTGGTCAAGTAAGTATCTTCGAAAGATACAATGGAATAACCTTAGAGTTCCTAACTCTGTATGCCTCGTAACCAGACATCATAGATTCTTCCAACAATCATACAGGGATCAATAGTCCGTTGATCTTTAGATTGCGAAGATATCGTTTTAGTCAAACCATGAAGAGTTTGTTCACACAAATCTACATTTGTCTCTTCATACATTGTTAGGTTTGATTAAGGACTAAAATACTATTGAATATCATAAATCTTCAATCAAACTAAAAAGGAATGAATAAACGTTTCAACTTTTATTAATTTAATTTGCAAATTAAAATAAGGATTTTATAATGATTTATATATTACGTCAATATGTAAATTAACAATCTTCTTGTGGGCATCTCTGCCAACAAGTTTGGCGCGTACCGTGGGGCACAATTTCTTTCTATCTCACAGCCAGGAAGGTGAAGAAGCTAGGGAAGAGTTTTAAAGCAAGATGGCAACCGGAGGGAGCAACACCAAAGCCAATTAGAATGAGACCACAGAAGCGGGATTGCTTCAACGACAGCTAGTCGACGCCATGGCGGTGATAGCAGAAGTCAATAAGAGGTCGAAGGAACAAGCTGAGCTGAATAGGCAGCTCATGGCCCGTCAGGATCATATGATGGCCGGCGGAGGATTGGAAGGATGGATGTCACCAGCCCGACGGTCAACAAAAACCTCTTCAACGCCACCGCCCATACATCAAAGACATGCCCAGAAGGAGGCCTGACGACCGCGTTGACGCCGACGTTGGAAGAAGAGATCAGGAAGGTGGTGAAGGAGATTTCCTCTGGCATCGAATCAATGATGGGGAAAGTGGTGTCCCAAGTGCACAAGGCGACGAGCTCGGCACCTGAAATTGATCGGATGGTCAGGGAAGTCAGGGCCACTCCGTTCTCATCCAAGATCCGTGGTGTGGAACTAGGAGAGCTGCCAAAAGTCAAGATCTTGCCGTATAAGGGGACGTTGGACGCGAATACCCACGTGAAGTCTTTCAGGATCGTGACGGAACGCATATCAGGCGAGAGAGAGAAGGTGGAGGCCATCTTGTGCCGCCTCTTCGTCTAAAATCTGCACGGCCCGGCCAGGGATTGGCTCGCGAAGCTGCCCTCAGAGTCCATCGACGACTCGGACGACCTTGTCACAGCCTTCCTGTGCCATTATTCGATGTACGTGCAGAGCAACGCGACGGTCACGACCCTATGGGACCTTTCCCAGGAAAAAAAAAAATACTCCGGCAATATGTCGAGAGGTTTAAGGCGGTCATGGTCAGGATTTCAAATCTCGACGGTGTCGTCGCGATCATGTCACTGAGAAATGGAATTTACTACACATCGTCTTTCCGTCCAAAATTGGCAAAGATGCGTCCGTCGACCATCGAGGATGCCCTCCATCGAGCGACAATTTTCATGGAGATTGAAGAAGAAGAGATGGCCCTAAAGAAGATCCATGAGGCCGGAGGTAGAGGCAGACATTCCGACAGGAGAGAACATTGGAATGGAGGAGAGGCCCTACTAGTAAGGACGAGAAGAGGAGAGGATGACTGGGGAATCCCTGGCGAGCGTCGTGGCGGGGAGATCCTGAAAAGGGGAGTCTACCAGATGGACGAGCAGAAAGATCGCGAGAACGACAGGGGGAATCAACAGCGAGGGGACTCCTCGGACAACGAGAAGAGATATTAGTAAAGAGACTTCCCCTCTAACCGAGGAGGGTTCTCCGGAGGCTGAGGAGGCTACGCAGGAGGGCGAGGAGGAACCTCGGGAGACCGAGGGGGCTATGAGAGGAGGTTCTGGCCGAAAGACCCGAGCAAGTTCTGCGACTTCCACAACATGAGCGGCCACTCCACCGAGGAGTGTGCTATGTTGAACAAGGAACTCCAGAAGAGGTATGCACGGGGAGAGTTGAAAGACCTGGTGCGACCACCGCGAGCCATGGAAAAATAACAATCGGACAAGCCGAAAACAGCAAGAAGAGCCAGCCCAAACCGGCGGAGTTCACCAGGGTGGAGCGAGGAGGAACCCTGCTGCTGAGAAGCAGATACTAGAGCGTGTCAAGGACGACCGACCGGCTACGAGGGCGAGGATCAAAGTGATCATGGGCGGATCCCGGTTGTGCGAAGACTCCGCCAATAGCATCAAGGCTTTCTAGCAAAGAAGAAAGGAGCTTAACCGAGGAGATGTTGTAGTGACCGATCCTCACGCGAAGATAGAATTCGTGGAGAATGAAGAATGTGCCGAGACGCACGACGACGCCTTGGTCCTCATGCTCGGGATTGGAAACATCGATGTTTTCCGCGTCCTCGTCAACAATGGAAGCTCGGTCGACATCGTCTTCTTCGAATTCCTCGAGAAGATGAACATTGACGGTTTGGTGATCGGGGGACGCCGTTGTAAGGTGTCAGGATTCAACAGAGATGTCGCTATCTCGCTGGGGATAGTCCACCTCCCAGTCCGCATGAAAGGGGTTCATCGGATGGTGGAGTTCATGGTGTTGGACGTCCCGTCACACATCAACGTGATCCTGGGAAGGCCTTAGATCCACTCCATGAGAGCCGTGCTTTGCACGTACCACCAGTGCATCAAGTTCCCCGAAGAAGATGAAGGAGTGGTTAAGGAAATCAAAGGAAGCCGAGACGCTTATCGCATCTGCTATATGATGCACCATAAGTAGGTGCACGGCAGAAAAATGTCCGAGGAAGTTTACGAGGAAGAAGCGGCCGATTTGTAGCAACTAGCCGCGGCCGCCCCGAGTGAAAGGCAGAGGAGAAGGAGGAGCAAGAAGGGGAAGGAACGAGGTGACAAGACCGCCAAGGTACTCGTCGCCGAAGATCTCGAAGAGCAGACAGCCCAGGAAAGAAGGGGAGGACCACAAGTCGAGGCAGTGGAGCAGGTTTGCATTGACGAATCTGATCCGACTCAGAAAACTGGCATAGGCGTCGAGCTCGCCCCGGAGATCAGGACCCAGTTGATAAAATTCCTAAAGAAGAACCGAGGAAGTTTCGCCTGGTCTCACGAAGACATGCCAGAGATTAATCCATCGGTAATAGGTCATCGCCTCAACACAAACCCGAACCACAAGCCCGTCGTGCAAAAGAGGAGGAAAATGGCCCCGGACAGGAATAAAATCATCAACGACGAAGTCGACAAGTTGCTCTCTATGGGCACCATCAGGGAGGTAGAGTATCCCGAATGGTTAGCAAACACCATCGTCGTAAAGAAGAAAATTGGCAAGTGGCGAGTCTGCGTAGACTTCACCGACCTCAACAAGGCCTACCTGAAAGACAGTTTCCCAATGTCGCATATAGACCGCCTCGTCGAAGCCATCCACGGGTACGAGCTCCTCAGCTTCATGGATGCTTACTCAAGGTATCACCAGATAAGAATGTACGCGGACGACGAAGAGAAAATCGCCTTCCTCAGCGAGAGAGGGACGTACTGTTATATAGTCATGCCCTTCGGGTTGAAAAATGTTGGGGCGACCTATCAAAGGCTGGTAACCAAAATGTTCCATAAGTAGATCGGAAAAAGTATGGAGGTCTACATCGATGACATGGTTGTCAAAACATTGAGAGCGGTAACGCACATCGAGCATCTAGAAGAATGCTTCGAAATCCTCAATCAGCACAAGATGAGGCTGAACCCCACCAAGTGCAATTTTGACATATCCTTGGGAAAGTTCTTAGGCCACATAGTCACACGGCAGGGAACTGAGGCAGATCTCGAGCAGATCAAAGCGATCAAGAACATGCCCTCTCCTCGGAATCGACGAGAGATACAGAAACTGACGGGAAGGATTTCTGCCCTCAGTCGATTCATCTCAAGGAAGGCCGACATAACACTTCTTTTCTACGAACTATTGAAGAAGAATAAGAAGTTTGAGTGGACTGACAAGTGCGAAGAGGCGTTCCAAGCACTGAAGGCCTATCTCTCGTCGCCTCCCATAATGACGAAGCCACAGCCCGAGGAACCATTGTACTTGTGCATCGCAGTGTCTGATCAAACGATTAGCCAAGTATTGGTGCGAGAAGAAGAAGGGGAGCAGAAACTAGTCGCCTACATCAGCAGAAAGGTTAGCCTTGGAAGTATACGATGCCTCGGAGAGGTTGGGGCATCACTTGCAAGGCCATACCATCGTCTTCATGATTGACAGGCCGATCCGCGCCATTATCCACAGCCCAAATCAGTCAGGCCGGATTACCAAATGGTCAATCAAACAGGGGGCATATGACAGACTCGGAACGAGTCTCAAATCCCAAGTCCTTGCTGATTTCCTCATCGAACTACCGAGAGAGCCGATCAACTTGAGCGACGAAGACGGCACGTGGAGACTAAACGTCGATGGATCTGCCACTTTGCAAGGATCAGGGGTAGGGGTCAGGCTCATCTCCCCGATGGGAGACGTCATAGAGAAAGCGTGCCGACTTGCCTACCGCTCCACCAAAAACGAAGCGGAGTATGAAGCTCTCCTTATCGGCATGCACTCAGCCCTCGATGTGGGAGTCAAGAACATCAACGCCTTCTCGGATTCTTAGCTGGTCGTAAAACAATTCAGCGGGGAGTACGAGAGGAGTGACAAATGGATGAAGGCTTACGCAAAACTCGTGGAAGACCTCTTGAACATGTTCAATTACTTCAGCTTAACGCAAGTGACGCGAGGAGACAACACCCACGCCGACGCTTTGGCAGGTTTTTGCTCAACAACCGAGATCGGCGAACTCCAATCGATTACGGTAGAGACAGTGGAAAAACCAAGCATCAAGCGAAAAGAAGGCCCCGTGAAGAAAAAGCACAGATTGACCGATAAAGGCAGAGAAGAAGAAGCAGAAGAGGCCAACATGAACAAGCTCGAAAACGAAGAAGATGAGGAAAACGAGCGAGGAGTAGTGAACGACGAGCGAGGAGTAGTGAACGAAGAAGAAGAAGAAGATTGGCTAACACCCATCAGGAATTACATCTTGGAAGGGACATTGCCCGACGACCGCCAAGAAGCGAGGAAGGTCAAGTCCAAAAGCTCCAAATATACCATCATCGGGCAAAGGTTTTACCTGAAGAGTTTCACCGGCCCTTACCTAAGATGTCTCAACGAGAAAGAAGCAGAGTACGTAATGGAGGAAATCCACAACGGGGAGTGCGGAAACCATTCTGGTGGACGCTCTCTACTGAGAAAGACTAAGCGACAAGGTTTCTTCGGGGAGACCATGGTCGCCGACTGTGCCAGCCATGCCAGGAAATGCGAGAAGTGCCAGGGACACGCCCCAGTGATAAACTGCCCGACCGAGGAGTTGGCTTCGGTGACCGTCCCATACCCCATGAAGTGGTCAATGGACATCGTCGGTCTCATGCTCTTCGAGACAAGGCGGAAAAGATTCATACTGGTCGTCATAGACTTCTTCACCAAATGGACGGAGGCTGAGTCCTACGCCAACATCAAGGATTCCGACGTTGAAAGCTTCGTGTGGAAGAACATATTCACGCACTTCGGACTACCGAGGGGCATCATCGCCGATAATGGCTCCCAATTCATCTCAAGGAGGTTTAAGGACTTCTGCGTACGATAGAGGGTGAAGTTGAACACTTCAACGCCCAGATATCCCCAGGGCAACGGAAACGCAGAGGCAGTCAACCAGACGATCACCGACAATATCAAGAGAAGACTCGACCAGAAAAAGGGGCTATGGGCCGACGAGCTCCCTAGAGTACTCTAGGCTTATCGAACGACCCCCCATTCCGCAACCGGCCAAACCCTTTTCTCCTTATCATTCGGAGTTGAAGTCGTGATCCCGACGGAGGTAGGAGTCCCAAGCCTCCGGAAAACATTACCACCGGGCGACGAGGAAGCCAACGACCAGAATCCACTCCACCAACTCGATCACGTGGATTAGAGACGCGAGCAAGCAAGTGTACACATCGGCAACTACCAAAACACTGTTGCTCGCTATTACAACAAAAAGGTGCGGTCGGAAAGTTAGGAGATTTCAGGTTGGCGAGATGGTCCTCCGACGAGTCTTCCAAAACACAGCAAAGCTAAACGTCGGAAAGTTAGGGCAAAGCTGGGAGGGCCCGTACATAATCACAAACGTCATCAAGCCGGGAGTCTACGAGCTCGAAAACACCGAAGGCATCAAAGTAACCAGAAGCTGAAATGTGAAGCACTTGAAAAGGTTTTATATCATAATCCCAGTCTTAGTTTTTAGTAACTAACTTGTAAGTTTTTCTTGTCAAATTTTCTGTTTTATTATTTCTTTTAATTACTGGGGAGTCTCGACCCCTTCTAATCGGGAGCATTTGCGTGGCTTTGGCCTTGTATTCAATGGATGTATGGTACTATTACCTTCCGAGCCGCACCCGATCGGGGGACTCGAAGGGTTTAATGAGGTCTATTGTTAAAAAAAAAGATGACCAGCCCGAGCCGAGCAAGTCTAAAAATATCAAAAGGGCTCCCGATGCCAAAATATCAAAAGTTCCTCGATGACAAAAATACAAACGGCTCCCGGATGCAAAAAGTACAAACGGCTCCCTGATGCCAAAAGTACAAACGGCTCATCGATGCCAAAATATCAAACGGCTCCCGATGCCAAAATATCAAAAGGCTCCCGATGCAAAAAAAATACAAACGGCTCCCGATGCCAAAATACAAAACGGCTCCTCGATGCCGAAGTACAAAACGGCTCCCGATGCCAAAATATCAAAAAAGGCTCCCGATGCCAAAATATCAAAAAAGGCTCCCGATGCCAAAATATCAAGAGGCTCCCCGATGCCAAAACACAAAAAAGGCTACTCGATGCCAAAAATTTCAAAGAGCTCCCTATGCCAATAACTAAAAGGAGGCTTCAGAGGCCCGATAACAAGACATAGCGGCGAGGGGGCCCATGTTTACACAAGTTAAAGGAGCAAGAATGTCCTTAAGCGATGAAACAAGTCACAAATAAAAACTTACGTAAGACATTATAAGAATGAGTCCTATACTTTGCTTCCTCCTCGTTTCGATTTTAAAAACAGGGGGGAGGAGGGGGGGTGGGAGATATACATTCTTCCATATCTCTAAATAATTGAACTTTTTAATACAAATTCTATTTAAATTTTAAGTTTTATATTATGCAAGTTAACATTCACAATTAAAATTTATATGTTAGCTCATCACGTCGGATCAATCACACACAAGTACAAAAAAATAAATGCGCATTGCAAAGAGAAAATAAGAGAAAGGCAAATCGTTTTATTAAATAAAGTCTTGATTACAAAATATGGGATACTTTACAAATAATTACATAGAGAGAATACAAAAACGAGGAAGAGAGAAATCTATGCCCCCGCCTCCTAATGTGAGATAAGGTATTTGTTAGACCCATGCTCGCCTTGCGAGCCGGGGATGATGGAAGGATTCCCCGACAAGGACTGACAAGCGATGGCTTTCGATCATCAAAGGATTGCACGGGGACAGCGGAGGGGAGTTAGGGTCCAAGTCGGCTTTGTCATCAAACTCCTTGGCCTTTGCCTGCTCCTCGTCGCGACCCCGCTGCCACTCCGGAAGTTTAGCCCGGAGATTCTCGATCGTCGCTGTGGCCGGGAGAGCATTGACCGCGTTGATATTGGCCTGATAAGCAGCCGTCATTCGGTTAGCATCAACAGACTCGTCGAGAGCTTGGAATCTCGCCGATACCCGCTCGAGCTTGCCCTTGGCCCTCTCGAAAAGACGCAATCGGACGTGGCGTTCCTCGCTCGACTCAGCCTGTGCCATCTCGAGCTCCCCGGCGAGCTTCCTCAGGGCAGACCTGACTTTGGAAGGGAAACAACCTTCCTCGGTGACAGGGATGCCCACAGCCTCGCCAATCTCAACGAGGAGCTCACTCTTCTCCCTAAAGGCCTCTACAACCTCTTGGTAGCGCCTTGTCTCTTTGACCAAACGTCCCTCCTTGGCGGCCAGCATGATTTTTTGCTCTTCAAGTTTTAGTCCCACCTTGACCTTGAGATGGGCGAGTTCGACTTCAAGAAGTTTGCATCGAGAAGTCTCTGCCGCGAAGTCCGACTCCAGCTTCTCGAACTGCTCGCGATGCTTACGGTCACCAGCACTGGAAAGCTCGAGCTGCCTCTGGGCTTCCTGGAGCATAGACCCCAGCTCCCCCAACTTTTGAGCAGCCTGATTAGCATTGTGGCGCTCGGCGTGGATCAGATCGTTCATCCGAGCCACACCCTCGAACAAACAAGCTGTAGCCTCGGGATAGCCCTTGAAATCTTCAAGAGGCTCGCCGACGTCGAGCGAGCCAGGTGCTCGCAAGGACAAGTCCCGACACGAGTAGGAGAAGTACTCTCTCCTGTCCTCGGCGGATGGCCCCGGAGTAGGTACGCGAGGAGAACCCCTGAAGACCCGAGGATGGACGAGAAACGAATGGAACGAGTCCCAAATCAAGAGCAGGCACTGCCCACGTCACCCGCAGGAGCCGTGACGGTCGGTTCCTCGGGCTGTCATCCCTCGGAGTCGGGCCCAACGCTCTTCTGTCCTCCGTCTCGCTCGACAAACTCTGCGACTGGGACAAGGGAAGTAGCATCTCGCCCCTCGGCAGAAAAGGAGGGGCTCCATCGGGCGAGTCCCCATCGGTCGAGGGAGGCAATTGAAGAGCCAAGACCATAATGTTCTTCCTCGCCTCCTCAGAATAGGTTGTCGAGAGGAAAAGGCGGGGGAAGTCATGAGGAAAGGCCCGCGGCGTCCGGGGTGGAAGCGATCGTCGTCAGGACCACGTCGCTGAAATCTACAATGAGGTCTTGCCTCTTCTTTGAACGCCGGGAAGAGCTTGCACTCCCGGCGGACGCCTCTGTAGCCTGCTCGGCCTGGAATCTCTTCCCGGACAGATTCGGTATTGCCAGGGGGAGCGAGAGTCAGAGGGGTTACAAGAACCCCCTCCGAAAGAAGGATCACCCTCGGCAGCGAGGCTCCTCGAGCCGTGGAAGCAACTGCCTCGATGGGAGTAGCGGCCTGGGGCCCCCTGGCTGAAGCAGCAATCTTGGCCCCCTTTATCGGAGGAGCAGCCTCCACACTCTCGGAAGCCCGCCTACTCGCGGAGGCCCTAGCCTGAGATGACTCCCCCAGGACTCCTTTGCTCTAGTAGGCCGGGGGTCGTCTGCGTCCTCTCAGAGGAACGTTTCCTCACGAGAGGCTCGACCGGGGGCGAATCCTCCTCCTGAGGAGAAGCCTCCTCGACATTGCCAAAAGTATCCCTGGGCTTGTTTACCCTCTTCGGAATTCTCCTCGCTAAGGCAGAGGATGAAGCACTCCCCCGCGTTTCGTTGATACGAAACCCAGCTGGGAACTAGGTGTGGATGTTGGCTTCTATGAAGACCCCGACATCCACTAGCTGTTGGGGGTTGGTGAAGTCCATCGCCCAGTCGCGACGCTCGCTCGCAAGAAGCGCCGCATGAATTTTCTTGAACCTAGCATCGGCTTCAGTACCGACGCTGGGTTTAAATTGGGGAAGCGTTTGATCAGCCTCGACCCATCTCGTCGGCAACGACTTGCTGTGATAGCCGAAGGAACGAGCGTTGATCCTGACGAAGAAATAGGAATGTTCCCATCCGGATTAATTCGAGGGGGCGTTGAGAAAAACATGCTCCCTGACGCGGTGGGAGAGAGAGAAGCGCCCCAAGTTCTTCGGATTCTTGGAGAACTTGTAGAGGCGCATCAAGTCCTCTAGAGTGAGGGCCATCTTCTCCTCGAGCGTGGTGGCGATGGTGCAAAGAATGAGACGGATGGATTGAAGTTGTACTTGAGTAATGGGAACGTTGAAGGCGTGGAGGAAGGCAACAAGGAGATAGGGCATTGGAAAGCGAAGGCCTACAACTCAGAAGAAGGTCTCGTATGCGGCGATCCACCCCCCCTCACGGGAATCGTCGGCCAGCTCTCCGTCGCAGCAATCGCGCTTGATTGCGTCTAGGCGCTCAATCGTCATGGTGGAGCAAGGAGAGTTGGTTTTGAAAATTCGTCCCAGAACCATCCTGAATCTAGGGTTCGAAAGAGTAAAGAAAATATTTGGAAATGGAGAGTTTTCGCAAAGGGGTTCGATTGGATTTAAGAAAAGTTTGAGGAGAGGTGTGAAAGATATCGATGTTGAAAAAGCTTGGAAATTTTCTTTCGAACGAAAAGTCTTGAATTTATAGAGGATAGCAAAGAAGAATCTGAAGCGGTGCTAGCATATCCTATGGCCCGAATGCGAAGAGGCATTAGTGGAATCGACAGAAGAATACAACTAGCCTTTATAATGACGTTATAAAGAGATAACAGCACTCGAGTACTCGTAACCTGTATTTAATGAAGAGAGATTCTGTGGGATTCGAAGAAGTGTATCCGAAGGAGGGAATAAAGGTGAAACCTGATGTCGACGGTTGCCGATGAGAAGCTCGGCACCACGCCCGCAACAACTAGCGCTCGGGAAGATTCGTCGAGACAACCTGTATTTTATTTTACCAAGTGTTTACACTTGATAAAATGGGGGACTAACTGTTAAGGTCGAATTTTGTCAAATCCATCTTAACACCACTTGTGTCGTTTTCATTCCCCAAACGATGAGAAATGGAGGCGAGATGCGAGGAAGGATGTCTTCACCAGGAGAGCTCGTCGCGAGGAAGGATGTCTTCACGAGGAGAGCTCGTCGCGAGGAAGGATATCTTCGCGAGGAGGGATGTCTTCGCGAGAAAAGCTCGTCGCGAGGAAGGAAAGGTCGTCGCAAGGAAAGTTCGTCGCGAAGAAGGACTTCCACGCGATGAGAGCTTGTCGCGAGGAACGCTCGTCGCGAAGAAGACTCCATCGCGAGGAGGGACACCTTCACATGGAAAGCTCGTCGTTAGGAATCTGTATAGATACAGTTGAGTTTAAATAGGAAGGGAAATCAAAAAGGTCAAAACCGAATAAGATAATTACGCCATGTATTCAGTAAATCTCGGAGAATATCTCGTATTCTAGGTAGTTAAGATCCGAGATTAATAAGGAAATCCTAACAGACAATTCGGGTAACCGTAGGTTTATAAATATCAACGTAAACTCTCATTGAGGGGGACCCCCCGAGTGAGAGAGAATCGATCGATATACTTTGAGTTTTCTCATAAATATTCCCTATAATTCTTCAAGTTTCTAAACTAATAAACGAAAGAAACCGAGTTTCATCACACTGATAAATCAAATATATTACAGACCTCACACTATTTATATATTATAATTATTATTTTATCTTTGTGACTGTTTTAGAGGGTTGTCACATTTTCGCCCTCTACAATCCTCTAGTCTAATCTCAACCTTCCATTTTTTCGGCAATCAATGGACTATGGTCGCTGACATCATAAACGAACCTTAAAGAAGAATTGAGCCGAAAAGAACAATTAACAAATTACACTAACGCTCCAATCACAATACTTCTGATTATCATGCATGTCAATCTATTTTCGTAAAACAAAGGTTTATGATGTTTCAAATTAAAAGTAAAAAAGTATTGCTAACATAAAGACCTATATGCATTCACATGCTAATAATACAAAGTATGAAATCCGGTTTTGCCAAAAGGCGGTGCTTTGGGAGAAAGGATGAATTTCCCAAAAACCGGGAGTTATTAAAACCAGAACCGCTGCATTTCGTCTTGGGATTATGTTATAAAATATCTACACGTGTAGAATGGATTCCACGTGGATATCTTACAGTTTGCATGAGTTTTTGGAACCTTCTGTAAGTTATTTTTCTCCCTTTCCTATTTTATCCTTACACCATCCACTATCTCGTAAAGAATCACATATTCCTCAGATTAAATACAAGTAATGTCTTTGTTCTTTTGTTGAAAAGCAAAACAATGCACCGCCAAATTTTTAACAACAATAAATAAATAAAAATTCCAAGGAAAGTTATCTGAAATTTATGGATATAATATCAAAAGGTGGATCCATTATATAATTAGGTGGAACCATGAATTAAATTTGACACCCTGGTTTTTCGTTTAATTAGCTTTTAGGATAATCATAATTAGATTGTTAAACTCTAAACTACGCATTTTGTCTTGTCAAGGTCAACACATTTAATATTAAAGTGATGTGTCACAATACCTAACGCCATTTAATTACCATTAAGTGTCATTTTATTAAGCACCCAACTTTACCAAATAAATACACCAGAGTGTGGGAATATAAAGATAATTCTAAAACAGTTCAAAAATGCAAAACAAATACCAAATGATCAATACAGGAAAAGTGACTAAGAGATGGTGGTAGTTTCGTTCATAAACAAAAATGGGATAGATCCTACTCCAAGGACTACTCTCCATAAATCTGGTTCTCAAAGTTAAATTAAAATATATATATATTAATATAATATAATCCAATTGTAGGGTTTTAATGGAGATAGCGCAATATATTATCTGAAAAGACTTTAGCTATTAATATTCGTTCGTGATAAATGGAGATAGTCCAATTGTAGGTTTTCTATTCTTGATTGTATTTTGAATCTTATTCTCGTCCATATTTATTTGTTGCTACATAAAAGCTTATAAATTCTCAGTTTTCCTAAAAATTACACTAAATGGTATATGTACAAGTACATTGAAATAAATAGATTTTATAATATTGCTAAATGTATAAGTATTATATTTTGATAATTTATTTATTACAATTTAAGTGATAAAATATTTATGTAAATTGTTATAAACATAATTTGTGTTAAATAGGTATTAATGTAATAAGGTAAATTTATTGAAAACTTAAAATGTTTGCTAATTAATTGGATCTCTAATTTTAATTTGTATGCTTATTAAACTTCACAATCCTAATTGGATACCATATGGCTGAAAGTTAATTCACCATAAACAATATCAATTTTCAAGCAATAATTTTCTATTGAAGAGATAATTTTATAGGTTGAGATCAAATGAGATTAAAGTTTTTAATAATTAAGAACATGGAGAAGGTATCATGTAATTTGAAATGTGAATGCTAAGCAATTACTTTTAGGCCATCACAGTCCATTTCTTTTTAGGAAATCAGTCCATTTTTATGGGAGACAAGTGTTTTAAAAAATATAGTAACGAAATTAAATTTAGTGATTTTGAAATTAAATTTAGTGAAAATGAAATTAAATTTATTTGTCAAGTGATTTAATTTACTTTATGATAAATTAATCTACTGCAAATGCAATAATTATTATTTCGGTCTATTTTTTCAAAGATGGAAATTAGACCTATTAAAATATTTGAAGTCGGCTATTTGCGCAATCGCGCGCGTGTGAAGTTGGAGACGAAGGGGTCTCTAGAAAACCGTTGGCTTTGTGTTTGGGGTCTCATAGTTAGTACGCCCATAGTTCCGTACTAAAACCAGAAACCAGTTACCAGTATTACAACTTTGCCGGTTTTGTTATTCCAAACTGGTCTGTTTTCCTGAAAACCAGGAGCTCATATTACTTTATTTGTTTACATTAAAATAGTCTTCACTCCAAAAAGTGGGACCCACGTCTCCCACAATATGTGGCGATTCGACCGAACTCTGACACCACACCGTGGTAGCCACGCGCCGCTCACTTCCGGCCTCAAATTGTGTACCCGTTTGCATGTCCAGCCACACTTCCAGCTGTCTCTGGGCCCCGCTACGGAGCCCATTTGTTGGATGAACTAATTTACTTTCTTTATCCTTAGTAACAAGGCGATTTGAAGGGTATTTTGGGATTAACGAAGGAGCAGAGCAAATCCAAAAGTCTCAAAATTCGGGTTTGCTTTTTTCCTTGCGTGGCGTCCGGATTTGGTTCCTCCAAATGCATCGTATCCTAACGAGAGAGGAGGCGATCACGGCGCGATTGGGCGATGAAAAGCACTCGCCAGTGAAACCGCGAGTGGCGCCCAAAGCGAACGCACGACTTCGATTTTCTTCTTTTCTCTCTTTCGTAAATAAATAATAAAACAAGAGTAGGGAGAATCCAAATATAGTGAAGACCCCTCTCACACGTCATCACACGGATACAAGAAAACAAAACCTCCTAGGCTGTGGAAACCAGTGTCTGCCTCTCTAATCCATTTCCACGCATACACACCCAATAAAATAAAATAAAAACCCAGCGGCTCTTCCCTCAAAATATATAAAAACCTTTTTCTCTCTGAAAGGTTCAAAACCAGAAAACCTCGACGACACGAGAGCAAGACTCGTCGTAGTTAGAATAATAAAAAGAAAAAAAAAGGTGAGATGCGAATGAGCTGCAATGGGTGTAGAATACTCCGAAAGGGGTGCAGCGAAAACTGCAGCATTAGGCCGTGTCTTCAGTGGATCAAAAGCCCTGAATCTCAAGCCAACGCCACCGTCTTCCTCGCCAAGTTTTACGGCCGCGCTGGCCTCATGAACCTCATCAACGCCGGTCCCGACCATCTCCGCCCAGGTACCTGATTACTAGATTACCCTCCACAGATCCCAGGGAATACAAAAAGACAATAATTGAAATTGAATTGGTTGTTTCTTGTCTTGTGTATTCAGCGATATTCAGGTCTTTATTATACGAGGCGTGTGGGAGGATAGTGAACCCGATATACGGGTCGGTGGGTCTGCTATGGTCGGGAAGCTGGCAGCTGTGTCAGACGGCGGTGGAGGCCGTTCTGAAGGGCTCTCCGATCACTCCCATCGCCACCGAAGCCGCCGCCATATCGCACGGCCCGCCTCTCAAGGCCTACGACATCCGACACGTGTCCAAAGACGAGACCTCCGCCTCTCAGGACCCGCCCCTCCGCCCCCGCACGCGCTGCCGCTTCAAACGCAAGCCCAAGCCCAAGCTCAGCCGCGCCGACGAGCCCAGCCGGGACGAGTCCTCCGTGAGTCACCACTTCGACGGCGGAGAGAGCAAGGACACCACCGCCGGGAGCATGATCTCCGTCGAGACCGTGGAGCCCACTGTTGTCGCGCTGCCGCCGGAAGAGCCGGCGCTTGAGCTCACTCTGGGATTTGAGCCGATTCGGGTTGTTCCGGTGAAGAAGCGGCGGGTCGACGCCGCGTTGACTGTTTGCTTCGAAGGCGCGTGTAAGACGGAGTTGGGTTTGGAATGTCCTGCTTGAGTGGGCCCCACAAGAAAGTCCAATTTTGACGCCTCCGATCGGCTCTTATCTCGTAGTCGTAGTTTCAACGATCAAGAGTTTTTTTTTTTTTTAGCCTAATTTTTATTTTACTTTCGGTTTTCTTTTTATTTTGCTTTTTTAGGTTCGTTTTGTACCTTTTTTAAGACTTTTTTTTTGGGAAAGCGAGCTGTACAAACGTTGGAACTTGCATATAAGGGAGTGGTAATTTAACAGAGAGGGGCAGATAAATACTTTGACGCTTTTTTGTATGACCAAATTAATAAGAAAGCATTATTTTTACATTTGCTTGAAGAAATAAGGTTCTAATAATCTAAGTGAAATTTCATAGGTCTTAAAAATACGCCTTTTATGTGGCCTTAAAGTTATCAAAAGAATTAGCTACAGGATCAACATGGTTAATTTTGGTTAATCGTTTACGTGTCGTATATAATTTAACAGACAGGGGCAGATAAATACTTTGACGCTTTTTTGTATGGCCAAATTAATAAGCATTATTTTTACATTTGCTTGAAGAAATAAGGTTCTTCAACAATCTAAGTAAAATTTCATAGGTCTTAAAAATACGCTTTTTATGTGGCCTTAAAATTATAAAAAAAAATTAATTAGCTAAATGATCAATGTCATATATAAATTACATGATAATTTTACAGTTTTACTTTTTGGGCAAATTCGTCCAAAAATTAACGTTAAACTTTAATAAAGTCATTTACTAGAAAATTGTTAAACATTGATTATTTTGAAAGATTACTATGTTTAAAAGGCTATACTAATAAATGACTCTAAAACTATTTATAAGGTTCTCCAGTAAAAATTTCATAGGTCCCAAATTAGCGAAAGATCTAGACTGCTAACATATCTAAAAATAAATTAATTGTTTAAAAGATAGAAATATATCTTTCTAATCAAATAAATTTATTTGATCCGTACAATACTATCATAATGTTCATGATAGATATAATAATAGCATAAGCTTAAATTGTTCGGAGTGTAAATGATACATGTTCATGATAAGTACAATTGAATTGATGAAATTGCTTAGCGTGAAATTAGACGATCGGATATGTTACTCTACACTGAGACTACGTTTTAAAACTACTTTTGTACCATACTCTACAATATTATACGGTGATCTAGGATATGTAAAATGGTTAAATTTTATCTACTAATTATTTGTAGCTTATCCCTATTAAAATACCAAAAGCACCATAACGAAATTCATGAACATCATGTGTGTTCTTCTTCTTTTAAATGTCTTTAACCAATATAAAAATTAAGCAAATTTAGCATTAAAATATTAAGCAAACTTAGCATTCGTACATCAACATTTTATCGTATCATATTTTGTAGTTTTATAATTTTTCTATTTTATCTTACGATGTCGTACTCCAACATACAAAATATTAAAACCCATATTTTTTCACGATCTAATTCAAATTTAAATGTCTCTTATATCCTCATGATATGCCATAAAAAAAAATGATTAGATGTAATTGGCGAAAATTAATTAAATTTCCGAAATAAACAGATTACAATAATATGAAGAAAAAAAATAACAACAATATTTAATTATAACAAAATAGGAGAAAAAACCGAAGACCGTTTGACGGTTTCTTTAAAGTAATATTATCCTCCCACTGCCTAGAAATCTTGAGCAATTTACCTCCCATGATACAAAAGTGGATGAGAAGATCATTGAGCAGCAAAGAGACTTCTCCGGCGAACCAAGCACGTAACTAAACCAACCGAACTACAAAAGAAACAACTGGAACAACTGGTCTCCAAAGGAACAACTCGGAACAACAAACTTTTTAGAAGGAACAACCAAATTTCCTTAATGAACAACCAAATTTCCTGAATGAACAACCAAAATTCCTGAAAGAACAACCTAATTTCCTGAATGAACAACCAAATTTCTGAAAGAACAACCAAATTTTCTGAAAGAACAACCAGTGTTTCAGAAGGAACAACCACAATTTCGGAGGAAAGAAAAAATAATTCTCTGTCTTTTGGTGTTTTTCGGTGTGTCTTTCTGAATGAGAGCACTTGACTTTTCATAGGCAAGGTAAGGTCGATTTCAGCTTACAAAACCGCCACCATTAACAACCCTTAATGGTGTTTTAATACCTATTGATTGTGTTGAGAGTGAACGTCCAAAAACCTCCCAAAAAACATCCAAAACGTTTTTTCATTCATTTGCAACAAATGAAAAAAACCTGCAGCAGCATATATGCTTAATTGATTCCCAAAATAATCTACAAGTCATTTGTGAAATTAAAATTTTCTAGAAGTGAGTTTTGTAATAAAAATTAAGGGATGAGCCCGGTAGCCCGAAAGCCCAAGAAGAGCCCAAATTGCCAAGATCCAAGACCCAAGCCCGAGCCCGAGCCCGGGCCGGCTCGGCTCGGCGGCGGCGCGTGTGTGTGCGTGCGCGAGGGGTTAGAGCTATTCCACTCACACTCTTCTCCATTGCACTTGGATACCACTTTAAGAAGGATAATCCTATATAAACACTACATCAACTCCCTTACCCAACCCATGTGGGACTCTTTTGGATTCTCTCAACTTCACTTCTCTACAACACATAACAAATGTGTTTTTAAACATATTTCAAGCATCAATTTCTCATTCATCATAGACATGATTTTGGCAAATAAATACTTAATCTTATACCCTTCGCAACGAGGAATAAGATTATGAAAGAATTGTCAAATTCCGAAAGTGGACCCCACTCGCCAAAAATCATCCATAATCTATGTTAATAGCATTTTATTAACATTTTTTCCAACAATCCCCCACATGAATGAAATTGTGTGACGACAATTATAAAGACTTAACACGACTCGATATGGTTGGTTCTGCGGTCAATATCAGTATAGCATAGGTAGACAAAGTCCTTGAACCTTCCCTTGTTGAACTATGCCATGTTTACGGACTATTCAGTAGACACGATGTCCTTGAACTGTTAGTCGTTTGTATATAAACAATGAATATTTATCTCACTGATATATTCTTACCACAAGTTTAGTTCTCATAGTTATATTCATTTTGGCCCTGAACATGCGCCTGGTTCTGTAAGAATTTCTAAAAAATGAAGCCCCACTAATTCTCTTTCGAAGCAGCCTCACTTCTCTCTTACATATGTGATTCTTAACTAAAAAGGTAATCCCGCATTACCCAGTTGGAATCTCAAAGATCCAAATTTGCAAAATCATTAAAAGTACATTGCTTAGCCTCATACGGGTGTCACTGTTTTATCATAGGAATAGGTTTGGAGAATATGCCCCCACAGTGACCTCACTTCGTCCTAGCAATTAGGTTATCCCTTTGAACCAAGTTCTTGGGATCTCCGGTCATCATGGTTGGGTTTCTTTTGCTAAAACTTTATCTCATAGGATTTAACCCCATTCCTATTGAAGTTTTCTCTATTTGGTCCTTATTTAACCCCTTGGTTAGTGGATCCGCAATATTTTCCTTAGACCTTACATAGTCAATACTAATGACTCCATTAGAGAGAAGTTGTCTAATGGTATTATGTCATCGACGTATATGTCTAGACTTACCATTGTACATTACACTCTGTGTCTACCAATCGCCGATTGGTTATCGCAATATATACATAGAGCAGGCACAAGTGTTGTCCATCTTGGAATATCCTCTACGAAGTTTCTTAGCCATTCAGCCTCTTCGCCACTTATCCAAAGCAACAAACTCGGACTCCATCGTGGATCTCGTTATCACTGTTTGTTTTGAAGATTTCCAAGACACAGCAGCGCCACCCACAGTGAATACATATCCACTTGTGGCTTTAGAGTCTTGTATATCAAATATCCAACTAGCATCAGTGAACCCTTCAATGAATTTGGGATGTCTAGTATAATGAAGACCATATTCACGAGTAAATCGTAGATACCGCAGTACTTTCACGATTGCTTTCCAATGTTCAGAACTTGGAATACTAGTATATCTTGCAAGCCTACTAACAGAGTTAGCTAAGTCGGGTCGTGTACAATTCATCAAGTACATTAGACTCCTTATTACTCTAGCATACTCAATTTGAGACTTGCTTTCTCCTTTATTCTTAGACAAATGTTGACTTCCATCGATTGAAGTTCTCGAGACTCCACCATCATCATTTGCAAATTTGTCTAGAATTTTATCAGCATAGTGTGATTGACTTAAAATAAGTCCATTTGATGTACGTTTGATCTTGATCCCCAAAATCACATTTGCAAGTCCCAAATCTATCATATCAAATCTTGAATTCAATATATATTTTGTGGACTTAATCATGCTCTCACTACTCCCAACAATGAGCATCTTGTCTATATATAAACACATGATAACATACCCATGCTCTGTGGTTTTAATGTAAACACATTTATCACATTTGTTGATCTTGAAGCCATTTAACATCATCACATCGTCAAACTTTGCATGACATTATTTTGGGGCTTGGTTAAGGCCGTACAAAGACTTAACCAGCTTACATACTTTCCTTTCATGACCAGGTGCAATACAACCCTCAGGTTGGTCCATATAGATCTCTTCGTCGAGATCACCATTTAGGAAAGCAGTTTTCACATCCATTTGATGAATTTCAAGATTTCTCAAAGTGGCAATTGCAATAATCAATCGTATAGAGGTTATCCTCGTCACAGGAGAATAAATGTCAAAATAGTCAAGACCTTCATTTTGTCTATAACCCTTAATTACAAGTCTCGCCTTGTATTTGTCGATTGATCCATCCACTTTATTCTTCCTCGTGAAGATCCACTTGGAACAAAGAGTTTTACTCCCCGGTGGAAGGTCAACAAGTTCCCATGTGTGGTTATGCATGATAGAGTCTATTTCACTTCTTATGGCGTCTTTACATAAATGACCCTCGACTGAATTTACAGCCTCTTTATATGTTAGAGGTTCTGTCTCTAGCATATAGATTAAAAAGTCAGATCCAAATGACTTTTCCACTCTAGCACGTTTGCTTCTTCGAGGTTCTTCGATCTCGTCCTCGGATTCTTCATCAATCTCTTGAGAAGTTTTCTCAATGTTCTCAAAATCATGAGTTGATGAACTCGTTTCATCTTCCTTAGACTTATAAGGAAATACATGTTTAAAGAACGATGCATTCTTTGATTCAATAATAGAACATTTGTGTATGTCGATATTTTTTGATTCATGCACAATAAACCGATACACGTTACTATGATTTGCATAACCAATGAATACACAATCAACATTCTTTGGACCAATCTTCATCCTTTTAGGTGCCGGTGCCAAAATCTTAGCCAAGCACCCCCACATTCGCAAGTATGTATAGGAAGGTTTCGTTCCTTTAAATAATTAGGATGGAGATTTATCCTCTTTCTTTCGGGGTATCTTATTCAAAAGATAGTTCGCCGACAAGATTGTTTCCCCCACATTTTTATGTGGTAACCCCGAACTTAGCAACATCGCTTTTATCATCTTTTTAAGAGTGTAATTCTTTTGTTCGAAAACGCCGTTCGATTGAGGAGAATATGGAGGAGTAACTTTGTGAATAATTCCATGTTGTGCACAAAAGGCACCAAACGGTTCCATATATTCACTACCACGATCACTACGCACCCTTTTGATCTTTTTACCAAGTTGGTTCTCAACTTCCAATTTGTACATGGTAAATTTTTCAATTGCCTCATCTTTTCTCTTAAGCAAATAAACATAACAATATTTTGTACTATCATCAATGAATGTCACAAAATATTTGTTTCCACCTAGTGTAGGCATGAATTTTAAATCACATAATTCGGTATGGATTAATTCAAGAGGCTCACTCTTCCTTTCAACACCACAAAAAGATGTTCTCGTTAACTTTGCTTAAACACGAATCTCACATTTGTGTTTTGAGTCAATATTAAATTTTGGTATACAATCCAAATTTTTTAATTTACTCAATGTGTCGTAATTCACATGACCAAGTCTACCATGCCATAAATTAAATTACTCAAGCATATACGAAGAAGAAGATGCATCTTTATTCATTTCTTTGCCGGTAATAGCCATTACATTCATCTTCCACATGTTTTATTTCACATACCCCTTTCCCACATATATCCCATTCTTACTAAGAATGATCTTTTGGGACTCAAAGACCATCTTAAACCCATGGTTACAAATAATAGATCCGGAAATAAGATTATTTCTTATATCGGGTACATAGAGAGCATTAGTAAGCTTCAACTCTTTTCCCGATGTCATTTTGAGGATGACGTGTTCCGTCCCCATAACATCGGAAGTGGCCAAATTTCCTATGAACAAATACTCTCCCGTCGAACCCAAATGTGGCGGGTAGCACCGGTATCTAGCCACCACTCCTTGGGGTTTGAATCCACCAAGTTCACTTAAGAGACCACAGCGATGAGGAATTGGTCATTATTCTCGACCTCCACGGCATTGGCCTCTTCGTTCTTCTTCTTTTGCGGCCTTCTTTGTCGCAATTGAAGCACTTCCCAACAAAATTTTGTTGGTTCTTCTTTTTGAAGGCAGCTCTTTTTGGTCCCAGATTGTTGGTGGGCTTCTTGCCTTTCGAGTTTTCACCATGCTCGATGACGTTGGCTCTCTCCAAAGTGGTCATGAACCTCTTGTCGGAGCCACGGTTGTCTTCTTCTATGCAAAGACGAACCACCAAATTTTCAAGACTCGGACCTTTCGCTTGTGCTTAAGGTAGTTCTTAGTCCTTCCACCCTGAAGGAAACTTCTCGATGACAGAGGCAACTTGGAATGACTTACTTATGGTCATTCCCTCTGCTTGAATCTCGTGTAAGATTAGTTTCAATTCTTGCACTTGACTCACCACCGTCTTGTGGTCCACCATTTTATACTCGAGGAAGCGGCCCACAATATACTTTTTTGAGCCTGCATCATCGGTTTTATACTACCGATTAAGGGATTTCCAAATTTCTTTAGAAGACACTTTGAAACTATACACATTGTATAGAGAGTTCGCAAGATAATTCATCACATAATTCCGACATAAGTAGTCGGAATCCTCCCAAGCGAGGTACGCCATCCTCACTTTCGGATCAGTCTCGTCCTCATGAAGGATCAGAGGGTCGTCGGTCAAAAACCACACAAGCCCTATGGTGGTCAAGTATAAGTGCATTTCTTGTTGCAATCTCTTGAAGTTCAAACCGTCGAACTTCCTTGGCTTCTCAGCCGGCATCATTACGGGAGGCCCTCGAGCCGACCCCGCAATTTGAACATGACCCGCAGGTCCGTTCACAGCTATAACCGCTATCGAGTGAACAAGACCCACAGGTCCGTTCCTAGCCAAAGCCTCTGTCGAAACAAGTGGTTGCACCACAATGTTCAGATTTGTGGTGTTGGTTGTTCGAATCAATAACAACTATCTTCCATAGCCTCTATATTAAACTGAATCACGTGCTGGTCACCTGAGTTCGGGTGGTGTGTTAAAACAAGATCGATGACTGATATACGCTTGGAAAGCTATATCGAAAGTCATATATGTCGAACATATGAGTGAATGCTGATCACTATGTGGGAGCATTTTACACTTATGGTAATTCTACGACCTAGAAGGGCCTTGGGGTAGATGTGTCATTTAAGGACCATTACGACGCACTAACCGAGGCTACTATGATGGTCATAGTGAGACTTGATCTAAATCTTAAAGTGGTCATGTACACTGAATTCATGTCTCTTAGCTCTTTAATTCATTTGCTAAAAGGCTATTCATGCTAATCACAACTTATGTCTTGCGTGTCTTCCCCTGGAAGTCTTCTAATAGCATGGGTCGAGTGCGAAATGATTTACAAATACGGAATCCAGCCTCCCTGAAAGGAGGTCAATGTTCACTCACCAAACGGTTGATTCCAAAACCGATAAATTGCTAGCACTTTCGAAGTAAGTTAACATTCGAAAGAATCTTTCGCTGGGGAAGCAACAATGCTTAGGACTGATATGTATCAAGAGATGTATAACATAATAAATAGACTTCTCTTGGCACGGGTAGAACCTGGAGGATCTTGATCAGAACCTAACTATATCACTGGACACTCGTCACGATGAGTAAATATAATTCTAGTATTAAAGAAGGGTTCAGTCTTTGATTACACGGTGGAGTATTGATAAAGACTAGACGAATCGATGAAAATGAGATATGGTTATATCATTTTTTCATCGGGTTCATTAAGCTTCTACTACTGGGTCCAAAGTCCCCTATTCGGCTCTGATAAAGGCGGATAAGAAATTTCTAATAATAATGTTGTTCATTATTTAATCTCACTTGCTGTAATACAGATTGACATCATTAATTCTAGAAAACGGGTATTCGCATACTTAAATAAAAATTTATAGCATAAATGTTTATTTATTGTTGGATCAAGTAAATAAATAATTAATTGGATATTTGGGATTGAGAATTTCAGTATGGGCTTGGCCTAGGAGTTGGCCGAAAATCACCAAGAAATATGCCCTAGGAGTTGGCCGAACTTCCTCCCCTTTATTCTCCTTGGATTTCTCTCTTAGGAGAGAAATTCTCCATAGATATTGATCTGATGGATGAGAGAGTTTAGATTCAATGTTGAGATCTAATGGCTCAGATTAAATCCAAAGGAGAAAATATCTCTAGAAAGAGGGAAATCTTCAGAATGAGAGAATATCTCAACAGAAAGGAGAGAAAATCTCTTAGGGGTTATCTCCCTACCAATGCTATAAATAGGGTTAGAAAGGAAGAGGAAAAAACACTCTGATTCTATATAGAATTCTCGGCTAACCTACTCTCTCTCTTGGCCAAAATTATCTTCCCCTTATTCCTCGTAATTGCTAATTCAAATCCTAAATAATAGGAGCAAGATCACAAAACAATCTGGCTTCGAGATCTAAGTGAGATATCGATTGTGCCCACTCGTCTTTCTTATTCGTCTCGAAGATTACGTTTGGGATGACTACGGTGTCATCGTTGAGTACTATATTCAGAGGAAGGACGAAACATAGTCGATTCAAAAGAAGGACTAAACAAAGCGACCAAACGCGTAAGTTTTCTATAAACTTGTTCTATAATATTGGTTGCTGAATTGCTTTCAGCTTACATTAATTAATTAAATTTATAAATCTAGATCTTGTTAGCAATCATCATTATTAATTTTCTATTGTGAGTGCAATTAATGATTTTTCGTACTTAATATGGTTGCTAAGGAGCGTGAATCACCAACAAGCAGTACCAGAGCGATTGTACGTGTCTGATACTCGTTTGTTTCACCAAGAAGTGGTATCAAAACGATTGTACGTGTCTGATACTCGCATTTGTTTCACCAACAGAGCTAACAAGTCATAACGTTTCATTCAAAAGAATCCTTTATTCTATTTGAACACTGGCCGGTACATTTATTCACAATCCAAGTAATAAAGCATGAGGTGATTTACATTGCATTTCAGAAATAACGTAAATGAATTCTATATCTATGAGAACTTCAAAACGTATAGTCATGTCAACTTCATAACCCAATACATCACCAATAGAGCGCACCTAGTTCACAAACTTGGATCTAAAGTGTAACTTTCTCAAATGAATATATTGAAGTTATGAAATGACATGTCTCATTTCAGTATTAAAGTATAGCACGATGTAATTCAGACATAGTGATCTTGAGACAAAATAAGTTAAATGATTTGTTCTTGTATTGTCTTTAAATGTGCACTGGATAATTTAGTATGTTCGGAAGATACATTCGAAGAACTATAGAGTTCATAACTCTCTTGCATCGAACCAGACATCATAGATTCTCCCAACAATCATACTATGATCAATAGTCTATTGATCTTTAGATTATGAATATTTTGTTTTAAGCAAACCATGAAGAGTTTTTTTCACGCAAATCTACATTTGACTCTTCATACGTTGTTAGGTTTGATTTTAGACTATAAGACTATTGAATATCATAAATCTTCAATCAAACGAAAAAGGAATGACTGAACGTTTCAAATTTTATTAATTTAATCAGCAATTTACAAGAAAGATTTATGAGATATTTATATTACATTGATATGCAAATAAATAATCTTCTTGTGGGCATCTCCGTCAACATAGATTTCAAGGATTGGGCTAGTAAAAAACTTGTTTGTTTTGAGTAGTGAGTATAAATGGTTTGTCTGGGAACAGTTCTTTCACCATTCTACGTGCATCATGTTTGTCACCATACCAACGACACCAGAATAGTACGACTCGACAATCATGTCAATAGTTCAGCACGACAACATCATCCATCATTTCGTAGAAAGTATAATTGTCCACATGTACGCAAACGCCACTATTTTGAGTAGTACGCATCTCAATATGACGGGAAGTAATAAAATTTACGTTGTTCACCACACAACTCGAATACATGTGAACATTATGAAATGGTCCGATCGACAATGCGTACAACCCGCCAGACATATCGAATCCATCGGGTTTTTGGTCGAAAACCTTTTTGGCGAACCAAAATATGAATTTTTTCCGATGCACTTTGTCAACATCATGAAAATGTTCAGATACCATGAGATTCCAATTCTCATTGTTTAGAAAATGATTCGAGAAGTTAGAGAAATAAAATATAAATTAATGACTTTATAAGGAAACGATTAAAAAGACACGTTATATACGGATCAATTTTGGTACAATTTGTCAAGATGTACCACTCTTCCATCTCTCTTGAATTGTCGTGCAATCGTCTGTGATTTATCTCCCTATAAGGGACACACGTCTCGGATTGGAAAATAGAAAACTCGTGAGACTTAACTATTACAACAAATGCCAAAGCTTCTTACACAATGTAAGCCTCCACTATAGATCCTTCTAGTCTCACTTTTTTTCTCACGAAATGCTTAATTGTTCCGAGATATCTTTCAAATGGATTCATCCATCTCATATGCACTAAACCACCTTCAACAGCTTCCTCAGGTAGAAGAATGATAAGATGAACATAAGGATCAATAGCAAAGTCCGGATATATTTCATCTAACTTCTTCTATGCTTTCCCAACAATAGGATGAGTAGAACACCTTCTTAATTCACGCGTTCTTTATCGTGCCACTACATTTCAAAAATCGTGTGTCGTGTTGTCGCTCGTTTTCGAACAACAATTTAGGAGCCCCAAACGGTTCGACCTAAGGCCGGACCAAGTCCACGCATAGGTTCCCAAAGAGGGGAAAAATTTCATTCTCGATGGTCCCACTCTCTGACAGATGGTCGGCCGGATCCATGGCACACGTGGCTGAGGGTGACGTCAAGGAAAAGACAAAATAGGGAGGAGAAGAGGGATTACCAAGTCAACCAAGTGTACGGCGAGCGAAAACGGATGACGATGGTCGTTTTTTAGTTCACCACACGAACTCCGCTCGATGGCGAACTCGTCGGGCTAGTGTTATGGATGTGATAAAGGACCACGACACAACGGAGTCCTCGAAAGACCGCTCAGCTGACCTAGCCAGCTTCCCAGCCCAATTCACTCGGCCAAGGGCCGTCCCAGCCCAACAATGGTTAATTACTTTTCCTATGGGGAAACCGTAATTAACCATCTTTCATAGTCGTGACACATCACTAATTAGTTCGAACCATCCAAGAAGTCACAACTTCTGGTTCTTACTAATTACCATAAACGTTTGGTCACTTATTTTTAATGCAGGGCCTCTACGTGAGGATTACTAACATAAGTCTAAGTGTATAACCGACATGTGGGCCTTTAATCAAGTCATTTTGATAACGGTTCACCTATGTGGAGACCGCGCTTCATTTTTCCTCTTTAAAGCTCAATTTAATTAACAAAATAATTTTGAAGTACTCCCATTAAAAGGATGGCCACTATGTGTGACTCTTAGTTCATCACACACTAAGTTAATTAAACTCATCTCGAAGACCGCATATTGCTTCAACGATAAACAACCCTCCCACTTAATTTTTGCAAAAATCTTATTTTTGTTGAAAACAGTTTATATTTTATAAATCTTTTATAAATTATAAACTATATGAACAGTTCATTTTAATATGATGTTGGAATTCTATCCTATATGACATGTGTGGTGATTATGCTATGAGATTAAATAAAATAAGCATAAAATATTTAACTCATCGTATGGCCCATTTCTTAATACAACCCATAAGAAAACAATATTGAAAAATAAACAATTTATTCTTCAATTTGAATGGTCGGCCAAGGACTCCTTCTGAAGCGTCATCGGATGTCTCGGGTCAGCCCCAACACGTTCTCCAACATGCGGCCAAGCTCGAAATGCTGTCTTCCTTGTCTTCTCGTCTCCGGATTACAATTTAAATAAATGCAACATAAATTTGTCCTCGCAAATTGAGGCTCACAAATTTAAAATTTAAAATTTAAAATAAAACTCGGAATGATAACCGGAGAATTCCTAGGGCCATAACAATGAGGATCCATCCATAAAACACACACACAAGCATCTATTACAAAATTTCAAATCATACAAAAACACCAACACCAACCTAGTCAAACAATTTAAAAACTAGTCCAAAAATCCTAATTTTTAATGCATTTACTAGCTCTGATACCATTTGTTGGAAATTAGTTAACGTTTAACCAATAGTATTATATAACATATGAGTATATGGCGGAATATATAAGTAGATCTAAATATATTAAAACACATTATAACATATTAAACAACCTAGATATAAAAATTACTAACATGTCAATAAATATTTTATTCTAAACATGTTGTCAACAAATTGATCACACTAGCAACCTATAAAAAAATTTATAATTTGCGTCGCAAATTCAATTCGTTAGAGGGACTTACATGTGAGGTTGGAAAAAACCTCGTTCGTTGCTAGATATCGCCGGAATGCCACACCAAGAGTTCGCCAGATTGGAAGTCGAGGATCACCGGATTGGAAGCTGTATGGCCGACCAAAATTGTGCCTGTGACATTGTGACTTCCTCTGGTGGAATTTGGCCACCAAACATTGTAGGAACGTGGATGAAACCTAGAGGAAGGTCTTTGTAAATTGGCACGACCTGATTGCTAACGAGTCACTCGTGGTGGCCTAGGCGCACCTGGAGTCAGGATGGCCGGTTGACTGTCTGGCAAGAAACTTGCATGTGACGCTATGGTTTCATCCAGAGGAATCTGACCGCGAAACTTTGCACGAACGTGGAAGAGACCTAAGGCAAGGTCTTTGTAAAAGGGCTTGAGCAGAAACCTCGCGAGTCGCCTGTGGTGGCTCAGGCACTCGTGGGGTCCGGCGAGTGTTGTCCGGCCGGTCAAAAGGCTGAAATGCGCCTCGTCGCGTTTCGCTCGATTTTTTCGCGTCTCGAGTGGATACCTGCGCGTACAAAGTCACTCAAACACCACAAGAAGAGTCAAAGATAATTCTCTCGAGTTTTTGGGAGATCAAGAGGGTAGGCTCTTTGATTGAACAAAGGGAGAAGGGGAACACTCAAGAATCAAAATCAAAAATCAAGAAACTTGTTTTTGATCTTTCTTTCTCTCTCTAAATCTCGGCCAAGAACACAAGGGGGAATGTCTGGTCGAAATTCATATTCTCTTAGGGTTAGGGTTTCACAAAATCCCTTTTATATCTGAGAGAATGGGTTCAGTTAGGTCAAAATCCAATTTTGACCCATTAGTCAAACTTAAGCCCAAATATCCTTTTAATGAGTTTTATAATAATTTGCCAGCCTAATTCTCTTCATTATGGCCGACCAAAATTATTTATTTTCTCGAAAAAAATATTTGATTTATTTCTAAAACAATATTTAATTAATTTAGAACATCTCATTTATTTAATAACAAGTCATTAATTTTTTTCATACTATGCAAACAAGTACAAAACGAGAAAATATTTATTTTCATCTTTTATTTATTTGAATCATCAAATTAAATTATTATCAATATAATAACATAATACAATTCATTAAATAAATATAATAATAATTAACCAATTATTTATTGAATTATTTGGAAAATAATTTTCTTAGTGTAAATCATAATTTACATTCAATGAGAAAATCAATTGTTCTAATTCAACAAATCTCGTCCGAGAGTCTATCACTGACACCTTATGGACCCATATGAACGAAGCTTTAGAATAAAGATTGGACTGAAAAGTTCACAAACTTTCTCCGACTTTAATTCTTAATATTAGTCGACTCCACTAAAGGACTAATATTGAAACTCTCTAAGTTCAAATGCGTATATTTTCCGTTTGATGTGACAAAAATTCTTCACACGATCCAAGGAGTATTTTACGATATTACCCTTCATGTGTATCAGTAAATTAGAGGAATGTAAAATTACCGTTTTACCCCTGAGTTATTATTTCATTAACTCCTTTGTTATTTGTGAATGAGAAAAACATAGAGTGAGATGTCTTTACATGTCACATGTTTTAATCAAAGAATATTCTATTCGATGAATACCAGACGTGGTTTATTCATTCACTCTCATAACAAAGCATAGTATGATACTAATGCATTAGCATTGTTTCAACTTGAATTCTGTATATGTGAATCACATGATCCAATATAACAACGTTATGACACCAACCACCGGGTCAGATGCAACTAGAACTTAGCCATTGCCCATTGACAAATCAAATGTCATAAAGTGTCACATTGATTATGCATTCACTTCAAGATTTGGGTAAGTACCAAAATACCCCTCGTATGTGATTTTGAAGGTTCGAGTGATTAAACAGTTTTATCTCGAACTTTAGAGTATCACAGGTCTTGTTCAATATCTTCTGTAAGATATCAAGAATGAAACTTAGGGTCACAACTCTCTATATCACAAGATAAGATATCCAGCTTCATTCAAACAATCATTACTCGGAATCGATTGCCTATCGATCTTTAGATTGCGAACTAATATTTTAAACAATCTGTACTTAGCACCAGTTTCGTTGATGACAGGTTCAGAGTGTAGCAAACATACATAAACACAAACTTAATATTTAATTTTATTATGTTTCAGCAAAACAAAATACAAATGTATTTATAATGTCTAATATCACCTTTGTGGGCACCAATCCCAACAGCCAAGGGCTGTCTCAAGCTTCCTTTGCTCGGCCAAGGGCCGGCCCAACTTTCCCTCAATCGGCCAAGGGCAGGAACAACCTTTCCCTCACTCGGCCAAGGTCTGTCTAAACCCCCTCGCTCGGCCAAGTGGCGGCCCAGCCCTGTTTTCACTCGGCCAAAGGCTTGGGCAGCTCCCTTGCTCGGTCAAGGGCCGACCCAGCCCTTCTTTCACTCGGCCAAAGGCCTTGGCAGCTCCCTCACTCGACCAAGGGTAGTCCCAGGCCTCCATTCGCTCGACCAAGGGCCGAGGCAACCTTTTCGCAGGTTTTAGCAAAGGGGTGCCCCACAAATCCTCTCTGGCCTTCTATAAATGCATGACTCGATCCCTCGAGACAGGTAATCCAATTTTGAGCATTGAAATGATCTTGAACTCACACTTCACTCGTTTCTCTTAGAAACTTAACCCTCTAAACACCTAACCTCTTTATCCACCTCAATCCTACTAATGTTGAGTATCGGAGAGGTAAACAAAGGCACCCCCTCTGTTTCCCCTTTGTAGTTCACTTGATATCTTTACGTTTCAGGTATTCACGCAAGGTGAGCTTCATTGACATCTGAAGAACGACTTTGGGATA
Source organism: Urtica urens (assembly GCA_958296335.1). Taxonomy (NCBI): domain Eukaryota; kingdom Viridiplantae; phylum Streptophyta; class Magnoliopsida; order Rosales; family Urticaceae; genus Urtica; species Urtica urens. The sequence continues at coordinate 7,335,637 of OY282525.1, forward strand.
CCAAGTCCGACACGCTAGATCCCAAACGCGACTACTTGGTCCGGTCTTGGGTCGAACCGTTCGGGGCTCCTAAATCGTTGTCCGAAAACGAGTGACAACATTTTGGCGCTAGAACGTACCTTGATCCCCACCGGAAACCTTCAGAATAAATGATGTCAAATCCTCGTCACATCCACAGGCACTCGAATGACGAACGCAAGGTACGGCCTCCAAATTCTCACCCACCGACTCGGAGGACAGTCTCGTGATAACGAGAACCGACCGCGAGGCTAGAGGCATGACCCCGATGCCGTGCTCCGAGAGGACACGGCTCGGCGGCTCGCAGAGATTTTAGACCGCCCCGACATGGATAACTCTCTCATAGCCGACCTTCTCGATTACGATATCGAAAAAAGCTCGTTCCGAGATGACTCTAACCCCGAGTACGTGGGAGGGTCAAGAATTGATGAGGTGACCCCTCGCCCCACTTGGTCTCTCCGAGAAGAGGCGGGCGAAATACCACCCTCACATCCGCAATCGATGGCGCAATAGCCAAGATCGCGATCTCGAGGCGTCGCATCTTCGACTTTCAGAGGCGGTCGGACACGACCCCAAGCCGAGGGCGGAGTCGTCCGGAGAGACGAGGGCGCAGATAGCTGCGGGACTCGACGAGCGTTCGGCTAGCAACGTCGCCTCACCGGGAACTGAACGTGGATCTAAGGGAACAACTGACAGCCCAAAGGAACTCTCAAGGGGGGGTCCTTCGTCAAAGACTCAACTCCCAAAGGGAAATGCTGCCGACTGTCACGCTTGGTCAACCGCAAGCCACCAACGTAGACCAGGCGTACAACGAACATCATCGTGCGACCCCGATGATCTCCGTTGTCAGCCCAGTCAACGGACTCGACATGATGACAATGATCCAAAGCCTCCAAAATCAAATCATCGAGATGAGGGAGTCCGGGAGGCAAAGGCCCTACGGAGGGATCGAGGAATCTTACTCTTCATTCTCCGCCAAGATCTTGGCGCAACCATGCGGGGGGAACTTCAAGTTACCTTCAATTCCCCCTTACAAAGAAAGCGGTACGCGCGAGAGGTCTCCGAAAGGAAGGTTGCGCACTACGTCAATCATGCGTACGAGGCACCACCCCTGGTCGGATTTGAATCCATGTTCTTCACAAGACAGGAACCAACGAGAATCCTCCATCCTCATAACGATGCGATCATGGTGTTGGCTCCGGTCGCAAATAACCTCGTCCGAAGGACCTTAATCGACAATGGAAGTTCCGCCGACATCATATTTAAGTCCGCCCTGGATAGAATGAAGCTGACCGGAGTGAAACCAACCCCAGTTTTGACCGTGCTCTTTGGGTTTTCCGGGGAAAGAGTCATGACGGAAGGCGTCATCGACCTCCCTGTCACCTTCGGGACGTTGGGCCACCCATGTCGTACCTTTCCTGGTCGTTGACCAGTCATCGGCTTATAACATCATCATCGGTCGACCGACCCTAAATCGGCTGATGGCCATAACATCTACATATCACCTGATGATGAAGTTTCCGACTGAAGAAGGAATGGCCACCATGACCGAGGACCAGGTCATGGCCATGATGTGCTATATCCAAGGGGTCGACGGGGAAGGAAAATAAAAAATAGTGAACACCATTTTCCAGCTCGGGGATGAAGTACCATGCGAGATAAGAAACAACGGCACTTTCGGCAAATTGGACCAAAGGGAGAGTGGAAGGTGGAGACGCCGGACGATCTTCTCCCCATTTTGCTAGAAAATGCAAAACCCGATCAATTCGTCAAGATAGGCGCCCAGCTCTCACCGAAATGCAACAGCAGCTAACGGCATTTCTTCGGGAGCACAAGGATGTCTTCGCCTGGAATCACGCCGACATGCTTGGGATCGACCCCGAGATCATGGTTCACCGCCTAAACGATGACAAGAGAATAACTGAGCGCATCCAACCTAGGCGAGTGACAGTGGAGAGAGGTACTAGGCTATCGGTGAGGAAGTTTACAAACTTCTCGCAGCCAAATTCATAAGGGAGGCGGAGCACCCCAACTGGGTATCTAACGTCGTCATGGTAAAAAAGCCGAACGAAAAATGGCGAATATGCATTTACTACAAGGACCTTAATAAGGCTTGTCCGAAGGATAGCTTCCTTCTCCACAGCATCGAGCAACACGTCGACGCCACGGCATGCCATGAGCTGCTAAGCTTCATGGACGCCTACTCCGGCTACAATCAAATTTGCATGCACGGTCCGGATCAGATCAAAACCACCTTTGTCACGAACCGCGGTTTGTATTGCTACAAGGCCATGCCTTTTGGAAAGACAAATTGGCATGACAATAGAGGTTTATGTCGACGACATGCTAGTCAAAAGCCTCAAGGCTCACAGGCACATCGAGGACCTCAAGGAAATTTTCGCAATCCTGCAACAATACAAAATGAGGCTCAACCCAAATAAATGAGCATTCGGGGTCGAGTCTGGGAAATTTTTGGGGTACATGGTAGGCCGCAGGGGAATCGAGGCTAATTCGGAAAAAATCAAAGCGATCTTGAACATGAAGCCTCCCAGTAAGATCAAAGAAGTGCAAAGCCTGACAGGTAGGATAGCCGCCCTAACATGATTTGTTTCAAAGGCGACCGATAAGTGCCAGCCTTTCTTCAAAGCTCTGAAGAAACCCAGGGTTTGTGTGCACACGGGAGTGCGAGACAACGTTTCGTGAATTGAAAGCCTACTTTGGCTCTCCCCGTTCCTAGCAAAGCCCAAGGACGACGAAACTTTGTTCGTGTACCTCGCAGTGACTGATTGGGCGGTCAGCACAGTCCTGTTACACGAGGAAAACAAGGCACAATGGTCAGTCTACTACGCGAGCAAGGCGCTCCTTGATGCAGAGACCAGATACCCGGAAATCTAAAAATTATCATTGGCTCTCGTCATGAGCGCAAGGAAGCTGCGGCCCTATTTTCAGGTGCACCCGATTGTAGTACGCACAAAGTATCCCGTCGAAAAGGCGTTACAAAAGGGGACATCGTCTCGAATGGTCATATGGTCCCAAAAGCTAGGAGAACACGACATATAATTTTAGTCTAGAACCGCCATCAAGGGCCAAGCCGTTGCCGAATTCTTAGCTGAGTTCACAACTATGTCCCCGATAGGGGAAGACAAGGAGAGCTCTATGGACAAAGAATCCGACCGCACCGACCAATCTAAGAAGAGAATGATCAACCCAATAGGGCCACTTTGGGAATTTCACGTTGATGGCGCGTCAAACGCCCAAGGGGCCGGCGCGGGTGTCATACTCACAAATCCCCATAGAGAAAAACTGAAATACGCCATGCGGTTCGAGTTCAACGCCTCTAACAACGAGGCAGAATATGAGGACCTAATTATAGGCTTAGAGTTGGCAAGCAAGCTCAATGTCGAGAACCTGCGGATCCACTGCGACTCGCAATTGATTGTCAACCAAATCAAGGGAGAGTATGCGGCCAAAGAACCGAACATGGTCACATATCTGACCAAGGCACTCAAAATCCTGTAAGCACTCTCGTGGTACGAAGTGATCCAAATTCCCCGGGAAGAAAACGTCGATGCCAACGCCCTAGCACGCTCGGCGTTCGGGATAGACGAGGAGGGAGATAGAAATTTCCCGATAGAGATATTGGTTAGACCTTACATCTCGAGAAACGATGTTGGAACAATCGGTGAAGCTCCGCCGCCATCATAGATGACGCCGCTCCAAGAGTATCTCGAAAAGGGAAAGATCCCAGAGGACAAGGACAAAGCCCAGAACTGAGAGGTTTAGCGTCAAAATACGTGTTGAGGGAGGAGTTCCTCTACAAAAGGGGATACTCTATGCCCCTCTTCTGATGCCTGTCTGAGGCCGAGACAAAGAAGGTAATGTGCGAAGTACACGAGCGAGTATGCGGGAACCATTCGGCCGGCCAATCGTTGGCCCTAAAGTTGCTCCGAATATGATATTTTTGGCCAACCTTGAAAAAGGATGCGGACGAATGAGCCAAGAAGTGCGACAAGTGCCAAAGATTCGTCCACATTCCAAGACAGCCTCCAGCCCCGCTGTGCCCAATCGTCGTTCCTCGGCCCTTCGCAAAATGGGGAATTGATCTCATTGGTGAATTACATATGGGGCCGAGGAAATATAAGTACGCAGTCGTTGCAATCGACTATTTCACGAAATCGGTCGAGGCAGAGTCATTGGTAAAGATCACGGAGGCAAACACAACAAATTTTGTATGGAGGAGTATAATATGTCGTTTTGGTATACCCGCATCAATCGTCACCGACAATGGGTAGCAATTCGATAATGCGCGCCTACGAGATGTATGAGAATAGTTGGGCATCCGTAAGACCTACTCTTCCCGTCGACATCCCCAAGCCAACGGTCGGGTCGAGGCAGTCAATAAAACGATCAAAGAAAATCTGAAGAAGAAGTTGGAAGCGAAAAAGGGAGCGTGGGCCGAAGAGTTACCCATGGTTCTTTGGGCATACAGAACCACCGCGCGAAACGTGACCGGCGAGACCCCATTCGCATTAGCTTTCAGCGTCGAGGTACCCGTCAAGACAAGCCTAAAAACCTATCGCGTCGCTGATTATAGCGATAACCACATAGACAAAGCAATGAGTTTGGAGTTGGACCTCATCGACGAAAGAAGGGCAGACCACTCTCGCGCCTCGCTGCACAAAAAAGAAAAGTCGAAAGGAACTATAACTCAAAGGTCAAGCTGAGGAAGTTCGCGAACGGAAGCCTTATCCTTAAAAGGGTTTTTTGGAACACCCAGGTGCAGGGGGCCGGGGTCCTGAACTCCACTTGAGAAGGTCCATACCGCATTTGGCGGGCCACCCATGGCGGGACCTACGAACTGGAAAATCTCGAAGGGCTTGTATTCACTCATCCGTGGAACGCCGAGCATTTGAGGCAGTACTATCAGTAGACGCAACTCGGCAAAAGGACAACGCGCCATCATCTTGTTTTTATTTTCCTCCGTCATTTTAATTTAAAACTTGTATTGAAGGTCGACGACCCAAATAATGTAATCATTTTCGACCATGTTATGAAATAAGATTCCCATTTTTTAAGAAGATCGTGCTTAAAATAAATTATTCAAAATCTCTATGAGTTTTTCAATAAACTCGGGGGGCCATGGGGTTGCTTTCGCCCGGCACATGCGACGCTCTCGCATATTCCTTGAAGTAAAAAAGACTTTAGATGACCGAGTCCACGCACCGGACCGGCAACACCGACAAGAAAGTAAGTCACGCCCTCACACGCTGAAAGGTAGCGAGTCCTCGAAAGTCTCATCCACGCACTGGAACATTTGGACTGAATGACGTGCGATGAAACGCTCTTGCATTGAACCCGCCATGGGTAACATCCGCCCACCGAATGGTCTATCCCAGGCAAACATGCGCTAGGCATGTTACACCTTTGCGCAACAAGCACGCGGGTGTACATCTTTCGCACAATGGAAGGGCTCCCACGCGCCGAAAGGCGACGTTAGGTTCCGAGTAACCTCGCCCACACATGGGCCAATCGCCTGCACGACACTCTCGCGCATGACTCATTTCACACAACGAGAATCGCAAAATGATAGAATGGAAAATGGCATTCGATAACTAAACAAGTCCGACAGAGGATTTTATGAATGCATAAGGAATGGCGAGCACTAAAAACGTGCACGAAAACAAAAGTATAAATAAAATGGTCATTCAAAACCAAAATCAACATGCTCCTCGTCGGGTGGAGCACCGGATACATCGGTGGTCTCCCCGTCGGGCAAACGGTTTGTCGATTGGGCAACCTCTAAAGGAGCTCCGAAGCGCACGTCGTCCGGACACAGCGCATCGTCGGAGGGGAACATCGCCTTGGAGAAGGAAAAAGGGACCTCGCGAGTCGCATTCTCGTTCTCGACCGCGTCACGAACGTGCACGACGGCCGCATGACAAGCCTCATCCACGGCCAAGTCCCTGTCATCCTCTAGGTCGGCCTTCGATCGCACAGCGTCATCCTTCTCATCGATGAGGGCTTGCATCTCCAAAAGCAAGAATCTCTCTCTTTTTCGGTCTTGAATCGAGAAATTTTGCTCGTCATCAGTTGGGCGTGTATGATCTTCAGCTCTTCATCCCGGCCCGAGAGCGCCGTCTGAATTTTCTTCGTCTTGCCCAGGAAAGTATCGGCCGCTTGTTCCGCCTTCTCCCGAGATGTGCGATCGGCCGCTCGCAGCGACCGCTCGGCTTCTAGCTCCGCAAGACTCCGCCATAGCTCCTCTTCCAAGACTTGGAATTCTCGATCGGGGCGGACCCCCACCAAAGAAGCAGCGTGGTCAGCCTCCGCGCTTTCTGCGTCCCTCTTTATGGCTTGCATCCGCCGTAATAAATCGCGAAGATTCGGTCACCCCGATCTTTTCGAGAAAGAATTTGGCGGGGAAAAACACACGCACACATATATATACATAAAAATGAAAAGGGAAGACGACGACGAAGTGAAGGAGTGCGAGGCGGGAAAATCATGCCTTATGGGCGTCGCTGATTCCATTCTGGAAGTATTCAAGGTCGCATGTTATCAAGAGGCTCTTGAATTCCCGCAGAGGGGAATCCAGAATTCACTGAGAGCATTGACCTCTCAGCGCCGCAGCCTCCTTCAAACGCGTCGATTCCACGCCACCCAAAGCGTCCGAAGTGTGAGCACGTTTGCCGTCGGAAGGCTCATTGGAAGGAGTTGTCGGCAGCGGTCGCTTGTTCGAAGAAAGCACCTCGGCCCTGGCCCGTGTCAGCGACCTATTGCGATGAGCCTCGATACGGGAACGCGTCGGGGCCACAGCATCAGCGGTGGGCTCTCCTCTCAGCATGGCGCGCGTGGGCAGTTTCGAACCATGATATCTGAAAAGGAAAGAAAGGAGAAGTCAAAACGCGAAAATAAAATTAAAATTAAAATTAAGGGCGGTGACCCCTGAAAACAAGTATGTGGGTAGTACCCCCAAATCTGGAGGCGGAATGAAGCCGACCTCCGCCTCGGATTCGGGATCCCCGGCGGATCCCTCACCCGAAGCGAGACCCCGAGGAGCCCCCTCGCCAAGGACGAACCCTCACTGGTCTCCATGAGGTCGGAAGACTCGAAGAGCAGCCCTTGCCGTCTCGAATCCGGGACGGCTCCAATCACGAGCGCACCTTCGTAGTCCTCGGTGCCTCGGTCCGGCGGAAAGTCGGCGACGGGGCCAAAAGTGAGGGTGATGTCCTGAAAGCAGACTTAGATACCCACACCCAAGGGTAACGATGCTTGGTGAATAATGTGGTGAGGATGAGAAACCGTTTACGATGTTGAACCTTGTAAAAACACGATTTCTCGGACACACCGTAAACGGACACGAGATTGCGGATTTCCTCGGCCGTCACGTCCCGACCTCGCGCCCGGTGTAGCATCATGTGACACGCCGCTACCACGCGATAAAATGAAGAGGACATCTGTGACGCATGGACATTCAACCGAACCAGCAAGTCTTGGATCACGGGTTGGAAGGGCAGCCGCATGACCTCGCGGAGACTCGCCTCGTGGATGGCCGCATATCCTGATCGCGAGCGACTTGGAAGATCATCGGGCAGCGGTCGCAGCAACGAGATGAAGTCCAGGATATGTAACATCCTTCTCAAACTCATTAAACTGGCGAGAAAGAGAGAGCTCAAAAAGTCAATCCCTTGAGTAGTCAAAGCCGTCTCGGGCCGCCGACTCTCTGACAGAGCACAACAAGGCGTGTCTCTCCTCCCGCGTGGTCGAGGTGATGGCGGCGATCGACGAACGCGATGGTCGGGGGATTCCCCGGAGCCCTCAACGCCGGGAAGCCCGCAGCGACTCGGGGGTCTGCTCGCGTTGGACACTCGGGGAACTCGCATCACAAGAACCCGGCCCAACCAGCGGTTGGGGCCCCCGCACGCCCCGTAGCGAGCGCTGCCCCGGGTGGAGCCTCCTCCATGATCATCGTCCCCGCTCGGGAACGGTCGTCTCCTACCTCATCTGGCCCGTGGGTGGGCAAACCCGCTCAGGAACGGTCGCCTCCTACCTCATCTGGCCCGTGGGTGGGCGAACGGCCGAACGCAGCACCACCGATGATCTACCCGGCACCAATGCTCACCGCGGAGGCCCATGCATCTTCCCCAATGCCGCTGGATGCCCGCGTGGGGCTCACCGCAATCGCATCCTCTTGAGCAGTCATTCGCCGGCGGAAACCGCCCTGACGGCCAACTCGCCGCACGCGCTGGGTCGGGCGCCTCCCCCAGCGCCGCTAGGTGCCCGCGTGGGCCTCACCGCATTCGCTCCCTCTTGGGCAGACTCCTCATCGACAGGAACTGCCCCGGCAGCCGCCTCCTCGCATGCACCAGGCCGAGCGCCGCCCCCGGCGCCACTAGATGCCCGCGTGGATTTCATCACGACCACGCCTTCCTGGGCGGTCCCATCCTCGACAAAGACCACTGTGGCAGCCGGCTCCTCACGCGCGGCGGTCTGGGCACCACTCCCGGAGCCACTGGACGCCCAAGCAAGCTCCATTACGGCTGCGCCCTCCTGGGTGGCCCCCTCCACGACAGAGACCTCCGTGATGGTCGATTCCTCGCGCGTGGCGGTCTGGGCGCCCTTCCCGATGCTCGCGCCAGGGTCTGGGCATCCGAGACTCCCGATCGTCATCTTGCTAATAGAGACCTCATCGATCGGAGATCTTTCGACCAGCGGTCCCAAACCAGTTCGCCCAAGCTCGTCTTTGTCGGCCAGCCACGCTTCGATCGAAAAAAATTTGCCCTCCGCTATCTCTGGTGTTTGTTCGCCCAACAAAGACGAAGAATGCACGGCGAGAGAGCACGATGGGGAGGAAAATTGCTCCCAAAATCGATCGAAGTCCACACGTGGGTTCCCAAGGAGGGGAAAAAGTTCATCCTCGATGGTCTCACTCTATGACAGATGGTCGGCGAGATCCATGGCACCCGTTGTTGAGGGTGACGTCAAGGAAAATACAAAATAGGGAGGAGAAGAGGGCTTACCAAGCCAACCAAGTGTACAGCGAGCGATAACGGATGACGATGGTCATTTTTGAGTTCACCACATGAACTCCGCTCGATGGCGAACTTGGGGGGCTAGTGTTATGGACGTGATAAAGGACGACGACACAACAGAGTCCCCGAAAGACCGATCGGCTGACCTAGCCAGCGTCCCAGCCCAATTCACTCGGCCAAGGGCCGACCCAGCCCTTCTTTTACTCGGCCAAGGGCCTAGGCAGGTCCCTCACTCGGCCTACCTCTCCATCACTCGGCCAAGGGCCGTCCCAAGCTTTCTTCGCTCGGCCAAGAGCCGGCCTAGCTTTCCCTCACTCGGCCAAGGGCTGTCCCAACTCCCTCGCTCGGCCAAGGGCAGGCCCAGCGTTTCCCTCACTCGGCCAACGGCCGTCCCAACCCCCTTGCTCGGCCAAGGGCTGGCCCAGCTTTCTTTTCACTCGGCCAAGGGCCCAAGTGAAATTTTGGCGGAGAAATTTTTTAGCCAAATATTTTGGGCTTTAGACGAGACTAGTCGCTTCTAATGCCCTAAAATCTATACTTCGTGAAATTTTGACAGACTAAGTTTTAAGCCAAATATTTTTGGGCATTAGAAGCGATTAGTCGTTTCTAATGCCTAAAATACTGAAATTAAAAAGTGAGCTAAAGAATTTGGGCATTAGAAGCGACTAGTCGCTTAGGTAATAAATTTTTTTTTAAAAGAAATGAGGGTAGATAGGTTAGAAGGGATTAGGCGCTTCTAAAGGTAAAATGTCGCTTCTAAAGGTAGGCTTCGCTTCTAAAAGTCATTTTTGTAGTAGTGAAAGTTGTTGATGCATTTTCATAGCTTAGTACTTACGAATGAGTCTCGTCTATAATACATAGTGAATCTAGAACTCTGACTTTCTCAAATGAGAATATGTAAGATATGAAATGACATTTCTCATTGAGCTAAGCATGATGAAATTCACATGAATTTGTGTCAAAAGACGTTAAATGGTATGTTCTATTATTTTCTCTAGAAATCACTAGTAAATTATGTATCTTCAGAAGATACCTTGAAGAACTATAGGATCTCCAAACCTCTATGTCTCATAACCAGATATCATATGTTCTTTTAACAATCATATTGAGATCAGTAGACATTTGACACTCTGATTATGGAATATACTGTTTAAATCAAACAAAGAAGAGTTTGTTCATGCAAATCTATATTTCATATTTTTAATTTGTTTAATGACTAAAAACTAAGATTTCTCTTAAATTTTTAAAGTAATAAAATAGAATTAATGAAATACCGTATATTTATTAGATATGCAAAACCTAGAAGACCTTAAATACATAAAGCTTCTCGGATTTGTGTTTGAGCAGATATGAAAAATTGTATATTGAGTAATCATCACTGAAAGTAATGAAGTATTTGTTTTGTTCCCGTGCATATGTACTGAGCGGACCACATCCATTAATATGTACGACTTCTAACATATTAGTGGCTCTTCGACCCTTAGCAGAGACGAGCCGCTTAGTCCTTTTCATTCTATTGCAAATGCTTCGAGTGAGCTGTTCCTAATAAGTCTCTTAATCATGTGTAGACTGATACGACCAAGTCTTAAGTACCAGAGATATGTTTATTTTAATAGATCAGATGAATCATAAAGTTTGATCCATTTTGAACCCTAACTAGATAGTTATCTATTTCAATGTGTGAACGCAAATGTTGCGTGGGATAAATATAAAAGAGAACATTCTTTAGACATACATCAGTGACAAGACTTATTATAAAGACATATTCTAATGCAATTCTTGATAAAATTTAAGCAATAAACTTGCTCATAAAGATGAGCAACAATAATCTCGACATGATTCATTCTCGCTCCAAATAACCATACCATGTCTTACATACATTGTTGCTCTTCGAACATTTTGACAGCTTCCCCAAGTGATGCTACGCCTTTCCATCCCAGACAGGACTTAGCATGCCTTGACACGCTTCCAAACGAGTTGCAGTACTTAGCCACTTTAAATACCCCGAGAAAGCGTCAACACAACTCTCAATGGCCATGGACACGCTCCAACATGTCCGATCGAGCCACACGAAAGCAGAAAAAGTTATTTTGTCTAACCAGAGAAGCATCTACTTAAATTGAAAGACTCATTTCCACATTTCCAGGCCGGCCACATCTTTGCTGCTCCAAAAATCTGCTTTCCCTTCAGAGTTTAGGTTGGGCAAGCATGTAACAGGCCTAGGAGCCTTTCATTGCCATATACCTGGGCTAACCACCTTTTTGCCGGCCAGGTACGAAGACATTTTCCCTATTTTTTTCATTAAAAAATTCAATCCTACATATTTTGCAATTAATAAGTTTGTCTGAATTTTCTCAAACGAAACCTAGTCTGCTTGTACCAAAATCAACACAAACAAAACGCACAAAACAAATATATTGTGGAAACCATTTCTTGTCAGCGAAGAGTCAACCGTTTTTTGCTCCTTTTATTCTTTACTCTTATTTGTTAATTTCAATTATATACTAACCCACAACGCAAATGAATTTTTTCAAAATTCCTATTAAATGTGTGAAGATTTCGATGAAGCATGGTTAGAAAAGAATACAAGTTGTATATTACTAAAATCACCGGAAAAAGAAAAACAAAAAACAGAACCAAAACAGATGAAGCTAACATTGACCACTGCTCAAGTGAAACTGTTTCTTCCGTTCCAAGAAAACAGCCGTTAGCTCATCACAGTCAGGCAGCTTGGGATGAACGTGGAGAGGGTGGTCTCGCACAGGGCAAGAGTTCGATCTCTGAAACTCGTCTCTTCCGAAGCTCTTCTTCGGTCTCTCTACAGGCATCGTCTTTGCTCTCTGAATCTCTCCAATAGGTCTCGCAGGAGCAACCATCGTCGTTGCCGAAGAATCAGATCCACTCTCCGAATCTGAGCACTCGAAATCACGCCTCTTCGAACGGGTTGGCCGAGGATATCTGTTCTTTCGTGGGAGATCATAGTAGGCCTCACTGTTCTCGAGACAGACCGACCTTCTCCGGAATCTCTTACTAGAATTGGTACTACCACTGCTACTAATACTACTATTTGGGCTTGAACTCGAACGATCTTCGGTCCAGAACGATTCACGCGACGATCTGCTTACCAACCTGGCCGTAGGTCTTTTGGTCAGCGAGGGAGGCTTGAACTTGAAGATCGTCCCATTGTGCGAGCCTGGGAATTCCTCCACGTCGTCCAAGTAGACAAGCGTGGTTGGTCCACCGGCTGAACCTTTAGAAGAAGAGGAAGAAGGAGAAGAGGCTTTGACATTGCATTTCTTGATCTGAAAGTAAAGCATACTATATTAGCACGAACTAGTAAATTATTTGGGTTGCTTGAGTGTTTTCTATTTACCTCTTCTTGTGTCCAATCTGGGGTGTATTCGAGCGCCAAGAGGCGTCTCTGGAGACAGTAATCTGTGGCTATTTCGTTGACCATTCTAAACTTCATGTCGTCTGATACAAACTTTGTGCTCAGTGCCTCTTTTATCTGCATTTCGAACGGCAATTCATGTGAATATACACAACAACAAGAAGAGAAATAAATACATACTGTATTAAGTGGTGCAAATGGAAATTAGTTATTTTTATACATATATTAATTAACTATAAAAAATTAAATAGCTTGATACATTAATTTAACAATTATATTAACTAGGATAATCTAGTGGTAATGAAGAGCCCCTCCAAATTGGAGGTTGGAGGGAGTGGTTCAATCTCCACCGAAAAAAAAAAAAAAAAAACTAAAAAATTACTAACTGAAATTTTACAGTTTTAGCTTTTAGAGTAATGATATGTCTTCTAGTGACACCTTGATATTACAAATAAATTCTCTATGCTTACGAGTACTATCTAAATTGCTTAGATGTTTTAAATATATATATAAAAGAAATTCCAAGCCAGGATTATTTTGGCAAAACGTCATCTTAGGAATTAAAAAATAAGAATCGCCAGAGTAGTTTTAGACTACTTACGCTAAACAATCGAAACACAAAAATACAAGGGGGAATGAGAAAAAGTACCTGGTGGTTGACCATATTCCCGGGGTACAACTCCACGGCAGCCATAGCTAGTTTTTGACCGTACCGATCTTCAAAAAGCTCTCTCATCGCTCGAAGCTCCGGCAGATCTCCGCACCTTGCAGAGGCGTACATCAGACTCGACACAGCTTCCTTTATATCGTCAGGGCAATCCCTGAAACACATGACACAACCACAGAAGGGTTATTATTGGCATTGTAAAGAAATAAGACCATAAAATATAAAATGACACAATCCGTACTTGTGCCTTCTGATGTACTTAAAGTGTGTCCGTATGAAATTGAAGAAGTTGTCGATGAGCTCGTAAGCCACTGCAACACTTTCGTCTTTGATAAGCTGCTCAGCCTGAGAATCATAAATTTATCGCTTGTTAGCTTTTAATATACAGAAGTAGAAAAAAGTTGATTTAATTACGAAGATTTTACGTCCCGTGAATTACGTACCCGAGTGAGTGCAATATCTTCATGGCCAGTCTTGATCAGATAAGCCGTGTCTTCACGGAGATATTTGACAATGGAATTCCGCTTGATCTTCAGCAGCTTGAGACGACACTGTGCCTCTTTTATCACTTTTTTACTGCAACAATTATAATCATAATTAGGATATAAACAAATTTTAGACGAAGAAACAGGCACCCATATACAACGGATCTAAGAATTTTACCACTTGGAAGCTTTTCGCCAACCGAATAACATGCTCAGCATCTTTTGGAATAGATAAATTCGAGACGCTAAAGAGCAACGAGACGAAAAAAAAGATGAAGAAGAAGAAGTATGAAGAATAGGTCTCAGTTTGGTTGTTTTGTTGGTCTCGCGGGGTTTGGGAGATAGCTACAAGACTGAGATGTCAAAAAGAACTATAAAAACAGAATGACAGTTGAGATGTATTTATGTACGAGGAGTTAGTGGGTTTGAATATAAAGAGAAAGTGTTGAGAGAATTATGGTGGTCGTGGGTTGTGGTGTTTCTGTTGAATAAACAAGAAATTAACTGAAGTAAACCCCACTAACACTCTCACTCCTCTAACCCTGACACGTGTCCCATCTTTGCATATGAACCCTAGACACAAGGAAAGATTCTCCTCTTTTCCATTTATCGCAGCGGCACGCGACTAAAATACTACGAACATTCTTGAGTTTAGTGTTCACGGACCAGTTTGCTTAAAAAGATTTGATGCAACAAAAACGTTTCGCATATGTTGAGCGATTACAGAATAGCGACCATTATAGATCCGTTAACTTCAGAATTGACGGAGACAACGTCAAACTTCACACGTTCCTAGTTTTCAGGATCACATTTTCTCCTAATTTACCTACACTAATTTTAATAATAATTGATATAAGATAATAGAATTCGTGTAATTTATATCGTTTTGCTTACAAGTTTCATTGCGTGTAAGTTGTAACGCACGTCTAGTTCAGAATCGCTGCGATTAACATTTTTAATGGGGATAATTAGAGGGAAAACCAATAAATAGATAACGTGAAACGTGGGTTAGTGGATCGTTAATTAAGCACAACACTGACACTTGTAATTTTAGTAAAAGAAAACGAGAGAGAGAATCATATTGAGAAAAGCCTTTAGACGCACGCACAGTCACAAGTGTAGACCCAACCAACCCATTTTCTCATACACGTTGGAAACAGCTATAAAGGGTCTTCTGTAATATGTATTATATCCAATAAAACATAGTCAAAGATAGGTAACCAGATTTACCATCTTCATTAATTTCCCCTAAATATCCCTTTATTATTACTAAAGTTTTTTTTTTTTTTTCTGAAGCCTTGCTTGCGGGGGATTGAACTCACACCCTCCAATTTGAAGAGGGTGTGGATTACCACTAGGCTATCTTAGTTAGCATTTTATTATTACTAAAGTTACTTAGGCCGGTGACCCAAATGTAGAGCATGCTAAGTCTTCAGATTTGTTTAGCGCATTACTCTTTGGAATGTATATAATCATCAACCCAGGTACTAGTCCATTTCCAGAAGGTCTTTTATTTATGAAATTTGTCACTTCAACAAATATGATACAAACGCTGTATTTATTATTTCATAATAATTTGGCATGGATAATTGTGAATGGTCTACACTATAATTAAGTGTATAAAGAAAAGAAAAAGGTATATTAGATATGTATAATTTTAATCAGGAAAATAGCCAATTGAAACTAAAAAATTGCAAAATGGTCAAACGTTTCAAAAAATTGAGTTAATGGCAATAAATGAATATAAACAAACAAAATGAACAAAATTGCCCTCAAAATAAACCAGCAAAAAAAATTAAAAAAGTAAAAAAACATGCCATGATTAAATAACCGTGTGGAATAACTTCCTAGTGGGTGGGAAGTTAAAGCAATTAAGTCTATTTATATATCAAAAACTGATTAAACCTTACAAATATTCTCAATATCAAAACTGAAATAAGTAAAGTTAAATAAACCAAAATTAACGTTACATACCTGAGAAAAAACGCCCAAAAATGGAAATAACTGACTTTCAAGTGACGCCGAAAATTTAAATATTTACGTAAAATAGTGATAATAATTAGATAAAAACACAGCAATTTGTTTGAGATTCAAAAACAATTCAGTTGGTTTAAATTAAAAAAAATAATTGCACAATACATTCAATTTAAATTCAAAGGGGAAAAAAATGAAAGGGCATGACTGTAACAAAAAAAAAATCTGCCACGTCATTTAAAATGGCTATTTTCTTAAAAACGAAAATAGTTTGGCTAAAATGAAATCAAAACATTTTTTAGTGCTATTTAGAGCAAATTTTCTTAAGTTGATTGTAAATGTAGGTCTTAATATCATTTAATACGCTGTTACATATTCTATCAGGATATGAATTAACAAAAAAATTGCGTAAAGTGCCACATTTATCAATTTTTCTCATTTCCCTTACAAATTGTTTTCCGCAGTTTATCGCTAAAATATAATTAAAAAATTATTTACTTAATTAATATTTAAACACTTTCAGCTATCCTCTTTCTTTTTCTCCCGGTTTAATAAATAAAATAAAATAAAAAACCCGTTTTCAAACTCATCTTCTTTCACCACTCAATAACTTTTTTTTGAACTGGGAGAGAAAAGGAGGGCGGAAGGCGTTAAAAAATTATTTTCAAGAGTAAATTGTATTTTTAATTACTTTTAGTAGCAAATTAGACAAAAAGAAAAATGAATTTATTGTTTTGTAAATATTTATACTTGTAAATAATAATTATTTATATAAAATATAATCAATAATAATAAAATATATTTTTACATAAACAATATGCATGTTCGAGGGCTAGTAGATTGAAAATATCATATTTTAATTTTTGGTGGTGCCAAAAGAATTATTCAATAGTGCATGAGAAGATAATTAAAGTTAAAAACTAAAAGAAAAATGTACATAAGAGAAACAAAACACCAAGAAAAAGTATGCATTCTCAAAATCAAATTGTAGCTTAAAAGGAAGTCTTCAGTCCACGGAGTAAACCTCGTCGAAAGAATCGGATCAAAGACGAACTCAAAACCTCAACTTCAACGGCAATGTGCGATGTGGCAACTTCGTCGGCAATCTCACCACTATGTATTAGAAGTCCGTAGCTCATCATTTATTATAAATAGAATAAAAAAGTTAGCCGAGAAGATAACGTACATTTTTATGATTATAATTTTTATCCATTTCATTTCGTTATTATCACGTGCATTCGTTAAGCTGATTTATATCAATAATAACTCGCACGAATCTTCTTGCATCTTTTAAAGTATATGGTATTATTAAATACAATATTTTACCAAGATCCACTTTATTAAATTTAAATTGCACAAGTTATTCTTCATTTGTTCATGATTTTTGAAGATGAAGTTCGACATCATTAATTTGATGCAGTATGTGGGAACCTATCGATCAGATTAATTTGGCTTTGTAATATCCTTTCTTTTTCAATGTTATGTCTTTCCCTCAATCTTACGTTGAGATCACAAAGGAAATCCAATCGGGGATCAAGTGATCTTGGACACGATGAACAGAAGATTCGAGCAGCAAGACGAATTGAACTGATATATCGCAACCTGATTCGAGAGTCTAATATCTGACACCATCGTTAATCTCCGGACCTCGGTTCAGAAATGGTAAAAAGACCCAAAACCACTCGATATGCATCGCAACTGCGTACCAGACCCGAACTCTTTCACCGTTAACTCATCTGGACTTCTCCGGAATCCAGATGGGCCCTAGGCAGATCACAATTCTTATCCGGTCTTTTAGCCGCGAGGATCCTCCCCATAAAATTTGACCGTGCTATCGCTACTTCCTGTCGGAGAAGGGCCCTATGGAACCATTCAACCTAATCCGAACAGGATCATCTCGAGTGAGGGCCAAAGTTCACCAATCCAAGCAGGAAGGGAGCGAGGTCAAACCTCTTCCGACCTGAACAACGATTTCGCTCATACATACATGAACGGTCAACTTCCATGAGAAATAGACCCTTGTGCAAATGAGTTCAAAAAATTCAAATAAATAATGGCAGCAGAGTTCAAAACACTTCGTTCCAAATTCCACAATGCAACGAGCTCAGACCCCCAGATCAATTGCCTCGTGGAGGAAGTTGGCCAAACTCCAATTGTCAAGAATATTACCGATATCTTTATCAGAGATGCCGGTAAAGTCAAATTAAGGAATAACAGATTCTCGAGTCTTGGGGAATTTCTAATGTTCTTCAAGATTACCATGGACCGAGCTCAATTGAGAGACTGAGAACAAGATGCTAGTTGTTGCTAGCTCTTCGTGGAAAGTCTCTCAGGAGTGGCTCTAGATTGGTTCTCACGGCCTGAGATTGACTCCATAAACTATTTTCATTATCAACTGCCTTCCTCAAGCATTACTCCATGCTTGTGGGAGACAAGCTGACAATGGCTGTCATGTGGAGCATACAGTAAAAGGACTCGGAATCCTTGAAGGACTTCATGACCCATTTCAAGGAAGTGTTGGCTAAAATCTCTAGATTCAATGATGACAATGCCCTGTCTGCTCTCAGAAATGGTTAATGACATGATTCCCGGTTTTGGTTAAAAATGATCGTCAACTGACCGCCAAGACTAAGGATGTCATATATCAAACTGCCAACTTCGCTAGAGTAGAAGAAGAAATCAATTCCATGTCTAGGAATACACTCCAAAGAAGGTCCATCATACCCAAGCTACAACTTGGACGGGGTCGAGACCTAATTTTCAATAAAATCACGATAGTGAGTCTACTGGACCTCCGAAATGACACAACACTCCCATTGTTTTTTCTTGTGTTGTAGATGGCAGAGTCAAGAGGCCAAGATTTTAGGGCAAGAAATGGACCCAATACCCCAAAGCCTATTGCGGTTTTCACAAAAGTAATGCCACGCTACGGTGAACTGTGAGACTATGCAAAAAATTCTTGCAGATAAGTATGCCAACATCAAGATCTCAATTTGGGACCTCCCCCTGAGAAGAAGAATTCCGCACCTCGCAGCAGGGGCAATCCATCACCAAAGCAATCTCAAACCAACAAAGGAGAAGAGGATTCTGATTCGACACCAACGCCGATAAAACATCGAGTTGAATTTGTCATGGGAGGATCAAAGTACTATGGTATTTCGATCAATTCCATAAATGCATATTAACGAAAGTTAAGCTATAGATCCAGTCGAACTGATCAGGGAAGAGAAATCAAGATTGCCTTCCTCGAGAGTGAAGCTTCCAAAATAGTAAGACCTCATGACGACGCGTTAGTGGTAGTTGTTGAAGTGTTGAACTGCGAAGTTGCAAGAGTCCTTACCGACATGGTAAGTTCCATCTATCTCATCTTCAAAGAGATCCTAGCCAAGATGGGAATTGATGAATCTGAGATCGAAAGTGAATTGACCTACCTAACGACTTCCTCCCTCGAAGGGATGAAATTACTCGTAAAGACAGAAGGAGTGAACAAGATGGTCGAGTTCCAAATCCTCGACTACATGTCTCTGTATAACATTATCTTGAAAAGATCTTGGATTCACGAAATGAAAGCCGTACCATCAACTTACCATCAGAGCTTACAATTTTCTACCTCAAACGGAGTAAAAGAAATCAGAGGCGATTGGGCTGTGTCGAGGGGTTGTTACCTCATCGATCACAAACTCAAGACCGGAAAAGAATAGAAATTAATGAACATCAAACCGAAAGACACGAGTATAAAGGTCGCCCAAAAGGAGACATAGAAGACACACAACCTGAATGTATCAAATTGACGGTCCAAGTAAAGCTCGACGGAACTGACAACACCAAGTGTGTTAGGAATGGCACTGAGGTCAAAGGAAAAGTACGACACGAACTAATTGTGTTCTTTAAAAAGAATAAATCAACTTTCTCGTGGAAAACCGAAGATATGCCAAGAATCAGATCAACATAACATCCCATCAACTGAACGTTGACCCTAGTTTCAAATCCATATAACAAAAAAGAAGAAAACTTGGACGATCGAGCAAAGATCATCGAGGAAGAGGTCGATAGACTACTTAAAGCTAAATCCATCCATCCGGTGAAATACTCTGGCTGGTTAGCGAATACAGTCATTGTTAAAAACAAAAATGGCAAGTGGAGTGTATGTATCGACGCACAGACCTTGAAAACGTAAATACCATGTTTTTATGATGTTACTTAAGATGTTACTGACATATGTTGAGACATTGAACACAATAGTAATATCGATAGTAAAATAAACGATATAGAGAGTTGTTTACCGGCAACTGCCTACTAGGGGGATATATGTTGGAATTTAGTTAACAATTAACCTAATTAATTATGAAACATATCTATATATGGCGGAAATTCATAACTCAATTTAACATATTAAAAACGTTTTTTAACATATTCATAACCATGTCATTAAATCTAAACTAGCATGTCAACAAAATTTATGAACATATCAATAAATTCATTTAAGCATGCAAACGAACAATCTAAATAAATATAATCATTCTACAATACTATATCATTCATACCCAATTAGTTTAAGAGACATTTACATAGGGTTTGGATCTGCGAGAGCAAGTCTCGGTGTACGTTCAAGTGATCGGTCGATCCTCTACACCACGCGCGTCAAGGAGATCCTCAAATCCGTCGTGCCTTCGTTCCTCCAAAAGTGGCCGGCCCTGGGGAGAGAAAAATCACTCAAACAACCACAAGTTGAGTCAATGATAATACTCAAGGGATTTTAGGAGACAAAGAGGGTGGGCTCTTTCGTGGGAACAAGGGAAGAAGGGAAAACTCAAATAAAAGGAAGGGCTGCCGGGAAACAATTTTCCTCTTTCTCTTTCTCTCTTAATTTCGGCCAAAACCTCTCAAGCACAAGGGGGGAGAGGTTTGGCTGAGTGTTGGTCGAAATTAGGCTAGGGTTACCAAAGAGAAAGCCTCCTTTTATATCTGAGAGAATGGGCTTAAGTTAGGTCAAAATCCAGTTAAGACCCATTAGTCAAACTTAAGCCCAAAACTCCTTTTAATGAGTTTAAACAATTTTTCCAGCCCATAAAACACCTATTATGGCCGGCCATATTGTCCTAATTATCTCCCAAATTTATTTGATTTATTTCTAAAGTAATATTTAATTAATTTAGAACATCTCATTTATTTAATGACAAGTCATTAATTATTTTCATACTAATCAATGTAGTACGAAACGAAAAAATATTTATTTTCATCTTTTATTTATTTGAATCATCAAATTATATTATTATCAATATAATAACATAATATGATTCGTGAAATAAATGTAATAATAAATAACCAGTTATTTATTTAATTACTCAGAAAATAATTTTCTTAGCGTAAATCACAATTTACGTTGAATGAGAAAATCAATCATTTCTTGTTCACCAAAATCTCGTCCGAGAGTCTATCATTGAGACCTTATGGACCCACATGAACGAAGCTTTAGAATAAAGCTCGGACACAAAAGTTCACAAACTTTTTCCGGCTTTTAATTCTTAATATTAGTCGATTCCACTGAAGGACCAATATTGAACATCTCTAAGTTCATATGCGTTTATATTTCCGTTTGATGTGACAAAACTATTCTTCACACGGTCCACGGTGTATTTTACGATATTACCCTTTGTGTGTATCATTAACTCAGAGGAATGTAAAATTACCGTTTTACCCCTGAGTTATTATTTCACCAAGTCCTCTGTTATTTGTGAACGAGAAAAACATAAAGTGAAATGTCTCAACATGTCACATGTTTTATTTCAAAGAATTCTCTATTCGATGAATACCAGGCCTGGTTTATTCGCTCACACTCTCATAACAGAGCATAGTGTGATACTAATGCCTTAGCATTGTTTCAACACAAATTCCATATATGTGAATCACATGTTTCAACGAAACAGTATTATGACACCAACCGTCGGGTCAATGAAACTTCATTTAGCCATTGCCCATTGACAAATCAAATGTCATAAAGTGTTACAAGAATACATGTACTCACTTCAGGATTTAGGTAATTACTAAAATACCCCTCGTATGTGAGTTTGATGTTTCGAGTGATTAAACAGTTTTATCTCAAACTTCAAAACTTCACTGGTCTTGTTCAATATCTTCATTAAGATATCAAGAATGAATTACAGAGTCACAACTCTCCATATCACAAGATAAGATATCGTTTAATTCATTCTAACAATCATTACTAGGAATCGATTGCCCAATCGATCTTTAGATTGCGAACTATTATTTAAACTAGTCATAAGAAGGTATCTTGTCAAGTCTGTACTTAGCACTTCTTTCGTTGATGACAGTTTCAGAGCGTAGACATAAATGCGTAAACACAATCTTAAATAAGAATGGATATTCAATCTTTATTTAATTTCAAAGCAAAACAAATACAAAAGTATTTAATATCAAAAATCTCCTTTGTGGGCATAAATGCCAACAATATCCATACCGGTGAAAGAGTTTACAATATGAGCGGAACAGCAAAGTTACAAAGAGTTTACAAGAGAATATACAATTCCTAAACCTAAAACTTTCTTTTTGAAATATCACTCGACCTAAGGCTCCCCCTAGGTGTGAGCCTCACTCACTTTTCACCTCAAACACCCACCGGTGTTTATTCCGAACCTATGCTCTCCCTAGGAGTGAGCTCTCCTCACTTTTCATAACACAACAAGTGTTTACAATAAAACATTAGAAGGAAAGATACAACATAAAATCACTCACAGGTTTTGTTCTCTTTCAAGCAACAAAACTTTTAGACAGACCTTACATGGCTGAAACACAGGTTGAACACTCCAATCTTGACGTGAGTTTTCGGCGCAGGAAGTGTTGACCCTAAGGAAGAAGAAAACACTTCCTTTTATATGAAACTACACAAAAAGAATTGTTCTCATATCTGAATTCGAGACAGCTGGCCCAATGAAAGACAACTGGCTTCCATTAAACAAATAATACGCAGTACAAAAGTTGTCAGGCGGACATGGCACTGTACCCTGATAGGAGATGTCTTCTGAAAATGTGAGAAATATCTTGGACAATATCTTCGAAAACATGAGTTTTGCCTTAATGAAAATATCTAATAAGCTTGTACTAACAGACCTGAATAAAGCATGTGCTAAAGAAAGGTTTCCACTACCTTAACCGAATCATGGAAGCTACCGCTGGACGCAAAATGATCTCTTTAATGGATGCGTTCTCAAGATATAACTAAATCTTAATGCATCCAAACAACCAGGAAAAGACATCATTTATAACGGGCCAGGGAACTTATTGCTAAAAAGTAATGTCCTTCAAACTAAAAAATGCAAGACCTACCTTTCAATGACTCGTGAACGAGATATTCGCAGAAAAGATAGGCAAGACCATAGAAGTTTATATCAACAATATGCTCGTAAAATATTTACGAGAAGAAGACCGCATGACTCATTTGGAAGACTGCTTAAAGGTATTGAACAAATATAAAATGAAGCTCAACCCTTTCAAATGCTCGTTTGGGGTGTCTTTTGGTAAATTCCTTGACTACTTGGTAACTCAAAGAGGAATAGAAGTCAATCCGGACCAATGAAACGCCTAACGAGAAATTTCATCACCTCGAAACTGGAGGGAAGTTCAAAGATTGACGGGAAGGATAACCGCGCTTAATCGATTTATATTCAGTTTATGTTTAATCTGATTTAAATTAGTAAATTTCAATATTATTAAATTTAATTAATGATAATAATATTTAATTAATATTTAAAACCGGAAATAAATTTTTAAAAATTAGATTTTACAGTTTTAGAAGCGACTAGTCGCTTCTAAAATATGGCGGGTAACAATTAGAAGCGACTAGTCGCTTCTAAAGTCGCTTCTATAATATGGCGGGTAACAATTAGAAGCGACTAGTCGCTTCTAAAGTCGCTTCTATAATATGGCGGGTAACAATTAGAAGCGACTAGTCGCTTCTAATTGTTACCTGCCACCTCTTCGCACGCTTTTTTTGTCGGTGTTAAGGGCCTTTAGAAGCGACTTTAGAAGCGACTCGGCTTTAGAGGCGAAACATTAGAAGCGACTTTGTCGCTTCTAATGTCGCTTCTAAAGCCAAATTAGAAGCGACTTTTTGTCCTTTAGAAGCGACTTTTGTCGCTTCTAAAGGCCTTTTTTCTCCTAGTGTATCCCTCCTTCCACATATAAATGCCTGCCCTTCAGTAAACTCCTCAAAGCCAATAAGAATTCGAAATGGGGCGAGAATTGTGAACATGCATTTAAAGAATGAAAAGAATACTTGGAAACGCCCCCAGTCATGGCTAAACCAAAAGAAGGCAAGACATTTTATCTTTACGTCGCAGTATCTAACGCCGCAGTGTGTGGCGTACTCGTAAGAGAAGATCGTGGTGATCAAAAGCCAGTGTTTTATAGCAGCAGATCATTGGTAGACACATAAACGAGATACCGGGTAGTGGAAAAACTCGCATTAGCTGTAGTCTCAACAACAAGAAAGTTAAGACCCTACTTTCAAACGCAATCAATAATAGTTATGACGATCCAACCTTTGCGTAGCTTCCTCTATAGTCCAAATCAATATGGAAAATTAACAAAATGGGCCGTCAAACTTGGCGAGTACAAAATGAGACATCATACTTAAACTTGTACTAAATCGCAAGTCTTAGCTAATTTTCTCATTGAACTCCCCAAAGACGACCCAATGGTTACATCGACCAATGGAACTTGGACCATAAAAGTGGACGGAGCTTCCCCGAAACAAGGATCCGGAGTAGGGATCCATTTAACTTCACCACATGGAGAAGTAATGGAACAATCTTTAAGTCTCGACTTTATCACGTCGTACCAGTCTATACCATTAGAAACACAGATATTGCAATATAGCCAAATGTTTTAAAACTTTTGGTTTATAGCAATTGCTAAAAATAAATCGGATTAAATTATCCAATATACCCTTAGAGAAAATAATTAATTTAAATTAACGAAGACAGTTATTCTTCGTGCACTTAACAGAATCCATTTTGGAAAATTAATTATATATAATGAATAAGAAAAAATAGTAAAAAAATATATCCAAATAATGGCACATCATCAGAAAAGGCTACACACTAACAAATTAAAAGTTTTGGCCAAATTGCAATTTTAATGTTTGTATTTGGTTAATTAGAGCAACTTTGTTGTTTTTATATTTCAATTTCCTATTCTTCATGTATTTCAATCATAATATAATAGTAATGATAATAATAAAGTCAATTGATATTCACGAATACATATTTCATAAGGTTTTATATTTAGCACGCATATACATATTAGATCAAAATTATAAAGACACGTCTTGATAATGAGGATTACATATTTAGTGATCGGTCTGTATTTGCAGGGCTAACTCACGGGTTAACAAATCGGCTCGCTCGTCTTGTCCTCCGGCGAAGCTATACACTCGAAATGCAAACTGAAACGCCCTCCAAAGCATCTTTGTACATTTCCTTTCCTACATCCATTTTCAAACACAAATAAATTGAAAGTACGGATTTATCATAATAAAAAGCACGCACAATACCCCAACTTTCAAACTTTATTATTAAATAATATGAACATAAAGTTTTGGATGTGATTTTTATATATTACTTCAATATTTACAATTTATTAACAGATAATTGGTTATTTATCCACTTTTATATTTAGTGTTTTCTAAATACCCAACGTTTTATATTAAATATCCAATCATTTTTGTTTACACGAATATTTAGTCCAAACTATCACCTTGCAATTTTTGTAAACAATTTCAAATTCGGATCAAAATAGCCCAAATAATTCTGTAAACAATTTGAAGTGGGTATTTACGCAAAATTACAAAACATTAGCTATTTTAAAATTAGTAAACGTTTTTATGGATATATATACTAAAAGACCGAATATTGGCATGTATACACTATGATTAACCATTTTCCCAATTATCTTTAGTTATAGTTAATATTTCATGTACAATTTAAATATAATATGTGATAATTTGTCTTCATTCCATAAATAAATGAAGGAGGAAATAAACAGTAGGTAAATAAAATAACACAAAAATTACTAACTTAAATTGATGAAACGTCAACAATTTTGTAAGATAGTGTGCCTCATGGAAGACAAAAATATGGTATCGTTTAAAATATAATAAATGACTCGTATGGATAATACACATGCTTCAATGTATTCTTTTAACACCACATGTAAACTCAAACTCCCCTGAACTTGAGCTCTTATTACCTTCACTCTTAAACGCTCTCTCGCGTGTTTAGTAGATCGCAATAACAATCGGCGTTAATAAGTTATCAAGTAATTACATAGCAGGCATCAATTCTCTCATACTCAATGAATCAACATATATGTTTCAAAAACTACACCCCAAATATTAGACATTCAGTTTTTCAGTTTGCCTATCGAGCATGTCTAAAAATCTTGAAATATGAATAAATGCGTCTGAAACAACTACGACAAAAGCACACGACCATTATAATAGTCAACATAACTGGAATCTAATTTATGATTTTCTTACATATAAACATGAAGCGAACTACTATAGAAAGTCTTTCACGAATAAATTGGAAAAACGGAAAACTTACCAAAAATACAGCAATGCACGACATCTTTCAAAATGAAATTTCATAAAAAAAAAAACTACGATGATGTTGACTGATATTTAGCTGCAAGTTGTTGACAAAGATGTCACGCTCATTGTTTTCACTTCCGTTAAGACATTTTTCTTGTATGTGCGTGTTGTTATTTTCGGGAAGTTTATTGTTATCCCATGAAAGAATTTCATTAAAGATATTCACGCATTCAAGGGTAAGGGTAAGGAAAACCCTAAAACGACTTTGTCTTATGTAGATATCTTATAAAAGCCATGTGGTTCTCCTCTAGCATCCTAGAGGAAGTTATTCATCAAATCTCTATAGGTTCTTAGCATGCTCGATTGGTGAACGGAGAAACTATTGTTTTGATCACGGTGATTTAATTCTCTAAAGACATTAAAAAATAGTGGATTAGAAAAGTTTGGGTATTGTAATTGCGTGAGTGAAGTCCTCACGAATGTTGGTATTAATACTAACCAAATATCCGCTCAATATTTAAAGAGTCGAATTGAGAGGGATCTCAAATTCAGGAGAGTCCATGATTTAAAGTTCACATGTAATATTAACCCAAATAACATCGAAGTCGAGATTCATAAGAGGTTGATGTTCTCTAAAGTCGAAAGAGGCAGATTACTTATTTGATATAGAAGATTGGAAAGAGAATAATAACTCCAAATCCACGAGCAGAAGGACTCAGTTGGTAACTGTAATCTTGTAGAAGACATAATGCTTGACAATGAGATAGGTGGAAGGGAGCATTCCCTTTTCAAGCCTAAATTTGTCATCACAACCTCAAAACTCATCCACAATGGCTTAAACTAAAGGCACATTTTAGCAGTTATTATGCTTCTCCAACCAAGGTACTCATAATCACTTCTAAAGTGATGAAGTAGTGGCATCTAAAAAACAGTTTCATGAAGTCAAGATTTTCAGCCTTATTGGGACCTAAGAATTTGTTAAGAATGAACTTCTATACAATTCTAGGATCCTAAGAACATTTTTCATCGATTGGGCATCTAACATTAACTCGATGACCTTACCGATGTTCTAATCTTCCTCTTACACCTCCCTTTCATGAAATACATATAGTTCTACTACATGATATTTTCTTTTGAATGTAGGACACATTCCTATTCTTTTGTTGAAGTGCCTTCGCTTTCCTTTTTCGGCAATTTTCTTCTTCTTTTCATATCCAACGAGGCAAGCAAGACCTCATAATTAGACAAAACTTTTCTCTTCTTAAAGCTCTTCTTACTAATAGAAGGAAGACTCAACATGTATCCTTCTAATTTTAACTTCAGCAGCGGCATCGACCT
Source organism: Urtica urens (assembly GCA_958296335.1). NCBI lineage: Eukaryota > Viridiplantae > Streptophyta > Magnoliopsida > Rosales > Urticaceae > Urtica > Urtica urens. Next base: position 7,363,151 of record OY282525.1, read on the forward strand.
CCATACCCACATGTTCAAAAGGAGGAGGTGTACTCTTCTCAACATAAAAGACAAATGTCTGAAAATGATTCGTATTGGAATGATCCTCCCATTTCTGATAAAAAAGAATCTCATCTATGATATATGTACATGATCATTAGGACCCCAATTCTACACTGGAAGTTATGTCTAGTAAGATAATATCAACCCTAACCTTTACATTCTTCTCAACATCAAGTCTAGAGACACTTGGCTTATTATTAAGTCCTTGCATCAATACACGAGGGGCTTCAATAGGAAACATGAGGGAACGGTCATTGAGAGTAGCAGAAGGAACATCCTCTTAAAATAACAGAATAGTGTAGTGGTAATACCACATCATTTCCATTTAGGAGGTCGTGAGTTCGATCTCGACGATAAATATATATATGTATATACTAATTAGGGATGAAAGCGCAATCAGATTACAGTATAACCTAACTAAACGTATGTAATAAAATATAGTTGATCATGTTATCTTTTCGTATGTTAACAAGCATAAGTCAATACTATTATCGTTATTGTATACATATTCAATATGTGATAATGTACTCTTTTTATCTGGATTTGATGAATTATAATGCAATAGAATTAAACTAGGTTATGAGACACTATTTGTAAAACATTCGGGATATTTAAACTTTGACATAGTGTAATTGTGGTAGACGTGAAAATATAGTAGAGTTTGGTTGCGGTTCATATTTTGCTATACATTTTAGTGTAATATGGAGACTATAGGAATAGGATATTTTACTAAAAAATTTTTTGAAAGGATATATATATATATATATATATATATATATGCATTTACTTTTTTTTTAATCTTAAACTGAGTATTTATTGTGAGCAGATAAGCAATCAGATATAAAGTCCTCACCTTAAGCGTTAATTCCATGCAGCTAGAAGAGACATCGACCATTGATTCCTTGATCCGATCCAAAATGCTGAAGTCAAAAGTGATGTGATGGGTTTTGAACCGCTTTGAATCGTCATCCTTTGTTCTTTCCAATGCATCTATTTCACTCTTGATCTATGTTTCATCATACATATACATATAAAGTTCGAAAATAGTAGGCTTTTGGTTCACGACATAATAAAATAAAAGTACGGTTATAATTTGCATTTTCAAAAAGATTTGCCCAAAGGACATACCTTGGTAAAGAGAGACTCAACCTTGTCAAAAAGTTGGTTCACTGGAGGAGCAACTTTCCAGTGTTTTAGGGTATTAGCCGTATCTTCCAGTTTCACGTATAATGCTGCTGCAATCCTCAGAGACTCAAGCTTCTTTGTGGGGAAGCCTTCAAACCTTGCAAGCACCTACATATATATATAGGGCTATAGTATGTAAAGTATGTCCGAAATAATAGTCAATAATAAGTATCTGTCTTTAATATACCTGAGTCTCGTCAGAGAGTTTCTCCAGATGATGTTCTACAAATTCATGGAACTTGACGAGCTCGGACATGTCCTCATTTCGGAAGGAATTTATGGCAGCCTTGACCTCCAACACCTCTTTGGAGTGCTTCTCGACATCTCTCTCAATCTGCTGGAAATAAGCAGACCTGAAAACATATCACTCGTTATTAATGGTCTATAGTATTATGTGCTAAATACTCCGCCACCGAATGAGGAGACTGAATTTGAGGGTCACGGTCAAAGAAAAATTAAGTTATCAAGAATAAAAATATTTTGAGAAGTAATTTGTTGTAACAAATACAATTTAGTAGAAAATTTGTATAATTAGCATAAGCTCTCAGAAACTTCAAATGTTGTTATGATTTAGGTTTGTACAACTCGAAAATTATAGATTTTTCTAAAACTATGTTTTTAATTTAAAGAGCAAAAAAATTATAACAGCATCTTTAATGGTGCATATTAGGAACATCTTAGTAAATAAAAATAGTGATTAGCTAATAATTTAAATATTATATTGTAATTTGCATATTAGCTTAGTCAAGTCAATTGATTATGTAGAGATAATTTAATAAGCCAAATACATGAGATGAGATCCACTTTCATAAAAAAAAAATGATTTGTCTCACATAAAATGTTATAGATAATGAGTTAGAAGAAAAAGATATGATTATTAAAATGTTCGATAAACTTAAAATAAATAATAGTTCTAGTTTATCAATAAAGATCATTTAAGTGGAGTCTAAAAAAATAAAGATAATTTAAGTTAAATATGTTTAGATTAAAAATATGAAATGACAATTTATGTGACTATCATTTTAAGTTATAAACTGTAATATTGCAAGTTGAGACTGTAAAAAGGAAAGAATACCTTTGAGTCATCTCAGCTAGCGCATCGGCCATTCCTTGCTTCCCACCGCAGGACCCAGCTCTCACATTAGACTTCTTTCCATTAACACCTGAATTAGGACACCCTTCAACTTTCCCTTTCAGAGCTCTGTACAAGCTTCCCATGTGAGACGATCTCTTCAGCTTCGTCGCCGCCTTCTTCGGCCGCAACACCCTTGCCGCTCCGGTCGGCGGTGGTGGAGGTGGCGGCGTCGCAAATCCTTTCATCACTGGAGGAGGAACCGGCGGCGGCGGCGGTGGAGGAGGTTGAGCCCTTTGAGGCGGCACCACAACTTCCGGCAAAGAGGTTTCTCCACCGGAACCGCTCGTCTTGTGTTTAAGCGGCGACAAGTCGAGGGAGAAGAGGTTTTTGATTCCGACCGGCTTGAGGGTTTGGACGGCTCTGAGCCTGAATGGGAGGAGAAGCGGCGGGCTCGAGGAATAGGGCTCCGTGGTCGGGCTCGGAGAAGGGCAGGTCTTGAGCCTTTTCGAGTTCGAAGAATACGGTGCGAGCATTTGTGTATCTCCGATGGTCTTACAGCTTTCCTCCTCCTTCTCCGTTTTGATTTGGCTTGCCATACGTGTTGCGTGCTCGAGCTTGGATATTACTTTTCCTCCTTTTTTTTTCATTTGAGTACAATTCATTGTTATTTTTTGTTTATGGGGATGAAATTTAGCAGTTTATGGTGTATATTATTATTTACTAATCGATATGAGTTTTAAATAAATTTAATAATCGATATGTGTTAAAAATTTAATAATTATGAGTTTTAAAAAATTTAATAATCGATGTTTATAAAAAATAACAATGTCTAAAAAATAATTTTTTTTTTATCTCAATTGACAAGACGATAAAAATCACTTGAATCACTATTTCATCTAGATGAATTGCCCAAAATACCACCATTTATAATTAATTTTTCCAAAATCCACTGAACTTTTTTAGTCTTTCGTGATGAGAACACACTAATTAAGATATATGAATTTAAGCTCACATAATATATTATTTTCAATTGACAACATAACCAACTCGTTCAACCCATTCTTACATTATAGTTAATCTTAAGTAAGATTCTATTAATTTCAACTTAAAAAAGTCATTAAATCCCATAATTACAATAATATTTAATTATATATTATAAGCAATGCATGCATTCGAAAAAAAAATCCACATTTTAATATAATTAAATGTCTAAAATTCTCATCATTTTGAAACTAACACTATTTTCTCCAATTGATCCTTCTTTCTATAAGTATGTCTCTAGAATTAGGATCTATACTATTTCATAGTTCTAGAACATAAATATCTATAACCCATTATTCAAACATTTTTAACTTTTTTTTCAATTTCAATTTCATTCCAATCACCGGTGTCTTCTTCATTATCAAACAATCTCTATTTTTTATCAAAATTTACATTAGAGTTTAAATTTTAAATTGGTGAAGCTTTATAAATAAAATAGTTTCAGCACAAAAGAAAGAACAACCCAAGTGAAAATAGCCTTTAGAGAATCAAAGTAGAGGAAACAAAAGACGAATTTCAATTTCGAATTTACTAAATCAGCCAAAAAAAATATTATTAAGCCTTTTTTACAAGTTTTTTGGCTTTAAACTTTTAAATTATGGGGCTCTTTCCATTAAATTATGGGTTTTAAGTAAAGGCGTCTATTCTCTACTGTAAAGGCCGGGGCCCCAATAGGATGAATAGAACGGTGGGTTGTGTTTTTAACACGAAGTTAAATTGAATTTACAACGGCGGGTTTTGTTTTCGATGAACCTTGAACTCCTAACATCTTCCTTTCTTTTATTAATGTAAAGAATATATATATATATATATATTTATACATGTGCAGGTTTTTTTTCACTCGCTCGCTAGACACTTTAAGAAACATGAAAAAAATACTAACTCAATCCACAAAACACAAATCCCTAATAAAAAATAGGCCCAAATACAAATACTTCATCATATTTATATGTGTTGAATTTATGCTTTGAATTAAAATCTCTTTAGTAGTGATGATCATAATTATGGATTTTATTGTATTCTTTCATCCTACAAAATAATTTAGTGCAGTTTAGTAAGCAATAGAAAGCAAGTGCAGAAATTCAGTACCAAGTTGGTCTAATACAACGACGTTGTCTAAGGAGTCTTCTGAATCCTGTCGTGGATTGTCTATCAACACGTAGTTCTTGGCCCATATTTCACCAACGCATTTCAATGCATTGTACAGAAGAACCAGTCCCTAATATCAAACCCATTTTGTATCATTAATTTGTTTTAATTAATCAGTTTAAGTTAAACAGCAGTACATTAAAATGCTCATGAACCTGTTCTATTGATATCTTTTCAGTTTCTGTTCCCACGTTACGAGAAACCACTTTGGGATAGAGATTGTGGAGATCCTCTACAGTTCCCATAACCAACTAAAATATATTTATATATATATATATATAAAAAACCATGAGAAAATCAACTGATTAATTTCTGTGTTTCTTTATGAACAATACTTACCTCTTGGATTGGGCTAGAGCCATCGCAGCGTGGAAGATCAATTACATCTCTGAATGTTAAAACCTTCTTCCGAAGCTCTACCATCAATACGAAATTTTCATTCCATCCACAAGAATTCTCCGTTGATACACCCGAGCTTCTTCCCTGAAAAAAAGAAAAGCAGGAAACTGTCAAAAGAAATACACGAACCAATGCACACATGAAACCAGTGATCACTATGACATATTCATCGTACCTGAAATCGGCTAGAACTGCACCGGGAAAATAATGGTACCACGTCAAATAAACTGGTTGCCATGTCTCTTGGTAAAAGATCTAAAATCAGACTGGGAAAAGTACGTGAAGAACTTTTTTTTTTTTTTTGAAGAAAGTACGTGAAGAACTAATACCACCAAAAGTGCAAAGGTAATACGCGTACACAGATAAAATATTATAATATATATGATTTAAATGAATCTTAGTATAGATACGCGAATATAACCGGCGAGGCAAAAAGTCAGCCGTACTGTGGTGGCTGTGGCCTCTGGTAGCACGGCGGGTCTTTTAAAGGAAAAAACTGCTTGAGCTACCGGATTGCCCAGCGACTTTATTTTGTTTCATATTTTAATTACTTTATAATTGCCCAGTTTGTTTATGCTCCTTTCAAATCGGAACACTCTTTGGTGCAGAGATTGCCATGTGGGTCCATATTTTAGTTACATATTTTGTACACAGACATAGTAACCGTATCTCGACTAACACTCTTACATATATAGGATTCTGTACGCGTAAGTAGCTTTGGCCGGGTTTACGTTGTAATTCAAACAATAATTAGCCTTCCTTTAGCATTCACTATTTTTTTTGTTTACCCCTAATTAAAACTAAGCTTATCTCGAGCAGCAACACTGACGAAACTATGCATAAATACAGACTGAATATGATGCCACATAGAAAAATTACACCAGTATTAATTTGCTCATGTTTAGCTAAAAAATTCACTCTTTTTCAATTGAATCAACCCTAATTACAATTTTGACACTAGATGATGACTTTTAGGTTTTAAAATTGTCACAATATGCAAGTTACCATGTCCCCGAGTAATTAAGCGTACACGAGAAACGGTTATTGATCAAGCAAGATCTATTTTTAACTAAAGGTAACCATAAAAAAACTATTTGAATTGTAAAAGAATAAAAGTGAGTGAAATACATTATTATGAACGTCAAGACTGGACGGTTGTTTTTCATTGTTGATTACAATGTTGTGGAATACACCACAATTATTATTAAATCTAAAGTTTGTATCTGTCGTTAGGGTCCGTTTGGAACCCGAAAAATACGATAAAAAATAAAATAAAATTCCCTTAAATTTTCTTTTCATTGTTTAGATTAAGGAAAACATAATTTTATTTTCCTCTGAAAAGGTAGTGAAAAATGAAAATTTCATTTATTTCACACATGTAAAAGATTTTCATTTTCCATCCACACACGTGTGTACAAAAAAATGTATAACTATAAGTATATTTTTTATTATATATGCATGCACAAATAGAAAAAAATATTTTATTCACAAAAAAATGGTTTCTTAAAAAATAAATATAAAAAGATATAAAAAAATTAAATAAATAAAAAGGTAAATAAATAAATAAAAGAAAAAAGTATATTATTCATAAAAAAAATTGGTTTTTTTTCTTACAAAAAAATCATAAAATAAAAATACAAATGACAAATAAAAAATATTTTAAAGGTACAAAAATAAAAATAAAATAAAATAATTCATAAAAAATAAAAAATAAAACAACAAATTATTATAAAATAAATAAAAGAAAAAATATCTTATTCATAAAAAAATTAATTTCATAATATCAAAATAATTTTCCATAAAAAATAAAAGTTAAAAAAAATTCATATAAAAATTTAAAAATTAAAATAAAAAATTAAAAAATATAAAAAATTAAAAAAAATTCCATTGTGTTTTCCATCTTAATGTTTTTAATATAGCCAAACAAGAACGAGAAAATACTAAATATTCTTTTTTTTTTTCCTTTATATTTTTCACCCTTCCAAACACAACCTACAATTTTGATTTTCTCATGCATTTTCCCTTCCGTTTTACTTTTCTTTCGAATTTTCATTTTCCCTTGCATTTTTCGACTTCCAAACGGACCCTTAAGATTTAAAATTGAGAAGCTATAAATGACTTTCCAATTTGACATTTCTGACTCTCACGAATGTTTTATTTTCGTCGTTCAAATTGATTAAAAACAATATATTTCAGTGATAAGAAGTTATTTTGTCGTGACAAAAATCTATTCTATCATTACCTTATCGACTTAAAGGTCCTGAAAAAATATAAATACGGGTAAAAATTGTTGTCCATGATAAAATTTACTTGGATTTTTGCTGAGGTTATTAATAAAATGAAGTTTTGACATTTCTATATTTTAATTGAAAATCTTATTTATAACAAAAAGTATATTAAAGATTCATAACCCCGTAGTTTCCGTATCAACTAAATCGCATGCTGAACATTTTAGTTTGGACGGTGAACTAAAATATGATGATTATGTTGGCAAACATACCCACAAGAAAATTATTTATTTTTATATTTATGTCATGTAAATCTTTATAAGTCTTAATTGTAATTGCTTATTAAATTAATAAAAGTTGAAATGTTCATTGATTCATTTTTCGTTTGTTTGTAGATTTCTGATATTAAATAGTCTTATAGTTCTTAATCAAACCTAACAATGTATGAAGAGACAAATGTATATTTGCGTGAACAAACTTTTCATGGTTTGGTTAAAATGAAATATTCACAATCTAAAGATTAACGGGTTATTGATCCTAGTATGATTGTTGGAAGAATCTATGATGTCTGATTACGAGGCATATAGAGTTAGAAACTCTATAGTTCTTTTAGTGTATCTTCCGAAGATACTGAATTGACTAGTGCACCTTTAGAGACAATGTAAGAACAAACCATTTAACATCTTCTGTCTCAAGGTCACTATGTATGAATTGCATCGTGCTTACCTAAATCCTGAAATGAGACATGTCATTTCATAGCTTTAATATTCTTCTTTGAGAAAGTCAAATTCTAGATCCATTAAGTGATCTAGATTAGACTAATTGGTGAGATATTAAGTTATGAAGATGTCATGAACCAGCATCGTAAAGTTCTTATAGATATGGAATTCATGTACAAGATTGCTGAAATGTAATGTATATCACATCATGCTTTATTACTTGGATTGTGAATAAATGAACCACGCGGTATCCAAAATTAAGTAGCGACTTTATTTGGATGAAACAATGTGACTTGTTAGCTCCTCGTCAATAATGTTTTTAAATTTATACATGTTCATTTACACTTTGCTTAAGTTAGTAAAATTGTTTTACTTCTAAAGAAATTTTTATATTTCGCCATTAATGAGTCAATGATAAATTTTTCTTAACCCTAAACCTATTGATCCATGTGGAGATAGTCTCAGATTAACCTATGAGTATATAAAGAATAATTTTTTGAAGCTTATTTATAAGGTGTCATGTGGACTTTTCAATATCGTAATTAATTTGATTAATTTCTAAACCTACTTTATGTATCAAATCTCTTTTATAAAAGTGTGAGTAGTGTGATTTTGAGAGGTATCTTTTATGTGTGTATTCAAGTGCTAGGAAAAATAGTTAAACCACTCTTTGTTAAGTTTGTAGTGAAGCCGAGATGGTAAAAGTGGATGTAACCTATAGATTCCGTGTTGTCTCTTGCTTTTATTTTGTTTGTATTATCCGCATATTGTTTCTAGTGAAGTCGGAATTTTAGTTTGAATCTGGCTATATATTTAATGGATCAAAACATAATTGGTAGATACAAAACATATTTAGAAAAGAAAAGGAAAATTATAGTACTATTAATAAAGATAGATAGATGATCTCACAATTTTTGTTTACCACAAATTAATCGGAAGATATTGCAAACGCAAGTTTTATTATCAGCTTTCAACAAGCTATGCCTGCTGATTTATGATCTATATATAACAATTCCAGCCAAGAACAATTTTATTACGAGTGCATAAAAAATCAAGTAAGTCAATAATAAAAGGATTTGATAAAAAAGAACTTTACATTTTATGCGATACTAAATCTAGGATCTAATTCCTACGAGACACGAATGTTTTAACGCCTCTCCTCACCATACTGAACAAGCAAACTTATAACTACATAAACATAAAAAGTAAAGCCAAGGACGGGCTGAGAATAATCAGAACTGGACGTTATAGGTGTACTTGGTGGAGAGGATGTTGACCTTCTTGTCGGGCTGAAGATTGTCAACGACGAGGGAGCAGTTGACGAGGACGACGACCTGGCGGAGGGGAAGGTCGCCGAGGACGACGCTGACGGGGACGCGGACGCGGACGAGAAGCGGGACCCGCGCGCTGTCGCGGCTGTCGAGGAGGGCTTGCTGGAGGCCGGCGCCGAAGTCGGAGTCGCCGGAGAGGGTGACGGTCATGAGGGTGACGTTCCTGACGGGCTGGTGGAACGCCGGGAGAGCACCGGAGCAGAGCTCCGCGTCGGAGTACGAGACGGCGACTCGGCTGTCTTTGCCGTACACGAAGCCGATCTTGTCGTTCGGGTTCGTGGCCTTCACCACCACCACGAACTGCGCGTCCACCGACAGCGTGTCTGCCGTCACGTTGAACTTGTTCACCCCGAAGTGCTCCACCCCGTACAACGGCACCTACGTCCATGCATGCCATCTCTTTTATCACGCTGTTCTTTATAATGCATATATATATTCTGGAAAATTATTTACCCGATTGTCCTTTACAATTCTGTAATTTACAGACTTAAATCTTTGTAAATAAATTGGTTTGATTATTTACTGCACATTTGCAAAACGTTAACTATTATCAAAATACTAATCGTTTATACGTCTAATAACTAGAATTATAACCCTTGATTTTATATGCATAACTGGATTCTATTTTTTTCACAATGATTATATTTTTCTATAATATCTCATTTTCATTTAGGTACCGTATAGTTTTTAATTTATTGTCTAACATAGATATCTTTAAGTTACAATAATAATGAAATAAACGAATTCGGTGGCAAGTAAAAAACGTAGGAGTGAGTTTGTGAGGAAGGAAAATGAGACCATATTTTATAGAATGATGAGAAAGATATATATGATCACGAAGCCTAAAAATTGGTGGCCACTAGCGCTTGAGTTCTGATTTTGATTTTATAGAATAATTATTTGCGATTAATGTTTTACTGGAATGAAAATGAGAGGGGAGTCACCTGGGGACGGTAAACGGTGTAGAGGAAGAAAGTGAGGGCTGCTGCGGCGAAGATGAGGACAAAGAGGATGCAATAACAGCATCCGATGCAGCGGAAGCAGAATCCGGTGGATGACTTTTCGGCTTTCGAGTTATATCTCGGAATGTTTCTCCGGTACGGCGGCGGCCGGAGCCCCTGCGAGAACATTTCGTAGTTGCTGCTCTGGTGCCCGTACGGTGGCCCTGGTGGGTCCATGCTTCTAAATTGAGGATTGCTAGTCAAAGAACGATAAAAGAAAAGAGAGTAGTTTTGTTGGTTGGTTTTGTGCGTTTATTATTTGGTCCCCCACTCCTTGATCCAGGGCTCCGTTCAATCTGTGTGGATGAAAGAGAGATAGAGATTCCACGTTTATCGACAGAGACGTGGGGTATATTTGTTATTATTGTTGTGTTTCTATTTCGGGCTTTTTTTATAATCCTATACAATGATCGGTAGATATCGATCTTCTACACTTGCTAAGGTTAAAAATAAAAACAAATTTTATTCAATAACTATTTGAAAACAATTGACTAGGAAAGTAAATCAATATTCTTTAAGGTTTTTTTCTTATAAGTAGAATCTTGACATCTTTTTTAATGATCCAAATCGGCCAGGATGACTTCGCGGACAGTGGCGAAATCGAAGGAATGCATAACCCATCTAAGAACAATATTATGAGCTGCCATAACATCTTATTAATTGACAAATTTTCTCACTCTGAGCGTGTTGTGACAGGGTCTTTCACGACGACGATTCGAGCAAGTGTGAGATAACAATTAAAATATTCGATGCAACAATACTTCCATGGAAAATCAGTTCGATGCAAGATCAACAACTCATTCTCACTTTGCTTGTTATATTGTTTTTGGAATTGAATCTGGACTAAATCAGCTAAAGAAAAAAGCGAGATAAAGAAACACGCCTTATATATATATATATATATATATATATATATATATATATATATATATATATATATATATATATATATATATATATATATATAGATATCCTTCATCAGCTATACAAAACAAAATAGTAAAATTGTGAATCTAAGTGCACTACGCCATCTCTAATTTCCTTTCTAACAATAATTTCTCTATGATCTCTTCCAACTGCTGGGAGCAGTTCCCTTGCAATCAGCTTCTCAAAGTTCGGCTATGTATCTAATTCCTCGGCTCGAAAGCCCTTGGAGTTTTCACTTGAAGATAGGCTTGTGTCGCGTCTTTATAAAATGTGCATCGCCGTTGAGAACAGACCCGATGAATTCCTCGACTTCTTCAGCAGTAACCAGCCCTCGAAACGTTGCAAACTTACACTTCCCAGGCTTGTACGCCACCAAAAACGCATCGGAGGATTCGAACCCCGATTTCTCAAAAGCCGTCAAAAAACCCGGGTGTTTTGCTGCGTCCAAAAGACTGTAAGAAATGCTGTCTTTCAAGCCTGTGCCAGAACTCTGTCTCCTTGACAACGTTTTCTGGGAGACCTGAATGCAACATTATCAAACCATAACAGCGTACATAGTCAATCTCCAGTCTGAGGTTCCACAAATAACATAAATGTTTCTTTTAAGAAACAAAATTTACCATTTTCAGGATCGACCGAAGTGTCTCTTTCCCTTTGGAAGATCTGAAGGCCCCGATGATACAGACCGGAGTTTTGTCGCTACACAAAGCTTCGAAATTAGACGCTGCCAAGAGTGGTATCTGATTCTCATTTGGTTTGGTTTGTTCCTTTCGGGTCTCACGTGAAGCTTTCTTGTTCTTTTTCTCAAAACCATCGAACACGACACTGAGATCACGAACCGCAGACTTTAAACTCTTTACACTGATTCCCTTTTTCAAGATATGTTTGTCTCCATTTGATAACCAACCAACGATTGCAGGGAGTGCATCTACACCTAGCTTCTGAACTGTTGCCTCAGTAACACTATGTACCTGAATTATAATTTCAAAATAAATAAAAAATCATCATTCGTGTTTATCAGCAACAATGCTGGTGAACGCATAACACCGAGGTAAAGAGCGTAAAATACTTGCCAATATAAAATTCTCTCCTTCATATCAATTTACTGTGAATAGTTTATTCAGCTATATGATTCTGATAACATGATAAAATCCCAAGGCTGAAATTACTGCAGATTCTGAAGGAGAATACACTAAAATATTTTCCAAGAACACTTACCTTGAAACGTATTTTGGAGTAAATTCTATTGTTAACTTTTTGTTCACTCGATATAATAAAAATAAAAACTCAAATCCAAGAACCCCAACGAAACAGCTATAACCGAGACAACTATGCTTGCAATTTGCATAACTTCGAAACAATAAGAATGAGAAGGAGAAAGAAACGAGAAGACACAGCATTTGCACTCGAAACATTACCTGGGCATCGTAGAAAATGAAGCGCCTGTGGTACAAGCCAGAAAGGACACGCCATATAACAGGAGTGTCTTTTTTAGAGGAAAGAAGCATCAACACTGGTAATTTGTCAGCCGAGGACAACGTAAATTCAAAATGCTTCAGATCGAGACGTTTACTAAGCCTCGGCAAGTTATCTTTGCAGAAGGTTTTCAGATTGTTGACATCCCACTGATCAATGTACTCAACCATTAAACCCTTCTCGATTCCTATAAGCGAGTAAACAAATATCCTCGGCTGTCCACGTGGAGATATGCCTAGTTCTCTGCATAGGGACTTCTCAACTTTGCAGTTTATGCTCCCAGCCTGAGAATGGAAACAAAACCAGACTTTAATCATCGACAAGCAGAGAAAATAACTACGCAAAAAGTGGTGAGTGATCAAGTATACCTCTAATGCCCCATCCAAAGAATTGGCGACCTCCTTCACAAGTGATTCAACACTTTGTTGTAGCTCAATTGAGGGTGTGTAGCTGAACAAAAGCCAAGTCATCCCTTTTCCGACGATCTCTGTCTTATACACTTGGGTACTCACAGGCCTAATGGTCTTTGATTGAGTTTGTGCCCCGCCGGATTTAAAATGTCCTCCACCACCGAACAGGTTCGAAAATATATCGCCAAAACCTAGGTCAGAAGGGTCAGAGCCACCAAAAGAAAACGAATATGAATGTGAGCCTCCCTGCGAATCAGATCGTCTGAAATTATGCTGGTTCTGACTGCCCGAGAACTGATTATAATTGCCCTGATCCCCCGGATAACCACCCTGGAATCCAGGATCGCCCTTCTCATCTCCGTACATATCGTACCTTTTCCTCTTTTCTTCGTTGGACAACGTATCATATGCTGATTAATCAAGAGCGAGAGCATTTTAATATTTCGAGAGAAGAAACGGAAAGCGAGGAGAGGCTCCAACGTATGGGTAATGAAACTATACGAGATCAAATTATTAAGAAACTCACCGTTATTTATTTCCGAGAACTTTTCTTGAGCTCCCTTGTTCTTGTTCTTATCTGGGTGATACTTCAGCGAGAGCCTAAATAACATAAAAAGTTACACAAATATGCTTGTAAATTTGATGGGCTTAAACACAACAATCAGTTATTTCTGTTTCAGTTTGAAGACAAGCGAGTTTTAGGAGAGAAATGACCCTCTCAGTATGCCCGACAATGTCTCTATATTCTTAGTTATCAACTGAATTCGTGAACCAATTTCGTGAAGATTCCATTACATTCACCAAATCACTTACTCAGCCCACTACACATTTCAAAGCACTTCTAAACATTGATGGAAAACGATTTGGAGTTAAAAGTAATTATAATGCTTAATACAAGAAAGTAGATAAACCAAAAAGAAGGTCAAGGTGCTAAAATAAAGTGCAAGTTGACAACCATGCCACTATGTTCACCCCGTGATAGTACTTAATCCCCATTTACTAAACAAAAATACACATTTTAATAACAAAAAATACAAGGTAAACAATAACATACTTGTGGAAAGATTTCTGGATCTCACGCTGACTCGCATTTCGATCTACTCCTAGAACCTGAAAAAAAAAAATCAAAACCCATAAGCATATTCCGCCAACGATTAAAGAAACTACAGAGCTGGTAATTTCTTCCAGTGATCATATGATACTGCATTGTATTTGAATTGCTAACGGAATACTTTTCGCATTTGAGTTGCTAAATTCGTACAGTAAAAGAGCACCATAAATGATAAGGTTTATATGCAGACATTATATCTCTTAATTTTACATAAACTAAGCGCGCTAAACAGCCTTATCCGAAAAAACAAACTAGTTTAGTATTTCAAAACAGAAAAAAAAAAACGAACCTTGTAAGGATCAGCGTTTTTGGCTGCCGTAATTAAGAGGAGAATCGATAAGAACAATAAAATCCACAATGGCAGACGAGAATCCATACAAGCGAACCGGGCTATTCGATGATTATCAAAACAGAGTTGTGCGACGAAACTAGCTATCAAGAAGAACGCAGATTACAGGTTTGTTTATTATTTATTCACCATAGACGACGACGACGATGACGAAAAATGTATAAATAGGTTGGCGGGGTCGAATAAAAAAAAGTCCAGAGGTTTCTGGGTTTTGAAAAAAGTGTTCTGTACACGTGTCGCGGCCTAAAACCTCCACGCTAACAGACCAATCAGATTTCAGCGTTTGGTTTCTCTTTGAGTTTCACGACGCGCCTCTTTGCCACTGCCTCCATAAATATATTTTTATACCGTATTCAACCCAACTTCAATCCACCCCAAATATTTAACCAAATTTGATTAAAATGAATAATATCTACTCATATTTACCCAAATTTGATTAGAATTAATATTCACATAACATAATGGAGTGATTAATATGAAATAAATATAAAATAACAATGAAAAATATATAAAGAAAATATTCTTTTTAGGGTAGCATTTGGTGTCGTGGGTTCGAGTGAAAACACTGTAACAGTACAGAATTTAGTAAAAAATTAACCCAAATTTGAATTTTGAGTTGGAGATGATCTTAGGGAAAAAAAATAGATCAAACTACCACTATTTTATATTGGTTTTCTCATAATTAATTAAAACATAATTTTTTCTTAAAATACAAATACTTTTTACTTGAAAATGCCAAATAATATTAAAAAAAAAATAAAATTAACACAAATATCTTAAATTACATTACCAGCGAAAAAATTAAAATAAATAATTAAAAAAATTTAGGCGTGAAATGGTTTTTAACTTTTACAATTTTTTTTAAATAGATAGTAACCGGTTAATATGAATATTTAATCAAATGTAAAAAATTATTTTATGAATACTTTTATTGTTTGTATTTGTATTTTGATAAAAAATTAATTTTAGTTGATTTTGAAATAAACAATAACAAATAGTGATATTTTGAGAAATTATTTTTTAAGAAATCGCACAAAATGCGCATTTCATTTTGTTTAAAATATAATATATTTTTATAACTTATCATTAATAAATTGAATACACTTCTTCTTGTTACTTTTCATATCTTTTTAAAAAAATTCATCTTGGTGTTTGGCTAAATTAATTAAGATTAATTTTAGTTTTTTATAAAAGTTAAAATTAATTAAATTATTAGGAAATTATTTTTACCAAAAGTTTAAAAATGATTTTATAAATTTTAACTATTAATTTAAAAACTATTTGTACCTTTTCTAATATTTTTATGTTTTTCTCTTTTTTTTTTATTTTTTCTTTAAAATAAACTTTGATTTTAATGATCTTCTTATAATTTTATCAGAAAAATATACAAAAAATATCTTATTATTATTAATAATTAAATTTGATATATTAAAATTATTTGCAAATATTAATATATGTTTTTCCAAACACAAATTCAGTTTTTGCTAACATATACAACTTTTTTACAAAAATTTTACCAAACACTTATATGTTTTTTAAAACAACAGTTTTTTTGAAAAGCAAATTCAAATTTTTTTTTTTTCCAAAGTTATACAAAACGGAGCCCTTATTCACTAACCTCTTTTAATTAACAAAAATAAAAATAAAATAATTATTTTACTCCCACTCAAACTCCTTCACTTCCCTTCTTTCAGTATTTCAAATTTCACATCTCTCATTTATTTTTATCATTATCAAAAATCACGTCCAACTATTTTTCTTTTGTCTTTATCCAAAACTAAAATTTTCTTGATACCCAAAATTTTCGTCGATCTCTTCCCTCCTCCTCCAGGAACCCAAATCCAAACACGCAATCTATCTTGTGCTTGGTTCTACCTCACTCCGGCAGTCCAAACCCTCGCGCTTGCCTCGATTTTTCACGCTCTCGTACCATTGCCCTCAATATCACTTTTACACGCTATCAAGACCAAGCTCCCTCACTCTTTATATCTCTCTCAAGAAGCCTCGCTCTTTCACGCTCTCGTGTCATCACATTCGCTCTCTTGAGACAAAGCTCCCTCTCTCTCGCAACCAAACTCTCTGATGTGGACATTGAGATGAGATCACACGAAGATCAAGTCAAGTAGATTCAAAAGCTTTGTCCATGAAACGCAATGACAAAGAGTCCAACTACAATTTTTTCAGCCCCATAAAGGTTGTACCTACTTCTCCGAACAAAATTTGATTAGAGAAGGCTTATAACATCAAATGAGAGGCATACTTAGCCACTTATCACATCATTTAGAGTTGCATAAAAGGGATTCTACATTTCACAAAGAAAGTCATTTGTTTCTTGTTTTATGGCTTTAAAGTTTTGTTTTAATTATGTTTAAGTGTATTTATTTCATTTCAGTTTCTTTTTTATTTTCTTTAGTATGGAAAAATGTTTTATAAGGTGAGTAAAGATATGAATAGAGGATAATAGATTTTGAATGAATGTGTGAGATATTTCTCTTTGTTTTTTTGAAGAAACTATTCTGAATTTATCAAGGGAATTTTTTGAGGGTTCTAATATGACATATCAAAGGAAATTTCACTCTCGTTTATGGCGTCTTCGTCATTATAAGATTTGAGCTTCCATATAAGTTACGGGTCGCGGAATCATTCAAATCTGATCTCAAAATATCCTTGCGTCTGAATCCAATCGAACAAATTGAGAAGGGTCATAGTCACATTATTGGCTTGGTTCGTATCACTCTCTCTTTCATTATTAGTCTCTTGGTCTCTCACTCTCACTTTGTGCTTCGTTTTGGATAAACTATAAAAATCTATGATCCAACGCCTACTTCGTCTTCGTGCTTCGTTAGACCTAAGTACTCGAGGATGACATCGTAGTCTTCTGTAATGTAATCTTCGAGACGAATAAGAAAAATTAGTAGGCACAATCGATATCTCACCAGATCTCGAAATCAGGTATTTTGGGATCTCACTCATATTTTCTAAGAACGAAATTTGCAATTACAAGGGAAGGGAGAATGAAATAATTGGCCAAAACAGAGAGGGATAGTTTTGCCGAGACTTCTAGAGATGAAATTAGGTTGATTTTTCCATTATGAACAATCCCTATTTATAACATTTAGGAGTAGATAACTCATGCGAGATTTTCTCTCTCTTTTTTTAGAGATATTTTTTCCTTATAGGAGATTTTCTATGAGAGATTTTCTCTCATATTGGATTTAATCTGGGCCATTAGATCAAAATAGTAAATCTTCTCTCTCATTCATTAGATCAATATCCATGGAAAAGATTTTCTCTCTTTCATTGAGAAATTCAAGGAGAAAACGAAGAGAGAAGTTTGGCCTACCCTAGGGCTTATCACTAGGAGATTTTCGGCCAACTCATATCCCAAGCCCAGCCCAAATACTTCAAGGCCCGTTTGCTTAAAATCCAATTAATTATTTATTTACTTGATCCAACAAGAAATAAACAATTATGCTATAAATATTTATTTAATTCTACGAATACCCATTTTCCAAAATTAATGTTGTCAATCACCATTACCACAATTGAGATTAAATAATGATTAACATTATTATTCAAAAGTTCTTATCCGCCTTTCTTTGGGGACTATGGACCTAGTATTAGAAGCATAACAAACTCGACAAAAAAGGACGATATAGTCATATCTCTTCTTCATCGTTTCGTCTAATCTTGATCAATACTCCATCGTGTAATCCAAGACTGGACCCTTCTTTAATACTAGAATTATATTTACTCATCGTGACGAGTGTCCACTGATATAATCAGTTCGTTATCAAGTTCCTCCAGGTTCAACCCGTGTCAGGAGAAGTCAATTTTACTATTATAATTATCTTGATATATATCAGCCATAAACATTGGTTCTTCCCCAGCAAAAGATAATTTTGAACGTTAACTTACTTCAAAAGTGCGTGCAATCAATCAATTCTAGAATCAACCCTTAGGTGAGTGAAAATTACCATTCTTTCGGGAAGGTTGGATTCCATTCTGAAAATCACTTCCCACTCGAATCATGCTACGAGAAAACTCCCAAGACATAAGTTGTGAATGGCATGGTTAGCCTTTTAGCAAATGAGTCAAAGAGCTCAGCAACATGATCTATTGTCCATGATCCTTCAGAATTTAGATCAAGTCTCACTGTGACCATCATATTGGCCTCAGTTAGTGCGTTGTAGCGGTCCTTAAATGACACATCTACCACAAGTCTTGTCCAGATCGTACACTTTATCACAAGTGTAGAATGCTCCCACACAGTAGTCAGCCTTCTCTCATGTGTTCTGCGTATAGACTTTAGATATAGCTTTCTAAGCGTATATCAACCATCAACCATGTTTTACCACACTCAAGTGCCCAACACGTGATTCAGTTTAATACGGAAACTATGGAATGATGAATGTCTAATAAATCTTAATACATAAGAAATAAACATTTCAATTCAAACAGATAATAAATTTCAAACTTTATTTTATTGATAAAGTCAGCGAGAATTTACATAAGTATCTTCTCGTGGGCAAGAATTCCTAACAATCTCCCACTAGGCCGGCAAGTATCTAAGACCCATTCCTTCTATATTTTTCACAAACACACATTCGAAAAGTGCTTTCGTCATTGGATCAAGGATGTTGTCTAACGTCCAGATCTTCATGACTTCCACGTCTCCCCTTCATGTTAGGAACTACCTCAAGTTCAGCTAAGAAATTCTTAAGCCAAAAAACCTCTTTCGTTTCCTCGGAAGCTGCAATATATCAGCTTCCATAATAGTCTGCGATACTAGATTGCTTTACTCTTATCTAGACAAACGCTCCTCCATTGAGAGTGAACACTGAATCAGACGTCGACTTTAACATGTCTAGGTCTGCCTGAAAATCAGAATCGGTGTATCCATGTATCACCAAGTCCTTCCTTGTGTACACAAGCATCATTTCCCTAGTTCTCTTGAGATATTTTAGGATATGCATATGTTGTCCAATGTTCTTGACCTGAGTTTGAATGGTATCTACTAACCACTCCCACTGCATAGCATATGTTGGGTCTAGTACACAGCATGACATAGATCAGACTCCTTACTACTGAGGCATATGGAACTCTGCTCATATCCTCCACTTCTTGAGGTGTCTTAGGACACTGCTCTTTTGGCAGGGAAAACCTCGTGCGCATCAGTAACAATGCGCTATGAGCATTTCTAATTGAGAAGCGAGCAAGTACCTTATCAATATAAATACGTTGAAACAGAGCTAGTAGTTTGTTCTTCCTATCACGAATGATTTGGATTCCAAGAATAAAGGAAACATTCCCCAAATCCTTCAATTGGAATTTATTTTCCAGCCAACTATTTGTGTCAGACATCACTTCAATATCACTTCCTATGAGAAGCATATCATCTACATAAAGAACTAAGAAAACAACAATCTTCTTTGACTACTTGGAAACACAAGGCTCCGAAATGTTTTGTTCGAAACCATAGGTTTTGATTACATCATCAAACCTTTCATTCCAAGATCTAGACGCTTGCTTGAGTCCATAATGGATTTCAATAATTGGCAAACCTTTGGCTCTGGACCATTTTCTATGAATCCATCTGGTTGAGCCATATGGATTTCTTCTTAACAAATAGCCATTAAAGAATGCAGTTTTTACGTCCATCTACCGAATCTCATAATCATAATGAGCGGCAATGGCCAGAAGAATTATGATGGATTTAAACATGGCTCTATGACAAAAGGTTTTGTCGTAGTCGATTCCTTCTTTTTGGGTGAAACCCTTAGCCATAAATCTAGCCGTATAGGTTTCGACTTGTCCATTGGCTCCTTTCTTCCTCTTATAGATCCACTTGCACCCAATATGTCTAATTTGTTAGGGTGCATCTACAAGAGTCCAAACTGAGTTCGAGTGCATAGGCTCTAGATTCATGTCTTCAAGCCATATCTCTTTGTCAAAGTCGACCATGGCGTCATTGCACGACACATGATTGTTGTCGTTCGCATCCAATGCAACAACGTTTGCATCAAAGCCAAGATATCGATCGGGCTCTCTAGAGACCTTCCCACTACAACAAGGCAGTGTAGCACTTGGACCAACGTTTGTGTTTTCTTCTACATCTTCCACTCTCATAACATTTGTAGGTGGAGATGGATTACCTTTGACGATATTCTTCGAGATTGTTCTAAAAATTTCCTCGAGTAAAACTTTACTACGAGGTTTATGGTTTTTTACATAATCATCTTCAAGAAAAGTAGCAATTGTAGAAACGAAATTTTTCCTATCATTAAGATCATAAAAGATACCTCATTTTGTCCCTTCAACATAACCAACAAAGAAACATAAGTTTATTCTGGGTTCAAGCTTGCTTGATTTCTTTTTCAAGACATGAGCATGATAGCCCCAAAATAAAAAATGGCACAAACCAACATTAGCTCCGTTCCACATTTTAATGTGAGTTTTGGATACAGATTTAGATGAAAATGATTTAATATATGCATGACAGTCTTTAATGCATAATCCCAAAAAGTTATAGAAAGTGAATAATAACTAATCACAAATTTTACCATGTCTAATCTCCTTTCAACAACACCATTTTGTTGTGTGTTACCATGAGCCGATTACTGCGAAATAATTCCATGTTCCAGCATATAATCTGTGAACTCTTAATTTAAAAACTCGCCTCCCCAATCCGATCAGAAGGTCTTAATAATCTTACCCAGTTGGTTCTCATAACAAGCATAAAATTCTTTGAACTTATCAAAAGTTTCATATTTTCTATGCATTAGGTAAATGAAACCATATCTAGAATAATCGTCACTAATTGTGATGAAATATTTGTAACTACCTAATGCAGCTTCACTCTCGGTCCGCAGAGGTGAGAGTGAACTAATTGCAGTGGTTTGGTGGCCCTTAATCCTTATCGAGTAAAAGATCGCTTGTACATTTTCCTTCTACACAGAATTCACCAACATGCAAACTTCCCACTTGAAGTTGTTTCAACAAATTAGGGCTTGAAAGCCTCTATACCCTCTTTATATTAATATGACCAAGTATTAAGTGCCATAAATAGGTTTGTTCATCACTAGACAATTTTATTCTTTTATTAGAAGAAGGTTTATGTTGGGATTGGTGCCCACAAAAGAGATTTAAGACATTATAAATACTTTGTATTTGACTTTGCTGAGACATTAAATAAAGTTAAATATTCATTCTTCATTTAAGTTTGTGTTTATGTATGCGTGTTACGCTCTGAAACTGTCATCAACGAAAGGGGTGCTAAGTATAGACTTGACAAGATAGCCCCTTGTAAAGAGTTTAAACATTTGTTCGCAATCTTAAGATCGATGGAGCAATCGAATATGATTAATGATTGTTTGAATGGATCATGATATCTTATCTTGTAATATAGAGAGTTGTGACTCTGTGTTTCATTCTTGATATCTTATAGAAGATACTGAACAAGACTTGTGATACTCTGAAGCTCGAGATAAAACCGTTTAAACACTCGAAACTTCAAAATCACATACGAGGAGTATTTTGGTACTTACCTAAATCCTGAAGTGAATGCATAATCGATGTGACACCTTATGAAATTTGATTTGTCAATGAGCAATGGCTAAGTTATAGTTGCATCTGACCCGACGGTTGGTGTCATAACCTTGTCATGTTGGGTTATGTGATTCACAGATACGGAAGTTATGTTCAAACAATGCCAATGCATCATTATCACACTATGCTTTGTTATGAGAGTGTGAATGAATAAACCTGACCATTTATTCATCGAATAAGAACATTCTTTGATTAAAACATGTGACATGTAAAGACATCTCACTTTATGTTTTTCTCATTCACAAATAACAAAGTTAGTGAAATATTAACTCAGGGGTAAAACGGTAGTTTTACATTCCTCTGAGTTACTGATACACATGAAGGGTAATATCGTAAAATACTCCGTAAATCATGTGAAGAATTGTTTTGTCACATCAAACGGAAAATATACGATATGAATTTAGAGAGTTTCAATTTTAGTCCTTTAGTGAATCGACTAATATTAAGAATTAAAAGACAAAAAAGGTTTGAGAACTTTTCAGTCCGATATTTATTCTAAAATTTCGTTCATGTGGGTCCATTAGGTCTCAATGATAGACCATCGGACGAGATTTATTGAACAAGGACAATTTGATTTTCTCATTTAAGTAAATTGTGATTTACACTAAAAAAATGTTTTTCTAAGTAATCAAATAAATAATTGGTTATTTATTATTACATTTGTTTAATGAATCATATTATGTTAATATATGGATATTAACATATTTAAATGATTCAAATAAATAAAAGATGAAAATAATTATTTTCTCATTTCGTACTATCTTGAATAGTATGAAAATAATGATTTATCATTAAATAAATGAGATATTATGAAATAATTAAATATTATTACGGAAGTAAATCAAAATAAAATTTTTCAAAATATATAGGATTATACTCGGCCATAAATAATGAATTAGGTCAGAGAATTAATTTTTGAAATTAATTAAAAGAATAATGGGCTTAAGTTTGATTATTGGGATTGACCGAAGAAAAACCCCCTCTCTCTCTATTTAAAGGGTTTTTTAAAAAACCCTAACCCTAACCCTAATGAAAAAAAATTCGGCCAACCTCTTTCTCCTCATTCTCCTGAGTTCTTTGGTCGAATTTTTAGCGAGAGAGAGATCAAGAAATATTTTCTTGATCTCCCGAAAGTTTTTGAGTGATCCCGAGTGTACCTTGTTGTTCAATTGAAGAGCCCACCCTCTTGGTCTCATCAAATCCCGAGAGAATTACCATTGACTCTTTTATTGGTTTTTGAGTGACTTTGTACACGCAGGTATCCACTCGAGACGTGAAGAAATCGAGCGAAACGGAGCGAGGCTCATTTCAGCCTGCTGGCCGGATTGGGTCGCTGTATTGGTCACCGGATTGCGAGCGTGCCTATGCCACCACCGGCGATTCAGGGCGTTTCTGATCACGAAATTTTACAGGGTCATTCCTCTCGGTTTCTCCCACATTCCTGAAATATTTCACGGTTAAATTTCACTGGACGAAGCCACAGCAACGCAGACACGTTTATGTCCGGTGAGACAGATTCCAATCGGGCGAGTCCTGTTTTCCAATCCGGCGGGTCAAATTTCAGAATATTGATGAGGTGCTCCGACGTTAGCTAGCAACGCACGAGCTTGTTTACAAACTCACATGTAAATGTTCTAAAAGAATTGGATCTGTCATAATAATTTGTGAATGTGTTTATAAGTTGTTAGATGGTTTGGTTCAATTTGTTGACATGTTTAGAATAAATAGTTTATTGACATGTTTATGATTTTTAATGCCTAGGTTGTTAGTTTATTAAAATGAGTTTTAATCCAGATCATATTATATAATTCCGCCACATATAGATGTGTTATGTATAATATTATTGTTTAAATTATTAAATAATTTCCAACAGTTTAGCTACCCTAAACATTTTTATATTAAATGAACATTTAATTTTAGGAGTTAAAACATATAAGCCATAGCATAAGCGAGCATCACATAAAATCCTTGTATCAAAAGAAACACTAATCGCATTCTCATTCATATACAAAGAAAATTTATGTTTAAATAACTTAGAAACTAAAATAAGGTTTCTACAGAAACCAGGGATAAAATAAACTAAATCCAATATCTAATATTTATTTCCAAATCATAGTCGAACTACTCCTAAAACTTTAGCCATGACAGACTCTCCCTTTCGCACTTTAAGCTGTAGTTCATCTCCCCTCAGTTCATCCCACGGATTAAACATCTGTAAAGATGTGTACACATGATTAGTAGTCCCCAAATCAATTATGTAGGACGAGAATAAATCTTCAGCTTAAATTGCTTGTATACATGTATGTTTGTGAGCGGTATAGTACCTTCACATGACTCAGGGGATAAGTCTACTTTTTCATATTTGGAGATATCGATATATGAAACCTCTCCCACTGCGAGAACATTCTCTAGTTGGTATTGTCATATCAAAATGCAATTTACTAAGGCAAGCTTGCCTTATCAGTCCATCTCGTCAACTTAGAAGTTCACGTTGGAGCGTCGTCATGACATACTTACAGAACCTTCCCCGGAAGTCCTCTTTAAAGTTGGAGTACTCGTCACAGAGAGATTCAAGAACAATAGCAACTCGAGTACCTTCCTATATGTGTGTGCCAAGGAGACCGATCAGATTCATTCTATCGGTCATTGACTTCATGTAGGCAAAGGCACACTCTCTTTTTTGCATTTTAGTATCAATTATTTATGAAGTCATGCATAAATAAAATAAAATACAACAAATAAATAAATATTTAAAAAGAAAACATTCATCACATAGGTTTAGGAAATAAAAACATAATGCATACAAGTACGGGAAAAAAAATACTAATATATTGAAAGACCCAATTTTAATTTTCCATGATAATTCACTAACACTCACAGTTTATTTTGCTATGATGGCGTAACGAAGTGCACCTAGCAAAAATGAGAACCATCTCAGATTAATAAAGTAATTGTGGTTCACGCACAATTATAACTATACTTTACTAATTACCAATTTTATAGGATTACTTTGGCCATATGAGGAACCACCAGTTGGTTCATACATGAGTCGACCCAACATTTCAGTGAAAAAAGTCTAACCCATGTGCAGTAACATAGCTAGTATACATAGAGATCAACCTCCCACCTGTCGCTGGAGACACAACTTTTGTTGGCATTTATGCCCACAAAGGAGATTTTTGATATTAAATACTTTTGTATTTGTTTTGCTTTGAAATTAAATAAAGATTGAATATCCATTCTTATTTAAAATTGTGTTTACGCATTTATGTCTACGCTCTGAAACTGTCATCAACGAAAGAAGTGCTAAGTACAGACTTGACAAGATACCTTCTTATGACTAGTTTAAATAATAGTTCACAATCTAAAGATCGATTGGGCAATCGATTTCTAGTAATGATTGTTAAAATGAATTAAACGATATCTTATCTTGTGATATGGAGAGTTGTGACTCTGCAATTCATTCTTGATATCTTAATGAAGATATTGAACAAGACCAATGAAGTTTTGAAGTTCGAGATAAAACCGTTTAATCACTCGAAACCTCAAACTCACAAACGAGGGGTATTTTAGTAATTACCTAAATCCTGAAGTGAGTACATGTATTCTTGTAACACTTTATGAAATTTGATTTGTCAATGGGCAATAGCTAAATGAAGTTTCATTGACCCGACGGTTGGTGTCATAATATTGTTTCGTTGAAACATGTGATTCACCGATATGGAATTTGTGTTGAAACAATGCTAAGGCATTAGTATCACACCATGCTCTGTTATAAAAGTGTGAGCGAATAAACTAGGCCTGATATTCATCGAATAAAGAATTCTTTGAAATAAAACATGTGACATGTTGAGACATTTCACTTTATGTTTTTCTCGTTCACAAATACCAGAGGACTTGGTGAAATAATAACTCAGGGGTAAAACGGTAATTTTACATTCCTCTGAGTTAATGATACACACAAAGGGTAATATCGTAAAATACACCGTGGACCGTGTGAAGAATAGTTTTGTCACATCAAACGGAAATATAAACGAATATGAACTTAGAGATGTTCAATATTGGTCCTTTAGTGGAATCGACTAATATTAAGAATTAAAAGCCGGAAAAAGTTTACGAACTTTTGTGTCCGACCTTTATTCTAAAGTTTCGTTCATGTGGGTCCATAAGGTCTCAATGATAGACTCTCGGACGACATTTTGGTGAACAAGAAATGATTGATTTTCTCATTCAACGTAAATTGTGATTTACGCTAAGAAAATTATTTTCTGAGTAATTAAATAAATAACTGGTTATTTATTATTACATTTATTTCACGAATCATATTATGTTATTATATTGATAATAATATAATTTGATGATTCAAATAAATAAAAGATGAAAATAAATATTTTCTCGTTTCGTACTACATTGATTAGTATGAAAATAATTAATGACTTGTCATTAAATACTTGAGATGTTCTAAATTAATTAAATATTATTTTAGAAATAAATCAAATAAATTTGGGAGATAATTAGGACAATATGGCCGGCCATAATAAGTGTTTTATGGGCTGGAAAAATTGTTTAAATTCATTAAAAGGAGTTTTGGGCTTAAGTTTGACTAATGAGTCTTAACTGGATTTTGACCTAACTTAAGCCCATTCTCTCTGATATAAAAGGAGGCTTTCTCTTTGGTAACCCTAGCCTAATTTCGACCAACACTCAGCCAAACCTCTTCCCACTTGTGCTTGAGAGGTTTTGGCCGAAATTAAGAGAGAAAGAGAGAGAGGAAAACTGTTTCCCGGCAGCCCTTCCTTTTCTTTGAGTTTCCCCTTCTTCCCTTGTTCCCACGAAAGAGCCCACCCTCTTTGTCTCCTAAAATCCCTTGAGTATTATCATTGACTCAACTTGTAGTTGTTTGAGTGATTTTTCTCTCCCCAGGGCCGGCCACTTTTGGAGGAACGAAGGCACGACGGATTTGAGGATCTCCTTGACGCGCGTGGTGTAGAGGATCGACCGATCACTTGAACGTACACCGAGACTTGCTCTCGCAGATCCAAACCCTATGTCAATGTCTCTTAAACTAATTGGGTCTGAATGATATAGTATTGTAGAATTATTATATTTATTTAGATTGTTCGTTTGCATGCTTAAATGAATTTATTGATATGTTCATAAATTTTGTTGACATGCTAGTTTAGATTTAATGAATGAATATGTTAAAAAACTTTTTTAATATGTTAATTGAATTATGAATTTCCGCCATATATAGATATGTTTCATAATTAATTAGGTTAATTGTTAACTAAATTCCAACAAATGGTATCAGAGCCATAATTGTCATTAAATCGATTTTGAGTGTTGGCGTTTTTGTATGAATTGCATTTGTGAATGTATGTGTGTTTATGTGAATGGATCCTTACTCTAATTGGCCCTAGAATGTTTTACGGGTTACGTCCCGGTTTTTATTTTTTATTTTATTTAAATTTGTAATTTGTTGTAAATTTAAATTTTATAATTTTGTAATCCGGGAGACAAGAAGAAGGAAGGCAGCCTCCGGGAATGGCCGTGCGTTTTTGAAACGCGTGGGAGCTATCCCGGACGATTCTGAACACGTCTAAGGACCTGTGTATTGGGCACAAGAGGGCTGTTTGGGTCGGCCAAAAGCCTAGCATGGCCGTGTGTCTTCGGACGCGCGCGAGCTAGCTAGGGTTAGGCCTGACGACCGAGATTCGGAAATCGTTTCCGAATAAATTTAAAATCTTGAATAATTAAATTTTCTTATATTATTTTTGAAATAATAAAAGTGAATTTAGTTATTTGAGTGGGAGATATTAATCTCTAAGTTTTAAAACTCGGAAATTCGATGACTCGACACAAGACTAGGAATAAAGTAGTTTTTTTTATTTTTCTTTTGTAAAGGGTTGTAATTTTAGAAATGGGCCATTAGATAAGTTAACTATTATGTTTTATTTTATTTAATCTTATCTCATATTCATCCACATGTCATATAGGATAGAGCGCCAACACTATATGAATTGTTCATGCATCATTATAGTTTAATTTAAATTACTAGTTATGAAATTGAACATCGTCCACAAAAATATGATTTTTGCAAAAACTAAGTGGGAGGGTTATTTGTCGTTGAAATAACTCGAGGTCCCCACATGAATTTAATTAATTTGTGTGAATGAACTAAGAGTCACCCTCGTGGCCCTCCCTTTAATGGGAGTACTTCGGAAGCACATAGTTAATTAAATTGTTACGAACTAAGCTCTAAAGAGGAACGATGAAGCGGGGTCTCCCCTAGGAGAACCGTTTTCAAAGTATCTTGGATAAGGGCCCACATGTTGGTTACACGCTTAGACTTATTGTTTAAAGTAACCCTCCATAGAGGCTATGCGTTAAACATAAGTGACCAAAGTCCATGATAATTAGCGAGAACTAGAAGTTGTGACTTCTTGTATGGTTCAAACTAAATAGTGATGTGTCACGACTATGAAAGGCGATCAATTGCGGTTTTCCCTAGGAAAAGTAATTGATCATTTTTGTTCATAATACCATGAATTATTTATCGCTTTCCTCACTAATTTAGGATTGTACATGCATCATAATTCGAAACTGTAGCATATGCTAAATTTATTCATTTCATTTAATTTCAGCAATATCATGAATCCACTTGCATCTATACTGAGTTATAACAAACTCGAGGGTGAGAATTACGTTGATTGGAAACGTAACCTCGACATCGTACTGACGGTGGAAAAGCACAAATATGTTCTCACTACCCCGTGTCCTCCAGCTCCGAGTGCTGACTCAAGCCAGGAGGACAAGAACGCCTATGACCAGGGGTAAGGTCCGATGAGATTGCCAAGTGTTATATCTTGGGTTCCATGAGCAATGTGTTGCAACAATCTCACAAGGACATTGCCACGGCATATGACATGCTCTACAATCTTCATGACATGTTTGGATGTCATGGGCGTCAGGCGAGGCAGCAGGCAATCCAAAATTTCATGAATTGTCGGATGAAGCCGGGAACGTTAGTCAGGGACCACATGCTAGTGATCATGGGTCACCTGAACGACATGGAGATTCTTGGATCGGAGATCTATGGACTCACCAAGGTCGACATGATCTTGGAGACTCTGACGGATTCTTTTGATAGCTTCCGTTTGAACTACTCCATGAACAAGCTCGATTATTCTGTAACCGAGCTGATGAAGGAGTTGCAGACTGCCGAGAGACTTCTCCCTAAGACCAAAAAGAAGGCTGGTGAAGCCAATGTTGCTGAACATAGGGCTTCCACTTCTGGATCGAAGAGAGTGATGAAGGAATTGTCCTGCCTACCTCAAGACTGTCAAGGGGAAAGGTATGGCTTTCGTCACCCAAGCATGCTACACGACATATAAAGAATCACCCTGGATTTTAGACTGCGGGGCTTCTGACCATATTGTGTGTAATCTAAATGGTTTCAGGAAAACCAGAAGCTTAGGTGAAGAAGAGTTCACGTTCAACTGGGGGAATGGAATGAAGGCCAGAGCAAGATCTGTCGGGACCATGCAGCTGAATTTTGGGAATAAGGCTTTATTATTGAATAACGTTTATTATGTTCCAGATTTTTGCAAGAACTTAATTTCTTTTGGTCGTTTAGAAGAACAACATTATGAGTTTAAAGTCAATAAAGGTATTGAAATTTTTCTTAATGGTTGTTTTATTTCTAAATCTCATCGAGTAGATTCTATTTATTATCTATATCCTAATGAGCCGACAATCTCTGACACTGAGGTGAATAGTGATTCACTTAGGAAGCGTAAGACATTTCATAGTGATGAAACGGATGATACATATCTATGGCACTTACGTCTTTGACATATTAGCGTAGATAGGATTAAGAGGTTAACAAAAGATGGTCCTTTGAAATCTCTAAACGTGGGATCTATGCCCACGTGTGAATCCTGTCTTGAAGGCAAGATGACCAAGAGACCTTTTTCTTCTAAAGGTCTAAGAGCCAAACAAGTATTGGAACTCATACATAGTGATGTATGTGGTCCAATCAGTATTCAGGCAAGAAGAGGTTACGAATACTTTGTAACCTTCACTGATGACTACTCACGTTTTGGTCATGTTTTCTTAATGCGACACAAATCGGATACTTTTGAAATGTTCAAACAATATCGGGCCTTGGTTGAGAAGCAAAGAGAGAAACAAATCAAAACCCTTCGATCAGATCGAGGCGGAGAGTACTTGTCTGATGGGTTCGAAGATCTTCTTAAAGAAGAAGGCATTCATTCTCAGCTTACAGCACCTGGCACTCCACAACAAAACGGTGTGTCAGAGAGAAGGAACCGAACGCTACTAGATATGGTGAGATCAATGATGAGTTACTCATCTCTTCCTGATTTGTTCTGGGGATATGCCTTAGAAACGACAGCATATTCTGAACCAGGTTCCGTCAAAAACGGTTCCCGGCACTCCCTACGAGAGATGGTGTGGTAAGAAATCTGTTCTAAACCATATCAAGATCTGGGGTTGTCCAGCACACGTGCTGAGACAAAAGACTAGCAAGTTGGCTAGTCGTTTAAAATTATGCTTTTTCATAGGATATCCGAAAGAAACAAAAGGGTACACATTCTATATTCCTACTAACAAGAAAACGTTCGTTAGCACGAACGCTAGATTTCTTGAAGAGGATTATATAAAGAATACCGTACCGAGAAGCAAACTTGTGCTAAATGAGATGTTGGGTGAAGTAGTTGGTACTTCACAAGATAGGACAAGTCCTACACCAACAATAGAAGAACCACATTAGGAACTTGAGCCTCCTACGATTTGTCGCAGTAGCAGGATTGTACGACAGCCTGAGAGATTGATGTACATCGGAGAGGCCTTTGCTGCAGTCGCATACAAGGAGGAAGATGATCCAGTATCATTTTCCCAGGCGATGCAGAGTTTTGAAGCAAACCTATGGCAAGAAGCCATGAACGTTGAAATGCATTCGATGTATGTCAACAAAGTCTGGAAACTTGTAGATTTACCTGAAGGCATCAAGCCTGTTGGGTGTAAATGGATCTACAAGAAGAAAAGAGGACCGGATGGAAATGTCGAGACATTTAAAGCACGACTTGTGGCGAAGGGGTTCACACAAAAGGAAGGTATCGACTATGAAGATACCTTCTCGCCCGTGGAGATGCTAAAGTCCATTCGTACTCTTTTATCCATTGCTGCCGCCCTAGATTATGAAATCTGGCAGATGGATGTCAAGACTGCATTTTTGAATGGAAATCTTGACGAGCGCATTTACATGGCTCAACCAGACGGGTTCATGGAGAAAGGCCAACAGGGCAAGGTTTGTGAGTTGCTAACGTCCATTTATGGACTAAAGCAAGCATCTAGATCGTGGAATATTGGATTCGACGAGACTGTGAAAAGCTACGGCTTTGATCAGTCTTTAGATGAGCCATGTGTTTAAGATGGTAAACGATGGCAAAGTGGTCTTCTTAATCTTTTATGTAGATGACATACTACTCATTGGGAATGATGTGGGAAAGTTATCAGAGGTTAAGATCTGGCTGTCAGAGCAGTTTGAGATGAAGGATCTTGGAGAAGCGGCTTTCATTCTGGGGATTTAGATCTTTAGAGATTGGAAGAACCGAAAGTTAGCGCTTTCTCAAGCATCTTATGTTGATAAGATCATGGATCGCTTAAGTATGCAGAACTCCAAGAAAGGAAAGCTACCTTTCAGACATGGAGTGCATCTATCTAGTGAGCAGTCTCCCAAGACTCCTCAAGAGATAGAGGACATGAGACATATTCCCTACGCCTCAGCCGTAGGAAGTCTCATGTATGCAATGCTCTGCACTAGGCCAGATATTTGTTACGCAGTGGGCGTGGTGAGTAGATTCCAATCGAATCCTGGACCCGAGCACTGGGTTGCGGTCAAGCATATTCTCAAGTATCTCCGGAGAACGAGAAATTATATGCTTGCATACTCAGGTGATGACCTGAATATGACGGGGTATACCGATTCCGATTTTCAAGCGGATAAGGATTCCAGGAAATCCACATCAGGGTCTGTGTTCACCCTGAATGGTGGATCTGTGGTCTGGAGGAGTATAAAGCAAACTTGTGTTGCTGACTCGACCATGGAAGCTGAGTATGTGGCAGCCTACGAAGCTGCAAAGGAGGCTGTGTGGCTGAGGAAATTCCTGATGTACTTGGAAGTAGTTCCAAGTGCCAACGAGCCCATTACACTTTACTGTGATAACAGTGGAGCCGTTGCTAACTATAAGGAACCAAGAAGTCACAAGCGCTCAAAACACATCGAGCGGAAATACCACCTGGTACGAGATATAGTTCATAGAGGGGACGCGACGGTTATGAAGATCTCAACGTTGGACAACCTTGCTGATCCCTTCACGAAGCCTTTAACCAGTAAGGTCTTCGAGGGACACCTAGAAGGATTAGGACTGAAAGATCATTCGCATCTCCTTTGAGTCAAGTGGGAGTTTGTTGGCATTTATGCCCACAAAGGAGATTTTTGATATTAAATACTTTTGTATTTGTTTTGCTTTGAAATTAAATAAAGATTGAATATCCATTCTTATTTAAGATTGTGTTTACGCATTTATGTCTACGCTCTGAAACTGTCATCAACGAAAGAAGTGCTAAGTACAGACTTGACAAGATACCTTCTTATGACTAGTTTAAATCATAGTTCGCAATGTAAAGATCGATTAGGCAATCGATTCCTAGTAATGATTGTTAGAATGAATTAAACGATATCTTATCTTGTGATATGGAGAGTTGTGACTCTGTAATTCATTCTTGATATCTTAATGAAGATATTGAACAAGACCAGTGAAGTTTTGAAGTTCGAGATAAAACCGTTTAATCACTCGAAACATCAAACTCACATAGGAGGGGTATTTTAGTAATTACCTAAATCCTGAAGTGAGTACATGTATTCTTCTAACACTTTATGACATTTGATTTGTCAATGGGCAATGGCTAAATGAAGTTTCATTGACCCGACGGTTGGTGTCATTATACTGTTTCGTTGAAACATGTGATTCACAGATATGAAATTTCTGTTGAAATAATGCTAATGCATTAGCATCACACCATGCTCTGTTATGAGAGTGTGAGCGAATAAACCAGGCCTGGTATTCATCGAATAAAGAATTCTTTGAAATAAAACATGTGACATGTTGAGACATTTCACTTTATATTTTTCTCGTTCACAAATAACAGAGGACTTGGTGAAATAATAACTCAGAGGTAAACCGATAATTTTACATTCCTCTGAGTTAATGATACACACAAAGGGTAATATCGTAAAATACACCGTGGACCGTGTGAAGAATAGTTTTGTCACATCAAACGGAAATATAAACGCATATGAACTTAGAGATGTTCAATATTGGTCCTTTAGTGGAATCGACTAATATTAAGAATTAAAAGCCGAAAAAAATTTGCGAACTTTTGTGTCCAACCTTTATTCTAAAGTTTCGTTCATGTGGGTCCATAAGGTCTCAATGATAGACTCTCGGACGACATTTTGGTGAACAAGAAATGATTGATTTTCTCATTCAACGTAAATTGTGATATATGCTAAGAAAATTATTTTCTGAGTAATTAAATAAATAACTGGTTATTTATTATTACATTTATTTCATGAATCATAATATGTTTTTATATTTATAATAATATAATTTGATGATTCAAATACATAAAAGATGAAAATAAATATTTTCTCGTTTCGTACTACATTGATTAGTATGAAAATAATTAATGACTTGTCATTAAATAAATGAGATGTTCTAAATTAATTAAATATTATTTTAGAAATAAATCAAATAAATTCGGGAGATAATTAGGACAATATGGCCGGCCATAATAAGTGTTTTATGGGCTGGAAAAATTGTTTAAACTCATTAAAAGGAATTTTGGGCTTAAGTTTGACTAATGGGTCTTAACTGGATTTTGACCTAACTTAAGCTCATTCTCTCTGATATAAAATGAGGCTTTCTCTTTGGTAACCCTAGCCTAATTTCGACCAACAGTCAGCCATACCTCTTCCCCCTTGTGCTTGAGAGGTTTTGGCCGAAATTAAGAGAGAAAGAGTGAGAGGAAAACTGTTTCCCGGCAGCCCTTCCTTTTCTTTGAGTTTCCCCTTCTTCCCTTGTTCCCACGAAAGAGCCCACCCTTTTTGTCTCCTAAAATCCCTTGAGTATTATCATTGACTCAACTTGTGGTTGTTTGAGTGATTTTTCTCTCCCCAGGGCCGGCCACTTTTGGAGGAACGAAGGCACGACGGATTTGAGGATCTCCTTGACGCGCGTGGTGTAGAGGATCGGCCAATCACTTGGACGTACACTGAGACTTGCTCTCGCAGATCCAAACCCTATGTAAGTGTCTCTTAAACGAATTGGATCTGAATGATATAGTATTGTAGAATGATTATATTTATTTAGATTGTTCGTTTGCATGCTTAAATGAATTTATTGATATGTTCATAAATTTTGTTGACATGCTAGTTTAGATTTAATGACATGGTTGTGAATATGTTAAAAAACGTTTTTAATATGTTAATTTGAATTATGAATTTCCGCCATATATAGATATGTTTCATAATTAATTAGGTTAATTGTTAACTAAATTCCAACAACTTTTGTATTGGAATCATAAAATATTGTCCTGAGGAATAGAACTTCCAGCTCTTAAACAAGTGTGGGTCACGCAGGGATCTTTCATCCTCACGGTTTTGTGTCAATGTTGGAGGCCTAAAACTCAATATAGTTTTAGTATTTTAATTTTACTAGCATTAATCTTTAATCTAGACGATCTACTATGAGTTAACTAAATCATACTAAAAACTCGAGCGTTTCTAAGCTACCTTTAAAAAGATATGTTTCGATAAAGCGTCGTTATTAGGTATTTTGTGACATCTAGTCTTGATTAACCTAATAATATTTCTTCACGAAAAAGCTCCTAGTTGAAAAGATGAGACACTAGGTTTTCTTAAATACCCCCTATCTTAGCCTCTTATCGGCTTGGTGACCACAGCTTTCCGATCCGTTCAACTCATTAATTAATTAATTATCCTAATCTTGATACATAACTTTTAATGAATAAAAGCCCATGACAGTAATAAATAAACTACACACTATCTAAGTTACGACATACAATCACAGAAAAACAATTAAATAAACAAGCATAGTAAGCATGGTTTGATTCGTGTTGACCGTATACTAATTGATTCTTAATAAATTAAAACGAGATGAACCTAATTACATTAGTTAATGGATTTGAGTTGAACACAATTATATGTTTCAGCGGAAAAATAAATCATTTTTGAAATATTTATTTTACGTAATTTTTCGAAAATTATAATTTGAATCAAGCCCATCATATCTTTTGAAAAACAAATTGATATCAAAATCGTTTATTTTTCAATGTTTTAAATAACATTTAATTGGGCCTAGCCTATTTGAATAAATTAAATAAAAAAAATTCAAATTTTAATTCTTAATAAATAGTTTTTGGTTAGGCCTCAAGGCCCACCGGGCATCCGGACTATCCTCGAGCCCTACCCGCCACAGTAAGACCCGATCCGAGTTGGTTAGGTTGCCGCCCAAGGGCAGCCACGGCCCAACCTTGTGCACGGCAAGGGAAATATTACGCCCAGCCCAGGTGCCAAGAGGGCCACACGGTCGGATGACTCTGGTGGCCTGGAGAGCAGCCCTTCGATCCTGCTCTGTCTCCTCGTTGTGGATCCGTCTCTCACCGATCATCGTGATCAAGAAATTCGTCGTCAAATTACAACAACAGTAATAATAAAAAAACAAATTATACACAAAACCAATACCATTTGAATTTCGGGTTTACAAAAATTTTAAGAAAGAGAGAATCAAATATCTACGATCAACCACGAATAAAAATTCACATATCATATATTGAATTTCAAGAATTTTATACCACAAAATTAATCCATTCAAACCAAATTAAATTTAATTACTAAAACGAATCAATTATATTAGTAAATCAACTAGCTCTGATACCACTTGTTAGTGATTGATACACTTTAGCGACCGTATTAAATGTGGAAGAATATTAATTACATTTATATTAGCCAATTAATAAATATTATTGCTAAACGAGATCTAGATTTACTTATTTGATATATGTTACGAAAGAAATTCAGCAACCGATTCAAAAGAATTCGTTTGAACACTCACATGAATTTTGGCTCAGCTACATAAAGCTCCAATCCAACGCGTGCTCCGTCTTCGTGCTTCGCCTGACCAGAGTACTCGATGATGACACCGTAGTCTTCCGAAACGTTATCTTTGAGACGAATAAGAAATATGAGTGGGCACAAATGATATCTCACTAGATCTCGAAACCATGTGTTTTAGGACGTCATTCCTTTTTTATAGGAACTGGATTTCCAATTCCAGGGGAAGGGAGAATGAAATAATCGGAAAAGAGAGAGAGAGAGTGTTTGGCGGAGATTTCTAGAGTGGAAATTAGGTTGATTTTTCCATTCTTATCAATCCCTATTTATAGCATTTAGGAAGATAACCATTGAGCGATTCTCTCTCCTTTTTGGGAGATATTCTGAACATTGAATCTAGAATCTCTCACATTGATCAGATCAATATCTATGGAAGATATTTTCTCTGTTTCATTGAGCAATTTAAGGAGAAAACCAAGGGAGAAGTTCGGCCAACCCTAGGCTTATCCCTAACGGATTTTCGACTAACTCATGTCCCAAGCCCAACCAAAACATTTCAAGGCCCGTTTGCTTAAAAATGAATTATATATTTACTGGATCCAACATTAAATAAAAAATTATGTTAGACTTATTTATTTAATTATGGGAATACCCATTTTCCAAAATTAATGTTGTCAATCACCATTACAACAAGTGAGATTAAATAATGAATAACAATATTATTTGAAAGTTTTTCTCCGCCTTTATCATAATTGAGTCCGCGGCTGTGGACCTATTAGTAGAAGTTTAACGAACTCGACAAAAATACGATATAGTCCTATATTTTTTCACCGATTCGTCTAATCTTGATCAATACTCCACCATATATTCCAAGACTAATATCTTCTTTAATACTAGAATTATATTTACTCATCGCGACGAGTGTCCGCTGATGTGTCAGTTTGTGATCAAGATCCTCAAAGTTCAACAAGTGTCAAGAGAAGTCAATTTTTCCATTATACTTCTCTTGAAACATATCAGCCCTAAGCATTGTTTCTTCCATAGCAAAAGATTCTTTTGAATGTTAACTTACTTCAAAAGTGCGCGCAATCAATCGGTTATGGAATCAACCCTTTGGTGAGTGAA
This sequence comes from Urtica urens, assembly GCA_958296335.1. Taxonomy (NCBI): domain Eukaryota; kingdom Viridiplantae; phylum Streptophyta; class Magnoliopsida; order Rosales; family Urticaceae; genus Urtica; species Urtica urens. The sequence continues at coordinate 7,400,548 of OY282525.1, forward strand.
CATTAACCTTCTTTTAGGAAGGCCGGATTCTATGTTTTAAAATCACTTCCACTCAGATTATGCTCTGAGAAAACTCCCAAGACATGCATTGTTAGCCTTTTAACAATTGAGTCTAAGAGCTCAGTAACATGATCAAGTGTCCATGATCACTTCAGGGGTTAGATCAAGTCTCACTGTGACCATTATAGTGGTCTCGGTTAGTTTGTCGTAGCGGTCCTTAAATGACACATCTACCCAAAGGCTTGTCCATATCGTACACTTACTACAAGTGTAGAATAGTCCTACATAGTGATCAGTCTTAACTCATCTATTCCACATATAAGACTTTAGGTATAGCTTTCCAAGTGTATATTAGTCATCGATCATGTTTTAGCACACCGCCCTTACTTGAGTTCCCATCATGTGATTCAGTTTAATACGAGACTATAGAATGACGAATGTTTAATAAATCTTAATACATAAGAAATAAGCATTTCAATTCAAATAAATAATAAATTTCAAAATTTATTTTATTAATAATATCAGTGAGAATTTATATAAATACCTTCTCAAGGGCAAGATGTCCTAACACTTAATGGCTTAATATATTATTTACAAGTAAAGCTATTTTACTAACCTAGGCAAAGTGCATGAACATCTAATTATTTAAAAAAATTATCTAAATATATTTTACTTGATATTAACTTATATTTTAGCTTGATCTTTGAGAATCCTTAGGAAAGGTTGATCGTCTCGTCTTGCTCGTCTCCTTCACACCTAGTCATAAATTCGAGAAACCTAAGATTTCTATTATAAGAGTCTATAGAGTATTTGAAGGATTTGTGTGTGGGAAAATTAAACACAATAACTCAAGAACAAGTCTATGAGCTAAAGAACTAATTTAAGCCTAAGTCTAATGAGGACTTAGGTGCCAAAATTAACGAGAGGAGAGAATTGTCGGCCAAGAGGCAAAGCACAAGAGAAAAAGCTTGTTTTCACATCTCAATGTGAGCCTCTATTTATATGAGAAGGAAATACAAGAAATGTTAATTACCCTTTTCTATTGTGTATTTCCGGCCCTCTCATTACATTAGTGAAGGAAATTTGTTTCCTCACTTAGCACATTTGTTTCCTTCTCAAAGAAATTCATTTTCTCTTTTCTTTCGGGCAGTTACCAATATACAATAATGCACACAATAATAAGAGATATTTCTCTCTCTCCTCTATGATGCTTGGCCAAGTTCTATACTAGGGGGAGCTTCTAAATGCTTCCTTATTTTAAGACAATTCTTAAAACACCCATTGTAGAATTAATATTGCACAAATAATGAAATTAAATTCATTATGCCTCAAACGACTTTTCGGCTATACAAAATAATTTATATTTCCATCATATGAAAATATTTAAAATCTTATTTTGACATTCACATCATTTTATTTCCATGAGGACAAAAATACCCTTTAGACAATTTCCTAGAAAACGTCTAGTTCAACACTTGAACTTATTTTGACTTATATTCCAGTTTAACAATCCTACTCTAATGACCTGAATAGTGACCTTATGGATCCAAATGAACAAAGCTTGAGCTAGTATACTTGGACTAAAAAGCTCACAAACCTTTTACGAGTATTAGCTTAATGTCAACTGACTCGACTAAAGAGTTGACGCTGAGAATCTCTCGGTTCAAATGAATACATTTTCTAGTCAAATTCAACTTAATTATGTTGACTGCATCCATTGAATTTTATCTATGATTACCCTTCATGAATATCATTAACTAGATGAGATTTATAAAGTTACCATTTTACTCTTCTAGTTCTTATTTTCTCAACTCTTTTGTTACTTGTGAATAAGTTAGACACAATGTATTGACGAGAAGCTGACAAATCATATTGTGTTACAATTCAAGTAATAAAGCTCTGATACCAAATGTTAGAACTTATTACACATACTAAATATGTTCTAATAATATGAACACGTAATATCACATCATGCTTTATTACTTGAATTGTAAAACAAAGTGACTTGTTAACTCCTCATCAATACATTATTTCTAACTTATTCACAAGTAACAAAAGAGTTGAGGAAATAACAACTAAAAGGGTAAAATGGTAATTTTATAAATCTCATCTAGTTGATGATATTCATGAAGGGTAAATATAAATAACATTCAATGGATCCACTAAATATAATTAAGTTAAATTTGAGTAGAAAATAAATTCATTTGAACGGAGAGATTTTCAGTGCCAACTCTTTAGTGGAGTCAGCTGATATTAAGCTAATACTCGGAAAAATGTTTGTGAACTTTTGAGTCTGAGTATAGAAGCTCAAGCTTTGGTCATTTGGATCCATAAGGTCACTATTACAGGTTATTAGAATAGGATTGTTAAACTGAAAGCTAAGTAAAAATAAGTTCAAATGTTGAACTAGACTTTTTCTCAGAAAATGTCTAAAGGGTATTTTTGTCCAAACGGACATAAAATGATGTGAATGTCAAAATAAGATTTTGAATATTTTCATATGATGAAAATATAAGTTATTTTATAAAGCCGAAAAGTCGTTTGAGGCATTAAGAAATTAATTTCATCATTTGTATAATAAAAATTCTACAATGGGTATTTTAAGAATTGTCTTAAAAGAAATAAAGAAGCATCTAGATGCTCCTTCCCTAGCTATAGAGTTCGACAAACATGCATCATAGAGGAGATAATTATTTCCTTTTAATTATACAGATAATTACCCAAAAGGAAAACAGGAAATGAATTTCCTTAATAAGAAAATAAATAAACTAAGTAAGGAAACAAATTTCCTCACTCTTGAGCTTGATAAGGCCGACCACATTAGAATAGAAAGGGAAAGAGAAAATCAAATATTGTGTCATGAATACATTATTCTTTCATGAATGCATAATTGACCTTTATAGATTTTCCTTCTCCTATAAATAGAGCATCACGTAGAGATATGAAAAATGCATTCTTAGTCTTGCTCTCTCTATTCTAGCTGACCATTCCCTCTCTCTCTCTCTAGAAATTCCTTTTTATTTTTGCACCTAGATTCACACTTGATCTAGAGAATTAGCTTATGATCCAAGAATTGTTCTTGGTTCATATTTTTTAATTGTGCCCACACACAAATCCTTCAAACACTTTATCGACTCTTGTAATAGAAACCTTAGGTTTCTCGAGTTCTACATTAGACGTGAAGGAATCGAGCCAAGGAAGTAGATCAACCTTTCTCAAGACACTTCAAGGTTGAAAATATAAGAAAGGTTAGTATTCAAGTACTTTAAATAATGTTTTTAATTTATAACATGTTCATGCAATTTGCCTAGGTTAGTAAAATTGTTTACTTGTAACGAAATTTTATATTCCGCCATTAATATGATTAATGATAATTTTTCTTAACCCTAGACCTATTTCAACACAAGATCCTCAAGAAAATGATAAATAAATGTTAAGAAGATCTACTAGAGTTAAAAGATTAGGGATCCCTAGAGATTATGACTTGTATGTACAAGAAACAGACTGCAATATTGGAGCCGGAAATGATCCTAAAACGTTATCACAAGCGGTAGGTTCTAAAGAATCTACCTTATGGTAAAAAGCCATGATTGATGAAATGAACTATATGGAAACTAATCAAGTTTGGGATATCGTCGAGCTGTCTGATGGTTTAAAGGCCATTAGATGCAAATGGATCTTTCAAACAGAGAAAGACTCACGAGGAAATATAGAGAGACATAAGGTAGGACTTATAGCCAAAGGGTTTACTCAAAGATAAGGAATCAACTATACTGAGACTCTTTTTCCTGTATCAAAGAAAGATTCTCTTCTCACAATTATTGCATTAGTAGCTCATTTTGATTTTGAGCTAGATCAAATGGATGTGAAAACGGCCTTCCTAAACGAAGATATAGAGGAAGCGATTTACATGAAACAACCTAAAATATTCTCCTTTAGTTATAATGAGCATATATTATGCAAGCTTAATAAATACATTTACAGTTTAAAACAAGTGTTCCACCAATGGTATTTAAAATTTCATTATGTCATCACTTCATTTGGTGTTGAAGAGAATAGCATGGAGCAATGCGTATAGGAGAAGGTCAGTGGGAGTAAGATATATTTTCTTGTTTTATATGTGCATTATATTTTGCTAGCGACTAATGACAAGGGATTGTTATATGACATGAAATACTTTCTTTCAAAGAATTTTGATATGAAAGATATGGGCGAGACATCTTATGCATTGGCATTAAGATCCATAGAGAAAGATCATGAGGCATTATGGGTTTATCTCAAGAGACCTATATCAACAAAGTTTTAGAAAGATTTTGGATGAAAGATTGTTTACCAAGTGTAGCACCCATCGTGAAGGGTGACAAGTTAAGTTTGGACTATTGTCCAAAGAATGACCGTTAAATGGAACAAACGAAAAATATTCCATATGCTTCCATTGAAGGAGCTTTAAGTATGTTAATGTCTACAAGACCTGACTTTACATATGTTGTTCGAGTATTGGGTAGATATAAGAGTAACTCATGTCTTAATCGTTGAAAAGCTGCAAAAAGAGGTTATGAGATACTTTAAAGGAACAAAGAACTACATGTTTATATTTAGACGGACTGACGAATTGGAGGTGGTTGGCTACTTTGATTCTGACTACGCTGGATGCATTGATTCAAGTAAATAAACTTCAAGATAATTTTTTATGCTAGCTAACAGAGCCGTGTCTTTGTGAAACACAAAGCATAAATTGGCTACTACTTTCACTATGGAGGTTTGAGTTCGTATCTTGTATTGAAGCTACATCACACGGTGTTTGGTTGAAGAGTTTCATATATGGGCTCAGAGTTCTTGACTCTTTTTCTAGACCCTTGAAGTTATACTGTGACAATTCACCTGCTATTTGTATAGCTAAGAATAACAAAAGTGGAAGTCAAAGAAAACACATCTACATCAAGTACCTAGCCAATATAGAACATGTTAAAGATGATAAACTGGTCATTCAACGCATTACCACCGATTTGATGATTGCTAGTCCTTTAAATAAAGGAATGCCACCAAAGAAATTTAAGGATCATGTTGGAAGCATGGGACTTGGTCCCATGATGTAATCTTTTATTTATATGGTACTTTCATAAAATCATATTCGGTTTGAAATTTCTTATATGACTGTGCACATTAATTTTACTTTATTGAGAAATATTCAAGTGAACATGAATAAACATATGTTTTATTCACTAAAGAATAAGAAAGCTATTGAGATGAGAGACATATATATAACGTAATACATGAAAAGATAATACTCGCATATAGAGAACATATCTCCATTATTCATATATTTTGTTTCTTTTAAGGTGAGCGTTTGGGTTTTATGGATCAAGTGGGAGAATATTAGATTATTTGAAATAAATGATAGAATATTTCATTGTACACTTATGAAAATAATATGCTATAATCTCTACTTATGATCCATATATTGTGGAATTAACACATTGATCATGTTCATATTAATGCTGAAAATTAAATCGTTATCTCATAATTATGAGGGCATATTCTTTATTGATGGTTTGGAGCCTATAAATACGACGATTTTGAGGTCCATAAACTCACCCACACATTCAGAAACCAACACCATATAAAAGTGAGAGTGAGAGAGAGAGTTTAGAAGATCCTCAAAATAACTCGTCGAATTTGGAGTGTTAAGCTCACCGAAATCGGAGTCCGAAGGTCGTGGAAAATCACAACAATGATTGGAGGTAAATTAGGCTTTTTCGCTTCCTCTTTTTTGTGTTCATATTGTTAGAACACATTTAATATGTTTAATCACTTCTAACAATAGTAGGCTACACTACTACAAATTAATTCTTCATATCCGAATTTTGTCGCATTTGATAGTCAAAATACTGGATCTGGTAGTACAATTAGATGCGACGTAATCACATTTGAAAGTTCATATCTAAAAGACTGGGGTGCGATATTTCCATATAAAAGTCAATATTTTTAGGTGCAATATTTTAGATGCGACAAATCGCTATGACTTTTGCATCTACTCAAAGTCTTTTTGTGCGATAATAGACTTTCAGATGCAACACTAAACTTTTTGTCAAACTTTTAAATGCGTTATGTCACATCTGAAAGTGTTTTCTCATATTTGGTTTATGAAATTTTCCGGCAAAGTTTATCGCTGTGACACGTTGCATCCAATAGTCATCCCATCGACCTATCAGATGCGAGATGTCAGATCCGAAAATCTCCGAACCAAACAGTCAAACAAGACATGTCCACACGTAATTTTTTTAAAATTATTTTATTTATTATTCATATGAAATATATTATAATTTTGATAATATTAATATTAATATTAAGAATATAAATTTGAATTTAAAAACAAATTATAATTAAATATTATTACAATGAGACATTCAGATGGAGCAAATCGCATCTTAACCCATGTTATGTCGACAAATTTGTAGTAGTGCCTAATATAATTTGGTTTTAAATACCTCACAGAAAATGTGTATCGACCTTTCATGATTTTAGCTACGCTGACCATAAAATTATTGCTCGTTAAACTTCTGAGAGATTCAACATAAAATATACAATCTAATATCTGAATCTAAATCGAGATTCAACGACTACTCATTGTTGGAACTTTTTTCTTCTTCTTATAAATAGTGTGCTCTGGATTCTTGATATGGTTTCGATCGACATGAATAATTCCTCATAGCTCTTCGATCAGGACTTAAAAAGTGCCTACTGGTATAGCAGATTGTAGGCTGGGAGATCTTGTACTCTGTGTATGTCTTCCAAAGACAACTCTCTTTCTAATTGTGTCCTTGTCACTTGTAGCACCTCCTGCAATAGAGTTTCACAATAAATTACCATAACTGTTAATGATACAACCATACATGAATCGCGTTGAAAATATCTCAAGTAAGAATTTATATTGCGAAGCAAATATAGTTTACATTGAATTCCATATACGAAGCATGCATCGCCAGCCACTGAGCGTCCATCATTTCATAAGCCATGCAGTATAGTACGTCGAATGCTTCTTCATCCTCTGAGAGATTGGTTGCGAGTAAAGTTTCAAGTTTCATTTAAAATAATATTTTATACTTTTCATCAAATTGAAGACATATATATCATTTAGCGTAGATCATTCTTTCTTTGTGAAAGAACTTAGATTAATTTTCCCAGAAAAATTCTCAGTAAAAGATTAACTTGGTACTGAAAATTTTCGATACCAAAATCTTATCCTCCTCTTAATTATTTGCAACGCGGGGAAATAAAACTGTGTATACATTTTAAAAGAAATAGATTAACGAGCTTTTCTTTTACGTTGGCTTTACCTCCTAATAGTCTCATGAAATTGATTCCCGGAGTACATTTTGGTCTCACTGCAAGGTCAATATCAGAGAAATGAAGACAAATTCTCTATGTAGTCGTACTTATATTATAAAACAATTTATAAAAAATAAAATAAAAGATATATTTACCAGAGTAAAGATCAAGCATCTGGATTAACATAAATGTGACGTTGATTCCGGCGACAGCAAACGGATACTCCCACGTCGCTCGATTCCCTTCTTGTTTGAACAATAACCTACGGAAAGATGCCTTGATTTGAATTTACATAATCAGTAATAGATCTTGCTTTGTTACCATGCTTGAGAAGTTACAGAAGGTTATATATACCGGGTAAGTTCTGGCAAAAAATAGCAAATTCTCGAGGGAAATGAAGCCACAGCCCCTATGCAGATCAATTCTTTCAAAGCTTACTTCTCAATCGAAAAATGTATAATGTAAAACGATCGAATTAAGAAGATTTTGAAGGAAACGGATTTAAGTTTTTACCTGAAATCGGTGGATGGATTAGCACCTTGCCATCCCATGTTTTTCCACTGATCGGATATCAAGCTTTTGAGGGCAATGTCGGGAAATGAGGAGAGCCACAACGCTCTCAAGGCTTCCTGTAATAATCGTAAAACCTTGAGCTAGTTGACTAGTTTTAGTTTGTAAGTTCTTGGCTTTTTAGCATCGATTATCTTAAAGTTATCTTGTAATTGTATTTTGGGATCTATACTTTACTTGTTTGCTTACCGTAGGTTTTGAGTTTGAGTATTTTTACTCATTTTAAATTATTTGCACTTATGTTTTTAGAAATATTGCACGTAACCAGAATTTAACTAATTTATTGTGTATTTAAAATATACCACTAGTTTATTCATACCATGTATGTACTGTAAGTAATATATAGAATAAATAAACTTTTGAAAAAAAAATCTATCACCTTTATATTGTTTGAGAGATCATTGTTTGCAGTGTACAACTTTTCAATGAACGCGTGAAGCAAATTTAGGAGGGTTTACATGTCTAAAATATTAAGTTTCAAAGATTTTAATACTAAAAAAAGGTTCTGTGCCTAAAGTTAAATACAACACAACTCCAAAAGTCATCGGTTAAAAAGAATATTAGAAACTTGGATTTTTACATGGAGGAGCATACTTGATGATCGGGGCGTGTCTCATCAAATGGCACGCGTAGTCTTTCTTGAAGCCTTTGTAGTCTTTGTTCCTAGTAATATTAAGAAGTTTTTATCAAAAGACTTACTCTTACTAGCTACGTTTATTTATTCTGGTATTCCTTGACAAAAAACTAGTTTATTTATTACCTCAAGAGGACTCAATATGTAGTCATGGTACTTATCGCTACGTTTATTGTTGGCGCGGCCAAACAGTCCTATAATCCATGACCGTGGTCCGACCATAGCCTTAGCTGCTACACAAAAAGTTATATTAATAAAATGGAAAATCACAATGAAGAAGTAAATGAATTAAAACAATAAGCTATACACATAACAACCATAATTGACGTACTCACAAAAACATTGAGCTACTCGAGTTATTACGTGGGTGGAGTCATGTGACCACTCCAACTCCTCACCACCTTTCGTTTGTCTCCAATAACTCTCATCCTCATCAAGCTGTTTTCATTTTTTTTTAAAAATTCATAAAAAAACAAATAAGTGATTAGAAACGCCAAAAAAATTGATGAAATGAAAAAAAGGAGAATCAGAATAAAGCAATATAGTACAAGAATGACAAACAACAAAACTACAAAGTAACTGGCTCAACAATCATAGAGATTTATCTTAAAAAAACACAATCATAGAGATTTACTCGGCGATGAGAGGAGCAAGAAGGAAAATATGGCCTACGTTTTCTTAATCTCATGAGAATAAGAACACGAATTAACAATTTAGATTTCGAATTAGAATTATCTCTGGCCCTTACTAATTACTACTAAAACGAAAGCAAATAGTTATATTCCATAATTGCGACTTAAAAATGAAAAAAACTTTATACCTTTATTCTTTTTCTCAAGAAAAAATAAGGTTATTGCAAATTATTACACTCATTTATCTCCAATCCTCACGCTAATCAGTTATTTGCTTTTCAAGTAACTATCTCTCTCTCTCTCTCTATCTCTTTCTCTCTCTCTCTATCTATCTACCGTCCTTTTGATGTTAATAATGGGGGCATAAATTTGGTTTTGAAAAAAATGGTTTTACATTTGCTTTTCGAGAAATCTAATGTGTTAAAAAGCAGATAAATATTTAGCAAATTTTTGTAAAATAACTATAAATGTTAGCAAAATCTGATTTACTATTTGGTAAAACATATATTAATATTTGTAAATAATTATTTATATAATTTAATAGATACGATTACAAAGCTGCTGTAGTTTTTAAATTTTTAGTTAAAATTTTTAAAATCAACTTTAAATTTGTAGTAAAAGTAATTTTACCAAACACTTGAATTGATTTTATCTTTTAGAAAAAGCTAAATCTAGCTTTAATAACTTTAGCCAAAACCAACCAATATAAAAAAATATAAAGTTGTAAGCTGGCTACACTTGAGTACCCACTTTTTTCGCGGATAAAATAGCTATTATTCTATTTGAATTTTACTGTTTACTAAGGTTTTTAATTTAACGGAATGCAAATTATCATGCTATGAGTGGTTTTTTTTTAATACCATCTATATTCTAATAAAAAAACCATTTATATTCGTTTTCAAAACATATGAAGCTTGGTTTTGATTTTAAATAATTGTAAACATTCTCAAGTATTAAAGCTATAAAAATAAATTAGGAGTCACGTTAAAAATTAAGCTTTGAAAATCTATAAATAAGTTTTTAAATTGTTCAGATTGTAACTTTATAACCTAAACAGCTAAGAGTAATAAATTATTAATTTTTGAAATTAAAATAAAATTCATTGTTTATAAAAAATATTTAGATGATATTTGTTTAATCTAAATAAAAATAATATTTTGTAATTTAAAAAAAAAACATCTCAGATACAAATATTTGATTATAACATAAATGGTATTTTGTAAATAAGATATTATGAATAAAATTTAGAGTAAATATTCTAAACATCTGCAGAGTATTTTCCTGTAAATTATTTGTAGACAAGAGTACTAAGATTTTTAATTAATAAATGGCAAACAATTCCTTTTTCCTTTTTAAACAAATATAAATAGTATTCTATAAATTAAAAAAATACAGATCGTAATATATGGCTTGCTGCTAGTTTTAATACGTTCGTAATAACGTAAAATTAAAATATTATACTAAATATTTTATTCGTTGGAGAATTGTATCCAAGTCTCTATTTCCCATGAGTGCATATCGATTTTTATTTTCAAGGCAGTGCATATCGATTTAGGTTGTAAAATATATCGAAAGAGATAATAGCGCAATCAGAGTGACTTTTGCATATTATCATATGGCAAAAAGCATGCATTCGCAAGTACCATTATTACAGGAATACTATTAAATACCATTTTTTTACTTGTGAATTTTTCAAAATTCACCCAAACATATTTTTTTTTCCAAATGCAAGTAAATTTTACATGAAAAATAAAATACATATTAATAAATATATTAAACAATAATATCTTACACTTTATTACCGATCAAAATATTAAAAAAAATTAAAATTGACTTGCAATAGTCGATTAAACTGTTGTCATACCTTTTTCTTATAACGTAACCGGTTAAATTGATTTTAAATTGATAACCAATTAAATTGATGTTAAATTGAAAGAAAGGTTAAATTTTAAAAAACGTAACTAGAAATAATAATTTTATAACATTTTAGAAAAATCAACAACAAATTATTATTATGGGCAATTTTTTTTAGAGAAATAGCTTAAACCACCACCATTTTATATTGGTTTTTTCATTATCCACCAAAACATAATTTTTTTCCAAAAGATAAGTAATTTTCACTTGAAAATAGTAAATACTCTTTAATAAAATAAAACTAACACAAAAAGACTACATTACATTATAGGCCAAAAATATTAAAAAATATAAAAAATTTAGGGGTGGAACGGTTTTTAACTGTTTTAGTTTAATATTTCTTTTTAAGAAAACAAATTGTAATCAGTTAATATGAATATAGACTAAAATGTAAACAAAAAATGTTTTACAGAGTATTTTTGATCTTTTATATTGATATTTTGAAAAAAAAATAATTTAATTTTAGTGAATTTTGAGAAAATCAACCTGCGTTGGGAAGTTCTGTCATTTTTATTATAATAATAATTTTAATTGACGCGGCAAGTTTAATATCAGCGCCATGCATGCACATACGAAAAGACATGATAAGCCGGAAACAATGTGACACCACAAAGAAACAAGACAAAATAGTTTCCAAAGTCAATACACGGAGTATGAGAGAGAGAGACAGAGAGAGTTACCAGTTAAGGGTTGTGAGGAGACATTGTTTGTGGAGGTTAGTGAGCCAAGCGTAATATTCAACGGCGGTAATTATTGAGGCTGGACGAGGCAAGGTGGGACCCACTTGGAGAAAATATTTTTTCTGTGGTGGGACCAGGATTCTTACTGGTACGCGAAAGAGAAGACCAACAAGAAGAGGAGGAATGAAGAATGACATGGTGTTTCAGAAAAAGAGGGAATAGAAAGATGTTACATGATCATTTCTTAATTTTCTTTTGACAAATTAGGCAATGATATACGTTTATGAGGTTCTTCTTGTCTCTCTCTTCCCTCCCTTCGTATGCCGCTCATTGTCCTGCAAACAAGCTCTCCCTCTCGCTCCCTCTATATGTTTGTCTCTCTCTCTCTCTGTATATGTTTGTCTACCCCTAATTAAAGCCATATAACTAGAATGAGTAATGTCTTCAAAAATAATAGAATGAGTAATGCAACAAATATGGACTTCCCGGCATCACAATTACTATTTTCTATTTATCAAATTGAATTTGCCCTAAGGCCTCAATTCCGAAAATGTAATTATGTTTCCAAAAAGACAAAAATAAAAATAGTCTATAAGTGTAAAGTCTATTTTATCATTTTTATTTATTTTTTAATATTTTTAATATATACACTCTCTTTATCACTTTCACATCATTATCACAATCTTTTTCTTCTTCTCCCTTTTCACGGACCTACTGCACTTTAAGGAAAATAAAAGAACCGCGTGCAACATCTTCGACATCGTCTGAGCCGAGCTTTGTTCATTTTCAGGCAGCTTCGAGTTATGTTAATCATTTTACTGTTTAGCTCTTTTATTTGGTGATTAGGTTGATTGATTTAGGCATTTAGGGATTGTAAACGAGGTTTTGAATCTCAATGTTCACTAACCAATTAATTTACTTAACTTTGAATTTGTTCTATCCACAAATCATATGAATTACCGCCTTCTGACACTTAAAATTAAGAAACACTTTTAAGAAATGAAAAATTCAAAAAAATTGTAAGATTGGTAATTATATTATATATTTGTGTTGAAAATTTATGTTACTACCTTCCCCTCGGGCAACTATTTAAAATCTACAGCTTACCAATCTTACATGTTTGTATTATTCTACTGGTGCTGCCAATATAAATATTGCATTTGCAAGAAAATATAGTTAAGATAATCTCAATTGAGGTGTAAACCTTTGTCTAAGATTCTTAGGTGATAATATGTTGAATTTAGATTATAACCATATATTACTGGAAAGTGTATTCTTTCATTTATTTATTTATCAGTTTTTCAAAGTAAAAAAGAAAGAGAAGAATATGCGGGGACAAGTGGTGGAGGTTTAAGGACTAATTGTGAATAAAAGGATCGATCATTTCCTCAATATTTGACGTTGGGTATTGTGTGATAAGAAGAAAAAAGATAAGGAAAAAAAGGAACACGATGGGGTATAAGTTATCTCCAATCTTATATTTTAAATCCGATTAATTCCTAGTACTTCTGATTAGTTACATACATACCACTTATTAGTTTCTAGTATTTCTGATTAGTTATATACATATTACCAATTAGTTCTTATTAAATCTGGTCAGTTATATCAAATTACTGATTACTTCTTATTAAATTGTATTAGTTAAAGTACATCTAATAGATTGGTTACATTTATATATTATCTCTCCTTATCACATCCTTATCACACAATACCCAATGTAAAACTTTTGTTAGCTGTAAAGGACCAACATATACGAGGAAACATAAGAGAAATGGAGTTCAAAATATATTATAAATATTTGATTATGCTTCCCTACTCACCATTTGAATCTAAAAATAAATTGACAGCAAAAATGGAGCTAAAAAAATAAGGTACAAAAGATCGCCTCCATGAAAGACGAGAATCTCCGGTCGAAGCTCGAGTCCGCATTCAGACAGGCAAAGAAGCTCTATGTCTCGATTTATATGTAACTATTTAGATTTATATAACTTAACTTAATTTTGAGTGTAACTAATTAGATTTAAATGTAACTAAACATAAGTTTAGATGTAACTAATTAAATTTGTGTGTAATTAAACACAAGTTTGAATGTAATTAATTATATTAATATGTAACTAAGTATATTTATATGTAACTTTGTCTGAATAGATACATTTATTTTCGATTAGGTACATAACTTTGATTGAATAGTTTTCTTTATATCTGATTAGTTGCATACATTTATTGAACAGTTACCTTTTTTTTTATTAGTTGCATAATTTTGACTGAATAGTTACATTTATATCCGCTTAGTTACATACGTTTACTGAATAGGTAACTTTATTTCAGATTAATTACATAACTTTGACTGAATAGTTATCTTTATATCCGATTAGTTACTTTTATATATGATTAGTTACACAGATTGATCCAATAAGTTACGTTTAAATTTGATTAGCTACACATATATTATTGGATAGTTACGTTTAAATCTGAATAGTTACATATCATTTATTGATTAGTTACATACCCTACAAAGACCAAATTGTTGGCAGAGATGCCCACAAGAAGATTATTTATTTACATATTGATGTAATATATAAATCTTTATAAAGTCCTTATAGTAATTTGCTGATTAAATTAATAAAATTTGAAACGTTCATTCATTCCTTTTTAGTTTGATTGAAGATTTATGATATTCAATAGTTTTATACTTCTTAATCAAACCTAACAATGTATGAAGAGACAAATGTAGATTTGCGTGAAGAAACTATTCATGGTTTGACTAAAACGATATATTCGCAATCTAAATATCAATGAAAAATTGTTCCCAGTATGATTGTTTGAAGAATCTATGATGTCTGGTTACGAGACATAGAGAGTTAGGAACTCTATAGTTCTTCTAGTGTATCTTTCGAAGATACTGAATTGACCAGTGCACCTTTAGAGACAATAGAAGAACAAACCATTTAACATCTTCTATCTCAAGGTCACTATATATGAATTGCATCATGCTTACCTAAATCTTGAAATGAGACATGTCATTTCATAGCATCAATACTCTTATTTGAGAAAGTCAAATTCTAGATCCATTATGTGATCTAGACAAGGCCTATTGGTGAGCTATTAAGTTATGAAAATGTCATGAACTAACTTTGTGAAGTTATCATAGATATGGAATTCATGTACAAGATTGCTGAGATGCAATATATATCACCTCATGCTTTATTACTTGAATTGTGAATAAATGAACTATGCAGTATTCAAAATTAAGTAGCGACTTTATTTGGATGAAACAATGTGACTTGTTAGCTCATCGTCAATACATTGTTTCTAACTTATTCACAAGTAACAAAAGAGTTGAGGAAATAACAACTAGAAAGGTAAAATGGTAATTTTATAAATCTCAACTAGTTGATAATATTCATGAAGGATAAACATTGATAACATTCAATGGATCCACTCAATATAATTAAGTTGAATTTGAGTAGAAAATAAATTCATTT
Source organism: Urtica urens (assembly GCA_958296335.1). Lineage (NCBI taxonomy): Eukaryota > Viridiplantae > Streptophyta > Magnoliopsida > Rosales > Urticaceae > Urtica > Urtica urens. The sequence goes on from OY282525.1 coordinate 7,415,792, forward strand.
GAACCGAGAGATTCTCAGTGTCAACTCTATAGTGGAGTCAGTTGACATTAAGCTAATACTCGGAAAAGGTTTGTGAACTTTTGAGTCCGAGTATAGAAGCTCAAGCTTTGTTCATTTTGGATCCATAAGGTCACTATTACAGGTCATTAGAGTATGATTGTTAAACTAGAAGCTAAGTCAAAATAAGCTCAAATGTTGAACTAGACTTTTTCTTAGAAAATGTCTAAAGGGTATTTTTGTCCACATGGACATAAAATGATGTGAATGTCAAAATAAGATTTTGAATATTTTCATATGATAAAAATATAAATTATTTTCTAAAGCCGAAAAGTCGTTTAAGGCATTATGAAATTAATTTCGTTATTTGTGTAATTACAATTCTACAATGGGTATTTTAAGAATTGCTTTAGAAGAAATAAGGAAGCATCTCGAAGCTCCCCCTAGGTAGAATTTCGGCCAAAACATACATCAAGAGAAGAGTTTTATTTCCCTTTAATTATAAGGATAATTACCCAAAAGGAAGAGGAAATAAATATCCTTGAGAAGGAAATAAATAAGCTAAGTGAGGAAACAATTTTCCACCTTGCTTGAGGTGTATGGCCGACCATATTAGAAGAGAAAGGGGAAGGGAAAATCAAATATTGTGTCATGAATAAATTATTCTTTCATGAATGAATAATTGAACTTTATAGATTTTTCCTTCACCTATAAATAGAGTCTCACATAGAGATGTGAAAATAAGTTTTTTCTTTGCTCTTTCTCAATAGTGGCCGACCCTCTCTCTCTCTCTAGAAAGTACACATTTTTATTTTGCACCTAGATCCACACTTAATCTAGAGAATTACCTTATGATCCAAGAATTGTTCTTGGTTCATATTGTTTAATTGCGCCCACACACAAATCATTCTAAACCTCTATTGACTCTTGTAATAGAAACCTTAGGTTTCTCAAGTTCAAGACTAGACGTGAAGGAATCGAGCCAAGGAAGAAGATCCACCTTTCCCAAGACGCTTCATGTTTGAAGATACAAGAAAGTTTAGTATTCAAGTAGATTAAATAATGTTTTTAGCTATAACATGTATATGCACTTTGTTTAGGTTAGTTAAAAAAAATTTACTAGTAAATTTTTTTTTATATTCCGTCATTAATGTGTTAATGATTAATTTTTCTTAACTCTAGACCTATTCCAACAGAAAGTATATTGTGGATAAGATTGTCCATTTAGGCGTCATGATCACGACCTTCCATCTGAAAATGGCTGATTCCATCGATGAGATGAGTCTTGACTCGCCCGGCGGCTCGACTGAGCTTGCTTTTGAGATACTTTACGATCGTGAATCCGTCGTTTGTGCCCATTAGAAACAGCTCCCGTTCAGAGATGCGAGTATGGCTTTATATGTAACTAATTAGATTTATATGTAACTTTGACTGAATAGTACGTTTATTTCTGATTAGTTACATAACTTAGACATAATAGTTACCTTTATATCTGATTAGTTACATATAGTTACCTTTATTTCCGATTATATACATAATTTTGAATGAATAGTTACCTTTATATATGATACGTTTACTGAATAGTTACATTTATGTTCGATTAGTTACATAACTTTGATTGAATAGTTACCTTTATATCTGATTAGTTACATAGATTGATCTAATAAATTACGTTTAAATCTGATTAGCTACACATGTTACTGAATAATTACGTTTAAATCTGAATAGTTACATATTTTTTACTGATTAGTTACATACCCTACAAAGACGAACTAAAATCGTGGATGAGATTGACCATTTGGGCGTCATAATCACGACCTTCCATCTGAAAATGGATGACTTCGTCGATGAGATAAGTCTTGACTCGCCTGGCGGCTTAATCGTCATGAATTTGTCGTTTGTACCCATCACAAAAAGCATGCGCTTTAGAGATGCGAGTATGGCTTTGTTTCGTGTCGCCCGAACATAATCGACGCCATCATTATAAAAGGGTATTCGAGGCTCATGAACCTGAATAGATTTATATATGTAACTAAACTCAAGTTTGAACGTAACTAACTAGATTTATATGTAACTAATTAGATTTGTACGTAAATAAATAGATTTCTATATAACTAAACACATGTTTGAATGTAACTAATGTAACTAAACACATGAAGTGCCAATTGGCTTGAAGTCCGCCTACAAACAGAAATAGTTTCATCATTCAATACAACTTTGGTACATACAAAATTGAATTAGTTAAATACAAAATGGATTTATATGTAACTAATTAGATATTTATAACGAAACTTAATTTTGAGTGTAAATAATTAAATTTAAATGTAACTAAACATAAGTTTAGATGTAGCTAATTAGATTTGTATGTAATTAAACACAAATTTGAATGTAACTAATTAGATTAAAATGTAACTAAGTAGATTTATATGTACCTTTGACCGAATAGTTACCTTTATTTCCGATTAGTTACATAACTTTGACTGAATAATTGTTGGAAATTAGTTAACGTTTAACCAATAGGATTATATAACATATCAGCATATGACAGAATTATATAATAAGATCTAAATATATTAAAACACATTAACATATTAAACAACCTAAGTATTAAAAGTTACTAACATGTCAATAAATATTTTATTCTAAACATGTTGTCAACAAATTGATCACACTAGCAACCTATAAACAAATTTATAATTTGCGTCGCAGATCCAATTCGTTATAGGGACTTACATGTGAGGTTGTAAACAACCTCTTGCGTTACTAGCTATCGCAAAATTCCACGCCAAGTCCTCGCTAGAATGAGCTAACACGCGCCTCTTTTCTCTCGAAAAAAGATCTTTGGACGCGCGAGGGACCTGCCTATGCTCCAAGGGATTGCAGAAAGGACCTGTACATGCACCTGCCTCGCAGATTGATTGAAGTCCTCGTCGAAATGACTTGAAGACCCTGTGAAATCCTCAAATTCTACCACGAAAGAACTTTAACATTTTAGTAAAATAGAATATATGATTTTTTTTTTGGTAGTGTACGGTTGTTTAAATATTGAAATTGTAATATATATATATGTTTATATTATTTCAATAATTGGTTTCCAGTGGTAGCATTCACATTTTCATCGAATATATTATTTTGCAGCTTTAATAATATGGATACATATATACATCTATAAATATTGTATAAATAAGTTTGCACATAATATAATGTAATATAATAAGAAGCAATATCAATACTCACATGCATGGTGTACGTTGTTAAGAATATTTTATTATCAATATAAAATTCATAATTAACTATATAAAGATAAATTCTGAATACTTTCTTTTTTATGAACGTGGACTTTTATTTTGAATGTTATAAAGAACCCTAAGTACGTAGGAGATTTTATTTTCATTAAGTGATATAGTTATGCATATCGATAAGGATACAACTAGTTCTGTTTCAAGCGGCCTCTCTCCTTCCCTAATTATTTTGGGCAGTAATAAATTGAAGATATTGTGGCAATTGCTTTTAAATCTATGCAATATCGTCAATAAAGACAAAAAGTCATATGCATTTTTTTTAAATGGCACGAGAATACTAGGATTCGGTGAGGGTTGTGCACATAGAGGTTTTTCTCATCTCAGACTCTTTTTATCTCCCTCTCCTTTTATCTCCACACTTCAAAAAGAAAATAAAAACACATATACATATCCATTTTGACGAAGCCACTAGAGGAAGGAAAGCATTACAATATTTTGGTGTGTCTTAGTATCTTGATCGGTTCCATACACAAAATAAGGTTAGAATAACTTTGAACTTCATATTTTTCTTTTCCTTAGTTTAGTTTACGATTATGTATAATTTAATAATTTTCCATGTAGTCTGTCTTCTAAATAATAACAAATGCGCTTACATACAAAATGTTTGTTCATATTCGGAAAGGTTAAACGTTTTTATTTCTAGCTTTCTTTTTTGAAGTGTATTTTATATGTGCATTTAAAGATGCAATTAGGAAATAGTACTATTTTATATGGTTAAAGGTATTATTTTTATTCAAATTATTTATACATAAATATTTAAATGGTTTCAGATTCGAATTTAAAATTTCATGATTTTTGGATAAACGATTTGCAGATTAAAAATAAATTACTACCAGCGCTCGGTGAGTTTAAACTTATTTTTAACAGCACGTTTATCGATTTATTTAAAATAGCTACTGTACGAATTTATAAACGAAATTTTATACAAAGTAATTTAATGCCTTATTGTTATAGGATAAAAATATTAAGAGTTTTTAAGCAGCCGATATTTATTTATGATTTTATTAGGAACAAGTGTCCATATTTACCAAAAGATCGTTTATGCATTATAAACTCTTATTTAAGTTTTCCTTATTTTTAATTCTGATTTTAATCATGTTCCAGAAGTAGAAAACTCTTGAATTAGGATTTCCTAGATTCTGGAATTTTTTCAGAATGTTTCTCAGAAATTAATATTTTTATCGAAATTTAGGGCAAAGGGTATTTTCGTTTTCTGCTGTCGAATTACGTCTCTCAGGTTGTTACAGAACTTTAATCTGTCCAGAATCTATTTTTTATATATTAATTATTTTTCTTCAATTAGGTCACGTGTTGAATAACTTTTCCGATTGTTCGAGGATATAAAATCCTACGTTTCCGAGTCAAGGTGAGAATAATCTCACTGCAACACGGATTAGTTAAATGTTTAATACGATGAGTATCTTATTATATGTGTTGTGTTCGACTGTGTTGTATGTTTATGTATACTCGTGTATGTGTTGATATATTATGTGTGATGATTATTGTATGGCTTATTACGATAAGCATATGTATGAGTTATTAGAATATGCACGACATGTTAAAACGCTTAGCCATAGTATGATTCATGTTTATGTTATCACGTATGTATGAGACGTAATAATCAAGTGATAAGATAAGTAAGAGAATCGTACCGCCTCGAGCTACAGAGGTAATAAGGGAATTCTCTCGAGTGGACTTGCGGGCTCAAAAAGAGAGTTTTCTCATATGTTATATGTTTATGATGGTGCGAACTATGGGAGGTCGCACCCCCCGTAATTCGTCTCCAAAGTGTACACTAAAATTGGTACGACTAGTCTAGGGACCCTGAATCAAAAGAATGTAAACATTATGTTAAGATATTTTATATAACGATTTCAATTCAAAATATTAATAATCGATTCATGCACTTGCATTATTTTATTTTGTGAGTTATAGTTATTCTCGCTGAGCGTTAGCTCATTGTGTATAAACGTTTGTGTTGTAGGTAAACAACAAATGAACATGTGAGTAGGGTGGATCAGCGGCGCTCGACGGCTAAGGAGTGGGGTTGTGGTTTCCGCTCACTTTTGTTTACTAAAGACTTCCGCAACGCAATTTGAGTATTTGGTTTAAAATATTTAATGGTTAAGACTTATATTTTCAAAACTTATATAGTTTTAAAAGATTGGAGTTGAATTTCATGTTTTTGGTTTTGTGATCACTTTCAACTATATACTTTGGTATTTCCTTTAATTTAAAATTTGTATAATTTAAAATGTCAAAAACAATTTTCAAAATTGTTTTTATTTTAGGTTTAAACTTTATATGCAAATGAATGATATTTTAAAAAAAAATCTCCGTTTTTTTTAAGTTAAAGAATTAAGACAAGAATGACGGTCCGAAAAGTTGGGTCGTCATAGACCCGCCGGATAGGAGGAACAAAAAGTAGCCGGACAGGACCTGCCGGACATGATCAGTTGGACAGGATTCGTGCGCCTGCGGGATGACGAGCACATCTCGTCGAACTGGAACCTCACGCCTATCCAGCCATCTAGAGAACACATGAGACCAGACTCTAGATGCGCTGGACCGAGAACATGAGGCACAGTAGTCAAGGAAGGCACAGGCGCGCCAGAAGACGCTATCCGGCCGACAGGGTGTAGACAGGAGAATCTGGCCAGCTGGGAGGCTGATTCGCGTCTCGATCGTTTCATTCACATTTCAACTTTAAATTCTGCAAAAACAAAATCACTCAAATACCCCAAGAAGATTCAGAGATAATTCTCTCGAGTTTTTGGGTGATCAAGAGAGTGGGCTCTTTGATTGAATAACGGGAGAAGGGGAACACTCAAGAATCAAGATCAAAAATCAAGAAACGTTTTCTTGATCTTTCTTTCTCTCTCTAAATCTCGGCCAAGCACACAAAGGGGAAGGTCTAGTCGAAATTCACATTCTCTTGGGGTTAAAGTTTCACAAATTCCCTATTATATCTAAGAGAATGGGCTTCACTTAGGTGAAAATCCAATTTTGATCTGTTCGTAAAACTTAAGCCCAAAGATCCTTTAATGAGGTTTAAAATAATTTCTCGGTTCAATACTTTTAATTATGGCCGACCAAATCATTATATTTTCTCCAAAAAAAATATTTGATTTAAATCTAAAATAATATATAATTAATTTAGAACATCTCATTAATTTAATGATAAGTCATGAATTCTTTTCATACTATGCAAACAAGTACGAAACGAGAAAATATTTATTTTCATCTTTTATTTAGTTGAATGATCAAATTATATTATTATCAATATAATGACATAATACGATTCATTAAATAAATGTAATAATAAATAACCAATTATTTATTTATTACTTAGAAAATAATTTTCTTAGTGCAAATCACAATTTACATTCAATAAGAAAATCAATCGTTTTAGTTCAATAAATCTCGTCCGAGAGTCTATCATGAAGACTTTATGGACCCATATGAACGAAGGTTTAGAATAAAGACCGGACTCAAAAGTTCACAAATTTTTTCCGTTTTTTAATTCTTAATATTAGTCGACTCTACTAAAGGAGTAATATTGAAACTCTCTAAGTTCAAATGCTTATATTTTATGATATTACCCTTCAGGTGTACCAGTAATTCAGAGGAATGAAAAATTACCGTTTTACCCCTGAGTTATTATTTCACTAACTCCTTTGTTATTTGTGAATGAGAAAAACATAGAGTGAGATGTCTTTACATGTCACATGTTTTAATCATAGAATATTCTATTCGATTAATAACAGGCCTGGTTTATTCATTAACACTCTCATAACAAAGCATAGTGTGATACTAATGCATTGACATTGTTTCAACATGAATTCCGTGTCTGTGAATCACATAATCCAATATAAAAACGTTATGACACCAACCGCCGGGTCAGACGCAATTATAACTTAGCCATTGCCCATTGACAAATCAAATGTCATAAAGTGTCACATCGATGATGTATTCAATTCAGGATTTAGGTACGTACTAGAATACCCCTCGTATGTGATCTTGAAGTTTTGAGTGATTAAACGGTTTTACTTCGAGCTTCAGACACTAGGACAAAAAAGGCCTTTAGAAGCGACAAAAATCGCTTCTAAAGGTCAAAAAGTCGCTTTTAAAAGTCCTTTAGAAGCGACTTTAGAAGCGACAATGTCGCTTCTAATGCGTCACTTCTAAAGGTTTAGAAGCGACAATGTCGCTTCTAAACGTATTTTAGGGGTCGGAATTAGAAGCGACTTGTTGCCCCTAAAGTCGCTTCTACACATCCCAAACCCGAGGGAAAAAAGGGTGCAAAAATGTGGCGGGTGACGGTTAGAAGCGACATTAGAAGCGACAATGTCGCTTTTAAAAGTAATACCCGCCAAATATAGAAGCGACTTTAGAAGCGATATTGTCGCTTCTAAATGTCTAAATGAATTTTTTTTTATTTAATTCCGATTTAATTTGTTTAAATATTAAATATTAAATTTATTATTAATTAATTAAAATTTGTATGAAATATAATTAAATTTAATCATAATTAAATATATACTAATAAGATTTAAATAAACAAAAACGAAATAAATATTAAGTCAAAATGTTAAACATTCAAATGTCGATAATTCATAAACACATAAAGTACTGAAAATCATAAACGAAATAGTTATAAAATGTCGATAAGTTTACAACATGTTTAATCGATCTAATTGATACCTGAAACTCATCTGTGTCCATCCTATCTATCAGCTCAGACCATATTTGGTTCGACATGCCTTTGAGCGTCCGCGCAGGCGCCTCTTCTCGATCTCCCCTAAAATATAGACAAACCAAAAACCTAAAATTTGTACTAAACAAATATATACCAACCAGAACTATCGTATACATATTCAAATTAATTCATTTCAACATATTCAAACTATTAACATATTCAATTTAAATCATTTCAACATATTTAATTATTAACATAAATCCAACATATTCAAATTAACATATTTAACTAAATTTAAATTCAACATATTTAAATTAACATATTCAACAAACTTAAATTCAACATTCAAATCAACATCTTTAACTTAACATATTCAACTAAACTTAAATTTAACATATTTAACTAAACTAAAATTCAACATTCAAATCAACATATTTAGATTAACATATTCAACTAAATCTAAATTTAACATATTACAATAGTCGAACAAATTTAAATTATCTAACAAATATCTAATTATTTTATTAACTAAACACATTACAAGAAATTAAAAAATAGAAATTTTAAAAAATAAGTTTACCCGAAAAGATGACCGACGATGGTAGCAACCGAAGAGTCGAATCTTTCCACCGGAGGACACTCGAGGACTACGAATGAGGCTGCAAACAAAATAATAAAAGTGTTAAAACGAAACGATAAAAATCGAAAAATAATAAATACAAAAACACAAAATAACTTACCGGATAGAAGCCGACAAAGGAGTTGTGGTGGTCGGAGGCAGCAGAGGGTGACGGAGGAGGAGGGAGGCCGGGAGGAGGGAGGCCGGAGTGGGAGGTGGAAGAAGGGGATGGAAAGAGAACGGAGAGGAGGAGGGGAGGCGAGGAGAGGCGGAGGAGGAAGAGGCCGGAGGAGGACGGCCGAGAGGAGAAGAGGCGGAGGGGGAGAGGCGGAGGGGGAGAGGCGGAGGAGGAAGGGGCGGCCGGAGGGTGGGCGGGAGGAGGGTGGGGAGGAGGGGAAAGGAGCGGCCGGAGGGAGGGGGAAGGGTGGGCGGAAGGGAAGGAGGAGGGCGGCGGGAAGGCGGAGGGCGGCGGGAAGGAGGAAGGGCGGAAGGAGGAGGGCGGCGGGAAGGAGGAGGGGCGGCGGGAAGGAGTGGGGCGGCGGCCGGGGGAGGGTGAGGGGCGGTGGTCATAGGGAAAGCTGGAGGAAAAGTGAAGAAAATGAAGAAAATGGTGGAGGGGAGGGGAGGGGAGGGTGTTTTAAAGCCTTAGGGACATTAGAAGCGACGAAGTGACAAGTCGCTTCTAATGTCCCTCAAAACCAAAACGACGCCGTTTTTTAAGTGGGGGCATTAGAAGCGATTAGTCGCTTCTAATGTCGCTTCTAATGTCCCCGTAAGTGAAATTTTGGCGGAAGGACTTTGGAGCCAAATAATTTGGGCATTAGAAGCAACTAGTCGCTTGCCCAATTTTCTATACTTAGTGAAATTTTGGCGGAGAAATATTGGAGCCAATTTATTTGGGCATTAGAAGCGACTAGTCGCTTCTAATGCCCACAAATACTGAATATTTGGCGGGGAGGGTGCGAGCCATATTTTTTGACATTTAGATGCAACTAGTTGCTTCTAATGTTTCAACTTGGACAATTAGAAGCGACTTGTCGCTTCTAATGTTAATAAATTCACTTTTTCGGGAGAAATCAGAGTATTTAGGTTAGAAGCGACAAGTAGCTTCTAATGGTAAAATGTCGCTTCTAATGCCTCCCATCGCTTCTAAACGTCATTTTTGTAGTAGTGAGAGTATTGTTGGAATTTAGTTAACAATTAACCTAATTAATTATGAAACATATCTATATATGGCGGAAATTCATAATTCAATTTAACATATTAAAAACGTTTTTAAACATATTCATAACAATGTCATTAAATCTAAACTAGCATGTCAACAAAATTTATGAACATATCAATAAATTCATTTAAGCATGCAAACGAACAATCTAAATAAATATAATCATTCTACAATACTATAAGGTTTGGATCCAATTCGTTTAAGAGACACTTACATAGGGTTTGGATCTGCGAGAGCAAGTCTCGGTGTAGGTCCAAGTGATCGGCCGATCCTCTACACCACGCGCGTCAAAGAGATCCTCAAATCCGCCGTGCCTTCGTTCCTCCAAAAGTGGCCGGCCCTGGGGAGAGAAAAATCACTCAAACAACCACAAGTTGAGTCAATGATAATACTCAAGGGATTTTAGGAGACAAAGAGGGTGGACTCTTTCGTGGGAACAAGGGAAGAAGGGGAAACTCAAATAAAAGGAAGGGCTGCCGGGAAACAGTTTTCCTCTCTCTCTTTCTCTCTTAATTTCGGCCAAAACCTCTCAAGCACAAGGGGGAAGAGGTTTGGCTGAGTGTTGGTCGAAATTAGGCTAGGGTTACCAAAGAGAAAGCCTCCTTTTATATCAGAGAGAATGGGCTTAAGTTAGGTCAAAATCCAGTTAAGACACATTAGTCAAACTTAAGCCCAAAACTCCTTTTAATGAGTTTAAACAATTTTTCCAGCCCATAAAATACCTATTAAGGCCGGCCATATTGTCCTAATTATCTCCCAAATTTATTTGATTTATTTCTAAAATAATATTTAATTAATTTAGAACATCTCATTTATTTAATGACAAGTCATTAATTATTTTCATACTAATCAATGTAGTACGAAACGAGAAAATATTTATTTTCATTTTTTATTTATTTGAATCATCAAATTATATTATTATTAATATAATAACATAATATGATTCGTGAAATAAATGTAATAATAAATAACCAGTTATTTATTTAATTACTCATAAAATAATTTTCTTAGCGTAAATCACAATTTACGTTGAATGAGAAAATCAATCATTTCTTGTTCACCAAAATCTCGTCCGAGAGTCTATCATTGAGACCTTATGGACCCACATTAACGAAGCTTTAAAATAAAACTCGGACACAAAAGTTCACAAACTTTTTCCGGCTTTTAATTCTTAATATTAGTCGATTCCACTAAAGGACCAATATTGAACATCTCTAAGTTCATATGCGTTTATATTTCCGTTTGATGTGACAAAACTAGTCTTCACACGGTCCACGGTGTATTTTACGATATTACCATTTGTGTGTATCATTAACTCAGAGGAATGTAAAATTATCGGTTTACCTCTGAGTTATTATTTCACCAAGTCCTCTGTTATTTGTGAACGAGAAAAATATAAAGTGAAATGTCTCAACATGTCACATGTTTTATTTCAAAGAATTCTTTATTCGATGAATACCAGGCCTGGTTTATTCGCTCACACTCTCATAACAGAGCATGGTGTGATACTAATGCCTTAGCATTGTTTCAACACAAATTTCATATCTGTGAATCACATGTTTCAACGAAACAGTATAATGACACCAACCGTCGGGTCAATGAAACTTCATTTAGCCATTGCCCATTGACAAATCAAATGTCATAAAGTGTTACAAGAATACATGTACTCACTTCAGGATTTAGGTAATTACTAAAATACCCCTCGTATGTGAGTTTGATGTTTCGAGTGATTAAACGGTTTTATCTCGAACTTCAAAACTTCACTGGTCTTGTTCAATATCTTCATTAAGATATCAAGAATGAATTACAGAGTCACAACTCTCCATATCACAAGATAAGATATCGTTTAATTCATTCTAACAATCATTACTAGGAATCGATTGCCCAATCGATCTTTACATTGCGAACTATGATTTAAACTAGTCATAAGAAGGTATCTTGTCAAGTCTGTACTTAGCACTTTTTTCGTTGATGACAGTTTCAGAGCATAGACATAAATGCGTAAACAAAATCGTAAATAAGAATGGATATTCAATCTTTATTTAATTTCAAAGCAAAACAAATACAAAAGTATTTAATATCAAAAATCTTTTTTGTGGGCATAAATGCCAACAAACTCCCACTTGACTCAAAGGAGATGCGAATGATCTTTCAGTCCTAATCCTTCTAGGTGTCCCTCGAAGACCTTACTGGTTAAAGGCTTCGTGAAGGGATCAGCAAGGTTGTCCAACGTTGAGATCTTCATAACTGTCGCGTCCCCTCTATGAACTATATCTTGTACCAGGTGGTATTTTCGCTCGATGTGTTTCGAGCGCTTGTGACTTCTTGGTTCCTTACAGTTAGCAACGGCTCCACTGTTATCACAGTAAAGTGTAATGGGCTCGTTGGCACTTGGAACTACTTCCAAGTACATCAGGAATTTCCTCAGCCACACAGTCTCCTTTGCAGCTTTGCAAGCTGCCACATACTTGGCTTCCATGGTCGAGTCAGCAACACAAGTTTGCTTTATACTCCTCCAGACCACAGATCCACCATTCAGGGTGAACACAGACCCTGATGTGGATTTCCTGGAATCCTTATCCGCTTGAAAATCGGATCGGTATACCCCGTCATATTCAGGTCATCACCTGAGTATGCAAGCATATAATTTCTCGTTCTCCGGAGATACTTGAGAATATGCTTGACCGCAACCCAGTGCTCGGGTCCAGGATTCGATTGGAATCTACTCACCACGCCCACTGCGTAACAAATATCTGGCCTAGTGCAGAGCATTGCATACATGAGACTTCCTACGGCTGAGGCGTAGGGAATATGTCTCATGTCCTCTATCTCTTGAGGAGTCTTGGGAGACTGCTCACTAGATAGATGCACTCCATGTCTGAAAGGTAGCTGTCCTTTCTTGGAGTTCTGCATACTGAAGCGATCCATGATCTTATCAATATAAGATGCTTGAGAAAGCGCTAACTTTCGGTTCTTCCGATCTCTAAAGATCTGAATCCCCAGAATGTAAGCCGCTTCTCCAAGATCCTTCATCTCAAACTGCTCTGAGAGCCAGATCTTAACCTCTGATAACTTTCCCACATCATTCCCAATGAGTAGTATGTCATCTACATAAAGGATTAAGAAGACCACTTTGCCATCGTTTACCATCTTATAAACACATGGCTCATCTAAAGACTGATCAAAGCAGTAGCTTTTCACAGTCTCGTCGAATCTAATATTCCACGATCTAGATGCTTGCTTTAGTCCATAAATGGACTTTAGCAACTCACAAACCTTGCTCTGTTGGCCTTTCTCCATGAACCCGTCTGGTTGAGCCATGTAAATGCGCTCGTCAAGATTTCCATTAAAAAATGCAGTCTTGACATCCATCTGCCAGATTTCATAATCTAGGGCGGCAGCAATGGATAAAAGAGTACGAATAGACTTTAGCATCGCCACGGGCGAGAAGGTATCTTCATAGTCGATACCTTCCTTTTGTGTGAACCCCTTCGCCACAAGTCGTGCTTTAAATGTCTCGACATTTCCATCCGGTCCTCTTTTCTTCTTGTAGATCCATTTACACCCAACAGGCTTGATGCCTTCAGGTAAATCTACAAGTTTCCAGACTTTGTTGACATACATCAAATGCATTTCAACGTTCATGGCTTCTTGCCATAGGTTTGCTTCAGAACTCTGCATCGCCTGGGAAAATGATACTGGATCATCTTCCTCCTTGTATGCGACTGCAGCAAAGGCCTCTCCGATGTACATCAATCGCTCAGGTTGTCGTACAATCCTGCTACTGCGATGAATCGTAGGAGGCTCAAGTTCCAAATGTGGTTCTTCTATTGTTGGTGTAGAACTTGTCCTATCTTGTGAAGTACCAGCTACTTCACCCAACATCTCCTTCAGCACAAGTTTGGTTCTCGGTAAGGTATTCTTCATGTAATCCTCTTCAAGAAACCTAGCGTTCGTGCTAACGAACGTTTTCTTGTCAGTAGGACTATAGAATGTGTACCCTTTTGTTTCTTTCGGATATCCTATGAAAAAGCATAATTCTGAACGACTAGCCAACTTGCTAGTCTTTTGTCTCAGCACGTGTGCTGGCCAACCCCAGATCTTGATGTGGTTTAGAACAGATTTCTTACCATACCATCTCTCGTAGGGAGTGCCGGGAACCGTTTTTGACGGAACCTGGTTCAGAATATGAGCTGTCGTTTCTAAGGCATATCCCCAGAACGAATCAGGAAGAGATGAGTAACTCATCATTGATCTCACCATATCTAGTAGCGTTCGGTTCCTTCTCTCTGACACACCGTTTTGTTGTGGTGTGCCAGGTGCTGTAAGCTGAGAATGAATGCCTTCTTCTTTAAGAAGATCCTCGAACTCATCAGACAAGTACTCTCCGCCTCGATCTGATCGAAGGGTTTTGATTTGTTTCTCTCTTTGCTTCTCAACCAAGGCCCGATATTGTTTGAACATTTCAAAAGTATCGGATTTGTGTCGCATCAAGAAAACATGACCAAAACGTGAGTAGTCATCAGTGAAGGTTACAAAGTATTCGTAACCTCCTCTTTCCTGAATACTGATTGGACCACATACATCACTATGTATGAGTTCCAATACTTGTGTGGCTCTTAAACCTTTCGAAGAGAAAGGTCTCTTGGTCATCTTGCCTTCAAGACAGGATTCACACGTGGGCATAGATCCCACGTTTAGAGATTTCAAAGGACCATCCTTTGTTAACCTCTTAATCCTATCTAGACCAATATGTCCAAGACGTAAGTGCCATAGATATGTATCATCCGTTTCATCACTATGAAATGTCTTACGCTTCCTGAGTGAATCACTATTCACCTCAGTGTCCAAGATTGTCGGCTCATTAGGATATAGATAATAAATAGAATCTACTCGATGAGCTTTAGAAATAAAACAACCATTAAGAAAAATTTCAATACCATTATTGACTTTAAACTCATAATGTTGTTCTTCTAAACGACCAAAAGAAATTAAGTTCTTGCAAAAATCTGGAACATAATAAACGTTATTCAATAATAAAGCCTTATTCCCAAAATTCAGCTGCATGGTCCCGACAGATCTGGCTCTGACCTTCGTTCCATTCCCCCAGTTGAACGTGAACTCTTCTTCACCTAAGGCTTCTGGTTTTCCTGAAACCATTCAGATTACACACAATATGGTTAGAAGCCCCGCAGTCTAAAATCCAGGGTGATTCTTTATATGTCGTGTAACATGCTTGGGTGACGAAAACCATACCTTTCCCCTTGACAGTCTTGAGGTAGGCAGGACAGTTCCTTCACCAATGGCCGACTTCTCCGCAATGGTGGCACTTGTGTTTAGACTTGTCCACCTTTGCGATGTCCTTGCCCTTGACATCCGCAGCCTTCTTGTAAGGCGTCTTGGATCCCGTTCGGTTGGCGTTTTTGGGACCCTTCATCACTCTCTTTGATCCAGAAGTGGAAGCCCTATGTTCAGCAACATTGGCTTCACCAGTCTTCTTCTTGGTCTTAGGGAGAAGTCCCTCGGCAGTCTGCAACGCCTTCATCAGCTCGGTTACAGAATAATCGAGCTTGTTCATGGAGTAGTTCAGACGGAAGCTATCGAAAGAATCCGTCAGAGTCTCCAAGATCATGTCGACCTTGGTGAGTCCATCGATCTCCGATCCGAGAATCTCCATGTCGTTCAGGTGATCCATGATCACTAGCATGTGGTCCCTGACTGACGTTCCCGGTTCATCCGACAATTCATGAAATTTCGGATTGCCTGCTGCCTCGCCTGACGCCCATGACATCCAAACATGTCATGAAGATTGTAGAGCATGTCATATGTTGTGGCAATGTCCTTGTGAGATTGTTGCAACACATTGCTCATGGAACCCAAGATATAACACTTGGCAATCTCATCGGACCTTACCCACGTGTCATAGGCGTTCTTGTCCTCCTGGCTTGAGTCAGCACTCGGAGCTGGAGGACACGGGGTAGTGAGAACATACTTGTGCTTTTCCACCGTCAGTACGATGTCGAGGTTGCGTTTCCAATCAACGTAATTCTCACCCTCGAGTTTGTTATAACTCAGTATAGATGCAAGTGGATTCATGATATAGCTTAAATGAAATGAAATGAATAAATTTAGCATATGCTACAGTTTTGAATTATGATGCATGTACAATCCTAAATTAGTGAGGAAAGCGATAAATAATTCATGGTATTATGAACAAAAATGATCAATTACTTTTCCTAGGGGAAACCGCAATTGATCGCCTTTCATAGTCGTGACACATCACTATTTAGTTTGAACCATACAAGAAGTCACAACTTCTAGTTCTCGCTAATTACCATGGACTTTGGTCACTTATGTTTAACGCATAGCCTCTATGGAGGGTTACTTTAAACAATAAGTCTAAGCGTGTAACCAACATGTGGGCCCTTATCCAAGTTACTTTGAAAACGGTTCTCCTAGGGGAGACCCCGCTTCATCGTTCCTCTTTAGAGCTTAGTTCGTAACAATTTAATTAACTATGTGCTTCCGAAGTACTCTCATTAAAGGGAGGGCCACGAGGGTGACTCTTAGTTCATTCACACAAGTTAATTAAATTCATGTTGGGGACCTCGGGTTATTTCAACGACAAATAACCCTCCCAATTAGTTTTTTTTCAAAAATCATAAGTTTTGTGGACGATGTTCAATTTCATAACTAGTTATTAAATTATAATGATGCATGAACAATTCATATAGTGTTGGCGTTCTATCCTATATGACATGTGGATGAATATGAGATAAGATTAAATAAAATAAAACATAATATTTAACTTATCTAATGGCCCATTTTTAAAATTACAACCCTTTACAAAAGAAAAATAAATAAACAACTTTATTCCTAGTCTTGTGTCGAGTCGTCGAATTTCCGAGTTTTAAAACTGAGATTAATATCTCCCACTCAAATAACTAAATTCACTTTTATTATTTCAAAAATAATATAAGAAAATTTAATTATTCAAGATTTTAAATTTATTCGGAAACGATTTCCGAATCTCGGTCGTCGGGCCTAACCCTAGCTAGCTCGCGCGCGTCCGAAGACACACGGCCACGCTATGGTTTTGGCCGACCCAAACAGCCCTCTTGTGTCCAATACACAGGTCCTTAGGCGTGTTCGGAATCGTCCGGGATAGCTCCCACGCGTTTCAAAAACGCGCGGCCATTCCCGGAGGCTGCCTTCCTTCTTCTTGTCTCCCGCATTACAAAATTATAAAATTTAAATTTACAACAAATTACAAATTTAAATAAAATAAAAAATAAAAACCGGGACGTAACCCGTAAACAATCCTAGGGCCAATTAGAGTAAGGATCCATTCACATTAACACACATACATTCACAAATGCAATTCATACAAAAACGCCAACACTCAAAATCGATTTAATGACAATTATGGCTCTGATACCATTTGTTGGAATTAAGTTAACAATTAACCTAATTAATTATGAAACATATCTATATATGGCGGAAATTCATAATTCAATTTAACATATTAAAAACCTTTTTAAACATATTCATAACCATGTCATTAAATCTAAACTAGCATGTCAACAAAATTTATGAACATATCAATAAATTCATTTAAGCATGCAAACGAACAATCTAAATAAATATAATCATTCTACAATACTATATCATTTAGATCCAATTCGTTTAAGAGACACTTACATAGGGTTTGGATCTGCGAGATCAAGTCTCGGTGTAGGTCCAAGTGATCGGCCGATCCTCTACACCACGCGCGTCAAAGAGATCCTCAAATCCGTCGTGCCTTCGTTCCTCCAAAAGTGGCCGGCCCTGGGGAGAGAAAAATCACTCAAACAACCACAAGTTGAGTCAATGATAATACTCAAGGGATTTTAGGAGACAAAGAGGGTGGACTCTTTCGTGGGAACAAGGGAAGAAGGGGAAACTCAAATAAAAGGAAGGGCTGCCGGGAAACAGTTTTCCTCTCTCTCTTTCTCTCTTAATTTCGGCCAAAACCTCTCAAGCACAAGGGGGAAGAGGTTTGGCTGAGTGTTGGTCGAAATTAGGCTAGGGTTACCAAAGAGAAAGCCTCCTTTTATATCAGAGAGAATGGGCTTAAGTTAGGTCAAAATCCAATTAAGACACATTAGTCAAACTTAAGCCCAAAACTCCTTTTAATGAGTTTAAACAATTTTTCCAGCCCATAAAATACCTATTATGGCCAGCCATATTGTCCTAATTATCTCCCAAATTTATTTGATTTATTTCTAAAATAATATTTAATTAATTTAGAACATCTCATTTATTTAATGACAAGTCATTAATTATTTTCATACTAATCAATGTAGTACGAAACGAGAAAATATTTATTTTCATTTTTTATTTATTTGAATCATCAAATTATATTATTATTAATATAATAACATAATATGATTCGTGAAATAAATGTAATAATAAATAACCAGTTATTTATTTAATTACTCATAAAATAATTTTCTTAGCGTAAATCACAATTTACGTTGAATGAGAAAATCAATCATTTCTTGTTCACCAAAATCTCGTCCGAGAGTCTATCATTGAGACCTTATGGACCCACATTAACGAAGCTTTAAAATAAAACTCGGACACAAAAGTTCACAAACTTTTTCCGGCTTTTAATTTTTAATATTAGTCGATTCCACTAAAGGACCAATATTGAACATCTCTAAGTTCATATGCGTTTATATTTCCGTTTGATGTGACAAAACTATTCTTCACACGGTCCACGGTGTATTTTACGATATTACCCTTTGTGTGTATCATTAACTCAGAGGAATGTAAAATTATCGTTTTACCCCTGAGTTATTATTTCACCAAGTCCTCTGTTATTTGTGAACGAGAAAAACATAAAGTGAAATGTCTCAACATGTCACATGTTTTATTTCAAAGAATTATTTATTCGATGAATACCAGGCCTGGTTTATTCGCTCACACTCTCATAACAGAGCATGGTGTGATACTAATGCCTTAGCATTGTTTCAACACAAATTCTATATCTGTGAATCACATGTTTCAACGAAACAGTATAATGACACCAACCTTCGGGTCAATGAAACTTCATTTAGCCATTGCCCATTGACAAATCAAATGTCATAAAGTGTTACAAGAATACATGTACTCACTTCAGGATTTAGGTAATTACTAAAATACCCCTTGTATGTGAGTTTGATGTTTCGAGTGATTAAACGGTTTTATCTCGAACTTCAAAACTTCACTGGTCTTGTTCAATATCTTCATTAAGATATCAAGAATGAATTACAGAGTCACAACTCTCCATATCACAAGATAAGATATCGTTTAATTCATTCTAACAATCATTACTAGGAATCGATTGCCCAATCGATCTTTACATTGCGAACTATGATTTAAACTAGTCATAAGAAGGTATCTTGTCAAGTCTGTACTTAGCACTTCTTTCGTTGATGACAGTTTCAGAGCGTAGACATAAATGCGTAAACACAATCTTAAATAAGAATGGATATTCAATCTTTATTTAATTTCAAAGCAAAACAAATACAAAAGTATTTAATATCAAAAATCTCCTTTGTGGGCATAAATGCCAACAAGTATCACAGGTTATGTTCAATATCTTCAGTAAGATATCAAGAATGAAACACAAAGTCACAACTCTTTATATCACAAGAGAAGATATCTTGCTCAGAATCCATTACCTTATCGATATTTAGATTGCGAACTAATATTTTAAACTAGTCACAAGGGGCTATCTTGTCAAGTCTTTACTTAGCACCCTTTTTGTCGATGACAGTTTCAGAGCGTAGCAAACATACATAAACACAAACTTAATCAAGAATAAATATTTAATTTTATTTAATGTTTTAGCTAAAAATGTATTTATAATGTCTAATATCTCTTTTGTGGGCACCAATCCCAACAGTAATTACCTTATATGTGAGTGGTTACGTAAGTTTACTGAATAGTTACATTTATTTTTAAATAGTTACATAACTTTGACTAAATAGTTACCTTTATATTCGATTAGTTTTATATGTAACTATTTATATTTAGTTATAAGTTTATATGTAACTAATTAGATTTGTATGTCATTAAACACAAATTTGAACGTAACTAATTAGATTAATATGTAATTAAGTAGATTTATACATAACTTAGACGGAAGAGTTACCTTTATATCCAATTAGTTACATATAGTTATTGAATATTTACCTTTATTTCCGAAAAGTTACATAACTTTGAATGAATAGTTACCTTTATATTCGATTAGTTACATACAT
Source organism: Urtica urens (assembly GCA_958296335.1). Taxonomy (NCBI): domain Eukaryota; kingdom Viridiplantae; phylum Streptophyta; class Magnoliopsida; order Rosales; family Urticaceae; genus Urtica; species Urtica urens. The sequence continues at coordinate 7,435,923 of OY282525.1, forward strand.
TTACCCAATAGTTACTTTTATTTCCGATTAATCACATAATTTTGACTGAATATTTACCTTTATATCTGATTAATTACATAGATTGATCCAATAAGTTGCGATTGAATGTGATTAGTTACAAAACTTTCACTCGTTCAATTCTCAAGTCTTTTTTTGAGTGGTTTGACTATATATATTCAGTTCAAATCAATTTTTTTATTGTCACGTGATTGTGATTGTGCATGTATAATAAAAAGTTGAGCAGAGCGTAGAGAAATGATAAAAGAAGGAACACCGACATCAAAGGTGATTCGTAGGAAACAATACCACAATGATCATCTCATCCTCGCCATTATTAATATCAATCCAATACTAGTTTATATATAGTGAATACATAATAAATTTATATGTGGAAAGTGGTCTCTCTCTCTCTCTCTCTCTCTCTCTCTCTCTCTCTCTCTCTCTCTCTCTCTCTCTCTCTCTCTCTCTCTCTCTCTCTCTCTCTCTCTCTCTCTCTCTCTCTCTCACTCATTTATATGTGTATTGCTTGGTGGACCAGAACAAATTATAGCATTAGTAACTAGTGAATAGTCATGGCTTCTATTTTAAAGGGTGAAAAATGATTGTGCAAATTATAGCATTAGTAACTAGTCAATAGTCATAGCTTCTATTTTAAAGGGTGAAAAATGATTCAGTTTAAATGTAACTACTTAGATTTATATGTAGTTAAACACATATTTGAATGTAATTAACATCTTTCTGTATGTAAATAATTAGATTTATATACGTTTTTAGAAGACCTTGCCCACGTCATCGAGACTATTATCACGTTTTTGGTGCACAAGGTTGTGAAGGAGAAACTGCAGGAAGAAGAAGAAGAACGTCGGCGCAAGGAAACACCAATAAACATAAAGAGGAAGTAGAAGAATCATCAGATGATGATTCTTCGAGTGGTAAAACACACGACAAGGAAAATAAGGAAGACAATGAGAAGAAAGAAGATAAGAAAGAACACGATGATGTCCTAGTTATATCCAATCATCTATTCTAAAATATCAATTACTAACACATTAGTTACATAAAAGACTAGTTTAATAACAAAAAAGAGGAGGAATGTGTGTGTAACATGATGAATATCAGGTATTTGTCCACTAATTGATTAATTAATTAAATAAAAACCAGCTGGAAACATAAAAACCAATTTATTTACATTAAAAAATAGATTAGTTACATAAATATCAACATTAGCTACATAAAAATCGTATTAGTTACATATAAAATTGTATTAGTTACATACAAAATTGAGTTAGTTACATATAAAACAAATTAGTTACACACAAAATCGAATTAGTTACACACAAAAACTAAATTCAGTTACATAGTTTGTGACTTAGTTACACCATGTGTAAGTATTTCATAAATGTTGTAGCTAAATTCTTATATTAGATACGTAAGATATAACTATTTGAGAAATTAATTTTAGTATCAATGTTATTACAGTTTTTTATTTTATTAATGACTATTCATGATTATTTAAAATTAAATATTTTTTCGAATAATATAAAAAGAATAAAAAATAATTGCTAAAAATTATTTTAGAAATAAAATAGAAAAACTACTTATTATTGTAAAAGATGGAGCAGTAGAGAAAATAATAAATATGATAATTATTTTGATCAAGAGATATAACAAAAATATTAAAAAAATGACAAATAAAAGATTGATTTGATATTTGTGGATCAAGGAACGAGAATTTTTGTTTTTTTTTTGTTTTAATTGGTTGAAATATTTAAATATTTAATATTAATTTATATAAATTAGTAAATAATCATAAAGTATAATGTTACTTTTGATATTGCACTTCTTTCTCTTCTTTGAGAAAAAGCCTATCTCATTTTACTGGTACTTTTATATTTTTGTCAACCTAATGATTTTTACGAGGGTCGTTAATTATTATAATTGTCCAAATCTCTTTATGAAACTACTGTCGACAAAGTCCATTATCTTACACTTACAAATATATGACGACTATAAATTTAAAAAAGTATTTTAAAGTTAAACTCACTACTTTTTGGTTAGTAACTTAGAATATCTATTTATTCAATGGCATCTTGACATTAATTTTCAAACATCAACTTTACGTAAACATAATTATGATTTTAATTTTTGTTCGGTCAAAATTTCAATAGAATTTCATATTCTACGATATAATATTAAAAATATAACTTTTATACTTATCGTTTCGTACTTATTTATACCATTAAACATAAATATGAAAGTTTGGGTTCAATTATTTGTTTACGCTATATGCATGCAAGTGCTTAACAACAATCCGTTATATATATATATATATATATATACTTAATTCATATAAAATATATTATTTCATATTATTGATTTATAGTAAAATTTAAAATAAATATTCCCGAGTTTTTATCCTTCCAATTTTTTATTTAAAAAATTTAATTTTTCAACATGTTATTTTTGCGTTTTATACTATAGTTTGTCATTTTCTTTTCACTCTTAATTTATATTAAGATATACGAACTAATTTAATGTTAACTAGATTTCATAATTTTTTATTATTATTGTTGTTATGCTCGTATTGGCTTATTTTTATGATATAAGTATTACGGGAATGATGTCACAAAACCTGTTAATCTCTTTATTATGATATCTTGCACTTATTATGATGGATTATTTTTGTAAATTTCCGTATTTGACAGACCGTGTAGGCAAAAATATTTTAGACAATAATTATTACTTCAAGCAAAAGAAAACAAAATGAAATTATTGGAAAGGACAAATCTTCCGCAAAATGTCACCTTATCGATGTAATTATTTACCTAAAATACATTTAAAAATATCCGATTAGTAAATATATATTACTTCTATAGTTTAGGTAGTTATAAATTTAAATCATTTATCCATGCATTGTTTATTTTTGGTCAACGGAATTTATTTTTTATTTTTATATTATAAGTTTATTAGATATAGGTTATTACAATTGACATAAAATATTTTGTATTTTAGGAATTAGTATTATTTACACCATTAATTAAAAAATGAAATATGAAACTTTTAGTTATTCGATTTATTTAGGCTATATATGGTGTGCTTGACAACTCTCCATTCTTTAAGGGTTTGTTTCATTAGCTAAAATTTAGGAAGGACGAAATAATATAGGCTTAATGTATAAAATAATTTTATATAAATTTGATAATTTGATTTTGTACAACGTTTTCTAAAATTACTGAAAATGTCCACCCAATAGTTTTACAAAAAATTCATTCAAAATTTGCCAAAAAGATGATTCCCGCCCATTTCATTAAAGAATTAAAAAAATTAATTCGACAATATTAATTACACTTAATATCAACCTTGAATACCGCATTCAATTAAAACAATCAATTAAAATTATTCGGTTCATTCAGAGAGAAATTCAAAATTACAAAACGCACATGTAAGAATTTCGCTATTCTCTCTTCAAAATCCCGAAACCGAAAACCAGAAATCAACAATCGCCATTTTTTTTAACGTGAAGCTTCACCAAAAAATTCCGAGGTTCATCATCAATGAAACATATTAGAGATCAATGACGTAAATCGGTCGGAGATCAACATGTATTTATGTCATCTTATGTATCTAGTTTTTATTTTTGTTTTTGAAATCTTTTTTGGGCACCTATAAATTGATTTTTTAGAATCATTTTCTTTATTGAACGGAAATGACGGAGAAGAAATCCTACAGGAACACGACAGCGATGATGAAAAAAAAGAAGAAGAAGGATGTGAAGCTTTCATGGTGGAGAAGTATGTGAAGCTTTCATGAACACAACCTTCGCTTTTCTTTTTTATTTTTCATCTTTTTCGTGTTTTGATTTTGATTTCAGATTCATGTATGAAATTTTGATTTCTTTTATCTAGTAAAATAAACCAAAATCGTGTTTTATTAATTAATATTAAACTAACGATAAAAACACTTTAATTTACGTTGTAAAAATTAATTAACGTTGTAAATTGAACTCTAATTTAAGTTGCAAAACTCAGATTAGGTTGTTAAAATTGAATATGAAGAAGATAAAATTATGGCCGACTGAAATAATTTCCAAAATTGGAATAGATATTAAATATATATTATGGCAACTGAAAATAACTTCTAAGAATGCAAATCGAAATAAACTAAAGGTTGTTAATTAATATAAGAATAATTAACGAATATTAAATATATTAACTTTCCTTTTTTGTAGAATATTTCATAATTATAGGAAAGAATTTTTAATACTAATGAAACCGCCTAATTTAAATTATTTAAGTAGTAAATTCAAACTTTTAACTTGAATTTCCCTAAAAGTTCAAGATTAAAAAATAATGGCTTAATATGAATTAACGTTGTAATAATCAATTTACGTTGTCAAAATCGAACATGAAGAAGATAAATTATGGTCCGCTGAAATAATTTCCTAATAGCGAAAAAAAAATCTAGATTCTCTGTATAAACGATTCTGAAAAGAGGAGGATTGAAATTTGAACTTTTAATGAAAGATTACCGAAAATAATTAATCATTTCCATATATATAAACAAAAAGATGATGTTTGAGAAGATATTGTTTTTGGCAATAAAAATGAAATAAAAATAATTAATTACTTGATATTTAATAAGTCAATTTTCAACCATTAATGTAGGAACTAAAACTGGTCAATTTTAGAATTTTTAAAAAAAATTTCCACACGAATTTGAAATTCAAAAATTAAAAAAATTCTGTTGAAAATCCCAAGGCCTTTAACGTAAAGTAACAATGTTAATTATTCTACCACATAAGCGTATCATTTACATGAGTTTTACAAAACGTTTGACATTTTTAAATTGAGTTTATAAATTATGGTCATTTCGTCAATTTTTTTTAAATAATATAAGAGTATTTGAGTGAACAGATTTATATTTACTTTAACAATCTAATATTATATAATAACTTTTTTGTATACTTTTTATAGTAGCAAATATATATATATATATATATATTTTGTTTTTAGTCACATAAAAGTACAAAAGAGAATTTAATCATTTCATATTTATACCAAAAACATAAACAGATGAATTGTAGTTGAGAAAACTAAAATCAACCTATTTTCCATTTTCTTGAATTAATCCACTCAAATTCATTCCTTCATACAAAACACGATCTAAGCGTTTATATTAATGACTCTTTCTGTTTATGTATATATGTAATCATATAAAAACATTTCTTTCATATGATTAATTTCTAGTAAATTTACTTGTAAACCCAAAATTATTCATTTGTCATTTTTATTTCATCCACATATCTTAGATTCTATTAATTAAAATTAATAATCTGTAAGTCGAGACAGCGACCTTTAATTATGCAATAACCATCATCTTTTACGTTGATTATTGTAGCTTAATTGCTTCGTGTATCTAACCATTTTATCATGTTTATTAATCATATTAACAACTATTCTCAAACACAAAAAAAGACACTTTTGAAAAGTATAAAATCACCCACGAGATGTCACTTTTTAAAAAAAATTAGCAATCTATCTTGAATATATTGTGTTAGTATATACTTTTTGGCTTTTTTTATTAAAACGAAACTCATGTTGTCTAAGATGTTTCTCACATGTTCAGAAGTCCATGTCACCTCCTGACAACTTTTGTATTGTGTATTTTTTATTTAATGGAACGTAGTTGTTTTCGATTATGATAGCTATCTTCATTCTATATCTGAGAACATTCATTTTTCTTTTATCTGATATAAAGGAAGTGTCTTCTTCATGTTTAGTCAACACTTCTACTTCTCCTTAAAACCACGTCAAGTCTAAAGTTTTCAACCAGTGTTCAACCATGTAAAAGTTTTGTTGTTTGAAGTGGAACAAAACATGTGAGTATTTTTATGTTGTATCTTTTCCTTCTATTTTTTGATTGTAAACACTACCAGTGTTGTTATGAAAAGTGAGGGGAGCTCACTTCTAGGGGAGCGTAGATTCGAACTAAACATCGGTGGATGTTTGGGTGAAATGTGAGTGGAGCTCACGCCTAGGGGGAGCATTAGATTTAGTTATATTTACAGAAAGAAAGTGTTGGATTAAGAAGTAAATAGTCTTTTGTAAACCCTTTGTAACTTAGCTTGTCCGTTTCTAAAGTATATTCTTTTACTGTGATAGATATCCCCCCAGATGTATTCTGTTGCGGAACTGGGTAAACATCTCTTTGTGTCGTTTAATTTTACTGTTGATATTACTATTGTGTTTCAATGTGTCAACATATGTCGGTAACATCATAAGAAACATTATAAAATTGTCAACGTATAACTTTCAATTGGTATCAGAGCGGACCCCTAATTTACGGGGTGTGGTTCTTGGTGAACTTACTATTTTTATGTGATACAGATTCAATAAGGAGTTGTGTTATTTTTCCTCCAAAATCTTGAGCACGATAGATGATGAAGCAGTCTATATACAACTAAAGAGGTGACTTTACAATTGCTCTTGAAGGAATGTTCAATATGCTATCCAAAGTCTTCAGCTCCTCCCCACCAAGTTTGATTTATTTAAGATTTTTGGAAGAAGAAGTATTCTTCGAAAGAGGATATGACTTTTATGACCACCCGTCGAGATGTTTGTGGAAAAGAAATTCATTTCAAGATGAATGTCGATGGTTTGTCCGGAGGTGGCGATCCTTAGAAAATTTTCTATTTAAAGAATAAGAATTGGTTTAAAAAAAGTGTGGAGATTGTGCCAAAGAAAAGTGGCTTGATGTGTCATGATATTGACAAATTTGTTCTTTCAACGGTAACTTAAAGAAGAAGAAGAAGAAGAAGAAGAAGACATCATCTCCAATCATCAACAAACTCTCAAATTCATGAATATTGACACAACCTCTCTTATTGAAGTTCATCATGCGATGGGGAGAGTGAACAAGTCAAAGTCAGAATCTATGTGATTTTCACTGCAGTGTAATCATCAACATGTAAAAATTGTTGCTTGAGCACATTTCTTTTAAAGAGGCTAAACAATATTTAAAGAGTGTGAAGCTAGTTAACATTGCTGAGTTTCTCTATCATTTGGGCTTCTACTTCCTGATTATATATATATTGATGTATTTTTATGAATTGGTTCATTAATTTTGTTATCTCCTTCAACCTTGCGGTGATCATGAGTTTGTCTCTAGTCATTGCTTAATAGTTTGTGAGACCTTATTATGAGCTTCTTGTCATGATTGTGTCTTTGCGTGTATATGGTTGTCATATTATTTTTCTTCGTGATTTTGTTGAAGATAGTGAGATCAAGAAGTGGGATCAAGTCCTTTGTCTAAAAGAATAAATAATCTTCCGCGAAGAATTTTGTAGAGTATGACAGATGATCTTTCAAGATGTTGTATTTGATATGAACAATCTTTGATGGAGTTGTCGATGGTCAGGCCGGAGATAACTCTGACAAGGTTATTCCTACTCGTATAGGAAGTAATCTGCTCCTGAAATGGTGCAATTAATTTTAGGATAATTTCATAAATTTCCCCTGAACTATAACACTTGTCCAAGTTCACTCCATAATCTTTGAATTTTCTCAGTAAACTCCTCGAACTTCGTTTTTTGTAAGTTTGTGTCCCTTCTGTTATCTTTCCATACAATTTTTGGATGATTTTAGTTGAAATAACTTAAATATCCTTTCAAAATACACTAAACGGCCAAGTTTGAAAATTGAACCAAATAATAAACGAACAGAATAAAATAAACCACATATTAAACAAAACAAACACACTTGAAAAACGCATAAGAAAAATCTCAACAACAAACAACCAACTAGACCCAATGTAATCTATAAATAAAAAAAAAATTAATATTTTTTTTAAAGGTTTCCCTTTATTCACATCTCTTCCTTCTCATCTTCTCTCGTTTTATTAGGCCTCTGTACATTATCAGAAAACACTCAAAATGTTGGAATAGGTCTAGGGTTAAAGAAAAATTTATCATTAATCATATTAATGGTGGAATATAAAAATTTCTTTTAGAAGTAAAACAATTTTTACTAACCTAGATAAAGAGCATATACATGTTATAAATTAAAAGCATTATTAAACCTACTTGAATACGAACCTTTCTTGTGTCTTCAAACTTGAAGTGTCTCGGGAAAGGTAGATCTTCTCTTCTAGCTTGATTCCTTCAAACCTAAACAAGAACTTCAGAAACCTAAGATTTCTATTACAAGAGTCTATGGAAGTTTAGAAGGATTTGTGTGTGGGCACAATTAAACAATATGAACCAAGAACAGTTCTTGGATCATAAGCTAATTATCTAGATCAAGTATGGATCTAGGTGCAAAATAAGAAGAATATTTTCTAGAGAGAGAGAGAGAGGGTCGGCCAAAAGAGGGAGAGAGCAAGAATAAAGCTTAACCTTCACATCTCTATGTGAGGCTCTATTTATAGGAGAAGGAAAAATCTATAAAGGTCAATTATTCATTCATGAATGAATAATGTATTCATGACACAATATTTGATTTTCCCTTCCCCTTTTCCTCATAGTTTGGTCGGCCATATACCTCAAGCAAGGAGGAAATTTGTTTCCTCACTTAGCTTATTTATTTCCTTCTCAAGGAAATTCATTTCCCTCTTCCTTTTGGGTAATTATCCTTATAATTAAAGGGAAATAAAACTCTCCTCTTGATGCTATGTTGGCCGAACTTCTATCTAGGCAGGAGCATCTAGATGCTTCCTTATTTCTTTTAAGACAATTCTTAAAATACCCATTGTAGAATTATAATTGCACAAATAACGAAATTAATTTCATAATGCCTCAAACGACTTTTCGACTTTAGGAAATAATTTATATTTTCATCAAATGAAAATATTCAAAATCTTATTTTGACACTCACATTATTTTATGTCCTTGTGGACAAAAATACCCTTTAGACATTTTCTGAGAAAAAGTCTAGTTCAACACTTGAACTTATTTTGACTTATCTTCTAGTTTAACAATCCTACTCTAATGACCTGTAATATAGACCTTATGGATCCAAATGAACAAAGCTTGAGCTTCTATACTCGGACTCAAAAGTTCACAAACCTTTTCCGAGTATTAGCTTAATGTCAACTGACTCCACTAAAGAGTCGACACTGAGAATCTCTCGGTTCAAATGAATTTATTTTCTACTCAAATTCAACTTAATTATATTGAGTGGATCCATTGAATGTTATCAATGTTTATCCTTCATGAATATCATCAACTAGTTGGGATTTATAAAATTACCATTTTACCTTTCTAGTTGTTATTTCCTCAACTCCTTTGTTACTTGTGAATAAGTTAGAAACAATGTAATGACGAGGAGCTAACAAGTCACATTGTTTCATCCAAATAAAGTCGCTACTTAAATTTGGACATTGCACAGTTCATTTATTCACAATCCAAGTAATAAAGCATGAGGTGATATATATTGCATCTCAGCAATATTGTACATGAATTCCATATCTATGAGAACTTCACAAAGTGGTTCATGACATCTTCATAACTTAATATCTCACCAATAGGCCTTATCTAGGTCACGCAATGGACCTATAATTTGACTTTCTCAAATGAGAGTATTAATGCTATGAAATGACATGTCTCATTTCAGGATTTAGGTAAGCATGATGCGATTCATACGTAGTGACCTTGAGATAGAAGATGTTAAATGGTCTGTTCTTCTATTGTCTCTAAAGGTGCACTGGTCAATTCAGTATCTTCGAAAGACACACTGGAAGAACTATAGAGTTCCTAACTCTCTATGCCTCGTAACCAGGCATCCTAGATTCTTCCAACAATCATACTGGGATCAATAGTCCGTTGATCTTTAGATTGCGAATATATCGTTTTAGTCAAACCATGAAGAGTTTGTTCACGCAAATCTACATTTGTCTCTTCATACATTGTTAGGTTTGATTAAGGACTATAAGACCATTGAATATCATAAATCTTCAATCAAACTAAAAAGGAATGAATGAACGTTTCAACTTTTATTTATTTAATCAGAAAATTACAAAGATTTATATATTACATCAATATGTAAATAAACAATCTTCTAATAAGGACTTTACAAAGATTTATATATTACATCAATATGTAAATAAACAATCTTCTAATAAGGACTTTACAAAGATTTATATATTACATCAATATGTAAATAAACAATCTTCTTGTGGGCATCTCTGCCAACAGAATCATCATCAACCACCCAGACGTAGCTCACGCGATGAGCGATGGCCTAAATCATGACAGCCACGAGCGAGCTTTTTGGAAGGCAAACAATCGCCTCCGCTCTCCGTCCCATCCTCGTCGAGTAGCTCCATGACCGCCATAGCCTCCCCGAAGGCTGCCAGGAAAGCGTCATCGCCGGAGACCCCTCTCCATCTTCTTCCTCTGATTACTCCGACGAAGAAGAAAAACTATATGAGAACGGAGCAACGAACTCCTTCACGATACTGTTGAATTTTCTCTCCTCCATCCTCCGATTCAAGCCCTAACTTCTCAAGCGTGGTGATCGCCGACAAATGATAATCCACAATGAGAACCGCAAGAGATAGGGCTTTGATGGATAGAGCGGGGAGACGAGAAAAAATATTGATCGAGCTGAGGAGAAACCGAATCACGTATTCCTGATAGATCCAGAAAAACTCGGTACGGTTGTGGATCGTCGTGTTTGATTGCTAATTCTGCTATCTCCTCTGTCTCGTCTTGATCATAATCACAAGGTTTTGAGCTCCTTAAAGGATCGCGTCAATCGCTTCCGATAAACTACAATCAAACAGAGATAAAATCAGTCTTCGAAACACAAGGAATCCAAATTCATATTCCCTCTCGCAGTACATACCTGGAATTAGGTTCCAAATGAACAACTACGTCCGCAGCATGTCCGACAAGGAGAGATATCGACGAGGTAGAGAGAAGGACTGGATGTGCAGTTTTGTACCTAACTATTTGTTGTAAATTTTGACTTTCTTTACAGATTAACTACTTTACCCTTTGACATTAACAAAAATAGGATGGAAAGATAATAGAAGGGGCACTTAATAACAAAAAAAAATGTTCGAGGGGTTTATTGAGAAAATTCAAACATTAGGGGGTGAACATGGACAAGTGCTATAGTTGAGGGTAATTTAAGAATAGGCAACTAAAGTTTATTATGGAAATGAGAAATTGGAACATGTGCTACAACAAATGAAGGTTCTTATTCATTTTGTCTTTGGCCTTTTTCTGAGGCAAAAAATGGGGAACGGAGCTGGTTGTCTGGTGACTCTAGGATGCTTATTTAAAGATCTGTTTGTACTCTATGAGATGCTCTCTAAGATGTGGTTTTGCCTCCTCTAACCAATGTTGTTTGTAAGATTTTTTGCAACTAGTTGCACTTGATGGTAATTTGTGTGCTTGTATTTACATGTCTCAGATCACTTGTGTTATGCCTTCAAAAAACCAAAGAGTGAGTTGTTTGTTAAATTGTTGGTGTTAACTGTTTTTGTTTCGGAAGAATACATGACTCCATGGAAGTGCCTAACATCATCACAAACATCGTTAATGTGAGGATAAAATCCTGATAGCTTCCTCGAGAGTATTCTTCCTACATTTCAGCTAGCTTCTTGACAGAGTCTCTTTTAGATCATGTTAATTGGAAGAATCCTGGAATGAACCTCTCTCTATTGTTCCAACAATACAAGGGAGTATTGATCTTTTGATTAGGGTTACACTCGCATTTACATTTAAGAGAGAAGCTCTCCACTACAACAAGAGAGATTGTGAGTGTTCCCGTACCCAAAACTCGTGTTTATTTATTTTCTGGATATGGGTAATGATCCCTTGGAAATATACAAGATGTACCCCATGTAGTCAAGTTTGATCTTGTAAAACGCTCATTAAAAAAGACACAAGAAAGTATCCCAGGAGGATACTCTCTCCTCTTACCGAAACAGCTTATCGTGTGTTTCCTCATCAATGCAAAACAAACAAGACAATCTTTATGTGGTGAAGATTCATGTCATCAAAGTTTCTTCTTCGTCGTTTGTTGTAACTTCCAAGGACAATGTATCAAGTCTTCTTGAAGTCTCCGAGGGAATAACCGCATGTTCAATAGTGGCCTCTTCTCGCATCCCTTTCATTACATCCAAAATGCTACCTGGTGGAAATTTGTCATTCTTAGAAGAATCAACACAGATCGTGCCCCACTTGTATCAACATCACGGACCTCCGTTAAACAAAAATTTGGATGTTTTTTAGTTTCCAAAATTGGTCCCTACCATGTATCCTTGTCAAGAAATTCATTATCAATCTTCCATAGACTATCGGTGATCTTCTCTCTCCATTATTTGAGAAAGTGTTTGTCATGAAGTAATATATTGTCTTCTCTTTCGATCAGCTTAGATTAATGTTCATTTCAATGACCTCGATTGAATATGTGTTGCCTTCCGAGCTAGAATTAGTCCGAGAATTTTTGTGTGGTAAAGACTGCAAGAGCTGGATGGAGATCCATCAGCTACGGTTCTTATTGCTTGAGAGATGAATTCAAGAATACAACCTCAAATGTTGTGTTAGTCTTAGAGCTTGCTTCAGACATGCATGAGAACATCAAATATTTTGAGAAATCAAATCCTAGCTCTTCAAATCAGGTTAAGACTATAAATACCCGATTGGTCATTCCTCCCAAAGAATGTGATAATCTCACTATGCCTGAAATGACCAGCGAGGTGAGAGTTGGGTGATCCTTAGAGGTTTATGAGGAGGGTGTAAACTTCTGGAAGAACACTTAAGTTTCTCTAGAAGATTTTGTTAGAATTTTGAACAGTGTCTAATTGTTTGTGCAAAAAATATGATTCTCTCATCCTAAAAAAATCAATTTATGTTGATCTTTTCTCTCTTGAGAAGATGTCCATTGTTATTCTTTCTCGAAGAAAAAAGTTGGGGTCTAGAAGAAGCCTGTCAATAAGGTGAGTGTTTTCAAAAAGAGAAAGAATCCTGAAAGTCTTGGTGCCTTATCGAAGAAGCAACTTACTCGCAGAATACACGACTCAAGAAAGTGTTTATTGATCTGATATTGAGGACTCTCTAAAGAGGGTTATTTCCTACCTTACCTCCTTTCACTACATCAAGTATGGAGTGTTCAACCAGTGTGTAAAGGTTTTGTTACTTGAAAGAGAACAAAAAATGTGAGTGTTTTTATGCTGTATTTTTTCCTTTTAATGTTTGATTGTGAACACTGCGAGTGTTGTTATGAAAATTCAGGCGAGCTCACTCCTACGGGGAGTCTAAGTTCAAATAAACACCGGTGGGTGTTTGGGTGAAAGGTGAGTGGAGCTCACGCCTACGAGAAGCCTTAGGTTTAGTTATACTTACGAAAATAAAATGTTAACTAAGAATTAAAGATTCCCTTGTAATCCCTTTGTAACTTTACTTGTCCGTTTCAAAACTATATTCTTTCACCGGGATAGATATCCCCAAAATGTAGGTCGTTATAGAACTGGATAAATATCTATATGTGTTTTTTTTACTGTCAATATTAGTATTGTGTTTCAATGTGAACATATGTCAGTAATATCGTAAGAAACATTATAAAACAGATCTAACTTTCAAAACATAGTAGCTTATTAGTAAATAGTTAGTCTAATAACTTAGTTACTTATAAACGTAAACCATACTTATTCATGCACCATCTATAATTGGTCGACTCAATGCATTTTCTTTTCCTTTTTTGTTATTTATTATTGATCGTATAGAAAATGGCGGGTAAAAATTAAATTTTTAATATAGCTAGAAACGGTTGACTATAAATTATTCTCGATGAAAAATACCTATGTTATTTTCAGTAGTATCGTTAGTGTTTTATACCCTTAATTTGATTAATCTTGCGAATAATATTGTTAATTTGACATATGGTGTAACAAAAACTACACAAAGAAGTATTTTGCGTGCCAGAAACATAAATAAGGTGGTGAAGCGCTCGTTGACCAGCAGTCAGTTTTGTAAGCGCGGACAAAACTGCTAAGCTATCTTCTAAGTGTTCTTTCTTACTTTTATTTATTTATTTATGAAGAGCAAGTGGAGGGACTCTCAGTTATTAAGTATACTATAAAGTATTAACAGCAAACTCATCATATAAGATCGGCGGTAGCTCTTTTCCAAAATTGAAAAATACCAAAGACAAATTTGATTTAAAAATATACATATAAAATAAAGGAAAGTAAAAGAAAAGAGAACCTACCGTAAAAAAGTTAATAATAAACTATGTGGTATATATCCAGTCATTGACTAGCATACAAAACTTAAATATGTTGGTTACAAATTAAATCCATAAAGTACTACGATAATACTCTGGTCAATCTACACGACAATAATACTAATTAATCTGGTAGAAGAGTTAAGGGACTGGGAATGACTTGCGTCTGCACATGCACTTGTAGGCCATGGGACAAGTCTCAGCCTCGGCGATGGTGGCGCAAACAAAGCTGACCATCACAAGTCGGCACGGCGAACACGACCCGCACGCGTGCGAGCAGTCCGGTAACCTTGACCCGGCCACTTTCACCTCCTCACCTCGTCTCCGATCTCCATCTAAATACCAATTTCAACAAAAAACAAAATACAGTATTTAGTACCAGCTATATGAAAAATAAAAGAGGGCTTACTTCCGTGAAATACCTGTTGGTATGTTTCTGCTTGACACGGAAACCGGATTTAAGACGGCGAATATGATAATAAAAGCAGTCATGACACGAATAGAAGTACACCCCTTCATGGTTTCAATATGGAAAGATGTTTTCTCCTTCCTTGTATCTTTCTCTTCCCACTAAGTATATCCTGAAAGTACTAGATAGGGATATTCATTTATATACAAAGTGGGTTGTGATTAGATATGTACCATGGTTACGCTAAAAAAGGGTATTGATATGAAGCGGATCACAGAAAATTGTACGTGCGAACGTGAATAAATATACATTGCTTGGAGCTTTGGGAGTGAGCTTGAGCGAGAGAAAATAATGAGGTAAAAATAGATCACATGAAAGAGACGGTAAGTCACAAGACTACGAATGACTTTTGTGATTTCCATAAGAAGAGTGAATACTCGGGTTCGTAAAGTAAATATTTATTTATTCATTTCAGTATTGACAAAGGCTTTCATTTACGGGAGGCTAGCTAAGTAGTGACCGACATAAATGCCCACTAATATATTGTTTACTAATATTTAGATATGTAGTATTATGTAATAAATTATGTACTGAGGTTCTGATGTGACTGCCATTAATATTTCCCTGACCAACATCTATTATATGTGAAAGGTAAAGCTGAGTTCTGTGAAGCTATTATCTCCAATCATAAAGATCATTTACACGAGCCGTGACAGAAGATATAATGTATGCTCTTTGTGTAAGGAAATGCATTTCATTGAGGGATGCACCATTTAAAATAATTATATATTGATCAGAATTTCATCAGGTACAAAAATGAAATTTTTATTTTAAATATATTCATATGAATTTTCTTTTAATCGCAATAGATTTTATTTTTTGTAAGATTTAGATTCGTTGGATTTGCAATTGCAAGAAAGTCATTGAATAAGAAAATATATATTACAAACAAAAATTAAGGGTTATTGTATATAGTGACCTTATATACGTTTGCTATTTTGGATATGTTTATTGTTTTGTAAAATTTGTATAAATAGTTTTAGTGCTTATGTGTCATATCAATTTACATTATTATTTTATTGACATAAATTGAGTTTTACAATATAAATTAAAATGACACGTAATCACTAGAATCATTTACACTAGTTTTACGTACTGTTAACAGATATAAAAAATGAGTTAGTAAAATAAACTCATTTCGTCTAAAATTTGAAAATTAATTGTTCAAGAGAAAGAAACTATTTTCTGCTAGTCGAAGTCAACATTTTCTTATCCCGAAGTGAAGAAATTTCTAATTCTCTTCCGTATCCGAATACAGTGATTGGTTTTTCAGTTTATGAAAATGCTGTTCTCATCCAAAAGGAGATGTTAGCTAGCTGGACTATATAAAAACTATGAATTTCGACATGTATGGTATTGTCATCCTTCATGAATATCTTTAACCAATTTGTAAACATGTTTTATTTAGAATTTTTGTTCCTTTCCCGTTGATACCTAGAAAAGGTACAACAATGTTTAGACGAAAAATAATCAAAATGAAAAAAATATGAACAAGATAATGATAAGACTTAGGTCGGATTTTCCTTATACAAGACTAATCTTCAATACAAGAAGTGTGTTTTCAATGGAGATTCAATGTGTTCGTCCGCCCTCTCCTTTTCCAGCCCCCTCCCTTCTCCTTGTGCTTTGCCCTTTATAGTGTCTTTCCCGAGGTCGTGGGTTGATCAAACCCACGTCCCTCGGTAACCGGCATTGGTTTTCCTTGTCGTGTGTTCGTGTGTGAGGTAACCGTTATATGGTTATCTTTGGCGGTTTCTATGCTTAAGTGGCCTTCGTAAGTCTTAATTCACCTGACTAGTCTTTATGCTCGGAGAATTTGTCCGGTTACTTCGGCTTTGTTACTCGGAGTTTTGAACTTAGTTTATGTTCGAGTTCGTTTCTCTTCATCGTCTCCGAATATTCTTATCATTCGTAGATGATTTTTGGTCGGTGTTTATCGTTTTTATTTCGATCATAACACTGCCCTCTAGTTTTTCAGCATATAAGAATTTTTGATGAGAAACTTTTGATTAGGGGTCGATAGTGATCGGTGGTTTATTTCCGAACAACTACTTTCGAGTTTTCTTCATATGCTTTATTATTATTATTTTTATTTGTTATATATATATATATATATATTTTTAAAAAAAAAGTGACGGTTGGAGTTGATGGGTGACTGTTGGAGTTGATGGGCCGTGACCCTTGGCATTCGGATATGACTGTTTCTAACGTCGTGTCTTCTCGTGTCAGGCTTTTCGAGTCGCTCCTTAGCTTCTCGAAGAAGCTTCTTTGCTTTGCCTCGCCTACTATAAATACCTGCGGCTCTTGATTCATTTCTTTTCTTCTGCCTCCTCCTGTCTTGCTCGGATTTCTGTTTTGGCTTATCATTCGGTGAGTTTTGTTTCTTTCGCTTCGTCTATAATAGTATTTCTTTTACTTTGAAAGCATATAAGTGGCCGATGCATTAGATCGCATCTTAGTGGGAGAAGATAGGACGTTTGTTATCACGTTGGATTGCCTCTTGAGTTGCGTAACCGGTGTCGGCGGAGGTAATCATGTCTAAGGCCGATTCTTTCCTTGGATCGGCGGTGGATTCTACTTCGGATTCTTCTGCTACCCGTTCTTGCAACGAGTCAAGTTCCTCGTCAACTTCTTCTGAGGGTAGCCATACTTTTCGTAGGCCCATTTTACATGACTCCTCGGATTCTGACTCGAATGCGGGTTCGGCCAAGAGGCGTTCCGGCACATCTTTATCGGAGACGTCCCAAAATACAACTGAGCGCAGATCGACCAATTTTTCAGCGAAGCATCAGGACTCCAAAGTTTGGGAGTCTTATTTGTCTACACTCCGAAAGTCGCTTGCCATTCCCTCCTATTATTCGTTTTTGGTTCCTGACCCTCGCGAGCGGGCTCATATCCCTCCCGATGGGCTTGTCGCCGTTAATCCGTCTACTTTACGTATACTCAGCGGTCTGCCCTTGCATGGTTTTATTACGAGGATTCTTGCCGAGTCTAATCTTGCGCCTACTCAGCTGAATACGAATGTGTATCGTACTCTAGTTTGTGTGATAATCTTGTGGCGTAAATATTATAATCGGGATCCTCCGACTTCGGTTATTCATAAGTATTATGTCGTCAAACCGAATCCCCGCTGTAACGGGTGGTACAATTTTACTACGAGGACTCGGAAGTTTTCGTTAATTACAGATCTCCCGACTTGCAGCAAAGACTGGAAAGATTGGTTCTTTTTTATAAGACATGTTGATCTCCCAAGGACCAAATTCAAACTTCTGAGAAAATATTACATGTTTGGTATGTTTCAATTGACTGTTTTTAACAATTCTTATATTAATTCCGACTGAAATTTTGTTTTTCAGACAGCTTCCGTAGCCGTTCAGTTTCGGGTGATTTTTCGTTGTCGAGGGATTGTCTTCTCAGGAAAGGTCTTATAAGACTCTTTGGACCTCGGATAACTACCTTCAGTTTTATTGGTTGTTTTGCCATGCTCATCCCGGGTTCGACTCAGGTATAGTTTCATGTCGTGATTTTTTTTAGACTCTTTTATATTTCCGAATATTTGCTTATGATGATCGTCTTATTATTGTGTTCAGAAATGGGTAAGGCTCCTTCCATTCCCGAAAATCTCGTTCTTCCGAAGGGGTTCAAGGTTCCGAAACGTGGGGTGAAAAGGGTTGCTTCGAGTCCGAAGGCTGATAAGAGTATTAAGAAGATAAAAAGATCTGAGTCTCCTCCTCCGCATCCTTCCTCTTCTAACCAAACTCCGACCGTGGATGCCCCCGATCATTTGAGCCCAGTTTTTCCTTACATGATTGATCTCCTGGGGCTTCAGGATCCGAAGATGGTGGCTGATGTTTCCCTAATTGATCGGCTTTCTCGGCTTCCGTATCATGTTGCACTTGTAAGTGTATTATATTCGATTGGAATTTAAGGATTTTTTTGTATGTTATTCTGAACTTGATTTTCCTTTTTTTTATATAGGCGATTGCCGATCTCTCCTTCCTGGGTCCGGAGATGTTGAAGGACTTTTCAGAGAGGGGGGTTCTTCAGAACATTAATCAATGCCAGGCGGATCAGATCGCGCTTTTGAAGAAAGAGTTGGCCTTTTCTCAGGAGAGAGTACGTGCGAAGGATTTAGAGATTGAAGGAAATGCCGAGAAGATGCGTGAAAGGCTCCGAAGTATTCGGGCCGAGGTTAAAGATAAGATTGAGAAGGCTGTCAATGATTACAAGGAATCCGAGAAGCTCCAGTCGGAGCTTTCGAAGTACTATTACACCGGTCGAGTGGCTACGGTTGAGTGTCTTCTGAAGAAGAATCCGTCTATGGATATCTCCGACCTTGACGTTCCCGAGTCTTCGACTGATAATGCCGACTCTAGTCTTCCTACTTCTTTTCCTCCGACTGAAACTCCTGCTACCGATCCCGCCCCTGTTGACAAAACCTCTTCTCCGCATGATGGTGCCTGATTTTATTATAATGTTTGTTGAATATTTTAATATCTGTGGCTCGGGTTTTAACAGCCAGTTGCTATGGTTTAAAACGTTTATGTCTACGACTTATTTCATATTTAACTATCCATGGCTCGGATTTTAACAGCCGTTTTTGTAAACATTTTACTTTTATATTAGTTACTTGAAATGTTTATTCTAGTCTTTCTTTTAAATATTGCATATATACTCCCCGATCAAAAACTTTGTTCGGTGTCGTTAGATACCGATTAAGATTTTGCGAAAGACATGTGAAGACTTTTTTAGTTTTAATTTTGGCAATATAAATATATAAAATCCGAACACTTGGTTATGCCTTTTAATATGACTAAAGGTGCGAAGTTAACAATGACTTGGCAATATGTTGCCTTAATTTAAAGGGTACAAAATTCAGATAACTCGGAAATGTTTTGCCCTGATTTAAATAGTACAGAATTCAAATAACTTGGCAATATTTTGCCTTGATTTAAGGAGAACAAAATTCAAATAACTTGGAAATATTTTGCCTTGATTTAAATAGTACAGAATTCAAATATCTTGGCAATATTTTGCCTTGATTTAAGGAGAACAAAATTCAAATAACTTGGCAATATTTTGCCTTGATTTAAGGAGAACAGAATTCAAATAACTTGGGTTAGAGTCTTGTCTTCAGCGGTAGTATCGTCGGAGGTGTTCCACATTCCACGAGTTTTTCTCTTCTCTTCCTTCTTTGGAGATTCGGTATGCGCCGTTCCCGAGTGAAGAGATAATGGTATACGGTCCTTCCCAATTTGGTCCGAGTACTCCACTTGATGATTCTCTGGTATGTGGAAAAATCTTTCTCAACACCATGTCTCCAGTCTGGAAATCTCTTTTCCGAACTTTTTTTGTTGAAGCATTTAGCCATTCTTGCCTAATTTAATTGATTTTTGATCAGTGCTCTGTCTCGTTTTTCTTCTAAGCAATCAAGATTATTTTTAAGATTGATATTGTTTACCTCTTCGGAGTAAAAATTCCATGGATTGGTCTCGATGACCACATCAATCGGGACTATTGCATTAGTCCGGAATGCCATTGTAAAAGAGGTTTCTCCATTCGACGAGTGTGGGGTTGTTCTATAACTCCAAAGTACCCCAGGGAGTTCTTCTGTCCAATTTCCCTTGTGATTTCCGAGTCTTGTTTTTAAACCTCGCTTCAGTATTTTGTTGACCGCTTAAACTAATCCGTTTGCCTGTGGTCGGATTTGAGTCGAAAAAGATTTAGTGATTTTGAATTTCTCGCAAAATTCTTTGAAGGGAGAACAGTCGAATTGGGTTCCATGATCAGAAATGATTTTTTTTGGTATTCCGAATCTCGAAATAATATTCTTCCAAACAAAATTTTCAATTTTTTTTTGTGATAGCTGCCAGTGGTTCGGCTTCTACCCATTTTGTGAAATAATCTATAGCGACTACTGCGTATTTGCATCCTCCTTTACCCTTGGGCATTGGTCCGATCAGATCTATTCCCCATTCGGCGAAGGGAATTGGACTTACAATGTTAATGAGCTCAGTTGGTGGTTGGTGTGAAAAGTTTGCGAATTCTTGACATTTCTCACATCTTTTGACGAATTCTTTTGCGTCTTTCATCATTGTAGGCCAATATATTCCTTGTCGGAGTATTTTTTTAGCTAATGCTATGCCGCCTCCGTGGTTACCGCATACTCCCCCGTGTACCTCCTTCATTGTGTAATCTGCATCTTCTGGTCCTACGCATTTGAACATTGGTGCGGAAAATCCTCTTTTGTACAAAGAATCCCCTTGTAGCAAGTATCTGGCAGCCCTGAATCTCAATTTTTTGGCTTCTGTTTTGTTTTCGGGAGTTCTCCTTTTTTGAGGAATTGGATGATCGGATACATCCAATTTTTTCCTTCACCTACAAAATTCACATCTTCTTTCATAATGCTTTTTCCTGTTACTTCAATGATTAATTGGTCGGGAGGTTTTTCTATTAAACTTGATCCGATTTGGCAAAAAATCAGCCTCTTGATTCTCTTATCTCGGATAGCGCTCTTGCGATCGTTGCATACTGTATCATACTTTGCTCTTTAGCCTGGTAATCATTGTTAATTTTATTGATCACAAGTTGAGAATCGGAGTATACAGATATTTTGGAAATGTTACAAAATTTTGCCAACTGTAAACCATGGATTACTGCTTCGTATTCGGCCTCGTTATTTGAAGCTTGGAAACTAAATTTCAGAGTGATTTTTACCTGGAAACCATCTGTGATTTTGAGTAAAATTCCGGCTCCGGATCCAGAGTCGTTGGCGGCACCATCCACGTATAATTCCCACAGTGGATTTTTGATTGGTCGATATGTGAACTCAGCTAAGAAATCGGCTACCGCTTGGCCTTTGGTCTCCGGTCTTGACATGAATTCTATATCGAATTGAGGGAGTTCCACCGACCACTTCGTTAATCTTCCGGATGTTTCCGGCTTGTGCAAGATTTTTCGGAGTGGGAAATTTGTTAATACTTTAATCGGATGTGCTAAAAAATAGTGTCTCAATTTCCGAGAAGCGGTCACCAATGCTAAAGCCAACTTTTCAATCTCGGGATATCTTGTTTCTGCATCCACCATTCTTCGACTTGTGTTATAGACGGGAAGTTGAATGGTACCCTCATTCTTTATCAAGGCTGAACTTACAGCGTGCTCGGAGACCGCCAAATAGATGTCTAGAGGACATCCTTGTTCTACTTTCACTAATTGAGGAGGCCTTGATAAGTATTCTTTCAATTTTTGGAAGTCTTCGTCGCACTTACCATCCCATTCGAATTGTTTTGAACCTCACAATCGGTCGAAAAATTGTACGCTTTTATCCGTTGATCTTGAAATAAACCTTCAGAGGGCAGTGATTGATCCGGTGAGTTTCTTCTCTTCCCTCACGTTCCTCGGTGGTTTCATGTCAATGAGTGCTCGGATTTTCGCTGGAGTTGCTTCTATTCCTCTGTCGTTTACAATATATCCGAGAAATTTTTCCTGCAGACACACCGAAAGTACATTTAAGCGGGTTTAATTTCATCTTATACTTCCTCAGTATTTCAAATGTTTCTTCAAGATTTGTGACATGGTCATTAGCTTTTTTGCTTTTGACCAAAAGATTATCGATGTATGCTTCCATCGTTTTCCCTAATTGTCTTTCGAACATTTTGTTTACCAATCTTTGGTACGTAGCGGCGGCGTTTTTTAACCCGAATGGCATCACTGTATAACAATACAATCCTCGGTCAGTGAGAAAAGCTATGTGATCTTCGTCTGGACCATACATCGGGATTTGATTGTATCCCGAATATGCATCCATAAAGCTTAACAATTCGTGTCCTGCAGTTGAATCTACTAATTGATCTATTCTCGGCTTGGAAAACTATCTTTTGGGCATGCTTTATACAGATCTGTGAAATCTACGCACGTTCTCCACTTACCATTTGGCTTTTTTAACCAAAACAGGATTTGATAACCAACTTGGGTATTTTGTCTCCCTCATTGATTTGTTTGAAATTAATTTTTGAACTTCTTCTTTTAAAGCGGAGTAGCGGTCTGCATTCAGTGGTCGCCTTTTTCGCCTGATCGGCTTAGCTTTTGTATCGATGTTAAGTCTATGGCAGGCATAGATGGGATTTATTCCGACTATATCAGCTTGTTTCCATGCGAAGACATCTAAACTTTCGGATAATAGTTTTATCAGATTAGATTTTATACCTTCTTGGAGGAATTTTCCGATTTGTAGACTCTTCTCGGGAAACTTTGGATTCGGAGCTATGGATTCTACTTCATCTCCAGGTCCGACATATACTCGGCTTGGGAGTCGTGGGTCGAAATCTTGGACATCGTTTATCATCATCACGGTGTGACCGCATTTACTTTGACTGATCTTGACGTAGTCCGAGTAACAACTTCTTGCTGTTTTTTGATCTCCGATTATTTTGCTGACCCCAGTTTCTGTTGGGAATTTTATTGTCAAATATTTTTCTGAAGTGACAGCGCCGATAGCTTGAAGTGTAGGTATTCTGATTACTACATTAAACGCCGATGATCCAGGAACGATTACCAATCGGGGATTCGTTGTTGTGGTATGAATATATTTGCCTACTGTTAACGGGAGTGCTAGTATACCTCTCGGTAATACTGCATCTCCTGTGAAACTGTACAAGTGTGTAGGGCTCAGAGTTAGGTTTTCTATTTACAAACCCATTTTGTCGAAGGTATCGCTATATAGTATGTCCACCGAACTTCCATTGTCCACAAGAATTCTTCCGACTAAATGATTCCCGATGGTTGCTTTTATTACGATCGGATCATTGTGTGGAAAGTAGACCCATTTTCCGTCGTCGTCGGAGAAAGTAATTTCATTTTTATCCTTCTTTAGTATCTTCATCGGCCTTTTGTCAGAATTTTATAGGAACATCATCGATGTTGAGTTTACTTCCCGAGTATAATTTTATTGGGCGCGCCTTGAAGTGCCTCCAACGTGTGGTCCTCCTGCAATTATCGCTATCTCATTGTATTGCCTCGCTGAATCTTCTTCTCGAACTTTTTACTCGGGTTGATACTTCTTCAGCTTTCCTCTTCTTATTAAGGCCTCTATGGCTTCCTTCAGGTTGAAACAATCTGCTGTGTTATGCCCGATATTGCTGTGGAATGCACAATATTTCGTACGATCTCTTTTTGAAATATCTTATTTAATTTTCGCTGGCTTTGGGAATTCCTCTTGATCTTGTGTTAGAGCAAAAAATTCTTCGATTCATTTGGTTAGGGGTGTATATTGGTCATACATGCTTCGAAAAGGCTTGCTTGGAACCCGATGATTCTTCTCCCTTCTAAGGGATCTGTTTTCTTCATATTCTCGTCGAATAAGTTGTTTCCGATCATTTTTGAATTTTTCATGCGGTTTTCGATCTTCTCTACCATTCCTTCGCTGGTCTTCTCTACGCTCTCGGCTGCTCTCATTTGGTTTTTTCATTGGCCATCTTCGCTTCTTCAGCATTGATATATTTTTGCGATCTGACAATAAATTCGTCGTAATTTTTTGGACCGGTTTTCTGTAGTGACCACCAGAACGCCGAATCTGTTCGGAGTCCTGAGGTTATCCCTGACAACCGAATATCTTCGTTTAAATCTTCCACGAGTATCGCCTGATCTGAGTATTGATTTATATAATCCTTTAGAGATTCTTCTCGATGTTGTCAGATCGCCAAGAGTCTCTCCTTGGGAGTTTTTCCCGACTGTGATCCTACAAACTGGTCCATGAAAACATTGCACATTATTTTCCAAGAATCAATTGACCCGGGCTTCAACATCCTGTACCACTTCTTGGCAGATCCAATCAGCATGATCGAGAAAGCTTGGCACATGATATTGGAACTCGCTCCCTGTAAAATCATCCAAGATTTGTAAGTGTCCAAATGGTCCCCGGGGTCTGATTTTCCATCATACGGAGGGATACTTGGCATTCTGAACCATCTATGAGGGAGTTGACTTAGAATTTCTTGCGTTAACGGCGAAGTTGTATCTAGTCCCTTCGTTGGCTGATTGTGTCCGAGAGCGATTTCTTCTATTCTTTGCTCTAGCCTTTGGAATTCAGTTTGTTCGACGTTTTGCGAGTCTCCTGACTTGGAATTAACCTCGGATGTTCAAATACTTTTTGATCGCGTTCTTTTTGACCGAGCTTCTCCACCGTTTGGATAGTATCGATCTACAAAACAAAATTATGTCGCTTGGATTGAATTGCGAGTGTCTTCACTCGATTGTCCATTCTCATACCGATCTCTGGCATGCTTACGACTATTTTTTTATATTTTTCTTTCTCCTGTTCGATTTCCTTACCAGGCCTTTGCGGACGATGCTCTTCGTCGGGGGTTACTATTTCGCTCCGAATAGTTACCCGTTTTGCCTTCAATTGATCTTCTAAGAGTTTATTTTTTCCTTCTAAAGCCTCGAGACGCGCTCGCATATCCCTTACTAATTCTGGCAAGCTTTGTTGTTCATTTAACTCTGCCATTTCTTCTTCGGTCTGTGGCAGAGTCCAGTTGTGATTTTCAATTTCTTCCGTTTCACTCATGGTGTGATGATTTTCCTCATGAATCTGTGGGAGAGACGAATAAGCCATCTTTGGTTGATCCTTGGTGTTGTTCCCCCTCCTTCTAGCGCCAAATGTTGATACCTAAAAAAGGTACAACAATGACTCGACGAAATTAATCAAAATGAACAAAATATTAACAAGATAATGATAAGAATTAGGTCGGATTTTCCTTATACAAGACTAATCTTCAATATAAGAAGTGTGTTTTCAATGGAGATTCAATGTGTTCGTCCGCCCTCTCCTTTTCTAGCCTCCTCCCTTCTCCTTGTGCTTTGCCCTTTATAGTGTCTTTCCTGAGGTCATGGGTTGATCAGACCCACGTCCCTCGGTAACCGGCGTCGGTTTTCCTTGTCGTGTGTTCGTGTGTGAGGTAACCGTTATATGGTTATCTTTGGCGGTTTCTATGCTTAAGTGACCTTCGTAAGTCTTAATTCACCTTACTAGTCTTTATGCTCGGAGAACTTGTCCAGTTATTTCGGCTTTGTTACTCGGAGTTCTGAACTTAGTTTATGTTCGAGTTCGTTTCTCTTCATCGTCTCCGAATATTCTTATCATTCGGAGATGATTTTTGGTCGGTGTTTATCGTTTTTATTTCGATCATAACACTTCCTATTATATGTAGTTATATTTATAAATTCGATGATAAATCCCGTGTATCCTTTGCGGAGTTATATGTTCTCTCTTTAACTTTCTATTTATTCTCGTACTTTATCCTATTAAAGTTTAATGGGATATTATAATAGTATCGATATTTTAATTGGATATTATAATGGGCATCACTATTTTAGCCGTCTAAACATACGAATATAATTACAAAAAAACTATGAAATGGAATTCAAAAGCATAAAAAAAAAATAATTGACAGATCCAAACAATAAACTCACTACAAAATATAAGCAGCAAATTTTGAAATACCTGCTATTAACTTGTAAAAATAATAAAATAATATCTTACTCAAGATCTTCGGGATACCAAGTATGTTCGCCAGAGAATAACAATAAGACTTTCCCTAATAACCAAATGATTGAATACCAAAGAGAAAAATAATCTGAGTTTTACAAAAAAATAGGTGAATAAATAATTAGATCAGTCCGTGAAAAGGGAGGAGTCCGCCCTGTTTTGGCTTGCCCAGTATCGACGGTTCCACTTGTTTCTGATCATATGCCTCATGTAGAGATTATTTTTGATAGGGTAACAGGGACTTCGATTTCTTTCAGGGCCAATATGACTTCTGACAATGTCGAGGACTCTTCTTACGTTCCTTTGGAAGAAGATATGATAGTTTCGGCAAACGCCTCTCACCCTTGTGCTGCCGAAGGGAGTGGTCACGTCTTCGGCAAGGACCTTCTTGCATATTCTTCTGAGGACGTGTATTTTGAAAGGAAAGAAGGGAATTTGTCGGTCAAACAGTGGAATTCTCCGATGACTACAAGGAATTTGGATTCCTTGTACGAAGTGTTTGTATTTGATGACCGAATTACGTTTTCTATTCCTTTCGAAGATGATCGTGCCTGCTCGCCTCTCGAAGGGAAAGCGGCCATGAATTAATCTTAAGAGTGATTGGGGGATTGCCTATGCACCCAACCATAGCCTACTTTTTATCCGAGCTCGGGTGCTCTACGACCCAGCTGCTCTCAAACATCTATGGTGGCTTTTTCGGGATGACTCAGTTGTGGTTCCGCTTCTACGCGACAGCTCCACTTTCAGCCCACTCCCGATCAACACGGTTTTTATTGGGCTCGGTCTCACTCGAGTTCCGAGAAAATCATTACTAGTCTGCCCTCTAGTCTGAAGAAATGGAAGGATCGTTTTTTCTAGGTCGAAGGCCCGATTATGCCCTCTCTCTTCTCGATTAATGCTGAATTTGTTGAGCTTGGTAATGACTTTTGTACTTTTATTTGATTTTGATTATTATCTAATTCTTATTTCATCCAGGTCCATTACCTTATATACCGAGGACGAAATTCCTTATCGAGAGTCGATCTTTGATCTAACGGACGAGGAGCGTTCTACGTACGTCTTGTTGGTGACCTTTTGACCAGATTTTTTTTGGGAACCTGACAAAAGTAATATTTTCTAGGATAATTATAATTATATTGAAGTGTACTGACCTCTGTTTTTTTAGACATCATGGTGAGGAAAGCTCTGTCAGCAGCTGAGCTTGAAGAGTCGAAGTCTAAGACTCTCAAGCGAAAGAGGGGGAGGCCTTCTTTGTCCCGGACCAAGGCCAAGTCATCGACTATGCCGATCGCGAGGGAGAAGAAAGGGAAGACAGTGGCAGAAAGTTCTTCTAAGGACTTCCTCGGCGGTGCCGAGACTCTCCTTCATTCCTATATCTAGATCGGCGACGTTGAGAAGATAAGTGAGAAGGATCCTTCAAGTCTAACGAATCTCATTGCCGACATGTCTTTGATGGTGAGTTTTTTTGTGTTTCTTTTTTTTGTGCCGAGTACTTTGATTCTGGTTATGTTCTAACTTTGAGAAATTCACTGGTTTTTCCAGACTTATGTGTGTATCGCGCGCCTGGGGAGATCCTCGGCCTGGAACTTCACTCTTTGCGGAGGCAGGCTGAGCGCAGGGCTAAGGAGGCGGATGATCATAAGCTCCTGGTTCTTTGAGTCCGGGCGGGGGGGAGGGTTAGAGGTAAAATACCAAGAAACTGCGGAGGCTGCTCGGGCCCAAGTTGTGGAGGACTTCAAGAAGTCCATGAATACGAGCAGGAACGAGACCTTTGTATAACCACGCTCTTCGCGAGGTTGTCTCTACTCTTCGCCCCAAGAATCCCGAGCTCAATGTTGAGGACCTTTATTTGGATTCTGACTCTATCGACAAGGAATGATTTTATTTATCTGTAATTTTTTTCTTTTTGTTTGCTACCAACTTTCAAACTATATGTCTGTGGTCGGATCTTTTGATAGCTTTGTAGCATATTTTAGTCGGTACCTTGACTTTGGATACTTTTATTTTTATACCTTGTATGGATGTGTTTTGAAGCACATTATTTTGGGGTAATTTTTGGTTGATACCATTGAAGATATTTAATATTAGGTTTCTACTTTTTGTTATTCTTTTAGTGTTTATTAAAAATGGTAAAAAGAATAATAATGAAAGCAAGATAAGTAAAATATTGGAAAATAATACTCGGTATCCCGAGAATGCGAATAAATTATGAACTTGCAACCAAACCGCTTTTTTTAATTTGATTAATAAAGTAAGAATAAAATGTAGAAATCGCGGCCAAGCCGCTTTTTGAATTAAAAGACACATGGTCAAGCTATTTTTTGAATATTGAAACTTATACGTAAAATCTTCTGAGATACTCGGCATGCCAATGATTTTTTTTCCATTTCCCATTTTAGGTTCTGAAGCGTATAGGCTCCATTTCCGAAATTTTCTTTGATGATATACGGTCTTTCCCAATTTTCTCCGAGGACCGCTTTACCTTGTTGTGAATGAAAACTTTTCTAAAGACTTTATCACGGACAGTAAAAATTATCTGGCGGATTTTTCTGTTGAAATATTGAGCAACCCTTTGTTGCTTAGCCAAATTTTTAATGTATGCGTTTTCTCGTCTTTTTTCTAGTAGATCAAGATTTAGCTTAAGGTTTTTATTATTTACCTCGGTGGTGTATGTTTCTCTTGATTGTGACATATGTTGGAATAGGAGCATATGTTCCGTATACCAGTGAGAAAGACGGTTTGCCAGTTGTAGAGTGGCTGGTGGTCAGATATGAAGAAAGTACCTCGGATAACATTTCCACCCAATCTCCTTTGTAACCATCCAGTTTCATCTTTAGGCCATGCTTGATGCCTACTCCAGCTCCTCTTTCATTTGCGGCTCCGTTGACATGCGTTTCCCATGTAGGATATTCGACCGGTCTCGGGGAAAACTCTGCAATGAAATCTGCAACGGCCTATCCCTAGATGGCTGTTTGGGGTACGTATTGTATGTCGTATTTTGTTAACTCTATGGCCCATTTCATCAGTCTTCCCGACACATCAGGTTTTTGAAGGATTTGGCGGAGTCAAAATTTTGTCGATACTGCTATTGGATGAGCCAGGAAGTAATGTTTCAACTGCTTTGAGGCTATTATCATAGCATATGCTAACTTTTCCATCTCCGTATATTTGCCTTCGACGTTATTGAGTCGCTTCGATGTGTAGTAGACCGGTAAATGTTGCTCGTTTTTTTTTATCAGTGTCGAGCTTACAACATGCCGGACACTGCTAAGTAAATAGCTTTTACATTTTTTAACTAAGAAATCAAAAGCTACAATTTGTAGCTTTTGATTTCATTTATATTTTCTCACTCATAATCTTATTTTCATCTGCAATAATTTTGATTCTTGATTATCTCTATATTCTTTTATCATATAATTTTTTTGACATTACCAAAATTTATAATATATTTTTTGCAATAAACAGACACCCACTTAGATATATTTTGTATGTACCAAAAAATATTTTATTGTTATTATTAATTATTTTTATATAAATGATTAATATTTATAAATATAAATATAAATTTTACCAAATAATAAATCAACTTTTTACTAAAAGCTACAGTTATTTTATAAAATTTTACCAAACACCCATCTACTTTTTAAAACAACCTCTTTTTTTAAAGCAATTCTAAATGTACTTTTTTTTTTTAAGCAAAACTAAGCAAAACAGGGCCATAATCTCAAAATTTAAATTATAATTGAATAAAATACTAGATTTGAATGAAGAATAAAGAAAAATAAATATGAAATAAGAGCTCCTGAATATATGTGAATGTATGGGCGTCAATTAAAAAAATTTGAAGACAATGTCATGCTGTGAAAAACACCTCCATATTACAACATTATAAATTAACTCGATATGACGAAAATTCATTGTTGATCTCAATTTTCATATTCGAATTTGTGAATTCAAAATTTAAATTTCAAAAATATTTTCGATTGACTGCCAATTAACATGTTAACTATTATATATAAAGAGAGAAATGACTGTCGATTATAATAACTAAAAGATTCCAAAATAATGGCAACAAATAAGAAAATTTCACAGGCTAAAACCTGCATATCTAAAGTATAAAACATTAACTGAAAGTAACTAGACAATCGTTTTTAAAATCTTATTTAATTGAAGAATTTAAAGTCGATTTTATGAATATAAATTGAAAATTCAAAATACTATTATGACGAATTTGAAGTGATTTTAATCGTTAATTACTATTTACATATGTTATAAAACTAAAAAAAATAACTGTAACATTTAATGATTATTATTTAAAATAAAAAAGTAAATTCCAAAACATGTTTGATAATTAATTTTCTTAAATATATCGGTTGACAATTACATGTATGAAAACTTAATGAAATTTTATTTATATATTTATAAAACCAAAGCAATAATTGCAACATTAATGATAATTAGTTCAAATAAAATTAATTAAAATTAAAATTAAAATTCTAAAAATCAGGGATGTCGCCTAATATAAGTTAATAACGATTTGATTTTGATTTTGATTTTACTAATTAAATACAAAAATAAAATATATAATTATAAATGCATGGTATATATAATTGCCACGTACACTGGAATAACTATATTTTAAGAAATATAAAAGTATTATTATTTTGCAAAAACTTTGGATGCAATTTGAATAGAGCAATTTTTAATAAATTAATTATAAATATATTACTGGTAGCTTAATAATTTATCGGTCCGAATGCATGCTAGATAATAATTGTTTAAGCCACTTGCTGTATTTAAAGTCCGTTTAACGACAATTAATTTACGAATATCAAAAGTGAGACATTTATTGATACGAACAAGCAGAAAAATGACAAATAATCTAACAGGGTAAGCCTCGATGAAAGAGAAAAGGGCTGGGATTTTGATGATTTTGCAGGGATCCAGCTTATCTGAGTAACATATCATCAAAAGGTCAAAGCACAAGACTCGTGTCATCGAACGGTCCACAGCCTTCTGGGTCCAACGCCACGTCATAATTATTACTTTTCCTCCTCTCTCTAGTAATCATGTGAACGAGAGAGAAGCAAAACGTACCAATTTTAAACTCACATAAATCTCTAATTTTCTTTCTCTTAAATCTCATTCAGTTCACATTCTTCTTCATCATATAATAATCTCTTTTCTACTAATGATATTGTTCTCCGCTATTGTCGATTGTCACTTCTGACTAACTGTCCAGCTTTTCTAGCAGCCATTATAGAATTACTAGCTCCCATTATTTTTCCGATCTTTGTAAAAAATGGTATCGTATATATCTTCTGAAGAGGAGGCCGGAGGTCAATCTGAATATTGACGACGGCTTGTTACCTAAAGTTTTTGTCCGAGACTCGTATCAACAAAACTATACAGATAAATGTGTGATTATTTATGAAAAAAAATGATGAAATCCAAATTTATATGCATACATTTTCTGGAACCATGTCAAATGTTTTAGTTACAAGTATGACACTAACTCGGGTGTTTTTTTGAACCAAAGTTTGAAATTGCGAATGACCGGATAACGTGCCGATGGTAACGTGCCGATGGTTTGAAAGAATGAAAACTATGACGGAAATAATGTGATAATTTGTAAAAAAGATTACACTAAAAATTGTGATGACCGACAAAAATTTAGATACAATACAAAAAAATATGACATAAATAATGTTGCAAAATTTTAAACTTAAAAATAAAAAATATACATATAATATATTTTTAACTTTAAAATCGAAAAATTTCATTTAATTTTATATATTTTTATCAAAAATAATATTTTTAAATTGAGTTTGTTTTATTTATTCGGGCTCAAATAAAATCAGCTCATTATTATAAAAACCTAAAAATTTAATAAGAATTTGCTATCTATAGAAGTAAAATTAGGCTGAGTTTCAAATATGTTTTTAAAAAAAGACTCAACTAGGAGATCGGGAAGAGAGACAAAATAAAAATCTCTAATATACCCTCGTGTTTAATATCTTCTCTCTCGTCTTCATCTTTCCTAATCTAACTCGTCTCTCTCCTCTCACCTCGTCATCCCCGTCAACGGCTATACCTAGACGGCTAGAACTCGTAATCTCTGTCAATGGTTATATCCATAAATAATATTTTCTCTCTTCATCTCCGTCGATGGCTATACCCAGAAATCATATTTTTCTCTCCGCCTGGCCAATTAATCGCCGTCCATGCATACCAAAAAACACATTTTCCACCCGCATCATACAAAACCCAAAACATAAAAAATCCAGAATTTTCGACGTTTCGAGCATCATACAAAATCCACAACAATGAAACGTAGAAGTTTCGGCGTTTCGAGTCTCACTCCATTCAGCAAACAAAGTTTCGGTAAATTATTTTATTCATATAACGTGGGTTTATGTCGAAAATTTTCCGTAACCACAATTTTGACTGATAATGATATGCTTTGTAAACGAAACATAAGATTTCAAACCCAGAGAGACCTGATATTAAGTTTCGTGACAGTGTTGTATCGAAATCTTATGTGGTCGCTGTTGGAATTTAGTTAACAATTAACGTAATTAATTATGAAACATATCTATATATGGCGGAAATTCATAATTCAATTTAACATATTAAAAACGTTTTTTAACATATTCATAACCATGTCATTAAATCTAAACTAGCATGTCAACAAAATTTATGAACATATCAATAAATTCATTTAAGCATGCAAACGAACAATCTAAATAAATATAATCATTCTACAATACTATATCATTCAGATCCAATTCGTTTAAGAGACACTTACATAGGATTTGGATATGCGAGAGCAAGTCTCGGTGTACGTCCAAGTGATTGGCCGATCCTCTACACCACGCGCGTCAAGGAGATCCTCAAATCCATCGTGCCTTCGTTCCTCCAAAAGTGGCCGGCCCGGGGGAGAGAAAAATCACTCAAACAATCATAAGTTGAGTCAATGATAATACTCAAGGGATTTTAGGAGACAAAGAGGGTGGGCTCTTTCGTGGGAACAAGGGAAGAAGAGGAAACTCAAAGAAAAGGAAGGGCTGTCGGGAAACAGTTTTCCTCTCTCTCTTTCTCTCTTAATTTCGGCCAAAACCTCTCAAGCACAAGGGGGAAGAGGTTTGGCTGAGTGTTGGTCGAAATTAGGCTAGGGTTACCAAAGACAAAGCCTCCTTTTATATCAGAGAGAATAGGCTTAAGTTATGTCAAAATCCAGTTAAGACCCATTAGTCAAACTTAAGCCCAAAACTCCTTTTAATGAGTTTAAACAATTTTTCCAGCCCATAAAACACTTATTATGGCCGGCCATGTTGTCCTAATTATCTCCCAAATTTATTTGATTTATTTCTAAAATAATATTTAATTAATTTAGAACATCTCATTTATTTAATGACAAGTCATTAATTATTTTCATACTAATCAATGTAGTACGAAACGAGAAAATATTTATTTTCATCTTTTAATTATGGGATAAAGAGCTATATATCCTTCTATAGTATTGAGTTTGCAAAATACCCAATTTTTTGTAAGTTTTGGTTAATACCCAGTTGTAGAAATTAACGCAAATTATCGGACTATTATACCCTTTTCGGTTTTGTAATTTTTGGAAATTAATTTCCGAAAATTAAATAAATTATGGCCGGATTTTATGTATAAAGATAGACTTAATTTCTCTCTCCAATATAAGAGCCGGATATGTTGGAAATTAATAAAAATTAATGAAGACTTTTAATTTTTGGAGGGAAAAATTGTTTTGGAAAGTTGTTATATACCCCATCAAATCTCTTAAACTCTAACCTCTTTCAACACTCATCTCTCTCTCATTCCCACCGAAACACAAACGCACATAACTATTCTCTCTCTTAAATCTGAATTGTCACTTTCTCTCACGCTAAACCAATCCTACTCTCTCATTTCTTCTCTCTCTACGAAGAAAAATCTACGATTTCAATGGCCTCGAAGGAAGATAAGAAGCCAGCGAAGAAGAAGTCGGTGGAGGAGAAGAAGACTCCGGCGATCTAGAAAACTCCAAAGCAATAGAACCCGAAATAATAAAAGAAACTTCCCCGGAGAGAAGAAGAAGAAGATGATGAAGAAGTCGGCGGCCGACGAAAAGAAAAAGAGTATGACGAAGAAGAACGTTCGTATAGTTTTTATTTTATTGTAATTACATCTGTAGTTTGTTTCCCCCTCAAATATTTCAATTAGATATGTATTTTCTTTCCCCTAGAATCATTATGAACTTTTTCGTTACAGAAATTAACGAATATTAATAGTTACTGTACAACACGTTATTAACAGAGACACAAATTAACCAAAATTAATACGAAAATCATATATATTTTGGGAATCAATAAGCATAACTGAAATATAAAATAAATTTTTAAATTTCAAAATCTCAAGTTAATATTCGACTGATATAAATTTCATTTTTTAGTAATAGATACCGAATATTTGGTCACCATTTTTGGAAATAAAAAGATATGTTTTTATTTTTTAAATAAAAAAAGATTTTAGACTAAACATATTCGGAAAGAATATATCTTAATATCAATTTGGAATTATTTGAATTAATAATTAAAACTATAAACAGAATGAAATAAAGATTATATCAATTAAAACTGCCAAAATAAAGGATAAAAAATAGGAAATTCGTAACTATACACCACAAATTAACCAAAATTAAATCGTAAAATAGTGTTCTTTTCCACATGAGTTACCATATTTTAAGTAGCAAAATCAAAAATTAAATTTCAAAATTCAAGATTATATTCGACTGATTCAAAATTCAATTATTGACTATATGAATTATAGATAAAAAGGGAAATATCAATTAAGTTTATAATCAATAACAACTACAAAATAGGATATTCGTAATTGTACAACATACTAGCAGTAGAGGCAAAAATTAACCAAAATTAATACGAAAATCATATAGATTTTGGGAATCAGTAAGCATAGGTGAATTACAAAATAAATTTTTAAATTTCAAATTCTCAATATTATATTCGATTGATATGAATTTCATTTATTAGTAATAGATACCAAATATTTGGGCATCATTTTAGGAAGAAAATGATAAGGTTTTATTTTTTAAATCAAACAATATTTTAGGCTATATATATTCGGAAAGAATATATCTTAATTGGAATTATTCGAATCAATAGTTAAAATTAAAAACAGAATGGAATATATCAATTAAAACTGCCAAAATAAAGGCTATAAAACAGGAAATTCGTAGCTGTACACTAGAAATTAACCAAAATTAACACGTAAAGCAGTGTCTGTTTAAAATAGCCATTAATGACAGAAATGAACTAAATCGATTGTAAATTAAAGAAGATAGTTGACTATATCAAAAAGATATTAAAACCATTAAATAACGATTTCAAATCTGAAAGTTGAAAATTAACGTCGAAATCCCGTGATCTAAGGTAAATGTGCGTTAATTGAGTCCCATGAAATCAAGTGGATAGATAAGATTAAAATGTGCGTGTATATAAATTAACGCAAATTTACTAGTACTTCATGTGTGTAATTTGTAATCGATGGTAAATATAGCAATTAATGAAATATATCTGAATAAAATTAAAGAAAAAACAAAATGGTTTATGCATTTATTAGTTGACTAATTCAAAAATATCCTGAATTAACTAAAAAACGATTTGTCCCCTGTTATTTGTGAACGAGAAAAACATAAAGTGAAATGTCTCAACATGTCACATGTTTTATTTCAAAGAATTCTTTATTCGATGAATACCAGGCCTGGTTTATTCGCTTACACTCTCATAACAGAGCATGGTGTGATACTAATGTTTTAGCATTGTTTCAACACAAATTCCATTTATGTGAATCACATGTTTCAACGAAACAGTATTATGACACCAACCGTCGGGTCAATGAAACTTCATGTAGCCATTGCCCATTGACAAATCAAATGTCATAAATTGTTACAAGAATACATGTACTCACTTCAGGATTTAGGTAATTACTAAAATACCCCTCGTATGTGAGTTTGAGGTTTCGAGTGATTAAACGGTTTTATCTCGAACTTCAAAACTTCACTGGTCTTGTTCAATATCTTCATTAAGATATCAAGAATGAATTACAGAGTCACAACTCTCCATATCACAACATAAGATATCGTTTAATTCATTCTAACAATCATTACTAGAAATCGATTGCCCAATCGATCTTTAGATTGCGAACTATTATTTAAACTAGTTATAAGAAGGTATCGTGTCAAGTCTGTACTTAGCACTTCTTTCGTTGATGACAGTTTCAGAGCGTAGACATAAATGCGTAAACACAATCTTAAATAAGAATGGATATTCAATCTTTATTTAATTTCAAAGCAAAACAAATACAAACGTATTTAATATCAAAAATCTCCTTTGTGGGCATAAATGCCAACAGTCGCGCACACTATCGCGAATTTATTTGAAATGTATTGTACAAATAATGATATTTTTTACTGTTGAATGAGATGTTGAAAAAATCAGTATTGTATGATGAAGAGGCACAAGTTTATTTGAATTTTTTTTGTATTCACAGTGATAGTTTACAATATAGTTAGATGAAATGAAAGAAATTTATTGGAATAGTCGTAGTTAAATGAATTTTTTTTAATATTTCGTAACAACATTTTGACAGTTTCGTGACAACTTGGTCACGAGAATTTGTGATTTCGTGATATTATGTCGTCACAAAATTTAGAATTTTGTGACGAAGTTGTCACGAAACTGTCAAAATGTCGTCACGAAACTGTCAAAAAGTTGTCACGAATTTCTTGATTTGGTCAGGAAAATTACGTTTTCCCACCAAATCGTGCAAGATCGACAAAGATTTAGTTCATATACGTTTAAAAGTCTCTTATACGACATTTTGATAAATTTCAAAATTAGTAACTAAGCCACGAACTCATATGTTCCTCTATAAAAAATAAAGACGACCATTATACGTGATGTAGTAATAGATCATTAGTAGTAACCTATGAAAACTAAATATTACTTTTTTATTTTTTATTTTAATGAATTTGTTTGTTTTGGTTTGTTAATGTGGTACTTCGTGGTAACTAACTACCAAACAAAAAACCATGCGATGACATATTACGAAACAAATATGAATTTATGGTACACTATAAATATTATATCATCCAATTAGATGTTGGAAAGATCAGTTAAGAACCCGATCTAGGTAGCTAATTGGCATAAGTATTTTTTTAAAAATATTTCATGACAACATTTTGACAGTTTCGTGACGAATTGGTCATGGGAATTTGAGATTTCGTGACAAAATGCCGTCACAGAATTTAGAATTTCGTGACAAAATTGTCACGAAACTGTCAAAATGTCGTCATGAAACTGTCAAAAGTTGTCACGAATTTCTTGACTTGGTTACGAATTATTATGCATTTCCACCTAATCGAACGGGATCGACATAGATTTAGTTCATATACGTTTAAAAGCCGCCTATACGAAATTGTGATAAATTTCAAAATTAGTAAATAAGCAACAAACTCATATGTTCGCCTACAAAAAATAAAGACGACCATTGTACGTGATGTATGCATAGATCATTAGTATTAATACCTATATATGAAAACTAAATATTACATTTTTATTTATTTATTATTTTAATGAATTTTGTTTGATTTGGTTTGGTTTGTTAATGTGGTACTTCTTAGTAACTAGCTACCAAACAAAAAATCATGCGATGACATATTACGGAACAAGTATGAATATATGGTACATTATAAATATTTTATCATCCAATTAGATGTTGGAAAGATCAATGCTAGGTAAGAACCCGATTTAGGTGGCTAATCTTCGTAAGGAGTTCTTTTTAATATTTTGTGACAACATTTTGACAGTTCGTGACGACTTGGCCACGAGAATTTGTGATTTTTTGACAAAATGTCGTCACGAAATATAGAATTTGGTATTATAAAAATACCTTACTTTTATAATCACCATATTTTGAAAGTTGTCGTTTGCATTAAATAGATTTATCTACAACGGTAACATAAATATTACATTTATACGAGATGGTTAGGTGTATATTAATGAATCCTCCTTTAAAATAATTAGGGTAGGTGTACCAACTGTCAACTTCGTCACCCACTAATTTCTATTAAAATTAATGAATGATCTATATAATTCGTGTTCCCCATATATTGCGGATTTATTTCAAGGAGGAGATGAAATCATTGCACCAACAAGGTATTGTTGTTCCTTCCAGTAAGATTTTACAATATGGATGCCTATACAGAGAATGTTTTGAAACAAATCGAAGAAAACTCTATCAAAGTTCAAAAGTATAATAGTTGGACTTGTCCGTTCTGTAAGAAAACAAAAACAAGGCCTACGCCTACCGAGGGCTCATGCTTTGGAATTTACCTGTGGATCCTGCAATAGAGACTCGACTCAAGTGGCCAATCACATTGCACTGCAAACCTATTTGATTAACAACTCGAAGAAAAACGTAACTACAAATTCATTCATATTGTATATAATGTATTGACATATCATGTTGCCTAATACTTGAATTTTTCTATTTTATTTTACAGGTTAGTTTTTATGTCTCTCCTTAGGTTGTTAACGGTTGGAGGTTTGGTTTGCTGGTTAACGTATGGTTTGTTTCTGTAAGTCTTGACTGTTGAATATTATTTTAATGTATTTTAAGTATTCGAACTACGTATGTTCTATTATTTATATTAGACGTATATATCTGTGTAGTTAGTAATCGAAATTTTGTGACAATATTGTGTTACCGTGATGATATCGTCACGAAATCCTGACTTCTTGACAATATTGCTAAAAAATTTAAATGGTAAAATTGAGTAAAACATAATTTCAGTACAAAATCAATACGTGAATATTATAATATATCCCAAGAATCTGTACGTGAATATTATACATCCCGATAATCAATAGCATACCATAGAAAAGAGTCTAGTTAATGGTATATATAAGTAACATGTATAAGTTAATCATGTTATGTGACACTCCAAATCTCAACCAAAAATCAATATTGGTTGTTCACGACTAAACCGATTCTTCGCAGTTTAAGACCTGCACTGCACCGTGCTTTCGTTTTCCATGGACCGTGGTGTCAAACATTTCATTGGAATGCCGGGTATAAGGTACTTTGTCACCTTAATACAGAACATTCCGCAGTTGCTCCTAAAAAAATGTACATTTAGTAAAGAATTTAGCATAGATTAAATATAAACTATAATTTGTACCCATTGGTTTGTTGCGGACTATCGGCACATGACAACAAAAACGGAGAAAGCTTTCCGCCGGCCGTACCAAAGACGTTGAGAACATGGGGAAGAAAGAAGAAGATGCATACAATTCTACTTTCTGGCACGGGAACGATGCGCTCATCGAGTCGTAAGCCATGTTGTGTCGCCGACAAAAATCGATGACCAAAAGGTGTTTGCATTTGTGCCCACAAAGGAGATTTTTTGATATTAAATACTTTTGTATTTGTTTTACTTTGAAATTAAATAAAGATTGAATATCCATTCTTATTTAAGATTGTGTTTACGCATTTATGTCTACGCTCTGAAACTGTCATCAACGAAAGAAGTACTAAGTACAGACTTGACAAAATACCTTCTTATGACTAGTTTAAATAATAGTTTGCAGTCTAAAGATCGATTGGGGAATCGATTCCTAGTAATGATTGTTAGAATGAATTAAACGATATCTTATCTTGTGATATGGAGAGTTGTGACTCTGTAATTCATTCTTGATATCTTAATGAAGATATTGAACAAGACCTGTGAAGTTTTAAAGTTCGAGATAAAACCGTTTAATCACTCGAAACCTCAAACTCACATACAAGGGGTATTTTAGTAATGACCTAAATCCTGAAGTGAGTACATGTCTTCTTGTAACACTTTATGACATTTGATTTGTCAATGGGCAATGGCTAAATGAAGTTTCATTGACCCGACGGTTGGTGTCATAATACTGTTTCGTTGAAACATGTGATTCACATATATGGAATTTGTGTTGAAACAATGCTAAGGAATTAGTATCACACCATGCTCTGTTATAAGAGTGTGAGCGAATAAACCAGGCCTGGTATTCATCGAATAAAGAATTCTTTGAAGTAAAACATGTGACATGTTGAGACATTT
The DNA here is from genome assembly GCA_958296335.1 of Urtica urens. Lineage (NCBI taxonomy): Eukaryota > Viridiplantae > Streptophyta > Magnoliopsida > Rosales > Urticaceae > Urtica > Urtica urens. The sequence continues at coordinate 7,476,344 of OY282525.1, forward strand.
CACTTTATGTTTTTCTCGTTCACAAATAACAGAGAACTTGGTGAAATAATAACTCACGGGTAAAACGGTAATTTTACATTCCTCTGAGTTATTGATACACACAAAGGGTAATATCGTAAAATACACCGTGGACCATGTGAAGAATAGTTTTATCACATCAAACGGAAATATAAACACATATGAACTTAGAGATGTTCAATATTGGTCCTTTAGTGGAATCGACTAATATTAAGAATTAAAAGTTTGTGAATTTTTGCGTCCGATCTTTATTCTAAAGCTTTGTTCATATGGGTCCATAAGGTCTCAATGATAGACTCTTGGATGAGATATTAGTGAACAAGAAAAGATCGATTTTCTCATTAAACGTAAATTGTGATTTACACTAAGAAAATTATTTTCTAAGTAATTAAATAAATAATTGGTTATTTATTATTACATTTATTTAACGAGTCATATTGTGTTATTATATTGATAATAATATAGTTTGATGATTCAAATAAATAAAAGATGAAAATAAATATTTTCTCGTTTCGTACTACATTGTTTAGTATGAAAATAATTAATGACTTGTCATTAATTAAATGAGATGTTCTAAATTAATTAAATATTATTTTAGAAATAAATCGAAAATATTTGGGAGATAAATAGTATAAGGTGGCCGGCCACTTAACACAAATAAGTGAGTTGGAAAATTGCTTAAATGATTTATCGGGCTTAAGTTTGATTAATGGGTCATTAATTGTTTTTGACCTAATTAAGCCCATTTTCCCTGAAATAAAAGGAGCTCTTCTCTCTCTCTTTTGACCTAGCTTTCACACGGCCACACTCTCTCTCTCCCCTCCCATCTTGGCCGACTATTTGCTCTCTCCCAAGGAAAAAAAAAATACTTGGCCAAAATCCCAAAGAGAATTGAGAGAGTGAATTGTTTCCTTTTATTCCTTCTTCTCTTGTTCCCACGAAAGAGCCCACCCTCTTTGTCTCCTAAAAATCTCTTGAGTATTATCATTCACTCAACTTGTCGTTGTTTGAGTGATTTTTCTCTCCCCAGGGCCGGCCACTTTTGGACTAACGAAGACTCGACGGTTTTGAGGATCTCCCGGACGCGCGTGGCGTAGAGGATCGGCCGACCACCTTGACGCACTCCGGGATTCACTCTCGCAAATCCTAATCTTATGTAAGTATCCCTCGAACGAATTGGATCTGAATAATATGATGTTTCAGAATAATTATATGTATTTGGATTATTCATTTGCATGCTTAGATAAATTTATTGATATGATTGTAAATTTATTGACATGTTAGGTTAGATTTAATGATATGGTTATCGAACATGTTTTAAAACGTTTATAATATGTTAAATAGAATTATGAAATTTCGGCACATATTGATGTGTTTCGTAATTAAATTAGGTTAATTGTTAACTAAATTCCAACAAAAGGATCCAGTGATCTGATATGTGTACGAGCATGTACACTTTCCCCACATCCAACCACAGTGTCAGCATCAAATCTTCATTATCTACGCCAACTATATTATCCAATAAATGAAGATGCTTTGACCAGTTGAATAAGCATTTGTCATCGGCTGCATCCCACTCATTCTTTATGGAGGACAAGAGGAAGTAGAAGTATGTGTCTGTAGTCGTGAATGACTCAGACATCTCTACCAACTTCCCATTCTTCCTGAAGTAGTAGAATGCAACATTTATGTGCTGCAACAATATAAATGGATGTGTCAAATCATGATGTATTAATATATATAATGTATCAACATTTTAGTCGCACGTGACAATTGTGTCACTAAACTCTATTTCAAACAAAACGTGATAATCATGTTATTAAACCTAACGAGTTCAAGAAATAAACGGAAAAAATACCGTATATATTTTATTTAGTACGTACATTCTTTATTGTCAGTTATTACAACCACACAAATAGAAAAAAGTGTAACATATTATTCGATAATATGTCACGGTGTCTTGTGAAAAAAGACAAATCAAATAAAAGTATAAAATTCAAACAAGCACAACATTAAAAAAAAGGAGGGGAAATTCCATGTGTGAAGTCGGTGGCGCTAATAAACCAGTTCCTGACGTACCTCTCCATGCAACCAACAATTCGTTTCCCACATATTATAAAACCAAGTCTTATTGGTAATAGTCACCACATAATGGAAATGTGGATTCAGTTTTTCATCCTTCTCCCTATACATGGACCTGCAAAACAAAACCAATAATTTTAGACGGTTACCAAATTTTTTTATGAATATAACGTGACCATGTTGTTACGAAACAGGTCTACGTGACCATGTTGTCATGAAAAGGGTATTCGTCGCATGTTGTCATGAAAAAGGTATTCGTTACATGTTGTCACGAAAGGAACTTTGTTACCATGTTGTCACGTAACAAATATACTTACATGTTTTTCATGGACTTTAGTAGAGTAGTTTTTATCCATTTGTCCAGGCTATCCAATTCTAGTTGTAAGGGGTCAACCATTGGCTCGGAAAAAGGATACTTCTCTAACTTCTTTTATGATTTTATAAACTTTTGAATTATGGGAAGCAGTGGTGTAGGCGTGTAATGGGCCGGCGGCTTCCTCGACCTTAATGACTTCTCAGGTGAAGAGGACACCATTATTACCTTTGGGGGATTCCTCCTCGGGGATGACATGAAGACATCCGAGAAATTTACCTCACTAACCACCTCGACTAGACGGTTGGGAGTTTTAGAATCCTGAGTAACTTTCGCTTCGTCTTTTGCCCTGTAGTCACTACCCCGATGAGTCTTTGTTTTGGTCGTTGTGCTCCTCTGTCGATTTATCGGCATGACTATCTTCATCGTGATCATCACCGTCCTTTCGGCGTAAATGATTGTCCAGTTTACAACCATCTGTCCCCTCTGCCTTCTGCTCATCAACTTTGTCGTCTGATGCATGCAAATCTTCATCTCCCTTTGCAGACCCCACCTGACTTTCTTTGTTTTCTTCCTTTCTCATTTTTTCTTCTTCTTCTTCTTCTTCTTCTTCTTCTTCTTCTTTTTCCTTTTCTTTCTCTTTTTTTGCTTCTCCTTCTTCTTATTCGTCTTCTTCTTGTTTTTCTTTAGCATTTATACCTTGTTGTTACATGTCTCTCTCTTTCGCATTTTTCTCTTCCTCTCTATATTGGTCATTGCTGGATCTCGAAAAAGACTCATTGGCTGAGACTGGTTTGGCAAGAGGGGGGAGAATGTCGAGGATTTTTTTTGACTTCATTGCATATCAAAGAAATTACATCCATCTTAAACCTACTAAATTCTCGTCGAATAGATTGGACTACAGATTGCAGTTCTGAAAACCGAACCTACGAAAAAGAAAATATTTTCACGATATTTAAATTTATCGTGACAATATTGTCAGAAACAAATTAGTTTCGTGACAACACTGTCAATACATAGTCAAGAAATATTGCAATTTTCTATCTATGTTAACATTTACTATATTATATTATACCTCCAAGTCTGTCAATCTGAGGCCATCGTCAACAGGTTTCCTCTTAGTCTTGTACTGGGGTGATTTCATCTCAGGCTTTGGTAATTCGACGGGACCCCTGATCAGTTTGAATTCGAGCTGAAAACATACAATTAAGCATATAAAAACACAATTATATATACAATTTTATAGCACACAATATCTTACCTCCTTAAAAACAAATTTAAGCTATGTGGGACTCGAACACCCTTCGTCGGCAGCTGTCCATTTCTTGATCAATGGAATCACGTTGGGGTTCAGGACGCGAGCAAACTGTACTGCGCTAAACTTGGGAATACATTCATATCTGGAGCAGGATTAGGAAACCTGGAAGGTGAAGTTTATTGTGCTTATCCTTCCCATAAGATAAGTTCTTCTTTGCCTTCGTGACGAAGTTGGTTACTGAGTCGATGAAAAATTTCCACACTATGTTGCCCCAAGAATAATCGTTAAATACGTCGGGATCGTTCACCATCTTGATGAAATTTTTGTTGGGAAAGTTGACCGCCTTCTCAGACGCGAGGAGGACATTATACATAAAGTGTATGAGAAGAAGGCTTACCCTCTTCTCGTCACCCCAAGTATGGTTGACATGCGTCGCAATAGAAGCAATGTTGCCATACTTAGTACACCGGGTGCATCACATAACATTTCATGGTACAAGCCTTTGTCAACCACGTTCCAGTACTTTTCTCGAGACTCAAAGTCAGGATCAAACTTCAGCCTCGTTATCTAGGCGAACTGTTCTTTGTTGAACTCCCTGGGGCGTCCACTAATCTCAATATAAAGAGTGTCTTTTGACACTCCAGTATCGCCAAAATAGCCTGATCTTAGAATTAGGTGATTAATTATCTTGGACAACTTCATCAGATACGGCAAATCAAGAAACTGCCCCAAACAACTCTTCATGAACAGGTCTCTTTGGGAGCCATTCATCCCAATATCCTCAACAAAACCATTATGATTTCCATGGAAGTTAAACAAATATCCCTCTATGATATCCTCTTCTTGAAAATGCCGGATCCAACCTTGTAAACATATGTAAAAACTACAGTATAATACTCCAAAACATTGTCACGATATATGTGTTCCTGATGAAGTGGTAATGAAACATTGTGTTCGTGACGAAGTTGTCACGAATCATTCTGTTCGTGATGAAGTGGTCATGAAAAATTTTGTTCGCGACGAAGTGGTCACGAAACAATGTGTTCGTGATGAAGTGGTCACGAAACATTGTGTTCTTGAGGAAGTGGTCATGAAACATTTTATTCATGACGAAGTGGTCACAAAATGTTGTGTTCGGGACCACTTTGTTGTACATTGTGATGATTTTGTTGACCCGGAATATCATTATGATGAGTTTGTTGACGTGAACTTTCTTCTTCACAAGCATTTGTAGCTTCCATGATATAGGTGTCGGGATTGAAATCGGATGACCCAGAGGACAGTACTTCGGATTTCTTCAGCTTTTTTTCGCGGGGGTCCCCCGAGACAGACGAGATCGCCGCTTCTTTGTAGGCCATGTGGTTGGGGTTTGGTTTCAGTCGCAGACCACTTTGTGACCCATTCTTGGACTCCGACGAGGCGTGAACTGAGAATCCAAATGTACCTTAGGTGGTCTTCTTGGTGAACCAAACCATGTTTCTTCATCCTGTATGAGTTTCGGTTTGAGAGACGAGGTGTTCTTTTTCATCTTATTGGTTTTGCAGATGAAGGTGGTGTTAACAAGCGGAGGCGAAGAGAAGAGAAAGAGGACGATTAACTCTCGAAAGTTGTAACAATTTTTAGGTCATGAAATTCCAGCTGAAGCGAGAGAGAGAGAGAGAGAGAGAGAGAGAGAGAGAGAGAGAGAGAGAGAGAGAGAGAGAGAGAGAGAGAGAGAGAGAGAGAGAGATACGGTTGATGTGATGGTGATTAGAGGGAGAGTGACCGCCACGAAATAAGGGTAAAACAGATAGTCCAATTTCAAAAAGCAAGGGTAAACATGGTACAAAATATTTCTCTCTCCTCCCAAACTCCTAGTATCCGGACTCAACTAGGAGCTCAGGAAGAGAGAAAATAAAGTTCTCTAATAGACAGTCATGCATAATACGTTGCATCTCACCTCCTCTCCGTCTTCGTCAATACTCATACCAAGAATGTACATTCTTCCTCACCAACAATTTCCATACCCATAAATCACATTCTTCATGGGATTCCAATTACAAATCGTCGCAGAACATTGCCATAGACGGAAACCCTAGAAGTCAATTTTTTATCCTGTTAAAACCATAAAACATCAAGAAAACCAAAATAATTCGTTTTTCAACCATGCAAAGGAAGGTATGATTAATCTCTGCCGCACAACCAGGGTACTCCCGTAAGTTGTTCATGTGACCTGGGTTTCCAGCTAACGTTTGCAAATAATGGCATATTTGGGCAGATAAAATTGAACTCTGAAGTTAGTATGTACGTGACTACAAAGGTACAAAACATTTGACGAAAATCCAGTTCTGGAATTTAAAATTGTGACAATATTGTAATCATTTAGTGACGACGTTGTCACAAAATGAACATATCACGAAGTGGCCATTTTGTGTCAAAATTTTCACAAAACGGTTAGTTCGTGTCGACGTCGTCACGAACTAGTTGTTTCGTGACAATGTTCACAAATTGTGAAAGTATTTATAGTTACACTTGGATTGTATGTAGCGATGAGGTACATTCACACATTCGTCAAACATAGTGAACGATGGGTGAAACCTTCAAGCTACTTGATCAAAAGTAGTGAGACTATCTTAATACCCGTGAAAGAGACATACGAGGAGTTTTTTCAATTATTATATGTCACCCTGCAGCTCTCTTCTTCTACTCATACCCTCGATGTGAAGTACGAGATAGAAGGGTCGGTGTCACCTGTTCGCACTGCGTAGGACCTAAGTTTGAGATGTTATCTGCATCTTCAGAAGGAGAAAACAGATAAATCAAAACTGAATTTGATAGTGGAGATTGAGAATATATCACGTCCAAATGAGGCAGTGTTTCTATTATGCCGTATATAAAGCAGGAGGGTGTGGCTCCGGAGAACGCCAACCACGAATCGACACCAGTTGATACTCCTCGGCTTATATGCGGAGTCCAGCGGTGGTGAGTATAGCTTTATGTGAACCCCAAAGATTACTCACAAGTTGAGTCAACTCTGTCATGTTCAGAGCCGGTGAGTGTATCGTCTGTGAAGCCCAACACCCAATTTTACTCAGCACTAGTTGATGATTTTCTTCAGCCTGGTAATACGTGTCCCGACCCGGGGAGTGTACGGTCCGACGTCGTCTCCCACGAATCGGCCCTACTTGTGTCTGAACTTTCCAATGACCAAAGTAATGGTTCTGCGTGTGTAGGCATGCCACCGCATACTCCTACTTATTTTGGCACACCCCTGACACCGGATCATCACATTCACAAGGAGTGTAATTCGCCTTCAGAAGATCTAACATACTACATGGTTGACGCTGGAATGATGGATATTCATTCTCCAAGCGAAATATACAAATGAGGAATACATATAAAAAAAAGCTTTGAACAGACATTTAACCATGTTCACGATCTACACTCATTTATGCACGAAAACAAAGACGTCTAGTAAATCGTCCCTTCACTTAATTTGCATTGATGACTCGTGTTCTTGGACAGTTCGTGGAGTTAAATTAGGACAAGGTGATGTCTTCGTCGTGAAAAGGTAAACATCTAGTCAAACTATGACCATATAGTCAAGATATCAGGTTCGTGATTGTGTTGACACGAAGTTTTTACACATGGTTTTGTGACGCTGTTTTCAGGTAGATCTCCGAGCACACATGTGCAACGCAATTCAGACAAGGAAGACATGCCCAAGCTATAGCTGCATTTGTCGGGGAGGTTGTAAAACAAAAGTACATCGATCCCGCTTGCTCTCCCTTTAAGCCAATAAACATTATGTGTCACATGAAACAAGATTTTGGAGTGGAGATGGGTTACAAAAAAGCATCGAGGTCAAGGCAGAGTGTACTAGCTTCTTTATTTGGCACTGATGACCAGTCATACCCATGTTATTATCGATGGAACGTTTTTAAAGAATTATTACAAAGGCATGCTGTTTTCTGCATGTGGTATGCACGCGAAAGAAGAAGTTTACCCATTTGCCTTTGGCGTGGTTGATTCGGAATCAAATGAAGCCTAGTTCTACTTCTTGACCTAGTTAAAAGAAGCAATTGGTAAGAGGAGACATATAGCCATTATAGATAGAAACCCATGAATCCTTAGTAGTGTTAAAAAAGTATTCACTAGTTCAGAGCATGGCTTTTCCACATTTCATCTTCCGAAAAACGTGAAATCTAGTTTCAAAGGTTTCTCGAAGGAAATGATACAATTGACGAAGAAAATCCAGGCGTCCGAAATTATCTTCAAAACGACATGGGTCACCATACTTGGGCTCTTTTTTTTTCAACGAGAAGAGGTACTCGGTTATAACGTCCACCAACGTTTGAGTTTCTGAATGCCGTGAACGTCATTCAGAGAGAATTACCGATCGTAAAGTTGTTCGATTTTCTATGCGAGAGAATAAAACAATCTTTTTACGAGCGTAATGAGAAAGCATCGGCAATATTGATGACACTTACACTACAGGCGACCAAACAATTGGTCGATTGTCATGCTAAATCTACTGGAATGCTGGTTTGCCAATCACACCTAATTTAATCATGTTTTTAATACATCTTTGATAACCACTTTTCCCTTTTTGAATACGTGCGGCATTCATCAATGCACGATTTTGAAGTCATTGACAAACATGGCCTAAAGTGAGCCGTAAATTTAAACTTTAAGACATGCACGTGTCGCATCTTTCAAACTGATAACTCTATATGTTTGCATGGCGTCGCAACTTGTTGTTACCGAAACTTTCTTGTTGAGGATGACATTTAAAAATACTATAACACTGAGTATTGGAAAAGTAGTTATACAGGTGTAACCCGTCCACACGACAGTGAAAACACGTGGACATTTCCCGATTAGGTACTACAAAGAATAGTCAGACCACTTTATATTTCCACCCGCGCTGCAGGGCGACCGAAAAAGTAGAGGAAACCTTTTTGCAGGGAAGGTAACACAAAAAGAACAGTCGTGACAACTTGCTGTCGCGAAACACATGTACTTCGTGACAATTTCATCAAGTAATACAAAAGATAGTAGATAGTTTAATTACTGTCTTGACATTGCAAATGTCACTCAAAAACACATAACAAACCATTCATCTAAACGTATTCTTCCATGAACTTCAAAGCTCCATGCCTCAGCAGCTCCATACACATCTTTCTACGGTAAATCAGCATGTAATCTAGGTTTAATTGTGAAAGAGATATACCATGAATCAGGAATTCGGCACCCTTGATGCAAAACATGCCGCAATCACTTCTACAACGAAAACATGTTCAATTTAGTAATTTTCACTCGAATAAATTTACGTAAACATAACAGAATAATTCTTACGAGTCTGTTAGTTGTGGAATTCCCCCATTTATCACCGTAAACGGGTCCAAGTTTCCACCAATAAGGCTAAACACGTAGAGTACTTTGGGTAGGAAGTCATCTAGTTGAAATAGTGAGGAGTCGCTCTTGTCATGCCTTGAAACTATCGAGTCATGCACCGTTAGTATTCTTTGGTGAATGTTAATGACAACAAAATTCTAGTGGTCTGGAACATTGATTGGCATGTATATGTTCTCAACTTCCACCCATAGAACGAGGCACTCTCCACTTTCAAGATCTCCCTGTATCTAGTTAAGCACGTCATCATTCAACGACCAATTGTAGTTCATTGGATCCTCATATTTGACCCATGCATTCCTAGCGTCCATCAACATCTCGAAGAAGAAACTGTCGGTTGTCGTGAATGTGTCATACAATAGATTCAATGTACCCTTCTTCCTGAATTAAAAGTACGCAATACTGATGTGCTACAACAATATTTGTCACACAAAAACAATAGTAAGAGATGAACAAACAAACCTATTCATTGGAATACAACATGTTGTTTTTGACGAATCTTCGCACTAAGCCACTCGAGACGGTTCTAAATATTCCAAAACCACGTCTTCTTCGATACCGTGGCCACCATATAGTCATATAATGTATCCATATTTTCATCATCTTCATCGTATATGGAAGAACTGCATGGTCACGAAGAAGATTTTAGAGACAACTAAGCAAGAAATACTGTATACTCACGAAAGAATAAAAATCAATTTACGCAGTCCCAGAGGAGGTTCCAAACCTATGAAGGAGTCATTCACGCGTTCTATTCAAGTCAGCCCTACGGGGTGGACCCAGTGGATCGGAAAAGGGATACGACATTGTTTTCTTTCGTTTTCCTAGACATCTCAGAATTAAGTACGGGATTCTTGTATGATTAACTTCGACGCCCTGTAAACAATGTAGTATTTATAGCATGATCCAAATCAGGTAGTTATAGGTAATTAAAAATTTTCTGACAACATGGTCACGAACACATATATTTCGAGACCATATTGTCAACAACATACGTTTTAGTGACAATATGGTCATGAAAACAATAGTTAGTGACAATGTTGTCACGAGTTCATCATTTCGTGACGACGTGATAACGAACGACTCATTTCTTGATGATATTGACACGAAATGTATAAAAAATACTTGTGTCAACATCGTCACGAAATGTATACATGGATTTTAGTTTCGAGAGTATCTAAAATATTCATTCCATCACATGCATATGCATTCATAAAATCCAAGGAAAACACTAGAATAATAGATTTCTAACCTTGTTGGAATCGGACGACTCAGAAGATGAGTCGTAGGAAATTTTTTGTCTTTTTCTGCTTTCCATAGAATGACAAGAAATCCTCTTCCTAGAAGATCCGGCCGAGGCTTGTACGTCATTGCTGCTTGAACTCGAAGATGATGTTTTTTTCATCGTTGGTTTGTGCGAGGGGAGAAGGGGCAGTTTTTGGTTTTTTTGGGAGCGAAGACAAAAGAAGACGGAGAGAAGAAAGATAAGTGAATAAAATGAAGTGTCGGTAGTTTTCAAAATTTAAACTAGAAGAAAGATAATAAATTGAAGCGTTTTGACGGGACCGGAGTGGCAGACATATGACGTGTCAAAGAAACGTGAAGAGGCGAAAGTTGGCGTGACAATCAACGCGATGTGTGACAGGTCGGCGTGTGAGCTCTTTAATGCGGAGACAGAGAGAGAGGCTGAGATGGAAGTTAATTATGAGAGAGATTGATTAGCATAATTAATGAAAGGTAGGGATATAATCGTTATTTAAGGTTCAAAAAGTAAGGGTAAACTCGAAACAAAAATATACTCTCTCCTCCGAGCTCCTAGTTGAGTCATTTTTTCAAAAAAAACATTGTTGTAAAATTACCCTATTTTACTGCTAGTTTTGGGAAAATCCCAAACTTAATTGTACCCCTCTTCTCCCTCGTGGCCCGAACATGTACTTTTCACATTTTCCCTCTTTTTATTTTATTAAGTACTAGATAAACCCTTCATCTTTTTTTTTTTTTGTACTAAATAATCGCTCCATTTTTTCTCATCTCCTCTCTTCAAAAATTAGAAAACACACGCAAAAATAATAACTACCGAAGTTCACCGTCAGCAAGGAAGGGTCACATACCGCGATCTGTTCATTTTACGGCCATTCAAACTCGCCGATGCCGTGTCAAAGTCAAAGGTCACTAGAAAAAGTGACGTTATTTCAATCATGATGACGTGGCTCCACAATTTCGACGAATAATATATGCGAAACAAACAAATGTATTAATGTTGTTGACTCCCAATTCAAACACTTAAGAGAGTGGTTTTCCAAAAAACTGTGTCTTAGTGATGAAGCATGATTTTGGTATCCACATCCAAAAGATATATGACACAAGTGAAAGAGAGTCCATTTTAACCACCGCCAAATCAAGTATTCCTTCAATATACGACGAGTAGAGGACCGCTCTAGCCACCGAAAAAACTGAGAATCCAACCAACCGCCAATGAACCTTGCCTACCCCCTTTAGCCTCTAACGTACGACCTCCGCCTTCTCAATGAGCAACAAGTGTTCCATCATCATATTCTTACGCTCTTAGACATGATGGACATATATTCTAACGTAGTATATATTTAGGAAGATTGTATATTAAGAAAATATTCTTGCAAAAACATATAAGAATGTCTTATTTTATGTTAAAGGTTAAAACATCCATTACATCATAGTGTCTACAATTAATTTTTTGTGATCTCTTGCAAGTGGATCATAGATGCATTTATATTGAGAATATTTCAAATAAAAGGTTGTCTAATATAACGAATTAGTTACAAGTAATTCACTATTTACTTTATTTGGTTACAAAACTATAGAAAATAGTTACATGAATGTAAATAATATATGAGCCTTGATCGCACACTTGCTGGGTCATGGCGTTCACTACGACGACCTCGAGGACTCGGGCATCGACTACATGGGGGACACCACAGAAACGAGTCTCCCCAGCCATACACCTCTTCTGATATCACATTGTGAGCAATACTATCAAGGCTGCATCTTCACTCATAAGGTCTCACCGAACATGCACCTCATCGGATACACGAGGACACCTAAGAAGCCTAAGCCACGCCTTGGCATCAACCAAATCATACCACAGAGATAACATCTTTGATAACCGTAGATCCATCTGGATGCCCAAAGGGACCATGGTGCTATGGTTGTCATGCTCATCCGCGTGCCCAATATGAGAGTCACCGTGACGGCTCTAGAAACAAGATATGAGTCCATCGGGGTGCCCGAGTGGGTGTTGGAAATTATTTAACATTTAATGAATATTATTTTATAATATATCATTATATGGCGGAATTATATAATATGATCTAAAATATATTAAAACACATTTTAACATATTCAACAACCGAGACATTACAAATTACTAACATGTCAAAAAACATTTTATTCTAAATATGTTGTCAACAAATTGATCACACTAACAACCTATAAATAATTTATAATTGCAGAATAATTCGTTTAGAAGTGACTTACACGTGAAGTTGTATACAACTTCGTGCGTTGCTAGATCACTCCGGAATTTCTCGCCAATAGGCTCGCCGGAATGGGAATCAGCCTAGCCGGATTCACTGCTCGTAGGATTGGAAGCTCGCTAGACTGCCTGCTCGCCGGACAGGATGCTCGCTGGACAGGATGCTTCACCAAAAAAGGAAATGAGCTTGTGAGCCTGCGGGTCAGTGCGCCTCATTGGAGTTGTGGGACTTGTGCGCCAAGGTGGACATAGACCTGGGAAACGTGGTAGGTGAGGAGGCTCGGGCTGAAGGCGCGCAAGACGTGCGTGAGGACTCAGGCCCACCTGAGGCACCTGGTCGGCTGGAATGGGAAGTTCGCCTGACAGGGAGATCTCGCCGGATTGGCTCTGTTTGCGCGTACGGAGGAAATCGATCCGCCTTTGCTTCCTGAAATAATTTGGCCGAGTATAATGATCTAAAATACACTCAAACAACCACAAATGATTCAATGATAATTCTCTCGGGTTTTTGGGAGATTAAGAAAGTAAGCCCTTTAGATTGAACAACGAGCGAAGGAGAAACACTCAAGAACGACTCAAGAAATCAAGACACTTTTTCTTGATCTCTTTTCTCTCTCAAACCACTCGGCCAAGAACAACACACAGGGGGAAAAAGATGTTGGCCGAGTATTTTGAATTAGGGTTAGGGTTTCAAAAAAACTTTTTATAACTGAGAGAGCGGGCTTAAGTTTGGTCAAAATCCAATTTTGACCCGTTAGTGTTATTTTTAGTTCAGTTTAAAATCATTACTAAGCCCTAATTCATCAATTTGGCCGAGTAAAACATTTTATTTACTCCAAAAATCTATTCGATTTATTTCTAAATAATATTTAACGAATTTAGAACATCTTATTAATTTAATAACAAGTCATTAATTCTTTTAATACTTCTGAAACAAGTACGAAACGAGAAAATAGTTATTTTCATCTTTTATTTATTTGAATCACCAAATTATATTATTATCAATATAATAACATAACATGATTCTTTAAATAAATGTAACAATAAATAACTAATTATTTATTTAATTACTTTAAAAATAATTATCTTAGTGTAAATCACAATTTGCATTCAATGAGAAGATCAATTGTTCTAGTTCAATTAATCTCGTCCGAGAGTCTATTATTTAATCCTTATGGACCCACGTGATTGAAGCTCAAGAATAAAGTACGGACTCAAAAGTTCACAAATTGTTTTCGATTTTTAATTCTTAATATTAGTTGAAACTCTCTAAGTTCATATGCGTTTGTTTTCCGTTTGATGTGACAAACCAATTCGTCACACGATCCATAAAGTATTTACGATATTACCCTTCGTGTGTATCATTCACTCAAAGGAATGTAAAATTACCGTTTTACTCATGAATTATTATTTCATTAACTCTTTTGTTATTTGTGAATGAGAAAAATATAAAGTGAGATGTCTTTACATGTCACATGTTTTATTCAAAGAATGTTCTATTCGATGAATACCAGGTTCGGTTTATTCATTCATACTCTCACAACAAAACATAGTATGATACTAATGCTTCATCATTGTTTCAACACAAATTTTGTATCTGTGAATCACATAATCCAACGAAACAACGTTATGACACCAACCGCTAGATTAGATGAAACTTCAATTAGTCATTGCCAATTGAAAAATCAAATGTCATAAAATGTTACAAGAATATGTATTCATTTTAGGATTACGGTAAATAACAAAATACCCCTCGTATGTGATCTTGGAGTTTCGAGTGATTAAACGGTTTTATCTCGAGTTTCAGAGTATCACAGGTCTTGTCAATGTCTTATTTAAGACATCAAGAATTAATCACAGAGTCACATCTCTCTATATCACAAGATAAGATATCGTGATTCATTAAAATAATCAATACTTAGATTCGATTGCCCTATCGATCTTTAGTTTGCAAACTATTATTTAAACTAGTTACAAGATGGTATCTTGTTAAGTCTGTACTAAGCACCCCTTTTACTGATAACAGTTTTATAGTGTAGCAAACATACATAAACACAAACTTAATTAAGAATGAATATTTAATTTTATTTAATGTTTCAGAAAAACGAAATACAAAAGTATTTATAATGTCTAATAATGAAAATCTTTGCACAAGGAAATCTTTGCACAAAGGTGTTAAGGGAATTCAAACTCCTGAATCTCCTCTTATACAATGGAAAAATCGATTGGGCATTTCATGTCCAGCACTGCAAGAAGTGGATGATGCAAAGTCCCCGAAGCAACTTTGTGTTAGTCGTTTGGTCTCACCCTAGCTAGCCCGGGCTTCGAATGGTAAAAAGGCATCAAGGAGAGGAGTTTCGGCGCCTTTGAGGCCCTCAAAGATGCCTTCCTAACTCATTTTCTCTCCTAATGTCTCAAAAAATAGTTAAGGACGTACTTTTGGTCCATCAGGCCAAAGAATTAGTATTAGTGGAGCGATACGATGACAATGATGCCATCACCATGATTATAGAGGGATCTTGCGAGAGCAATTACCTCAAAAATATCATAGTCCAAGTGCCTGAGAGCATGACAAAACTAATGACCATAACAAGATATTTCATGAGAGTCGATGTTTTCCTAGAAGGTAGGTAAGGTCATGAGCACGACATTTTTTTTATTATCATGACTATGAAATAAGTGAAGGGGGAAGTGGGAGAAAGTGTATTCAAGGGGAGTCTTGCGTCTAACAGCCCCCAGGAAGAGGCCAGAGAGAGGACCCTTCATGGACACCTTTACAAAGCATCACACCTTCACCCTCTTGAATGCTTTCACATGTAGAATTCCCTCCTTGCATTGGTAGAAGTTCACCGCCCCATCCCCATTAAAAAACACCCCGCTGTACGAAAAATAATTTCATAACCAGAACTCACAACAAGGTTGATATGAATATTTATACATGATTTTGTTGTATGAACTAAGTCGATCGATGCATGTGTGGATTTAGAAGATGACAAAGGCATTTGAGTTACTCATCCCGAATTAGAGTGGTCCATTACAAAATGCACAATAGTTGGATATTTGCTAGTGTATATAAGATATTGGCTATTTTATTGCAAGACTATTAATAGTATTGGTTAGGGTTGTTTATCTTGTCCTCTCTTTGTTTTTTGGGACAAGTTTTACATTATAAGATTCCTTGTTGTCGCAAGGTGAGTGGTCTTAAATCTTAACCTCAAATTCTTACTGATTTTGTGGCAAGTCCTAGAGAGGGCGAATCCCCAAATTATATTTTTCAAAGATTTGACGCAACTCCATTAAGAGAGACGTTGAAAAAAAAAAATTATTCCAGTTCAACCTTTTAGGTAAATAAGGTTTCCGAGGGACTCAGTCATGCACATGACTGGACCTACGACTAAATTTCAAAAGCAGACTTTTTAGAAGGGACTTCACGCAACATCTTGTCACCTAGGCAAAATCAAGGTGTTGTAAGCCATATCCAATAAGTCTTGTTTCTTCGTGATAGATAACGTGTCAGGGAGATCTTTGCCTCCTCGTAATTCCCTCGCGATTTTCATCTAAAGCATTAGTGCTTTGACTCGTCACGCTATAACAAGAAATCAGTTTTTTTGTCGAATCAATGGGCTTTAACCCGCGTTGATTCATCTTGAATTATTTTTTTTGTGACGAGATAGACTCTGATACCAACTGAATAACTTGGAATTAAAACCTCAAAGAAAAGGTACCTTAAAACTCAAGCTATCTAGGATTTTACCCTTGTTCAATCACTAACGACCTACTCAAGCGATCTTCAGCGATCAATGTTTATATATCGAAAGAATTACAAACAAAACGAATTTTTTAGAATGAAGAACATTAGATTTAGGCTCAATTACACGATGTTTTTATATGCGTGTTAATCCCACTAATTCTCTCTTCGTCACTCTTACTCTTATGCAGACTCTCTCTCTCTATATATATATATATATATATATATATATATATATATATCTATATATATATATATGACCAAAAAACAGCTCAACATCATCTATTTAAATTGTTTACCTGTTTGCTGAATGTCTAAGGTACCATTGGATATGATCCAAATGGTAATCTTATACAGAATTCCAAATTATGTTATTAAGAGGCCAAACCAAATGAATGATGTGAGTAATACAAGGGTGACAATGGTAATTATATGTAACAGTTACACATGATATACCCATGATGATTCTTTCTAATGTTGAAGTGGTAGGATTTGTGATTTTTGTGTACATACAATAATGTGATACATTATTTTGTAAAATTTTACTCTTGAAACACTTTAAACTGGACGCAGTTTTAGTACTTGGTCGTAAAAGATATTGAGTAGAATAAAAGCTGGTACGATGATTTGGTTTCGATACATAGATATTGCAACTTGATGAACATTGTAGACTCGGAAAACTTGACGAGAGAGGTTAACTATAAGCCTCAATCATGAAGCTTGCGAGCCAAATGCATCACAACAAGCAAAATAAACACGTCGTGCGTATGTATATATATATACACACACACACATAGGCTTTAATCAGGATAAGCTTCAATGACGGAGAACAAAGAGGCGGTTTTGATAATGCGTGAAGAAGAAAAACCACCGTCTTTCAAAAGGTTCTTCCATTCGCTCTGGGTTCTCTCTTTACCACCGGAGCAGTATATAGACATTGAAAGGTTGAAAGTCATGGCCAGGTCGTCATTTAGGCCATTGCCTTCTGGTTCGAAAACGATGTCAACTATGATCACTTTTCCTGTGTCTCTAGGTATTGCTTTCAGGCAATTCTTCAAGATCTTTACACATTCTTCATCTCCCCAATCATGCATTACACACTTCACACGAAACATTAGTACTTTCTTATTAAAATTATTTCGAGCAAATTAGTTTGGCAAAAGTGACGATGTGTAATTTGACGTTTTACAGGAATAGGCTCAAAATCAGGCAAACAAACCTAAATCCTACCATATACATGCGCACTGAATTAAATTAATAAGCCTGAAAGATTCTTGATTCTTCGAATATGTTAAATTTTATTTTATTTTTTTATTTTTGCTTTTTTAATGAAACCTAACCCTTAACTAAGTGTTTAAGTGTCGTTAATCTTAAAATTAATTTACTTAAAGAATACAAAATATAGGTTTAATTATCTAGTTCTAGAATTAGGGTATTATAAGCGCTTGCCTTGAGAAAAACCGCTTCAGCATGAGGGATGATATGAAACATGTCACCGCAGACGTGAGAGACTCCGGGGCATGCCGGCGCGGCGGCGATGATGTTGGGAAGATCGAAGTTGATCCCTTCAACGTGGGGCTGCGATTTGACTATCTCCGCTACGGCCACGCCGGTCCCACCTCCAGCATCCACCACCGATCTCAGACCACCAAAACCATCATACGCTGCCAGAACAGCCCTCATCTCTATCCTGGTTCTGCACTCCATGCAGTCGCTGAACATCTTGGCGTAGACGGGTTTCTCGGCCATGAATCCCCACAGGTCTTTCCCGTGGGCCCGCTCAAAGGCGCTGCAACCCCTGTGCCTCACGCTCTCCGCTAGATAGTTCCATGGAGTGCACATGAACGGGTGAGTGGAAAGAAGGACCACCGAAGCCAGGCTCGCCTCAGGTGATGATGTCAGGAGGCAGGTGGAGAAAGACGTGAGGCCGTAGAGCGTTTTTCCTCCTACGCCGTCCGATGCTGAGAAGATGCCGCGGCGGACGAGGAGCGTCATGATGCGGCTGAGGCAGGCGGTGTCCGGCGAGTCAGCGCCGAGGATTTTGGAGGCAATTTGTGCGAGAGTGATCGGCGCTCCGCCGTTGGAGTTGTTGATGATGTCTGGTATCCGGAGCTCCACTGCACATCTTAATGCCATCGCGTGTACGAACCCGAACATTAACTTGTGTATCTCGGCATGCCCGATTAGATCGGCCTCCGGTTCCATTGAAAGTGAAACTATAGTTTCCATGTATGTTCTATTACTCTTTATGAACGTATGTGGTCGTTATAAAACACTTGCATACAAGTTTTAATAACGTTGTTGCCTTTGATATAAAACACTTGCATACAAGTCTTGTTGCAGCATACTTTCATAGAAGTTATCGGAAACGTGAATGCCTTAGATTTGCATGTGTGTCATATAACTTTCGAAACGTCACATGCTTTTAGAATTATGCCACATACTCGTATATATATATATATATATATATATATATATATATATATATATATATACATACGAGAATATTTAGGGCTATTTAGTATAGGAGTCATATAAGTATAAATATATGTTATTTTAGAAAGCTCAGGTTTAAAACTTCGCCAGTCAAAAGGTTTTGCAAATGTTTTTGGATCAAATTACTTAAATATTTTTCCCCTCATGCATTTTTGTCGCTTGAAAAAAATAAACGTCACTAATAAGCACGGAAAATGAGGTACATTACTTGCTTCACTTATTGAATTTCTTCACTTATTAAAAACGTTTGAATGGAGATAGAAATTTAATTCCACACAAATTTATAACTATTAATTACTTTATTAACTAATTTAATTTTTGAACCATCCACGCATATTCACCAAATAAAATACTCAAATCACTAGTAAAATTTTTGGCTCCCACAGTGAGTCAGATCCGATGTGGGAAGCTCCTACAATGGGTTAGTCCAGTTGTGGGAACTTCTGTTGTAGGAGCTTCCCAAACGAGTCAGTGTCCCATTGTGAGCCGTACATACTGCCATATTGGGATTAGCCCGCTGGTAGACAAAAATCTCACACAGTGGATCAGTCTCGATGTAAGAGGGGCCTAAAAATGGGTAATTTTCGCGCAATAAAGTGCATTTCACGCTGCGACAAAAAACTCCTTCGACAGCGGGTCAGTCTCGATGTGACAGTGGCCCTAAAATGGGTAGTTTTCGTTGTGAAGTATATATATGTTTCATGATTTAATAGGTTAATTCTTAACTAATTTCCAACAAATGGTATAAGAGATCAAATTAGTATTAAAAACAACTAGTAAAAATATTTTACATGAAATTTAAATGCGTGCGATTATGTAAGTAGTTAGGTATTGGCGTTTTTGTATGAGTTTCATTTGTGAATGTATGTGTTTGTGTTTGTGGATGTATCCTTATTCTATATGGCCCTAGGATTGTTTCCGGTTATCGTGCTGATATATTTTTTTAAAAAATATTGAGCCTCAATCATCGAAGACGTTTAAATTTTAAATTGTAAATTGTAAATTTTGTAATCGAGAGGACAATAAGAAAAGGAGCAGCCCCCCGGGAATGGTCGCACGTTTTGGAACGCATGGGTACTAACCCGAAACAGCCCAAGGGACTCAAAGGGAAGGTTTGGGCATGTCACACCTATTCATGGCCGTGTGTCCTAGGACACACGTGTACTAGCTTGGGTCGGGTCCCAAGTCCAACATTCGGAAATTGTTTCCGAATAATTTTAAAACCTTAAATAATTAAATTACATTTATATTATTTTTGAAATAATAAAAATACGTTTAATTATTTGAGTGGGAGATATTGATGTCTTAGTTTTAAAATTCGGACACTTGACATCTCGGCGAAAGACAAGAAGATATAATTAGTTTTATTTTCTATGTATTTTATTTAACGGGTTGTTTTTAGAATTGGACCATTATATATGTTAAATTTATATTTTTATTTATTTATGCTTATCTTAATTCACGTCAAATGTCATATAGGATAGAACGTCAATGCCTTATATAAACTATATGTCATGTTCATGCATCAGTGTAGTTTAGTTTATAAATATAGCTATAAAATTAAACTCAATATACACAAAAATATGATTTTTGCAAAAACTAAGTGAGAGGGTTGTTTATCGTTGAAGCAACCCAAGGTCTCCAACATAAATTTAATTAACGTTGTGTGTGATGAACTAAGAGTCACCCTCGTGGCCCTCCCTTCAATGAGAGAACTTCAGAATCACTTCATTAATTAAATTGTTAATGAACTAAGACTTAAAGAGGAACGATGAAGCAGAGTCTCCCCTAGGAGAACCGTTATCAAAGTAACTTAGATAAAAACCCATATGTCGGTTATACACTTAGACTTATGCATTAAATTAATCCTCCCTAGAGGTTATGTGTTAAACATAAATGACCAAAGTTTATGGTAATTAGTGAGAACTAGAAGCAGTAACTTCTTGGATGGTTCAAACTAAATAGTGATGTGTCACGGCTATGAAAGGCGATTATTTACTGTTTCCCCTAGGAAAAATAATTAATCGTTCCTGTTCATAATACCATGAATTATTTATCGCTTTAACACCGTATTAGGGTTGTTCATGTATTATAATTCAAATTTTGGCACATGCTAAATTTATTTATTTTATTTATTTTCAGCAAAAATGTCTTTTAATCCACTTTAAACTATTTTGAGTTCAAACAAACTCGGGGTGAGAATTACGTTGATTGGAAACTTAACTTTGAGATCGTGCTGACGATGGAAAAGATCAAGTATGTTCTACCAGCCCCGTGTCTTGATGCTCTGAGTAATGACTCGAGAAAAGAGGACAATGACACTTATAATGCATGGATGATATCCGATGATATTTCTTGATGCTACATTTTAGCATCTATGAGCAATGTGTTGCAGTAGTCTCACCATGACATACCCACAACATATGATGTGCTCTACAATCGCCACGAGAAGTTTGGGTCTCATGAACTATCGGATGAAGTCAGGAACTCCAGTTCAAGAACACATGCTTTTGATCATGGGTCACTTGAACGACATGGAGATTCTCGGGTCTGAGATCGATGGACTTACCAAGATCGACATGATCTTGGAGACTCTGACGGACTCCTTTGATAGCTTCCGTCTGTTACACTCCATGAACAAACTTGATTATTCAGTAACCGAGCTCATGAAGGAGTTGCAGACTGCTAATGGACTTCTTTTGAAGAACAAGAAGAGGAACTGTGAAATCAATGTTGCTGAACATAGGGCTCCCACCTCTAGTTCCAGGAAGATGAAGAGAGGTCCTAAAAACGCCAACCGAACGGGATCCACAACTTCTTACAGGAAGGGTGCAGATGGTAAGGGAAAGGACGTCGCAAAGGTGGACAAGTCTAACCACAAATTTCACCACTGCGGAGAAGTCGGCCATTGGAAAAGGAATTGTCCTACCTATCTCAAGACTATCAAAGGGAAAGGTATGAGTCTCTTCACTCAAGCATGTTACACCATAAACAAAGAATCACCCTGGATAGTAGTTTTCGGGGCTTCTGATCATATTGTGTGTAATTAGAATGGTTTTTAGGAAAACTAGACGCTTAAGTGATGGGGAGTTCACATTCAACTAGGGCAATGGAACAAATGTTGGAGCCAGAGCAATCGGGACAGTGAAGCTTAATTTTGGGAACAAAACTTTATTATTGAAGAATGTTTATTAAGTTGCGGATTTTAGCAAGAGCGTTGTTTATTTGGTCGATTAGAAGAACAATTTTTCAAGTTTGAAATCCATAATGGTATTGAGATTTATCTTGATGATTCTTTTATTACTAAAGCTCATCGTGTTGATTAAATAGGTTGTATCTAAATTCGCCGACTATCTTAGACACCGAAGTGATAATGATTCACTAACGAAGCGTGTGAGATTTCATACTGATGACACTTACCTTTTAGACATAATTGCCCGGAAAGGAAAAGAGATTGAAAAAGATGGTCCTTTGAAATCTCTAGGCGTGGGATCCATGACCACGTGCGAATCCTGTCGTGAAGATAAAATAACAAAGAGACGTTTCTCCTTGAAAGATCTAAGAGCCACACAAGTATTGAAACTAGTACATAGTGATGTACGTGGACCGATCAACATCCAGGCAAGAGGAGGCTACGGACACTTCGTAACCTTCACAGATGATTACTCACGTTTTGGTTATATCGTCCTTATGCGAAACAAATCCGATAATTTTAAATTGTTCAAAGAGTATGGGGCATTGGTTGAAAAGCATATGGAGAAACAGATCAAAACTCTTCGATCAGATCGAAGAGTAGAGTAATTTTTTGGAGAGTTCGATTACCTTCTTAGAAAAGAAGACATTAATTCTCGGCTTACAACACATGTGACCCACAGCAAAACGATGTGTCAGAGAGAAGGAATCAAACTCTACTAAATATGGTGAAGTCAATTATGAGCTACTCATCGCTTCCTGACTCGTTCTGGGGATACGCCTAAGAAACAACAGTTTACATTCTGAACCAGGTTCAATCAAAGCTAGTTCCTTGTATACCTTATGAGAGATGGTGTGGTAGAAAATTTGTTCCAAACCACATAAGAATCTGGGGTTGTCCAGCGCATGTGTTGAGACAAAAGACTAGCAAGTTGGCTAGCCGTTCAACATTAAGCCTTTTCGTAGGATATCCCAAAGAGACAAAAGGGTAAATCTTTTATAGTCTTGCAGACAAGAAAACATTTATTAGTACGAGCACTATAGGTTTCTTAAGGAGGACTATATGAAGAATGCAGTACCGAGAAGCTGACTTGTGCTTAAAGAAATGTTGGGTATAGTAACGTGTACTTGACTACCTAGGCCGAGTCATACCCCAACACTGGAAAAACCACAATCGGAACGTCAGCCTACTGTGATTCATCAAAGTAACAGGATTGCACAATAACCTGAACGATATATGTTTCTCGTGGAAGCTTACATAGCAGTCGCGTACAAGGAGGTAGATGATCTGGTATAATTCTCTCAAGCGATGCAAGGTCCCAAAGAAAACCTATGGCAAGAAGCCATGAACAATGAAATGCATTTAATGTATGCCAACGAATCTAGAAATGCGTAGATCCACCCGAAGGTATTAAACCGATTGGATGTAATTATATTTACAAGAAGAAAAGACTTGTGGCGAAGGGTTTCACCCAAAAGAAAGGTATTGATTATGAGAATACCTTCTCGTCAGTCTTGATGCTGAAATCAATCTGCACTCTTTTATCCATTGATGTCGCCCTGGATTATGAAAATTGGCAGGTGGATGTTGTTGGCAGGGATGCCCACAAGAATATTATATATATGAAATTCATGTACAAGATTGCTGAAATGCAATGTATATCACCTCATGGTTTATTACTTGGATTGTGAATAAATGTACCAGCCGGTGTCCAAATAAAATAAAGATTCTTTTGAATGAAACGTTATGACTTCTTCGCTCCTCGTCAATACCTAACTTATTCACAAGTATTAAACGATGGTTGAGGAAATAATAACTAGAAGGGTAAAATGGTAATTTTGAAAGTACCATCTAGTTGATGATATTCATGAAGGGTAATCATTTAATAATGTTCAGTGGATCCGCTCATCACAAATAAGTAGATTTTTTAGTAAAAAAATATATTCATTTGAACCGAGAGTTTTTTTGTGCCAACTCTTTAGTGGAGTCAGCTGACATTGAACTAGAGTTGAGAAATTTTGTGAACTTTGAGTCCAATAGTCCTAGTTAAATCTTTGTTTATTTGGGTCCATGAGGTCACTACGACAAGTCATTAGAGTAGAGTTTGTTAAACTAGAAACTAATTCATAATAAATTAATTTGTTGAACTAGACGTACTTTTCGAAAATGGTCTAACAGGTATTTTTTTCCTTGAGGATAATTGATGTAAAAATGTCAAAATAATATTTTGAATGTCATAATAAGATTTTGAAATTTTTTACAAATTGATTTAAAGTCACACAGCTGAAAATTGGTTTTCAAGTTTAGTGAATTAAATTTTGTTACATGTTATTGTATGGACAATAATGTGAAGGCTTTTCCTTATTTGTAGTGAAAAAATTAGGAAGTAAATATGTGTGTAGACACCTATATGGTCGGCCATGTTGCATCAAGGGAGATAGATAAATATCTCTTTTTATTTGGTGCATTATTGTATATTGGTAATTTCCCAAAAGAAAAGAGGAAATGAATTTCTTTGAGAAGGAAATAAATGTGCTAAGTGGGGAAAACAAGTTCCTCACTTATGACATAGTGTGGCCGGCCATGTACAAGAGAAGGGGAGGAGGAAATCAAATATTGTGTCATGAATACACAATGGAAAAGGCTTGTTACCATTTCTTGTATTTCCTTCTCCTATAAATAAAGCATCACATTGAGATGTGAAAATAAATTTTGATCCTGCTCTCTCTCTCTTTTAGCCGACTATATTTCTCTCTCTCTCTCTCTCTCTCTCTCTCTCTCTCTCTCTCTCTCTCTCTCTCTCTCTCTCTCTCTCTCTCTATCTCTCTTTCTCTCTCTCTCCCCCCCCCCCTCTCTCTCTATCTAAAATACTCTTTTATTTTGGCACCTAGATCCTCACTTGATCTAGAGAATTAGCTTATGATCCAAGACTTGTTCTTGGTTCATATTGTTTAATAGTGCCCACTCACTAAACTCTTCAAACCCTCGAAGACTAGTAGTAAAAACTTTCGCGGTTACTCGAGAATCCAAATACAAAAGGCAGCGAGACAATAATAAGGATCTTCATCCGAGAAGGGACTCCAAGATCAAGCAACAAGAAACATGTTATAAGTCTTTTTCATATTTATTATATATTTTAATTAACAACATGTTCATGCACTTTGTCTAGGTAGTAATAGTTTTACACGTATTAAATGTAATTTTTTATATTTCGCCATATATGATATGATAATTAGTTGTTAAATATTAGATCGATTCCAAAAAATGGTATCAGAGCACGGGTTAAAGTTTAAACATGAACATGATTTTAAAACTATAATAAAAGAAATTGTTTCTGAAATTCGCTTAGATGTTGAATATGCTAGTTTTGTGTTCAACATTTTATTTTATTGCGTATAACTTTAAAATAAATAACATGTTGATTCTGTACATGCTACGGATGCTATAAACACTCATTAAAATCAGTTCTTCTAGATTTTATGTTTACCATAAGCAAAAATAGTTTTTTGACTAGTTTAAAAATTTGTGTACATCGTTAAACTAGCTTTATTGTATTTCTAGTTTAAATTCATTATTGAATGTTTTATGTTATGTTGATTGTTTATATTGTGTAAATCATAAATATGTTAATATAATAAAAAATTTAAATTAAATTAATAAATAAAACACTTCAATAAACTTATTTTCTCAAACACCTTGATCTGACGTACGTTTTAAGTTTTTTTTTTTATTTCTGGACAACTTGTTATGGGGCATAATTTTTTTCTCGGAGATTGAAAATTAGTGTTTCTTAGACCAAATTAAAGGTACGGATGCTAGCTAACCAATGCAATTGGTTTCAGCTCAATCGGATACTGGATGTGTGATTTATGACCTTTTAATTTCGACGTATATGGCAGTCCGCAAGTTTAGGATTTTTAATCTTGATTTTCGACTAATAGCTTATTCCCCTCTTCTTGATGCAACTGTGGCTTATCAACGGTCACGCGCTCAACCACCACGAAGGTTCCTTGAAGAAAGATGACAATCAAACAAAGAAATTTCTTTTAGGGAGATGTAGAATCTCAAAAGCTGTGCAAAAGTGAGACTTTGTATCTCACACACTTTTCTTAGGAAAATAAATTAGAAAAAATATTCGAGTACGTTCCTTGTGCCTTAGTGCATTAGCACTACTCTCCCCTCGCAAATATAATTTTTATGTCTCTTTTTCTAGTTTTCCACTCTATCTCTCTATACTCAAGGAAACGTGTTTCCAAACGTACAAGAGAAGATGTGCCAATTCTAAAAACTAAGTTGGATGGTTGCACGTGTATTTTGCAACCCACGATCCCCAACACTAATGATAGGTGCAAATGTCGCCAGAGTAAGAGTCACCCTCGTGGCCCTCTCTTTAATGGAGTACTCAACGGCCCTTTGCTCTTAACATTGCTTATAGAGCTACGTTCAAAAGTGAAACAATGAGACAAGGCCTCCCATCCGAGGATTTTTTTCAAAGTAGATATTTTGAACGAAGTGGTTGCATGTCTCTAGTGAGAAGTCTCCCAAGACTCCTTAAGAGATAGAGGACATGAGATATGTTCCTTACGCCTCAGTCGTATGAAGTCTCATGTATGCGATTCTTTGAACTAGACCAAATATTTGTTACGCAGTGGGTGTGGTGAGTAGATTCCAATCAAACCCTGGACCCGAGCACTGGGTTTCTGTCAAACATGTTCTCAAGTATCTCCGGAGAACAAGAAACTATATGCTTTCATACTCAGGTGATGACCTGACTATGACGTGATATACTGACTCTGATTTTCATGCGCATAAGGATTCCAGTAAATCCACTTTAGGGTCAGTGTTCATCCTGAATGGTCGATACGTGCTCTGGAGGAGTATAAAGCAATCTTACGTTGCTGACTCGACCATGGAAGCCGAGTATGTGCCAGCTTGCAAAGTTGCAAAGGAGGCTGTTTCGCTTAGAAAATTTCTGATGTACTTGGAAGTAGTTCCAAGTGCTAACGGGCCCATTACACTTCATTGTGATAAAATTGGGGTTGTTGCTGACTGTAAGAAACCAAGAAGTCTTAAGCACTTAAAACACATAGATGATCACTTGGTGCGAGATATTGTCAACAGAGGAGACGTGTAAGTAATAAAGATCTCAACATTGGACAACCTTCCTGATCGCTTCACGAAGCCTTTAACAGGTAAATTTTTTGAGGGACACCTAGAAGGCTTAGGACTAAAAGATCATCCAAGTCTCATTTGAGTCAAGTGGGAGTTTGTTGGGATTTATGCCCACAAAAAAGATAAAAGACATTTAATTCAATTTGTATTCTTTTTGGTGAAAGTTTAAAGAAAGTTAATATTCATTCTTATTTAAGATTATGTCTATGCATGTATGGCTATGCCCTGAAACAGTCATCAACCGAAGTAGTGCTAAGTACTGACTTGACAAGTTATCTTCTTATGACTAGTTTAAATAACAGTTCAAAATCTGAAGATTGACTAGACAATATCAGAGTAATGATTGTTTGAATAAATTAATAATATCTTATCTTGTAATATAGAGAGTTGTGACTTTGTAATTTATTCTTGACATCTTGATGAAGAAATTAAACAAAACCTGTGACAATTTGAAGTTCGAGATAAAACCGTTTAATCCCTCAAACCTCAAAATCAGATACGAGAGGTATTTGGTATTTACATCAATCCTGAAGTAAATACACATTTGATTAGTCAATGCGAAATGTCTAAATGAGTTTTCATTGACCCGATAGGTTGTGTCATAATACTGTTTCGTTGAAATATGTGATTCACATATATGAAATTTGTGTTACAAGAATGCTACAACGTTAGTATCACACCATGCTTTGTTATTTGAGTGTGAGCGAATAAACCAGACCTGGTTTTTAACGAATAAAACAATCATTTAATAAAACATGTGACATGTTATGACATCTCACTTTATGTTTTTCTCGTTCACAAATAATAATAGAGTTGGTGAAATAATTTCAAGGGTAAAATGGTAATTTAACATTCCTCGGACTTAAGAGTACGCAAGGGTAATATCGTAAAATACAACGTGGATTGTGTGAAGAATAGTTTTATCACATCAAACGGAAATATAAATGCATATGAACTTCGAGAGTTTCAATATTGGTCCTTTAGTGGAATCGACTAATATTGAGAATTAAGAGTCGGGAAAATTTATGAACTTTTGTGTCCGAACTTTATTCTAAAGTTTATTTCATGTGGGTCCATAAGGTCTCAATAGTAGACTTACATACGAGATTTTGGTGAACAAGAATAATTGATTTTCTCGTTGAATGTAAATTGTGATTTACACTATGATAATTACTTTTTTCGTAATTTAATAAATAATTAGTTATTTTTAATTACATTTATTTAGTGAATTGAATTGTATTATTATATTGATAATACAATTTTGAAATTCAAATAAATAAAAGATGAAAATAAATATTTTCTCGTTTCGTACTTGTTTGAATACTATGAGCCTTTACTGGAGTTGACCTAACGTAAGCCCGTTCTCCCTGAAATAAAAGAAGGATTTCTCTCTCTAACTCTAACCCTAGCTTCACCCGAAGCTCTCCCCCCTTTCCCTTGAGAGAATCGGCCGAACACACCATAGAGAGAGAGAAAAGAAATTTTGTTTCCCGGTGGCCCTTTTTCGTTTCTTGAGTGTTTGCTTTCTTTCCTTGTTCACACAAAGAGCCCACCCTCTTGATGTCCCGAAAATCCCAGAGAATTATCATTGACTCAACTTGTGGTTGTTTGAGTGATTCTTGGAGTACAGGGCCGGCCATAATTGTCAAATGAGCAGCGATGGATTTTCTTCTGCCTTAGGCGCGCATGAAGGTTGTTCTCGGCCAAAATCAAGGAGCATGACGCAGATTCGCCCCGAAGCAAGAAGATGTTGGAATTTATGCCCACAAAGAAGATTTTTTTGATATTGAATACTTTTGTATTCGGTTTTGTTTTGAATTTATATAAAAATTGAATATCCATTCTTATTTAAGATTATACTCTGAAACTGTTATCAACGAAAGAAGTGCTAAGTACAGACTTGACAAGATATCTTCTTATGACTAATTTAAATAACACTTCACAATCAAAAGATTGATTGCGCAATCGAATTTTAGTAAAGATTCTTAGAATAAATTAAACGACATCTTATCTTGTTATACGGAGATTGTCACTCTGTAATTTATTCTTGATATCTTAATGAAGATATTGAACAAGAACAATGAACTTTTGAAGTTAGAGATAAAACCGTTTAATCATTCGAAACCACAAACTCACATACAAGGGGTATTTTGGTAATTACCTAAATCCTGAACTGAATACATATCTTCTTGTAACACCTTATAACATTTTATTATTCAATGAGCAATGACTAAATTTAGTTTTATTAACCCGATAATTGGTGTCATAGTATTGTTTCGTTGAAATATGTGATTCACAGATATGGAATTTTTGTTGAAACAATGCTAATGCATAATTATCACACCATGCTCTCTTATGAGATTGTAAGCGAATAAACCAGGCCTGATATTCATCGAATAAAGAATTCTTTGAAATAAAACATGTGACATGTTGAGACATATCACTTTATGTTTTTCTCGTTCACAAATATAAAAGGAGTGGGTGAAATAATAACTCAAGGGTAAAACGGTAATTTTACATTCCTCTGAGTTAATGATACACACAAAGGGTAATATCGTAAAATACATTGTGGACCGTGTGAAGAATAGTTTTGTCACATGAAACGAAAATATAAGCGCATATGAACTTAGAGATGTTCAATATTGGTCCTTTAGTGGAATCGACTAATATTAAGAATTAAAAGTAGGAAAACATTTATAAACTTCCGTGTCCGAGCTTTATTCTAAAGCTTCGTTCATGTGTGTCCATAAGGTCTCAATGATAGACTCTCAGAAGAGCTTTTCGTGACAAGAATTTATTGATTTTCTCATTCAACGTAAATTGTGATTTACTATAAGAAAATTATTTTCTTAGTAATTAAATAACTAATTGGTTATTTAATATTACATTTATTTAATGAATTGTATTATGTTAGTATATTGATAATAATATAATTTGATTATTCAAATAAATAAAAGATGAAAATAAATACTTTTGACATAACTTAAAACCATTCCCTTTAATATAAAAGAAGCGTTTACTCACTTTTCTCTTGACCGAATTTCTCACGCATACTCTCTTCCCCCTAACCCTCTTTGGCCGACTTTTTTTCTCTCCCCAAAGAGAGAAAGAGAGAGTGATGTTAGGATTGGTGCCCACAAAGGAGATATTAGACATTAAGATATTTTGTATTTGATTTTGTTGAAACATTAATAAAATTAAATATTCATTCTTTATAATTATGTTTGTGTTTATGTATGAATGCTACGCTCTGAAATTGTTATCAACAAAACGGGTGCTAAGTACAGACTTGACAAGATAGCCCATTGTGAGTAGTTTAAACATTGGTTCGCAATCTTAAGATCGATAGATCAATCAAATCTAAGTAATGATTGTTTGAATGAATCATGATATCTTATCTTGTGATATACAGAGTTGTGACTCTGTGTTTCATTCTTGATATCTTATAGAAGATATTGAACAAGACCGATGATACTTAGAAGCTCGAGATAAAACCGTTTAATACGAGAGGTACTTTGGTATTTACTTAAATCCTAAAGTGAATACATAATTGATATTACACCTTATGTCATTTGATTTTTCAATGGGAAATAACTAAGTTATAGTTGCATCTGACCCGACGGTTGGTGTCATAACGTTGTCATACTGGGTTATGAGATTCAAAGATATGGAATTCATGTTGAAACAATGCAGATACATTAGTATCACACTATGCTTTGTTATGAAAGTGTGAATGAATAAACCTGGTTGGGTATTCATAGAATGAAAATATTCGTTGATTAAAACTTCTGACATGTAAAGACATCTCACTCTATGTTTTTCTCATTCACAAATAATAACTCAAGGGATAAAACGATAATTTTACATTCCTCTGAGTTAATGATACACATGAAGGGTAATATCGTAAAGTAATTTGTGGATCGTGTGAAGAATTGTTTGTCACATCAAACGGAAAATATAAGCACATGAACTTAGAGAGTCTCAGTATTAGTCCATTAGTGGAATCAACTAATATTATGAATTAAAAGACGAAAAAGGTTTGTGAACTTTTGAGTCCGATCTTTATTCTAAAGCTCCGTTCATATGCGTCCATAAGGTCTCAATGATAGACACTTAGAAGAGATTAAATGAACAAGAATAAATGATTTTCTCATTGAATATA
This sequence comes from Urtica urens, assembly GCA_958296335.1. Taxonomy (NCBI): domain Eukaryota; kingdom Viridiplantae; phylum Streptophyta; class Magnoliopsida; order Rosales; family Urticaceae; genus Urtica; species Urtica urens. The sequence goes on from OY282525.1 coordinate 7,507,691, forward strand.
AATTGTAATTTATATCGAGAAAGTTATTTTCTAAATAGCTTGATAAATATTTAGTTATTTGTTGTTACATTTATTTGATGAGTCGTATTGTATAATTATATAGATAATAATACATTTGAGTTATTCAAATAAAAGAAAGAAGAAAATAAATATTTTCTCATTTCGTACTTATTTGTGAAGTATGAAATTATTTAATGAAATGTCATTAATAAATGAGAGTTCTAAATTAATTGAATTTAGAAATAAATCAAAAGAATTTGGGAATAAAATAAATCAATTTGGCCGAGTATTAGGATGAGTGTTGGCCGAATTCCTTAAGTGATTAGGTAATGGGTTTGACCCACCTTAAGCCCGTTTGACTTGCTTATATAAGGGCTTAAGGAAACCCTAATCACAGCTCAACCCTAAGAATATTTTCGGCCAAAGCACCCTCTCCCCTCTCTTGTGAGTCTCGGCCAAAATCCCTCAGAGAAAACAAATAGAGAAAAAATATTTTCTTCTTTCTTTGAGTGATGCCCTTATTCCCGAGTGTTCATAGAAGAGCTCACCCTCTCAATCTCACTATAATTCTAAGTGTATTATATTTGATTCTATATTATGGTGTTTGGGTGATTTGTTTTTCATTAGGGCCGGCCAATCCCTTGAAGAAATTGATTTATTATCAATTTGAAGGTTAACCAATCCCTGCCGGATCCAATCCGGCCAGAATGCTCCATTCAGGCAAGCTATCCCTGTCCGGCAAAGTCCCAGGCTCGCAATCCTCATGTCCGGCGAGTCATCCTCCTGTCCGGCGAGTTCTCCTAGGCGCAGATGAACCTTGTCCGGCGAAAGTGTCCAGGCGCAAGGTCTGTCTGGAGAGCCTCCTTGTTCTAGTCCGGCAAAGGCTCCCAAGCGCACAGGTCCTCCTATCCCGCGAGCCTTGTATCCGACGAGCCTCTTTGTCCGGCGAAGGCCCTGTCCGGCGAGACTGCTTTCCATGTCCTGCCGGTTTGCTCCCTAGCCCATCCGACGAGCCTTTTTCACCAGATTGACTCGACGAAGCCTTCAGGAGAAAGCTAGCAACGTCTGGATTGTTTATAATCTCAATTGTAAGTATTCTCATCGAATTGGATCTACGAATATAAATTCTTTATAAGTTGCTAGATTGTTTGTTCAATTTGTTGATCACGTGTTTAGAATAAAAAGTTTATTGACATGTTAATAATTTTTAATGCCTAGGTTAATTAAATATATTAAAAATAGTTTTAATATGTTAGATCTAATTATATAATTCCGCCATGCTAGATATGTGATATAATTAATTGTTTAATCGTTAAATAAATTCCAACAAAGTGAAATTTTATTTCTCCAAAAAGCCTTGGTTTATCCATTCCTCCCTTGTTCCCATAATGAGCCCACTCTCTTGATCTTCTAAAAACTCCCAGAGATATATCATTGATTCAACTTGTGATTGTTTGTGTTAAAATTCATATACATTGCCGGCAACTTTTTGGAGCAACGGAGCGAGGATGATTTTGTGACATCCTAGGCGCGCGTGGGAAGGAGAATCGGCCGAGTACTTGGACGCACATCCCGAGGCAGAATCTTGCAAATCCGAACCTCATGTAAGTCTTCTTGAAACGAAAAAAATTAGAGCTAAATAAATTCCAACAAATGGTATCACAGCTAATAAAGGCATTAAAAATTAGGTTTAATGACTAGTTTTTAAATTTGTTTGACTAGTTGGTGTTGGCGTTTTTTGTATGATTGTTTGTTGCATTATGAATATTATAAAAGTGTGAATGTGTTTATGGATGGATCCTCATTGATATGGCCGTAGGAATTTGTTTCCGATTATCGCCCCGGTTTTTAATTTAATTTAAAATTGTGAGCTTCAATTTGCGAGGACATTTGAATAGTAATTTAAATTTATAGTAATCCTGACGACAAGAAGACAAGGGAGGCAGCACCTCGGTCTTGGCCGCATGTTGGATAATGTGTGGGGGCTGACCCGGGACATCAAATGACGCGTCACAAGATCCCTTGGCCGGTTTTGGACTTGAAGATTAAATTTGTTTAATTTTCAATTATTCCTTTTTTGGTTGTATTTAGAAATGGGCCATTGGACGAGTTAAATATTTTATGCTTTAAAATTATTTAATCTCATTGCATATCACCTCACATGTCATATAGGATATAACGCCAACATCATTTTAAAATGAATTGTTTATGTAGTTTATAATTGATTAAAAGGTTATAACAATTGTAAATTGATTTTCAAAGAATATGATTTTTTTCAAAAACTAAGTGGGAGGGTTGTTTATCTTTGAAGCAACCCAAAGTCCCCGACACGAGTTTAATTAATTAAATGTGTAATGAACTAAGAGTCACACATAGTGGCCCTCCCATCAATGAGAGTACTTCGGAAGAATTTTGTTGATAAAAATGTTACGAACTAAGTCTTAAAGAGAAACGATGGAGCGGGGTCTCCACATAGGTGAACCGTCTTCAAACTGACTTGATTAAATACCCACGTGTCAGTTTCACATTTAGACTTATATGTTAAAGTAATCCTCACATAGAGGCCCTGCATTAAAAATAAGTGACCAAAGATTTATGATAATTAGTAAGAACTAGAAGTTGTGACTTCTAGCATGGTTCGAACTAAATAATGATGTGTCACGACTATGAAAGACGGTTAATTACTGATTCTCCATAGGAGTAATTATCTTTTTTTGTTCATAATACCATGAATTATTTAAGGCTTTCCTCACCATATAAGGATTGTTCATGCATGTAAATCAAAACTGTAGCACGTACTAAAGTTATTTACTTTTATTTATGTTTTCAGCAAAATGTCTTTTAACGCACTACAAACGATTTTAAGTTCTAACAAACTCGAGGGTGAGAATTACGTTGAGTGGAAATGTAACCTCGACATCATACTGACGGTCCAAAAGCACAAGTATGTTCTCACGACCCCATGTCCCTTTCCTCAGAGTGCTGAATCGAGTAAGGAGTACAACGACGCCTATGATGCGTGGATGAGGTCCGATGAAATTGCTAGGTGCTACATCTTAGAATCTATGAGCAACGTGTTGCAGTAATCTCATCGTGACATGGCCACAACACATGACATGCTATACAATCTCCATGAGATGTTCGGATGTCATGCGCGTCAGGCGAGGCAGCAAGCTATCCACAGTTTTATGAACTGCATGATGAAGCCAGGATCTTCGGTTCGGAAACACATGCTACTGATCATGGGTCACCAGAACGACATGGAGATTATGGGTTTTAAGATCGACGGAGAGACCAAGATAGACATGATCTTGGAAACTCTGACGGACTCATTCGTTAGCTTCCGTCTGAACTACTCCATGAACAAGCTTGACTACACAGTGACTGAGCTTAGGAAAGAGTTACAGACTGCCGATGGACTTCTCCCTAAGAATAAGAAGAAGTATGGGGAATTCAATGTTGCTGAACATAGGACCTTGACTTCAGGTTCTAAGAGGATGGTGAGAAGACCCAAAAACGCCAACCAAATGGGTTCCAAGAAGCCTTATAATGAGGTTGTGGATGCTAAGGGAAAAGGCGTCACAAAGGTGGACAAGTCTGAGTACAAATGTCACCATTGCGGAGAAGCTGACCATTGGCAAAGGAATTGTCCTACCTACCTTAAGAGTGTCAAGGGGAAAAGTATGAACTTTGTTACTCAAGCTTGTTACACGACAAACAAGGCGTTGCCCAGGATTTTTGACTGCGGGGCTTCTGACCACATTGTATGTAATTTGAATGGTTTCAGGAAAATCAAGAGCTTAGGTGACAGAGAGTTTGCGTTCAATTGGGGTGATGGATTGAAGGTCGGAGCAAGATCTGTCAGGACCATGCAGCTCAAGTTTGGAGATAAGACATTAGTATTGACGCCTTCATTTAATTTGGTCGTTTAGAAGAACATTAGTACTACAGCTCATCGTGTAGATTCTATTTATTTTCTATATCCTAATGAGACGACAATCTTGGATACCGAAGTGAATAAATTTTTACTCGGGAAGGGTAAGAAGTTTCATGATGATGAAACTGACGACACATATCTACGGCACTTACGTCTTGGACATATTGGCTTAGATAGGATTGAGAGATTAACAAAGAATGGTCCTTTGAACTCTCTAATCGTGGGATCCATTCCCACGTGTGAGTCATGTCTTGAGGGCAAAATGAGCAAGAGACGTTTCTCTTCGAAGGGTCTAAGAGCCACACAGGTGTTGGAGCTCGTACATAGTGATGTATGTGGTCCAATCAACATCCAGCCAGGAGGAGGTTACGAATATTTTGTAACCTTCACTGATGAATACTCAAAGTTTGGTCATGTCTACCTTATGCAACATAAGTCGGATATCTTTGAAATGTTCAAAGAGTATAAGGCTTTAGTTGAGAAGCAGACGGAGAAACAGATCAAAACTTTTCAATCACATCGAGGGGGAGAGCACTTGTCTGGAGAGTTCAAAGACTTTCTTAGAGAAGAAGGCATTCATTCTCAGCTTAGAGCACCAGGCGCTCCGCAGCAAAACGGTGTTTTAGAGAGAAGGAATCGAACTCTACTAGATATGGTGAGATCGATGATGAGTTACTCATCACTTCCCGACTCGTTCTGGGGATATGCTTTAGAAGTGGCTGCTTACATTCTGAACCAGGTTCCGTCAAAGACGGTCCCTGGTACTCCCTATGAGAGATGGAGTGGTAGAAAATCTGCTTTACACCACGTCCATATCTGTGATTGTCCAGTACATGTGTTGAGACAACAGACTAGCAAGCTGGCTAGTCGTTTAGAAAAGTTCGTTAGCACGAACGCCAGGTTTCTGGAAGCAGACTATATGAAGAATTCTGTACCGAGTAGCAGACTTGTACTAAACGAACTGTTGGGTGAAGTAGCTGGTACATGGGTATCGGATAGACTTTCACTGCTGTCGCATATCATGAGCAAGAAGCCATGAACGTTGAAATGCATCCGATGTATGTCAACGAAGTCTAGAAGCTTGTAAATATACCCAAAGGCATCATGCATGTTGGATGTAAATGGATCTACAAGAAGAAAAGAGGACCAGATGGAAATTTTGAGACATTTAAGGCACAACTAGTGGCGAAGGGGTTCACATAGAAGGAAGGTATCGACTATGAAGATACCTTCTCGCCAGTCGCGATGCTGAAGTCCATCTGTACTCTTTTATCCAATGTTGTCGCCCTTGATTATGAAATCAGGGAGATGATGTCAAGACGGCATTTCTAAATTGAAGTCTTGATGAGAGCATATATATGGGTCAAACCAGACGGGTACATGGAGAAAGGCCAACACTACAAGGTTTGTGAATTATTGAAGTCCATTTATGGACTGAAGCAAGCATCTAGATCGTGGATTATCAAATTCGACGAGACTGTAAAAAGCTACGGCTTTGATCAGTCAGTAGATGAGCCATGCGTATATAAGATGATAAATGATAACAAAGTGTTCTTCTTACTCTTATATGTGGATGACATACTACTCATTGATAATGATGTTGGAAAGTTATCAGAGGTTAAGATATGGGTGTCAAAGCAATTTGAGATGAAGGATATAGGAGAAGCGGCTTACATTTTGGGTATTTAGATCTTTAGAGATCGGAAGAACCAAAAGTTAGCGCTTTCTTAAGAATCTTATATTGATAAGATTATGGATCGCTTTAGTATGCAAGACTCCAAGAAATGATTGTTACCTTTCAGACATGTAGTGGATCTCTCAAGTGAGCAGTCTCCCAAGACTCCTCAAGAGGTTGAAGACATGAGACATATTCCTTACGCTTCACCCCATAGAAAGTCTCATGTATGCTCTGCTTTGCACAATGTCAGATATTTGCTACGCAGTGGGCGTGGTAAGTAGTTTTCAGTCATACCCTAGACCCGAGCACTGGGTTGCTGTCAAGCATGTTTTCAAGTATATTCGGAGAACGAGAAACTACATGCTTGCAACTGTAAGGAGCAAAGAAGTCACAAGCGCTCTAAACACATAGAGCGGAAGTATCACCTGGTACGAGATATCATTTGCAGAGGGGACGCCGAAGTCATGAAGATCTCAAGTTTAGACAATCTTGCTGATCCCTTCACGAAGCCTTTTACGAGTAAAGTCTTTGAGGGACACCTAGAAGGATTTGGATTGAAGGATCATTCGCATCTCCTTTGAGTCAAACGGAAATCGAATGCATGTGAACTAATATTAAGAATTAAAAATCGGAAAAAGTTTGTGAACATTTGCGTCCGTACTTTATTCTAAAACTTCGTTCATGTGGGTCCATGAGGTCTCAAAGATAGACTCTCGGACGAGATTTAGTGAACTATACTATTTGATTTTCTCATTAAATGTAAATTGTGATTTACACTAAGAAATTATTTTCTATGTAAAATAAATACTTAGTAATTTATTATTACATTTTTTTAATGAATCATATTATGTTATTATATTGATAATAATACAATTTAGTGATTCAAATAAATAAAAGATGAAAATAAATATTTTTCTCGTTTCGTACTTGTTTGCATATTATGAAAAGAATTAATGAGTCGTCATTAAATAAAGAAAAAGACATTTTAAATTAATTAATTATTATTTTAGATATAAATAAATAAATTTGGGAATGAAAATAATTGTATAGCCGGCCTGATTAGTAAATTACGGCTGGAAATTAATTTTGAAACTCATTAAAAAGAGTTTTGGGCTTAAGTTTGACTAACGGGACAAAATTGGATTTTGACCTAATTTGAACCATTTCTCTCTTATATAAAAAGGTAACTTTGTTGGAAATTGGTTAACGATTAACTAATAATATTATATAACATATCTAAATATGGCGGAATTATATAATATAATCTAATATATTAAAATTTATTTTTAACATATTCAATAAACTTAGGTATTAAAAATTACTAACATATCAATAAACTATTCTAAACATGTTATCAATAATTGAACAATTCAATCTAGCAACATATAAACGATTATAAAATTGCAAACTAGTTTGTTAGAAAGGACTTACACGTGAGATTGTAAACAACCTCGTGTGTGGCTCGCTTTCGTCGGAATGCCTCGTCAATCGCCTAGAAAACCCAATTGGATTGGGCGTTGGATCACCGGAGATGAAGGCTCGCCGAAATGGAGGTTCCCCAGAATGGAAGCTCACCGGAATCGAAATTTTGGGCTCGCCGGATTGGATATCTGAAGGCTTGCCGGACTGGGATGAATTTGAGTCGCTTGAATGGACTACTGGCTCGCCGAGCAGGAGGCAGACATGCCGGATACGTGCGTCTGTGGGCTTTGGCTGGTCTTTGTGCCTAGCTGGAGTCCCACACTTGTGCATCTAGGTGGAGGGTTGTTGGACCCACATGGCAGGTGCCGCACACCTGACGTGAGGGATGGAGGACGAGCAGGGAAGAGCAGACCCACTTGGTGGCTGGCTGGCCTGTTGACTCTTGTTGGCCAGTTGTGCTTGGCTGGCTGGCAGGTTTACCTTATGTGTGTCTAGCTCGTTTCTCTCGTCTTTTGGCTCACCCTGTGCAATTAAAGACTCACACAAACACCACAAGTGATTCGGGGATAATTCTCTCAGATTTTATGGGAGATTAAGAGAGTGGGCTCTTCGATTTGAACAACGGAGAGTGGAATCACTCAAAAAACAAGATTGAGACTCAAGAAACTATTTTTTGATCTCTCTTTCCCTCTCTAAGTCTCGGCCAAGACTCACACAAGGGGATGGAAGATGGTCGAGTGAAATAATGATTCAATTAGGGTTAGGGTTTCAAAAATCCCATTTTATATTAGAAAGAATAGGCTTCACTTAGGTCAAAATCCATTTTTGAACCGTTAGTCAAACTTAACCCCAATGATCTTTTTAAAATTCATCAATTTCCCATCCCTAATTCATCAATTATGGCGGAGTAAATCATTTAATATTCTCCATAACATATTTGATTTATTTTTAAAATAATATTTAATTAATTTAGAACATCTCAGTTATTTAATGATAATTCATTATTTCTTTTCATAATATGCAAACAAGTACGAAACGAAAGAATGTTTATTTTCATCTTTTATTTATTTGAATCATCAAATTATATTATTATCAATATAATAACATAATATGATTCATTAAATAAATGTATTATTAAATAACCAATTATTTGTTTAATTACATAAAAAATAATTTTCATAGTGTAATTCACAATTTACATTCAATGAGAAAATCATTCTAGTTCAATAGATCTCGTTTGAGAGTCTATCACTGAGACCTTATGGACTCACATGAACGAAACTTTAGAAGAAAGTTCAGACTCAAAAGTTCACTAACTTTTTTCGACTTTTAATTCTTAATATTAGTCGATTCCTCTAAAGGACTAACATTGAAACTGTCTAAGTTCATTTGTGGTTGTTTTCCGTTTGATGAGACAAAACAATTCTTCACATAATCCACAGATTATTTTACAATATTACATTTCGTGTGTATCATTAACTCAGAGGAATGTAAAATTATCGTTTTACGCCTTGAGTTATTATTTCACCAACTCATTTGTTATTTGTGAACGAAAAAAACATAAAGTGAGATGTCTATACATATCACATGTTTTATTTAAAGAAAGTTCTATTCGATGAATACCAGGACCGGTTTATTCATTCACACTCTCATAACAAATTATGGTGTGATACTAATGTCTCCTTGTTTCAACACGAATTTTGTATACTAATGAATTACATAATCCAACCATACAACATTATGACAGCAACTGTCAGGTCAGATGAAAATTCATTTAGTTATTGCCCATTGACAAATCAAATGTCATAAAGTGTTACAAGAATATATGTATTCACTTCAGGATTTAGGTAATTACCAAAATACACCTCGTATGTGATCTTGAAGTTTTGAGTGATTAAACGATTTTATCTCGAGCTTAAAAGTATCACTGGTCTTGTTCAACGTCTTCATTAAGACATCAAGAATAAATCACAGAGTCACAACTCTCTATATCACAAGATAAGATATCGTTGATTTATTCAAACAATCAATACTTATATTCGATTGCCCTATTAATCTTTAGATTACGAGCTACTATTTAAACTAGTCATAAGAGGGTATCTTGTCAAGTCTGTACATAGCACCTCTTCCGTTGATGACAGTTTTAGAAGGTAGCAAACATACATAAACAGAAACTTTAAATAAGAATGAATATTTAATTTTATTTAATATTTCAGTAAACGAAATACAAAATGTATTTATAATGTCTAATATCTCCTTTGTGGGCACAAATCCGAACAAGCTTGTCACTCGAAAACCCTAACCCTAATTATGAGTCTCGGCCAAACCCTTCCCTTGTGTGTGTTGTGCAGCCGAGAGAGAGAGACACAGAGAAGAGAGACAAACGTTTTCTCTTGAGAGATTTCCTTCTTGAGTTCAATTCCCTTCTTCCCTCGTTCGCCCAAAAAGAGCCCACCCTCTTGATCTCTAAAAACCCAAGATTGTTATCATTGAATCATTCGTGGTGTTTGTGTGAGATTTTGATTTAAACAGAGTCAACCAAAAATTCAGCTCAAGGCGAGAAGGCTAGGCGTGCACAAGGCAATCCGGCGTTAGGCAAGGCACAAACCGGGGAGGGACTTAGGCGCGCAATTCCGACCAGATTCGTGGCGCATCCGAGGTCTCATTCTGGCAGGTGCGTGGCACGTTTATCTGGCCGGCGAGAGCGGGCGCATAGGCGTGTCTTGAGTAATGAGCAGCGAGCGGCAACGCTGGTCAGCGCGCCGTTCCGGTGAGCAGCAAGTTGCACATGCGTGCAGGTCCTTCCGGCGGTGTCTCACGGGTGCAGGCTGGTCTCCTTCAGGCGACTCATAGGCACGCATCCAATGACCTCTTCCCGAGAGAAAATAGGTGCGCATAAACCCTATTTTGACGTGCATTTTTATACAGCGAAAATTATACGATGCGAGAGGAACTACATTGGAGCTATGCTCAATGACGAGGGAGAGTGGCTCAAAGACAAAAAAATCATTGGGAATTACTTACAAGGTAAATACCGATAAATTTTTAGTCCATTTATCATGCTTTCCCATTAGATCTTCAAAATATTGTTCACAATGATCTATATGCGGAGGAGAATGCTAAAATCTCCAGAGTTCCGAGCGAAGAAGAAATAAAGAAGATAGTGTGGTGGATGAATTCCTTGAAGGCACCGGGACCCAACGGTTTCCAGGGAGTATATTATAGAGTATTTTGGAATATAGTGAGAAAAGATTTGTGTTGCTTAATCCAAGAATTTTTGTTCTTTGGGATTATGCATGAACAAACAGTCTTCACGCATCTGATCCTTATCCCAAATGGAGACAACTCAAACTTTTTTGACAAGAAGAGGCCGATAAGTCTGTCCAACTTTTATTTTAAAATTATCACTAAAATTTTAACAACAAGACTTTGCAGATATCTGAAAAGATGGATCAGTCCCACTTAATCTGACTTTTTCCTGGTATATGGATTGCTGAGAATTCCTTGTTGGCAAGGGAAGTGATTTCTTGATGAAGAAGAAGAAAGGTAATGAAGGAATTATTGGGATTAAACATGATATGACCATAGTCTATGATAGGCTTGAGTTGAGTTTTTTAATTGATGTATTAAAAGCTTTATGACCTGATTCTCACGTGATCAAACTAATTGAAGCTTGTATTACTTCAGCGTCACGAACGATCCTTCTCAATGGTGCTCTCCTTAAAAGATTTAGACTGGCTAGGGGTGTTCGGCAAGGTGACCCTCTTTCCCCTTATTTGTTTATCGTTGCACCTGATATTCTAAGAAGATTATTGGCGAGGGCGGAATGGTTAGGAAAGTTCTCACGGATTAAGATAGGCATGAATATTGCCTCGATCTCGCACCTCATTTTTGTCGACAATAAAATGATTTTTTGCAAGGCTAACTAGAGAGGACTTGAAGAACTCATGCAATCTTTGAAGACGCACGAGACGTGGTCGGATCAAAAACTTAATAAACAGAAATAATGAGTTTTCTTCTCAAAAAATGTTGTAGTGGAGACTATAGAATCTCTCACAGTTTATGGGCATGGAAGACTATGACCATGAAATCTCCTATCTTGGCAATCTTTTGTTCTTGGGCATGAAATGTCAAAGGGATATGAATTTCTGAAGCTCAAAGTCCTAGGAAGGATGGATGGGTGGATGACGAGATACATCTCCAAAGCAGGAAGAAGTACACTAGTCAAGGAAGTGGTGCAAAGTGTGTCATCCTACGCATTTTCTACTATCAAATTTCCTAAAATGTTATGGAAAGATATTGAGAATGCTATTCGGGAATTCGGGTGGAAGGGAGAGGTGAATGGAAAAATATAGAGCGGTGACAAGTTGGAAGAAAATTTTCCGATCAAAATCTTTGGGGGTGTCTGCTTTAAAAATATCAAACAGTTTAATAAAGTCTTCATTGCAAAACTAACCTTGAATATGATGAGTAAGCCGAATCAGTTCTAGGTTGAGATCTTTTTGCCTAATATTGCTGGAACAGTTCCTTCTTGAACAATATCTTTCCAGGGCATGTTTCTAATACCTGGAAATATATTTATAGTATGTGTGAGCTTATAAAAGAAAATATATTCTTCATCATCGCAAATGGAAAAATGAATTATATTTGACCACTGACTAGAAGGAGAGTCGTTTATGGTTTCAACAGGCTCTGCAAAAGATAAAGAAGTTAAAGTTGAATATCTTTTCAACGTTGGAGAAAGTCAATGGGATCCAGGAAAAGTTAAATTTTGGTGTGGTGATGCAAGGACTCGGGAAGTTCTCAACTTATTTCCTCTTTCGAAGAGCCTTGATCAAGTTGTTTGGAAAAACGCCAAGAATGGGTTGAAGAGAGCTTACGATAGTTTTATGGGAGTTGCATTCGATCCAACATATGATATTTGGAAACCGGTGTGGAATTTCATGTTGAATTTCATATTCAAACTTATGCTGTTGAGGTTGGGCAATATTTGCTTTTCGCCGGCTTCTAACCTAGCCAGGGGATTCTCTACTTATGATACTTGTTGCAGAATCTGTAACAAAACCCCAAAAACCATTCCGCACCTTTTCTTTTAGTACAATTTGGCGAGGAAAATATGGTTCGTGATTGTGCTAGAGAAGAGATGGATCAATATAGGGTGGAGATTATATGTGGATTGTTTTAGTGAATGAAATTGTTTTGTGCGATGAAGATACGGCGAAAATTATGGGCAAAGATTATTTCATTTGAGTAAGTGTGGCAATCATCGAAGTGATGGAAGTACCAAAACTGTTGGAATAAGTCTAGAGTTAAGAAAAATTATCATTACTCATACTAATGGCGGAATATAAAATTTCTTTACAAGTAAAATATTTTCTCTGCCCTTTCTCTTCTAACATGGCCGGCCATCTCAAGCTTATTTATTTCCTTCTCAAGGAAATTCATTTCCTCTTTTCCTCAACACTTAACTTATTTTAGACTTAGCTTCTAATTTAAACATCCTACTATAATGACCTGTAATAGTAACCTTATGGATCTAAATGAACAAAGCTTGAGCTTCTATACTCGAACTCAAAAGTTCATGAACCTCTTCCGAGTATTAGCTTAATGTCAAATGACTCCACTAAAGAGTTGACACTGAGAATCTTTCGGTTCAAATGAATTTATTTTCTACTCAAGTTCAACTTAATTATATTGAGTGGATCCATTGAATGTTATCTATGTTTACCCTTCATGAATATCATCAACTAGATGAGATTTATAAAATTATCATTTTACCCTTCTAATTGTTATTTCCTCAACTCCTTTGTTACTTGTGAAAGTTAGAAACAATGTATTGACGATGAGCTAACAAGTCCCATTGTTTCATCCAAACGAAGTTGCTACTTAATTTTGGATACCGCGTGGTTCATTTGTTCACAATCCAATTAATAAATCATGAGATGATATGCATTGCATTTCAGCAATCTTGTACATGAATTACATATCTATGAGAACTTCACAAGGCTGGTTCATGACATCTTCATAACTTAATATCTCACCATGGTCTAGTCTATATCACTTAGTGGACCTAGAATTTGACTTTTTCAAATGAGAATATTGAAGCTATGAAATGACATGTCTTATTTCAGGATTTAGGTAAGCATGATGCAATTCATACATAGTGACCTTGAGACAGAAGAGGTTAAATTGTTTGTTCTCACATTGTCTCTAAAGGTGCACTGGTCAATTTAGTATCTTCGAAAGATACACTTGAAGAACTATAGAGTTGCTAACTCTCTATGCCTCATTACTAGACATCATAGATTCTTCCAACAATAATACTGGGATCAATAGTCCGTTGACCTTTAGATTGCGAATATATCGTTTTAGTCAAACCATGAAGAGTTTGTTCACGCAAATCTACATTTGTCTCTTCATATATTGTTAGGTTTGATTAAGGACTATTTAATATCATAAATCTTCAAACAAAAAAAAAAAAAATGAATGAACGTTTCAACTGTTATTAATTTAATCAGTAAATTACAATAAGGACTTTATGAATGATTTATATATTACATTAATATGTAAATAAATAATCTTCTAGTGGACATCTCTGCCAACAGAAACGGCCCTATCTTTAGAAATATTGATTTCGATTTGATTGGTTTGTTATCCAAGATGACTGGAATCCTTGGAGATTTCGTCGAGCGAAGTTAGAGGGGCCTCAACTGATGAGCCTAGTGCATCCTTGTCGGGCTGTATGAGTGGAAGCGTCGAGATCCTGGTGAAGTTAAGGTTAATGGAGACGCTGCCTTTAAGGACAATTTGGCGGGAGTGAGTTTAATAGCCCATGATTGTCAGGGTTGTGTCAAATAGTCCTTCAGAAGTAAGATAAGTGCTAGTAGTTTCCTTGAAGCTGAGATGAGAGTCGTACTATTGGCAGTCCGCCTATCAAAGTTCTTCAATCATCATAAGGTACTGCTGGAAGGAGCTAATCAGTATATCATGGAGACGAGTCAAGAAAATTTGGTATGCCTGGTTTGGAAACTAAGAGTCGACTTCGAGAGGGTAAAAAGTTTCAGGAGGGAGTTTGTTTCTTATAACTTCATTTGGGTCAGCAAGTCTTGTAATAGATCAGCTCATTTCGTCATCAAGTGGGCATCTAACTCTAAAGATTTTGGGGTTTCTAATTTAAGGGATGTGCCGGCTTTAATTCCTGATCAAATTCAATCAATAATAGGAAGATCCCAACTTTTATTCGGGATCAAAACTTTTAAGTTGAGATAATTCAATTGAAGTTCTTTTCTCTCGTCGTACCAAAATAAAACGGGAGGATTTAACGAGACTTTTATTATTAAAAAAAAATGAAGCTATTGATGACTATAGTGCTTTAGCATGCTATATGTGAACATGGATTCGGCACCAAATAAACCCCATTCATTTCCTAAACCCATGTGCAGGGTAGAATATTCTTTTTATTTATTCATCTAAAGAAAACACACTTTATTGTCCGATGGGTGTGGTTAGGATTCAAATATTTATTTCCATTTCTCTTGCTATTCCGTTTTATATTATTTTAATTTTAAATGGCATTACACATGTCTATCATCATATTATAGTGTGTCATTCCGTTTTTCTTTTAATATTTGTAATTGATTATGAAGTTTCCACCTATAAAGGTAGCTAATTTCTATAGTGGATAACATATTGCTGTTTGCACTTCAAGCATTCACAAGTCAAATAGCGCACTTTTTGTGTTTAAAAGTTACTAGGCGTGAGCCATAATATGGTGCATGTGCAAAGCACATGCGAGCGTGTGCGTGGGTATGATATATATATATATATATATATATATATATATATATATATATATATATGTGTGTGTGTGTGTGTGTCCAACTTAGAACTTTAGTGTCGAGAATTAGGTTTGTGCGGTGGATACGAGATTGGCAGATAAGCTATGAAGCACTAATGAGAAGCTTAGACTTTCCATGCAAAACTTCTTTTTACATTTTATAATACTAATCCTCTAGTCAAAGAATAGAGTAATATTGCTTTAAGCTATATATGCAAAAAAAATAATCATGGCTCAATATTCCACTTGTAAAGTAGTGACTTACTTAACCGCATTGATAATATCGGTTAACACATACGTGTAGTGTAAATTTTATTGGAGAATTTAGAAGGTTAAAAGAAAATAAATAGCATGACTTAGCATCGATATATTATTTGAAGTGATAACATTCTAAAATATCGATTTTATGGTATCAACTAATGTTTCATTTTCATATAATATTACGTTTTTTACATTAAAAAAAAGCGCATGCAGGTCACTGTTCCAAAAATCCATCTAATTTTATAATATTAAAGAATTCATTTTACTGAAAAATAGCTTATCAGGCTGGAATAAAATTAATTTGTTGAATCAATTCAATTTCCTATAAAAATTGTCCATCAAACCGAAATAATTTAAGTAAATGAAGTTAGTTTAATTTATTTAAACATAAATTATTATTTTTATGAAATCAATTTTATTTGTAATTAAAAAAAACTATACCACTTGCAACAAATTCTTGTAAAAGAAATATTCTTATTTTTTCTATTATTTAAATAATTAGCGATTATAATATTGTAACTAACATTTATTTAACTAAAATAATCCTTATTATATTTACAAATCAATCATAATAATTATTATATCTACATACAAAATATATAAATATATTAAATGTAATGGATGCTAGGTAATTACAAAAAATAGTTTATATGTTTAAAGTATTCACTATAAAAGAGAGTAAAATCAGCAATGAAATTGTGTACTTGACGTGTCACGGCATTTTTTGTAATAATAGGGTGAAAAATAAAACTGGATTGGAGCAAATTCAACTAATTTTATTTATAGTTAAATTCTACTCCAAGTTGTCGCAATCACAAAATATCAAAATAAAAAACTATTGATCAGACTTAACTTTCTTACGTTTGACGAAAGGAGATAAGACATTCACGTTATCATTATCCCTAAGCCATCTAATTAAAGAATTTAAGTATTTCCGGACGTTGCAAAATAAACGAAACCGAACACTTTGACAACTTTAATTCTTTGTATTATTAGAAATCGATATTTATGGCAAATGCCGTACTCGAATAGGCTTGCCAAACTTTGGCTAATTAGCAGTTTGAGAGAGTCAAGGTTGAGTGGTCAATTCATGGGAGCTATAGCAGCCTCTAGGTAATGAGTTTTGCAAGATCACGATATACTGAAAGTTGATATACTCCGTCAATATTAAGCTATAGTTATATTTATATATATATATATATATACAGATTCAGTTATTCCTACGATATTTAATCTGACTGTTGAAAACGTTCACAATCTTCTGAGTATGACTGTATATGTTACCTAACATTTAAAGATAGCGTGGAGTAGCCTTTCAATGTTGCTGAAATGCTGACGCTAGGTTTAGGCTAAGGTTAACTTTTGTTTTTCTTTACTATCCCTGGAAATGATTTAAATTTTACATTTTTCATGTCTAGAGTTGTGCGATACTAGTCTTAGTAATAAAAAAAGTTTTGAGCGTTCATTAATATTTATGTTTTATCACAGGTTTATTTTTTAGGTGTGAGAATGAAACAAAAATAATAATAAAAGAACTCTCTTTTTATCAATGAATATTATATATTTATAATAAAATTTATATAAATTTTTAATAATATATACATATATAGTTTTGAAGCAAAATTGATAAAACTTCCTCACTTAAATTTCAAAGTAGAGTCTTCACCTATACGTTTATATATTTTTTACGAAAAGACTGAAAACTCGGTTTTAATTATAAATATTTAATGTATAAATAGTATTGATATATCAATGCTATCACAAACATAAGACTTTTTGGTATTAAAGTTGTTAAAAGTTGAATATTTTATATGAATGAATGATGAGGATTAAATTGAAAATGACCCCTAAAATGACTCCTAAAATAACCTCCTAAACTTCCTTAGAGTTAAGTCTTCTACATACGTCATTACTTTGACAAGTAATAGAAAGATGACATCATTAATTTAGTACCACCTTTTCTTAAATACATAGCCAATTAAAACTAGCTTAACCACAATTTGGGATGTGAATTGTTTTTAAAAGGTCCATTAAAAGGAGTACTTGAAAACAATACTTATTCCTAAAGGAGAAATAGGTCATGTATCCTTTTCTTTCACGTAAATACAATTCTAGGCATTACTAAATAACACAAATTACGATTAATTAATATCGAATCATTTCTAAAATCTCCTTCACATCATTCCAATAATGGAAAAAATAATGGCGATTTAGTACCATCTTGCTCATCATATCAAATATTAAATATTTATAACGGGACCATAAGAAATTAAATATGTAAATCACATCCCAATTAATTTAAGATCGACTACTTAGCCTTCATAGAGAAGGATTTATCTACCTAACCACATAATCTAATTCCCGTATCAAAAGCATGATCTTTTCGTACTATAAAAGTATTGATTAAAATAGTGGTAGTCATTTAATTTTAAGAACTTTTGTTTCTTAATTAGCTTTGTGGGACGGCACATAGAGATTGAGACGGAAAGCCCAGTCCTTCATTACGTCACAAAGGCCGTTTAAAGTCTGATCGGTTAGTTCTTTAGGGTTTCGTTGCAAAGCAAGAGTTGCTCACCACGTAAAATATAAATTGAATATAAAGTTTCGAAAGAAAAAAAAAACAAAAGTTTGTTGGTTGAGTTCTTGCTCAACAGCTGGGATGCCCAGAAACATTATTAGTGGCCCATTAACTGAACAACAATCCGATGTCGGTTTCTATTCATAGATGATCTACACAATTAATGGGAATTATAATTGTTGTTATCTGAAGTATTCTCTTTTTCTTACTATTAGTTTTGCTCGGCTAAGTAGTCTTACTACAACATTCTTCGCAATATGATGAGATATTTTGATTTTCGTGGCCAAATCGGTAATTTTGACATATTAATTTCACGTTTTGTTAAAAATATTTGTAGAAGACTTTCGTGCACGAATACGAATGTAAAAAACCTTAATTCGACATAAGACTTTCGTACGCGAATGTAAAAAACCTTAATTAATTTTTCAAAAAATTTGCTTTATACTCATGTAAAAATTTACCAATTTCAAATACCCAACGTTTCGATAAGTTTTTGGAAATACCCATTGAAAAATGTTTACAATAAAATTGAGTCTAAATTATCCTCCCTAGTAATTTTGGAAATTGTTTCCCGGTTATTGAAATTAAATTTGAAATTTTTAAATTTCAAGCGATCGATTGACTTATATTTAAAATTTGAAAATTTACAGATTTAAAATATAACCAACAAGCCAAAATAAGATCAAATTAGTCTAAATAATTACGTTAACAATTTACAGTGGGTATTTACCCAAACTTATCCAAACGTTGAGTATACTGAAATCGGTAAACGTTTACATGAGTATATAGCTCGAAAGACCCATATAGTTTTGGTGTTTTCATTTATATTTTCAGATAATATAAACGTGTACGATCGGTAGTGTTAGCGCGTTATTGGCTTGCTTGCTTCGTCAAATCCTAAATGTCTCTCCGAGTTGTCTTAGACATGTTCCTGTGACATTTTCTTGTAAAATTTGTCTGTCTCGATCTGACGAAAAGTACCCTCTCAACTGTTTGTTCGGCGCTCCTCTTTTGTCCTCCGGGTAAACAAAGCCTTATGCCTTTCTTGAGGAGTACTTAAACCCTACGTTGCACATTACTAGGGTTTAATGCATTTTTGTTCCTACGCCGAAATACCAAAAAGAAGATGAACTCTTTCTCTAAGCGCCATGTGTAAAGTTTAGCTTTTCGAAGGAAAGATATCATGTAAGTGCATTTATTTCGTTCTTTCTTTATTACAAACTTGAACTTTATCAGCGCGGGTGTTAAGGTGAAAAGTGAGTGAGGTTCACTCCTAGGGGGAGCCTTAGGTCGAGTGTTACTTTTGAGAGAAACTGTTAAGTTTAGGAATTGTTAATTTGCTTGTAAAACCTTTATAGCTTTGCTACTTCATCTTAATAGTACCTCTCTATGTTTTGTTCGGCGCTCCTCTTTTTGTCATCTGCGTAAACAAAGTCTTCTGCCTTTCTTGAGGAGTATTTCAACCCTACGTTGCACATTACTAGGGTTTAATGCATTATTTTCTACGCCGAAATACCAAAAAGAAGATGAACTCTTTCTCTAAGCGCTGTGTGTAAAGTTTAACTTCTCGAAGGAAAGATATCATGTAAGTGCATTTATTTTGTTCTTTCTTTATTACAAACTTGAAGTTTATCACCGCGGGTGTTAAGGTGAAACGTGAGTGAGGTTCACACCTAGAGGGAGCCTTAGGTCGAGTGTTACTTTGGAGAGAAAGTGTTAAGTTTAGGAATTGTTGATTCGATTGTAAATTTTTTATATCTTTGCTACTTCATCTTAATATTACACTCTTCACCAGGATAAGATATCCCCCAGATGTAGGCAGTTGCCGAACTGGGTTACACACATTTCCCGTGTCTTTACTTTTCTGAAGTGATCTTGTTATTGTTATTGTGAATGTCTGAAACTTATCTAGTAACATTAAAAATAGTATAATCGTGTCTTCAATTGGTATCAGAGCATGAACCCTAATCTACTGGGTAAACAATATTGTTTACTTATCTGTTTTGTGTCTCTAGAATGGATACTCTTATAGAAGGTGGCTCCGTGAGCAGAGCTCCCCTCCTTGATGGTCAAAACTACATGTATTGGAAAGCACAAATAGGGGCTTTCATTAAATCAATCGATCAGAAAACTTAGAAATCTTTCATAGTTGTTGATTGGAGCCCTCTTAAGCAATTCTTGTCTGACGGTGTCACTCTACAGGAAGTCCCAAATCTTCTTTGGACTGAGGCTGATGATGAAGCTTCCCTCCTCCACTCCAACGCCTTAAATGTTATCTATAATGGAATTGACAAAATATTTTCCGACTCATTAACACAGGCAAGAGCGCAAAAGAGGCATGTGATATCCTTGAGACAACATCTGAAGGAACTGACAAAGTTAAAATTCCAGGTTGCAATTACTTACTGCTAAGTTTGAAAGTTTGAAGATGATGGAAGAAGAGACTATCAACGACTTCTATGTCAGAGTTCATGATCACTCCAACGAATCTCATTCTCTTGGTGAGCCTATATTCGATTGAAAAATTGTAATGAAGATCCTCGGGTAACTTCCTGAGAGATTCAAAATCAAAGACACCACCATTGATGAGGTGCACAATACTTCATCTATGAAAGTTGATGAGCTCATTGGGTCACTTCTTACCTATGAGATTTCCTTCTATTCAAACTCTGAGAAGAAAAGCCGAGGTGTTGCTCTAAGGTCCACTGGCCCAGATTTTTCAAACTCAAAACATGAGGAATCCTCGGAGTCTTATGAAGATACTCTCTCTCTCTCTCTCTCATGGCCAAAAACTTCGGGAAATTTATGAAGAAAATCGACAAGAGGCCTTTGACATCTTCCAACAACAACAACAACAACCAAAACTACAAATCTAAGCATCCATCAAGCAACAAACCTGTTAATTTTCAAGAAAATCAAGAGAGGATAGACCTCTGAATCAAGCGTCGAAGGGAAAAGGGAATTCAATACCACGAGTGTGAAGGTTTTGGTCATATTCAGGCTGAACGCCCTAACTTTACAAGGCGACAACAAAAGAATTACAACTCTACTTTGTCTGATGAGGATCAGAGTGAAATTTCCAGTGATGATAATGATGGAAGTAATAACAACAATAATTGTATGGCGTTTGTGAGTCAAATCAGCGAATCCTCTGAAGAGAATATAGGGGTCTCCCTGGCTCTATCAGATTTCTCTCATGAAGAATCTTTAAAATTGGTCAACAGCGATGATCTCTCCGATACCTTTCTTGCCCATGCCTATGATCTTATTATGTCTCAACCTAACTTCAAGTTGTCCTCTAACGGTTCCTCTTTGTCAAATGGCGTGATGAATCCAGTGCCTTCGTGGTTCAAGCTGACAAAATTGCGGATCTAGAAAATTCTCAAACCGATCTTTTGGAAAAAATAAACGAGCACCAAAGTGATTCTCCTCTCTCTGTCCAAGAACAAATTTTCTCTTTCCTTTCTGAGATGACTCGCCTTCTCGAATTCATTAGAGGGTTGAAGTCAGAGGTTGCTCGTCTCACCATGAAAGTTGCTAAGCTCTCTAAATTTGTGGATCTTCATCCAGGGAAAGATGTTCTGAACAACATTTTGAGAAGTGGAAAATCAGCCCCGGATCGAACAGGTCTTGGATTTGCTTCGTCATCTAGGCCTTCTTCCAAGTCTTGTTCTCCTATTTTCTTTGTTCACGCCACAGGAAGTCATTCTTTGTCAGCTCAGTCTCATAGCCAGAATGTCAAAGGGGCCTATAATCATGTCAGGAAGAATGTCCCAAACTCCTTCGGTAACACCTCTTCCCACACTTCAAGGAATCAGAATCACAGACACAACGAGAGGTGTCATTTCTGTGGGAAAACTGGCCACATACGTCCTTTCTGCTTCAAGTTGTTTGGTTGGACACCCTATCTAACAAGAACTAGGTTTCTATCGGAATTAAGTTAACGATTAACCTAATTAATTATGAAATATATCTACATATAATGGAAATTCATAATTCAATTTAATATGTGAAAACACATTTTAAAACATATTCAACAGCCATGTCATTAAATCTAATCTAGCATGTTAGTAAATTTCTAAACATGTTAGACAAATTTATTCAAACATACAAACGAATGATCTAAACAGACTAACAATCCTATAACGTTTATTATATTTAGATCCAATTCGTTTCAAGAAGACTTACGTGAAGTTCGGATATGCGAGATTCTGCTTCATGATATGTGTCCAAGTCCTCGGTCGATTCTCCTCCCCACGCGCGCCTAGGATGTCACGAAATCTGTCCTCGCTCCGTTGCTCCAAAAAAATGGACAGCCTTGTATATGAATTTTCCCTAAAATCACCACAAGTTGAATCAATGATATATCTCTGAAAGTTTTTAGGCGATCAAGAGACTGAGCTCTTTATGGGAACAGGGTAGGAAGGGATAAACTAATGCTTTTCGGAGAAATCATATTTCTCTCTCTCTCTTTCTCTCTTTGGCATTTTACCCGATTGTTTTCTCCTTGGAGAGAGGAAAATAGTCGGCTAAACAAGGTCAGCTGGGAGAGGGTATGCGTGTGAAATTAGGTCACGAGAGAAGTGAGTAAGCGCTTCTTTTATATTAAAGGGAATGGGCTTAACTTAGGTCAAAAACAATTAATTGCCTATTAATCAAGTTTAAACCCAGTAATTCATTTAAACAATTTTCCACCTCATTTCTACCCTAGAAGTGGCTGGCCATATTATCATTATTATCCCCCAAATTTATTTGATTTATTACAAAAATAATATTTAATTAATTTAGAACATCTCATTTATTTAATGATATTTCATTAAATATTTTCATACTATTCAAACAAGTACGAAACGAGAAAATATTTATTTTCATCGTTTATTTAATTGAATCATCAAATTATATTATTATCAATATAATAACATAATACGATTCATTAAATAAATGTAATTATAAACAACGAATTATTTATTTAATTACTTAGAAAATAATTTTCTTAGCGTAAATCACAATTTACGTTGATTGAGAAAATCAATCGATACTTGTTCACCAAAATCTCTTCCGAGAGTCAATCATTGAGACCTTATGGACCCACATGCACAAAACTTTAGAATAAATCTCGGACATAAAAGTTCATAAACTTTTCCAACTTTTAATTTTTAATATTAGTCGATTCCACTAAAGGACCAATATTGAATATCTCTAAGGTCATATGTGTTTATATTTCCGTTTGATGTGACAAAATTATTCTTCACATGGTCCACGGTGTATTTTATGATATTACCCTTTGTGTGTATCATAACTCAGAGGAATGTAAAATTACCGTTTTAGCCTTGAGTTATTATTTCACCAAGTCATTTGTTATTTGTGAACAAGAAAAACATAAAATGAGATGTCTCAACATGTCACGTGTTTTATTTCAAAGAATTCTTTATTTGATGAATATCAGGCCTGGTTTATTCGCTCACACTCTCAAAACAGAGCATGGTGTGATACTAATTCATTAGCAGTGTTTCAACACAAATTCCAAATTTGTGAATCACATATTTCAACGAAACAGTTTATGACACCAGTCATCGGGTTAATGAACCTTCATTTAGCCATTGCCCATAGACTAACCTAATGTCATAAGGTGTTACAAGAAGATATGTATTCACTTAAGGATTTAGGTAATTACCAAAATACTCTTTGTATGTGAGTTTGAGGTTTCGAGTGATTAAACGGTTTTATCACAAACTTCAACATTTCATTGGTCTTGTTCAATATCTTCATTAAGATATTAAGAATAAATTACTGAGTCACAACTCTCCATATCAAAAGATAGGATATCGTTTAATTTATTCTAACAATATTTACTAAGATTCGATTGCCCAATCAATCTTTAGACTGCGAGCTGTTATTTAAACTAGTCATAAGAAGGTATCTTGTCAAGTCTGCACTACTTTCGTTGATGACAGTTTCAGAGCATAGACATTCACTTGGAACTACTTGTTGGAATAGGTCTAGGGTTAAGAAAAACTTATAATTAACACATTAATGGCGGAAAACAACTTTTTACTAGTAAAACAATTTTTACTACCCTAAACAAAGTGCATATACATGTTATAATTAAAAACATTATTTGAACTACTTGAATACTAACCTTTCTTGTATCTTCAAACTTGAAGCGTCTTGGGAAACGTGGATCTTCTTCATTGGCTCGATTCCTTCACGTCTAGTCTTGAACTTGAGAAACCTAAGGTTTATATTACAAGAGTCTATAGATGTTTAGAAGGATTTGTGTGTGGGCTAAATTAAACAATATGAACCAAGAATAATTCATGGATCATAAGCTAATTCTCTAGATCAATTGAGGATCTAGGTGCCAAAATAAAAAGGAGTATTTTCTAGAGAGAGAGAGAGAGAGGGTCGGCCAAGAGCAAGAATGAACTTAAAATTCACATATCTATGTGAGCCTCTATTTATAGGAGACAAAAAATCTGTAAAGGTCAATTACTCATTCATAAAAGAATAATATATTCATGACACAATATTTTATTTTCCCTTCTCCTTTATCTCTCAATATGGCCGGCCACAATATAGAAGCAAGGGGAAAATTTGTTTCCTCAGTTAGCTTATTTATTTCCTTCTCAAGGAAATTCATTTCCCTTTTCTTTTTGGGTAATTATCTTTATAATTAAAGGGAAATAAAACTCTCATCTTTGATGCATGTTGGCTGAATTCTTTAGCTAGGGAAGGGCAGCTAGATGCTTCCTTATTTCTTTTAAAACACTTCTTAAAATACCCATTATAGAATTATTATTGCACAAATAATGAAATTAATTTCTTAATGTCTCAAACGACTTTTCGGCTTTAGAAAATAATTTATATTTTCATCATATGAAAATATTCAAAATCGTATTTTGACATTCACATCATTTTATGTCCATGTGGACAAAGATATCCTTTAGACATTTTCCGAGAAAAAGTCTAGTTCAACATTTGAACTTATTTTGACTTAGCTTCTAGTTTAACAATCCTACTCTAATGACCTGTAATAGTGACTTTATGGATCCAAATGAACAAAGATTAAGCTTTTATACTCGGACTCAAAAGTTTACAAACCTTTTTCGAGTATTAGCTTAATGTCAACTGACTCCATTAAAGAGTTGACACTGAGAATCTCTCGGTTCAAATGAATTTATTTTCTACTCAAATTCAACTTAATTATATTGAGCGGATCCATTGAATGTTATCTATGTCTACCCTTCATGAATATAATCAACTAGATAGGATTTATAAAATTACCATTTTCTCCTTCTAGTTGTTATTTCCTAAACTCCTTTAGTACTTGTAAATAAGTAAGGAACAATGTATTGACGAGGAGCTAACAAGTCACATTGTCTCATCCAAATAAATTCGTTACTTAATTTTGGATACTGCGCAGTTCATTTATTCACAATCCAAGTAATAAAGCATGAGGTGATATATATTGCATCTCATCAATCTTGTACATGAATTCCATATCTATGAGAACTTCACAAAGTTGGTTCATGACATCTTCATAACTTAATATCTCACCACTTGGCCTAAATCACGTAATGGATTTAGAATTTGACTTTCTCAAATGAGAGTATTAATGCTATGAAATTACATGTATCATTTCAGGATTTAGGTAAGCATGATGCATTTCATACATAGTGACCTTGAGATAGAAGATGTTAAATGGTTTGTTCTTCTATTGTCTCAAAAGGTGCACTGGTCAATTTAGTATCTTCGAAAGACACTGGAAGAATATAGAGTTCCTAACTCTCTGTGCCTCGTAACCAGACATCGTAGATTCTTCCAACAATCATAGTGGGATCAATAGTCCGTTGATCTTTAGATTGCAAATATATCGTTTTAGTTAAACCATGAAGAGTTTGTTCACGCAAATCTACATTTGTCTCTTCATACATTGTTAGGTTTGATTAAGTACTATAAGACTATTGAATATTATAAATCTTCAATCAAACTAAAAAGGAATGAATGAACATTTCAACTTTTATTAAATTAATCAGCAAATTACAATAAAGACTTTGTAAAGATTTATATATTACATCAATATGTAAATAAACAATCTTCTTGTGGGCATCTCTGCCAACAGACTTCTCACTAGATAGATGGACTTCATGTCTGAAAGGTAGTTGTCCTTTCTTGGAGTCCTACATTCTTAAGCGATCCGTGATCTTATCAATATAATATGCTTGAGAAAGCGTTGACTTCATGTTCTTCCGATCTCTAAAGATCTGAATCCCCAGAATATAAGCCGCTTGTCCAAGATCCTTCATCTCAAACTGCTTTGACAGCCAGAGCTTAACCTCTGATAACTTTCCCGGATCATTACCAATGAGTATTATGTCTTCTACTTAGCCTTTCACAGTCTCTTTGCATCTAATATTCCACGATCTAGACGCTTGCTATAGTCCATCAATGGACTTCAGCAACTTATAATCCTTTCCCTGTTGGCCTCTCTCCATGAACCCGTCTGGTTGAGCCATGTAAATGCGCTCGTGAAGACTTCCATTCAAAAATGCAGTCTTGACATCCATATGCCATATTTCATAATTCAGGGCAGCAACAATGGATAAAAGTGTACCGATGGACTTCAGCATCGTGACTGGCAAGAAGGTATATCTTCATAGTCGATACCTTCCTTTTTTGTGAAACCCTTCGCGACAAGTCGTACCTTAAATGTCTCAACATTTCCATCCGGTCCTTTTTTCTTCTTGTAGATCCATTTCCATCCAACAGGCAACAGTCTTAATGCCTTTGGGAAAATCTACAAGTTTCCAAACTTCTGACATACATCGAATGATATTCAACGTTCATGACTTCTTCCCATAGGTTTGCTTTCGAACTCTGCGTCACTTGGGAAAATGATATTGGATCATCTTCCTCCTTGTATGCGACTGCAGCAAAGGCCTCCCCGATGTACATCAATAGCTCAGGTTGTCGTACAATCATGTTACTGCAACGAATTGCAGGAGGCTCCGGTTTCGAGTGGTTCTTCCACTGTTGGTGTAGGACTTGTCCTAACTTGTGAAGTACTATCTACTTCACCCAACATCTCCTTCAACACAAGTCATGCCTTAAATGTCTCAACATTTCCATCCGGTCTTCTTTTCTTCTTGTAGATCCATTAATATCCAACATGCTTAATGCCTTTGGGTAAATCTACAAGTTTCCAAACCTCTTTGACATACATCGAATGCATTTCAACGTTCATGACTTCTTGCCATAGGTTTGCTTCATAACTCTACATCACTTGGAAAAATGATACTCCATAATCTTCCTCCTTTTATGCGACTGCAGCAAAGGCCTCCCCGATGTACATCAATCGCTCAGGTTGTCGTACAATCTTGTTACTGCAACGAATCGCATGAGGCTCTAGTTCCGAGTGTGGTTCTTCCTCTGTTTTTGTAGGACTCGTCCTAACTTGTATAGTACTAGCTACTTCACCCAACATCTCCTTCAACACAAGTCTGATTCTCGGTACAGATGTCTTCATGTAGTCCTCTTCAAGAAACCTAGCGTTCGTGCTAACGAATGTTTTCTTGTCAGTAGGACTATAGAATGTGTACTCTTTCGTTTCTTTAGGATATCCTACGAAAATACATAATTCTGAACGACTAACCAGCTTGTTAGTCTTTTGTCTCAACACGTGTCCTGGACAACCCCAGATCTTGATGGTGTTTAGAACATATTTCTTACCACACCAGCTCTCATAGGGAGTGCGGGAACCGTTTTCGACGAAAACTAGTTCAGAATATAAGTTGTCATTTCTAAGGCATAACGCCATAATGAATCAAGAAGAGATGAGTAACTCATCATTGATCTCACCATATATAGCAGAGTTCGATTCCTTTACTCTAAAACATCATTTTGTTGTGGAGTGGCAGGTGTTATAAGCTGAGAATGGATGCCTTCTTCTCTAAGAAGATCCTCGAACTCCTTAGATAAATATTCTCCCCCTCGATCTGATCGAAGGGTTTTGATCTATTTCTCCCTTTGCTTCTCAACCAAAGCCCGATACTCTTTAAATATTTAAAAGGTATTAGATTTGTGTCGGATTAGGAAAACATGACCAATGACTAGTGAAGGTTACAAAGTATTCGTAACTTCATCTTGCCTGAACGTTGATTGGACCACACACATCATTATGTAGGAATTTCAATACTTGTGTGGCTCTTAGACCTTTTGAAGATAAAGTTCTCTTGGTCATCTTGCCTTCAAGACAGGATTCACACGTTGGCATGGATCCCACGTTTAGAGACTTCAAAGGACCATCATTTGTTAACCTCGTAATCTTATCTACGCCAATATGTTCAAGACGTAAGTTCCATAGATATGTGTCGTCCGGTTGATCACTATGATACTTCTTACGCTTCCTAAGTGAATCTCTATTCACCTCAGTGTCCAAGATTGTCGGCTCATTTGGATATAGATAATAAATAAAATCCACACGATGAGCTTTAGTAATAAAACAACTATTAAGAAAAATCTCAATACCATTGTTTATTTTAAATTCAAAATGTTGTTCTTCTAAACGACCAAAAGAAATCAAATTCTTGCAAAAATCTGGAACATAATAAACATTATTCAATAATAATGCCTTATTCCCAAAAATCAGCTCCATGATCCCAACAGTTATGGCTCTGACTTCCGTTCCATTTCCCCAGTGGAACATGAACTCCTCATCACTTAAGTGTTTGGTTTGCCTGAAACCATTCAGATTACACACAATATGATCAGAAGCCTCGCAGTCTAAAATCCAAGGTGATCCTTTAGTTGTCGTGTAACATGCTTGAGTGATGAAAACCATACCTTTCCCCTTGAAAGTCTTGAGGTAGGCAGCGCAATTCCTTTGCCAATGGCTCACCTCTCCGAAATGGTGGCACTTGTGCTTAGACTTTTTCACCTTTGCGATGCATTTTCCCTTGACATCCGCAGCCTTCTTGTAAGGCTTCTTGGATCCCAGTCGGTTGGCGTTTTGGGACCCTTCATCACTCTCTTAGAATCAGAAGCAAAAGCCCTATGTTCAGCAACATTGACTTCACCAGTCTTCTTCTTGGTCTTAGGGAGAAGTCCCTCATGTTGGAATAGCTCTAGGGTTAAAGAAAAATTTAACATTAATCAAATTAATGACGGAATTTAAAAATTTCTTTTTCAAGTAAAACAATTTTACTAACCTAGAAAAAGCGTATACATGTTATAAATTAAAAACATTATTTAATTTACTAGAATATCAACCTTTCTTTGTAGCTTGATCTTGAAGCGTCTCGAGAAAGGTAGATCCTCTTCCTTGGCTCGCTCGTCAGGTTCGCACCTAATCTTGAACTCGAGAAACCTAAGATTTCTATTACAAGAGTCTATAGAGGTTTTGGAAGGATTTGTGTGTGGGCACAATTAAACCATATGAACCAAGAACAATTCTTGGATCATAAGCTAATTCTCTAGATTGAATGTGAATCTAGGTGCAAAATAAGAAGAGTAATTTCTAGAGAGAGAGAGAGAGAGGGTCGGCCAAATGAGGGAGAGAGCAAGAAAAAGCTTAACGTTCACATCTTTATGCGAGGCTCTATTTATAGGAGAAGGAAAAATCTATAAAGGTCAATTATTCATTCATGAATGAATAATGTATTCATGACACAATATTTGATTTTCCCTTCCCCGTTCCCTCTTTGTTTGGCCGGCCATATTGTTGCATTAGTGAGGAAATTTGTTTCCTCAATTAGCACATTTGTTTACTTCTTAAGGAAATTTATTTCCCCTTTTCTTTTGGGTAATTATCCTTATAAGAAAAAGGAAATAAAACTCTCATCTTTGATGCTATGTTGGCCGAATTCTACCTGGGGGGGGGGGGGGGGGAGCATCTAGATGCTTCCTCATTTTTTTAAAGACAATTCTTAAAATACCCATTGTAGAATTATAATTGCACAATAACAAAATTAATTTCATAATGCCTTAAACGACTTTTCGGCTTTAGAAAGTAATTTATATTTTCATCAAATGAAAATATTCAAAATCTTATTTTGACATTCACATCATTTTATGTCATTGTGGAAAAAAAATACCCTTTAGACATTTTTCGAGAAAAAGTCTAGTTCAACACTTGAACTTATTTTGACTTAGCTTCTAGTTTAACAATCCTACTCTAATGACCTGTAATAGTGACCTTGTGGATCCAAATGAACAAAGCTTGAGCTTCTATCCTCGGACTCAAAAGTTCTCAAACCTTTTCCGAGTATTAACTTAATGTCGAGTGACTCCATTAAAGAGTCGACACTGAGAATCTCTCGGTTCAAATGAATTTATTTTCTACACAAATTCAACTTAATTATATTGAGCGGATCCATTGAATGTTATCTATGTTTACCCTTCATGAATATCATCAACTAGTTGGGATTTATAAAATTACCATTTTACCCTTCTAGTTGTTATTTCCTAAACTCCTTTAGTACTTGTGAATAAGTTAGAAACAATGTATTGACGAGGAGCTAACAAGTCACATTGTTTCATCCAAATAAAGTCGCTACTTAAATTTGGATACTGCGCAGTTCATTTATTCACAATCCAAGTAATAAAGCATGAGGTGATATATATTACATCTCAGCAATCTTGTACATGAATTCTATATCTATGAGAACTTCACAAAGTTGGTTCATGACATCTTCACAACTTAATATCTCACCAATAGGCCTTGTCTAGATCACACATTGGACCTAGAATTTGACTTTGTCAAATGAGAGTATTAATGCTATGAAATGACATGTCTCATTTCAGGATTTAGGTAAGCATGATGTGATTCATACGTAGTGACCTTGAGATAGAAGATGTTAAATGGTTTGTTCTTCTATTGTCTCTAAAGGTGCACTGGTCAATTCAGTATCTTCGAAAGATACACTTGAAGAACTACAGAGTTCCTAACTCTCTATGCCTCGTAACCAGACATCCTAGATTCTTCCAACAATCATACTGGGATTAATAGTCCGTTGATCTTTAGATTGCGAATATATCGTTTTAGTCAAACCATGAAGAGTTTGTTCACGCAAATCTACATTTGTCTCTTCATACATTGTTAGGTTTGATTAAGGACTATAAGACTATTGTATATCATAAATCTTCAATCAAACTAAAAAGGAATGAATGAACGTTTCAACTTTTATTCATTTAATCAGCAAATTACAAAGATTTATATATTACATCAATATGTAAATAAACAATCTTCTTCTGGGCATCTCTGCCAACACCTCAGCAGTCTGGAACTCCTTCATGAGTTCGATTACAGAATAATCGAGCTTGTTCATGGAGTAATTCAGATGGAAGCTATCGAAGGATTCGGTCAGAGTCTCCAAGATCAGGTCGACCTTTGTGATTCCATCGATCTCCGACCCGAGAATATCCATGTCGTTCAGGTGACCAATGATCACTAGCATGTGATCCCTTACTGACGTTCCCGGCTTTATCCGACAATTCATGAAATTGTGGATAGCCTGCTGCCTCGCTTGACGCCCATGACATCCGAACATGTCATGAAGATTGTAGAGAATATCATATGTTGTGGCAATATCCTTGTGAGATTGTTGCAATACATTGCTTATGGAACCCAAGATATAACACTTGGCAATCTCATCGGACATAACCAACGTGTCATAGGCGTCCTTGTTCTCCTTGCTTGAGTCAGCACTCGGAGCTGGAGGATACGGGTTAGTGCGAACATACTTGTGCTTTTCCACCGTCAATACGATGTCGAGATTACGTTTTCAATCAACGTAATTCTCACCCTCGAGTTTGTTGACACTCAAAATAGATGCAAGTGGATTCATGATATATTACTGAAATTAAAATGAATATATTTAGCATGTGCTATAATTTCGAATTATGATGCATGTATAATCCTAATTTGGTGAGGAAAGCGATAAAAAATTCATGGTATTATGAACAAAAATGATTAATTTCTTTTCCTAGGGGAAACCGCAATAGATTGTCTTTCATAGTCGTGACACGTCCCTATTTAGTTCGAACCATACAAGAAGTAACAACTTCTGGTTCTTACTAATTACCATGGACTTGGTCAGTTAGTCTTAACGCATAGCCTCTATTGAGGGTTACCTTAAACAATAAGTATAAGTGTCTAACCAACATGTGATCCATTATCCAAGTCACTTTGATAGCGGTTCTCCTAGGGGAGACTCCGCTTCATTGTTCCTCTCTAGGGCTTAGTTCGTAACAATTAAATTAACTATATGCTTCCAAAGTACTACCATTAAAGGGAGGGCCACACGGGTGACTCTTACTTCATTCACACAAGTTAATTAAATTCATGTTGGGGACCTTTGGTTATTTCAACAACAAATAACTCTCCCACTTAGTTTTTGCAAAAATCATACTTTTGTTCATTGTGTTTTATTTCATAACTTCTTTTATAAATAAAACTGTAATGATGCATGAACAATTTCATATAGTGTTGGAGTTCTATACTATATGACATGTGAGTAAATATGAGATAAGTTTAAATAAATAAAAACATAAATTTAACTTATCTAATGGCCCAATTCTTAATTTACAACCCATTTACAAAAAAAAAAACTAGTTTTATTACTTGTCTTTCGTCGAGGCGTCGAATTTCCGAATTAGAGATCAATATCTCCCGCTCAAATAACTAAATCCACTTTTATTATTTCAAAAATAATATAAGCGAATTTAATTATTCAAGATTTTAAATTCTTTTGGAAACAATTTTCGAATTTCGGACGGCGGGCCCAACCCTAACTAGCTCGCGTGCGTCAGAAGACACACGGCCATGCTAGGGTTTTTGGCCAATCCAAACAACTCTCATGTATTCGAGATACATATCCTCGGGCATGTCTGGAATGATCCGGTATAGCTCACACGCGTTTTAAAATGCGCGGCAATAATCCTAGAGCCAATTAGAATAAGGATCCATCTAAAAATCATAAACATAAACACATACATTCACAAATGCAATTCATACAAAAACGCCAACACTTAAAATCGATTTTAATGACAATTTTAGCTCTGATACCATTTGGTGGAATTTAGTTAACGATTAACCTAATTAATTTTGAAATGTATCTATATATTGCGAAAATTCATAATGAAATTTAATATGTTAAAACACTTTTTAAAACATATTCAATAACCATGTTATTAAATCAAATCTAGCATGTCAATAAATTTCTTAACATGTTAACAAATTTATTATAATATACAAACGAATGATCTAAACACACTAACAATCCTATAACGATTATTATACTCACATCCAATTCTTTTCAGAAAACTTACGTGAGGTTCGGATCTGTGAGATTCTACCACAGGATGTGCGTCCAAGTCCTCGGCCGATTCTCCTTCTCACGCGCGCATATGATATCACGAAATCCGTCCTCGCTCCGTTGCTCCAAAAACGTGGCCGGCCTTGTATATGAATTTTCACTCAAATAACCACAAGTTGAATCAATGATATATCTCTTGGAGTTTTTAGGAGATCAAGAGGGTGGGCTTTTTATGGGAACAATGGAGGTAGGGATAAACTAAGGCTTTTATGAGAAATAAAATTTCTCTCTCTCTTTCTCTCTTTGGGATTTTGGCCGATTGTTTTCTCCTTGGGGAGAGGAAAATAGTCAACCAAACAAGGTTAGGGGGAGAGAGTATGCGTGTGAAATTAGGTCAAGAGAGAAGTGAGTAAGCGCTTCTTTTATATTAAAGGGAATGGGCTTAAATTAGGTCAAAAACAATTACTGGCCCATTAATCAAACTTAAACCCAATAATTTATTTAAACAATTTTCCACCCCGGCCGGCCATATTGTTATCTCGCAAATTTATTTGATTTATTTCTACAATAAAATTTAATTAATTTAGAATCTCATTTATTTAATAACATTTCAAACAAGTACGAAACGAGAAAATATTTATTTTCATCTTTTACTTAATTGAATCATCAAATTATATTATTATCAATATAATAACATAATACAATTCATTAAATAAATGTAATAATAAATAACCAATTATTTATTTAATTACTTAGAAAATAATTTTCTTAGCGTAAATCACAATTTACGTTGATTGAGAAAATCAATCGATACTTGTTCACCCAAATCTCGTCCGATAGTCAATCATTGAGACCTTATGGACCCACATGAACAAAACTTTAGAATAAATCTCGGACACAAAAGTTCATAAACTTTTTCGACTTTTAATTCTTAATATTAGTCGATTCCACTGAATGACCAATATTGAATATCTCTAAGGTCATATGTGTTTATAATTTCATTTGATGTGACAAAATTATTCTTCACACGGTCCACCGTGTATTTTACGATATTACCCTTTGTGTGTATCATTAACTCAGAGGAATGTAAAATTACCGTTTTACCCTTGACTTATTATTTCACCAAGTCATCTGTTATTTGTGAACGAGAAAAACATAAAATGAGATGTCTCAACATCTCACGTGTTTTATTTCAAAGAATTCTTTATTCGATGAATACCAGGCCTAGTTTATTCGCTCACACTCTCATAAGAGAGCATGGTTTGATGCTAATGCCTTAGCATTGTTTCAACACAAATTTCATATCTGTGAATCACATATTTCAACGAAACAGTATTATGACACCAATCGTCGGGTTAATGAAACTTCGTTTAGCCATTGCCCATTGACTAATGAAATGTCATAAGGTGTTACAAGAAGATACGCATTCACTCAGGATTTAGGTAATTACCAAATACCCCTTGTATGCGAATTTGAGGTTTCGAGTGATTAAACGGTTTTATCTTGAACTTCAAAACTTCACTGGTCATGTTCAATATCTTCATTAAGATATCAAGAATAAATTATAGAGTCACAACTCTCCATATCAGAAGATAAGATATCGTTTAATTTATTCTAATAATCTTTACTAAGATTCGATTGCCTAATCGATCTTTAGATTGCGAACTATTATTTAAACTAGTCATAAGAAGGTATCATGTCAAGTCTGTATTTAGCACCTCTTTCGTTGAGGACAGTTTCAAGTCATAGACATTCATGCATAAACACAATCTTAAATAAGAATGAATATTCAATTTTTATTTAATTCAAAACAAAACCAATACAAAAGTATTCAATATCAAAAAATCTTATTTGTGGGCATAAAATGCCAAAAGTTTCCTCCTGGTAGTTTCCAAAAACCTGTTCTTCGGCAGAAGATAGACTTGCTACCTTCCAACCGGATTTCTCGGCAAGAATGACAAGTGAAGAACAACTCGTCTACCTATGTGGCTTATATCTCTTTGAAAGCCACCTCTCGTGAGTACTGGTACTTTGATAGTGGTTGTTCCAAGCACATGACTGGAGTGTCAGAGTTCTTGGCTAATGGTCAACCGTGCTCAAAAGGTTGTATCGCATTTGGGGGTGGATCTACTGGTTCAGTTGTTGGACGAGGAAACCTTGGAGTATCTTGTCTCCCTGCTCTGGATAATATTCTCTTGGTTGATGGTTTGAAGGCTAACCTCATCGATATTAGCCAAATGTGTGATCATGATCTGACTGTTACTTTTACAAAATCAGGCTGTCAAGTTTTAAATGCGGACCACTCTGAGGTTATGTGTGTGTCTCGTTCTTCTGATAATTGTTACATGTGGACCTCACCTGTTAAATCCTCTAAGTGCTTGTTGAGCAAGTCCTACTCCACCTCTCTGCGGAATCAACGTCTTGGTCACTTGAACCTCCGTAGCATGGGGACTCTGATTTCCAAGGATGCTGTCATTGGCCTTCTCCCGTTATCCACGAAAGATCAACGTATTTGTGGATGAGTTGATTTTCAGAGTTCTCCGGTTGCTCTCCGGATTTGCCTCCTCATGCGTTATTGACTTGCTTGTTTCGTCAAATCCTGAGTGTCTCTCTGAGTTGTCTAAGACATGTTCCTGTGACTTTCTCTTGTACTTTGTCTGTGTCAGTCTGACGAAAAGTACCCTCTCTATTGTTTGTTCGGCACTCCTCTTTTGTCCTCCGGGTAACCAAAGCCTTTTGCTTTTCTTGAGGAGTATTTAAACCCTGCGTTGCACATTGTTAGGGTTTGATGCATTTTTGTTTTCGCGCCGAAATACAAAAAAGAAGAGGAACTCTTTCTCTAAGCGCCATGTGTAAAGTTTAGCTTCTCGAAGGAAAGTTATCTCGTAAGCGCATTTATTTCGTTCTTTCTTTATTACAGACTTGAAGTTTAGCACCGCGGGTGTTAAGGTGAAAAGTGAGTAAGGCTCACACCTAGGGGGAGTCTTAGGTCGAGTGTTACTTTGGAGAGAAAGTGTTAGGTTTAGGAATTGTTAATTCGTTTGTAAAACTTTTGTGTATTTGCTACTCCATCTTAATAGTACACTCTTTACCAGGATAAGATATCTCCAGATGTAGGCAGTTGTCCAACTGAATTATTAACGTTGAGTGTGTCTTTTACTTTTTTGAACTGATGTTGGTATTGTTATTGTAAATGTCTGAAACTTATCTACTAACATTAAAAACAGTGTAACAATGTCTTCAAGTTAGTATACAAATTTAATTGTGTGATTTGTGCGGTGTGATTCTCTTACTAAGATAATTATTTCATTCAGTATCACACGTTGATATTTAAAAATTTCAAATACACAAAAGAGTGCGAGAAAGAATAAGGGGATCTCAAATTCAAGCGGAGGAATTATATTGAAATTAACAAGTAATAATTGTACTGTTTGCGCATATATTATTGTCTATAAAGAAGTATATGAAAACATATATTATTGTCTATAAATGTTGTACTGTTTGCGCATAAATTGATTATCCAATTGAACTGGATTAGCACTTTATTTATTTTATGCTTGTCTATGTATTGCACCGAAATGAAAGAGCAAATTATATTTAAGAAAACAGAATTTGAATAATCTTATTACATTTTTACTCTTTTCCAATAAAATAATATTCGCCAAAATGGCGATAACGTACAAAATAAACACATAATAATATATTACTATGGTTAGCCCCAGCGTTTATAAATCCGTATATTTATCTTCTTTAACGTCCCACCTGCCACGATTAACAATTCAAGACCAGAAGAAGTCAATATGTAGCGACAAAAACAAAATGGAACAGAAAGCAGTTTTTCTCGTCTCACATGACTCCATTATTGATGAGAGAGAGAGAGAGAGATCAGTGACTACACAATCAATGTACAAACTTCAACTTTAGAATCAAGCATTCAACAACTTCTTTTACTCCTCTACAACTCCCTCTACTTTTCTACATGATTTGTGTTAAAAAAAAATACAAAACAAAAGAGAGAGGGAGAGACTCCGTGTACAGCTCAATCGGCAGCATAACATTTTTTTTTCCTTTTCCGTGAAATGCATATTTCCCAAAAAACAGAAAAATGGTCAACGCATCAAAACACTACTAAAGTCAGGTAAGCACCATTACAAACTCAAACATCCCAAGAGTTTCTTTAAGCTTCTTGTTCTCCATGAGCAATCTTATTCATTTATATATATTTTTTGAGAATGTGGTTTTTGGTTAATGTCGGCGAGTAATAGTGGTGGTGAAATAGTTGAAGTCGTGATGTTGGACTCTAAGTTGCTTTAGCCACGAATCGGCGACGCTCAAAAGTGAGTAAAGCCTGTCTTGGTCTCTTCCATAGTTGCCTGAAATCCACACATTTCCTTGCATTTTGTAAGTGGCCAACCCAAATGGAGGCAGTGATATTCCTTCGCCTTCTTTTCTCTTTTTCCTTTTCTCACTCATGTTCTCTACGTCATCATCAATGTCCATGTCTACACATATTTAAATATGTATGTATATATGAAGTAAGAATTTGTTGCAACTAACTAACCATGTAAATAAAAGCTGAGCTATAAGAAAAAACGAGAATGAGCAATTGGGGTGTAATTGGTTTTATATAATTATATGTATAAATATTCAGACACAATAGATGTGACAATATGCGTTGATCTTTTCTGTCCGGGCAATTTTGGTTTAAATTAGCTTTACGTAATTACCTTGGAAAGAAGATGAGAGAGTGTGGTAAGTGAGGAAGCAAGTGGATAGGTCCTTTATGGTTCTTCCCATTGGAATGTGATAAATAGGGTACCTGAAAAATAGTGTAAAAAATTATTAATGAGTATAAATATTTTGGTATATTAACAGTCCCTTCCAAATATATGTTTGAATTTAATGAAGAGATTTATACCATTTATTATTCGTTAATATTTGAAAAAAATGAGAGAGAGAGAGAGAGAGAAAGACCATGAAACTGCCATCCAACTAGCAGGTGAAAGATCAACACTTCTGAGTGACATCAAGCCAGGATATCTTTGAGCCAGTGAATTAATCTGAAATTGGAAAGAATTAAAAAGGTCACAATAAAACGAAATCGTCAATTAAGAATATCCCCAAAAGCCTAATGGTCAGCGACTCATGGGTCAGTTTTAGCATCATCGATCACAAATATCTCAAAAACAATAAGTTCGAATCTCATGCCGTGAATCGTGATGGTTATCAGTTTTCTTCACGGGAAAAAAAGTGTTCACAAAAAAAAAATTAATAAAAAGAGGAGGAGAATAAATGCTCCTGGACCAATTACAACTTGTAATATATACAAATACATATTTATAAATAAGAGGTCTATAAGTAAAACTAAACTATAACAAGACGCGTATACCGTAATTTGAGTGAATTAGACACACCTCTCCGCTTGAATTACATTTGACTGCTTAATCAAGTTTAACTATAATTTTAATTCAACATGTGGGTGTCCATGAATGCCAAAGAAGAGGCTTTAAGTAGGTTCGAGAAGAGAGGTTGCTTAGGAGTAAATGTGGTTCACGCTATGCAAAGTCAATGTCAAATTCTGCCTTTTGACTTTACTTAATTCTAGAGATTTGGTTAAGAAAAAACTAAAAATATATTGTTATCGTTCTTGTCGATTGGGTAAGCTCATCGTGGCTCATCTATCTATTTATTTTTTACTAAAAAAGTAAAACAAAAAATCTATAGTTTTAGTTATAAGTCAAATTTTGAGTTATTTAAAAAATAAATATATT
Organism: Urtica urens; assembly: GCA_958296335.1. NCBI lineage: Eukaryota > Viridiplantae > Streptophyta > Magnoliopsida > Rosales > Urticaceae > Urtica > Urtica urens. The sequence goes on from OY282525.1 coordinate 7,546,489, forward strand.
TTTTCCTTAAATTTTGGTAGCTATTATTATTTTCGTTTTACTTCGAATAACAATAAAAAGGAGACTTTAGAGGGAAAAGAATATTAATAATAGAAAAGGAGACACATTCACACTTGAAAGTCAGAAAAAGCTCGATGGTATGATTGCAACTTTAAAAAAAGACGCCTAGCAAAAGCTAAATAAAAATGAATAATAAAGTAAATAAAAACCAAAATTAAGAAGGGTCCTACTCCTATTGATTCTAATAACTATAACAAATCTTTTATGGTTTTGGATATGCTTGAAAAGTCTTGATTTTAGGAGAGAAAACTAAAAAATATTCATACACAAACAGACAAGCAAACAAACAGATTGCTGTATGTCAAGAACACAATCTCTTAAACAACAGCAGAGGATGAATAAACTAATGAATGTTAAAAGAATACCTTATCCATTAGAGGGACTCTTCCATAAGGAGCAGATCTCTCAAAGTACTGAAAGTAGAGAAAACCCAATCTCTGATTGAAATGAGAAGGAGAGGAATTGTTGTCTTGATCAAACCCTCCTTCTTCGGAAGAACTCGCTTCCCATCTCCACAACTTGTCGCTCTCACTATCGTCGCTGAACGAGTCGCTGTACGAATCCCTTGACCTTGTTTCACACTCCCCTGAATCTCCCTCGTCCCTTCGCAGCACGACAAGCCCACCAAGTATCAAATTCAAATTCATTAATTAATTAATCAAGGTCAATCATCATTTACTTTTACAAACATGGCCATATAATTTTTCTAATTTTTTTAATTGGCTTCGTCGGACCGGGTCCGGGTTGATACCACCAACTAAGTTAGATTTTTTTTAAGGACTATTTTATATGTTTTTAACTTTTGTTCCTGTCTGTATTTTCTATACTTTATTGCGTACCTGAGGGCGTGAGAATGGGAATTGCTTGTGAATATTTGAATGGCGGAGAGGTAAGGGACGTAATACTGAACCAGAGTTTCTCCGTTGTCCATGGCGATCGGAACTCCGGCTCCGTACGCGCTGAGCTCGTCGTAGCAAGCCCAGAGATCGCTCAGCGTGAAGAACTCCATTTTTTCTCTCTCCCATGGATGCCAAAGTCTGTTCAGGTTTCTAATCTCAGACTGCCAAAGAAAAATCAAATATATACATAAAATCAATCGGCTTATAAAATTAAAAAAAAATACATATATAGTGATGAAAAAGAAAAAGGAAGTAATACCTTGGGAAGTAATTGGGATTGAACAATCGGGGTCGTAGACTCGAGAAAGCACTCAAGGTTTGATTGCATTGACGAGGCTTTGTCGATAATCATTTTAAGAGAGAGAGAGAGAGAGAATTGGGTTTTCTCTTCACCAACCCCAAGGGAAACAGAAGACAGGATATAGAGGTATATGAGAGAAGAGAGAGAGAGAGAGAGAGAGCGAGAGAGAGATTGTCGGGATTTTGATCTCTCTCTACTAGATTGAGAAGAGCGAAACGAGAAATGGGTCTCTCCTTTTCTTATGTGTCTGTATATATATGTATATATACACGTATATTGACGAGTTCTATTTTTTGACGTTTTGATTTACAAGCGTAATTAACGGCAAAGCTAAGATAAAAATAAAGACCATCTCTCTATTTCTTTTTTGTCGCGTTTTATTTTAGCTTCACAGAGAGTCTTCGTTGGCAAAATGTTTGTCCGAGTCCAACATAAAGTCCCTGCTTTACAAGAGAAAGTGTGGAAAGAGGGGAAAAAAATAAAAACAAAAATAAACAATGTTAGCGTTACTCTGTTTCTGCGTTATGTTTCTTCACATTACAATTTTCCATCACTAACCTTAAAGACAACTCAACCGAGTTTTTTTCTCCTCTCTGCTTTGTTTGCGTTTAGAAGGTCAAACAAAGTCTTTAAGCGAGATCAAAAAACGACTTATCAAAGCCCGAAGAAAACTAGATTGAAAGAGAAAACATGAGGGAAAAGAAAATGGACTTTCACGTTCCAGACACAAAAAAAAAAAAAAAAAAAATTCCGTGGAGATTGTAATTATTGTTCTAGACAATCTGTGCGTATTAACAACGGAGATTTTGTTGTTTGGAGAGTAACATTAGAACCCACCACAGCATTAAAATATCAAAGAAAATGAAGAACAGCTAGAGGGAATTCTCTAAACAATTGAATGAGTGACAAGGAAACAGATGATTTGGAGGATAGAAACGAGTGAGGGAGAGAGAGAGAAACCAATAATAATCAATTTCCATGGGCACCGAGAATAAAACATTTATCATTATTAGAGTGCTCTGTCTTTGTCAAAGTTTTGCCGTTGGAAAATACGTAACATTTGCCATTCTTAATTTATTAATTTTTCATTGATCTTTCCATAAATCGACCATTAATCCACACATTTTTGTCGTGCTACAGTCGAGAAGCAGCTTTGTTTATTACATATTCCCAAATTAATACTATTTACGACGGATGTCCATTATTTTTAATAATGTCCAGCTAATTTAAACTGTTTGGATAATAAATATTTTATTTTGTGGGCTTTAAAAAGAAAAAAAAAATGTGTTAAGCGAGTTAGAAAATATTCAAAACTGTAATTTTGAATTATTTTTCTATAAAAATAACTTTTCGGCTGATTTTAATCCTTTTTCTCTGATTTCTATCTATAATTTTCTCATTTCTTATATTCTCTCTCTATTTATACCTTTAAAATCACAATTTGGCGAAATTTGCTGAAAAATAAACAAATACACTTATTGACCATCAAATCAATTTACTAATATGTATTGAGGAGAATCAACACAATGGTAGATATAATATAGAAGTTCACTTTATTATTTTATGAAACGTGATAGTTTAAAATGAAATTTAACTATTTTTACAATGAAAACTATGTTAAAATAATAATAAAAAGTTTACAATAATATATGATGATTTCCAATTATATTCAAAACTTTTAATTAAGTTCTTATGATTTTAGATGATATTCGATGGATTTCAAAATTTAGAATGATTTTTTTTATTTTAGTGATTTTTTGTGTTTGGTAGTTTTTATCTTAGTTAAGAGCACGTGGGAGAAAAGAAAGAATTGTATCAATGTTTACAAATGTACATGTATTCGATGTCGATGTGGTGAAAAACATAACTTACGGCAATTTAGTGGATACGGTTTACGAGATAATCAATGTAAATTTGACTCACTTTTGATGTCTCAACACAGTGAATACGATCTCGATGTTTACTTCTATTGGAAATGGTGTTAACATTTCGTATTATATGAAGCACCAATAAGATATGTGATGACTGCATATTTATGTATGTGATGAGGGCATACTTTACCTCTGAATTCGCTTTCATTTGGTTTAAATGACGCTTGCCCCGAGTGTTTTTAATTATTTTTAGTATGTTTATAGTGAGATTTAGGTCAACACGGGTAAAAGAATATGTTCGAGTCATATTTCAACGAAACATAAGTAAAATGCAAAGGATTGAACTTAAACACGAAAAAATACCACGTTAAGCGACAACGAAAACTTTCAGAGACATCTCGCGGTGCAGGCCGCGGTCATCCCGCGCTGCGAGGACACCAATGAGAAGAATCTGCGCCGCGAGCTTGAAGATTTCACGAGGCAGAGTTTTTCACAAAGACTCTGTGATGAGGTCGTGCCGCGCGGTTTTGAAGTCGAAGATGTCGCATCGCGAGGAGCCGAATTCGCACCTCAAGATGACAATTTTTGACGCATTAACAGTCAGATTTTGACTTAAACTCAGCCGTTGGATGCATTTTTTAGCGTCAAGATTCGCCAAAGGAGGGTATTCGACCTAGAGCACTATAAAACCACATGTAGCCTCTATTTTCATTAAGTTTTGTTTTTTTAGACTTTTTTGGAGAGTTTTTACTGTGGAGAGAAGGTTTCACCGGAGGTTGTACTTCCGATCGCTGGAATTCATAGCTTCGACCGCCGAAACTCCAAACTCTAGTTTTTCTTCTTCTCTATTCTTCTTTTATTTGCTTTTGAATTGCGTTTGTTTGCTGAATTCATAGTACACTTTAATTATGAGTTCGTTTCTTTAATCTCTTATAGTTTTGCATTTTGTAAATGCGTTAATTAATGTCATCAAGTTCATGATCACCGTTAGAGGCTAGTTTTTTAGAGGGACTATGACGTAGCCGGGTTTGGTATTAATTAGGTTTGGATGAGTTAGACTTGCTATAATTGTTCCATAAATGTGTGTGCTTGAGTGGAATTGTGCGCAAATCGTTCTTAAAATAGATCACCATTATAATTGTTTAATTGGAATTTTTAGTTACTTGAAAAGGATTTAATATTCGTGCTCTATTTCATTCATCGTAATTCCTAGGTTGTTTGGAAATTTAGAAATTGTTAGAGTTCTTGGTTTATTGCTCGTAGATGCGTTAAAACGATTTAAGGTCGAGGGGATAATTAATCCGACATTTGCGTCGGTTCATTCGATTACTCGAGAGAGACTATTGAATAATTTGTTGGTGAAACAAGCGCATATCAGACACGAACAATCGCTCTGATATTACTTGGTGGTGAATCACACGCGTATTCAGACACAAACAATCGCTCTGATAATGTTTGTTGGTGATTCATTTACCTTAGCAACCATATTAAATGTGGAAAATCATTAATTGTACTCACAATAGCCAATTAATAATGATGATTGTTAACAAAAGCTAGATTTATTAATTTAATTCATTTATGAAAGCAAATCAACAACCGACATTAGAGGAGAAGTTTATAGAAAACTTACGGGTTTGCGGTCAGTTACAGAATGCCCCGATCCAATGCGCGCTTCGTTTCGTCATCGAATTTATTTCTTCCTTCCTCTGAATATAGAACTCGACAATGATACCGTAATCTTCCGAAACGTAATCTCCAAGAAGAAAGATGAGTGTGCACAATTGATATCTTACTTAGATCTCGAAACCAGATTTTTTCGAGATCTCACTCCTATTATTTAGGACTGGAATTAGCGATTCCGGGGAATAGGGGAAAGAGAATTTTGGCCAAGAGAGAGAATAGGTTGGTCGAGAATTCTGTATGGAATGAGAGTGTTTGTCCACTTCCATTATATCCCTATTTTTAGCATTGCTAGGGAGATAACCCCTGCGAGATTTTCTTTCCTTTTTGTTGAGATATTCTCTCCTTCTAGAGATATTCCCCCCTTCTAGAGATATTCTCTCATTTGGATTTAATCTGGGCCATTAGATCTCAACTGTGAATCTAAACTCTCTCTCATCCATTAGGTCAATATATATGGTTTATAATTTCTCTCCTAAGAGAGAAATCTAAGGAGGAGAATAAGGGGGAGGAAGTTCGGCCAACACCTAGGGCATATTTCTAGGGGATTTTCGGCCAACTCCTAGGCCAAGCCCAATCCAAAATTCCCAAGCCCAAAAATCCAATTATTTATTTATTTACTTGATCCAACAATAAGTAAACAATTATGCTATAAACATTTATTTAATTATGCGAATACCCGTTTTCCAAAATTTATGTGGTCAATCTCTATTACAGCAAATGAGATTAAATAATGAATATTATTATTTGAAAGTTCTTATCCGCCTATATCATAGCCGAATCGGGTACTATAAACCTAATAGTAGAAGCTTTAATGAACCCGATGAAAAAGACGATATAGTCCTATCTCTTTTTCATCGATTCATCTAGTCTTTATCAATACTACACCGTGTAATCAAAGGCTGAACCCTCCTTTAATACTAGAATCATATTTACTCATCGTGACAAGTGTCCACTTATATAGTCAGTTCACGATCAAGATCCTCCAAGTTCTATCAGTGCCAAGAGAAGTCAATTTATTGCGTTATACTTCTCTTGATACATATAGCCTTACGCATTGTTGCTTCCCCAACGAAAGATTCTTTCGAATGTTAACTTACATAAAAATTGCTAGCAACCTATCGGTTTAGGAATCAACCCTTAGGTGAGTGAACATTGACCTCCTTTCAGGGAGGCTGCATTATGTATCTGTAAATCACTTCCCACTTGAATCATGCTCTGAGAAAACTTCAAAGAGAAGACTCCCAAGACATAAGTTATTATTAGCATGGATAGCCTTTTAGCGAATGATTCAAAGAGCTCAGAGACATTATTCAGTGTCCATGACCACTTTAGGATTTAGATCGGTCTCAATGTGACCATCATAGTGGCCTCGGTTCGTAGATCGTAACGGTCTTTATAGGACATATCGACCCCAGGGTTTGTCCATGTTGTACACTTACCACAAGCGAAGAATGCTCCCACATAGTAATCAGCCTTCACTCATGTGTTCCACATATATGACTTTTGATATAGCTTTTTAGGCGCATATCAGTCATCGACCTTGTTTTAGCACGTGACTCGGTTTAATAAGGAGGCTATGGAAGATAGTTGTTATTGATTCTAATTGATTATTTAGTACTCAACCTACTAATCATATAATGCTTATATAATAATCTAATTATCGAATTCAGTAATTATTCATATTACATCTTCAAGTGAGCAATATTCCTAACAACCTCTCACTTTGACCTGAGAAGATCCCTTGAGCCAATTTAATTCTTGTGTTAATTCTTTGCCATCTTAGTAGACGGTTCAGATATTGACCGAGGATTGAGATTCCCATCATATGGATTTTCAGTTTACTCTTTACTCTTTCATTTATGTCGATCAGACATATGTCCCGTTTCGTATGATTCTAGTTCATGCATTTTGATTTACATATTTAAGGTCAAGTCAATCTGTCCACAGTAAATTAATTTACTTAGAACATATTAACAATTCGCATACTTTCAGATTATACACCAGACTGTGTATAACAAGTCTCTCTATCTTGGTGTACAAACTTTCGGTGCCAAAACAGGTTGCACCATGCATGTTTGATCTCATCACCACTTACTATAGTATGATTTATTAAATGTGTTTTAATAAGAAATTTATTTACCCCTTTTCCATTACTTAATTATTTTTATAGTCCATCCTTGTGTTGTCATGTTCATATTCAATATACACAGGACTTCAAGGATCTTTTATATTTGAATGATTAAGTATCTTACTATTTTCAAAAATAACAATGATTATAACACATGTTATTATTCTCGGAATTTCTTCATTGTCTAGGGTCTAATTTATTAGATATTTTAATGACAATGACTACGCCTCAACATTGAGGTCATACCTTATTTCAAATAAGTATATTTGAGACATTATGGAACGACCTTGTCGTTATTAAATGTTTTAGAAACAGCTAGCTCAGCCAACTTACTTGTGTCATAATGAGATCTAGTACTACAATAGTAATGACTCTATTCACGACACGTGTTTATGAGCTATACATATCGATCATTCTCAAAAATATCGATCATCCATGTAACAATCATGAACTGTTTGTTAATTACGTAGGATCAACCCTTTATATTTCAAAAGGTTTGATAGTTTAACTACTTTTATCAATGTCTTAAGTTCTTGGAACTTTATCCTCAAAGGACAATTCTTCTTCATCTATGAAGATTTCAAATGTAGCGGTTTGTGGTATCATAAAGAAGAGTATCATTATTGACAATGACCCTTCTTAAGGGCTCAATCCCTTATAGACTATTAAAGCTCTAACCATTTTATTTATCTATTTATAGGTCTCTCTATTCCTTTAAGCTTATAACTTAACAGGTAGATCTACCAAACATGAGATAATAAGTTTTAGACAAGTTAGTTTGATCGAGAGTGAAATCTCAAGATCATGTATTTCCATTTAAGGAAACTTCATTGTTGATGAGAGTGACAAGGATTCTTGTTAGGATGCTTCCACTAGGTTCTTAATTTCATTGGTAAGGCAATTCAAAATTATCTTTCCTTTCAATTCATTGATTCATGTGAAAAGATAATCATTGATTACTCTTCCACTTAATTATTAAATAATAGCATATTCATTCTGGTTTAAACGATGACATCCTCAATGATGGATTCAATCCTGTGAAAGATGTTGCTATTCATTGAACAAGAAGTGGTTAGATTTCATTAATGAAATCTCCCACTATTTTATTGAGCAATTGTGACTAGAATCCTATTAAGGATCCATCCAGTCAATAATATTTTTTTACTGACTAGGTTCCACTTAAGGACGGTCCTACTAAAATAATGGACTACAGTAGCTAGGTTCCGATTAAGGATTCTCCCACTCAATTAGTGAACTAAAGTAGTTAGGTTCCATTTAAGGATGCTTCTACTCAATTTATTGAATTAGGGTGGCTAGGTTCCGATTAAGGAAGCTCCCATTGATTCATCAACTCTAAATTTTTTATTGTGTTTGCTCTATTACTTCTTATCCGCACAAACTATTGTCGAACAAATGTAATAGTAATTTAGACGCTTTCTTAAGCTCTAAATAGTTCTTAAACAAAAAAACATATATTGTTGGAATAGGTCTAGGATTAAGAAAAATTATCATTAATCATATTAATGGCGGAATATAAAATTTCTTTACAAGTAAACAATTTTACTAACCTGGCAAAGTGCATGAACACGTTATAAATTAAAAACATTATTTAGAGTACTTGAATACTAACCTTTCTTGAACCTTTAAATTGAAGCGTCTTGATAAAGGTGGATCTACCTCCTTGGCTCGATTCCTTCACGTCTAATGTAGAACTCGAGAAACCTAAGGTTTCTATTACAAGAGTCTATAGAGTGTTTGAAGGATTTGTGTGTGGGCACAATTAAACAATATGAACCAAGAACAATTCTTGGATCATAAGCTAATTCTCTAGATCAAGTGTGGATGTAGGTGCAAAAATAAAAAGGAATTTCTAGAGAGAGAGAGAGGTTGGACGGCCACAAGCAAAAAACTTTTTTCACATCTTTATGTGAGCCTCTAGTTATAGGAGAAGGAAATCAAGAAATGGTAATTACCATCTCCTATTATACATTCATGACATAATATTTGATTTTATTTCCTTTTTCTCATTGTACATGGCCGGCCATTCTATGGTATTAGTGATGGAAATTTGTTTCCTCACTTAACACATTTGTTTCCTTCTCAAAGAAATTCATTTCCTCTTTTCTTTTTGAGTAATTTATCTTTATAATTAAAGGTAAAATAATTTCTAGAAATAATTTCTTTCTCTCTACGATGCTTGGCCGAAATTCTACCTAGGGGGAGCTTCTAGATGCTTCCTTATTTCTTTTAAGACAATTCTTAAAATACCCATTGTAGAATTATTTACAAAAATAATGAAATTAATTTATTAATGCCTCCAACGACTTTTCGGCTTTAGAAAATAATTTATATTTTCATCATATGACAATATTCAAAATCTTATTTTGACATTCACATCATTTTATGTCCATGTGGACAAAACTATCCTTTAGACATTTGTGGTGAAAACGTCTAGTTCAACACTTGAACTTATTTTGACTTAGCTTCTAGTTTTACAATCCTACTCTAATGACCTGTAATAGTGACCTGATGGATCCAAATGAGCAAAACTTGAGCTTCTATACTCGGACTTAAAAGTTCACAAACCTTTTTCGGGTATTAGCTTAATGTCAACTGACTCCACTAAAGAGTTGACACTGAGAATCTCTTTGTTCAAATGAATTTATTTTCTACTCAAATTCAACTTAATTATATTGAGTGGATCAATTAAATTTTATCTATATTTACCCTTCATGAATATCATAAACTAGATGAGATTTATAGAATTACCATTTTACCATTCTAGTTGTTATTTCCTGAACTTATTTGTTACTTGTGAATAAGTTAGAAACAATGTATTGACGAGGAGCTAACAAATCACATTGTTTCATCCAAATAAAGTTTCTACTTAATTTTGGATACTGCGCAGTTCATTTATTCACAATCCAAGTAATAAAGCATGAGGTGATATATATTGCATTTCAGCAATTTTGTACATGAATTCCATATCTATGATAACTTCACAAAGTTGGTTCATGACATCTTCATAACTTAATATCTCACCAATTGGTCTAGTCTAGATCACTTAATGGATCTAGAATTTGACTTTCTCAAATGATAATATTAATGCTACGAAATGACATGTCTCATTTCAGATTTAGGTAAGCATGATGCAATTCATACATAGTGACCTTGAGACAGAAGAGGTTAAATGATTTGTTTTTCCATTCTCTCTAAAGGTGCACTGGTCAGTTCAGTATCTTCGAAAGATACATTGTAAGAACTATAGAGTTCCCAACTCTCTATGCCTCGTAACCAGACATCATAGATTCTTCCAACAATCGTACTGTGATCAATAGTTCGTTGATTGTTAGATTGTGAATATATCGTTTTTAACCAAACCATGAAGAGTTAGTTCATGCAAATCTACATTCGTCTCTTCATATATTGTTAGGTTTGATTCAGGACTATAAGACTATTGAATATCATAAATCTTCAATCAAACTGAAAAGGAATGAAAGAACGTATTAACTTTTATTAATTTAATCAGTAAATTACAATAACGACTTTATGAAAGATATATATATATATATATACATATATATATATATATATATATATATATATTACATCAATATGTAAATAAACAATCTTCTTGTGAGCATATCTGCCAACATATATAACATAAGAATTTAATAGAGAAATAAAATCAAATCACAATTCTTATGGAGATAACTTATAACATATATTGCGCTTCTATATAGTATATGAACGGAAATACATGTCCTTCATATCATATATATTTAACTCAAGGGAAAAAGCATTTATGCATAATCAAGTATCATAAATATATTCAAGGTATTCAATTTATAGAAGGAAATATTTAGTGACACAACCATGTGTTCATAAATAATGTAATAAACAATAAGGAAATAAAGATTAATCATTTCTGGAATAACTATAAAAGCTACACTCTAGAAAATCTTGGATTATTAAATGACACATCTCATGTTCAAAAATAAATCCAAAAATGAAAGTAATAAAACTAGCAAAATTTAGATCTTTAGGCGGTTTATGAGCTTCTCCACAATTCGGGTTTGAATCTGACATTGTTTAGCAAAATCATCGACACTCGTGTGTTCCACCAAATCTACTCTACAACAAGAGAAGAAGTATGCTCATGAATAATTATCTTCAAAACAATTTTAGAATACTTTTAATCATGAATTTTAAGGTACCATACTAGCATTCTACTTATTTTTCTCAAGTTCGGCCATGTACAAAGCACAATGCGTCTTCCAATGGCGTCAGTGTCGCAATGGTGACGTTTGCCAATGCTTTCTCGTTTCTTATCTTTTCCTTTTCCACTTCTCTTGAAGTTCTTCTTTTCATTCTTAGCGGAACCTCTCCCCTAAGAAGTATTTGGATGTGCCTTAGATGGTTCAGCACCAGAAGTCCACTTCTTCTTGGTTTTAGACGAAGACCTCTTGTTAGCATATAAAGCTGACACTTTGTTCTTCCCATGTTTAGTGATAGACTCGAAAGTCTGTAATTCATTCAACAACTGAGATATTCCATACGTCAACTTATTCATTATTTAGTTGGACGTAAACAACATCTATATTTATTAATTTAATTTAATTATGAAAGCAAGTCAGCAACCATAAAATAAAGAGGCGATTAGTTGACTTACATGGATTTTAGATCAGCTACAGAATGCTCTAATCTAATGCTCGTTCCGTCTTCAAGCGTTCACAACTTCTTTGTCTAATTGTAGTGGGCACAGACAATATCTTACTTAGATCTTGAAACCGGATTAATTCGGGATCTAGCTCCTATTATTTAGGATTGGAATTTAGCAATTTCAAGGAAAAAGGGGAAGGATATAATCAGCCACTTAGAGAGAGAAAGAGGCCAATTGTTTCTTTGAAGGATCGGATACTTTTCATATTCCCTTCCATCCCTATTTATATCATTGGTAGGGAGATAGCCCCTAAGAGATTTTCTCTCCTTTCAGTTGAGATATTTTCTCCTTTGGATTTAATCTGGGCCATTAGATCTCAACCGTGAATTTATACACTCTCTCATCCATCAGATCAATATCTATGGTTGAGATATTCTCTCCAAGAGAAAAATCCAAGGAGAAAATGGGGGAGGAAATTCGGAAAACCTGTAGGGCATAAAGTTGACATTTATGCCCACAAAGGAGATTTTTGATATTAAATATTTTTGTATTTATTTGTTTCGAATTTAAATAAAAATTAAATATTCATTCTTATTTTAAGATTGTGTTTATGCATAAATGTCTACGCCCTGAAACTGTCATCAACAAAAGAAGTGCTAAGTACAGACTTGACAAGGTACCATCTTATGACTAGTTTAAATAATAGTTCGCAATCTATAGATCGATTGGGCAATTGATTCTTAGTAATGATTGTTATAATGAATTAAACGATATCTTATCTTGTGATATGGAGAATTGTGACTCTGTAATTCATTCTCGATATCTTAATGAAGATATTGAACAAGACCTGTGAATTTTTGAAGTTCGAGATAAAACCGTTTTATCACTCGAAACCTCAAACTCAGATACGAGGGGTATTTTAGTAATTACCTAAATCCCGAAGTGAGTACATATCTTCTTGTAACACTTTATGACATTTGATTTGTCAATGGGCAATGGCTAAGTGAAGTTTCATTGACCCGACGGTTGGTGTCATAATACTGTTTCGTTGAAATATGTGATTCACAGATATGGAATTTGTGTTGAAACAATGCTAAGGCATTAGTATCACACCATGCTCTGTTATGAGAGTGTGAGCGAATAAATCAGGCTTGGTATTCATCGAATAAAGAATTCTTTGAAATAAAACATGTGACATGTTGAGACATCTCACTTTATGTTTTTCTCGTTCACAAATAACAGAGGACTTTGTGAAATAATAACTCAGGGGTAAAACAATAATTTTACATTCCTCTGAGTTAATGATACACACAAAGGGTAATATCGTAAAATACACTGTGGACCGTGTGAAGAATATTTTTGTCACATCAAACGGAAATATAAACGCATATAAACTTAGAGATGTTCAATATTGGTCCTTTAGTATTAAGAATTAAAACTCGGAAAAATCTTGTGAACTTTTGTGTCCGAGCTTTATTCTAAAGCTTCGTTCATGTGGAGCGATAAGGTCTTAATGATAGACTCTCGGACGAGATTTTGGTGAACAAGAAATGATTGATTTTCTCATTCAACGTAAATTGTGATTTACGGTAAGAAATTATTTTCTGAGTAATTAAATAAAATAATTGGTTATTTATTATTATATTTATTTAACAAATCATATTATGTTATTATATTGATAATTATATAATTTGATGATTCAAATAAATAAAAGATGAAAATAAATATTTTCTCGTTTCGTACTAATTGATTAGTATGAAAATAATTAATGACTTATAATTAAATAAATGAGATGTTCTAAATTAATTAAATATTATTTTAGAAATAAATCAAATAAATTTGGGAGATAATTAAGACAATATGGCCGGCGATAATAAGGGTTTTATGTGCTGGAAAAATTGTTTAAACTCATTAATAGGAGTTTTGGGCTTAAGTTTGAATGATAGGTCTTAATTGGATTTTGACATAATTTAAGCCCATTCTCTATGATATAAAAGGAGGCTCTCTCTTTGATAACCCTAGCCTAATTTTCGACCAACACGCTGCCAAACCTCTTCCCCCTTGTTTGAGAGGTTTTGGCCAAACTTTAGAGAGAAAGAGATAAAGGAAATATGTTTTCCGGCAGCTCGTCCTTTTTTTAGTTTCCCCTTCTTCCCTTGTTCCCACAAAGAGCCCACCCTCTTGATCTCCTAAAAACTCCTAGAGAATTATCATTGATTCATCTTGTGGTTGTTTGAGTGATTTTTAACCCACAGGGCCGGCCACTAATTGGAGCAACGGAGCAATGACGGATTTCAGGACATCCTAGACGCGCGTGGGAAGGAGTTTTGGCTGTGCTTGTTGACACATCCCCGGGGCTGATTCTCGCAGATCTGAACCCACCGTAAGTCTTCTATAAGCGAGTTAGATCTGAATATAATAATCATTGTTGGATTGTTAGAAATTTTAGATCACTCGTTTGCATGTTTGAATGAATTTATTAATATGTTTAGAAATTTATTAACATGATAGATTAGATTTAATGACATGGTTATTGAATATGTTTTAAAATGTTTAACATGTTAGATTGAATTATGAATTTCCGCCATATGTTGATATGTTTCATAATTAATTGGCTTAATTGTTAACTAAATTCCAACACATAACCCTAGGGGAATTTCGGCCAACTCCTTAGGCCAAGCCCAATTCAAAATTCCCGCCCAAAATCCAAATAATTATTTATTTACTTGATCTAGTAATAAACAAACAATTATGCTATAAAAATTTATTTAATTATGCAAATACCCGTTTTCCAGAATTAATGATGTCAATCACTATTACATCAAGTGAGATTAAATAATGAACAACATTATTATTCAAAAGTTCTTATCCACCTTTATCAGAGCCGAATCGGGGACTATGGACATAGTAGTAGAATCTTAATGAACCTGACAAAAAAGGCGATATAGTTTTATCAATATTTCATCGATTCGTCTAGTCTTTATCAATAGTCCACCGTGTAATCAAAGTTTGAACCCTTCTTTAATACTAGAATTATATTTACTCATCGTGACGAGTGTTCACTGACATAGTCAGTTCGTGATCAAGATCCTCCAGGTTCAACCCATGCCAAGAGAAGTCAATTTGTCCGTTATACTTCTCTTTATAATATCAGCCCTAAGCATCATTGCTTCCCTAGCGAAAGATTCTTTCGAACGTTAACTTACTTTGAAAGTGCACGCAATCAACCGGTTCTGGAATCAAGCCTTGGGTGAGTGAACATTAATCTCCTTTCAGGAAGGCTGGATTCTAAATCTGTAAATCACTTCCCACTCGAATTATGCTCTGAGAAAAATTCTAGACGAAGACTCCCTAGACGTAAGCTGTGCTTAGACTGTATAGTCTTTTACCGAATGAGTTAAGAGCTCAGAGACATGATTAAGTGTCCATGATCACTTCAGGATTTTAGATCGTCTGATTGTGACCATCATAGTGGTCTCGGTTAGTGCGTCGTAACTGTCCTTAAACGACACATCTACCCCAAGGCTTGTCCAGGTCGTACACCTACTACAAGTGTAGAATGTTCCAACATAGTGATCAACCTTCACTCCTGTGTTCCACATATATGACTTTAGATATAACTTTTCAGTCGTATATCAGTCATCGACCTTGTTTTAGTTTACCGCCCGAACTCAGGTGCCCAACACGTGACTTAGTTTGATACGGAGGTTATGGGATAATAAATGTTCTATAAATCCCAATACATAAGAAATAACCATTTTAATTCGAATAAATTATAAATGTCAAACTTTATTTTATTAATAATGTCAACGAGAATTTACATAAGTATCTTCTCAAGCGGTAAAGAATTCCCAACAACCATACTGTGAGCCCTACCACGAGGACAACCTAGAGAAAATTGGAATTCAAGGTGGGCAAAGATCGCGCCGCGACGCCAGCGCGTTGACGATCGTTAGGACTCTCGGGTGTTTTCTGCGCACGTGTTTTGCACGTCTTCGCGCCGTGATGAATCAGGTCGCACCGCGAGAGGTGGTTCGACCCGCCCAGGTAAGGTGTTTTAAAAGAAAAAAAATAGGGTATTCAAACCCTAAATCTTATTCCTTCCTTTCTCTCATCCGAAACCCACCTCTATCTCTCAAAATTTTTGTAATTCCAACACCCAAATACTAAATTTTACACAAAATATTCTACACTCGATCTTCATATCTCATGTTTGCAAAGAATTTTGACCTAGTTTCTCATGTTCTTCATCTTTCGTTCGATATGAGCAAGGTGAATTCTTCCACCTTGTACTTTTTCAAATTCAAGCATTGTCGGATGATTTTATGGATTGTTTCTAGTGTAGGAATGATTTGTGATGTAGAGTAAATATAGTGGACAAAATTTTGAATGCCAAATCCATGGTAATATTGAAAAATTGGAACGCCCACAAAGTGTTCGACAAAATGCTAAAAATAGAAGTGGTTTGGAATTATATGAGCCTTTTCTATAGATTCAATTGGAATTCAATATTTTTTTCCATAGTCTCAACATTGATATAAATGTATTTAAATTTGTGCTAGGCGGATTACGCATCTCGGTAGACAAAACGTACCCGCGATGTCTCACCTGCACTTTCTTGATCGACCGGCCTCCTTGAAGGTGCGGCCATAATGTGGGATATGATTGCTCACGTGGGTTTCATACTCGAGAGGCGTCTCGAGGTTGATGGACGTTGTGGATACATGCTTTGGCAAATTTAAAGCCGAAACTGGGATAAGCTCGTGAAAATTAACATGAGAGCGGCAATGCGGGTAGTCAAAGAATTTTATGTCAATCTCTCGGTTACAACAAATTCCGTCGTGAAGGTCTGCGGAAGAAACGTGGATATGTCACCGTCCGCCATTAATAAATTTTTAGGAGCCCTCGTTTCGGAAGAAGATGAGTATCTACCGATGCTCAACGAGTCTAAGTGGGACGAGTGAATCCATACGCTCACCAAACCAGGCGCCAAGTACCATCGAAAGAGTTGATCCGACTCTAGTGGGAGCCAGAATATTTATCGATAAGCGCACTCAACCGCTACCCTAAAGCATGTGAGTATTTGATAAGCGCAAATATCCTTCCAAACGCGAGGCGTCAACAACTGAACATCGAACGTTTGGCGTTACTCGATTGCATCGCGCACAACCAACCGATTAACATTGGGTGAGTCATCCATGAGCTGTTGGAATTTTGTGCGAGCCGGTCAGCAAGCGTGCTCCTCAGCCATGGCGGACTAATCACCGCCATGTGCTTGAAGGCAGGAGTCAAGCTCACCGCCACTGAATATTTGCAGCCTTTGGGAAAGGTGATCACAGTCGATTTCATTTTTGGTCTCGACCAATGGCCGCGTGGAGAAGCATATCTAAGTGACGCCAGGTTCATCAACAATCCCGGAAACATAGTGGATAGGGGATCCGACTATGAGGATGACAACGAACCTCAACAACAAGATTGAGGCGGCCAAGGTGGAGTTCATGATTATCCGGGCGAATCATCACAAGGTCAATAACCAGAGTATCAAGAAATGATGATGATGCAGACACACCTCGACATGCACTTTATGGACCTCCAACGCGACTTCCATAACCTCGACCACAATTACGAGGGCCTTCGTCAAGATTATCAAAGTTTGGACCAAAGTAACGAAGGACTTCTGACACAATGTTCAAAATATACACAAAGACGTACAAGCCATTGGAGTCGGGAAAAACGTCATTGGAGGATTCCTCAACAAGTATGGCCACCAAAACACCGATTACGTTGGATTTTAGCGAGACGTCTACCACACGTGGACGCAATGCCAGAATTACATGCCACCACCCGATGCGCCGTCCGGGTCATTTTCGGACATGAAAATGTACCCGGAATTTCCACAGGAGTTCGTGACCCCATACGTCCAAATCCCGTCGTGGTACCCGTACAACTACCCTCCACCACCCCCGGAAGGCGGACAAAAGTAGGGGAGCACAACCATCTTTTTGCTGAAAGTTAAATAAAATTAAATGTTCATTCTTATTTAAGGTTGTGTTTATGCATGTATGTGTACACCCTGAAACTGTTACTAACGAAAAAAGTGCTACGTACAGACTCGAGAAGGTACCTTCTTATGACCAGTTTAAATAACAGTTTGCAATCTGAAGAACAATTGGGCAATCGTATCTGAGTAATGATTGTTTGAATGGATAACAATTTCTTATCTTGTAATATAGAGAGTTGTGACTCGGTGATTTATTCTTGATGTCTTAAAAAACATTGAACAAGACCTGTGATACTTTGATGCTTGAGATAAAACCGTTTAATCACTCGAAACTTCAAGATCACATACAAGGGGTATTTTGGTATTTACCTTAATCCCCAAGTGAATTCATATATTCTTTTAACACTTTATGACATTTTATTTTTCAATGGGCAATGACTAATTGAAGTTTCATCTGACCCGACATTTAGTGTTATAACTTTGTTTCGTTGGATTATGTAATTCACATATACGAAATTCGTGTTGAATCAATGTTGAAGCATAAGTATCACACTATTATTTGTTATGAGAGTGTGAATGCATAAATCGGGCCTGGTATTCATCGAATTGAATATTATTTGAAAACATGTGACAAGTAAATACATCTCACTTTATGTGTCTCATTCACAAATAACAAAGGAGTTAGTGAAATAATAACTCAGGGGTAAAACGGTAATTTTACATTCCTCTGAGTTAATAATACACACGAAGGGTAATATCGTAAAATAATTCGTGGATCGTGTGAAAAATTATTTTGTCACATCAAACGGAAAATAAATGCATGTGAACTTAGAGAGTTTCAATATTAGTCTTTTAGTGGAATAGACTAATATTAGGAATTAAAAGTCGGAAAAAGTTTGTGAACTTTTGAGTCCGTACTTTATTCTGCAGTTTCCTTCATGTGCGTCCATAAAGTCTCAATGATAGACTCTCGGACAAGATTTATTGAACTAGAGCGATTGATTTTCTCATTAAATGTAAATTGTGATTTAGACTAAGAGAATTATTTTCTAAGTAATTAAATAAATAATTAGTGATTTATTATTAAATTTACTTAATGAATCATATTATGTTATTATATTGATGATAATATAATTTGATGAGTCAATAAATAAAAGATGAAAAAGTATATTCTCGTTTCGTACTTGTTTGAGAAGTATGAAAATAATTAATGACTTGTCATTAAATTAATGAAATGTTCTAAATTAATTAAATATTATTTTAGAAATAGTTAAAATATAATTTGGAGAAAATAAAATGTTTTACTTGGCCAAATTAATGAATTAGGGTTGAGTAATTATTTTAAATTCAATTAAAAAGAACTTCTGGCTGAAGTTTGACTAACGGGGCAAAATTGAACTTGGACCTAACTTAAGCCCACTCTCTTAGTTATAATTAGGTTTTAAGAAACCCTAACCCTAATCACTAATCTCGGCTGAACTCCCTCTTTCCTCTTGTGTGTGCTCTTTGGCCGAGTGATTTTTGAGAGAGAAAAGAATCAATAAATCGTTTCTTGAGTTCTTTGTTCCACTTGAGAGTTTCCGTTCTTCGTTGTTCAGTTTAAAAGAGAGCCCACCCTCTTAATATCATTGACTCAATTTTTGGTGTTTGAGTGAATTTTACCTACAAAGAAACGCCCAAGAATCGAAGATAATCGAGCTTGATTCATTCTAGGCAAATCTGCCAAACATGGAGGTCCAGCCAGCCATACAACATTTCGACCAGCCAGTGAGTCCCATGTGGGCCTTTGCTCTCACGCACGTCCTTTTTTCGCGCATTCCAGTGCTTTTGCCACGTGGGTCCAGGTCTCCTCTAGCCTCTTGCATAGGTGTGGCACTCCAGTTAGGCGCGAGGAATTTGTAGGCTCACGGGCCCACATATTTCATCTGGTAGATCCATTTTGGCCGACTAGCAGCAATTCGGCGGACCCGTTTTCTCCAATCCGGCCCGAAGTAATCTGACGAGCATGTTTTCTTCATTCCGGCGAGGCGACTGACAAGACATTCTGGATTGAGCTAGCAACACACGAAGTTGTATACAACTTCATGTGTAAGTCATTTCTAAAAGAATTGGTTTGCAAATATAAATCGTTTATAATTTGCTCAATTTGAATGTGCTCAATTTGTTGGTTTGCTAATTTGAATGTGCTCAATATTAGTAACTTTTAATGGCTAGGTTGTTAAATATATTAAAACATGTTTTAATGTATAATATATATTATTATATAATTCTGCCATAAAATGATATGTTATATAATATTTTTAATTAGACGTTAATTACTTTACAACTAGAAGACCGATGAGGTTCTTCTTTTTGAGGAATCTTGGATTAGGGAGCCGAAGTGCGACGAGAGGATTTGGACGGCTTTGGAGTCGGGTTGGGGCAGCGACTCCAGCCCTTGTTTAGCAGACGCGATCAGCCATTGCCGCCGGAGTTTGACTTACTAGGGTTCCAAGAGGAACATAGGTATCAGAGATCGGATCGAGAAGCAGATGAAGATAGTCGGCTTGTGGGTTTATCGGGTCCGAACTTCTGCATGGAGATCTTTCGGCGTGAGGAAGGACATCTAGATGCCTTGGTAGAGAAGGAGGAGCAGTTATAAAAGTAGAGGAGTAGGGTGTCTTGGATGCGGTGCGGCGACAAGAATACAAAGCTTTTTCATCCCAAAGCATCAGTGCGGAGGAGGAAGAATGCCATCAGAGGCCTTGAGGACGAGCATGAGTATTGGCACAACATCGAGACAAAGATCGAGATGATTGTCTCGTGTTCCTTTGGAGACATATTTACTTCGGTGCGACCGTCGTTACAGGATATCGAGGCAGTGACGAGTGTCGTGGAGCCAAACAAATCGAAGGCTTTGAACGCAGAGTTGGAGCGCCATTTCGATCCAGGGAAGGTGAAGAAGGCACTCTTCTCGATGGATGCAATCAAGGCCCCGGGGAGGGATGGATTTCCCACGTTATTTTACCGGATGTATTGGGACGTAGTTGGCGAGTCGGTCTTGAAGACCTGCCTCGGGATTCTCAACGTCGGGAATAAGGTATGTGACATCAATGATACAGTAGTCACCCTCGTTCCTAAAGTTGAGGAGCCACGACAAGTCATTGACTTTAGACTGATTAGGTTATGCAATGTGATCTATAAGATAGTGGCCAATTGCTTGATCTACCGTCTTAAGATCACTATGCCTAGAGCTATTTCTGAGTCCCAAAGTGCGTTTGTAGGATGTACACTTATCTTCGACAATGTCATGGTTGGTTTCGAGGCTCTCCACACGATGAAGCGGAAACGCTTCAGAAATGGAAAGTATGCATCTCTAAACTTGACATGGTGAAATCATTCATCAGGATAGAGTAAGTCTATTTGGAGTCGATGAAGTTGATAGTGGCGTATAGCTCGTAGTGGTTGCCTCTTATCCCAAGATGTGTCACTTCGGTCCGGTTTGCTTTCAGCATCAATGGCTCCACTCGTGGCAGTGTGATTCCCTTCAGAGGCCTCGGTCAGGGGGACCCTTTCTCTCCCTTATTTATTTCTCATATGTTGGGTGGTACTCTCGAGTCTCTTTCGAGCAAGTGAGAATGCGGGAGCGATCACGGGAGTCCACTTCAGGAACCTTCACGTGTCTCACCTATTATTCGTTGACGATAGCATGATGTTCATCCTATCAAGGCTCAAGGAGTGCGATAGGGTTAGAGACATTTTACGGACTTAGGGGTATCAGCGAGGAGGACAAGTAGTCTTTGGCCCATATCTTAGGGGTTCTGAGGACGAAATGCTATGAGCGCTATCTCGGTCTCCCGACGTTCACTGGTCGCAAGAACGTGTTTGTGAGAGACCCTGTCTGGGATAGGCGGCACTGCAACTATGAAGATTCATTGGTGTAGATAGGACGTGCTTTGGAAGCACAAGTCATAGGGCAGGATGGGCTTCAGATATTTGGGGAAGTTCAACCAGGCTCTTCTTGCCAAGAGCGTTTGGAAGCTTATCCGGAGAATTGACAGTCTCGTTTTTTGTGTCTACAGTCAGAGTTATTTTTCTGACGACGACATCATGATTGGTCTCCCGCATTGGTGCGATTCTTGTATGTGGCTTAGTCCTCTCTGGGGTAGATATATCATCCAGGCCGGTTCGAGATGGTGAATTGGTGATGGGGAGTCAGTGCTAGTCATAGGAGATAGTTGGGTTCTCAAAGATAGACCAGCCACCGGGACCGACCCCCCTTGGGTTCCCCCTGACATGTGTGTGGCGGAGCTTATGAGATTAAACAGAATTTGGGACGTCGATCTTATTTCTACGATGTTCAGGGAGGAGGATGTTGTGGCGATTTTGAGTATTTCGTTTGAGGGAGAGGGCGTCCCGGACATTCGACGTTGGCACTTCACTGAGGACGGAGAGTACACCGTCAAGAGTGGATACCAGCTAGCGATGGAGAGAGCCAGCACTCCTTACACCAGCTCTTCTGATCCGAGGGAGATGGAGAGTTTGTGGATAAAGTTCTGGCAGCTGAGTTTCCACCTATAGTGAAACTCCTCTGTTGGTGTGTCTTCCTTGGCCGAGTACCGGCTAGAGCAAAGTTAGTCAAGAGGAGGACTAATTTTGATGAAAAATGCCATATTTGTCAAGAGGCGAGAGAGATACTTTTCCATGCTTTTTTGGGGTTGCAGATGGAGTAGGAGAGTTTGAAAGGAAGCGGACTTCGGTCACATTATTTCGCCTTTCAGAGAGGGTGAAGTCTTCGACACCATTCTCAACTCTTTTCACTATTATCTGGCACCTTTGCAACCACAGGAACAATGACCTTATCGGGAGACCTGCTTAGAGTTAAACGCAGCTAGTCCAATGGACAGTGAGCTTCCTTGAGGATTATAGAGTTGCCACAACTAGAGTTCCTCAGACGAGCACTAGGGTTACGTCGACCCTTAGATAGACCCCCCTGAGGGATGGGAACCTCTCAATTTTTGTCGACACAACACCGACACAAGACCGTGGAGGCTTTGTTGTGGGTTATATTGTTCGTGACCGTACATGAGAGGTGATCGCCTCACATACGTTTTTCCATGCTAGGGGGTTCTCCCCCAGCTTTCAAAAACATATGATGTCCTCCTTATAATAGTGCTAGTTTACAGCATCCGTGGCAGGAGAACGGAGATCTAGTATGACTGCTTGGGGTGGTGAGGTTGGTCGAGTAGGGGCGACACATGCGACAGAGCTTGAGACGATCTTGCACCACATTTTCAGGGAAGTGAAGGAGCTTGATGAGTTTAAGATTATACATTTATCTAGTCTTTGTAATATCATGGCGCATAATCTAGTGCACTATGCAGTTAACCATCACTCATCTTTGACTTGGGTGGGTTTAGTCCCGACTTGTTCGGATGAGTGCATTAGAGATGATGTTCGCGAGTTGAGGTATCGCACGACAACCTAGAGCTGTTTGTTTATTGAGTTTCTTTATATTTCCAATCCATAATTTTTATGTTTCATTCTTATCTATGTAACTACGGTTTTCCTCCACCATACCTGAACGATTTTATGATATATTGTGGCACCGACCACGCTTCCTCAAAAATGAAGAGTTAAATACATATTTGCATGAACAAACTCTTCATTGTTTTCTTAAACTAGTGTATTCACCATATGACGATCAAATGACTATTAATCTCAGTATGAATTTTAGAAAAACCTATAATGTATGATTATGAGACATAGAGAGTTGGAGACTTTATAATACTTCCTCAGAATCTTCTTAAGATGCTAAAACCAATGCACGTTCTGCATAAAGTTAAGAATAAACCATTTAACATCTACTATTTCAAAGTAACTATGTATGGATTGCATTATGTTTACCTTAATTGTGAAAATGCACCATGATATTTTATAGCTTTCGTACTCTCATTTGAGAAAATCAAAGTTCTAGATTTACTATGTGATATGTAGACAAGACTTATTAGTGAGGTGTTACGTTATGAAGATGTCATGAAGAACTGTAAATTTCTCATAGATATGAAATTCGTGTACAAGATTGTTGAAAGAATTGTTAATAAATGAACAAGCCGGTGTCCAAAGTAAGATGTGACTTTCGATAAAACAATGTGACTTATTAACTCTTCATCAATACATTATTTCTAACATGTTCACAAGCGACAAAGAAGTTGAGAGAATAACAACTAGAAGTGTAAATGGTAATTTTGAAAACCTCATCTAGTTGATGATATTCATAAAGGGTAAACATAGATAATACTAATTGGATCAACTCATCACAATTCAGTTGAATTATGCGTAGAAAAGATATTCATTTGAACCGAGAGATATTCAATATCAATTATTTAGTGGAGTCAGTTGACATTAAGCTAGAACTTGGAAAAGTTTGTGAACTTTTGTGTCTATATATGCTAACTCAAACTTTGTTCATTTGAGTCCATGAGGTCATTATCACAAGTCATAATAGTGGGATTAGTTAAACTGGAATTTAAGTCATAACAAGTTCAAGTGTTGAACTATATAATTTTTTGAAAATTTCTAAAGGGTATTTTTGTTCATTGGGACAAATTATATTCATATTAATTGTCTTGGACAATTAAAACAAAGATATAGAAGCATGTTCTAGATTACAACAATTGGAAATTGTATACCTTGATTGAGGAGATAATTTATTTTGAATAAAAATATATGAAAATATACACCAAATAAAAAAAAAAGATTAAACAAATGGTGAGGTTTGGTCAATAGAATGGCCGGCCATATTGAGAGAGGAAAGAGATATATTGTATTATAAATGAGTAATATAAATAAACATGAGATATTCCTTACTGATTTGATTCAACCCACCAATTCTCTTATAAATACATGTTCACATGAGATGTGAAAACACACAAATTCGATGACCAACATTTTTTTGAGAATTGGTCGAATTCTCTCTCTCTCTCTCTCTAGTAAATTCGACCATCTACTTCTCTCTCTTCTTGTCTCCCTTTTATTTTGGAACCTAAGTCTTCATTACACATAAGGTGTGTATTAGCCCTTTGACTTCTTGAGTTAAATAGTTTAATAGTGCCCAAACACTAGATCCAAGGACTCTACTGGTTGAAATTATAGTGATTTCTCAGATTCAGAGAGACGTGTAGAAGACTCACTGCAAGGGGAGACGAGCATTTAAAGAAGGGTCTTTTAGCTATATACCAATATCAACGTTTACTAATTTCAAAATACTCAACGTTTTCTAAACTTTTCGTAAATACCCAACAAAAAGTTGTTTACACATTTTATGGACTATAATTAGCGATTGTTAATGAAGATATTATAGTCTATAAAAACGTGTAAACAAAATTTGTTGGGTATTTATGAAAAGTTTACTAAACAATGGGTATTTCTAAAACATTAAACATTAATGTGGGGTAAACAAGCAATCAATTGTTTAAAGAATCAAAGGTTGATATCAAGTTTAAATATTGTTCATAATTTAATTTAATCTAGATTATATGTTCCTACACTTTGTATAGATTGTAAATTGTTTAGACTTTTTTATATTCTGCCACTTAATGAAGTGTTAAATTATTTTAAAATTCTAAACTAATTCCAATAAATGGTAGGCCAGTGAATTATTTCATGACCAATATATGATGGTATCCAAAATTTTACTTTGAAATTAATACAATCTTTTGTCCTATTGGATAAAATTACACTTTAGACATTTTTCATAGTATCATCTAGTTGTTTTAACTTAGTTTCATGTCTGGCAACTCCTAATCTAACGACTTTAAAGACCTTATAGATGCAAATGAATAAATCTTGAGCTAGCATATTTGGACATAGAAGCTCACAAATATTTGAACTAAAAAGTCGACACTGAAATATTATCGATTCTAATGAATATATTTTCTACTAAAGATTTTGCATAATTATAATCAGTGGATCCACTAAATAGTATCTATGTTTATCCTTCACAAATATCATCAACTAAACAAGATACACAAAATTACCATCTTAATCTTCTAGTTGTTATTTTCGCAACTCTTTTGTCACTTGTGAATAAATTAGAAACAATGTATTAACGAGAGACTAACAAGTCACGTTGTTTACATAGCATCGCCGGTATAACTGTTACAGTCATTTTTTTTATCATTATATATATTATATATATATATATATATATATATATAAATTAGCAAAAAGTGATATTTTTTTTCATGCCTAAGAGAATTTAGAAGTTAAATCTTTAAAAGGGAATCCATCGGTACTAATTCATTAGGCATTTCGTTTTAGCTAATCCAATGTCGGAGTATAATAACAAAATTAATTTATAGAACTCTAAACCGAAATAGCATATGTTATTATAATTAATTTTCGAGGGTACCTTGTGTGATGTGGCTTGCAGTACTATTCTTAAATTAAAAAACAAATTTCTTACTTTCGGAGTTGTGGGGTGCATGGGCAAAAATTACGAATAGTACTTTGGTAAATAAATAAAAATTAGGTGAGTATGTCATATTCCCACATGTTTCATATGTCTTGGAGCACATTTCATTTAGTTGTCAGCTTTGTTCTTATCTAAAGTCTAGCCTTATCTTAAAATCGAATACATATTAGCTGCAATTAAAGTAAGATTAGGTCGTAAGTTGTTATATAATTTAGTTTAATACACAGTTTATATATAGTTCAGTTACCTCGTAAGCATGTTAATGCGACTTCAAGTTTTTTACTTTTCATTTTATCAATTTATACATTGCTTTAAGAATGCTCGTTAACTTTAATTTTCGTGATCTTACAACGAAATATTTAGAAAACTCTGTCTGTAAAATTTGTTTTTAGTCACTCTTTTTAATGCTGTAAAAAAACTCAGTGATCATAATATATCATTTACTAAAGTGTTAACTACTAATTTTTTTTTTGAAGAACTGTACCAAGTCAAAATATGAAGAGCCAAAAAACTTTATCAGTAACTATTGAATTTAAATAATAGCCAAACCGATTTACTTTTTCATCATTTTCTCTAAGAATACTTTAATAAATATTAAGTAAATGAATACAAACATATTATAACCATCTAAAAGTTCTAAGTATGGGTATATCTCCAATGAAATATATTAGAATTACTGCAACTAACTCAATTTTTAGTTTCAAAATTCTTGTCAAAATTTTCATTTTATTAAGAAAATAACAGACCTAGTTGGAGTAGATTAAATTAACTTTATTTTAATGAAGTCATTTTTAATAAAATAAAAAAATTTCTATCTCGTATAAAAATGTTAGAATATTAAGATGCCAATCTAAGCATCACATATAACTATATAAGTATTGCCATTATATTTTTATTTATCCTATAATGTTTGGTCTAGTCGTGTCCACTGAAAATGATTGGGCTGATAAGAATAGTGGCCCTACTGTTCTCAAGGTTCATGATCTGTATCATAATCTTTTACTCCATAATTACAAAAGTAGTGCTCCGACTTTGCAAAATCATATACACTACTCGTTAATTATATATAACCCCGAAATAAAGAAAAAAAATAGAGTACCCTTACATAAATAATAAATTAATAGTAATAATATATAATAATAATCTCCCTCCAACTTATGATGCGACAATAATGTCGCATCGAAGTGGGATGAGATTTTGTAAACAATCGGTAACATGAAGAGAGGAGAAAACATAAGACATGTGATCATACCAATTTATAAATGATATCGAGTGAAATGATAATCAATCTCAATATGTTTCGTTAGCTCATGAAACATCGCGTTACGAGAAATCTGAATAGAACTCTGATTATCACAATATAGCATCGTAGGATGATCAAGAGAAACACCATGTTCAACAAGTAACCAGCGTAATAAAAAAATCTCACATGTAGTCAAGGTCATAGCGAGATATCAGAGGGGGGGGGGGGGGGGGTCTCATGTAGACCTCCTCGTGAAGATCGCCATACAAGAAAACATTCTTCACATTCATTTGCGGTATCTTCCAAACCATGGGCAAAAGCAAATTTCCCCCTTGCGTGATTAATGTGGCCGGCCATATTAGAAGAGAAAGGAGAAAGGAAAATCAAATATTGTGTCGTGAATACATTATTTTTTCATGAATGATTAATTGACGTTCATAGATTTTCTTTCTCCTATAAATAGAGCCTCACATAGAGATGTGAATTTTAAGCTTTTTCCTTGCTCTTGGCCGTCCCTAAGCTTTAGTCTTGCTCCCTCTTGCTTTTGGCCATCCCTCTCTTCTCTCTCTCTCTCTAGAAAACACTTCTTTTTTTGGCACCTAAGTCCTCATTAGACTTAGGCTTAATTAGCTCTCTAGCTCATAAACTTGTTCTTGAGCTATTGTGTTTAATTATGCCCACACACAAGTCATATTAAACCTCTACAGACACTTGCAATAGAAACCTTAGATTTCTCGAGTTCACATTTAAGTTTGAAGGAATCGAACTAGAAGAGAAGATCAACCCTTCTCAAGATCTATCCAAATAAAGGTTCAAGAAAGGTTAGTACTCAAGCTCTCTAAATAATGTTTTAATTATGACATGTATATATGCACTTTGTTTAGGTTAATAAAAATTGTTTTACTAGTAAAAGCAATTTTTATATTCCGTCATTAATGTGTTAATGATAACTTTTTTCTTAACCCTACACCTATTCCAACAGGAAGACTATGACAAGTGGACCACTGCCAATAACAAAGCGGTGGGATACATGATCGCAAGCATATCTGATGCGTTGCGAACAAAGATGGAAGGGATGGAGACTGCTATAGAGATCCTTGACTCGTTGCAAAAAATGTTTGGGATGCAAAGCGAGCAAGGCCACATTGAGCTCATCCGTAAGTGCACTAGCACTAGGATGGCTGCCGGAACTCCGGTGATGGATCATGTCATGAAAATGACTAACTACTTCACCGAAGCAGAACTCCATGGGGCATTGATGGATGAGGTCACTCAGGTGGGAATAATCCTGAATTCCATTTCGAGTGACTTCATATAGTTTAAGACCAACTATATTTTGAATAAGTTGACGTATAGAGTGTCTCAGCAGTTGAATGAATTACAGACTTTTGAGTCTATCACTCGACATGGGAAGAACAAAGGGTCAGCTCTGTATGCTGACAAGATTTCTTCGCCTAAAACGAAGAAGAAGTCACTAGGACAAAAAAGGCCTTTAGAAGCGACAAATGTCTCTTCTATAGACTTAATAGTCGCTTCTAAATGACCTTTAGAAGCGACATTAGAAGCGACTAGTCGCATAAAAAGCGTTCGATTATTTTTATTTTTGACCTTTACAAGCAACTTTTTGACCTCTAGAAGCGTAAAAAAAAATTAAAAATAAAATAAAAAAAAATAAAAAAAAACTCAAAAAATTCAAAATAAAAAAATAAAAATAAAATAAATTAGAACTTTTATTACATGTTACCCAAAAAAAAATAAAAAATAAACACGCACAAAAAATGAACGACAAATGTCATATCTAAATTCTAATAAGGTTGCAACCAAATCGAGACTACCATGTTTTAAAACCGAATTAAAATAAAATTAACAAAAGTTAAAAACACATTAACCAAACTACGAAAAACAAAAAACACATACTGAAAAGCAACGACAATGCGGGACGGGGTACGACGCGCGGGACGAGGCTAAACTCGAGACTCCGACCGACATATTATTAATTAAGTGATAATTAATTAAAAATTTAATTATTAATTAAATTATTAACAAAAAATTATCTAATTATGTAAAAGATTTAAAATATGTTAATGTAGTTACAAATTATACATTTGTTTTTAAAAAAATTTAGTTATTTTACTAACTAAATTGGCTCCAAAATTTCACCAAGTATAGATTTTTGGGCATTAGAAGCGACTATTCGCTTCTAATGTCGCTTTTAATGCGCAAATTATTTGGCTCCAAAACTTTTCCGCCAAAATTTCACTGGGGGACATTAGAAGCGACAAGTCGCTTCTAATGCCCAAACATATTGAAATATTTGGTGCGGAGGGTGCGAGCCAATATTTAGGCCTTTAGAAGCGACTTGTCGCTTCTAATTTGTCGATTCAACAATTAGACGCGACTAGTCGCTTATGAAGGTCAAAAATTTCATTTTTCAGGAAAAATAAGGGTGTTTAGGTTAGAAGCGACTAGTCGCTTCTAATGGTTAAAAGTCGCTTCTAATTAGAAGCGATTAGTCGCTTCTAATGCCACCCGTCGCTTCTAAATGTCATTTTTGTAGTAGTGACCCCTAAGTTATTATTTCACTAACTCCGTTGTTATTTGTCAATTGAAAAAATATAAAGTGACATGTCTTTACACGTCACATGTTTTATTCAATAAATGTTCTATTCGATGAATACCAGGCCGACTTTGTTCACTCACACTCTCATAGCAAAACATAGTGTGATACTAATGCATTGGCATTGTTTCAACACGAATTTCGTATATGTGAATAACATAACCCAATATGACAACATCATGACACCATCCATCGGGTCAGATACAACTTCAATTTAACCATTTCCCATTGACAAATCAAATATCACAAGGTGTGATATTGATTATGCATTCACTTCAAGATTTAGGTAAGTACCAAAATACTCCTCGTATGTGACCTTGAAGTTTCGAGTGATTAAATGGTTTTATCTCGAGCTTTAGAGTATCATAAGTTTTGTTCAATATCTTTAGCAAGATATCAAGAATGAAACTGTAAAGTATAAACTTTTGTATCACTGGATTGTACAAATTTAAGGGATATAACGAGCATCCTTCGTTGCAAGTAAATTATTAGTGGATCGGAAGTCCAATGAAATCAAATTATTTTAAATTACGTTAAGGGGATGGAATATCTCGGAAGAGAGAGAGCTTACCGGAGAAGAAGGCCGAGTTGGTCGAGGTCTGCCGGGGTTGGTGGTCGAGCTAGCATCTTCTCTGAACCACCATCTTCTCCCTCATTTTTATTCTCTTGGCTACGGTTTAAAACCCATCTCTCTTGCCTGCAAATTTCTAGGGTTTTGAAACTCGTTCTCTTCTTCCAACTCAGGGCTATTGAAGCTAAGTGCAATATCGGAAAAGACTAATTTTGGCCGGGTTCCTCTCTTCTCTGAAGAGGTATAGAAATTGATCAAAACCCCCCAATTTTAATCTTCAAATTTAGGGTTCTTGAATTCGAATTTGGGGATTTCGTGTTTGATGATTAGATTCATGGTTTATGGTGTGTTTGAGGTCGGAATTGAGACGGATTAAGTTTTGGTTCATTTTGAATTGAGTTTGAAAATTTGGAAAAATAATAATAACTCCGACCTGATTCTTAATCGAGGTCAATGCCTCACCTGTGATTGGGATTATTTTTTTGTTGATATTTTTCTAGGATAGTAGAGATTTTGGGCTTTCCGAAACATTAAAGAACGTCAAATTACGTTGAATATTGAAGGAGTTATGAATTTTTGAAGTTGTGACGTCAAAACTGGGAATCTGAGATATTGAATCCGTGTTGAGCCTGTTATGTACTGTGATTTATGTTATGAGTTAAACTCCGAATTTCACTTAAAATAATTCGTTTGAGAGCTACGAGTCTTGGCTTTCCTAGGACTGTGAAGCCGTATCGTTTGAATTTGTGTAGCTAAAGTTGTGTTAGATTTTCTATCTCGTATTCAAAACCGTATTTGTCGTCGTAACCATCGAATCTAATTTGTAAGTATGATTTTTTCGGGTTTGGCTAAGAATATGTTGAAAGGGCTGGAAGTATGTTGTCTTGTAGTTCGGGTCGGTTATGAATTTTTAAAGTTGGGTTTTAAAGCTATGTAAACTGAACTTCGAATCAGAAAATTTTACTATTTCGGGATGTTTTTCTCGTTATTATAATCAACCTTGTAATATGTCATTAAAAGCTATAGATGTCTACTTCCTTTAGAAATCGAAATGAATTGAATTGGAGTTTTGGAAATTTAGATATGCACTA
Source organism: Urtica urens (assembly GCA_958296335.1). NCBI lineage: Eukaryota > Viridiplantae > Streptophyta > Magnoliopsida > Rosales > Urticaceae > Urtica > Urtica urens. The sequence goes on from OY282525.1 coordinate 7,578,072, forward strand.
TCTTCTATACGGAGCATTTAGTGACGTTTGGTTACCTAACTTCGATATTGTCTTCGAACCGTGTTTGTTATTATGCGAGTTTGGCGGTAGCTTAATATAAATAGGTAGTTTAAGGTTGATTTTTGGATAAGGCTCGGCTTAGTGTTGCCTTAGAGTCATAGTGTACGAGTGTTGAATAATCGTCGTTAACCACCGACCTGAATTTAATTCAGGAACTCGTTGAATCGAGAGTCTTGTGTGAGAGAGATTAGTTGGGTGTTGCGAGCTCTATGAATATAAGGTAAGTAGAAAAATTTCAACTGTATCACAAAAACGGTGTGTTGTGTGATGTGTGTATGCTTGCATTTACATGATATGTGTTTGTTGAGTTGATTGTATGTGTATACATGTACATAAATTATAAAATGGAAGTGAAAATAGTTTAAAATGAGAAATGAAATTTTCAAAAAAATGGTGATGTGTTGTGAGTCGTTCATTGATGGCTTGGCTGGTTCCTAGGATCGGAGAACCAGTTCGGTTAACTCCTAGGATGGGGGAGTTAACCATGGCCCGTGAGATAGGATTGGTCTCACGAGTCGTCGGGTCATATGTAGTACTGGGTACCGTTGGCCGCGACTGCCAAACCATATGTAGTATGGGAACTTATGGTTTTGGTCTGAGTTAGTCATACATGTATGTGAGAAAAGACATGGTGAACCTTTTACAACACATACCACGCGCGTTAGTAAGAAAAGTTATCATATGAGAAAATTTGAAAAGAATGGACAGAGTTTTAATTGACATTCATATCATATGCATCGTTTCTGCTTACTGGGCATTAGCTCACTCAATTTTTGTGATACAGGTAAGGAGTGTGATTAAAATATGTAGCTACAATAGCGGGTTGACTGGAAGGCGCCTCCACACGGGTAAGACCTCGTATATGAACTAGTTTGACCTGATTGGCGTTATTTCGAGTAATGTTTTGTGAACTGTGTGTGAATAGAAATATATTATGAATGTTTATATTGTGTGATGTGTGCCTAAGCCAAGAAGGTTAATGTTTTAGCATTTTGATATGCTTTATGTATATAAAAACTAGGTGTTGGTAGAATTCAAGTTAAGTCAATGTTATTTTGTATGCTGATATGAAAAAGTTGTCACACGACATGTCGTTTATACTGGACATGTCGTTTATACTTTGAACACAAATTTTTTTTTCCAAGTTTTGAGTGAATGATGAACGACTTGTCGGGGTGTGACAGAAACACAGAATCACAACTCTCTATATCACAAGATAAGATATCATGATTCATTCAAACAATCATTACTCAGATTCGATTGCCTTATCGATCTTTAGATTGCAAACTAATATTTAAACTAGTCACAATGGACTATCTTGTCAAGTCTGTACTTAGCACCCATTTTGTCGATGACAATATCAGAGCGTAGCAATCATACATAAACACAAACTTAATCAAGATTGAGTATTTAATTTTATTTAATGTTTCAGTAAAATCAAATACAAAGTATTTATAATGTCTAATATCTCATTTATGGGCACCAATCCCAACAACTTTCTCATCCATATTAATCTTCCTAAAACTTTACTCGCTCGTTTAACACGATTCTAGTACTTATAAATTCCTATATAGGCCCCCTCATTTCTCATCAAGAAGGGTGAGACACTATTTTGCATCAAATTATTATGCATCCATTTCTCAAAATTACAAACAATTACAAGAAACTATCGTAGAAAGGAAACTCTAGACAAGATTTCTTCAACATATCTCATGTTTTATGTATTACCTCCATATTTCCATTACCTCCATATTTATTAGCATATATTACTTGGTTAAAACCCAATATTTTGGACTTTCCTCTACCATTTTAAGTATATGTTCATGATATCGACACACATAGTAGTCTTTACGTAGTCACTTACACTTATGGGTTTCTCATATGTACACAATTTACAAATTGAGAAATTAATCGTGCAATGGATGGCGTGGGACTTTTTAGACACCAATTCATATGTATAGAGTGTTTGGATTTTTTTTGCATTTTGAGATTTTGCGATTGGACTATTCACCAGAGTTGATATCAAAGATTATGAGACACATGCAAAATTGTTTGACAGGAAGTGAAGAGAGCTCTCAAATTCATGAGAAGTTTGAGTTAAGATTCATGCTAAGTTATTGAAAAAATCCTTGAAGAAATGATCATGCATATGAGTCTATTATTGTACTATTTAATGTCTTTCATATAGTGTATTTTTTTCCACATCGGAGACTACTTGTACCAAATTTGTTTTTGAAGAACCGTGGCCAGCACCACAAAAGTATCATAAAATGTCTCCACATATGACGAAATAATGCCGTGGTTACATGATTTATAAGGAAAAAAAATGAAACCACACGTACAAATACAAGCAACTCTAAAACAGACTAAGCCTCTAGCACACAAACCAGGATCGTAACTCTCGATCATCGGCTCTAATGACCTCCTCCGAATAAGGAGAGAAAAGTCTCATCCAAGTAGAGCTCGAGTTGTGATTAACCGCAAAACAAGATAGGTTATGGACTGCAACATTACAAAGATGCGAAATATGAACAATAGAAAACTCATCTAAATGTCTCACGTCTCTGAAGATGCGGAGTAGTAGCATCCAAGTTCTGTCGTAGGCATTAATCTCTCTACCACCGCCTTGACCACTCCCAAGCTGTCGGACAAGATCTACACTCTCATGCCGCAAAGACTAAGGGATAAATCTATGCCTTGGAGGATCACGTATGCCTCCGTAAGCTAGGGAGAGAACTCCCTAACTAGGAAAAGCGTATGCGTGACAATCACATGTTCGATGTTGTATCTAGCAATACAACGTACACCTAATCAGCGTCACATCGACATTTATTGGGATTCAGCCCTCTCCCAATAGAGTCCAAGTAGAAGTCTGAATGTCTCGATCTCTTGGTTAAAATCCTCAAGAAAGCCCACTGACCACTAGTCTAGCTGCGGCTGGCTCCAAATTTAGTTCTCGGATAAGACATTGTTCATATGATTCCATAACTCTCGAATAATAGTAATAAAAAGCTCATTAATACTAACCTCAAGAATGTATGTTGCTCTAAGAATGGTTTCAAATGTCTCTCCCTCTCTGAAAGTCGGAAGGATGTAATCGAAGTCAGCCTCCTCCAAACTCTCAGACTCCAGCTGCAACCCCATAAAGGATGGAACACTGTCTTTATCTTGCCATGACAAATAAGGAAGCTTTCGTCTGAGATGATCCTTATTGAGACTAGCACTGCTCTGTTCGTAATCTGTCCCATACAAACTCTCCAACCAAAGAGTTTCACATTAGGGGCACTCTCAGGTGCTAAAACTTCCACCACTAACCCTCTATCCCCGTCGGATCATAAGAAGTAGTGTCTTGAATACTGGCTCTCGCCAACCCAACTCGGTAGCTGTTGACCGAATACTCTTCATCCTCTGTAAAGTGCCAATGGCGAATGTCTGGGATCCCTTCTCCCCAACTCAAAATTCTCAAGACGGCTAATGTATCCTACTCCCCAAATGTCGCTTTAATCACCTCAACATTCCAACTACCGTCCCATCTAATCACCTCCTTTACGCGCATATCAGGAGGAACCCAAGGAGGATCGATCCATGTGGCAAAACTATCTCTCATAACGAGAATCGATTCACCATCACTGATCCTCCATCTCGACCCTTAACTGGATGTTCTCTTTTCCCCATAATAGACTACGCAACATGAATAAAATACACCGACCTGGGGGGAAGTCATAATATTTTTGTCGAGAAAGTAACTCTGACAATAAACTCTCCCTACAAGACTGTCTGGTATCCGGAGGAACCTCAAAATACTCTTAACAAACAGGGCCTAGTAGAACTTCTCCAAATCTCTTAAGTCTATCATACCCTCTGCTCTTGCACCAGTGGATCTTCCTAATCTTAGTACCTCCTCCCCACTGAAACTTGGCAATCGCCGAATATATCTCTCTAATCAAAGTCACCGGGGTCTGATGGCACGAGGCAACGTAGATGTGGATTGACTGAAGAACAGACTTGATGAGCACCTCTTTGCCAACCTGCAAAAGGGATAGACTATTCCAACCCTTGATCTTTTACCAGTACGGTCTCTCCCCAAAATCAAGTGTTTTCTTCTTGCGACGGATGAACACAAGGAGTCACAAATATCTCTTATGGAACTCCGTTCTCCTAACCCTAACCTTTAGAATCTGGGCCAAAGTCTCTCTGACCACCTCGGAGACATCATTTCCAAAATAAACATCTTCTGAAAGTTCATCAATTGGCCTGAGGCCATAAAATAAGTATGCAATATCTCTGTGACCCTTTTGCACTCCTCGGTTCTCACCCGGAAGAACATCATACTATAGTCCGTGAATAACAGGTGATACATATGTAGATTCTGGAAGCGGATTCTCGAGATCCCCTCGGAACATATGAGAAAGAGAAAGGCATAGAGAGGGCCCCCTTGGCGGAGGCCTCTGAAGGGAATTATCTTGGCCTGAGTGGAGCCATTGATGTTGAAAGCAAACCTGACTCACTACTATAAAAATAACTTCTATTAGTGACATGTACCTTTAGAAGCAATTAGTCGCTTTTAATTAGAAGCGAAATTATACATTTAGAACAAATTAGTCGCTTCTAACGTAAACACCTCATTTTTTTCGAAAAAAATGAAACTTTTTTACTATTAGAAGTACTAGTCGCTTTAAAAGTCCGAGTCAAAAAATTAGAAGCGACTAATTGCTTCTAAAGGCCAAAATATTTGGCGCGCTTTTTTCCGTCAATTGTTTCAACACTTTGGGAATAAGAAGCGACTAGTCCCTTCTAATCTCGCTTTTAATGCCCAAATTATTTGACTCGAACATATCTCCACCAAATTTCACTAAGTACATAAACGGGGACTCTAAAAGCGACTTTGTCGCTGCTAATGTCGCTTCTATTGCCCAAATTATTTGGTACACCAAAATTTCACTAAGTATAGAAATTTGGGAATGTAAAAAAAATTTGGCTTGAACTTTGATCCGCCAAATTTCATTTCGCGGGATATTAGAAACAACTTTGTTTGTGAAGGATATTCTTAGGTCTTTAAAACTCGCGACTTCTTCTTGTTCTTCTTCTTCTTCCCCATTTCAAATGGCCCGAGACCTCCATTTCTCTCCGCCCATACCTATTCGTTCGAGCTTCTCCCTCCGCGCTTGCGTCTCCGGTCCTCTCTCCCACCCACCTCCCTCCAGTCATCACTTCCTCTCCCCCCTCCCACTGGCAGAGTCTCCCCTCACTAGGACAAAAAAAGAGCTTTAGAAGCGACAAAAATCGCTTCTACTTTAGAAGCGACAATGTCGCTTCTAAAGAGTCGCTTCTAAAGGTCTAGAAGCGATTTTGTCGCTTTTAAAAGTATTTTAGGCATCGAAATTAGAAGCGACAAGTCGCCCCTAAAGTCGCTTCTAAGGGTCCCAAAAATGTGGGAAAAAATGGTGGTAAAATTTGGCGGGTGACGTTTAGAAGCGACACTGTCGCTTCTAAAAGTAATACCCGCCAAATATAGAAGCGACTTTAGAAGCGACATTGTTGCTTCTATATCTCAAAATGAAATTTGTTTATATTTAATTCCGATTTAATTAATTTAAATATTAAATTTTTAATTTATTATTAATTAATTAAAATTTGTATGAAATATAATTAAAATAAATCATAATTAAATATACTAATTAAATTTAAATAAACGAAAACGAAATAAATATTAAGTTGAAATGTTAAACATTCAAATGTCGATAATTCATAAACACATAAAGGCCTTCCCTCCCCCTCCCCCGTCCTTACGACCGAGTCTCCTCCTTCCTCTGGCCAAGTCTCCCCCTTCCCCCAGCCAAGTCTCTTCCGTCCTTCGACCGAGTCTCTACCTTCTTGTAGCTTCTCCTCCTTCCAATTGAGTCACCTCTTGCCCGGCCTCGACTCTCTCTCTCTCTCTCTCTCTCTCTCTCTCTCTCTCTCTCTCTCTCTCTCTCTCTCTCTCTCTCTCTCTCTCTCTCTCTCTCTCGGGTATTATGTTGCGACCGAAAAACCTCGAGTATTTTGTTGTCTCATGTTCATATCTTCACAACCCCCGTTCTCCACCCTTGTGCCTCCGGCCTTTGCCGATCTTCGCACAGCTCCGGACTCTGCATCTTCGTCTCCTATCGTCGCTGCCTCTCGGCAAGTTTATTTTTTTTGTTTTTCTTTTGTTTGGTTTATATTAAGTTTTGTTAATTTGGATAAGTATTCTAGTTTGGTTAATTTTTAATCCGATTTTAAAATTTGTTTCAGTTGGTTGGAGACTCAGGTTGGTCTCGTCAGTCGCAGCATAAACTGGTAAATTTTTACCTTTTGTAGTTTATTTACTTTGGTTTAGTTTTTTTGTTATAGGTGGTTTATATGTTAGTTAATTTTTTAGTTTTTAAGTTTAACGGTTTTGTGTTGTTTATTTAATGTTTCGCAGCCTGTCTCATAGTTCGTTTCGCAGTCCGTCTCGTTGTTCGTCTCGTTTTCCGCCTCGCTCGTCTCGTATCGTTTCCAGCCGCGTCTCGTGGTAAAAGTTAGATTTTTATTGTGTTTTTTCATTTAGTCGACTTAAATTAGGTTATTCGTTGTCTCCGCTACCTTATCATACGTTTTGGTTTTGATAATACGATTAAAATACATTAATTTTTTAATTTTGTCAATATTTTTTGCTAATATTTTAATATGTTTAATTAAGTATTGATAATCGTTTTTAATAAATTTATTAATATATTTTAGTTTTATTAAGTTCATTTTTTAGTTAGGTTTGTCAATTAATATAATATTTAATAATAGTTTTAATTACTTGTATTTAATATACCAAAAATTAAAATAAAAGAAAACATTTGGCTGTTTTGACATTAGAAGAGACAACATCGTTTCTAAAGGTCAAAAAGTCGCTTCTAATGCCCAAACAGCCATATTTTTGTTGGATTTTTTTGAACATTTTTTTTACATTAGAAGCGGCTCTAGAAGCGACTAGTCGCTTCTAATTTCGTCGTTTCAAAACATTAGAAACGACAAAACTTCATAAGCGACTCTTTTGAAGCGACTTTGTCGTTTCTAATGTCGCTTCTAAGGGTTAGAAGCGACTTTTTGACCTTTAGAAGCGACTTTTGTCGCTTCGAATGGATTTTTTTATCCTAGCGACTGAGGTAACACATCTCGTAATAAGTTGCGACCACTTTGTGCTATAGCCCGTTCTCAATATTATCGACTCCAAGTAGACTCACTCGATTCTTTCAAATGCCTTTGTCATGTCAAGTTTGAGAGACGCACACCTCTTCTAGAGGTCGGTTCTCACCGAGGCTCTTTCAGTCACAAGGATTAAAATGGTTGTCGTTTATGCGTGGGGGTCTAGTTATATGTTAATTATCCTTGAGTTTATATATATGGAGCTCGGTCTTTCTCGTTTATTAGCTTGGAAGCTTATTGAAGAAATACAGACGATGATGAATAGTAATGAATAATCTCTCTCTCTCTCTCTCTCTCTTTCTCTAGGGTTTCGATTCGGGGATCTGGGATCCCTCTTATGTGATTTTTACATTGATATTTATATCTCTCCTCTCTTCCGAGTCCGTCCCTCCATTAGGGTTTCATGTTTCGGCCCGGCCTCTCTCTGACCGGTCCCCTGACTTCTTCCTGATCTTTACCTACTAATTCCCGTGATTGCCGGTCTTTCGATTGACTCTCTGACACCAAGTCTTCTCGAGCACGCTTCCGCTTTCCCGCCATTTACACAGCGACGATGCCCCTTTTGAGGCGATATCCCTTTCGCGGGTGGAGCGAGGAGAGATTCATCGAGGGGGGGCTCCTCGCAGGAAAGACCTTCTTCGCGAAGGATCTTCCTCGCGAAAGATCCATCCCCCTCGCTCGGGGCCAACCCTCCCTCGCGGAGGCGGATCTCCTCTCCTCGCATAGCTGTCGCCAGATGTGGGCCCCGCTCGCTTCCAACCATTTCGTCGTTTGATGGCCGAAACGACATGTGTTTTGGTTAAGAGGGATTTGACGAAATCCCACCTTAACACCTCTCGTTCCCAAATCTCCTATCTTACTGACCCTCCTAAACCCCCAAAATTTGACTACTATCTTATTGATCACACTGCAAAGACTAATCGGTTTGAACTCACTAACCCTCCTAAACCCCCAAACTTTGGGGATGATGGTGAATAATGTATCACTGATGTCATCCATATCATCCCCATCGTTAAGGATCAAAATACAGGTCTTCAAGACCGACTCACCAACTACGCTTCAATACCTCTGATCAAAGATCAGAAAAAAAAAACTATCGCTCCCAGGAGCCTTAACGACATCCATCGATAAAAGCGTCTTCTGCAACTCCCTTGGCTCAAAAGGGCGCTCAAACTCTATGTTCATGGCCTCTGTGGTCTTCAGCTGTGCGCCCCTACTCACTGCCTCGACGTCCTGAGTTGAAGGTCTCGCCGAGGTAAAAATGTCTCTAAAGTACTTAGAAACAATCCTCTAGATCTCAATATCGTTGTTGTGCTAAGCAGTGTGCTCGTCAAAGAGACCCTAATGGTGTTCTTCCTCCTCCTCAAAGACGTCTTGCAATAAAAGAACCTCGTATTCTTATCTCAACACATCATCCAAGACGCTATGCTTCTCTTCCTCCAGAATTGCTCCTCTTTCTCCCCCAGAGCATCTAACTTTCTCTTTACTCGACGAAAAATTTATCCATGCAAAAACCCGGCCTCGAACAACCCACGAGCTCAAAAAAAAAATTCTGCTTCTAGATCTGATCTCTGATCTTTCTGTTTATCTCAAAACCCCAATAAGTCAAACTCCGATAGCATTAACTGATCGTATTTGCTAAAATCGGACCTTGATCTCTACCTAGACCCCTCTCTCAAGCCCTTCAAATCATCTCATTGCACTATGGCTTCCCGATTCAAGAATCCTCAAAAAAAAAAAAACCTTATCGGTGTTAAGTACTAATAAATTGTCATATTTATCAATTTTGTTTATATTGAAACCATTGGCAAAATGTTAGCTAAAACCCAATTTCGATGTTTGATGTGACTTAGATTAAACATTTTTTTGTAAACAAAAATAAGAACAATAAAAAATTTGGTAATAGTTCTTTATTATATGAGGGCGTTGAGTTTCCAAATTGAGATTTAAACACCCTCAACTTAGAAAGTTTGATGAGATCCTCTTATAACAAATTACACAAACAAAAATCCATAAAAACTCGTAGATAAACTTTAAAAACTAGGACGGTCCCGTCAAGATTCATTTGCAAGGAAGTTGGTCAAGAATCAAGATTATGCATCGTAGAGTTACTCATCAAAATCCCTTCTTAAACGGGGGATTGTTTTTTTTTTTTTTTTGCTTCTCCAATTTCTTTACACCATACATTATTATAATTTATATATGCGACACGCTCATAACGCACAAAAGAAAAGTGACGATATGCACATATCGTAAGCAAATTGAAACAAACATCTCTAGATACAAATAACAAAAAACGACATTTTGATAAAACAAATGTACTTATCTTCCTCTCAGCAATGCCTTCTCAGCCGTGTCAACTTCTTCCAAAATCCTGGCCCTCCTCTTAGCTGGGATAGGCGCAGTTGGGCCGAAGCTAATGTAGTGGCCCGATACGGCGTTCAAGGCCGAGTACATGTCCCTGAATGAGGCCCGGCCCAATAAGGACTTCTCACGGCGGTACTTGGCCACCCACGCGTTCGAAGTCTCTCTCAGCTCCGTCACCGCGTCCGCCACTTTCGGGTCGGTCTTCTCCATGCTGATCGTTGACCGGACCTTGCTGATCACCTCCTCGGTCTCCTTTACGTAATCGGAATCTTCCACCGCCATCGCCGGCCTCACCGCCGCTGCAAGAAGCGCCGGTGAAAGGACCGTCGTTGCGACGAGAGAGAGAAACTCCCTGCGGCGAGAAACAGGAGATTTTCCGGCGGCGGCGGAGGAGGAGGTGACCTTCGGCTTGAAGGGAAGGGGTTTGGGTTGAGATGTTGGGGTTAGGAGAGTTGCTGACGTGGCACTGGCAGCCATGATTTGGAGTTTTTTGGAGCGAGAGAGAGAGAGAGTCTGAGTGAGTCAAGTGAGCTTGTTTGTAGGAGTCAATTGGTTGGGGCATCTGGTATCTGACACGTGTACATTATCACCTTATCTTGTTGGATGAGGAGCCAATGGGGGGTTTGTGTTGCTGAGGATTATAGATTGCTCTTTCATCGATCTTATTTGCCTCAACAAAGCTATATATAATACATACTATAAATCGTCCGTTGCAGCGGATAAAATATATGCATAAATTTATTAAAATACTCCATACGAACATTTATTTATTTATTATTTTAAGGAAGTGTAGAGGGTGTCACGAAATATCATAAATAGAGGTCGGAGGAAAATCGTAGTTATAAAGATATGCAAAATCAGAAACTACTAGAAGAAAAATGAAACGCCATAAACGCAATAGACAAAGGGCGTTAGGTAGCCGTGCAGAATCTCAACTCGCGATCATCGGCACTAATGACCTCCTTCGAGTAAGGCGGGACTAAACTCAGCCGAGTCGAAGACGAGTGATGGTTAACCGCATAGCGCGCTAAATTATGTGCAGCGACATTACAAAGACGAGATATATGCATAATGCTAAAATCGTCAAGCTCCTTCACCTTTCTGAAGACGTGGTGCAAGATCGTCCCAAGCTCTATCGCGCGTCGCGCCCTCCTCGACTATCCTCACCACCCCCAAGCAGTCAGATTGGATCTCCGCTCTCCTGCCATCGACGCTGCGAACAAGCTCTATGCCACAGAGGACTGCGTACGCTTCCGCAAGCTGGGGGAAAACTCTTTAGCAAGGAAAAGTGTACGCGATGCGATCACCTCGCCGGTGTGATCTCGCACAATACAACCAACACCGAAGCCTCCACGGTAGCGAGCTAGTGCCGGGTCGACGTTAATCGAGATGGTCCCGTCCCTTGGGGGGGGTCCATCTGGGGGTCGTCGTCACCCTCCAGGTCGTCGAAGAACCTCCGACTAAAGCTGCTCTATACTCCTCTAGGAAGCTCATCGTCCACTGGACTAGGTAAAACTGACTCCACGCAGATCTCCCGGCTAGGACGTTGTTCCTGTGGTTCCAAATCTCCCAAATAATAGTGATAAATAGCTCATGGAAACGAAACTCAAGAACATTGGTCGCTCTAAGGATAGTTTCAAAAGCGTCACCGTCTCTAAAGGGAGGAAGGATGTGGTCGAACCCCGCATCCTTCCATACTCTCCTGCTCCACCTGCAACCCCAAAACGCATGGAAAACTGTCTCTCTCGCCTCCTGACAGGCATGACAGCTGCCGTCAAAGGTGATCATCTTCTTAGCAAGTACTGCTCTATCCGGAATCTGGCCAAGACAGACTCACCAACAGAAGAGTTACACCTTGAGAGGAACTCTCAGCTGTCAGAACTTCGTCCACCACCTTTCCATCACCGTCGAATCTGAAGAACTGGCGATCGGGGAGTACTGGCTCTCTCCATCTCTACACGGTAACCGCTCCTAACGGAGTACTCTCCGTCCTCACTAAAGTGCCAACGGTGCACATCAGGGATGCCCTCACCACCACACAGGAGGCCCAAGATCGCCGCAGCGTCCTCCTCTCCAAACATCGCAGTAATAAGACCCACGTCCCAACTACCGTCTAATCCCATAAGCTCGGCAACTCGTATATTAGGAGGGATCCAGGGTGGATCGATCCAGGTGGCAGGTCTGTCCCAATTATCGCTCATGACTAACACAGACTCGCCGTCCCCGATCCGCCATCTCAATTCGGAGTGAATAATCACACGAACCCAAAGAAGACTGCGCCAAATGGAAGAGCAGTACGAACCAGGATGAGCCGTCATAATATCTCTGTCGGGGAAGTAAACTCGTCCGACCAGACTCTCTGGTCTCCTGAGAAGTCTCCAGACACTTTTAGCTAGAAGGGCCTGGTTGGACTTCTCCAGATCTGTGAAGCCTAACCCGCCCTCTGACTTGTGTCTCGTGAGAGCTTCCCACCTGCATTAGTGGATCTTCCTAGTCGTCGTGCTATCCCCCCCCCCCCCCCCCACCAAAATCTGACAATCGCCGAATGAATGTATCTAATCAAACGGAGGGGAATCCTGTGACAAGAAGCCACGTAGCTGGAAATCGACTGAAGGACGGACTTAATGAGAACCTCTCTACCAGCCTGCGAGAGGGAGAGACCGTTCCAACTCTTAATATTTTTCGAAACACGGTCTCTCACAAACCCAAAAAGCTCCGTCGAACTCCGACTCGTAAACGCGGGAAGACCCAAGTATCGCTCGTGGCACTCAGTCCTCCTAACACCAAGGATCTGGGCTAAAGCCTCCCCCTCATCCTGACTCACCATCCATACCGAAACAGACATCGGAATTTTGAAAGTTCACTAACTGTCCTGAGGCCTTAGAATAAGTCCGTAAAATGTCAGTGACCATCTCGCACTCGTCAGATCTCGCTCTGCATAATACCATGATATCATCAGCGAAAAGAAGGTGAGACACGTGTAGATCCCGGAATCAAACTCCAGAAATCGCTCCAGCATCCTTGCTGGCTCGAAAGACCCTCGGCGCAAAAGAAGAATAGAAAGGGAGATAGAGGGTCCCCCTGGCGAGGCCTCTAAAAGGAGTCACACTGCCTCGGGAGGAGCCGTTGATGTTGAAAGCAAACCTGACTGAGGTAACACATCTCATGATAAGGCGCACCCGCTGCGTGCTGTATCCCAGTCTCAACATCATTGACTCCAATTAGACTCACTCGACTCTGTCAAATGCCTTCGCCATGTCAAGTTTGAAAGTCGCACACTTTTTATTTCCGAATCATACGAACATTTATTCAATGAGTTGTATCGTATATATTATCATTGAGTTGTTAAATCTAAGGCGTTGTTTGGTAGGAAGGATTTTGGAGGGATGGATTAAGATAAAGGGATTTCGAAGGATGAATTGTATTAATTTGTTGTTTGGTATTAAAGAAGGAAAGAAAATAGGAGGTAAATGGATAGATTTGTATCCATGGGTCCCACCAAAAATGCTCTCCTCCCATTTTGGAAGGATTGGAGAAGGGAGAACAAAAATGTATTTTATATCTTTTTTTTCTCTTTTTTGTAAATAATAAATATATGTGCATTCTAGTTTTTTTTTTCCTTTTTCTTGTTGTTAGTTATTAAATACATTGATCTTTAATTATTTTTTTTTTGTGTATTTCTTTTTTTCGTCACCAATTTATGACTAGCAATATTATCAAAGTTTATAAAATTTATTATTTTTATTTTTCACCATGATCAAATAATTGTTTGCTCAAACAAAAGTTTGAATATTTTTATGATTTTGTTTATCGATTTTTTTAAAACTTTGTGTGTTTGGATATTACAACTTATGTGATTTATGGTTATAATTTATTTATTTATTTAAATAGATGAACAAGAAAACTCTACAACTGATTGAGAGATCTACCAAGAAATGATAATTTAAAAGATAGCTAAATTATGCTACCATAAATTTATTTTGTTATAGTAAATGAAATTTTGGATTAGATAACTAAATTAGTATATGCATATATATTTAATATATAATTTTTTTTACGATATATCATATATAGTTATGCAGTTTATAATTATATGCACATTAATTTTTATAATATAAATAAATCGTGTAAATTAAAGATCAATTTGATAATATATATAAGTATTATTGTAAATTACCATTATAAAATATATCACACCATTATTTTTTCATTTATACCAAACAAATATGAGGATGGATATTAATCTTTTCTCTCATCATACCAATCAACTTTTTGAAAAGTTACAATCCACTCATTTCTTTTTTTTTTCCTTTCCATCCTAAACAATCCATCCACCCATTTTTCCATCCCTCCTACCAAACAAAACCTAAAATTTGTCAAATTATATGCACACATTTATTCAAATATGCAAAGTATACATTCTTTGGTTAATACAAATTATGCATTTTGGTATGAACATATACGTCATACAATTGAAATGTATTTTAATTACCTTCATACGATCTAAAATACCCAAAAAAATCACGAGCCAATAAGAAATAGTATATAAATTAGTTTGAAACCAAAAAAGAATTTTTTTTTTAAAATGTTTTTTTTAAGTGGGTGGAGATTGAACCCAAAACCTCCAACTTGAAAAAATGTGTTATTACCACTACATCATCCTAATTATCATTTAAAAAAAATTGAAACCAATTTTTGTTTTTAATATATATGTTTTTAGAGATAAACTGTTTACTTTTTTAATTTAACTAAACGTAGCAGGCATTAACTTGGTGGCCAAGTCCAAACTTCAATCCCACATCAAGGATCTAAGAAAAAATGAACTCCGCATCTTGCACTGCTCATAAATTCTATGTCTAATTACGAGCTAGGTGCCAAAAGAAAAGGGAACATAAGAGAGAGAAAGGGAGAGAATCATCTAAGGCTAGAGAGATAGAGTTGGCCTTGTGAAATGAATTCACAATTGTGTATTTTCACACCTCAATTTGAAGTGGTATATATAGGAGAATGAGTTTACCTAAATCAAATCTATAAAAAAAATTCATTTATGATTTGTATCAAATCTTCATCAATGCAATATCACTATCTTTCATAGCTTGCAATGACGGGCCTTATACCTCCCTAAAACAACTTATTTGTTTTCTCTTTTTCTTTATTTGGTGTATATTCTCATATATCTTTGCCTAAACTAAATTATATCTCATAGAGGGGATATATGGTTGGTCATATACATCTAAAACATGCTTCTAGATGTGTCTTTAAATTTTCCAAGACAATTACAAGTATAACCCTAGTAAAATTATCACATATAATTTCACAAAATGAAATTCAATTCTTGAGTCTCATATCCAATTTGCAGTCGTGTTAATCATTTCGTGACCATCATGTGATGTTGTCAAAAGTTTTATGTTGACATTGATGATACCGTTTGTTCCAATGGACAAAATTACCCTTTCGACAATTTTGGAAAATCATATAGTTTAACACTTGAACTTCTTTTGACTTTGCTTCCAGTTTTACAAATCCTACTCAAAGTTTTGGTCGTAACCTCATGGACCCAAATGAACAAAATTTGACCTGTATCAAATCCATACAGAATGTCCCATATTCATTTTATAATATTCAGTTCCCATTATATCAAATATTTGTTTCCTCTTTTTCTTTAGTTGTTGTATATTTTTATATAGGGTTCTTTCGTAGTGACATCATTGACCCAAATTAACTAAGTTTGAGCTAGCATACTCTTGGACACAAAAGTTTCACATACCTTTTTCCAAGTTCTAACTTAATGTCAACTGACTGCACTAAAGAGTTGACATTGAAAATTATTTGGTCTCAACTTAATTGTAGTGAGAGGATCCAATGTTATAAACTAGGTGAGATTTAAAAATTTACCATTTTACCCTTCTAGTTGTTCTTCTCGGAACTCCTTTATCATTTGTGAACAAGTTAGAAAATAATGCATTGACAATGATCTAATAAGTCACATTGTTTCTTCCAAAAAAGTCACAAATTAATTTGGACACTGGCAAGTTAATTTATTTACAATCCAAGGGACAAACCATGACGTGATAGACATTACATTTCAGCAATCTTGTATATGACTTCTATCTATGAGAACTTTACAAAGTTGTTCATGACATTTTCATAACTTAATACTTCATCAATAAGTCTTGTTACATATCAAAGTTAATTTAGAACTTTGAATTTCTAAAATGAGAGTATATAAAGTATGAAATAATATGTCTCATTTCAGATTTCTGGTAAGCATGATGAAAATCATGCACAAGGTCTTTGAGGGAGAAGAGCTTAAATGGTTTATTCTTTCAGTGTCTCTTAACCAAACATCATAAGTTCTTCTAACAAATTCACTTGATCATGAGATTGCGAATATTCTGTTTTAAGCAAACCATGAAATTTTTTTCATTCAAATCTATATTTGTGTCTTCATTTATTGTTAGGTTTATTTAGGTAATAGAGAATAATGTTTATAATAATAGTTCAAACAAACAAAATTAAATTAATGAAAGTTTTAACTACTTATAAATTTATTCAGTAATTACAAGTAAGAGTCTTTGAAAAGTTATTACATCAAATGTACAAAAGTAACAGCTATTACTTTTTTGTGGTCATCAATGACAACATGAAGACCAAAGACACGACTCGCCCTATTGTCCCATTTTTACTATGATTGTAAGAAACTGGATGCAACCGGTTACTAAGAACCTACCTAATCTAAGAAGCAGAAGGAATCAAACATAAAATTCGTGGCAAACAGGCTCGAATACGATGAAACTTTATGGAGCTCAAAATTCATAAACGAATTCCATCAAGTAGAATTTCTAAAAGAAGAGAAGATGGTACATCAAAGACTAGTAAAGACTAGTTAAAACAATGTAAAACATGTAAACAATTAATGTCTAGTATTGACCTTTAATGCTAACAATTAAAGTCTATTATTAGTAGTATCTCGATGTCAATAATTGACGTCATTTGTGATTACTATGATTATTTTAAATTAGTTTTAAGACAAATTAGTTCAAAAACATGTATTATAAAGTAATAATATTTATGTTTTATTTTTATATGAAAAATCACCATTAATTTTTGTCTATTATACATTGATAAAGTTAATGTTTAATTAGGTTTTACGAAAAATTACTAAATATATATTGTATTGTATTGCAAAGTGATATAATGTTTAATTCGTTTGAAGAAAAATTACTGAAAATTTGTGCTATGATATTTAATTAGTGGAACTTATATTATCGTGCTATATTATTAATTTTTCGGTTGTTATGCATTTTTCCATCCAACTTAACGGTCTGGCTACTTATAATGCAACTTAACTTAATATAAAGTATTCTTCTACTAAAAATATTAGGTATGTAAGTATGATATTTTAGTATACATTTAGTAATTTTGTCCCCTAAAACACAGAAATATAAGTATAATTTTGAGGAAAAAAATAAAGTATTTATTTTTGCCATCATTAACTCATAATGTTATGCAACGGAAAATAATGATGACCTGTAAAATCACATGAAAATATGACAATTTATATAACGGTCAAATTGACGATTCGTCGGGGCCTAGAAGAAGGTCTTGCGACATGACTTCGTCGGGTGGTCATCCAATCGGATTGCGAAGTCACGATTAAAGGTCTTGCGGAAAGAGTTTCGCCGCTTTCGAAAGTGGGTCTCCTCTTATCGGACATTAAATCTCTTATTCCTCATTTTAAATTTTGTGGGTTTACTTTTATTTCATGTTCATGTAATAGTATAGTCCATAATTTAGCTAAAAGGGTTTTTGACTTTGATTCAGACGTAATGTGGAACTCTTCTCTTTTGCTCAAGTTTCAAGCGACAGTGTTAACGGATATGCCTAATTTGATTTGAGGTCGTTTGGCCTCTTTCCCCTAAAAAAAAGGGCTAACGGCCAAATAGATAGACCGCGTGTCTCTAACCAAGCTACACAACCAAAATGATATACGGACCATGATGGTGGTAGACAGAGTTAACAATCCTATTCATGCATGTGATATGCCTTTATCAACAATATCCTTAACATTATACTACAGCCTTCGCTATAAAATAATATACATCTTTAGTGTTAGGTAATTGGGGGAAAAAAGGAAGTAATGACATAGGAAAAAAATTGTCCAACGGAAATAATATCGATTTTAGGCCCTGCTAGGCAATACTAATAAATCTATTATGTTGTCCTCACAAAATGAAGTTGGTTTACTAATAACCAGATTCTCTATGGTAGAGGATTAAATAGTAGTCAATTTATTGATTTATTTAAGAAAATAATCAATATTAGTTAGATTTTCCAAAAATACTCTTTCATCAACGATTTATCCCTCCATCTCGTTGTCTATTAAGAATTCTCTTTTCAAATTTCTCTTACGTTTATCTCATTTTTCTCCCTTTACAATAAGAGAATAAAAAAAAATTAGTTAGTTCAAATATCTTCAATATAATTGAGCGGGAAGATGTCAGAAGTACAACTTTAGCAAAAGAACGTCATGGATCAGGATCTAACAACCAAGAGATTTCTCAGCTATTTGAAAATTTGATTCTTATTCTTTCCTCAGGTCCAATATATATGAAATTTTCAAGGTTGATCGAGTTACTGACGAGCCTCAGAAGTCAGTGACGAAACAAATTCCTAATCCTACCGCCAATACACACCCCCGGTGGTGGCAAATTTTCTATGAGGAATAAGATTAAAACGAGGACATTTGGGCTTGACAGAAAAAGTCAATGCGAGACGATTCGGGAATCGAATCAAAAGTTGATTGCAAGTGCAAAACAGAACGCCGAATCATAAACGTGTTTATGCATTGCTTACGATAATATTTTCACTTTTTAGGAATGCATATTTGAAGATCAGTGACGAGCCTCAACAATAGAATATCAGAGATTAGAATTAAATTGATAAGTAAATTGAGGACGACTTTGAGGATCCAAGATAGTCAAATCAAAGAAAATGTAGTAAAGATTGAGCCCGATAACAACAGATCATGTGAGACCGATTCGTTATCA
This sequence comes from Urtica urens, assembly GCA_958296335.1. Classification (NCBI taxonomy): domain Eukaryota; kingdom Viridiplantae; phylum Streptophyta; class Magnoliopsida; order Rosales; family Urticaceae; genus Urtica; species Urtica urens. The sequence continues at coordinate 7,596,749 of OY282525.1, forward strand.
AAAGAATCTATTTTTTATAACTTAAATTTCAATAATATAGCTGGATTCTAAGAAAAAGTCTCGCTGATCTCTTTTTGTGTTAATTAGTTAATGTGATGAGTTTTTAGTGTTAATCCTATTTATTAATTAATTAATTACTTAAGTGAATGAATTTTAGTGTTAGTCCTATTCAGTGATTTTTTTTTTTGAAGAATTGTTATATTTAAACCACAATAAATGTTGTAATTGCTAAAGACTCAATCTTTCGCATCTCTTAAATGACATTCAGGCATACATAGCAACTTTATATAACATGCATTTACAACTCTACCGTTTTTATATTTTTAAATTTAAAATCCGTAATATAGAAAATAGAATATATTAACGTATATTAACTGTGATCTAATGGATTTACATGATTCTGGTTAAGTCTCAGAATTAAAATGGTCAACTCAGAAATTCACAGTTTTTAGGAGTATTCTATTTTATTTTAATTATATGTCATTATGTTGCGGTTATTTAGTAGTTAACCACCAATTATTCCTAATTCAATTTGGGATTAATTTGAGTTTTAAAATGTTTGAATTTGTATTAATGAACGTGGTTTTGGACTCAAATTCGTCTAGATGAAATTATAGCCAATTTAAATAACGTCAATAATTAAAATTTAAATATGTCGAATATATTCTAGAAATTTAAATTTTGACTTTGCAAATTCAATCATGATAATTGAATTTTCAATTTTATTTGAGTTCGTGTTAATTTTGGTTAATTTTCTACCATGATGATAATATTTTGTATAGTTATGGTATTTCCTGATTTGTACCCTTTATTTTTTCATTTTTAAATTATATAATCTTAATTCCATTTGTTTTTAATTATAATAATTAATATTAATAACTTGAAATTCTTTATAAGTCGATATTAAGTTTGAAATTCAAAAATTGATTTTTTTTTTAAATTTCAATTAATGTTTTGACACTCTTTGGTATACGATTTATTAAAAAAAAACACAACGTTGTCAACTTTCCTCAAATGATGCTCAAATATCAGTATATATTATTATGGTTTATTATTATTTATTGTATTTTATCAATTAGACATTTAAATTTAGGCGAGATTATTTGTAAATTTAGGCAAGATTATTTGTTTTCTCCAAAAGTCATTCTTCATCTCTTCCATATATCTTGCCTGATTCGGCCACATCAGTGCTCTACATGTTCAACATCGATTAATTTACTAATTTACGTATATTTCTTATATCATCCAGTCTGAAATTTACTGTGATTCATTTGTGGTGAATCATTTGGTAAATCAACCATTAATTTTGCTTATTTTTTTTATGTGTATAATCCTAATGATTGCATTTTGTTCACAATTCCTCTTTCAAACAAAAATCATGTCTTAGTTCAGTCCTCATTAATTTGATAGTGGTAGTTGCTGAACCTTTCTTTCTTCTACTTTTTTAACAATCATACATATCATGGCCAAGTCTCTTCACCTAAGCATAGTCAGTGTTTTTCGTCCCTGATCCGTAGTTTTATCAAACCTGATTTTATGGGTTCAAGTCCGGACTCATTCAAAACCGAAGATTGTCATGAAAATAATGCGTAATAAATTTAAGGTTGAGGTAAGTTATTTCAAAACTTGGAAAGGTCTTAATCAATTTTTGACACAGATTCGGGGACGTTTTAAACAGTTTTATTCTCATTTTCCAAATATCTCTAAATTAATCAAGCAGAACAATCCAGGTAGACCATCGCTAATTTTAGTTTATTTTTAGTATACCAGTTTCAACTATATTGTTAGTGTTGTTGAATAGCATGATCTATTGATTTTATTTTATTCTTGTTTAATAACTTTATATTGAAGTTTAATAACTATATCATGGACATTTACAAGCATTGAAGTTGATGCTTTGGGAAATTTCAAATACTTTTGATTATATTATTATCGACTATTGATTATATAATTTAGTTTATGTTTTATTTTATTTCAATTAGTAAATTTTATTATTATTAAATTTAATTATATTTTATAATAATTTTAATTAAATAATAATAAAATATAATTAATTAATAATAATAAACCGGATAAAAAATTAAAAAATATATATATAAAGCTTTAGAAGCGACGTTGTCGCTTCTAATGTCGCATCTAAAACCATGTCAATAAAATTTTGTACGCCATTTAGAAGCGACAAATCGCTTCTAAAGAAATGACGGGTTACTCTTTAGAAACGACATGTCGCTTCTAAATGTTACCCGTCATTTTTTCTCACGCTTTTTTTTCGCGGTTTTCAGGACTCTTAAAAGCGACTTGTCGCCCTAAATTCGTCGCTTCAAAACATTAGAAGCAACTTTTATTTAGAAGCGATACATTAGAAGCGATAATGTCGCTTCTAATGTTGCTTCTAAAAGTGATTTAGAAGCGACTTTTGGCCTTTGGAAGCAACTTTTGTCGCGTCTAAAGGCCTTTTTGTCCTAGTGTGATATGCACATTTATATGTGATTATTAGATGATCTTGAACGAAGAATCGCTAATTATTTTTAGGTGTTTTGATAGTTTTGGCAGCTTTTAGTGTTTGATTTCAGGTTACGCACGATTGGAGGGAGGTTGGAACGCATGTGAAAAACGAGAGCCGAAAGGAGCAAAAATCAGCTGAAGGAAGGAACGATGAAGAGCATCCAAGTCTGGTCAAAGGAGGTCGCAACACGATGGGTCTAGTCGTGTTGCAACGGTCTTGCGTCAGAAACTTCATTTGACACGTGGATGACGTTTTTGAGCAGTCAGATCACTTTTTGAAGACCTGATCTGTGCAATTTTGGTATACTCGACCTTATAACCTAATACCAGCCACATAAAAGTCACTTTTGCTTTGTTTTGGTTTTTGGGAGAGAAAAACCTAAGGAATGAGTTCAAGGTGCTCGGAGAAGAAGACCGGAGGCGTGCTTGAGTCTAAGACGAGTCTGCAACAACTGAATCTAGTTTTTCTTTATTCTCTTATTCTAAAACTCTAAATTTGTTCGTTTTCCATTATTTGGTTTTCATGAATTCTTGCTATTGTTTGTTTTCTAGTTTTTCCACCATCACGAACTAATCCCTTTAAAGGTGATGATGGTTCTCAGATTTTGTTATGACTTTCGTTGATTTATAGTATTCAGTTTGGTTTCAAATTCCGTGTTTTAACTATTCTCAATTTTAATGCCCACGTGAAATTGATCAATTTGTGTTTGTTCATAGGACTAACAAGTTACTCTAACGAGATCCGGTAAATTGAGCCCTAGAGTAGTAAACTTTAAATGACTGCATTATCTAGAGATAGCCGTACAATTTAGGGATTCGTTGATTGTTCTTATTGAATTGCAAGTTAAGGTTTTAAACTTAGGTCGCTAATTTCACTCTAACGAGGGTTAGCGATAGGAATTTGTGAACAAGAATATTGCAGAGTTGAAACGTGACAAGTGCTTGATGTTGGATAATTTTTTTCACGTAGGAAGAGAAAAGTGAACCCACACCCTTTCTCCGCCTCATTCGCATATAAAACTGTTTTATGTTTAAGTAGTCTAGTTGCATTTACAATCACCATACTTTCATTACATTTTCCTATCGATTTTAACTTTAGGCATTATGAGATTCACGCTTAACAGGGTGTCTTTGTGGGAACGAAACCTATACTTATTCTCTATATTACTTGAGCAACACGCGCACTTGCGAGCGCATTTTCTGCAACAAGTTTTTGGCGCGACTGCCAGGGGCTTAGTTTATTTTTTTGTGAATCTCATATTCGTGTTCACTCTCAAGTGTATGCGAGAAGACGAAGAAGCAACCGTACTTCCAATCGACCTTGAAATAGAAAAGACGTGCAAAATAAATTGGAAGACAAGAAGACACTAGCATCAAGAGTCGATGGAGAATGTTTCAAACATTCCAGATCTAGTTCCCGAGGAAGCTATCCTCGTAGAATAACTTCTCATTCACTACGTGTCACCAAATGCCGAAGGTTATCGTTATGGTTATGAGTCTTTAACTTTCCTTTGATATGACTCCTTGATATGTGACTTATGTTGTCATTGTGTGATGAGATCTTCCTTTAGTTATGTAGTTTTCATTATCACTTCCTATCTCCTAGTCATTCTTGATCTCAAGATCAAGGGACTTAAATGCAGAGATCAAGGGAATTAAATGCAGAGATTTCAAAGGACAATCCTTTGTTAATCTCTTAATCCTATCTAGGCCAATATGTCCAAGACGTAAGTGCCATAGATATGTGCCGCATGTTTCATCAGTATGAAACGTCTTACGCTTCCCGAGTTAATCTCTATTCACTTCGGTGTCCAAGATTGTCGGCTCAAGAGGATACAAATAATAAATAGAATCCACTCGTTGAGCTTTAGTAATAAAAGAATCATCAATAAATATCTCAATACCATTATTGATCTTAAAATTGAAACCTTGTTCTTCTAAACGACCAAAAGAAATCAAATTCTTACAAAAATTCGGAAGATAATAAACATTATTTAATAATAACGTCTTATTTCCAAACTTGAGCTTCATGGTCCCGACAGATCTTGCTCCGACCTTCGTTCCATCACCCTAGTTAAATTTGAACTCCCCGTCACTTAAGCTCTTGGTTTTCCTGAATCCATTCAAATTACACACAATATGGTCAGATGCCCCGCAATCTAGGGTCCACGGCGATGCCTTGTTTGTAGTGTAACAAGCTTGAGTAACAAAGATCGTCCTTTCCCCTTAACGCTCTTGAGGTAGGTAGAACAGTTCCTCCGCTAGTGGCCAACCTCTCCGTAATGGTGACACTTGTGGTCAGACTTGTCCACCTTTGCGATGCATTTTCCCTTAGCATCCACAGCCTTATCGTAAGGCTTCTTGGAACCCGTTCGGTTGGCATTTTAGGGCCCCCTCATCACCCTCCTAGAACCAGAAGTCGATGCTCTTTGTTCAGCAACATTGAGCTCTCCCAAATTCTTCTTCTTCTTAGGGAGAAGTCCCTCGGCAGTCTGCAACTCCTTCATGAGCTCAGTCACTGTGTAATTGAGCTTGTTCATGGAGTAGTTCAGACGAAGCTATCATAAGATTCCGTCAGACTTTCCAAGATCATGTCTATCTTGGTCTCTCCGAATCACAGAACCAAGGATCTCCATATCGTTTAGGTGACCCTTGATCCGTAGCATGTGTTCCCAAACAGAAGATCCTGGCTTCATCCCGCAGTTCATGAATCTGCGGATAGCTTGTTGTCTTGTCTGATGCCCATGGCATCCGAACATCTCAAGAAGATTGAACATGATTTCATATGCTGTGGGGATGTCTCGATGAGTTTTTTGCAACACATTGCTCATCGACCTGATCCACGCATCGTAGGTGTCGTTTGTTGGCAGAGATTCCCACAAGAAGATTGTTTATTTACATATTGATGTAATATATAAATCTTTATAAAGCTCTTATTGTAGTTTGCTGATTAAATTAATAAAAGTTGAAACGTTCATTCATTCCATTTTAGTTTGATTGAAGATATATGATATACAATAGTCTTATAGTCCTTAATTAAACCTAACAATGTATGAAGAGACAAATGTAGATTTGCGTGAACAAACTCTTTATGGTTTGACTAAAATGATATATTCACAGTCTAAAAATCAACGTACTATTGATCCCAGTATGATTGTTGGAAGAATCTACGATGTCTGGTTACGAGATATAGAGAGTTAGGAACTCTATAGTTCTTCCAGTGTATCTTTCGAAGATATTGAATTGACCACTGCACCTTTACAGACAATAGAAGAACAAACCATTTAACAGCTTCTATCTCAAGTTCACTATGTATGAATTTCGTCATGCTTACCTAAATCCTAAAATGAGACATGTCATTTCATAGCATTAATACTCTCATTTGAGAAAGTCAAATTCTAGATCCAACATGTGATCTAGACTAGGCCAATTGGTGAGATATTAAGTTATAAAGATGTCATGAACCAACTTTGTGAAGTTCTAATAGATATGGAATTCATGTATAAGATTGCTAAGATGCAATATATATCACCTCATGCTTTATTACTTGGATTGTGAATAAATGAATTGCGCAATATCCAAAATTAAGTAGCGACTTTATTTGGATGAAACAATGTGACTTGTTAGCTCCTCGTCAATACATTGTTTCTAACTTATTCACAAGTAACAAAGGAGTTGAGGAAATAACAACTAGAAGGGTAAAATGGTAATTTTATAAATTCCATCTAGTTGATGATATTCATGAAGGGTAAACATAGATAACATTCAATGGATCCACTCAATATGATTAAGTTGAATTTGAGTATAAAATAAATTAATTTGAACCGAGAGATTGTCAGTGTCAACTATTTAGTTGAGTTAGTTGACATTAAGCTAATACTCGGAAAAAAGTTTGTGAACTTTTGAGTCCGAGTATAGAAGTTCTAGTTTTGTTCATTTAGATCCATAAGGTCACTATTACAGGTCATTAGAGTAGGATTGTTAAACTGAAACTTAAATCAAAATAAGTTCAAATGTTGAACTAGACGTTTTCCTGGAAAATGTCTAAAGGGTATTTTTGTCCACGTGGACATAAAATGATGTGAATGTCAAAATAAGATTTTGAATATTGTCATATGATGAAAATATAAATTATTTTCTAAATCAGAGAAGTCGTTTGAGGCATTATGAAATTGATTTCATTATCGGTGCAATATTAATTATACAATGGGTATTTTAACAATTGTCTTAGAAAGAAATAATGAAGCATCTAGAAGCTCCTCCCACGGGTATAGAATTTTCCCAACATCAAGAGAGGAGAGAAATTACATCTACAAATTCATTTGCCTTGAAGTATGAAGATACTTGCCAAAAATAAAAAGAGGAAATTAATTTATTTGAGAAGGAAACAAATATGCTAAGTGAAGAAACAAATTTCTCTCACTTACGCACTATAGAATTCGACAATCCTAGAGAAAGGGAAGATAAAATCAAATATTGTGTCAGGAATATACAATATGAAAGGCTTGTTACCCTTTCTTGTATTTTCTTCTGCTACAAATAAAGTCTCATATTGAGATGTGAAAATAAGTTTTTTTCTCTTATTCTCTCTCTCTCTCTCTCTCTCTCTCTCTCTCTCTCTCTCTCTCTCTCTCTCTCTCTCTCTCTCTCTCTCTCTCTCTCTCTCTCTCTCTCTCTCTGGCCGAGCATCCTCTCTCCCTCTCTCTCTCTAAAATCTTTTTTATTTTGGCACGTAAGTCCTCATTAGACTTAGACCTAAATTAGCTCATTAACTCATAAACTTGTTCTTGCGTTATTGTGTTTAATTATGCCCACACAAAATCCTTCAAACTTTATATAGACTTTTGTAATAGAAACCTTAGGTTACTCGAGTTCACGACTAGGTGCAAAAGAGACGAGCTTTCTGTGGTGACGAACCTAGGAGCGAGAAGAGACGATCAACCTTTCTTAAGGCTTCTCAAGATCAAGTTACAAGAAAGGTTAGCCCCAAGTACATTATAATTAGATAATGCATTTAAATAATTTGATGTTCATGCACTATTCTTATGTTAGTAAAAATAGTTTTACTTGTAAAGAAATTTTTTATATTCCACCATTAACCTTTTAATGATAATTTTCTTAACCCTAAACCTATTCCAACACACTGCTCACATAGATCTACTTTGGTGACAAGATCTTTTTCTAAGAGCCCCTAATTACACATCACTTGTAATATTTTCTTGCTGATGTGACCTAGGCGTTGATGGCACAATTTAGCTTTTCAAATTTTAGGTGCCATGGCCATGGTTTCTCCAATCAAAATGGTATTGTCTTGATTGCTTGATTCCCTTTATTATTGTTATATAGCCTTTACCAATCCCCATAATAGCATTTTCAAACTTGTTTGATTACCCTAATTCATCCAGAGCTCCTACGGATATCGGGTTCTTGGATAGACAAGACACATATCAAAGTTATCTTAAAGTATCTGTAATTTTGTCGTATATTTTTATGCTCACAGTTTCTACTCCAAAATCTGGGTTTTCATTTCCCTAACAACTTTCTTAGAGGTCAGAGAACCACTATTTTTCCGGAGTCATGTGATACGTAAATCTGGAGTCCAAGATCCATTTGGTAGCCTTGTGGTTGAAAGAGACCATTATAAATTATCTACTATTGTATACATGACCAAGATTGGCAACCTCTTCTCAAGGTTGAGAGGATGTGTTTGATTATCCTTATTTTTTCTGGGCCTTCTTGATATTTCCCATCTTTTTAAAGTGGTAACACTTCTTGTTCTTGTTTGGTTAAGGTTATTTAGAAGAGGTTTGAGACTTTTCCTTGCTTGAGCTTCTTGGTCTTTGAATTTATGATTTGAGGACCTTGAATAAGGTCGTCCCCGACCATGTTATTTTCTCCATCTAAGTGCTCAACTTATCCAATTTGATGTCAAGATCCCTGTATTTCAAGGGTGAAATAACCTATTTTATAGTGATTGAATTTCGGTTATACATGATGACCGTCTTCACTTATTTGTAGGCTTCTGGCAAGGAATTCAAAAATGATTACGGCCTGGTTTTCATTGCTAAGAGCCATTATCTCTCTGAAGTTTGCTAATTCTACTGTCATCTTCAAGAATTCATCAAGATTTTGTTCTAGAGTTTTAGTCTGCATCATCGTAAACCCAAACAGTCTCTCTTACAAGTAGATTTTGTTAAATAGTGGCTTCGATTGGAAATCCTAATCGACCTTCTTCAAAATATTTGATGGAGTATCTTCTTTGTTAATCAAATGAATTATAGAATAAAGGAGATGAAAAATAATTGTACTCGTAGCCATTTTTTCATCTTCATCTTTTGACCATCGGAGATTTTAGCTGGCCATAACACTACGACATAGATGAGTCGCATGAATATCTATTGAGCTAAGGGTGACATGATCTTTCTCCTCATAGTTTTGAATACCGATTTCATCAAATTCGTCGATATCGATATTCATGTCTGGGTGAGTGAAAACCGTTCGCAGATCGAGTTTGTGGTGACTTCTTTTGAATAAGGTAGCTCGACTCAATCTTATTTTCTTCTTAAATCCATTACCAGCATAATCCTCAGTCATGTCACATTTTCTATCTGTTATTATCTTAGTACAACTTATCATGTCAAGAACTATTCTTGAGAAGTATCCTCTATATTCTTGACTAAGCTTCTCAACATAGATCACCCTGAGAGAATTTTAATACAAATAATACTTTGATCATTTTTATTACAAATTATAACTAACTAACGAGACTTTATAACATAGTCAAATTTCTATTCAATACCGATTGTTTATCTTTAACTTTAGTTGAGATATTGACACGTCATACGTTTTTCTTAGTCGAATGATGAAGGACTTGAAGCTGACTTTCAATAAACATAAAGCATTTCAATAATGTGAAAACACTAACTTGATATATGGTAACAGTGAGAGAATGTTGTGCGTGAGATCGAGCCTCTAAAAGCTTCATGACGGCAACTAATGTAGAGGCTGCAACGAGACTTGGTGAGAGGTGTTTGACGTGAGAATGTGAGAGAGAAGAAAATGAGCGATAGTAAAAGAAAGTGTGAGAGAAAAGGATAAATAGTTGAAAACTATATTGTCAAATAAACGTTTGCACATGCACGTACTTTTCAAATATACACCATTTAGTCTTTAAAACGGAATGCTATTTACCTCCTACATATTATGTTTCCAAATAAAAGTTTATTCAATTGCAATTGCTTAGTAGAATAACCTTTATGGATACGTCAAAAGAATAGAGAGTGCAATAAGGGAATGGTGATGATTGAGTTAGTCCGAGTAACTAAATTGATCACAATTTTCATAATAAATATTCTTTTTATGAAAATAGGTCATTATCCTTAAATATCATTAGGCATATCCACCAAAATTCTCTCTTAAAATTAAAACTGGTGAAAATCGTTTTAAAATACAACTGTATCGAGAGAAAGTGCCTTCTTGGAAATGTTATGAGCTATGATGTTATAAGTTTGGAAAATGCAAATAAACTCACACCTACTAAAACAGTTGATAAGAGCCGCAATATCCGACAACATAAGCATCACTGTTCATAATAACACTAGCATTGATGCACTTGACGGCCATCTCACAATCCGATTGAATGATGATCTGTGTGATGTTTCTACTAAGAATTTTCTTCATTCTTCGGCATATGGCTATGACCTTCACAAGGAGCAGACTAAGGCTTCAGAGAAGGGTAGACAATGGAAAAGAAAGACTATCACACGCGAGTTCCGAAAAACATCTCTCAACTTGCACAAGTCGCCGTTCCTCTCGATCACTGAATCTATGCTTATTTCCATGACAACCGAAAGAGGAAGAGCCAACGAGATATTTGGAAGTGTGTACTCTGCTCTAGAATATAGAAATCACGAACTCTCCAAAAGTCTTTGAGAAAATTAATAGCGTCGTTGATGAGATTAGAGATGATCGTCGCATAAAAAAATGTGAATAGTATTATTTCGTTGATTTCACGCATTCTAAAAATCCATAGGAAATAATTCGTACTTGTTTGGGTAAGAATAAATATGGAACCCCAAACCCTATTGGCAACTTTTGACAAAAGGCAAGTAACTCAATAAAATATCACGGGAAAATAAATATCAAATGTATAAAAGTAGAAAAACAAACTCATTACAACAACTCCTCTCTCTCTTTCTCTCACACACACACCACATTCGCATACACTTGCTCTGTTTTCTTACTTTTCTGACTTGCCATTGCATTTATTGCACTGCACCACAACCCTTTTTCTCTCTATTGATCTCTACATTTCCCTTAAAACAGATATTAGTTCGACCTTCTCTCTCTCATATCCTCAACTTCTTTGCCGATCCATCTCCAAGGTATCTTGTGTGCGGAAACCACTCTTCGTTATTTTAGTTTTAACTAGCTAATTCATAAAAAGTCATAAATCATGATCATACTATTTTGTTCGGTTACTCTTTGATCCTCAATGTTTAGTCATTTATATATAATTGAAGTACTTTGGTCAAAGATCTGCATGAAATTTCTTTCTTTGTGTATCCGTCTCTATTGAATTTTCAGCTGTTTAAATGTCGAATAAAAACTCAGATTTGATAACAGTTTTTTTTATCTCCACATATCACTCAGTTTCCTTCTTTTTGTATATCAAAAGAATTAGTGGTTTTATTCAATGCTCTATTTCGATCCGGAAAATATAGCATTTTGTGGGTCTCTTTATGCTTTTTCATATTGTTTATGGTCTTTGTGTAATGGTGTGCGCAAATACTAAGCGCTCGATTTTTTATATTTCTTTTTATGTCGAAATCACATATTTTCAAGTTATTGTTTCCCCTTGGCAAATAAAGCTGTGATTCTTCTCGGTTTTCTATCCTAGTGGTGGAAAACCAAAAGTTTCTACAAATCTATCTTTTTCACTTCGTTTCTTTCTTACAAATCCAAAATTTAATTGTTTTTATTCTCTCTCTGTTCCTGAACCGTTAGATTAAGTAGTTCTTTTATTCCATTAGAAGGTTTTCTAATACTCTGTTAAGTCAAAGTAAGCCTTCTTTATTTGCGTGTAATTTAAATCCTTTGCTTTTATTGTATTTTTTCAGTATTCCTTTTCTGATAGGGGAAAAAGAGCATGTATATCTTTTTGAATATTCGGTCTTCGATCTGTTTGATTTAGCTGAAACGCAAACCGCACATTCATGCAATAGCGTATATTTTCCAGAAAGAGAAATGCATGTTTCTGATTTGTTTTCTTTGTTTCGCGTATATATTAATATCGTCTAGTCTTTGTATAGAGATTCCCTGAGGCTCACTCGTATTGTCTTGTTCTGGTTTTTTATTTTATACACTGCAGATAAAATCCTAAAACCACCGTTTCCATTATAGCATTCAATATTTTAGTCTTATTTTTGTCATTAAGATTCTATTTAAGTACATAGTTTAGTCTTATTTTTGTCATTATAGCATTCAATATTTTAGCTGATTTTAATTTTTTCCGTAAAAAAATGTAATTCATCGCCCATTGAATTAAAAAAGTACAAGTGGTCAAAGGTCAAGCCAGCCCCATTAAGAAGCATATTATACTGTTTCACATGGTTACGTTGTTAAATGAGTTTTGCTCTTTTGGGTTTATGATTAAACAACTAATTAAATTATGTTTGCTAATCAGTCGTATATTTGACTGATACGATAAATCCACTTCTCATTTTTCAACACTGAGCTGTAAAGTGGCTTTGGCTTCTGAGTCTCTCTTCTTGTTCCCCTCAAACACCAAGTTACAATCTTTTATTAGCTTCCCCTTTGCAGAATTAGCGTTGACCAATAATCTCAGAGATGATCTTGGAGTTTTGTTTCGTGTGAGAGAAAAAAATGGGCGGTTGTGTGTCTACTAGTAGTAAGAGCAATTGTAGCAGCAAAAGCAACGGAGACGAGGTGTCTCCGAGCTGTTGTAAAATCGGAATTTTTGGTCAGAGAAGGAAGAGCAGAACGTTCTCCGATCATGTCGTGACTCACAAGCACTTGACTTCGATCCCCAACCGGATCTTCTCAAATGGGAAGAGCCAGACTTCTTGCGTCTTCACTCAGCAAGGCCGAAAGGGAATCAACCAGGATGCCATGATCGTTTGGGAGGTGAGTTCTTCTTCATAATATTGCTTCCTCGATTAAAAAACTCTTTTAGCTACGGAGAAATTAAGCTTGAAAATATATGTGCTGGGTTTGATTTTCTCGCACTATTCCATAGGATGGTGGAATCTACATTTTAACTACAAAAAATTAGGTCTTTTAATCAATATAAACATTTCAAATTTTGTAAATTTGTCGTAAATAGCCAATATGATTACGTGGCAATCGTTTACAGAAAATTATGGACCAGATTGCCGTTCGTTTACTGTCGTGAACAATCATTTTATGCACTTCAAATTTTGGGCTGTATTGATCCAAATATTGTTGTAAATAAATTTGCCGAATTATTTACAAAATGTTTGCAGGCTATTATCAAAATAGTAGGTGTTTATATGGCTAGTAACTAGAATTGCCCTTAAAATTAATCAGTACAATTAAGGATTTGTCCTCGTAGATACGTTAAGCATCGATGAGCTGAAGATGATTGAATTGATTTATGGTGTTTGAAGTTTCCATGAGCTGAAGATGATTGAATTGATTTATGGTGTTTTCGGTTGTAGGATTTCATATCAGAAGATTCGATCTTCTGCGGGGTGTTTGACGGGCACGGCCCGCACGGCCACGTGGTCGCTCGCAAAGTGAGGGACAATCTTCCATTGAAGCTCATGTCGTTCTTGAAATCCCAACAGTCGAGGGAAAACGGGCCCACCAACGCCTGCTTTAAAGGCAACTTAGAAGATTCGGATCGCATCGAGAAAGACTTCTCGTCGCCCGAGGAAGAGCTCGAGTCAGTCTGGAGAGAGGCTTTCCTTAAGTCGTACAAATCGATGGACAAAGAATTAAGGTCTCACCCGAATTTGGATTGCTTTTGTAGTGGTAGCACTTCCGTGACTATAGTCAAACAGGGTTTGGATCTCTTCATGGGTTACATTGGCGATTCTAGAGCGATCCTGGGGTCTAGAGATAGCAACGATTCTATGGTGGCGATCCAGTTGACCGTTGACCTCAAGCCAGATCTGCCAAGTACGAGAAACCTTAGGAAATGCATTTTTCTTTTCTCTCTTTTCAATTATATGATAAGTTAAATGCTGAATTTGTTATTAGGGGAGGCAGAGAGGATAAAGAAGTGCAAAGGTCGGGTTTTCGCTTTGCAAGATGAACCGGAAGTTCCTCGGGTGTGGTTGCCGTACGACGACGCGCCGGGATTAGCCATGGCTCGAGCCTTTGGGGATTTCTGTTTAAAGGAATATGGAGTGATCTCGATCCCCGAATTCTCGCATCGCACAATAACCGACAAAGATCAGTTCGTTGTTCTCGCTTCAGACGGGGTAAAAACCAAAAAAACTCTACACCCCTTTGCACCCTTCACTATCACAAAACGTGTAAAAAAGCACATATCATGATTACCGCCACATATTAGTATTAGCTCTCTTTTTTCATCTATGGGTGCGAAGAACTTTAATTGAAAAGCAAACTGGTGGGTCAGTATACAAGTACCAGAAAGCATGATAGCTGGCACCATACTCCTTGAGATTCTCTAGCTAATAATATTTCAAAAAGAACAAGAAGCAGATGTATCAGTCCCTCCCTAACTGTACAGATTACGGAATTCAGGATCCAACATTAGACTAGCACTATAGCTTAACGAGCCATTCATATCTAAGGAGAGGCAAAGCTGGAACTACCAGAGATGTATGACTGTTCAAAGTGAATCCCTCCTAAAGCTGGTGATTTTGACAGGTGTGGGATGTGTTGAGCAACGAGGAGGTGGTGGAGATAGTATCGTCGGCTCCGGCGAGATCGGGGGCGGCGAGGAGCGTGGTTGACTCAGCAGCACGAGAATGGAAGCTCAAATACCCGACTTCGAAGATGGACGACTGTGCGGTGGTGTGCCTGTTTCTGGACGGGAAGATGGACTCTGGGGAGTCGGACTACGAAGACCATTGCTATTCCTCTGCTCTGCACAGCTACCACTCCGAGTCCGACAATGGTGGTGCCCCGAGGCAAGAGCCGTGCCTGCACCGCAACTTCACCGTCAGATCCGGCGACAGCACCGAGAGCTTCGCGAGAATGTTCCAAGAAGCTTCCGCCGAGGATCAGGACTGGTCTGGCTTGGAAGGTGTCACCAGAGTCAACTCTCTCGTGCAGCTTCCCAGATTCTCCCAGGAACGGCCCAAGAGTGCCTGAACATTTTTTTTCTCTTTGTACAAAAAATGCAGTGGGTTTTTTTCTTTTTCTTTGATACGTGAGTTTCTTTTCTTTTAATCATTCGGGTTACGTGAGTTGTACGTCAGTTCTTGATCTCGTATTGCTCGTAGCATTTTCAATATTGAAACAGTTCGTTTATTTGTTTATTTACTTTTTTTAAGTCTCAGCATCCATATCGAAATACCTCGGATTATACTCTCTTCATGATGGGGTTGCCTTTTTATTGATGTGGCTTAAACATAGTACTAATTAACTAATCTTGTTCGATATTGAGTGATGTGTTCGCTGAAGTGGTGAGATAAAATAATGATTTGGTCACATGAAGTCCACTACGTTAAAGGAACTTCATTGGTTTTAGTCATAATTAGAGAGCACCAAATCATTAGAACTATCGACTATAAGAAAAAGAAAAAGAGAAGAAGGTTTGAGTCTTTATGTACATGGAATTTTATACCATAGTAACTTAGTACTTAGTGATGGTGACCTGAGTCTTGTGGAATTACTTACTTGCGTCAAGACTAAAGACAATTGAATAGTTGGTGTTCATAAATAGCCGTAAAGAGTCGCTAAATAAAACAAAACAAAACACAGTCCTTAAATCACCGCCAAAATCCATACCAAACTCGCACTATAAAAAAGAAGAGCGCTTCTCTTCCCATTTCACCATCCACAAAGCTAATTAATAAATAAATAAGAAATGGCGTACAAAGCGAACCCCGCTCTCATTGCTTTGGTGTTCATCGTCGCCGGAATCGCCTTCTCCGGCGCCGAAGCTCGGGAAGTGAAGCAGCCGGAGTGGCTGATCGACCCGAACGATGGAAGCATGCTCATCCCGGGGATCGGCCGAGTGATGCTGCCCGGACATAACTTGGGCCGTGGGCCTTACTCAGGCCCAACGACCTCCGTGCCCGGCGCTGATGACACTTTTGTCCCCAACCCCGTCCCCGTCCCCGTCACTGGTCCTTAGATTATCATGTCATGTTCGCTTTTGTTGCCAAGTTTTTTAAGTCTTTGGTTACTTTCATTTTTCTAATAAAGCCTTTAATGGGGCTATATGTGTAGTGTGTCCTTGTAAGAGTATGAATGTTCATCCGGTCGTTATATATGAATGTGTTTATGCATTTTCGCTTAAATGAAGGCAATCTTGACTTTAGTGTGAGGTAACCATAAATGGACTGGAGTGAATTGTTTGTTGTGTGATTCCTAGTGATTTAAAAAAATATATATGTCAGGCACCGACGAGGGGGAAAAATTAGCGCGGTTTAGTTTGTGACATCAGAGAGTCTTATGTCTATAAGACAAATAAGAACTGCGGTTTTTATGGTTGTAATATAAACAAGAGATTTAATGGACTAGAAAAATTGTTTGATCACCTGACTTGAGCAACATATTAACTCATCAGTAAATCAAAGTAAAAAGCATACACATCTAGTCATGCCAAGTATTAAAAGTCATAGTATGTTATTATTTAATTATTTTAACTGGTATATGAAATATAGTTTATTATTTTATAAACCATATAAATAGAATAACATAAGACAACACTTGGGGAATGAAGTAGGTCTTCAAGTCACGAGTACCTGATTAAAAGTATCTATTTCCATCAAGCTTTAATGCTTATCTTGCACGTTGAAGCGAAAATGGACCAGTCCACGAAAAATTACTCGACCTAAGTCACTTATTTCATCAGAAATATAAAATAAAAAAACACTTTAAACTTTTAATATTATATATAATTTGAGTGATTTGAGACTTACTTTGAAAATTATGCTTTGATTCTATCATTTTGTTCAAGTCAATGATGAATTACAATTAAATATCCAATATTTATATTTTTGTATATTTTTTTTCGCAGTGCCACCAAACATGTCGGTACGTGACATGTAGATGCTGGAATTTAAAAAAATTGAGTATTTATACTTGTATAAGCTGCACACATTTGATATTTATGTTGCAGTTTTTCTATTAATATCTTTTTATTTGAACTGAAACTCAATGATTTGCATGTTGTGTTCTGATCGTTTCATGTACGCAAGTGAAACCAAGATTTTATCAATATTGAGGTTCTGTATGTCGACTAGTATTTTATAAAATTATTTATATCGATAATATATCAATAGCATACTAAATACCAACCTATATATCAATAAAAATTATATAACAATTATATTTAAAAAAACCCAATATATATATATATATTATTGAAGTGGTTAAGACAAACAATAAACTTAAACATAATTTTAAAATGCAAAAAAGAAAAAATCGCAACACAAACTTCGCTCTTTATATCAACAATCTAATATTTTAGATACAAAATCACAAATTTACAATTTCATATAAAAAACCATATATTCTAAATTCAAAATCACCAATTCACAATTTCATATAAAAAAAAAATCTCTATTCTAAATTTAGCATCACAGATCAACAATTTCATATCGACAATCTTATATTCTAAATTCAATATCTAAATTAATAATTCCATATCAACAATCTTATATTCTAAATTCAATATCACAAATTTCTAATTCCATATCAACAATCTTATATTCTAAATTAAATATCAAGCTGGAAAATTTTAAGCCATCAAAAAGTTCTTCAGCTCAGGAAAACGTAATCGACGATCAAAAGTCGTTGAAAAAATTGAAAACTCCCGAAAATTCAAAAAAAAAAATTAGGAATCTCAAAAATAACATCTTCCTGAACTCAAATGTGTAAAAATTGATCAAAACCTTAGCTTAAATAACCAGAACTACAAAAACAAAATCAAATTTTAAAAAATCTAAAAAATCACCTGTAATTGGTGGTATTTTTGTCAGTTTTCGATATTTTGGCGATAAACTGATGCAATATTATAAAACAATAACAATAGCTCACGATTTTTTTATGGGTAAGTAGAACTTTGCAGAATTTGATGATATTTAATTGATAATCAACGGTATTTGGAACATTGGGTGAAACTCAGTCATCTTTGGGACTTTTTTTTAAGTAAATCTTAATAGCGATTGTAAGGTTTGATTATACAGAAATTAAAAAATTAAAGTAACAAAATTTCATGCAATACAATCAATTTCGAACTGAGAATATAAAATGATTGTTTACATATATAGCATATGAATTCCTTTTGATATTAAACATTTGTATGTTGGAATTTATTTAACAATTAAATAATATTAATTATAATACACATCTTATGTGGCGGAAAATTATAATTAGATCTAATATATTAAAACTAATTTTAATATATTTAACAACCTAAGGCATTAAAATATATTAAGTAATTATAAACAATTTATAATACACAAGCTCAATCAAATAATAATAATTTATATAACATTTATATAATTATTTAATTGAGAATGACTTACGTAAATAGTTGTAAACAACTATGACGTTGCTAGCTAACTCCGGAATGCCACGTCACGCTCAAATCCCGAGAAAAAGCTCGTCGGATTGCACGGGAGTGTCCTCACCGGATTGGAAGCTGTCGCCGGACTGCACAGCTCCTGGAAGCCTCGCCGGACTGGGATTCCTCGCCTGACAGGGAGCTCGCCGGAATGGGTGCCCTCGCCGGACTGGGAGCCTCGCCGGACTGGGATCTGTCGCCGCACAGGGACCCGCCTGACAGGGAACTCGCCGGATTGGGAGCCTCGCCGGACTGGAGATCACTGGGACCCCTCGCCTGATGACCTCGCCGGATTGCCCTCGCCGGAATGCCCTCGCCGGATTCGACTTCGCCGGATTGGATCTCCTCGTCTAACAGACAGACTCGCCGGATTGGATCAGCCTCGCCGGATTGTCTCTGTCTCGCCGGATTGGATCCGCCTGACTGGTAGCCCTCGCGGATTGGATCTGGGTCACCGGAATGGGCTCCTGGAGGCTGGGAGGTCGCCGGAATGCACAGAAAACGACCTAGGGTATTTTGTGATGACTGAAACCTTTTTAAAACAATTTTAAAAATTCCAAAACAGTTTTCTAAATTATTCAAACACCACAAGTGATGAATCAACAATATTACACAAGGAAAATATTGAGATCAAGAGTGTGGGCTCTTAAGAACAATTAGGAAATCAAAGATGAAAAGAGGAAAAACAATTTTTCTCTCTTTGTTTGGGGTTTTGGCCGAGAATTGCACAAGGGGGAAAGGGAGAGAGGTTGCCGAAAATCACTTAGGGTTAGGCTTATGTGATTAGGGTTTCTTAGCCTTATTTATACAGGTTATAAATGGGCTTAAGCTGGGTCAAACCCATGACCCTATTCACTTAAGGAATCCGGCCAAACACTCTCTCCTTACTCGTCCATGTCTTTGATTTTTGTTCCTAAATTTATTTGATTTAATTTCTAAAATTAATTTAGAACTCTCATTATTATTTTAATGACACTTCATTAAATATATTTCGTAGTTATCGAATAAGTACGAAGTGAGAAACAATTTGTTTTTCATATTTAATCACTAGAGAATGTCATCATCAATATGATGTTATCTTGTGATTCAATAAACAAAATAAATAACTAGTTATTTATCGAGTTTCAAGAAAACAACTTTCCCAATATAAATCACTATTTATATTTAATGAGTAAATCAACTTTTTAAGTTCTTTTAATCTCTTCCAAGTGTCTATCATTGAGACCTCATGGACCCACATGAACGAAGCTTTAGAATAAAGTACGGACACAAAAGTTCACAAACTTTTTCCGACTTTTAATTCTTAATATTGGTCGATTCCACTAAAGGACCAATATTGATAATCTCTCTGTTCATGTGCGTATCTTTTATGTTTGATATGAAGAAACAATTTCTCATACGATCCACGGAGTATATTACGATGTTACCCTTCATGTGTATCAGTAACTGAGAGGAATGTAAAATTACTGTTTTACCCCTCGAGTTATTATTTCACTAACTCCTTTGTTATTTGTGAATGAGAAAAAACATAAAGTGAGATGTCTGTACATGTCACATGTTTTAATCAAAGAATGAACTCATTCAATGAATACCTGGCCAGGTTTATTCATTCACACTCTCATAACAAAGCATAGCGTGATACTAATGCATTTGCATTGTTGTTACATGAATTCCATATCTGTGAATCATGTAACCCAACATTGCATCCGTGTGACACCAACAGTCGGGTCAGATGCAACTAAAATTTAGTCATTGCCCATTGACGAATCAAATGTCACAAAGTGCAATGTCAATTACATATTCACTTCAGGATTAAGGTAAGTATCATAATACTCCTTTAGTTGTGAACTTGAAGTTTCGAGTGTGTAAACAGTTTTGTCTCGAGCTTCTAAGTGTCACTGGTCTTGTTCAGTATCTTCTATAAAATACTTAGCATGAATCATAGAGTCACAACTCTCTATATCACAAGATGAGATATCATGATTTATGCTAACAATCAATAATAAGATACGATTGCTCTATCGATCTTTAGATTGCGAACAAATGGTTTCAAACTTGTCACAAGGGGTTATGTTGTCAAGTCTGTACTTAACACCCTTTTCGTTGATGACAGTTTCAGAGCATAGTTTTAAACATAACTAAACACAGTCTTATAAAGAATGAACATTTATTAATATCAATGTTTCAACAAAATATAAATACATAAAGTATCTTAATGTCTAATATCTCCTTTGTGGGCACCAATCCCAACATTGTATACTAACTATTTTTAGTAGATTTAAATGACATTGTTGCTATTGATGGTACTCAAAGTAAACATTTTATATCTATGGCCGCGATAAAAAAAATAATAATACATGTCTGTTCATGACATTATTAACTATTTTATATTCGCAATTCATATAAACTAATATGCAAATATACATATTTATATCTAAACTTTAGTCGGGTCAGATGCAACTAAAATTTAGTCATTGCCCATTGACGAATCAAATGTCACAAAGTGCAATGTCAATTACATATTCACTTCAGGATTAAGGTAAGTATCATAATACTCCTTTAGTTGTGAACTTGAAGTTTCGAGTGTGTAAACAGTTTTGTCTCGAGCTTCTAAGTGTCACTGGTCTTGTTCAGTATCTTCTATAAAATACTTAGCATGAATCATAGAGTCACAACTCTCTATATCACAAGATGAGATATCATGATTTATGCTAACAATCAATAATAAGATACGATTGCTCTATCGATCTTTAGATTGCGAACAAATGGTTTCAAACTTGTCACAAGGGGTTATGTTGTCAAGTCTGTACTTAACACCCTTTTCGTTGATGACAGTTTCAGAGCATAGTTTTAAACATAACTAAACACAGTCTTATAAAGAATGAACATTTATTAATATCAATGTTTCAACAAAATATAAATACATAAAGTATCTTAATGTCTAATATCTCCTTTGTGGGCACCAATCCCAACATTGTATACTAACTATTTTTAGTAGATTTAAATGACATTGTTGCTATTGATGGTACTCAAAGTAAACATTTTATATCTATGGCCGCGATAAAAAAAATAATAATACATGTCTGTTCATGACATTATTAACTATTTTATATTCGCAATTCATATAAACTAATATGCAAATATACATATTTATATCTAAACTTTTAATACATACAAACCAATACTATTAATTATATAAATTTATTTTTAAATTAACTCATTATCAGCTTTAAAAAAAAATATTGTGCGTTGCTACCATATTTCCCAACTGTAGTCTGATGTTAATAAATTCTTTACAAAATATAAACGCATAACTATTCCTTTTCGACCCACATATAAACAATAAAGAAATTTCAACTAACATCCATGTGAGTTTAAATGAGCATTAATACGTACAAATTTGACAGGCCTACATTTTGTCCCACAAACAACTTGTCCGTGTACACAAAATTCAGCATAGCTCCCATCTGCGAAATGCGAATAGAATTTTATAGAAACTAAAAGATAAAAGTATAAAAAGTAGTCAATGAAGAACCAGAAATATATACATATATGTGTGTGTATATATATATATATATATATATATATTCTATTTCTGTACGAAAGCAGCATATGTAGTTCTATTTGCAATGGATATTAGTTTATTGTATAAGCCAAGGGTGACACTACATTTCCATAAATGAAAAGTTTTAAGCAAAAGATTCAAGAATATATTATTTTGATGAGGACAAAGAGACGACGAGAAGAATTAAGATAAGAAAAGGTAATCAACAAGAAAAAAAAACCTTGGAGAACCATGGTTCCTATTATTGTCTTTTTCTCATACGTAGTGTTCAAGATTATTTTTAATATTTTAAACAGAAGGTTCTGGTTGTCGAGTGTCTACAGCTATCACTTATAATAAACGACAATAGTTACTCATCCTAAACGACTTTCACTTTTTCGGAAAACGACAATCATTACTACTTACCGACACTTATAATTGGCAATCTAGTGAATATGGTTGGGAATCTATTAGGAGAATTTTGGAAAATATGTGTAATAGTAGAGATATATTCTATTTTTTATGTGTGATAAAATTTTATTACGGAATATATGTGCCAAATGACAAAAAAATCCTTGATATATTTTGGTCAATTGCGGTATGTTGCAATCAATTGCGTTATGTTGCAGAATTTAATATTAATTGCGGTATGTTGTGGTATGGTGCGGTCAAATTTATTAAAACACTATTTTATCTTTTGGCACATATATTTCGTAATAAAACTTTATCACACATAAAAACATAATATACCCCTACTATAACACATATTTTTTGAAATTCCCCATCTGTTATAACTTACAGAGCTAACCCAAGAGGCACAAAGAGATAAATTACTATACAACCCTTTGTGAGAAATAAATTACTCGCAACATCTTCAACAACGACGAGTTGGCTATTTTACTATACACGGTCGAAGATGAATCTCCCCAATTTCTCTGATTGAATACACCAATAGAAAGTAGAGAAAAAAAACATGTTGAGGTCAATTTGACAGCAAAAGAATATCGGAAATTGGACATATAAGTAACCTTGATCTTCATAATCGAATTCGTACGCTCAGAATCTTTCATTGCTTTGTAGTCCCAGGAGAATCAGAGTTATCTCCAATTGACGGTTCAGGCACTCGGAGCTTGGACTTTTCATTCGAATATCTAAAGAAAAGCGGGCATATGGAAGATTTCAAACAGCTATGTTGACATAGAGCGCCATAAATATCAAATGTAATGGCTAAAGAAATTTCAAAGGGGAAAGCTTACGTAGAAAAAATGGTGACCCAAATGAGCTCAACGCAGTCGACCCAGAGAAGCCTCTGCTCGATGAGGACAACACCATAAGTGATCACATGAGCAAATGGCCAGAGATTCCAACCTGTCTGTCATTCAATTCCTATCTCACATCAAAGAAAACCAAGGAATGTGCATCAAGTTGAAAGAGTTTCGTACAGTGAGCAACGGCCAAAACGTTCTACTTAGTTCGCTGAAGATATCGCTCGTGGACTCTGAACGCAAGAGACCCAATGCAAAGTAGTAAATGATGTTTCAAATCCCGGACCATACTGTTTGGTCAAAGAAAACTTTGGCCGGGACTACCCACCACTCATCGAACGGGAAAAGAGCCGAATAGAATACCAAAACAACCCCTTTACCTTCAGTCGATATGAATTTCAAAATAAAGTTGAAAAAAGACAAGCTAAGACTAGGAAATGTGACCTCGCATAACTGATAATAGAAGCGGGAAAGTGATCCGTGGAGAGCGAAACCAACTAGGCATGATCTGAACACTCGTGTTCTCTCTATTTCGAAAATCGGCTTTCCTTCATAACACTGCGTTTTTCATGGAAGAACAGGTGAGCAAAGCAAGTGAATAGCCGTGTTCATTGACATATATCAGTTTTCAGTTTGGAACTAAAAAGGCTTACTTGTGTGATCCAATCGCATATGGCATATACACAGCCGCTTATCGTCATTTTGGCCAAAACAGGGTTTGATGTTAGAGCTTGCTCGTACGCAATCCACTTGTGTTCCGGTCCATATCTTAGAACCTCATACATAGTCCAACCTTGAACAAAAATATTTAAAAGAAATGAGCTCTCTTATAAGAGAAAAAAAAGATGCCAACTTTGTATGATAATTTATGAGTCAAGGAATAAAAAAGTCCACGAATGGGAAGAGCAACACAAATTAAGAGATACTTAAATAATATCGAAACCATCTCAATGAAGCAATCATTGAATCACAAGAAAAGAAATTAAAAAACTCAATATAGTACACAATATCATTGATTCGACTCACGTGCCAGTAATCATGGTCAATAGTGAAGAGCCTGGTTATAGCCAAAGTCCCTACTCCGAGAACAATTGCAGGGTTAATGGATTTTGTGGTAAGCGTATCCAGTTCCTCACCCTCCGTCTCCAAAAAGCCTCGGAATTCTTCGACCCAGTAACCGATAATCCAGTCTCAGCTTCTTCCGGATCATCAAGCCTCGGTTAAGCCACATCTTGGTCGCCCGTCACCGCTCCCACGACGATCCGGGTTCGTCGCTTTCGGGTTACGAAGACCCGATTGATGGGTGGGTATGATTTAGGGATGCGTAATGAGGGTTTGTGGGGCTTAGTTAAGGGTTTGATCGGTGAGAAGGAGAGAGCATGGCCATGAGTGAAGATGCTATTGAGAGTTTCCATTAGAGAGAGAGTTCTATTACGTCGGACTTGGGTATCAAAATTACATTCCAAGTCTAGCTTGTGATTGGATGTCCATGGAGACCGAATGAATTTCCATGAAGGGTAAACATAGATAACATTCAATGGATTCACTCAATATAATTAAGTTGAATTTGAGTAGAAAATAAATTCATTTGAACCAAGAGATTGTTAGTGTCAACTCTATAGTGGAGTCAATTGACATTAAGCTAATACTCGGAAAAAAGTTTGTGAACTTTTGAGTCCGAGTATAGAAGCTCAAGCTTTGTTCATTTGGATCCATAAGGTCACTATTACAGGTCATTAGAGTAGGATTGTTAAACTGAAAATTAAGTCAAAATAAGTTCAAATGTTGAACTAGAGTTTTTCTCGGAAAATGTTTAAAGGGTATTTTTGTGCACATGGACATAAAATGATGTGAATGTCAAAATAATATTTTGAATATTTTCATATGATAAAAATATAAATTATTTTCTAAAGCCGAAAAGTCGTTTGAGGAATTAAGAAATTAATTTCATTATTTGTGTAATAAAAATTCTACAATGGGTATTTTAAGAATTGTTTTAAAAGAAATAAAGAAGCATCTAGATGCTCATTCTGTAGCTATAGAATTCGGCCAACATGCATCAAAGAGAAGATTTTTATTTCCCTTTAATTATAAAGATAATTACCCAAAAGAAAAGAGGAAATAAATTTCTTTGAGAAGGAAATAAATAAGCTAAGTGAAGAAACAAATTTCCTCACTCAATCTTGATATGGCCGGCCACATTAGAAGAGAAGGGGGAAGAGAAAATCAAATATTGTGTCATGAATGCATAATTGACCTTTATAGATTTTCCTTCTTCTATAAATAGAGTCTCACATAGAGATGTGAAAAGTTGCATTCTTGGTGTTGATCTCTCTATTCTAGCCGACCATTCTCTCTCTCTCTATCTCTCTCTCTCTCTCTCTCTCTCTCTCTAATTCCTTTTAATTTTTGCACCTAGATCCACACTTGATCTAGAGAATTACCTTATGATCCAAGAATTGTTCTTGGTTCATATTGTTTAATTGTGCCCACACACAAATCCTTCAAACACTCTATAGACTCTTGTACTAGAAAGTTTAGGTTTCTCGAGTTCTACATTAGACGTAAAGGAAGCCAAAGAATTAGATCAACCTTCCTCAAGACGATTCAAGTTTGAAAATACAAGAATGTTAGTATTCAAGTACTTTAAATAATGTTTTTAATTTATAACATGATCGTACACTTTGCCGAAGTTAATAAAATTGTTTACTTATAAAAAAATTTTATATTCCGCCATTAATATAATTAATGATAATTTTTCTTAAACCTATACATTTTCCAACAACCATCTCTTTTAAAAAAAGAGTTAGCTATAAAAAAATCCTTCAAGGTCCATATGTCCTTACAACCTCTTCAGGACCCATTCTCAAGATTATCCTGGAGAAACAATTATGTGCTCCAATACTTAGCTCTCAAATCCAAAATTGTTTATTTCTCGAAATAATGTACCAAGCCAACTTAGCTAAGCTTTATTAAACTCCGGTAAATTTCAAAATTCTAGTCCACTTGCATCCTTTGACTACAATTTTGTTCTCTGTTGACTAGCCCATGAATCTTTTCCCAATCACTTCTCATGTCCACCACAACTCTGGAATAGCTCTCTCAATTGCTTCCATGAAGATGTTTCCGAGTCTAAATGTGGCCATTGCGTAGGAAATGCTTATCACCAATATTTTCACTAGGATAATTCTTCCTGCTCTCGTCTTAGTCATTCGATCTTTTAGTCGAGCAACCACTTTCTGCTTAAGGATTTCAAAGTAGTTGGATCTGTTCATATGGAGTACATATGAAGTACCAGTAAATATCAATAATAATTTTTATCGTTTTAAATTTTTTATTTAAATATAGATGATATACTATACATCACCAATTTTTTTAATAATTAAAATATTTAAAGTATCAATAAATATTTTTTGAATTTAACATTAATTTGTTTTATACCAATCTAAATGACACACGAGTTCTTTAAATGTACGATATTTGTTGAAAAATACAAGACGGATCATGAATGTCCGTGACTATTTCCTAGAACATGGATCATGAATATATGTGACTGTTTCCTAGAGCATGACTCGTCAATGACAGTAAGAAGTGGCTTTAAGAAAATTGAATGTTTTGGCCGAGAAAAAAATAAAGGTTTTTTTTTATATAGTTTAAAGCAAATTGGAGGACTTGAGCAAGAAAAAATATAAAGGTTTTATATATGGTTTTAAAAAAGTTATAGCTATAAAATGCTAATAGCACATGATCCAATTAGGAAGTCATCGGTTCAAATCCTAGCAAAAATTAAATAAAAAAAAAATTCAAAATAGAAGCATTCATTAGTTGGAGGACTTGGGCCACCGGTCCTCTCGCCTTTCTCTTGGGTCGCGCCTGATGACACTTAGTTAGTTTCCATACATTACCAAACTTTGTCGCGACGCATTATTTCATATCGCGATCTTAAACGATCGTTGTAATAAATATAACAGTGACACATATATAAATTTTACCTAAATAAAATTTTTAACTTTTAGTATTTTTAATTCTTCTTGATGAAATTAAGTTAGATAATTTCATAATACATTATATACAATTTAATTTTCGGTTATCTTTAACTTTTATTTATGATACCGACTTTGATTAATTATGGAACTTGGTATCAGATGAATATTTGTTTACAACGTGTTGAAAAGAAAAGTGATTGTAGTGACAAACGTAATATCGAGATCATAACCCCATGCAAATTATATATCTGAAACACGATCAAGATATCTAGAATTAATTACCGAATCCAGGTGAGGCTAGAAAGGCGAAAAAGTCTGCATGCAGACCACAATATTTCTATTTTCCACAAAAGCAAGGCAACATATTTTCTATAATATGAGCATTTCGCGAACAGTTTAATGAACCATCCTTTGTCCATCAAATAGACAGTTCTATAATAATCGGATGGCCAAGCTAACTATAATACTCCTCCTCCTCCTCCTGGCATTTCAGCTTGTCTCATCAACTTCACTTTCCAATATTACCAATGGGTCTAAACCCTCCAAACATGGGCTGAGAATCAAGCTCATCCACCGTGACTCGCCAGAATCACCTCTCTACCGATCCGACCTAACCGAGTCACAACGCACCCAAAACCTTATCCTCCAATCCAAAGCTCGCCATGAATACATTTTCGGCGTCTCTAACAAAACACTGGAGACAGGAACCAAGGTATATATATATATATATATATATATATATATATTTCGATTTAGCAGTTAATTCTTTTATTTGTGTATAAATATACTGATTATATTTTCAATATTTCTTTGGATAATTTTAATTACTAGCCATATAAATATGTAATACTTTAATATAAGTTAAACATTTAGTATATAGTTCCACAAATTTGTTTATTTTCAATATAGTCCAAACTTCAAAATGCACAAAAATACTGTAAATGAAGAATAATTTTCTGTGAACGATTAATACATAATTACATTAATTATTTACAATATATCTACGAAACATCGATTATTTTAAATTTTTTATATTTATATTAGATAAAAATCCATTTTTTGTATTTCATATAATACTTTATCCTTTTCATTTATCTAACAAAATTACACAGCAATCTCGTCAAGTGGAGACAAAGATAGAGTTGACATTAATCTTCAACATCAGGAAGGGTTCATTATATTGTTTCTTTTTTATTTTAAGAAAGTGATAAATATAGAGCCGTAAAAATGATAGACTAAAAGACTAAACTAGAAAAGCCGTGATGATATCTTTGGGGTGTAGGGGTTGGAAGCGGAAGCCCTAAAGTCGAAAGTGGTACAGGGACAGAACTCGGTATACATGGTCCAAGTCGGGATCGGAACATTCGGGCGCGCCACGGTTCCGTACTTCCTCCACATCGAGACCGCGTACAGCCTGACATGGGTGCAGTGCGAGGGGTGCCGCGCCGCGGGGCACCACTGCTTTCCCCAGTCCCAGCCACTCTTCCCAGACTCGCGCTCCAGCTCTTACCACAAGCTCCCGTGCGATCGCCACTCCCTCTGCTTCCCCGGGCGGTGCCTCGGCCCCTACTGCAGCTACCATGTCCACTACGAGCGTTCCACCTCCTCCCGCGGCTTCCTCGCCTCCGACACCTTCGTGTTCCGCGCCGGCGACGCTCCCCTCACAATACCTGGCATCGTCTTCGGCTGCGGGTTTGACCAGAGGAGTATCAACTACGGGGGTCACGCCGCCGGGCTTATGGGCCTCGGCTTCGGCCGTCGCTCCTTCCTCGCTCAGCTTGGGGACCGAGCCAACCGTCGCTTCTCCTACTGCCTCCAGAGGCCTAACTCCCAGGCCACCTCCTACCTTAGCTTTGGCTTTGACGTTCCCTCCACTTACCATCAGAGCTCAATAGACCTAGTTCAGGTCAGCTCCGGCGGAGTATACTCCCGTTTACTTTTCTTTCACAAATTATAATTTACTAATATTTTTACCATATTTACAAAAAAAAAAAATCCAACCAATTGAAATGGGATGAAAAGACTAAAAAAAGTTAACAATTCAATGTTCAACTAATAAACTGGCTAGAATTTAAATAAAATAATTAGCTCTACCGGTTAATAAAGGGACTAAATATAGTCTGTTTTTTTAATATCTTTTATTTTTTGAAAATTAACCGATTACAAATTGAAATAAAATAAAAAGATATTTTAAGTGATCATTTGTATTGATAAAGTGAAGAAAAATTATTTTTTGCGAATTATAGAAAAAACATTAGTAAATGATTGGACAATTTCTCTATTATAATTCACAAATATATACGAGACGCATAACCCTATTTCGTGAGC
This sequence comes from Urtica urens, assembly GCA_958296335.1. Classification (NCBI taxonomy): domain Eukaryota; kingdom Viridiplantae; phylum Streptophyta; class Magnoliopsida; order Rosales; family Urticaceae; genus Urtica; species Urtica urens. Next base: position 7,626,131 of record OY282525.1, read on the forward strand.
TTTATATTATTCAGGTGGGGCAACAAGAGCTGTATTTTGTGAATCTTATTGGCCTGAGCGTTGGGACCCAACGGCTCGGGATTAGTCCGTCTTTGTTTGCGAGGAAGCATGATGAACCACTGAGCGGCACGGTGATTGACATGGGCGCAATGTTCAGCTCCATAGTCCAGCCTGCTTACGAGTTTCTACTCTCGGCTGTGAGAATCCACGTATTGCACAACATTCCAGGGGTTGTGCGAGTGAGCGTTTCGGACACGTTCGAGCTGTGCTTTCGCAGTTCTGGGCAGGGAGCGGGCCTCGCCGGCCTTCCAAGCTTGACATTCCATTTCCACGGCAACGTCAACATGGTGGTGCCGCCAGAGGGGGTCTTCCAAGTCGAAGCTGATAATTTCTGCTTGGCCGTGGTTGCCTCGAGCAACGATCAATTCTCCGACGGCACCACGCTCATTGGGGCTATTCAGCAAGTCAATCACCGGTTCACATTCAACCTTGCTGAAAATAAATTGTATTTTCGTCCCGAGAATTGTGCCGCAAATGCTGAATAGTTTTGTTCATCGTGTATCTGAATGTTTAAATGTTATTGGTTCCGGTCGTTGTATATCAAATAAAGGCCTGGACTTCCTGAGACTCTACGTTGAGTCACTTTTTTCTAATATATTAAATTTGAATTTTATGAACTACCTGATAACCTTTTGTTAACGTTTTGTCAGAAAAATTCCTGACCGAATCTTAAGTCAGGCCTCATTCCAATTTGTTTTATGAAAATGTGAGTAAGACCCCAATAATTCTCAAATCAGTCATAATGCATTCCTTGATTAACGGATGAAAAACATTGTTCTAATGCGAAAGTCATCAAGTTTAAGAGCATATTTGAATAGACAATGTGCTACATCGTCACAAGTTCTACGATGGAAGCGGAAATTGTTGGCATTTATGCCCACGAAAGAAATTTTTGATATTAAATACTTTCTGTATTTGTTTTGTTTTGAAATTAAATAAAGATTGAATTTTCATTATTATTTAAGATTGAGTTTATGCTTTAATGTCTACGCTCTGAAACTGTCATCAACGAAAGAAGTGCTAAGTACAGACTTGACAAGATAACGTCTTATGACTAGTTTAAAATAATAGTTCGCAATCTAAAGATCGATTGGGCAATCGATCCTTAGTTATGATTGTTAGAATGAATTAAACGATATCTTATCTTGTTATATGGAGAGTTGTGACTCTGTGATCCATTCTTGATATCTTAATGAAGATATTGAACAAGACCTGTGAAGTTTTGAAGTTCGAGATAAAACCGTTTAATTACTCAAAACCTCAAACTCACATACGAGGGGTATTTTAGTAATTACCTAAATCCTGAAGTGAGTACATATCTTCTTGTAACACTTTATGACATTTGATTTGTCAATGGGCAATGGCTAAATGAAGTTTCATTGACCCGACGGTTGGTGTCATAATACTGTTTTGTTGAAACATGTGATTCACAGATATGGAATTTGTGTTGAAACAATGCTAAGGCACTAGTATCACACCATGCTCTGTTATGAGAGTGTGAGCGAATAAACCAGGCCTGATATTCATCGAATAAAGAATTCTTTGAAATAAAACATGTGACATGTTGAGATATTTCACTTTATGTTTTTCTCGTTCACAAATAACAGAGGACTTGGTGAAATAATAACTCAGGGGTAAAACGGTAATTTTACATTCCTCTGAGTTAGTGATACACACAAAGGGTAATATCGTAAAATACACCGTGGACCATGTGAAGAATAGTTTTATCACATTAAACGGAAATATATATGCATATGAACTTAGAGATGTTCAATATTGGTCCTTTAGTGGAATCGACTAATATTAAGAATTAAAAGTCGGAAAAAGTTTGTGAGCTTTTGTGTCTGATCTTTATTCTAAGCTTCGTTCATGTGGGTCCATAAGGTCTCAATGATAGACTCTCGGATGAGATATTGGTGAACAAGAAATGATTGATTTTCTCATTAAACGTAAATTGTGATTTACGCTAAGAAAATTACTTTCTAAGTAATTAAATAAATAATTGGTTATTTATTATTACATTTATTTAACGAATCAATTATGTTATTATATTGATAATAATATAATTTGATGATTCAAATAAATAAAAGATGAAATAAATATTTTCTCGTTTCGTACTACATTGTTTAGTATAAAAATAATTAATGATTTGTCATTAAATAAATGAGATGTTCTAAATTAATTAAATATTATTTTAGAAATAAATCGAAATATTTGGGAGATAAATTAGACAATATGGCCGGCCACTTATGTATAATAAGTGAGTTGGAAAATTGTTTAAATGAATTATTGGGCTTAAGTTTGATTAATGGGTCATTAACTGTTTTTGAACTAACCTAAGCCCATTCTCCCTGAAAAAAAAAGAAGCTCTTCTCTCTCTCTCTTGACCTAATTCACACGCATACTCTCTCCCCTCTCCCTTGTGTTGGCCGACTATTTTCTCTACCCAGGGAAGAAAATACACGACAAAAAATCCCAAAAAGTATAGAGAGAGTGAATTCGTTGAGCCTTTCCTTTTATTCCTTCTCCTCTTGTTCCCACGAAATAGCCCACCCTAATTGTCTCCTAAAAACCCTTGAGTATTATCATTGACTCAACTTGTGGTTGTTTGAGTGATTTGTCCTCCCACCGGGCCGGCCACTTTTGGAGCAACGGAGGCTCGACAGTTTTGAGGATTTCCTAGACGCGCGTGGTGTAGAGGATCGGCCGACTTTTTGGACGCATCCCGAGACTCATTTTCGCAGATCCGAATCGAACGTAAGTTTTCTATAAACGAGTTGGATCTTAATGATATAATTTTGTAGGATTTTTAAAAAATTTAGATTGCTCGGTTTGCATGTATGAATGAATTTATTGATGTGTTTGTAATTTTGTTGACATGATAGATTAGATTTAACGACATGGTTATCGAATATGTTTTAAAACGTTTTTAATATGTTAATTTGAATTATGAATTTCCGCCATATATCGATATCTTTCATAATTAATTAGGTTATTTGTTAACTAAATTCCAACAGAAATCACGAAGCGGAAGATGAATAATCACCTTAAAGGTCTACGAGAATAATCGCCTTTTGGGTCAAGGGCATTTTGGGGCTTGAGTGTCGGATATATTGGAGAATTATTTACGTCAAAAGTAATTCTTTAAAAAGAATTTTTTAGTGACGTAGAGAAGAGAAAAAAGTTTCCAAAGAGAATCTTTTTGTGTCTTAATTTAGGAGAAAGGTTCCTATTTATAGGCTCTTAGGAGAGAACATTGTTGGCAAAAACTGTTGGGATTTGTGCCAACAAAGGAGATATAAAACATTTAATACAATCTGTATTATTTTTTCTGAAAGTTAAATAAAGTTATATATTCATTTTTTATTTATGATTGTGTTTATGCATGCATGTTTACGGCTTGAAACTGTCGTCAACGAAAGAAGTGCTAAGTACAGACTTGAGAAGATACCTTCTTATGAGTAGTTTAAATAACAGTTCGCAATCTGAAGATCGATTGGGCAATTGTATTTGAATAATGATTGCTTGAATAAATTAACGGTATCTTATCTTACGATATAGAGAGTTGTGACTCTGGAATTTATTCTTGATGTCTTGATGAAGACATTGAACAAGACCTATGACACTTTGAAGTTCGAAATAAAACTGTTTAATCACTCGAAACTTCAAAGTCACATACGAGAAGTATTTGGGTAATTACCAAAATCCTGAAGTAAATACATATTTTCTTGTGACACTTTATGACATTTGATTAGTTAATGGGCAATGTCTAAATGAGTTTTCATTGACCTGACACTTGGTGTCATAATACTGCTTCGTTGAATTATGTGATTCACAGATATGCAATTTGTGTTGCAAGAATGCTTTGTTATTAGAGTCTGAATGAATAATATGTGCCTGGTATTCAACAAATAATGCATTCTTTGAATAAATCATGTGACATGTTATGACATCTCACTTTATGTTTTTCTCGTTCACAAATAACAAAGAAGTTGGTGAAATAATAACTCAGGGGTAAAATGGTAATTTAACATTCCTCTGAGTTAATGATACACACAAAAAGTAATATCGTAAAATACACTGTGGATCATGTGAAGAATAGTTTCATCAAATCAAACGAAAATATAAACGCATGTGAACCTAAAGATGTTCAATATTAGTCCTTTAGTGGAATTGACCAATATTAAGAATTCAAATTCCGGAAAACTTTGTGAACTTTTGTGCCCGAACTTTATTGTAAAGTTTCGTTCATGTGGATCCATGAGGTCTCAATGATAGATTTTCGGACGAGATTTCAGTGAACAAAGAAAAGTTGATTTTCTCATTGAATGTAAATTGTGATTTACACTATGATGATTATTTCTTTCGTAATTAAATAAATAATTAATTATGTTTATTTAATAAGTCGGATTGTATAATTACATTGATTATAATAATATAAATAAAAGATGAAAATAAATAATTTCTCGTTTCGTACTTGTTTGCATGGTATGACGAGGATTAACGAATTTTCATTAAATCGATGAGATGTTCTAATTTAATTATATATTATTTTAGAAATAAATTAAATAAATATGAAATGGAATTATAACAATGTTGGCAAACCATAGATGTTGATTTATGGGCTGGAAAATTGTTTAAACTCATTCAAAAAGATTAACGGCTTTAAGTTGGCTTAATGGCTTAACTTGACCTAGGCCCGTCATCGGTTGAATAAATAAACACGAATTTCACTCTCAAATCCTAATCCTCATTTTTTGTCATGCACCCTCCCTAGAGAGAGAGAGAGAGAGCAGCCAAAATTCCTAGAGAGAGAGAGGGAGATTCGTCCAAAAACCCTAGGCACAATTTGACTTATTTGGCCGAACCCCAGAGTGAAGAAAACGATATTTTTGTTCATCGTTTAATTTTTTGAGTGATCATTGCTTTCATCTTGTTCATAGAAGAGCTAACTCTCTTAATCTCAATTAAATCCGAAGATCTTTTCATTGACTCAATTTCGTGGTAGTTTGAGTGAAATTATTCCCCTTAGGTCGTGCACTTCATTTGCAACAAGGAAGGATCAGCCGAGACCATCAAGTGCAATCAAGGAGGTCGGCCACCCTAGAAGTTGTGCAGCCCTATGCGCGTGAAGCAGATGACTCATCCAAGGAGTTGGACTCGTGACGCATATCTGGAACTCACAAGTTATAATACGGAGAGGACACTCGAGAAGTTGTCGACGACAACCGTAAATTTTTTGAGATCCGATCTTGATTTGAATTCTATAATTAGTTATATGATTGTCCGTGTGTATGGATTGATTGATTACGTGTTTAGAAGTTTATTGACATGTTAGTTCGTTTTTATTGCCATGGTTGCTTAATATGTTACGAAATGTGTTTCACATATTAGTATTGAAATTTTGAAATTCTGCCATATTAGGTTTGTTTCTTAATTTAATAGGTTATTTGTTAACCGATTTCCAACAAATGGTATCAGAGCTAAAATTGACTTTAAAAACAACTAGTAAAAATATTTTTACATGAAATTTGAATGCGTTCGATTATATGAGTAGTTAGGTATTGGCATTTTTGTATGCATTGCATTTGTAAATGTATGTGTTTGTGTGTGTGGATGGATCCTTTTCTATGTGGTCTTAGGATTGTTTTCGGTTATCATCCCAATTTTATTTTATTTTATTTTTTAAATTGTGACCCTCAATTTGAGAGGACGTTGAAATTGTAAATTGTAAATTTTGTAATCGGGAGGACAAGAAGAAAAGGAGCAGCGCCCCGGGTATGGCCGCGCTTTTGGAACACGTGGGAGCTAAAGCGAAACAACCAAGGAACGCATATGGGCTGTTTGGGCCGGCCACACCTAAGCATGGCCGTGGTCTTCGGATGCGCGTAACTTGGGTCGGGTCTCAAGTTCAAAATTTGGAAATTGTTTCCGAATAATTTTAAAACCTTGAATAATTAAATTGTGTTTATATTATTTTAAAATAACGAAACTGCGTTTAATTATTTTAGTGGGAGATATTGATCTCTAAGTTTTAAAATTTGGAAACTCGGCATCTCAGCAAAAGACAAGAAGATAAAATTAGTTTTATTTTCTATGTATTTTGTTTAATGGGTTGTATATTAAAATTAGGCCATTAGATAAGTTAAATTTATATTTATTTATTTATTTATGCTTATCTCAATCCACGTCACATGTCATATAGGATAGAATGTCAATTCCTTGTATAAACTATGTCATGTTCATGCATCATTGTAGTTTAGTTTATAAACATTGTTATAGAATTAAACTCAATGCACACAAAAGTACGATTTTTGCAAAAACTAAGCGGGAGGGTTATTTATCGTTGAAACATCCCAAAGTCCCCGACATAAATTTGATTAACGACGTGTGTGATGAACTGAGTCACCCTCGAGGTCCTGTCTTTGATGAAAGTACTTTAGAATCACTTCATTAATTAAATTATTAATGAACTAAGTCTTAAAGAGGAACGATGAAGTAGGGTCTACCCTATGAGAACTGTTATCAAAGTGACTTGGATAAAGACCTGCATGTCGGTTGCACACTTAAACTTATGTTTTAAAGTAATCCTCCCTAGAGACTATGCGTTAAAAATAAGTGGCCAAAGTTTATGGTAATTAGAGAGAATTAGAAGTTTTGACTTCTTGGATGGTTCAAACTAAATATTAATGTGTCACGACTATGAAATACGATTATTTACGGTTTCCAATAGAATTGACGCGACCGAGTGAAATAAAGACTTTTGGATCCAGGGCATTTTGGTACTCGAATCTTGGATCTTAGAGAATTATTTCCGTCGGAAATAATTCTTTAGAGAAAATTATTTAGAGAAGTAGAGAAGAGAAAAAAAGTTTTTAAAGAGAAACTTTTTGTGTCTAAGTGGGAGAAAGTTCCTATTTATAGGCTCTTGGAAGAGCACATTGCTGGCCAAAACTGCATCCCTTAATGTGTGGGGTGTTTGGACCACCGGATGAGAGTCCGAGCCACCGAATGGGCGTTTGGGCCATCAGATGGGCGTCCGGGCCGACAGATGGGCGTCCAACCATCAGATGAATTTCTGGGAGGTTGCTTAGACGTCGGGGCCATCATATAGGCTTCCGCCCGAATCTTGGCCCTCACCGAGATGAGTTGTTGTCTCCAAACCCTTTGAAAAAGAGTCATACGGTGCGAGATAAAAGAAAATAATGTGAGTACCATCGAGATCATGGACACATGAAATCCGATTTCTTTAAATTGAAGAAGCAAAATAAGCGAGCTCGTATAAAATAGAAGACTCAAAAAGTTCGTTTCACGATCTCTCGAGTTGACAACCTCGAAAAATTCCCGTCAACAACGACACCTACGAGCCTTTATATACACAGTAGCCTTTATATAGGTTTAACAGTAAAAAAAATAAAAAATACAGAATAATAAAAAAATATAAAGGATGATAATTGTTCTCGATTGTTCTGATGCGTAACGGTAATTGCCATTTTGGTATATGAACGATTTCCATTGTCAATCCTTATACGAATTGGTCAATAGTTTGTCTGCTCATCCTTATTTTTTGATGATAACATAAATGACAGTGAAAAAGTTAACTTACAAAAATGATAGTAATAGGTAGTGTTACTTAATTCTATTGTGGTTTATATGAGTTGCTTTTAACACTCGTCTCATAGGACAATACAGAATAATCAGAAAATATAAAGAATGATAATTGTTCTCGATTGTTCTGATGCGTAACGGTAATTGCCAATTTGGTATATGAACGATTTCCATTGTCAATCCTTATACGAATTGGTCAATAGTTTGTCTGCTCATCCTTATTTTTTGATGATAACATAAACGACAGTGAAAAAGATACCTTACATAAACGATAGCAATAAGTAGTGTTACTTAATTCCATTATGGTTTATATGAGTTGCTTTTAACACTCGTCTCATAGGACAATACAGAATAATCAGAAAATATAAAGAATGATAATTGTTCTCGATTCTTCTGATGCGTAACGGTAATTGCAAATTTGGTATATGAACGATTTCCATTGTCGATCCTTGTACGAATTGGTCAATAGTTTGTCTGCTCATCCTTATTTTTTGATGATAACATAAACGACAGTGAAAAAGATACCTTACATAAGCGATAGCAATAAGTAGTGTTACTTAATTCTATTGTCGCTTATATGAGTTGCTTTTAACACTAGTCTATAGGACAACTAATACATTCTCGGACAATTTCAGTGACTCTGATGTAGTGTAATAAGCTGGAAAGCATATCTCGCTCGCGTCATTTAAGTCCGATGATGGAGGCGTGACTCGCTTGTATACTATGGTTTCTATTTTCTAGGAGATGTGTCCCAAAAAATTAATACGAAAATAGAGGTCTCGCTTATATGAGTTGCTTTTAACACTAGTCTATAGGACAACTAATACATTCTCGGACAATTTCAGTGACTCTGATGTAGTGTAATAAGCTGGAAAGCATATCTCGCTCGCGTCATTTAAGTCCGATGATGGAGGCGTGACTCGCTTGTATACTATGGTTTCTATTTTCTAGGAGATGTGTCCCAAAAAATTAATACGAAAATAGAGGTCCCACCGAGACTTGAACTCGGGTTACTAGATTCAGAGTCTAATGTCCTAACCACTAGACCATGGGACCAAGTTGTTGGTGGTATGAATATTTAAATAAATGAAATAAATGTCTCACTCTGACACCCTTCATCTCTAATGAGAAAACGAGCTCTAGAAACCCTTTCGTTCCCAAAGCCCCGATGAGAAGAAACGTCGTGAGACCTCTATTCTCCTTCACCGCTATAAACACTTGCCCTCGCGTTCCTTTTCGTTCGTATAACAATATCGCTTTCCGCCGAAACATATGGATCGCTCCTCCTTCGACGAATACAACCTCAAATCTCCGGTCACTCTTCACAAACTCTCAGCCTCCTCCTGAATGGATAGAGCCTCTTACTGACGTCTCAGAGCTGGCCTCTGAAACCAGAGACCTCGTACCATCGCCATGGGTTTCGAAAATCCTCGGAATTCTCGACGGCTCCGCGGAAATGGAAGCCAATCTCAACCATTTCTGCAAGACTTTCTTGATCAAACTCACCCCCAATTTCGTCTCTTACGTTATGAAATCTCCAAAGCTCCGTCGAAACCCCGAAGTCGCTCTGCGATTCTTTAGCTGGGCTGGAAGGCAACGAAGGTACAATCATCAGCTCGAGTGTTACGTTTCTCTGATTGAAGTTCTGTGTTTGTGTGGTCAAACCGTTGACGCTTCGAGGCTGTGCACTTCACTTAAAGGAAAGAGCTTTGTGATGACCACAAGCGCAGCGAATTCTCTGGTGAAGAGCCTCGGCGGTGCAGGGATGGTCGAGGAATTGCTTTGGGTTTGGCGTCAGATGAAGGAGAATGGAATCGACCCGACTTTGTACACCTTCAATTTCCTGCTCAACGGATTGATAAACTCTAACCACGTCGAATCTGCGGTGGAGATTTTCGAGACCATGGAGACTGGGAAAGTTAAACCCGACATAGTGACTTACAATACCATCATGAAAGGGTACTGCAAGGCCGGGAAAATCCAGACGGCGATGCAGAAGCTGCGAGCTATGGAAGAAAAAGAGGGGCAAAAAGTGAAACCCGACAAGATAACGTACGCGATCTTGATCCGGAGTCACTATTCAAGAGAGGATTTTGGGTCTTGTCTTAGCCTGTACCACGAGATGGGCGAAAAGGGTCTAGAGATCCCTTGCCACGTGTACAGCCTCGTGATCGGAGGGCTGTGTAGAGCTGGGAAGTGCGTCGAAGCCCACGCAGTCTTCAAAAACATGATCGAGAACGGCTCCGAGACCAATGTGGCGACATACACGGCCCTGATCGACTCGTACGCAAAGATCGGGCGAGTGGACGAGGCTGTAAAGCTCTTCGAGACGATGCGAAAAGACGGGCTCGACCCCGACGAGATCACCTACGGGGTCGTGATCACCGCGCTGTGCAAGAACGGCAGAATCGACGAGGCCATCGGTTATTTCAAGCACTCTCGAGAGAAAGGGTCGGTCTTGTACTCGAGCCTGATCGACGGGCTGGGAAAGGCAGGGAGGGTCGGAGAAGCTCGAAGGCTGTTCGAGGAAATGGGTGGGAAGAAGGGGTGCGCGAGGGATTCGTTCTGCTACAACGCGCTCATCGACGCGGTGGCTAAGTCCGGGGAGATGGACGAGGCGATGGGCCTGTTCCGGAGGATGGAGAGCGAGGGGGTCGATCGGACGGTGTACACGTTCACGATCTTGATGGACGGGCTGTTCAGGAAGCGGAGGAATGAGGCTGCGTTGAGGCTCTGGGACGAGATGATGGAGAAGGGAGTGACTCCGACCGCGGCCTCCTTCAGGGCTCTCGCGAACGGGCTTTGCCTCTCCGGGAAGGTCGCTCGGGCCTGCAAGATCTTGGACGAGCTCGCTCCCATGGGCCTCGTTCCCGAGACGGCTTTCGAAGACATGATCAATGTTTTGTGCAAGGCTGGCCGGGTCAAGGAGGCATGCAAGTTGGCCGACGGGATCGTCGACCGGGGAAGGGAAACTTCGGGGAAACTCAGGACCGTTTTCATCAATGCGTTGAGGAAGTCGGGGAATTCGGTTCTGGCTATTAAGCTGATGCATAGCAGGATCGGTATCGGGTATGATCGTATGGGGTGCTTTAAGAAGCGGATTAAGTTTAGGAGCCTTCTCGAAATATGAGGTTGTTTGATTGAACAGCCATCGATGTTTGGATGACGATGGTAACTGCAAATTTGAGACAAAGTGTTGGGGAAAATCAAAGCTCTTAGATTTCTTAGCTCAGGAAAATATTGACGGAAGGAGAATCAAATACTCAGTTGTGGCTATCCCTACAATTTACTTTGAATATTCGTTTTTTCACCCCCAAACTTCCTTCAAATGCTCTTTCAATCCTACAGATTTTTCAAGACAAATAGAATAGTGCTATATTGTTTCTTCCTAATATTTTCTCGAGCCACTTTGAGTGCAGTTTTGGTTGGCGCTCAAGTTCAATTATCCTGTCCTAATTGAGAAAATAAGCTGCATTTTAGGTTCTTGGAGAAGTAAATATGAGTTTTTCCATTTCGGACTCTGACAATACCTTCTCTGCCATCTTTAGGGGTCACAGTCACAACCTCGAAGACCAATTTAAACTCGGGTACATATATACTACGTGTGTTGAATGAATCTTTAATAAGAAGTTGGTCCCCAGAACATGGCCATTCCAAACACACTGCTGAGGACTGATTATTAATGGCCAGAGTACTGAAATTGGTGTGGCTCTTTATGGAAGGTTCGCTGGACTGGCCATTGATGTGCTGTTTTATTTGGATAATTTTTCAAGCCAGGCTGGTCAGACTGAGGTAATAAATTATGTCAATTGGCTTATCTTCTCAATTACCATTAGGTGGTTGTCACTAACTGAGCGTATGGTGTGAGAAAGGAACAAGCTCTGGGATTGTAGAAGATATCACAGCTTATTTACGTTAGGATGAATTGAACGCTGATCTCCCATCTTGATCATTGATCATTGAAGTCTAGCAAGACTCCTAAGGGAAAGCTTGCTAGACGTTCATAGTTGCGTACCTTAAGAATGACGGAAACAAGGGAGTCAACTGAAAATCACCCACACCTCTTGTTCGGCGACTAGATTTACGCTCTCTTATGCGAAAAGTGCTCATACTTGTTTACCATAGGAGAGCATCTCATCGTTCTTATGTCGTGATAATCCGACCTCGAGGCATCACGATAAGAGATGGAGGAGATTGTTGCGTCTTCGAGAGGTGTGTGTCGATGGAGGCCAGAAGCCATATACTCCGCACTAGATTGAGATTTTCTAGGTGGAGTTTTTGAGTCTCTTCACTACATAATTTTTAGTTGTGACACTCTGATTTCAAGACAAAAGCCGTCCACACTTAAATTGGAATATCAAAGACCCCATATATTAAAATTGAATATTTTCTGATTGGAAGCAATATTTTTTGGGCGGTGTATTTTATGAGCCTTTATTTATTTTTAGCACAACACTTTCTTATCGTGTAACTTATAAAGCGACAAGCGTCATCTCTAAATTTGCTTCTAAAATTAAATCAGACTCGAATACAAGCACTTTCCTTTATTATTCTAAATAACCCAATAGTCCGATCTTTACATCTTTCTAATTTTAATTTGGTCACTCAAAATACTCTCTCTCTCAAATTGGACTGGTCTAATCTCGTTTCTACGTGTAGACATAGTAATAGTTTTTTGAGAAGTAAGAAGAAACATATAGAGAGAATATCTTGGGCTACAAACCAAAGGCTTGTTCGTCAAAAATGTTGGGTTATACTCGCGTCTCTTGCTAAGTGGCTTCGCTCAATAGATGGGTGAGACTCGAGTCTTAAGTGAACCATAAATCATCATACAGGTGGTTAAGACACCCGTCTCGGGCTTTTAAAGGATTTTGTTCGATAATTGGTTGAGATCCCTACCTCAGTCACTGGTTGAGACTTGAGTCTTGGACCTAGCAACGGCCCTGGCTGAATATAATGACAAAGTCTATGTCTTGGGTGGACCACGGCTGGTCAATGGCCACGACTCAGGGTCTCGAGCCCATCGATGGCCCATGTATTGTCGATGTAAAGCACCCAGGCCTGCCAAGGGGGTCACGCCGATTAATTGCTGATTTTCAAGCTTAATTCTCACATCTATAGTGTTGTGAAACTCACATCTTGGTGTGGTCTAATGAGACCCACCACTATAATAATAATGAGACCCACCACTATAATAAAAATTCGCACTTTTAACAACTTTCTTGCTGTTTTGTTGTTTATTTATTTGTTAGTTCTTATTTTCACACGATGGAAAAGTGATACACAGCAATAACAATAACTACAATTATCATAGTAATATTAACACTACAATAGTAATGATAACTAATAATAATAGAATAATTTATATTACCTCTAGCTTTTCTATGCTCCTAACATAGGTCTTAAATTTATTAAACGAAAACGATTAATAAACCGCAGGTACATAATCTTTATTTGAATTGTGAGAATGCAATAATCATATTTTTTTTAATTGAAAATATATATTGCATTAAATAAAGCCCGGCTGCGAAAAATGCAGTTGTTGCTCATGCGTCTGCATCTGCGTCTGTGTCCACGTCCTTTGTTATTTGTTAGTTATGAAGAAATAACACAGCAGAGGTTTATTATACACAACATAGGACGAAATTTGACCTGTAAATGGTCATTGAAATAAATGTCTAGGCTAATACGTCCAAAAATAACAATAATAAGTATAAACTCATCCTCTTAAAGAACGATTCAAGTTACCTATGATCCATACGTATCCTACATGTGGAATATGAAAATTTCCACAAAACAATATCTTCTTAGTCCCGACCATATAAGCTAATTAATTTATTCCATTTAATAATATTACTATTAACAAGTTGTTTCTTCTTTTCAAAAACATTAGTTTATTCATTTGAAATTATCAAACTTTATAGTATTCCTAATTTATTATAAGACGAATTGAACCATCTCAAACAGTAAAACTATTTAGTTAATCTTCATAAAATATTTATGTCGAATATTTAATGACAGTAATTTAATTGGAAAAATGAATTAGTTTCCGATTCTTTCAAGTTGTGCAAGAAAATGTTGGAGAAAGACGTACGACTACTACACGCAAGTATTACGTATTTGGTGGAGTTTTAAATGGATTCAAGATAAATATACGAGTTGATATAATATGTGGATATATGATCATATACGCGCGTAGAATTAGGAAACAAAAAGTATAAATTGTTCCTAAAGTTTTACTTTTCAGTTTTCGTCCTTTGTTTGGTTTTACACGCAGCAAATAAATTTAGTTGTGTCTTATTCATTTCGAAGTACTTCATCAACGATATACTCAAACAATTTATAGTCTTGTATCCCATGCAAGTGTAAGAGCGTGTTGCATGTATTGATCATGTTAATATTTGAGATAAGATCAAGTAAATATTGAGAAGCAATCTCAAGTCTAAAGAAGCTTACGTGCATTTGAGATACTGAGAATAAGTTTCAGGCCTAAAAGGAGCTTAGGTGTCACATCCTGGACAAGTCAAGACGTTTGCAAAAAAAAAAAAGAGTTTTGTCAAACTTAATATTCTTTATCTTGACTATAGATATTGAATTTCTTTTACCTAAATGTAACACTTCCCCTGAGTAGGTTCGTTAATGCCAAACATGGTTACCAATTCTTTGTGTACGTTTTTTTATGTATTCATTGATTGTTTGATTGATTTAATTTGTTATCTGCTATAATTAATCAGTTGTGCAACTAGTTTTTATAACATAAGTAATTTCAATTGGTATAAGAGCGAGTCACTCCAATATACTGAGCGTGATATAATGCGATTGTTTGCACTTGAAAATTCAAGATGAACATGAAAGAAGGACACAATATTGGTAGACCTCCTCATTTGGAAGGATTCAATCATGCATATTGGAAAGCGTGAATGAAATCCTTTTTAAAGGAAATTGATGAGAAGTCATAGCAAGCTGTTAAAATAAAATGGAAAACTCCGTAGCTGATGCTAAAGGGAAGACTGTCATCCTTGACAAATTTAAATGACCAGAGGATCAACATCGCGGAGCAAGTGGAAACTCCAAAGCAATGAAAGCCATCTTCTCAACCGTCTATGATAATATCTTCAAGCTAATTTCACACTCTGAAATAGATAAGGAAAGCATGGGATATTCTATTGATCGCCCATGAAGAAACTTAGAATGTCAGAGATCAATGTCTTCCGGTGCTTAGCAAAAGGTTCGAAAGCATTATGATGAAAGAAGAGGAGGACATAGCTCAATACAGTGATACATCTTACCAAAAAAATTCTTTTTGCTAACAAAAAAAATAGCAAATATCGTTAACAATATTGAGGAAACCATTAAATCTTACCCACGGTAACATAAATAAAGTAAATCTTAATACATGTGATAAGACCAACACTAAATATTATTACATAAATTTTTATTAAGGGTAACTATAACAATAATTAATCTCATTAATGGTTATCAAGAACAACAATAAATATTGTTAATAGTAAAATTTATTAGCCGTAAAGTAACAAAAATTGTCTTATTATCTATAACTATAACATGATGAACAAAAATGTACTCAAATAATAATAAACCTTATTAACATTGATAAGAATAATAGAACAACACATTTTATTAAAGAAAACAATGACAATAACAACAATAAAACTTATCTTATTAACATTGACAATAACAACAATAAAATAACAAGAAAAAAAAGTAAATCTTCTTAACAATGACAAACAAAACAATAATTCTAAAAAGTGGTAAACATAAATCTCATAAACAAATAATGACAACACTGTATCTTATTAACATTGACAATAACAACAATAAAACTTATCATTCTTTGTAACAAGACACCGATAAAAAATGTTTACTCTAATAAGAAGAATAATAAATCTAATTAACACAACAATAAATATAACGTCAGCGGTTAATGTTAATACTTATCAGAGTAAATAATATTTAACGAGGGCTAAGTTATCAAAATTAATTTATGATCATATTTATTAAACTCACGATCATATAAATATTTTAAATAATCTTAAGCATTCAACTCCTAATCGTATAGTAACACTTTTTTAATTCATTTTAGTTACAAAAAACTATTATAAAACAAACATATTTATCTTATTAAAAACAATTATAATTCACCGATCATCTACAATGAAAACATTGTATTGCAATGAATTTAATTTGAAGTCAAGAAATCGTGAGACAAGTGCAGTATTACAACAAACTTATGTCTCCGTGGCCAAACCCAATTTTCTCGGAGAGCTTTCTAGGATGATCTTGAGAATGATTCTTTTCCTCGGGCCTTCTTTCAACATCTTCTCTTTTAGATGTGACTAATCGCATCTCATTTTGCTTCCTTCCAAAAGTCATTGTTTAGGCTTTCCGCCTTTGAGGAATCAGAACTCGAGCTTGTCATTAATGCGATCAAGAACAAGGACTCGAATGTTGATCATAAGGATTTCGTCATAGACGAGCCTCACCGGCGGTGGTGTATGCTTAGCCTCAAGATAATTGTTGGACAAACGTTTTCGAACAACATTATGTTTGCACTCTTTAAAATGGTAACTAAGATATTTTTATGAAAGTTATTATATTTAGCATCTGACATGCTTTTTCGGGATCTACCCTTATCACATCTTCCCGATATCATACATTCATATCTAAATTGTTTGAAAAACATCACTCAAATCAATCTTTGTAAACGGCTCGAGATATTTCCTGGTTATGAGCTTATTATGTGATTGCTTGACATCTGGAGTGATTTCTTTAACTTCGCCGCCTGAAACAATTGCTTATTGGGTTGCGAAGAGTGGGTTGAAGTTAGCGGTAATTTCCATTACTTTGAGAGCGTCTTTGTATCACTACTATTTAGGTAGTCGGCACAACAACCCTTGCAAGTGCCTGAGTTCCTTGAAGTTCACGGACCCCATGGACGGTCGGGAATTTCATCTCCATATACTCTTGTAATGTTATAGCTCAAAAGGCATGCAATGTGGACTTCCGATAGTTTTATTGAAATATTACTTGTTTGGGACCAATCACTGTTGCGTGTTTGTGATTATGCTCTACATATTTTCTCCCACAATCAATATGATCGAGATGATGCCTCTAGACGAGACAAAATTACATGTCAATATTTAGAGACTCTCTAGAGATGTCGCTAGTGAATCTTTCTTAAGACCCATTTTGTCAAATGCCTTTTCTAAAGGAAATTGACAACACTCCCAAAGTCAACTTGGATGCAGTGACACTAAGATTACCAATAAGGGCCGAGATACCCTGCATCTTTGTGAGGGAGGATAATCTATCGGACATTTACTGTCGTGAAGGTAATTGGCTTTGAGATGGGTTGATGATCTTTGTTGGCGTCTTACTGGTTGTGAAGAGAATTTTTCGCGCGCCCACCCCTCATTGGCTTCTCTAGCATAGTTCTTTCAGACACTCCTTATAATTTCTCTCATGTCATTTTTCTTATCATATTCTGGCTAATATACCCTGAAAAAAATTCAATGTTCCACTTCGAACTAAGGCTTATATTGTTGGAATATGTATAGGGTTAAGAAAAATTTATTATTAATCATATTAATGGCGGAATATAAAAATTTCTTTTACAAGTATTACAATTTTACTAACCTAGATAAAATGCATATACATGTTATAAATTAAAAATATTATTTAATTACTTGCATACTCACCTTTCTTGTAGCTTGATCTTTAAAGGATCTTGAAAAATGTTGATCTTCTCTTCTAGCTCAATTCCTTCAAGCCTAAACGTGAACTCGAGAAATCTAAGGTTTCTATTACAAGAGTCTATAGAGGTTTAGAAGGATTTGTGTGTGGGCACAATTATATACAATAACTCGGGAACAAGTCTATGAGCTAAATAGCTAACTTAGCCTAAGTTTAATGAGGACTTAGGTGCCAAAATAAAAAAAGTATTTTGAGAGAGAGAGAGAGAGAGAGAGAGAGAGAGAGAGAGAGAGAGAGAGAGAGGAGCGGGGTCGGCCACAATGAGAGAGAGAGCAAGAATGAAGTTTATTTTCACATCTCTATGTGAGGCTCTATTTATAGGAGAATGAAAAATCGATAAAGGTCAATTGTGCATTCATGAAAGAATACTGCAATCATGACACAATATTTGATTTTCCCTTCCCCTTTCTCTCCTAAGTTGGCCGGTCATGTACCTCAAGCAAGGAGGAAATTTGTTTCCTCACTTAGCTTATTTATTTCCTTCTCAAGGAAATTTATTTCCTCTTTTCCTTTTGGGTAATTATCCTTATAATTAAAGGGAAATAAAACTCTTCTCTTGATGCATGTTGGCCGAAATTCTACCTAGGGGGGAGCTTCTAGATGCTTCCTTATTTCTTTTAAGACAATTCTTAAATACCCATTATAGAATTATAATTGCACAAATAACGAAATTAATTTCATAATGCCTTAAACGACTTTTTGACTTTAGAAAATAATTTATATTTTCATCATATGAAAATATTCAAAATCCTATTTTTACATTCACATCATTTTATGTCCATGTGGACAAAAATACCCTTTAGACATTTTCCGAGAAAAAGTCTAGTTCAACATTTGAACTTATTTTGACTTAGCTTTCAGTTTAACAATCCTACTCTAATGACCTGTAATAGTGACCTTATGGATCCAAATGAACAAAGCTTGATCTTCTATACTCGGACTCAAAAGTTCACAAACTTTTTCCGAGTATTAGCTTAATGTCAACTGACTCCACTAAAGAGTTGACATTGAGAATCTCTCGGTTCAAATGAATTTATTTTCTACTAAAATTCAACTTAATTATATTGAGCGGATTCATTGAATGTTATCTATGTTTACCCTTCATGAATATCATCAACTAGTTGGGATTTATAAAATTACCATTTTACCCTTCTAGTTGTTATTTCCTCAACTCCTTTGTTACTTGTGAATAAGTTAGAAACAATGTATTGACGAGGAGCTAACAAGTCACATTGTTTCATCCAAATAAAGTCTCTAAAAGTGCACAGGTCAATTTGGTATCTTCGAAAGATACACTAGAAGAACTATAATGTTCCTAACTCTCTATGCCTCATAACTAGACATCATAGATTCTTCCAACAATCATACTGGGATCAGTATTTTGTCGATCTTTAGATTGTGAATATATCGTTTTAACCAAACCATGAAGAGTTTGTTCACGCAGATCTACATTTGTCTCTTCATACATTGTTAGGTTTGATTAAATACTATAAGACTACTGAATATCATAAATCTTCAATCAAACTAAAAGGGAATGAATGAACGTTCAACTTTTATTAATTTAATCAGCAAATTACAATAAGGACTTGATAAAGATTTATATATTACATCAATATGTAAATAAACAATCTTCTCGTGGGCATCTCTGCCAACATATATAGGCTTCTTAAATTAAATCATTCCATAGTATTGGAAACGTCTTTTGTGATAGGATCCAGCTTCCCATGTTCTATTTGTTGAAATTGATTTAGGATTAATTAAGAATAACTTAACACTTCATAAGCAGCAGAATATAAAAAAATCTCTCGAACAGGTAAATTTTTTTTATCACCTAAACAAGGTGATATAAGTTTCCCTTTGGTAGAAATAGAATGAACATTCACTTCATCCCGATCTTTATGGATTGAGAAAAAGGTTTCAACGAATATTTTTCAATTTTTGTTTTTATAAAGAACATCAAAAATCAGGTCAATTGGCACATTACATTGGAGCCATCTCCTTGCAAAAGCATCCACGACAAAAAAGTGTCGAGGTGGTCAGCAATATTGATCTTCTTATCACACGTCAGAGTGCTTGGCAGGCTGAAGAGATTTGACATCTGATGCTCTAACACTCTCCAATCCTTGGAGTTAGCTTCGTCAATCCTTTGGCCACTTGCTCGATACGATGCTCCATATTTTTGAAGCTAACCTTGCTGGTGCTTGTTATCACCATTCTCTTAGATCTTCGTGATTGTTCACATCTTACGAGCGATTTTTCTCGATTGAAGGTTCGTTCCGATCAATAATCTGTTCGTGACTGACTTAGTTCCTTTTCGAATATGTGCCTTCAACATCAATTTTTGTACCGATCCTCAACATTCATAGATTTCTTAAAAAGCTAGTCATTGTTCTTCAACGATATCCCACCATTCAAGTGCCAAAATTTTAACCTCAAATAGTGGAGTAACAAATATTTTACTAAATACACCGATCACCAAAAACACACTCCCAAGAGATCAATGCTTTTATGAAATATTTTCTTTAAATACAGGCATATATATTAAGAGAGAAAGTAACTAAGGGTGGCAAAACGTGAAGCTTTTTGATTTATGCTTGTGGATACAAATTGGATAGCCGTTATGTGTTTATCTCCTCTATTTATAAATGTCTTTCCACCTTGTACTTGATTTATTTTGTTTAGAATAGTGGTGAAGTTTCGAAGATCACGCGATGATGATTCTCACGTTCTTGGAGTCCGTTAGATGATGATTATTTCATCTTTTACTTGATTTGTAATCGCCTAAGTGAGCGTTAGCTTTAAAATTTTACATGTGTATATTTTTTTCACTTGTTTTTCACCATTTATTTTCACTTCTAAACTATTACAAGTCCGGGGAATAAAAGTAAAAATATAAGAGTGAAATCGAGACGCAAGAGACTTAATATCCGCCAAAATAAGACCGACTTCCGTATGAGGCAAGACTCTATCTGCAATCCCTTTAACCACCACTTCGTAATCCGATTGGATGACCACCCGAATTGCGAAGTGGTGGTTAAAGGGATTACGGATAGAGTCTTGCCTCGTACAGAAGTCGGTCTTATTTTGGCGGATATTAAGTCTCTTGCGTCTCGATTTCACTCTTGTGTTTTTACTTTTATTTCCCGGACTTGTAATAGTTTATCTCATTACCTTGTTGAACGAGCTCTTGATTTTGATTCGGATGTAATGTGGAATTTTTATCTCCGCTTGAATTTCAAGCGGGAGCCTTGGCGGATATGCCTAATGATATTTGAAGTCGTTGACCTCTTTTTCCCTAAAAAAAATTAAATGTGTATATTTTGTTTGACTCTATATAAAATTGTTTTTCCATCTTTCGGCTCATAAATCAAATATATGTAACGCCATTTTTGTGGTCCTCCGGGCCAGGGAAGGGGGACCAATTAGCCAGAATACCCTTGTTTTCATTTCATATGTTTTTAAAACCTCTTTTTGAATTTTTTTTACATATCCTTTTGATTGATTCCCTGGACTTGTAATAGTTTAGCTCATTACCTTGCTGAGCGAGCTCTTGATTTTGATTCGGATGTAATGTGGAATTTTTATCTCCGCTTGAATTTTAAGCGGGAGCCTTGGCGGATATGCCTAATGATATTTGAAGTCGTTGACCTCTTTTTCCCTAAAAAGAAAATAAATGTGTATATTTTGTTTGACTATATAAAATTGTTTTTCCATCTTTCGACTCATAAATCAAATATATGTAACGCCATTTTTCAGTTAGCCAGAATACCCTTGTTTTCATTTCATATGTTTTTTTTTTTTTTTGAAAGATCATTTCATATCATATGTTTTTAAAACCTCTTTTTGAAAATATTTTACATATCCTTTTCCCAGCTTGCTAGTGGTCTACAAACTCTAGTATAAATTCTATGATAAGACTCGCTCTCTCGCTGTTTCTCTTTCTCTCACTCCGTGGGGAACAAAGCCTTTTCGATTTTCCACTATATACCATACAAATAAATACGCAACAAACATTAATTTGTGTACACAACAAGACAAGTTTGTTACAACAAAGTTTTTATAATCGAAAATGGAAGATCATCAGAACGGCAGTAGCGACCGGAGCGATGATAATGATGACGTGGCGGGATGGTTCGAGGGAGTGTCAGCGATGGCTGGTCTAGTCCAGACTCAGACTCTTCGGCGGATATTGGAGCTCAATTGGGGCGTCGAGTATCTGAAGAAATGGGTTGGCGACGGAGACGATATTGCTGAGCTGGAAGATTCCGAGTTGGAATCGTTGTACAGAAGTCTGGTTCCACTCTCCACCCATGCAGATTTAGAGCCTTACATTCACAGAATAGCTGATGGAGACACGTCACCTTTACTGACTCAACAACCCATCACCACTCTCTCTCTAAGGTATGTAATAATAATTAATATTAATAATAGCATTGTGTTAAATATAGTTTATTTCTCCCGTAATTATTGAAATCAACATAGCCCAATGTTTGATTAAAGGTCCAACACATGTTTCTCGTTCTATAATATCACACACTAAATTTCCATACTTGTAATATAATATTATTAAATAGCTCGGGAACTACAGATGGACGGCAAAAGTACGTCCCTTTTACAAAGCACAGCGCTCAAACAACGCTTCAAATATTCAGATTGGCAGCTACGTATAGATCGAGGTCAACACTGTATTATTTGAATTCCGATCCCCTCGCATTTATTTTCTTCGTCTTCTTCTGTGATTTGAATTATTTTGTGTGGATGTAGGTTTTACCCAATCAGGGAAGGTGGAAGAATCCTGGAATTCATATATAGCAGCCGACAGTTAATGAGCAAAGGAGGGTTACAGGTGGGAACAGCCACGACGCACTACTACAACAGCGAGGAGTTCAAAATAAAGCAAGAAAAGACAAAGTCATTCACTTGCAGCCCCAAAGAAGTCATCTCCATCGGCGACTACAAACAGTCCACGTACTGCCATCTCCTCCTGGGCCTCTTCTTCTCCGACGAGGTGGAGTTCATAACCTCCACTTTCGCCTACAGCCTCGTCCAAGCCTTTGCAGCCCTCGGTGATCTCTGGACGGACCTCTGCTCGGACCTCAGACACGGCACCCTCAGCCCGGGGCGGGTCCAGGCTCCCGGGCCCAGGGAAGCCGTGCTCCGCGTCCTGGTTCCGAGCCCGGGCCTGGCCCAGAGGATCCACCGAGCCTGCGAGGCTTTGGTGGGCCGGGCCTGGAGTGGGCTCGTCCCGGCCCTCTGGCCCAACGCCAAGTACCTGTACTCCATCATGACGGGCTCGATGCAGCCCTACCTGAGGAAGCTGAGGCACTACGCGGGGGATCGGGTCCCTTTGGTCAGCGCGGACTACGGGTCTACGGAGAGCTGGATCGGGGCAAACCTTGACCCGTGTGTTCCTCCTGAGGACGTGGCTTTTGCGGTTGTCCCAACTTTCTCGTACTTTGAGTTCATCCCGTTATCTCGGTCAAGGACCTGCCACCGAGATGACTTTGTGGAAGGTATCCCGGTTCCGCTTTCTCAGGTTCAGATCGGGCAAGAGTACGAAATCGTCCTCACTACTTTCACAGGTACGTTAGAATTTTAAGCCAAAAATTCCACAAATCAGAAAAACAATATTGCGAAAAAAACGGAAATATAAGTCTAACAAAAGAAATTACCTATTCACTCTCTCAAAATCTCGATTGATTATAATTTTAATTGGATTTTTTTTATTACAACCCCCAATTCGTTCTCTCACTTTTTCTTACAATCATAAAAATGACCGCAACAAACCATACAAGCAATAATAAACCTTGAGCAAAATTAACCCGCATAAAAAGGTCCAACTATCTTGCTACGTCTTTAATTAAAAAAGTCCTTCGTAAATTAGCCTTCGCACCCAGCAAAATATGCCTTTTTATATACTAGAAAACAGGAAAAATATACAAATTCTAGTGAGACGTATTACTCTATTTATGTCAATTTTAGTGTAATAATGATGAGTGGAATTTGGTTGGCCAAATGAGTCACAGTAGTATGTTCTAGAGAAAATTGGATGCGAACTTTATGAGTGTCCGCACACCAACCGCTGTTATCGAAACATGACGGGCCTTTATGATCATAGAATGAAAACGACAAAAGTTAAAAAGAAGAATAACAAGGAACGAGTAGCTTAGCAAGAAAACAACGGACATTATTCTATCTATTAAATATCTAGGACACGACCCACTAGATTTTATTTTGCAATGCTTTGTGCGAGTTTTTGGAAAATAGCGGAAACTTATATCATTGATATCGTGGTCTGAAAATAACTGGTCACGTTTGTTTGCATATGTATACATAAACCACCTTTCATTTTTTCCGAACTAACGCATTGATTTTATTATGTTAGATGGGATAGGTCAGTAATAATATCACATTACTTTTAGTCAGTAATAATATCACATTACTTTTAGTTAGGAGATTGGGAGATTAGTGAGTTCCAATTCGCCCAATAACAAAGCTGTCTTAAAACACATTGACTTTATGTTCCCATGACATGTTTTGACTCTCTCTTGCTCATATTGTCATAATAAGTTGTGTCTCAGCGTTTATTTAAACCCCATGTTACAAGCGGAAGCAATTTTTTTTTATTTGTCACTTACCTAGCTTCTCTTAAAATGAAATTTAAAGTTATGAATAAGTTAAATTTATTACTATAATAAAATAAAAAAGTAGTTTAATGAAAAAGATGAACTATTGAAATTCAGTCAGCCTACACCGCTAGTTTGCACTGCTCATAGTATGTTTTATAAAGAAAAAATGGCAAGTATAAATACAATGTCGTAGTTGATATAAGGTCGAGTATTTCTTTATTCTAAACATTTTAAACTAGACAATAATAATAAAAACAAATACAAGCATAGAAAAATATATAATACGATATATCTCATCGATTTGCTTTTCCTTTTTAACGGATATATTTTCCTTTTCTTTGTCACTATTATACAAGATGTGTTCTTTCCGAGATTCCATTTACAGACAATAAGTATACAAAAACTAGTCAACGTTTTAATAATAGAAGAAACTAGATTAATATTTAATATATATATATATATTTTTGCATTTGCAACATTATAATATGACTATTATACGATACATACTGACGTAATTAGAAATAATACGTTAGAACATGTTTTCATAACAGAGTTTGGATTACCGTCCTGTAAATCTGGGAGGCAAGGGTATTGAATTCTGACTACAATATCGTCCTTTTCAGGGCTATATAGGTACAGACTTGGTGACGTGGTGGAGGTGGTGGGTTTCCACAAGGCGACGCCGAAGCTTAACTTCATTTGCCGGAGAAACCTCATCCTGACCGTCAACATTGACAAGAACACTGAGCGCGACCTCCAGATCGTCGTCCAGCGCGGCTCCGACCTGCTCTCCGCCGACGGAGCCGCCGAGCTCGTCGACTTCACCAGCCATGCTGACGTGGAGGCCGGGCATTACGTCATCTACTGGGAGATCGATGGCCACGCGGGCGATGGAGTCCTCGAGGAGTGCTGCACCGCGATGGACGCATCGTTTGTGGATCACGGTTACGTTGTGTCTCGCCGAACTCGCTCCATTGGACCTCTTGAGCTCAGAGTCGTGGAGAGAGGGACTTTTAGGAAGATCATGGAACGTTTTATCGCCGGTGGAGCAGCGCTGAGTCAGTTCAAGACTCCTCGGTGTACCAGCAATGCTGTGATTCTCTCCATTCTTGACGTTTGTTCTCTTAACAGCTTTCGTAGCACAGCCTACAGTGAATAATTATGAAGAGAGGAATTCAAGTTAAATTTGTTCATGAAAGCGTGCGTTCAAGATTAAATTGTTCGAGTACTAGTCCTTTATTTTGGGCTGTCAAAAGGACCCACGTTTCGTCTCAAAATTAACTGGAACGAGAACAAAGAGAAGAAACGAGAAGAGTATTATCCACGACATTATAAAGAGAAAATAGCGGCAAAAGTATTTATGTATTTCGGTTTAATACATTTATATATTTCGTTCATTGACAAAAATCGCTAAGATTATATTCCCGTTCTACCGTGCACATGAACGAAAACACATAGATCCAGAAACACGCAGATACTGATATATACGAATATTATGAATTGGAGGCCTTCGCCGAGAAAAAAAATTACAGGTTTTATTTATATGTTTTAGAGCAAATTAGAGAGTTTTTTTTTTTTTTTTTTTTTTTTTTTTTTTTTTTTTATATATAATTTAGAGCAAATTAGAGACTTTGGGAGAGAAAAAATATAAAAGTTTTTTGTACAATTAAAAGAAAGTTATAACTATGATAATTTAATGGTAATAACACATTATTTCAATTAAGATGTCATGGATTCAAATCCCAATCAAAATTTTAATTTTTTTTCAAAACATAAGCTTTCATTGGTTGGAGGCCTTGGACCCCGTCCCTCTCGCCCCTTCCTTAGGCCAAGCCTGTGAATTACATACATATTTATAAAAAGTGGTACTGACACATGTTACAAAATACACTAATTATCGCGCAATTATGAGAAATCAGGATGTATTGGTGAAACTTTCTTTAAATACACATGAATGATAGTAAATGGAATAATAATTAGCCAAATATGTTTAGGTGAAACTTTCTTTGAATACACGTGAATCCTCGTAAAGAGAATAATAATTAGCGAAATTGTCAACGTTTACCACCTTATTTTTAATACGGTCAACATTTTGTTAAATTTGTATTAATGATCCTATTCCTTACAAGTCAAACTAATTATTTATGTTTCTTTACTATTTTTTATTTAAATTTGAGTGTTTCGGTTTTTGAATTTTAATTTGTACGCTAGTTTGAAGTTGATTTAATTTAGGAAGTAAGTGTTGATCCATTTTCGAGCATGTTAAATTGCTAAGTCGTGAATTTAGTTATTATGTGTTGTAAGATCCTATAATTTAGAAAATAAAACTATTGCTTTATTTATTGTTTATATTCTGGAAAATTAATTAGTGGTTCTCTCTCGATTTATATCTTATTTCATCTTTGAAAGTGAGCTTACACTATTTCACTAAAGTTCGGTCGAATGTTATTAACACTTTTAGAAACAATAAGTAAATAACATCATAGTAAAAGACACAAAGAGTTGGTTAACCAGTTCGGCTCTTGCTTAAATCTGGGGATATCTATCCCGGTGAAAGAGTATACTTTAGATCGAATAAGCAGTTAGTTACAAAAGTATTACAAAGGAATCTCAACTTCCTAAATCTAACTCTCTCTTTCGGAAAGTATAACTTAACTTAAGATTCCCCCTAAGTGTAAGCTCCACTCACCTTTCACGCTCATCACACAATGTTTCGGTTAATGTTCGTGTAAGAGGAACTTAGTAAAATCATAAATGCGCTTATAGTTTTTCTCTCATTCAAGAACCTAAAAACCTTATAATAAGACGTAGATGAAAAACGTTCTTCAAGAGTGTTTCGGCGCCTCTAGAAAAATTCATAAACCCACCAAAGGTTAAGCAAGTATTTACAGTACCAAGAAAAACGAATACCATTTGTACCAAAGTACACACAACTGGCGTTGAGGGTACCACGAAAATATAGTAGAACTGGTAAAGAGACGTGAGAAATAGATAGACAAAGTACATAAAAATGTTCTCTTAACATGCAGATGATACCTTACCAGACATCATGATTTGGTTGGATTTGACTATGCAAACTAACCAAGACAATGAACTAGAAAACTCACCTTTTGGCTTTGAGAAGACAAAACCCGAGAAGAACAATTCCAAAAGCAATTCACTGCGAATCAACTCAAGCCACAATGAATGACAATTGACTTACAACAAAAAGAGATAACTCTTATAAAGAAAAGGTTCAGAGTTGTTTTAAACATAAACACAGTACATCTCTAGTCCCCATATTTGCCACACAAGGCAAAGGAGAATGATAACCTAAAGAAAAAAAAAGAACGTTCTTATTACTTACAAAAACATATAAAAATCTTAATAGAGGGAAAAACCACACTAGGAAGACGCTGGAAGATTTTTTGGAATAAGTATAGGGTTAAGAAAAATTTATCATTAACACATTAATGGCGGAATATAAAAATTTCTTTAGAAGTAAAACAATTTTAATAACCTAGGCAAAGTGCATGAACATATATAAATTAAAAATATTTATTTAAATTACTTGAATACTAACATTTCTCTTGTTTCTTGATTTTGGAGTCCCTTCTTGGATAAAGATCATTTTCCTTGTCTCGCTGCCTTTCGTCTTTAAATTCTCGAGCAACCACGAAAGTTTCTACCACTAGAGTCTTCGAGTGTTTGAAGAGTTTAGTGAGTGGGCACTATTAAACAATATGAACCAAGAACACTTCTTGGATCATAAGCCAATTCTCTATATCAAGTGAGGATCTAGGTGCCAAAATAAAAGAGTATTTTAGAGAGAGAGGGAGGAACATGGTCGGCTAGAAGATAAAGAGCAAGACCAAAAAAGCTTGTTTTCACATCTCTATGTGATGCTCTATTTATAGGGGAATGAAATATAAGAAAGGGTAATTACCTTTTCCTATTGTGTATTCAAGACACAATATTTGATTTCCTCCTTCCTTTCTCTTCGACATGGCCGGCCAACATATGAATTAAGTGAGGGAAATTTGTTTCCTCACTTAGCACATCTGTTTCCTTCACAAAGAAATTCATTTCCTCTTTTCTTTTGGGCAATTACCAATATGAAATAATGCACCAAATAAAAGAAGATATTTCTCTCCCTCCCTTGATGTAAAGTGGCCGGCCATATGGATTTTTATACACACATATTTACTTTCTAATTTGTTCCTAACAAATTACGGAAAAGCCCTCACATTATTTCCCATACAATAACATGTCACAAAATTTAATTCACTAAGCATGAAAATAAATATTAAGCCATGTGACTTTAAATTAATTTTGACATTTAAAATCTTATTTTGACATTTTACATCAATTATCCTTAAGGACGAAAATACCCTTTAGACCATTTTCGAAAAATACGTCTAGTTCAACAATTGAACTTATTTTGACTTAGCTTCTAGTTTAACAGACTCTACACTAATGACTTGTGATAGTGACCTCATGGAACCAAATGAACTAAGCTTTAACTAGAACTCTTGGACTCAAAGTTCACAAACATTCCCAAGTCTAGTTTAATGTCAACTGACTCCACTAAAAATTTGACACTGAAAATCTCTCGGTTCAAATGACTATATGTTATACTAAAAAATCTACGTATATGTGATGAGCGGAGCCACTGAATATTATCGAATGATTAGATGGGATTTATAAAATTACCATTTTACCCTTCTAGTTGTTATTTCCCCAACTCCTTTGTTACTTGTGAATAAGTTAGAAACAATGTATTGACGAGGAGCTAACAAGTCACATTGTTTCATCCAAATAAAATAGCTACTTAAATTTGGATACCGCACGGTTAATTTATTCACAATCCAAGTAATAAGGCATGAAGTGATATACATTGCATTTCAGCAATCTTGTACATGAATTTCATATCTATGAGAACTTCACAAAACTGGTTCATGACATCTTCATAACTTAATATCTCACCAATTGACTTTCTCAAATGAAAATATTAAAGCTATGAAATGACATGTCTCATTTAAGGATTTAGGTAAGCACGATGGAATTCATACATAGTGACCTTGAGACAGAAGAGGTTAAATGGTTTGTTCTTACATTGTCTCTGAAAGGTGCATTGGTCAATTTAGTATATTCGGAAGATACACTAGACGAATTATAAAGTTCCTAACTCTCTATGCCTTGTAACCAGATATCATAGATTCTTCCAACAATCATACTAGGATCAATAGTCTATTGATCTTTAGATTGCGAATATTTCTTTTTTAACCAAACCATGAAGAATTTGTTCACACAAACTTACATTTTTCTTTTCATATATTGTTAGGTTTGATTAAGGACTATAAGACTATTTAATATCATAAATCTTCAATCGATCGAAAAAGGAATGAATGAATGTTTCAACTTTTATTAAGTTAATCAGAAAATTACAATAAGGACTTATGAAAGATTTATTTAATTCATCAATATGTAAATAAATAATTTTCTTGTGGGCATCTCTGCCAACAAAATCTTCTTTAGCTGAAGAAGATTAAGGCAAGATAACTTTCAACAAGTCTGACACCTTAACCATCCAAGTCCTTGATCTCGTCAATGAAAGTGAGACCCATTAGGGAGCAAACTTTAGATGACAAATGAGCAACTAAGGGAGGAAAATTCCCATGGCACATAGCATGAATGTAGCGAGACGGAGGAGGCATCTTGATGTGATTCACTTGAAATAGTTTGTAGTTGAACGAAATCTTTAAGAGCATTGCTGCACTCCCGACGCTCAACCTCAGAGAAAATGTTAAATAATTTCTTGAGGAAGATCAAAACATCATCGAAGGAAAGGCAATCCGGAGTTTTACCGCTTCAGAGCTAGTATGGCTCCGAATATGTTGGTATAAAAATTGAGCAGGATCAATCGAAACAAGAGTGCCAACATTGAAAATGAAAATGAACAGGGCCAGAGAGACACCGGTGTGGTGCGCATTGGGGCACCAGCTCTTGATTCCGATCATGTATAGAACATAATACTTAGTATTGACTTTAGAGGCTGTATAAGGACCACGCTCAGAAAACCCCTTCTTGTCTCTGTTACCAGAGTGTTCCTTCACTAGATTCACTTTGGAGGGAAGAGGTTCTTTAACAACAGACTGATGGAGATCCAAGTAGTCAGCAATATCTCTGAGAGAGAAAGAAATGCATGTACCTCTAACATGAACTTTTTGGAAACAAGAAGACTTGGGAGCATTTATGTCTTTAGAGAGGTTGACTTGGTGAATGTATCTGCAAGGTTGTCCACCCTTGATATATTCTTTACCTCCACGTCTTTGCGCTGCACGTTTTCTCTAATCAAATGATATTTCCTCTTTATATGCTTAGAGCGCTTATGGCTTCTAAGTTTCTTTGAGTTAGCAACAGCCCCACTATTATCATAATAAAGTGTCATGGGCTCGTTGTTATTTGTAACGACTTCCAAATACTTAAGGAATTTTTTAACCCATACAGCCTCTTTGGATGCTTCACAAGCAGCCAAATATTTCCACTTCCATGGTGGAGTCAGCATGCAAGATTGTTTGATACTCCTCCAAACAAAAGATCCATTATTCAGGATGAACAAAGATCCTGAAGTGGATTTCCTGTAATCCCTATCTGCCTGAAAGTTGGAATCGGTATACCCCGTCACAATCAAGTCAGTACCTGAATATGTAAGCATCAAGTTCCTAGTCCTCCGAAGATACTTAAGATTATGCTTAACAAAAATCCAGTACTTGGGTCCAGGATTTGATTCGAAACAGCTAACTACGCCAACGGCGAAACATATATCTGGTCTAGTGGACAACATAGCATACATGAGAATTCCTACGGCTGAAGCATAGGGAATCTTTCTCATGTCCTCAATCTATCGTGTAGTCTTGTAAGACTGGTGCTTGGAGTGTGAGACTCCATGTCTAAAGGGGGTTTGGCCCTTCTCAGAGTCTTGCATAGCAAAGAGAATCATCACCTTATCTATATAGGATACTTGGGAGCGCGATAGAGTCCGGTTCTTTCGATCTCGAAAGATCTGAATCCCCATAATGTATGCAGCTTCCCCGAAATCCTTCATATCAAACTGCTTAGTTAACCATATTTTAACCTCAGATAATTTACCCACATCATACCAATGAGAATTTATCATCGACATATAATACTAGAAGCACAACCGTGCCCTTGTGTATTAACTTATTGACACAAGGTTCATCTATTGACTGTTCAACACCAAAGCTTTTAACAGTTTCATCGAATATAATAATCCATGACCTAGATGCTTGCTTTAATCCATAAATGGATTTAAGCAACTCACAAACCTTTGTCTCTTGACCACCTTCCACGAAACCGTCTGGTTGAGCCATGAAAATGCGTTCGTCAAGATTGCCAATCTGAAAGGCAGTCTTGACATCCATTTTCCAGATCTTGTAAATGAGAGCGGCATCTATGGATAGAAGTATGCATATGGATTTAAGCATTGCGACAGGCTAAAAGGTTTCTTCATAATCGACACCTTCCTATTGGGTGTAACCCTAACCCACTAGTCGTGCTTTGAACGTCTCAACGTTTCCATCCGGACCCATTTTCTTCTTATAGATCCACTTACACCCTACGAGTTTAACCCCTTCAGGTAGGTCTACAAGTGTCCAGACTTTGTTGACATACATCGAATGCATCTGAACTTTCATGGCGTCAAGCAAATTGCTTGATTCAGAACCAGCCATTGCTTGGCTGTAGGAAACAATGTCGTTTATGTCAAAGACAGCTATGAGAGTATCGCCATAAGACATGTACATGTCGGGCTTTTCAGAAGCCCTTCCACTACGTCGAAGTCCTACTTGACGAGGTTTTGAATTGTTAGGTTGGGTTTCAGTTGGGGTAAGAACAGTTCTTACAAATGAGGTAGAAACAGGCACTATTAAAAAATATGAGCCAAGAACAATTATTGGATCATAACCTAATTCTCTAGATCAAGTGAGGATCTAGGTGCCAAAATAAAAGAGTATTTTAGAGAGAGGGGGAGAAGGTTGGTCGACTAGAAGATAAAGAGCAAGACCGAAAAACTTATTTTCACATCTCTATGTGAGGCTCTATTTATAGGAGAAGGAAATACAAGAAAGGGCAATTACCATTTCCTATTGTGTATTCATGACACAATATTTGATTTCTTCCTCCCTTTCTCTTCCAAATACTCGGCCATGTGTCATAAGTGACAGGAATTTGTTTCCTCATTTAGCACATTTGTATCATTCTCAAAGAAATTCATTTTCTCTTTTCTTTTGGGAAATTACCAATATGCAATAATGCACCAAATAAAAGAAGATATTTCTCTCCCTCCCTTGATGTAAAGTGTCCGGCCATATGGGTGTCTACACTCATATTTACTTTCTAATTTGGTCATAACCAATTTCGAAAAAGCCCTCGCGTTATTGCCTATACAATAACATGTAACAAAATTTAATTCACTAAGCACAAAAACATATTTTCAGTCGTGTGATAGTGACCTCATCGGCCCAAATTCACAAAATCTAATTTTGACCTTTTACATTAATTATACTTAAAGACGAAACAGGCCATTTTTGGAAAATACGTCTAGTTCAACAATTGAACTTATTTTGACTTAACTTCTAATTTAACAAACTCTACTCTAATGACTTGTGATAGTGACCTTATAGGCCCAAATGAACAAAGCTTTAATTAGGACTCTTGGGCTCAAAGTTCCCAAACATTTCCAAGCCTAGTTTAATGTCAACTGACTGCACTAAATAGTTGCCACTGAAAATCTTTCGGTTAAAATGAATATATTTTATACTAAAAAATCTACTTATTTGAGATGAGCGGGTCCACTGAATATTATTGAATGATTACCCTTCATGAATATCATAAACTAGATGTTATTTACAAAATTACCATTTTATCTTTCTAATTGTTATTTCCTCAACTCCTTTAATAATTGTGAATAAGTTAGAAACGATGTACTGACGAGGAGCTAATAAGTCACAACGTTTCATCCAAAAGAATCATTTATTCTATTTGGACACCGACCAATACATTTATTTACAATCCAAGTAATAAATCATGAGGTGATATACATTGCATTTCAGCAATCTTGTACATGAATTCCATATCTATGACAACTTCACAAAGTATACTGATGTCAATTTCACAACCCAATACATCACCAATAGACGCATCTAGTTCACAAACTTGGATCTGTGTAACTTTCTCAAGTGAATATATTGAAGTTATAAAATGACATGTATCATTTAAGGATTAAGGTAAGCACGATGCAATTCATACATAGTGACATTGAGACAGAAGAGGTTAAATGGTTTAATCTTACGTTGTCTCTAAAGGTGCACTGGTCAATTCAGTATTTTCAAAAGATACACTGGAAGAACTATAAAGTTCCTAACTCTCTATGCATTATAACCAGATATCATAGATTCTTCCAACAATCATAATAGAATCAATAGTCCCTTGATCTTTAGATTGTGAGTATTTCGTTTTAAGCAAACAATGAAGAGTTTGTTCACACAAATCTACATTTGTCTCTTCATAAGTTGTTAGGTTTGATTAAATAATAAATCTTCAATCAAACGAAAAATGAGTGAACGAGCGTTTCAACTTTTATTAATTTAATCAGCAAATTATAATAAGGACTTATGAGAGATGTATATTACATTGATATGCAAACACATAATCTTCTTGTGGGCATCGCTGCAAACAAAGACGACATCATCCTCTCGCAATTGAAGTCACACAAAGTAATCCGAAACCAAATAATGAACGCTTTGTTGCCGAGGATGAGTTTCTCGTGTATAAGAGCAATAAACATGAAACGTATAGACCTAATAGAGATCCCTTTGATGTCGATTTTGATGATTTTGAAGGAAACGAAGATGACGGCGACAGTGAGGACGTTGAAGACACTGAAGAATTCAAAGCGTTTGGGAATGCTGAAGAGTATGACGAGTTTGTTGAGAATTTTAAAGGTCCTTTTGGCACTACCATACTAAAGTTAATCGTTGTGGATGATTTTTGGGAACTTATACTTGGAAAGATCCTCAATTGATGCAAGAAAAAGTAGTTAATGAGACCATATATTGTGAAAACCCGAGTCAATCCTCCACATGTAATTTATCGAATACTTAGAATTTGTTTGTGTCATGAACTGAACCGTACTTGTGTTTATTTTAATAGGTAGCTTAGAAGACTTGTACTTGGGAAATCGTTTGAACAAATCAGAAATGAAGCAACACGTGTACATGTACACCATGAAAAATAATTTTGAGTTTCGAGTTAAATCATCTTGGATAAAAAGATGATACGTTCTTTGCAAAGATGAGACTTGTATGTGGAAGCTCCGGGGCATCATACAATGGTCAAGAATTTGGTAGGTTGTGGCTTTCAAAAAAGCTCACTCATACTCGTGTGTAATTCGAGCAGAAGGTCAATGAGGACCTGCACCTTAGGTTTATTGGACACGTGTTTAAAGACAAAAATTTGATCAACTCAATGGCGAATTATTCAGTGCACAACGTTAGGGAAGAACTGAAGACAAGATGGGGTTTGGACATATCTTATTTTTGTGAAGTTGAAAGATCTCATTGGTGAAGACGTACCTGATTTGGAATTCATATCCGATCGACATGTTAGTATCAGTCATTGTGTCAAAGTTTCTTTTCCGGGAAGACCTCATAATTATTTCTACCATCATATGAAGTCTAACGTTCAACACAAGTTTAAGATAGATCATTGTCGTGGTGAGTTTTACGAAGATGCTATTATTTTAATAAGACGTCGTTCGATGATCACTTCAGAAAACTGAGGCGAAAAAATGTTGAGATGGCAAAATATCTCAAAGATATCGAGTTCGATCGATGGGTAAGACCGTTCTTTCTTGGGAAAAGGTAAAATTCAATAACCTTTTATCTAATATTCATTACCTGGAGTGTTAATTGTTATATTTGACAGGTATGATATTATGACAAGTAACAATGTCGAAAATTTGCGAGGTCTTTCCCGAAAACAACGTTTGTGGAGTTCATAAGATTCACGCTACATAATTGGTTCTTCAAACGAGAAGGCATTGTGAATAAGCTTAACACGGAACTTACACTAAGGTGACAAGCTAACTTTGGGAATATGAACAATAAAGAACAATTTGCGCATGTATACGGGCTTGGGTTGTACGAAAGTCACGTCAAAGACAGAGGGGGTGAATACGACGTAAACTTGCAAGAAAATACTTGCACTTGTGGAATTTCTCAACTTCTATGTATCCCTTGCGAACATGCCATTGCATCAGCTCAACATCGTTCGTTGGACGTATACGCTTTGTATAGTCCTTTGTATGTGAAGAAAGGGTGGATCGAAATGTATAAAGACGCCATCTATCCAGTTGGGAGTGAAGAACAATGGGACGTTCCGGAAAAAAAATAAGAATTTGAAAGTATTGGTTCTCGTCGAAAAGAAAGAAGTCGGTCGTCCAAGAAAAAGTAAGCAAGAAAGGCAAATGATAAACCGATATCCATCTGAACGTGGAAAAATCATTGTAAAGCAAAAATGCGGCAAATGAGGTAGCCTATGTCCTAATAAATGGAAAACCACGTGGCAAGAATAAAGAGTGAATTATGGTGCGTTCTTTTTAGTATAATAAATAACTAGTTAAATGTAAGACTAGGTTATAAGTTTGTTATTTTTATGTGTTATTGACAAGTCAAAATGACGTTTTGTCAAGTTAACGTGACTTTTAGACAAGTTAAAATGAGTTGTTGACAAGTTAAAATATGTTTTTTGACAAGTTAAAATAGAGTTTTTTGACAAGTTCAATTAGAGTATTTTGACAAGTTTAATTAGAGTTTTTTGACAACTTCAATTAGAGTTTTTTGACAACTTCAATTAGAAATTTTGACAAGTTAAATTAGTGTTTTTTGACAAGTTCAATTAAAGTTTTTTGACAAGCTTCAATTAGAGTTTTTTGACAACTTCAATTAGAAATTTTGACAAGTTCAATCAGAGTTTTTTGACAAGTTCAATTAAAGTTTTTTGACAAGCTTCACTTAAATTTTTTTTACTAGTTCAATTAGAGTTTTTTGACAAGTTCAATTTGAATTTTTTGACAAGTTCAATTAGAGTTTTTTGACAAGTTCAATTAGAGTTTTTCAACAAGTTCAATTAGAGTTTTTGACAAATTCCATTAGAATTTTGTGACAAGTTCAATTAGAGTTTTTTTTGACAAGTTCAATTAGAGTTTTTGGACAAGTTCAATTGGATTTTTTTGACAAGTTCAATTAGAGTTTTCTGAAACCTTCAATTAAAGTTTTTTGAAAACTTCAATTAGAGCTCTTTGACAACTTAATTTATAGTTTTTTGACAAGTTATAATAGACAAATAAAAATATGTTATTAAAAAACAAGACATAATAAACATAATGTGTCGTAATATAAATAAGACATAATGATAAAAAAAATGTTTTATAATTAAAAAAAGATAACAAAAAATACATTCATCGGCTAACTCTTTGTGCAAAAAATTCCACGAGCCACTTCTTTCGGAATGGATCCCCAACGAGAATATGTGCTACGTATTTGACAGCAAGCATTTCACAATGACAGCTGCATTAAAAATAGATAATAAACGTGTCAACAAATATATTTTTGCACTAAAATTAATTCTTAAATTTTAGCTTAGATGTGTGTGAGGGATGGAGTGATCAATTAACCAAGTAAGCTCATGAAGATGAGGTCGACCAATGGAGAGAGGTTGATACAATTTTGGGTGATTATTGAACAGGCCACTCATTAGCATCATCCATGGCAAAGCGAGATTCCAGTTCTGCAATAATCAAAAACTTGTTATATATTTAAATTATATGAGTTGTTGATTAGCCAAGTGAGCTCATGTTTACCTCCATGAACGTCTTAAAGTCCTTTTCATGTTGATCCTACTCCACTAGGTTGTTTTGACAGTCAAGAACCATGATCGTCCACTTTGTCAAATCAACTTGAAATGTGAACCAGTGGACATTCTTGAAGTTCAAGACCATGATGATCTCTTTAGCTCCCTTCCATGTTAAGATCTTGTTGTCCCTGTATCCCGTCATTGGACCAATAACGGTCCTCATATCTCAGTCGACTCTCTTTGGTTCGGTCCCCAACTCTTTGTTCTTGTTGATTAATTCTTGCTCTTGAATATATATGCCGTAAACATTCTGAACCCATATAGTGTCCATCATACTGACATTTTGACGATATCCGCTGAGATTTCGTTGTTGAGTCTGAAGCATTTGCAAAATACAATTAATATGGTGCAATAAACAAACATATTTTGTATATAAACATAGTAAGAGATACTTCAACATTTAAAATAAATTGTACCTCATAGGCTAGCCATGCCCCCATGTCTGCGATCACCTTGAAGAACGCCTGATTTCCATCCCTTGTCGACAAGTGGATAGACTTCATGTAGCGGTCCAAGTATTTCCTCGTCCTGACACAAAGCATCACATCGCCGTACTCTTTCTGGTTAGGCTTATTGAGCTCCTTGAAAGACCGAGAGCGTTTTATATGATACTTGGGATTTGTCGGATCAGTGAAGTCATCCCATTTCTTCGACTGCTTGGGTGGTGGCTTGGTTGGAGATTTGAGTGGCTCACCTCATTGACGCTTTGTAGGTTTCTCCTCGGCAACACCATTCATTTTTTCAGCTCGTCGCTTCTGAAGCTTTTTGAATAGAGGAGCTTGGTTAATTGGGCTCCCACAACTCTTCGGAGAAAGTGGCATTAGAGGCCTATTATCAGGAGGAGGCGCGAAGGATGCAGGGGGAGGAGTAGAGGCTGCAGGGGCAGGCTTCGAGGCTCGAGGGGGAGGATGGCAAGCCCCTTTAGCCTTACTCTTCTTCTGCTCATCAGCACTACGCGCTTGCGTGGTAAGGATAGGCCCCCCTGGCATCCCCGTAACATCCTGGAATACATAGTTCAGACGCTCCCATATACAAACTCTGTAAAAAAATTGTTAATAAAATTGCGATAAACATATAAAACTATAACTATGAAACTTTTCAAACGAACTTAATACCTTATTGTGCCATATATGCTCAAGTATGTGGTGAGTTGTATGGCCGCGCATTAGACTAACCATAGTTTGGAGTTGTATGATCAAGTATGTGGTGAATTGTATGAGGCCGCGCGTTAGACTAACCATGATGACAATAAGGTCATCATCGCTAGGCGATGGCCACAAGCTTGAGGACGAGGCGACCTTTGAGGATGAGGAGAGTCGGGACGAGGATGAGCTCTTGATTGTTTAGTTGGACGAATTCCTTGAAGAGTATCAGAGATATGCTCTTTGTCATCGTCATTGTTGTTGTCCTCGTCATGGCCGAGTACGTCTCTTTCCTATGCGTCAGAACCAACGATGTTAATTTCTTCGTCGATGGTCTTCGACTCCGCCCACATCCTCTCCTTCGATGTATATCAGATATATATACTTCTTCGTTTGTTAATCAAGGGTCTAAAGAAATTGTTTTATCCCGGCCTTGGTCTTAGCATTTGAAGGCCGCCTAACTGCAAACATAATAACGATGTTAATATTCAATCGTAACTTTAAAGAACAATAATAAAATAACGACAAAATTTACCAATTTCTTTTTCAGGAACTTCTCTACGTCCTTACTAAGAATGACGAAAGTGCCTGACCACGAATGACGAAGGTGCCTGACCACGAATGCATTATGTGCATTTAATTTTCGACGATGTTTCCGATATCGTGCCTAATCTCCGGGATAGTCTCATATACCCAATACAAAAAAGCATGAAGATTTCCGTGCAGCGTGTAGGTCGAATCTTTTTGGAAAATTTCGGGCCAAAAATTCATATTTAGATAACTTTAAAAATATATGTTTAATGCGGATATTTTACACCTTTTAGTCTACTAAGCTAAATATTTCTTTAGAGAAGGGATGTGTGTTTAGCAATCATTGAATAACAAATTATGACAGATTTTTTTTAATGATAACTGCTCATTATTTGTCGTCACCTAATCAATATATATTTACTTATTACACTAATTTTAAGGAATGATGCACGAATATTTTGGATTTTATTGAGGCGGCTTACGAAGGATTGTGTACTGCATGCATTTTCAACTATATTAGAATTAAATTATATCTCGCCACCCACGTGTGCATATATATCCTACTTTGTATTCACAGCTAACAATCACGAGAAAGTATCACACCACACATTTACAAGGCGGCCTACAACATTTAAAAAGAAAGACTATTGGTTAAAGCATAAAAGAATATAAATTTTTTTTACAAAACCATGAAATCTGTGTTAGTCAAGAACGTGTGTAACGTAACTCGTGAAACAAAATATAGGCGTTAAAAGATGTCACAAATAAATAAGGTACAAAAAATAATAAGACACAAAAATTGATAACTTAATTAGATAAAATGTCGTCTACGCTTGGAGATTATGACAATCCAGTGAAAAAGATTTCACTAGTCAATGTTTACAACAATGTCAAAATTACTTAACTATAAAATCAAATTCTAATTCAGTCATCCGCCCTCATAAGAGCCTGCACACAAATCCACCAAAGACACACTTTTCACAATGTTCTTTCAATCCCAATATTAAATCTAACGTGAGAAGTTCTTTCACACACAACACAGATCTAACTGAATCAATCAAAGTGGGCGAAATGATTCTTACACTGTTTTTGTCAAAGTTCTCAAATTTTCAGTATGTCGGTCGTACACGTCTAGGAACTTTGTGATCTATTTGAAACGCATCAAGGAGACTAAAGGAAGCAGCTGAGCATCCAATAATGAAAATTCTTCTCTAGGATTTCATGGAATTTAACGCGCAGAGACCAGTAAGGAAATTATTCAGAAACCTTATCTTCGAGATCAGGAAATTAGCCTACCATAGTTTCCACAAAATACTGCGATGTAAAAGCACAATATCTCATAGCATATTATTACCACAAAATATTCGATACTTGCCTAACAAAAATGAACCGATCTGAATGTAACAAAAGTTATGTTTAGCAAGAAAGTAATATGAGATATTATGTGCACATAAATGTTACGATACTTCTTGAAGACACTGAAACCCAATAATAGAATAGAGATTTTAAATTTCAAGCAATTGAAACTAATAAACCAAGAATTTGTAAATCGTAAAAATCAAACATAACAAAATTATGAATGCTCTATGAATGTATAATTTTCAAAAATCTTCATAATAAGATAGTGCGAGTCACTAAAATTAATTCTTAAAATTTCGATTACAACTTTCATAAACAAG
Source organism: Urtica urens (assembly GCA_958296335.1). Lineage (NCBI taxonomy): Eukaryota > Viridiplantae > Streptophyta > Magnoliopsida > Rosales > Urticaceae > Urtica > Urtica urens. Next base: position 7,666,526 of record OY282525.1, read on the forward strand.
CAATATGTATCTTTAGAATTCCAATCTAAAACACATATTTTATCAAATATGCTTGAGGAATTTTGTATAGGCCTTTATAGCTTAAAAGACTCTCAAATATCTGTGTGTGATACAATACCAAATTGTTGTTCTCTTAAGAGTATGAGTTCATGACACTTTATATAAGATTTTGTTATCAATTTCAAGTTTCAAAATAATTGTTGTGATGGATATGTTGTTATCGCCTAAAATCATGAAACATCATCAAACTTCACTTAAGTTTTGATAGAGGCGGCAGGGTTCCAAAAAACTTCACCTCAGCGTCACAAACTTTATTTAAGTGACCAAAACTTCACTTCCCTAAGTTCTTGATTTATTGTTTGAATCTTGGTGAGGATCAAGGAGATCCAACTCCTAGCAGTTTAAGACAGTGGTTGGACTTCCTAAGAGTTACCACCTTAGTACCATAATAAACATGATTATCATTTGTTGATATGCTCTTTTTGACTTATTTTTGCGTGTCAAGTATCGTGCCAAAAATATCACAAAATCTGTTGGTTCTTTTATCATAACATTGTGCATTTATTGGATGAACTATTTTGGTAAGTTTTCATCTTTAACAGATCTTGTAGGCAAAGATCTTATGGAAATCATTTTTCACATATAAGGGCAAGGAAACTCTAAGATGATCTTCTAGTTTGGATTGCTATAAAAGTATTGCTGCTCTCCCTTCGCAATCTCGTCATTTTGATTAAACTTATAAAGTTCTTACATGTGATTAGCTGGCATACCGGAAAGATATTATTGTGATCATAGTTGTATGAATCTCAACTCATCTACCGTGATAGACTTGATCGGGTTCCATGTTATGTGTGATTGAATTGTTCACCTGCCACTCTATTTCACTTGCACAAACACTATCACATATTTGTCGATCTTTAATAACTTCAATCTCTAATTTAGTGGGAGATTCTTAGTTAGTACTCACAGATAGTTAAGTAATATTTGGCTTTGATATTAAGGCTATTCATCTGAAGTCAATCATTGCATTATTAATTATATCGATGTAGTTAATTATTTTCAATTGGGCTGAAAACCCTCGGTTGTAGGTGATGTTGCACCAAATAGAGTAAGCATTCTTTTGTTATTTACATACACTTCTTTTAATTAAATTGTTATGTCACACTTGCTCGATAAAATTTCACGCACATTATCACAATATTGTGCTAGACATCTTGCATAGCGCTAAATAGAATTTTATCATCGTTTTCCACTTTGGCTATGCTGAATATGCCTCTAACGATGTTTTACCTGATGAAGTGGTACTTAATGTCCACGTGCTTTGTCTTATCACGGAACACCCAATTCTTGCAAAAATGTATGGCATTTCTATTGTATTAGGATAAGTCACAATATCAACATATACCTAGAGTTCCTTCAACATATGTTGTAGCCAAATACCTTATTTAAAAGCTTGACTTCTTGCTCTATACTCAACTTTGGCATTTGACAAAAGGACCAGATGATGTAGTTGAGATCTCCAACTAACACATTTACCCGGGACTAAGAAGTATAATGTTGCATTCTTATTAGTGTCTCGATCACATGAGTAGTTATAGTCTACATCTCGTTCCACTTCGACCTTTGTGTCTTTATGTTGATATATTAATCTCAAATGAGTAGTGCGACTTAAGTATGTTGGTAGCGACTTCATGGCTAGTCAATATTATCTCCCTATTTTGGACATGAACCGACTTAGTACATTGATACATTAGTTAACCAATGTCACACTGATATGAACTTGAATCATGTAGTCTTGATCATTAAGTTTTTGAAGGGCTCTGTTAATTTGATAGTTTGAAGTGGATCAGCAATGTTTACCTCATAGGCTTTGATATTCTCGGGGAAACCTTTCCAACTAGCTGCTCTAGGTAGTCCTATTGCATGAGCTGAAGCCTGTCGTGCGACTTATCTCAATTTATGCTAATTCCAATAATTTTATTGCATAACCTTGGTCCTTTATGTCAAACTCTAAGTTAAACATTTGCTTGAGCTCATAAATTAGATTGGCTGACTTGCGGATTAGTGGTATGTATATTCCCTTTAACATTCCTTAGAGTACAAGAAATAATCCAAATCGCTTCAGTGCATTTTGAAGCATGTAGATGTCAAATATTTAATACGATTATCATGGTAGCTGCTTAAGGTCGTAGAATAGACTTTTGAGAAGATGCACAATGTCTTTGCCATATGTACCACAAATAAAAGTGGCTTCTCCATGTATACTTATAGTTCTATATAAAAAATGCAACTTTAATTGTATTTTAGATGACTACATGTGAGAAATTTGTGTTGTATTAAACAACATCCACTTATGTAAAAAAAATTTGCATCGAGTTTAACTTTATATCTTGGTACTTCTTGAGGAATGTGGTTCCTTGATTTAATATAACAATTTTGCAGGCTATATGTTCCTGGTCTGTAGTTTGGCTAGCCCTCAGCCATGTCTAATTTCTATTGGAAGATTCTCCTTCGTAGCATGCTGCCATTTCTCTTAGTAGTGTCCTTACACAGCTTTAATTTAGAACACTAGCTCTTTCAAATTTACTTTAATTGCATTTGTGAAGGCGTATGCTAGGAGTTCAAAGTAAGAGATGAATCAATATCTTTAAAAAGCCGTATGATCTTTGGAAGCGAAAATTACTTTTTAGGATAAATATTTTACTTTGACAACCGACAAGTCGCTTCTACGTCATCAAAAGTGATATTTTCTGAAAAAAGAAATTTTGACCCTTTAGAAGCGACGAGTCATAACTAATTTCAAAAATAAATTTTAGAAACGACTTGTCGCTTCTATACTATCCAACTAATTTTTCTCCTATTTTCTCCCCGCAAAGTTTCAGAAAATTGGACATCAGAATGGACTTGTTGCTTCTAAAGTCGCTTCTAACGCTCAGAATATTTGGCTCCAAATGTTTTGCTACAAAATTTAACTAAATTTATTTTTTTGGTATTAGAAGCGACTTTAGAAGCGATTTTAGACGCGGCAAGTCATTTCTTATTCCCAAAAAACTCTATATCGTACAAAACGACAGAAGCGATTTTAGACCCAGCAAGTCATTTCTAATTCCCAAAACACTCTATATCGTACAAAACGACGTCGTTTTAATTTAGAAAAAAAATATAGGTCTAAAATTTTAAACCCACGCCTCATTGTCTACTTAAAAAAAGCTCTCTACCTTTGACTTTCATTGTTATAGTGTCTCATCTGTCATCTTCGTCTCCGTCTCTAACGAACCTCCGCCATCTCCTAGCCAATGATGGCACGTCATCTCCATATTTGTCTCCCTAACCCATGGCCTTCGTGTTTTTGCTTTGATTCCCGACCAGAAAGTCGTAGATTCTTCATGGCTCTCGTCGGAGCTTAATTTCGCATGATACTTTGGTGCCTGACCATTCTGGGACCCCCCAATTTGCAGTTACAACGAAAACCAAGGTAATTTTGATCGAGTATCTGTTATTCATTAAGAATTGAACGTTATTGTTTTTTTAATTAAGCTACATCGTATCTTTTGTGTTGTTTAGGAAGTCCTTTGGTCATAAGTAAAAGGGATTAGCATAGAAAATGAGTGGGGATATTATATGAACACTTGAGAGGTGTAAACTTTCTTTAGTGTGATTCAGTTTCTCGGTCTTCCCAGAATGGAAATACAGATGAGTGGCTATATGTCGAAGCTGTAGTTTTTTTTGCAATAGAACCAGAGTTGTGGCTTTAACTGGTTTTGGATTGGATGTGAGTGTCGTGATTGATGTAGGAACAAGTTTTGATGCCTAACAAGTTTTAGCAGATGAATCTACAATTATCAAAGACAAAACAAAAGAAAAAGGGCATGTGAAAGGGTTCCTCCTTGCTTATAATTCCCAAGTAATGAAGTCAAGTTTACAGTGTTAAAATGATCTTTTATTGGTGCATTATGAGCTCACTCCGGACAATGCTTATATTAGAGACTCTCCTCAACATCAATTGTGTTTCCTTCTCTTTGGTATGTTCTTATAATGTTATACAAATTAGATTAGTGTTTTACGTTAAGTATGGTACCAACTGGACCAAGTTAAAAGAAAGTCCCCTCTATGCTTTTATATAATATGATTAAGTGTAGTAATAGTTTAAGAAGATTTTAATAGTTAGTAAAATATTTTATAGGCTACTTGTGCTGTGTTTTTGCTTTTATATATATATATATATATATATATATATTCACTTCATATACGATTTAGGTATATAAAAATTAAAATTGTGTAGCATTTTGAAAGCTTGGGGAAGACTCTGGGCATGGCCTGAGATTTAATAGATATGTATATTGATGTCGCTCGTAAAATATCGTGGATAAGAATTAGAAGCGACTAAATTTGCTTCTAATTCTAACCGCCATATTTTAACCGCCATTCTATTCGCGTTTTTAAGATCCTTATAAGTGATTAGGCAGTTCTAATTTTTTCACTTATAATATTTATAAGCGATTTTAGAAGAGGCTAACCTTTAGAAGCGAGCTTTTAAAAGCGACAAAGTTGCTTCTAATGTCGCTTCTAAAGGGGAAATAAAAAGCGACTTTTGTTTCTTTTAAAGGTTTTTTTTATTCTACTATTTCATATGGTGAATTGATAGCTACCTATGTCGTGTGGTGACTTGGGGTTGTCTTGCTCACCATAATGGTCTTTATAGTTTTGGCCTTACATGTTCCTCTTTCAGTGCTGCAATCAGTCTAATATGCATTTGTTCACCTTATGATGTTGGGATTATGAGGTGATGATAGGCTTCACATGAATCAAACTCTCTATGTGATCAATCGTTGAGAGTCTCGTGTCTCTGCCATGATTGTGATGAGACATTGAAGAATAGTTTTGTGATGAATTAATCAAGAATTGTTGTTGAATTATGTTCTGTCATCGATTATTTAAAACAGAAATCCAATAACATATTGGACATCTTGTGTCTCAATATATCTAAAACAACCCAATAATACGTAAATCAACAAATAACATAGAGGAAAAGTGTTAATGAGGTTCATCACAAATTCCTGCTCCCGATGACTCCTCAAAATAAGGGTAGTTCAAGTCACTGTGATTAATTCTTGAAATCTTGATTACATGCCTCACATGCAAGAAATATGAATCTCTTACAATTTTGATCTTAAACAATTATATCATTAAGACGTGACTAAGATATGCTCTCTATGTTTTCACTAACCTTTAACACTCTCAAATCTCTCTCTGTCATATTACAATACTGAATAACAGAAAATCGTACCATATATTACTACAAAAACGGCTTTTAGAAGCTACACGCGCTTTTGGAATCAGCAAGTCATTTATAATTAGAAGTGACTATGAAATTTTAAAAAAAGGCTTATCGCTTCTAAGTCAACATCGTCAATTTCCTTTGAAAAATCAAACTTTTTTACTTTTAGAAGCCACAAGTCGCTTCTCATTGAAATTCTGTTAAACGTTTAAACAACTGTCACACACAATATTGTAACAGTGTATGTGAAAATTCGCAAGAACAATAAAGATGACAGTAAAAATAATGCAGGAAACAATAATCAACACACACAATTGATAACCCAGTTCGGAGCTACGTCTTCTACATCTAGGGGGTGTGATAACCCGGTGGAAATGATTTCATTACGATAATAGTTCTCAGTACAATTGGTCTTACATGAACAATATACACATCAATGCCCAATTACTAACTATAAAGTGAAACCCTAATTCAGTCATCCCCTGAATTAGTGACCCTTCACATATCCACCAAAGACACACCTTCACGCGTTCATTAATCACAAAATATCTCAAGAGCGTGATCAGTTCATTCACTCACAAACACAGTACCAAACATGAATCGATCACAATGGGTAATCCGATTTGAATACTGTTTTTGTTCAACACAACAGTTTTCAGGCCGCCAGTCTTGCACGTCTAGAAAAGGCTATTGATCAAACAAAAGAATCAAAGAACGCTAGAGGCTGCAACACTGCTATTTATAGCGTCCAGAATACTAAGATCCTAGCTAGTATTTATAGCGTCCAAAATACTAGGATCCTAGCTAGCGTCCAAAACACTCAGCTCCAAAAGTGGAAGGATCTTTAAAAGCACCTTAAACTGAGATCCTCAAGCTATCCAAATATAGAATGCAGAATCATATATTGTCAGGACAATGATCACGACAAGATATTGCGTATATTTTCAGTAAATACTATTGCCTAATAAAAATAAGCCAATCAGAACGTAATAACAAACTCCCCCTTTGACTATTTTTTAGGCAAGCAAACAAGATTCTTATACCATGATCTGAATCTTAACAAAACATAAAATATCTCCCCATGATTGCCCCAAAATATAGTACAAATGCAAGGATCGACCAACACTTAGGGAGAGAGAATCAAAGCAAGATAGAATATCAAGAGACGAAGGAATATATAGCATAAGTCTTGAACCTAACTGTAGACAGAGTAACAACATGTCTTGACAACCATACTGACAGACCAGAAGAACACAAAGGAGCGAACCAAAAGATGAAAAGAAACCAACAAAAGTGCATGACAACAAGATCAAGTAGAAACTGTATCAGAAATTGTCGGATCATCTTGAGGAGCAGAAGTAGAAGCTTTAGCAGAAGTCTTCATGGTCTTAATCATGCAGCTAACAATCCCCTTGCGCTTAGAGGATGTCACAATAAGCTATTGAAGGAACGGAGACTCCTGGAGAAGGAGCTGATATGCATCATTCTGTTGCGAAGAGCTAAGAGAGACACAAATATTATGCACACCTTCATCAGGAGTAGCTTGAGAGAAAGGACGCTCAATGTCATACACATGTCGACCCTCAAAGTGCTTTTGATGAAACTTGAGGGGAAATAGAGTTTTTCCCTGTATATCACTAGTACGCAGTAAATCCCTCCTCTGGTCAAGGAGTACCTTCGTGACAAGAGAAGGAAAATCAATAGGCATCCGTGCAGCATAAGACTTTGCGTGTCAGACAAAATGATCATAAAAAAGAGCACCAAAGTCAAACCTGCCATGAGTCCCAATCTAATAGATCAAGTGAGCAGTTTCGAACGAGACAAGAGAGCCATTCAATGTAGGAACCTAGGAGGTGGCTGCTATGCGAGCAAGGATTGAGTATTTGGTAGTAAAGCTCAGCACCAGGAAGACCAGTCTTCATAGGCCAAATTGATTTCTCATTCCCTGTAATCACCTTAGTAATGGTGTCTCTGGTGGGGAGAGAATCACTGTGAGTTGATGAAGAACGACCCAAGGTGGTGTTTATCAGAGGATGGGTGAAGGTAAATGCGTTACCACGCAGATGTGTACTTTCTTATAATGTGGACTATCAGGAGAGTCCATATCAGGAAACAGGCTGATGATGAATTCCTTGACGAATCTCGGGTAGTAAGACCCCACATGGCTGACAGTCATCAACAGACCAGACTCTTGCAGAAGATCAATGATCACAAATAATTTTATAGTGTCAATTAAGAGCTCACGTTCAGGGAAGATATTGCGCGTATAGACAAATTTTCGCTATGCAACTTGAGCCTTTGTGCAAAACGAGATATTATCCAAAGGAGTAGGAGGAACATTCTTTGGGATATTCATTCCATCCTTGTACTTATTCCTCTCCAAAACAAGCGAGGGAGAGTCATCTGAATATTCATCCTGAGCAAAAGGAAGTTGCTGAGGAGGATGAGTCAGAGAAGTTTGCTTCTTTTTCAGAGAAGATTTAGTAATCTTCTTCATCTTAGACTTTTTAGCAACCCATTTTTTATTCTTCATACCCTAGGTTGATGAGCAAGGGACTTGCTCTTGCTCACAACAGAGGCCTTCTTAGGTGTAGAAGCAACAGAGTCAACAGCAAGAGTCTTTTCACGAGACTTAGTTGTGGAAGCAGATTATGTGGGTTGGTTATCCACAACCGGATCAGAGGCATTCTTGAGTGTCTTCTTAGCAGTACGAAGAGCACTCAATATGGTATCATTGTCATAAGGAACATCTTCAGAAGCAGAGGGATCCTTTCTCTTAAGAATGGACTCCGCGTTTTAAACAGAATCTGACATAAACTTGACAGAACAGTCTGAGATAGCATTTGGAGTTTTTTCCTTTTCTTTGTTCAAACCCAAACATCTCTTGATAATTTCCATATCAGCAGGGCCATGAATAACATTCAGAGGGATACTTGTATCCACATTATTAGTACATGGAGTGGGAGTACCTGATACAGTCTTCGTCAGAGAGTGATCTTGAGAGTTGACGGAGAGTTGAGGAGTAGTGGCGGACACGGTATTCTCAGAAGAATCACTTTATGGAGGACCAGTGTTGTCGCGGATTGTCAAAAGAGGGCGCTGATCGAAAGGGATATTTTGGGATTTTCCTTGCACAGGAGTACCTTCGGCCTGATCATCGGCACAATCTATGGAGGTCTGTCCCAAACCCTTAGAGGCGTCGGGTTTTGCATGGTCGCGTATCACCCTTCGTGGCACGTTCTTCTTTTTCATTTTCGTAGGCTTGCGAGGAAATGAGGTATGAATTCCACTTCTTGTTCCAACCATTTTGTTGAGAAAATGATTTTTGAAACACATACGGTTACTGAGAGAATTTGAATTGTGACAGTTGAAACCGCTTTGATCGAGAGGGTTATTGTAATTAAGGCAAAACAACACGAAGGTCGTTGGGAAATCAACCATCTCATGAATGATGTAGTGAAAACAATACCTCTTTCTTACGTTTATACAAATGCGGATTAAACCGTATGCAACCTAAAAATGTTGCAACAGTAGTGGGCCACATAGACATAAGCCCAACTTTCATTCTGTAATTGCTACTTGTAAAGGACGCATAACCCAATAGACGAACATATATTATCAAAAGTCTATGCATCAAGAGCTTTTGTAAAAATATCTGCAAGTTGTTTATCGAGTTTGAACATACTCAAGATCAACCTTTTTACTTTCAACAAATTCTCTGATGAAGTGATGTCGAATATCAATGTCTTTGGTCTCGCTATGCTGAACATGATTTTTAGAAATATTTATGGCACTCTGGTTGTCACAGAACAATGTCATGACACCTTGTGAAACACCATACTCAGGCAACATTTGCTTCATCCACAGAAGTTGAGTGCAACTACTACCTGCAGCAATGTACTCTGCTTCAGCTGTTGATAAAGAAACACAATTTTGCTTTTTGCTGAACCAGGAAATCAGATTGTTTCCCAGGAAGAAGCAACCTCCAGATGTATTCTTGCGATCAACATCATGTTGGCAGAGATGCCCACAAGAACATTGTTTACTTACATATTGATGTATAATATAAATCTTTATAAAGTTTTTATTGTAAATTGCTTATTAAATTAATAAAAGTTGAAACATTCATTCATTCCCTTTTTGTTTGATTGAAGATTTATGATATATAATAGTCTTATAGCCCTTAATCAAACCTAACAATTTTTGAAGAGACAAATGTAGATTTGTGTGAACAGACTCGTCATGGTTTGGTTAAAACGATATATTCACAATCTAAAGATCAACATACTATTGATCCTAGTATGATTGTTGGAAGAATCTATGATGTCTGGTTACGAGGCATAGAGAGTTAGGAACTCTATAGTTCTTCCAGTGTATCTTTCGAAGATACTGAATTGACCAGTGCACCTTTAGAGACAATAGAAGAACAAACCATTTAACCTCTTCTGTCTCAACGTCACTATGTATGAATTGCATCATGCTTACCTTTAATACTCTCATTTGAGAAAGTCAAATTCTAGGTCCATTACGTGATCTAGACTAGGCCAATTGGTGGGATATTAAGTTATGAAGATGTCATGAACCAACTTTGTGAAGTTCTCATATATATGGAATTCATGTACAAGATTGCTGAAATGCAATATATATCACCTCATACTTTATTACTTAAATTGTGAAAAAATGAACTGCGTAATATCTAAAATTAAGTAGCGACTTTTTTGGATGAAAATGTTGTAAATGTCAAAATAAGATTTTGAATATTTTCATAAGATGAAAATATAAATTATTTTCTAAAGCCGAAAAGTCGTTCAAGGCATTAAGAAATTAATTTCATTATTTGTGCAATAATAATTCTACATTCGGTATTTTAAGAATTGTTTTAAAAGAAATAAGGAAGCATCTAGATGCCCTTCCCTAGGTAAAGAATTCGGCCAACATGCATCAAAGAAGAGAGTTTTATTTTCCTTTAATTATAAAGATAATTACCCAAAAGGAAAGAGGAAATAAATTTCCTTGAGAAATAAATAAATAAACTAAGTGAGGAAACAAATTTCCCCTTGCTTATGTTATAGTGGCCGGCCATGTTGAGAGAGAAAGAAGAAGGGAAAATTAAATATTTTGTCATGAATACATTATTCTTTCATAAATGAATAATTAACCTTTATAGATTTTCCTTCTCCTATAAATAGAGTCTCACATCGAGATGTGAAAATAAGTTTTTTCCAAGCTTTTCTCCTTTTTCTCTCTAGTTCTTGGCCGACCCTCTCTCTCTCTCTAGAAAATATTCCTTTTTATTTTGGCACATAGATCCTCATTTGATCTAGTGAATTAGCTTATGATCCATGAATTGTTCTTGGTTCATATTGTTTAATTGTGCCCACACACAAATCCTTCTAAACCTCTATAGACCATTTTAATAGAAACCTTAGGTTTCTCAAGTTCAAGACTAGACGTGAAGGAATCGAGCAAAGGACGAAGATCCACCTTTCCATAGACGCTTTTAGTTTGAAGATACAAGAAATTTTAGTATTCAATCTTTCTAAATAATGTTTTAATTATAATATGTATATGCACTTTGTTTAGGTTAGTAAAAACGTTTTTACTACTAAAAGAAATTTTTATATTCAGCCAGTAATGTATTAATGATAAATTTTTCTTAACCCTAGACCTATTCCAACAAATGGTGTCCGAGCTATGGCAAAGTATAAGCATGTACAAGTTATTTAAAATCATTATAAGAAAATTGTTTTCTAAATTTGCTTTAATAATGGTTTTTTCAAAAATTAGATCTCACACAATTTTAATTTTTTGGTACGAAATTAATTTTGTGTTGATTTTTCACTTGTTAAATATGCTATATAAATACATTAAAAATATTTTTAAATTATTTATGTTTAGCATACTCAAAATCAATTTTTTGACAAGTTTTAAAATTTGTGTACATAGTTTTAAACTAGTTTATTGCACTTCTAGTTTAAATTTGTTATTGAATGTTTAATATTATGTTGCTTGTTTTATATTGTGTTTAAATATTAACATGTTAATATAACACACAATTGAAATCAAAGCATACAATTAAAATGTTTCAATAAACATTTTTCCAGTTACGCCTATATCCGACGTACTTTTAATTGTTTTTTAATTTCTGGATAAACTGTTATGGCTCAATAAAACGGGTATAACTATTTGCACGGAACTTGAAAATTAGTGGTTTTTGAACCAAATTAAAGTTACAGATGTTAGCTATCCAATTCTATTAGGTTCAGCTCAATCGGATACTAGATGTGTCATTTATAACATTTTTAGTCCGATGTGTACGGTAGTCTGCGAGTCCAGGATTTTGAATCCGGATTTTGCGATTTCTACCTTCTTCCCCTTTTCTTGATGCTTTCATGAATTTCCGACGTTCACGCACTCAACCACCATGACGACGCCTTGAAGGAAGATTTCATGAAGATGAAAATATTAGTTTTAGGAGATTTTGAATCTTAAAAACTTCCAAGTGCAAAAGTGAAATATATTAATGTCACACACTTTCCATAGGAAAAAAATAAATTAATAGACAAAAAGATCCGAGTATGTTTCTTGTGCCTTAGTGCATTAACACTGCTCTCCCCTCATAAATATTGATTTTAGGGTTCTTTTTTCTTGCGATCCACTCTATCTCTCTTTACACCAGGAGACGTGTTTCCAAACGTACAAGAGATGATGTTCTTTTTCCAAAAATTAAGTGCGAGGGTTGCACTTATTGTTTGCTACCCAGGATCCCCTTATTTTCCTAAAACTAAGTGAGAGGGTTGTACTTATTGTTTGCAACCCACGATCCCCAACACTAATGTGAAGTGGTATATGTCGCCGAACTAAGATTCACCCTCGTGACCCTCTCTTAAATGAGAGTACTCATAGACGCATTGCTCTTAACATTACTTTTATAGCTATGTTCAAAAGTGAAACGATGAAATAAGACCTCCCCACGGCGGATTGTTTTCAAAGTAGATCTTGTTGAACTAAGTGGTTGGTTACACACTTAGACTCAAACTCTAGTAATCCTCCCTCGAGCCCCTGCAAAAAGTTTTGAGTGATCAAACTTTTTTATAAGGTGGCTAGTCAAACCCTGATGTATTGACATCATAACTATGCATTAATGATGTGTCATTTACTAATGAAAGGCGACTCTTTGCGGCCTTCCCTCGTAGGAGTAAAGTGTCATTCAGTTCATAACACCTTTGAATTTTTCTTGTCTACATAAAATTAAACTTATAATCCTAAAAAAAGACTAATCATAAATTGTTTCAACAATCAGCAACATGTCTCTAAACACTATTTCAATCATCCTTTCCTCAAATTAACTTGAATATAAAAATTATGTAGATTAGAAACGTAACCTAGACATCGCCCTTACGAAGGACAAGCGCAAATAGGTACTCACCACCCCATGTCTTTTTTAAACGAATGATGATTCGACTCAAGAAAATAAGGACGCCCTAGCGGCTTGAATCCGATCAGATGAGATTGTGAGGTGCTATGTTTTATCATCAATGAACAATATGTTGCAACTACATCATCGTGATATTAATTTGGCCTAAACCATGCTCTTCAATCTCTATGAGATGTTTGAAGGGCAAAGGCGTCACACTAGATAACAACCGGATCAATAATTTGTGAAATATCGTGTGAAAGCTAAGACTTCTGTTAGAGAACACATGATATTGATCATAAGTTATCTCAATGACATTGAAATCTTTGGATTTGAGATTAATGGAGAAATAAAAATAGATATGATCCTGGAAACTTTCCCTGAATCTTTCGATACTTTCAAGCTGAACTACTACATCAATCAATAACCTAGGGTACACTGTTACAGATTAGATGAAGGAGATTCACACCGCTGAGGGACTCTAGCATAGAAACTGTCCTGCCTACCTCAAGATTAAAGGCAAAGGTATTGTACTGATTACCGAAACTTGTTTAGTAGCTGATAATTTATCATCGTAGATTATTGACTCCACTGCTACTAACCATATTTGTTGTTCCTTGAATGGGTTCAAGAAAAGCAAAAGCTTAGAGGATGGAGACTTCTGTTTTAAGTTGGGTGATTGGAGCTTTGTGTCTGCTAAGGCTGAGGGATCTGTGACACTGTCTTTCGAAGACGGAACTTTAAATTTGAATAATGTGTATTATGCTCCTTCCTTTGGGAAAAACTTATTATCTGTAGCTCAAATTGTTGACAAAAATTATTATTTAAAGTTTATTGATAAAGGAATTCGTATTACTTTTTCCAATTCATTTGTCATTGATGCATGTTAAAAGAATTGTTTATACTATCTATATCCTACACAACCTTTGCTATTCGGAACCAAAGAAGATCAAAGTTAATGACTCATATGATCTAATAAAATCAACGCATCTCTGGCACTTAAGACTTGGTCATATTAGTCTAGATAGGATTAAGAGACTTGTGAGGGATGGTCCACTCAAAGGCTCTACAATAGGCTCACTGTCGACTTGTGAATCTTGTATAGAAGTAAAAATTATAAAACGACCTTTCTCTAATAAAGGTCGAAGAGTCACTGAGCTGCTAGAACTAATACATTATTATATATGTTGTCCGCTCAGAATTCAGGCACGGGGATGATACGAATACTTCGTTACATTTATCGATGATTACTCAAGATATAGATTTGTCTATTTGCTCAAACAAAAATCCGAAACCTTTAATGTATTTAAGGTTTTTCGGGCTTTAGTTGAAAAGCAAACTAGCAAACAGATCAAAACCCTTCGATCTGATCGAGGCGGTGAGTACTTGACTGAAGAGTTTGATGACTTTCTTAAAGAAGAAGGTAATGCTTCTCAGCACCTGGCACACTTCAACAGAACGGAGTGTCAGAGAGAAGGAATCGAACTCTGATGTAGATGGTTAGATCAATGTTGAGTTACTCATCACAACTTAATTCCTTTTGGGGATATTCCCTCGAAACTGCTGCATATATTCTGAACCAAGTTCCATCTAAGACGGTCCCTGGTACTCCTTATGAACGATGGACTGGGCATAAAAATAGTTTAAGCCACATCAAAATTTAGGGTTGCCCTGCACATGTGCTAAGGCAAAACAGTAGCAAGTTGGCTAATTTGTCAGAATATGTGTGTTCGTTAGATATCCAAAGGAAATCAAAGGTTTCACATTCTATAGTCCCCAGGACGACAAAACGTTTTTCAGCACTAATGCTCGTTTCCTTGAGGAGGACAATATGAAGAATACGAAACCTAGAAGCACAATTGTGCTTGAAGAAAAGTTGGGTGAGGATGCTTCTACCTCATCTGTAAGAACTTTTCTTACCCCAACTGAAACGCAACATAACAATTCAGAACATCGTCAAGTAATACTTCGACGTAGTGGGAGGGTTTGTGAAAAGCCCGACAGGTACATGTCTTATGGAGATGCTCTCGTAGCCGTTGCTGACATGGATGACCCTGTTTCCTACAGCCAAGCAATGGCTGTTTCTAAATCAAACCTTTGGCTTGATATCATGAAAGTTTAGATGCATTTGATGTATATCAACAAAGTCTGGAAACTCGTAGACGTACCTGAAGGGGTTAAACCCGTAGGGTGTAAGTGGATCTATAAGAAGAAAATGGGTCTGTATGGGAACGTTGAGACGTTCAGAGCGCGACTAGTGGCTACGGGTTATACCCAAAAGGAAGGTATCGATTATGAAGAAACCTTCTCGCTAGTCATAATGCTTAAATCCATCCGAATACTTCTACCCATAACTGCCGCTCTAGATTACGAGATCTGGCAAATTTTGACTGCCTTTCTGAATGGCAATCTTGACGAGCGCATTTTCATAGCTCAACCATACGGTTTCGTGGAAGGTGATCAAGAAAACAAGGTTTGTGAATTGCTTAAATCCGTTTATGGCTTAAAGCAAGCATCTAGATCATGGAAAATCAGATTCGATGAAACTGTAAAAAGCTTCGGTTTTGAACAGTCAATAGATGAACCTTATGTCTATAACTTGAGACACAAGGGCAAGCTTGTGTTTTTGGTGTTGTATGTTGATGATATACTACTCATTGGTAAAGATGTAGGTAAATAATCCGAGGTTAAAATCTAATTAGCAAAGAAGTTTGATATGAAGGATCTAGGGGAAGCTGCATACATTCTAGAGATTCAAATCATTCGAGATCGAAAGAACTGGACCATGTCACTCTCCCAAGCATCTTATATAGATAAGGTGCTGGATCGCTTCACTATACATAACTCCAATACGGGCCAAAACCCCTTTAGACATGAAGTCTCACTCTCTAAGGACCAGTCTCCCAAGACTGCACAAGAGATTGAGGACATGAGAAAGATTCCCTCTGCTTCAATCGTATGAAGTCTCATGTATGCTTTGCTGTGCACTAGACCGGATATATGTTTCGCAGTTGGCGTAGTTAGTCATTTCCAATAAAATCCTAGACCTAAGCACTAGGTTGCTGTTAAGCATGTTCTTAAGTATCTTCGGAGAACTAGGAACTTGATGCTTACATATTCAGGCACTGACCTGACTATGATGGGGTATACCGATTTTGACTTTCAGGCGGATAAGGATTCCAGGAAATCCACTTCAGGATATGTGTTCGTCCGGAATGGTGGATCTGTAGTTTGGAGGAGTATCAAGCAATCTTGCATTGCTGACTCCACCATGCAAGCATAATATGTGGCTGCTTGTGAAGCATCCAAACGGGCTGTATGGCTTAGAAAATTCCTTAAGTATTTGGAAGTCGTTCCAAATGACAATGGGTCCATGACACTTTATTGTGATAATAGTGGGGCTGTTGCTAACTCAAAGGAACCTAGAAGCCATAAGCGATCTAAGCATATCGAGAGGAAATACCATTTGATTAGAGAGATCGTGCAGCGCGGAGAAGTGGAGGTGAATAAAATCTCAATGGTTGAGAACTTGGCAGATCCTTTCACCAAGGCCCTATCCAACAAGGCCATCGACCAACATCGAGACAGATTAGGCATAATGGACTACTCGCATCTTCTTTGAGTCAAGTGGGAGTTAGTTGCCAAGGACGCATAACCCAATAGACGCACGTAGATTTTCAAAATTCTATGCATCAAGATCTTTTGTAAAAATATATGCAAGTTGTTTATCGAGTTTGAACATACTCAAGATCAACCTTTTTACTTTCAACAAGTTCTCTAATGAAGTGATGTCGAATATCAATGTGTTTGGTCTTGCTATGCTGAACATGATTCTTAGAAATATTTATGGCACTCTGGTTGTCACAGAACAATGTCATGACACCTTGTGAAACACCATACTCAGCCAACATATGCTTCATCCACAGGAGTTGAGTGCAACTACTACCTGCAGCAATGTACTCTGCTTCAGCTGTTGATAAAGAAACACAATTTTGCGTTTTGCTGAACCAGGAAATCAGATTGTTTCCCAGGAAGAAGCAACCTCCAGATGTATTCTTGCGATCAACATCATGTTGGCAGAGATGCCCACAAGAACATTGGTTACTTACATATTGATGTAGAATATAAATCTTTATAAAGTTTTTATTGTAATTTGCTGATTAAATTAATAAAAGTTGAAACGTTCATTCATTCCCTTTTTGTTTGATTGAAGATTTATGATATATAATAGTCTTATAGCCCTTAATCAAACCTAACAATTTTTGAAGAGACAAATGTAGATTTGCGTGAACAGACTCGTCATGGTTTGGTTAAAACGATATATTCACAATCTAAAGATCAACATACTATTGATCCTAGTATGATTGTTGGAAGAATCTATGATGTCTGGTTACGAGGCATAGAGAGTTAGGAACTCTATAGTTCTTCCAGTGTATCTTTCGAAGATACTGAATTGACCAGTGCACCTTTAGAGACAATAGAAGAACAAACCATTTAACCTCTTCTGTCTCAACGTCATTATGTATGAATTGCATCATGCTTACATAAATCTTGAAATGAGACATGTCATTTCATAGAATTAATACTCTCATTTGAGAAAGTAAAATTCTCGGTCAATTACGTGATCCCGACTAGGCCAATTCGTGAGATATTAAGTTATGAAGATGTCATGAACCAACATTGTGAAGTTCTCATAGATATGGAATTCATTTACAAGATTGCTGAAATGAAATATATATCACCTCATGCTTTATTACTTGAATTGTGAATAAATGAACTGCGCATTATCCAAAATTAAGTAGCGACTTGTTAGCTCCTCGTCAATACATTGTTTCTAACTTATTCACAAGTATTAAAGGAGTTGAGGAAATAACAACTAGAAGGGTAAAATAATAATTTTATAAATCTCATCTAGTTGATGATATTCATGAAGGGTAAACATAGATAACATTCAGTGGATCCGCTCAATATACTTAAGTTAAATTTGAGTAGAAAATAAATTCATTTGAACCGAGAGATTCTCAGTGTCAACTCTTTAGTGGAGTGAGTTGACATTAAGCTAATACTCGGAAAACGGTTGTGAACTTTTGAGTCCGAGTATAGAAGCTCAAGCTTTGTTCATTTGGATCCATAAGGTCACTATTATAGGTCATTAGAGTAGCATTGTTAAACTAGAAGCTAAGTCAAAATAAGTTTAAATGTTGAACTAGACATTTCTCGGAAAATGTCTAAAGGGTATTTTTGTCCACATTGACATAAAATGATGTAAATGTCAAATTAAGATTTTGAATATTTTCGTATGATGAAAATATAAATTATTTTCTAAAGCCGAAAAGTCGTTTGAGGCATTAAGAAATTAATTTTATTATTTGTGCTATAATAATTCTACAATGGGTATTTTAAGAATTGTCTTAAAAGAAATAAGGAAGCATCTAGATGCCCTTCCCTAGCTAAAGAATTCAGCCAACATGCATCAAAGACGAGAGTTTTATTTCCCTTTAATTATAAAGATAATTACTCAAAAGGAAAAGAGGAAATAAATTTCCTTGAGAAGGAAATAAAGAAGCTAAGTGAGGAAACAAATTTCTCCTTGCTTATGTTATAGTGGCCGGCCATGTTGAGAGAGAAAGAGGAAGGGAAAATCAAGTATTGTGTCATGAATATATTATTATTTCATGAATGAATAATTGACATTTATAGATTTTCATTCTCCTATAAATAGAGCCTCACATAGAGATGTGAAAATAAGTTGTTTCCAAGCTTTTCTCCTATTTCTCTCTAGCTCTTGGCCGACCCTCTCTCACTCTCTCTCAAGAAAATACTCCGTTTTATTTTGGCATCTAGATCCTCAATTGATCTAGTGAATTAGCTTATGATCCAAAAATTGTTCTTGGTTCATATTGTTTAATTGTGACCACACACAAGTCCTTCTAAACCTCTATAGACTCTTGTAATAGAAACCTTAGGTTTCTCAAGTTCAAGACTAGACGTGAAGGAATCGAGCCAAGAAAAAAAAATCCACCTTTCCCAAGACGCTTTAAGTTTGAAGATACAAGAAAGCTTAATATTCAAGATCTCTAAATAATGTTTTAATTATAATATGTATATGCACTTTGTTTAGGTTAGTAAAAATTGTTTTACTAGTAAAAGAAACTTTTATATTTTGCCATTAATGTGATAATGATAATTTTTTCTTAACCCTAGACCTATTCCAACACAGCACTCCCTGCCCAGTCAATATCAGAATATCCAACCAGCGTAGAAGTAGTATCAAAATAATATAACAAACCAAGATCTGAGGTTTCTGAGATGTATCGAATGATCCTCTTCACTTAACTGAGATGAGTGGCCTTAGGATTGGCCTGATATCTAGGATACACACCCACTGAGTAAGTAATATTAGGTCTGTTGGTTGTGAGGTATAAAAGACTTCCAATCATACTTCTGTATAAACTCTGATTAGCAGGAGCACCATCTTCATCCTTAGTCAGCTTAATATGTGTTACAGGAGGAGTTCTCTTATGAGAAGAGTGTTCAAGTCCAAAACATTTAACAATGTCATTGGAATATTTACTCTGAGAAGGAAATATTCTATCTTTCATCTGTTTGATCTGAAATCCAAGAAACAGGTTTAATTCACCAACCATGCTCATTTCAAATGCGCTCTTCATTTGTTTCACAAACTGTTGGACCATATTACGTGACATTCCTCCGAAAACAATATCATCAACGTAATATGTGAAATCATGAGTTGATTTTTTTCATTCTTCACCAATAAAGTTTTGTCAACACTTCCTCGGATATATCCCTTGTGACTGAGGAATTCTGTAAGTCTCTCATACCAAGCACGTGGTGCTTGCTTGAGACCGTAGAGAGCCTTTATGAGCTTGTAAACATGATTTGGAAAATGAGGATCAATGAATCCTTTGGGATGAGCAACATATACTTCCTCATTGAGATAGCCATTTAGGAACACACTCTTGACATCCATCTGAAATAATTTGAATCGAAAATGACATGAAATACCAAGTAACAAACGTATTGCTTCTAACCTGGCAACTGGAGCGAATATTTCATTGAAATCAACTCCCTCGACTTGAGTATACCCCTGAGCAACAACTCTGGCTTTAATTCGAGTAACATTGCCATGTTCATCAGACTTGTTCTTGTAAATCCATTTTGTTCCAATTATATTTATTTGATCAGGTTTCGGCACCAGATCCTACACAGAGTTTCTTTCAAATTGAACAAGCTTCTCCTACATGGCATTCATCCAGAATTCATCATTAATGGACTCATTCACATTCGTAGGTTCAATCTTCGACACAAAGTAGATATTGCTGATCATCTATCTCTCTATAGTTGACATGAGGCTTTCTTCGAGTTTGCTTAGAATCATTGACATCTCCAATTACACTGTCAATAGAATGATTCTTTTGAATTATGGTAGAAGGAATCAATTCATGACTGATTTCAGTAAAAGATTCGGTCTCTGTTGGTTCATAAGACATGTCATTATGAGAAGAACTCTTTTCGGAAAAAGGATCAGACATCCCTTTATTACAAGGATCAGTCTGTGAGGGATTATTAGAGACAGAAGGTGTAACATCTTGTCTGACAGTTGTCTCATGTTGAACCGAAACATCTGTAGTGTCAGGAATGTACAAGTCAATAGTATCTTTTACAACAACATTTACTGAATCCATGATACTCTTAGTTCTCAGATTGTAGACACGATAAGCAGCGCTGTTTCTAGAGTAACCAACAAACAATCCTTCATAACTCTTTGGATCAAACTTCCTTCTAGCATCTCTGTCTGCAAGTATATAATAGGTAGATCCAAAGATGTAAAAATACATCAGATTAGGTTTCCTTCCTCTCCAAATCTCATATTGTGTAGTAGTAGTTCTTGGCCTGATAGAAACTCTATTATGAATATGACCCAAAACCGGAAAGGAGTGTTATTAGCCAGAAGCATTACCCTAACCATCTCCTGAAGAGTTCTGTTATTCCTTTCCACAATACCATTTTGTTGTTGAGTGATGGGAGCCGAAAATTCATGAGCAATTCCCTCCTCTGCACAGAAGCCATAAAACCTAGAATTCTTGAATTCTCTTACATGATCACCTCTAATTCTGATGATTTTTCCACTCGAGTCACCCTTTTGACGTTGAACGCTTCCTACGCGGTGGTCCCCACGATTTCCTACTTTGAGTTCATACCGCTTTGTAGGCATAGGGAGATTGAGTCCATCTCCGTCGGAAACGTCTACGTTGAAGACCAGCCCGTTCCTCTCTCTGATGTCAAGGTCGGACAAGAGTACGAGATGGTCCTCACCACTTTCAATGGTAAGGAGCACAAAATACTTATCCTCTTAAAACTGACTATTTTCCATAGTTTAAAATCTTTACGAAAGATTAACGGGTGAATACGAGATTTCTCGCTATCTTAAATCAAATAAACAAAGGTTGACATTTGTCATTCGGGGTAAATTTATTTACTAGGTTTGTACCGGTACAGACTGGGCGACATAGTAGAAGTGATCGGGTTCCACAACGAGATACCAAAGCTGAGCTTTGTGTGCCGTCGGAAGCTTCTTCTGAGTGTGACGATTGACAAGACGACGGAGAGAGATCTCTAGATCACAATGGACAGGGCCGCGGAGGTGCTGACGAGGTCCAAAGCTGAGCTGCCGGACTACACTAGCCACGCAGCCCGGCCCACGGACAGGCCGGGGCACTACGTCATCTACTAGAAGATCGGGGGAGCCGAGGTTGACGTCCACGACGCCGTTCTTCAGGAATGCGCCGACACACTCGACGAGTCTTTCACTGACGACTACTACAAAATGATCAGGCGAAACAATACTCTGGGCCCTCTGGAGCTCAAAATCGTCGCCAAAGCCACTTTCAAGAGCATCTTCGACTACTTCGTTCGCAATGGCGGTACCCTTGTGCAGTTCAAGACCCCTCGCTGCACTGATCACAAGGACATTTTGGGCGTTCTCGACTCGGCCACCGTCAAAACGCTTTACAGCAAAGCGTTCATGATATGAGACAAATACACCGTTGCCCTCGCGCTTATGCTATTTACGTCATGCAATTATGCCTTTTATTTTTAATAATTTCATTTTGTGTGCTAATAAATTTTAGAGATGTGTTCTTCTTAAAAAAAACAAATTTGAGAGATCTGTTTTATATCCAGGAAATCGGTTGCGCATTCCCATTTTTTGGTCATTTTTTCTATCGTGGTTTTTTTTTCTTTTTCTTTTTTGTTTGATGTGGTTGAGAATGAATCAATCTGCTGATGATGTAGCATTATCTGCGTGGTACTCTTTGCACTTTTAACTATATTGTAATCTAATGTATCCAGGCTCATTATAATTTAGTTAAAGTACATATGCATTAGTGTCAGCTAGATATATGCCAGGTCATGATTTTCTTGATTGTGTACCAAACTTTGTAACCGAATCAAGAACGATACTAAAGCTGTATTCAAGCTGAGTAAACGTTAAGAAGAAAAGTTTTCGATCTCATTCCGATCAGCTCTCTCTCTTCTTCAATTCTCTAAACTTCATCTCTCTCATTTCTTATCTTGGTATCAGAGCAGAAAAAGGATTCACGTCCATGGAAAATTTACAGATCCCGAAAAACGTATTTGCATACATTGCAAATCTGACCCCCTCCATACTGAAACTCGATCGCGACAATTATTTTTACTGGAAGTCTCAGGTTATGGCGACGATCCGCGCACATGACCTAGAAGGTTTCTTGGATGGAACAAAGATTTGTCCTCAACAATTCGTAGAGCATGAAAGTAGCTCTGAATCTGGCACGACAAAACGATTTGTCAACAATCCAAACTACGTCGTATGGATTCGTACAGATCAAGAGATTGTCTCGTGGTTAATTTCCTCTATTTCAATCTCAATCCTAGGTCATATAGCCAGGTCCACAAACTCTTCACAGATCTGGACGACTCTCCTTCAGGTGTTTGCTGGAAGCGGTAAGGCACGACTACTGCAACTGAGAGTTCAATTACAAACGCTAAAGAAAGGATCCATGACGATAAGTGACTTTGTCATAAAAGTCAGATTAGTTGCTGACAATCTTGCAGCAGCGAATCAAGTGATCAATGACGATGAACTGTTACTATACGTCCTTGGAGGCCTTGATTCTGAGTACAACTCAGTCGTCGTGATGCTCACAGCAAGACCTGATTTTGTGTCTTTTGCAGAGGCACAATTCATCTTACAATGCCATGAGATGACACTCGAGCACCAGAATCTTGCACTTGTTGCAGATCTCACTCAAGCCTCGGCAAATCTCACATAAAACAGATCTAACGGACGCAGAAGTGGTCGTTAAAACACAAGATTGAGAGGCACACGAGGAAGATGCTCAAGAGGACGCAGACGTGGAAACAGAGTCATATGTCAGATCTGCACACGTCCTAGTCATCTGGCCTCAGAATGTTGGTTCAGATTCAATCAATAGTACCAGCCTTATGCACCTAACACAACCACTAAAGGAAAATGCTCAGCCCTACTAGCCACAACAGAACAAGAAGCAATCGATCAATCCTGTTACATCGACAGCGATGCAACAAATCACATAACCTCTAGCCTTAACAATATGGCAATCTCATAAGAATACAAAGCCAAAGGCAAGCTTAATGTAGGGGACGGTAATTCTATCCCTATAATTCATACTGGAGAGTCTCAAATTTATTCACAACCTAAAATACTAGTTCTCAAAAACATACTTCATGTACCACAAATTGCTAAAATCTAATTAGTGTTTCAAACGCTACTACAAATGTTAGATCCCATAACCGACTTTCCACAAAACTTATTTGTAATGGTTGTGGAATTGGTGATTGCACAAATCTTATTACTAAGGGTTGTGGGAAGTACTTGATTCTAGACTATTCCACAACCCTTATAATTAAGAGTTGTGGATAAGCTTAATTTTAGGGTATTCCACAACCCTTAGAATATCGGTTGTGGAATATAACTTATTCTACAACCATTATTCTAAGGGTTGTTTAATTTACTTATTTTAAAATTTTCCACAACCCTTAATGGAATCGTTGTGGGAGCGGCGCGGGGGCGACGCCTTATGGGGCCGCAGTGCCACGTCCCACAACGGATCTAAAGATCCGTTGTGGGAAAATGGTCCAACACCAATAGCCATCCGGAGTTGGAAGTATGAACATTCCACACCAGATGTCTAAGGATTGTGGGATCCCACAACCCTGGAATCCACAACCCTTAATAAGAGTTGTGGGATCTAATTTTTCTACTAGTGAAAGTTTGCAAAACACAATGATGTAATTACTGAGTTTTTTTCTATGGATGTGTGATTAAGGACAAGACAACGAAGACGTACTTCAAGCTTCAAAGTCAGCAAACTCACCGAAGATTGAGGAAATCCCAAGTCAACGTGAAGCTCATAGTGTATCTGAGCAAGTTTGTAATTATGTATGTACAAATAAAATTGTCGATCTGTGGCACAAAAGTTTTGGACATCCGTGTTCGAAATTTTTATCTCATGTAGTTCGAACAACAAATGAAAATAATTACAGTTTAAAAGAACTAACTTTTTGCGATGCTTGTCACATCAGAAAGTCTTGCCATCATCCTTATCTAAAATCAAAATATTATGATGAAAATCCTCCGGAGATGGTATATGCAGACCTTTGGGAGCCATCACCAGAAGTATTTATTGATGGTTATCTGTACTATCTAGCGTTGGTTGATGATCACACACGCTACACCTGGCTGTACCCACTGCAAACAGAAGGTCAAGCGCTACAAGCTTTTGAAATGTTCAGAGCACACAAAGAGAGGCTATTCAACACCAAACTGAAGTGCTTACAAATCGATTGGGGAGGAGAATTCGGAGTTTTCAAGCCCCTATTTCAAAACCTGAGTAAACGTTAATGAAAAAAGTTTCTGATCTCATTCTGATTAGCTCTTTTCTTCAATTCTCTAAACTCTATCTCTCTCATTTCTTATCTCTGAAAAATTCATATATATCTTTTATATTTTAATTATGTATACAATTTGAAAAACATATTTTCTAGGCTTGTATATTCAGATACACTATCTTATTATTTATTGAAATAAATAGATATATCTTATTTTATTATATTATTAAAATGTATTTAATATATCTAAATAATAGTATTAAATTGTGAAAGTATTGTCAAACTTTGGCTAATATAAAGTTCATTCATTTGATTTAATTTATTATGTGTTTCAGTGATAAACATGTCCAATATTTATTCAGTTTTTGATATACTCAATGATTTTAAATGTTATAATATTACATAAAATAATAATTATTGTAATATTATTGATCATTTATTTATTACTATGATAACAATTTATAATTTTTTAATAAAGTAAAATGATAATAATAACTAAATAATTTTATTTCTGCCTCGACTAATTTTAGTTCATTTGTTTATAATAATATTATTAGATATATAATGAACTTTTAGTTCATTTGTTTTATATTAATGTTATTAGATATAATGAAATGATATATCTGAGAAAACTTAAGGGCATTTAAACTACATAATTACTACTAAAAAACATTGTAGAATATTGCCGACGCTTGGAATGCTATAGTTGAATAGCCATCGAAATATTAACAGAAACAAATAAGAAAAGATTTGTCAACCTCCAAAATATTCATTCTCTTTTTTTTTTTTAAGGCAAGTTTTGCTTGTAGTGGGGATTGAACCTACACCCTCCAACTTGGAGGGGATGTGCATCACTATTAGGCTATTCTCTTTCAGGGAAGTAAGTTAATACTATGCGCGATGACCCAGTCAAAGAGTTCATCAAAACACGCAACCAATTTTCAATTATTTTTCATTTTAAAATCACAAAAAAAAAATTGTTATAAAGTAAAGAGAAATATAAATGAAGGAATAAGAACAATACCATTAATGGATGAGAAATTTCTATTATATGATTAACAATAGTCTCAATTTATACGCTTACATAATATATTACATAATATAGTAAAAATCTAATAACTTTAATAAAATTAAATACATGAAAATTATATTTCTGAGCTTTATCATGTCATTTTTATGTACCAATTTCTGAAAATAAAATGGTAGGAAGCACCATTAGTGAACAAATTTCCAAGAACGAATTTGACAAGCATCAATTTCTCAGTTTTTTTATTACTTTCATGAGTAATAAGAACGTTGGAGAAATGTGATTCGTCATGTTGCCTTTTATTGAGTCACCTTTGATTTGATCTAAAATAATTGTATTATCTTTGTATAAGACAATTGGACTTTCTTTATCTATTAAAATATTGTATGATTTACGGAATGCATAAAAGACATCAGACACACCGTTCACTACTTCTTTCATGAATAGCCAGCAATTAAGCGTGATTTGAAGAAGTGACTATGACGACCTGCTCTGTCGAACACCATGAAATAGCGCCATCACCACATATAAATAAATAACCATCTTGTGACCACGTTTTGTAGGGATCAGATAAATATTTAGAATCGGGATATCTAATCAATCCGTTATTTGAATTCTTTGAATAAAATAAGTCTATCTCAGTTGTTCCTCAAATATATCTAAAATTTGCTTAACATAAGTCTAATAGTTTCGAGTTGGAGAATAATTATATCTTGCTAGTAAATTAAGTGAAAACGTTATATCATGAAGTACACATATAAGATAAATTATTGCTCCAATGACAATAAGATATGGTACTTCATGGCCTATAAGTTTTTATTCTTCTTCACGAGGACAAAAAAGTTCATTTTTCTACATCAAGTTATCTAGCAATCATGGTGAACTCAAAAGATACGACTTATGCATATTATATTGTTTATATACTTTCAATGTATAATGATTGACGATAAAAAATTCTCTTAGATAAGTGCTCAATTTGAAGGGTGAGACAAGATTTTATTTATCCTATGTTTGTTTGAATGAATCTGATTGAGAAATTTCTCTAAAACTTCTTATATCTCCAATTCTTTAAGTAGAGTTGCAATATGGTATTAGAGTGCTTTGAATTTTCCCTTTATCAATTCTAGGTTTTCTTCCTCTCATTTCTCAATCGCTTTCTTTGTATCATTTCTATTTCTTTCATTGAGGCATCACAAGATACATTAAAGAGCTCTATTTCTTGATCACCTAAAGGTGCTAGACGGTGTACAAATACCAAAGATGGATATGAATGGAGATTCATCGACGGATATATTGGAAAGCCATACGTGAGTGACCTACGACAACTGAATATTTTGAAGCAAAAAGTCGTCATGATTTCTTGGTTTCTCACAAAACAAATCTTGGAAAGCATAATTTTTTTAGTCCATGAAAGAGAATTGACACGGTCTTGAAGACGCTTCCAACAGAACAATGGACACTTATCTTTCAACTTCGAAGAAAGTTTGTTAATCTCAGTCAAGACTACAAGTCATCTAGAATTTTCTTCACCAAACTGAAATCATCATACTAAAAGCTTAATAGTTTTTGCTAAAATATACTTGCAAGTGTTTGTGCGGCAAGAAGAAGAAAACTCAAACATTTTAGTTGTTTGGAATACGTGATGCAATTCTTGATAGGATTGAGGAAATTTTCTCATTTTTGCGAACAAGTTCTTCAGATGGATGATCTTCCTCAAATCAACAAGGTCGTCTTGGTCTCTCAAGAAGAGAGACATCAATAAGTTTGAGTTGACATTCTCAAAAATTTTGATCTGAATAACTCACTAGCCATTTATGTATGTGGTGATAAAAAAAATAGTTACAATAAGAACTCCAAGCAGAACTCCAAGTATCACCATGTTTTCACTGGCTTCAAGATAGTCGGACATATTGTAGATCAGTTCTATAAAATCCACGGTTATATGGAGGATACAACTTCAACACCAAAAGTCGGGTAACATCTTGGAAGGAGGCGCAACATCAAATGATCAAGTCAATAAAAATGGTGGACGAACTCATTCCACGCTCTCTCTCACACCTGATCATTCATGGTTTATCAACATGCTCAGGAACAAGCTCGCCAATAATGCTTCGGTGATAGCTCAAACAACCTCCACTGATGTCAACATGACTACCTACAATACAAGTTTTAATAGTTTGGAACATCTTATGATGTACCCATGTGTGGTGCAATGATTTTTGGCTACTAGACTTAAAAGCATCAAACCATATTAGTTTTAAAAATTATTTTTTCATAGTCAAACTTTTTCACAATGCTTGAGACACATTACCAATTATTACTGTAACACATATATAATATTACGGTGCAATTAAGCATTGATTTGTTCGTACCAAATATTTTTTTGTTCCTAGTATTTCAGATCAATCTTATATTTGTCAAAGTCTTAGCCGAACAACCAAACATATTAGTCTATTTCTCCGATGATATAATTTCTCAATACATGATAAAAAAGACTGAGGACAATTGACAAGGGTACTAAATGTAATGACTCTATTTGGCACACGCGCTTAAACACCTTTCTTTCAGTAGATTGGCACTCTTAAAGACAAACCTGTCGTACCAATCATTTATGCATGACACAAATAAGCCATGTTGTATTGTTCACTATCAAAACAACATATGTTATATTTTTCTTTTAATAATTAACGTCTCGTACTAAGATTGAATTGATCCATTCTGATATTTAGGGACCCTATGTTGTTCATTCCCGTAATGGTGAACGGTTCTTTTTAACTTTATTATTGTAGGAGATTTTGTTGGATTTCTTTGTTGAAGAATAAATCAGATGTTCATATCTTGATTCCCCAAGTTTTCAACCTATGGTCCTAATTATTTTTATTCATTTATCCTGGATGTTGCAAAATTTTCGTCTCCACATATTCATTTCATATAGGACAATGTCTCATTCCTATATATACGTATATATTATCCTCTCTCATTTATTTACGATAAATAAAAGAGAGAAATATTTTGATATTTAACAAATTAATAAAATCGGCCAACTACCACACATTCAGGAACAAATTTCCAATTTTTCCAAATGTGCAATGTCCAATTGCTTTGAACCTAATTAACTATTTGGTCTAAAAACAAATGAAAAATAATGAATTGAATACTTGATACAATAATAAATAAATAAATTTATTATAAATAATTATTTTATTAAATACCTGTATTTCATAACTAATATTGTCAATCACTATTACCACTATTACAATTCGTGAGATTATAATAACGAGACACATTATTATTAGAGAGTTTATATTTGTTCTTATAATAACCGAATCGAGAATTGTAAACCTAATAACATGAACTACACATAAATTCGAACAAAAAGACGAAGTTGTCATCGCTCTTTTCAGAATAATTTATTTAACCTCGGACAGTACTCATGTAAACCAAAGGTTGATCTCTCTTTTACAATAGAACTACATTTCTCATTGTGAATAGTGTTCACGGACATTATAAGTACGTGATCAAGATCTTTCAGGATCAATCCGTATCGTGAAAGGCCAATTAGTTTGTTTTACATTTCTCATTACTTATATAACGTAATAATTGTTGCTTCCCCATAAAATTATTCAATCGAATGTAAGCCAACTTTGAAAGTGTGCACAATCAACCTTCTTTTAAGAAGGTTGAATTATGTTTTTGTCATCCATTTCTTTCTACAATCATATTTAAATTTTCGAGACATAAGTTTAATCAGATTATGTACTCGCCTTTAACGAGCTGAGTCAAAGAACCCGTAAATTGAATCTAAGAGTTCATGATTGCTTCAAGATTAAATAAAGCGTCATTTATGATCAGTATATGATTTAGTGTATAATTACTGTAGATCTTTAGGAAGAGTATACCAGTTTAATTGATAATGTGTCGTTTAACTAGAGTGAATGTTTTTTTTTAATTTAATTTTTTTACGTGCATATAAATTACCATAAGCAGTTAATTTATTTACATCGGCTTGCTGATAACTTTATTAATAAAATAATATTTGGTTTGTCTTTCAAAAAGGACTGTACCTATTGGACTGCTAACCTAATTGTCCTTGCATAAAAATAACATTTTTCATATAATATTTTATTTTAACGTTTATAGAGTATGAAGAAGCTATTGAAACAAAAATAATAAAAACAAGGTCACCATTTTGACTAAATTTTTTAAGGCTTTTCCAACATTGATTCTATAACAAATGTGATTTTGTAGATACATAATAACTGATATGTGTTAGATGTTTAACATTGTTAATAAATTTATTTATCCTGTTTCGTAAAACTTAAATAATACTCTCTGACCGGGCGGAAAAGAAAAACATATTTTTATTTAAATGTTTTCTGAATTTTTTGTTAAGAATACAAAATAAATTAGTTTGTTCATTTAAATAATAAGAGCTCATTAATTGTGTGAATCGTATATTAGTAGACTTATATACAATTATTGATGGAATAATAGGTATAAAACAATATTTTTTATATAGTGTGTGGAGTCTCATCGAAATTGGATCATTTTTCTGTATTAGTATTCTTTGTTGCGACAAGTATAAAATTAAGTATTTATTTGTCAAATTGATGCTCTAAGTATGTCTGTAATTGGATCATTTATTATGTGTTATAAAGAAGTGAATGTGAAAAGATACACTTGGTAATGTACTAAAAAGAGTCTTACATTGATTAAAGATTTGCGTTGGTGTAATTTTTATAAACATTCTCCTCCTTCGGGTGATAAACAAGTGTAAGGGAGGAGAGTGTGGATGAGTTAGTTATAACCTCTCGCGCACACATGTGCGTTGCTGCTGGCAAAACCCCGGCTTGGGTCTTGGATTTTCGATCTTGGCAATTTGCGTTCTTCTTGAGATTTCGGAGTAAAGATTGTTTGTGATAATTCTCATCCATTTATTACAAATCTCACGTATTATAAATTTAATTACACAAATAACAAATAAGGACAATAAATAATTTTAAGGAAATTGACCTCTTTTGTTTCCTTTTCAAAATAATATTAGTAGTAATAAAATATTTTTGGAACGGTTAGATATTGAGCACATTTGTCAAAAAAAAAAAACTTCTGATTTTAATAATATAATATTCTTACAACCAAGATTTACAACTTTGGCAAAATTTAGCAAAAATTGCGTTGTTAGAGAAGTTCGGATTAAAAATAGATTTTTTGTATCGATTTATATGTTATTCTTATCACTCTTAACCAAATTTATCAAAATTACGATAAAAAGTCATCAGTTTTGTGATAATTGTGATAAAAAATTAATTTTTGCATTGATTAGATTTATTTTATAAGCTGATGCAAAATTAAAGTAGTTTCTTTCGTACGATTCACTTATATTTTTTCCAAACATTTCAAGCACTTATGCGAACCACAAAACATGGTTTGACTACTGTGACTTTCAAATCAAATTAGAAATATTATATTAACCACCTCGTCACTTAAATTATTTTTTAATATTTCTCTTTTTATATTTAAATTTCGGGTTGTTTTATTCATTTTTATGTTTAATGAATATATTAATTATTCTTTTCTAATTTTTAATGCTTGAACATAAGATATGTAATTAAAATTGAAATTTATGTATATGTATGTTTTATATTTGAAACATTCAACAATATTTTCGTTGACATTTTTGTGTTATATAATAATTTTTTATCAAAAAATTTGAGAATTGGCCCTGGGATACAAACTGATTTTGGATTTGTCCAACGTTTCGTTAAACTTTTGTAAATGTCCAAATGTCCTACTCGCTTACGTGAATTTTTAATTTATTTATTTAATTACTCTTTTACTTTTTTTAATTTGGCCGAATTTTTTAAAATTTGTTGATTTGAATTTCAAATTTATGGTTTAAATTTCAAACTTTATGGCCGGATTGAATTTCAATTCTTTTCACTCGAAATTCAATTTCAAAATGTTGCCTTTTCTAATTATTAGGCCTGTTTTATTTGTGAATGGATTAGTAGATCCGAGAATATTGGACTGTATCTTTGACTTGTTTAATTAAGCGGTTAGTAATTAAGGGATATTTAGTTTCCCTTTTTAATTATTGTTTATTGATTACGAATTTTCTATAATTAATAATATTATGTATTTATTGAGTATTCGAAGTCATAACCATTTTTTACTGACCTATATTGTTTAGTAAGTAGTCAAAATTGCTATTCAATTTACGAAAATAGTTGTTCATCCTCTGTTTCATTTTTAACAGTTTTTGGTTGTCAATTTACGCAAAATGGTATATTTGGATGGCGAGGGATCTTCTTTACGACAATCCGGTATGTTATCTATTCTCTTGTGTTTGTTTTCGATTTAATTATGTTTTGAATAATTATTTTTATTTTTTGCAATTCAAATTTGTGAGCGACAATGTTTTCAATCACGAGATGTTGAGACTATTGACAGTGAAGAAACTACAAAGGATGATGTAGTTTTGTTCGATCACGCTGATTTGAAAAATTTCCTAATGAAATTTGATTTAAACGTTGATAATGTTTTCACTAGCAAATCAGTTCTACAAACATCTTTGAGTATGTTGGTGGTTCGTAATAGTTTTGAATATAGGACTATAAAATCGAACACTTGTAAATTAAATAAAGATGCATAAATAGCAACATAAGATTACTCACTAATTACCCATGTCTCAATAATTAACAGTAACAACAATACCCAAAAAACACCATAAACACAAACAAGTCCTAGACATAAACTTACCTAATGTAATCATTACATCACACTTCAACCATCTAGTCCTAGTCCTAAATCAAAAGAAGGTAGGCTACTTGGTGTTTCTTCTGCTATGTCAGTTGTTGCACTTGGTGCGGATGTCTTCATTTTATTTGTTTTCCTTTCTGCTGTGTACGGTGGCCGGTGGTAGACAGACTTCCTCACGTTTCTTTTATCCCTCATAAGTGCAACAGGATCTCCTTGATTTGTTTTGTGTACATCCTGATAAACATATGAACGTTGTAAATGGTTTAATACATATCTCTGTAAATTGAAATTCAGTACATACATTGGCGTGTGGTAGCTTCTTCGTTACTTCTGGAATAGGTGGTAAATCAGCCTGATCATGTTAATTTTCGATATTAAATAGAGTGATGAGTTCACTATATTAAAGTTGGAAATAATGTTACTTACGTCATTTTTGGTTTCCTTGGTCTCCAATTCTTGTGTTTTGGGTTGTCCTTTTTTTAGATGTTTGTACTTGATCTCCCGTTCATAAAAGTTGTCGTTCAGATCCATTTTGAACACTTCATTATTGTAAATACCCAATCATCATGTAGCTGTTGTAATCTTTCCTGAAATTTTGTATATGTTTTCAAGCACATCATTAGATTTGTCTATGTTAATTATATATACATAGACTTACCGGAGTCATATTTTTGGCGTTATCTTCTCCGAGCAGTGGAGATATGTCTTGAGGTGTGTTTTCTTTTGCAGGCTCATCCTTGTTGATAGTCACTGGTCTATTCTTTGGTACCTTAAACAATTTTACAAAATTTACTCCGTGAATTAATTTTAAACATAAACATATCTGATTGAACATAAACATATCATTTAAAAACATTATTCAAATTTAATTAATTTACCAATGACTTGAGTGGAGGCGAAACTTCTTTGGTGGGATGTTCCATCTCTGTTTGGACCTTTGGCACTTCTTTTTGGTTATTAGTGGTTACACTTTTTTCATGTGGCTCTTTAAACTGATTCAACCGATATCTTTGTTAACATCGACATAATTAACAAAATTAATTCATTCACAATTTACCACGTTTTATCAGTGTTAGTTCTTCCTAGTCAGCTAATTAACTTAAAACATAAACATCAAAGTTCATTTTATTTATCAATGACTTGATTGGGGCCGAAACTTCTTTGGTAGGATGTTCCATCTCTGTTTGGACGTTTGGCACTTCTTTTTGGATATTAGTCGTCATAGTTTTGTCGTTTTGTTTTTTGAACTTATTGAACAAATTTTTTTTTAACAAATGCATAATTAACACAATTAATTCATTCACAATTTACCATGTTTTATTCATAATTTACCATGTTAGAGTGTTAATTGTTCCTGGTCAGCAATGCTAATCCCCTTTGCAGCAAGTTCATATGATTTTACATCATCCTGTACAAGATGACAGATAATTTTTAGTATAACTTTTTAAAAAAATAAAAACCAGGTTTAGATTTACTCCAATATTTTTTTTGGTTCTTGGTGGGTGTCTAGTGGCCAATGCTCCTTTCAGTTTTCATTTTCCTTTCTTTTCCATGTGTGCTATTTCTGGTCCCTCGGTGTCTTTTGTTGGAATATTGTCATTCAAAACAGTTTTCTCCTATTATACTTCTCTCCTATTATACTTCATTAAATCTCTAAGAAATAATACTCTTGAATTTACCTTTGATTTTTTTTTCTTTTCCTTTATCTTCAGCTTCTTGTTTCCCTTCATGTTGGTTGTTTGATACCCTTGTTTTTTCTAGAAAAAACATATAGTTTTCGTTAATCAAGTTAATTCATGATTAATTTACTATGTAAATTACCTAATAATATGCTTCCACTTTCTCCTTTTCAAGGTATACGTTAACGATGTCGAGCATAATGTCATAGTAAATTACCTAATAATATGCCTCAACTTTCTCATTTTCAAGGTATACGTTAACGATGTCGAGCATAATGTCGCAAGTCTCATTACATTTTTCCATCCTGGTTTTCAGTACTTCTATCTCCTCGAGTGATTTGTCAAGTTTATTGCAAACTGCATTCATCTCATCTTTTGTCATGTATCCTTTGGGGCATTTCGAACTGCATGCCTTGTCCTTCCCATGTTGTGGATTGTCATCATCTGTATTTGATGGCAAGTCATCAAATACAGGGAAATTAGTCGTTATCAGAATTGGTGCCCTTTTGTCTTGTTCCTTCGTTGTCGTTGTAAGGTTATTGAACCGGAGCTACAATTTACAAAGAACAACCATTGGCATTATACAGTGAGAAATTTACAGTGATCAATTATATATGTAAATTGAAATGCGAAAATTCTGTAAATTATTTACTAATTAACTTACGCCTTCATGGTTCAATACGATCTTCACGTCGTCATACTGAGGGTTAAAGTGGTATGCCCACTTCAACATCCGTGGGATGGTGTATGTTGTGTTGGATTTTGTGTAACCATTTGCTTCAAAAGGGGGAATGAGTTCAAAAAGCCACGCTAATATTGGGTGCAAGAATCCATCCAAATTGAATCCTGTATTGTTCCCTAATATTTTGATTTTTTTAAATGAATCACACAAAAAGCTTTCCCTGCCCCTTGGATAAGACCTGAACACTTCTTCATATGATGCCATCTTCAATATGTTGTTGGAGATTATGTGGTTTCGCTCTCTAGGAAGCACCATTGTTTCTAAAATTGCCACATTTATGAGGGCAATTCTCTCTGAGTCCGATCGTCCAAATTTACCTTGTAAAAATCCTACCAGATAATGGGCTTTTTGCGTACCATTAATCTTTTCCTTTAATGGATTATCGATGATTAGATCTTCTTTGACATCAGGTATATCGTCACAAATTAACCCTGTCAATAACACCATCATTTACTTGTGTTAGACAATTTGTAAATTACAAATTACACAATTTATGATAAAAAATACATCGGTAAATACGTACCAGACATTAATTCATATTCATCGATTGTAAATCGGTGTATGCGATTTCCTATTTTGAAATGTAGTTCATCTGATTTACTAGATTTTACCTGGCTGAACACAAATATATGAATTAACCTCTTCGGAAAGATATCGCCCTTTAGATACTGAAAATGGAAGAATAGCGATCTTGATAACATTTTAAAATGTTCTTCTGTCTCTAAACTTCTCAATATGTCCTTTATTTCCCCGAAATTAGTGTGCACTATAATCCGTTGATCAAGATCCCAATTTTTTTTATCAATTATGTATGATCCAACCTATAACAACACAATATTCACAAAAATTTCATTAATTTACGCCGTTAATAAACACTTAATTAACAAGGACTTTAGAACATACCCTTTTGATCATTTTGGCTGGTTCTGCGGAAGAACCTTTTTTGACTTCTGGGTTGTGCTTTCATTTTTTGCTCACAAATATTTTTGTCATCCTACAAGTTAATACACTGTTAGTCTGTCGATAATGCTAAAATAACCTGACTTTTACATGAACCAAAAGAAAATATACTACATTAACCTTTTGTTTTATTGCATGCAATTCCGAAATTTATCGTGCGTTTTACACTAAATGATTTTTTAAGAGAGGATGTTAATCGGTCAGAGACATGCAAATAGTATATAAAAAGTATTATTTACCAAAACAAATACTTAACAACCGATTAATTGAAATTAGTTCTTGAAAAGTGTTCTTGAAACATTTTACTGTAACAAACTTTGAAACGACGACATGATTTACAGAAATATTTACAATGAGGAAAAAAATTGACGACGACGAAATATTTTTACAGACTCTGGTGATATATAAGCGAGAAAAAACATTTACAAAAATATTTATTACGGACGAACTAGAAGATTCGACGATGTTGATACACCTGGTCATATTCAAGCGAGAAAAAAATAGAAAATATGGTGGATTGGTTTCAAAAATTGAGAAAATATAGCACGATTTACGATTAACTAACCTGGACATTTACGGTGGATTGGATTTGCAAATTGCCAGGTCGATCATCGTGAAGGTTTTGGATTCCGGTGTAAAATGTGTTACAGGTTTCGTATTCGTGTTTTGGGAGAGACCTTTCAGTTTCAAACATGCATTTTCTCTCTCTTCCTTTTCGAATGTAATTAATATTTTGCATTCTTAAAATCCGAGAATGCTTTTAATATTTGCGGATATAATGACGGTTTTGGTGGAGTTAATAACCGATTTGATTTAATTCGTTTTAGCATTTTAATTTAAAATCTTTTACTGAAAAAGAAAGACGTTTAGGCGAGAATTTATTTGGGTATTTTGGGTACAAAATATTGGTTAATTGATTGTGTGGACATTTACTTAAGTTTTACAAAACGTTGGACAATTTCAAAATCCAAAACTTATATAGGGCTATATACTACATTAACCCATTTATTTTTATCTATAACTATGTTTTTTGTCGAATTCTTTTTCCAAAATTTTCATATTATTTTTCATCAAAATTTGCATCGACCACCACAATCATGTTTTGAAATAATCCGTTATATTATTGGTCATCGCCATTTCGGACATTGCTTACAACCACAGTTTAACAATTTTAAAAAGAAATAACATAGCTTCACATCTAAACTTATGAGAACAAGATGTTTTAATTGTTGCAAAATCTTAAACTAATGCAATTGAAATATTCTTTTTGGCTCTTACGAATGATGATATTGTATTTGTGTTGGAACGATTCAGATGTGGACAGCTGCAAAATACCTAATATACTAGTTCAACAATAGATATGGCTTTGTGTGTCCTCATTTTAAATAGTTTAATGGACAAAAAAGGTTGAGACGATATATTTTATTCAGGTCTAGACAAAAAATAGCTTACGTCCTGCTTGAAGAGTAATTTCACTAACACATTTTCTCTCGAAAACAAATTGTTTTGAACTATTTTTACGTGACGGACTATTTTTTCCGCGGGACCGGGAAGGACCCCATGACTCCTCTCTTCTATTTCCTTCTCTTCCTACGCATTTGTTTTCTCTTTCTCTCGGCATCTCTACAACATACACACACACATATATTTTATATAACACAAGAAATAAAGAAAAAGACATAGTGGTGGGATTCATTTATATTAGGGCCACGTTCACAATTTGAAATTCGTGATTAATATCATTGACATATCATGCCTTATAACCATTAGTTTCAATGTTATAGTATTCCTACTTGAACTTTTGCTGTTTGCAACTACATTATACATTAAGAATTTAACAAAATCAAGAATGTGCTATTGAACGAGCATAAATTCATTTCTCAAAATTATATCCCGTTTTCGATTTAAATATTCAATTTTTTTAACTGCTTATATATTTATACACTTCTTCTTTTAGTAACTCATATCTTTTAACCATTTCCAACTTGAAATTCAAATTTGATTTAACTTTTAAAATTAGTGTAATTATATTGTTTTCACTCCAAAACACAACACCAAATCTTACCTCAAAAATAATACTATCTTTTTTATACTTTTCAATATTATTTTATATTAATTTCATATTAACCCCTCTATTAATATGTTATGTCAACATTAATCTTATAAAGAATTTTTTTATCAGCAACACGCAAAAATATCCGCGCTTTGCTGCGAATTCTTACTTATTTTTTTATTTTGAATTGTTAAAATAATTGATAATATTCTTTTAATGAAAAAGACGACGCAATAACAAAAATCACATAAAGTCTATTATAATGTTATTTAATAATATAAGTTATGTCTTTTGTTGAATTATATCAGTGAAGTATCATATAAATAAATTTAAAGATCAAAATTAAAGTAGCTAAAATAAAAATAATAATTATATACTTTTAAAATTTTTGTTGTGTTCATTTAAAATTTTTATGAAAAGTGAATCAGAAATTCTAAAATTAATTGACATTTAATTTTCTTTTTTATATCATAGATATTGTCAAATTTAACTATATACATGATAATGTCCGGTAATAAAGTGTGTACATATCTTATTTATTATATATTAAATGTATTATTGTTTATAAAACTTTGAACATATTTATTGATATTTATACTTATATATTCATTAACAAATAAGAAATCATGTTCATAACACGAGTGCGTACCGGAAAACAAGGTGAAGTCGCATCATTTTAAGAATATGATGCACGAAGTTGTCAAGATTGGTAAGATATTATTTTTGTTGATTTATTCTAATGTAAAGATTTATTATCTTATATTTTGTTTTATTTGCATTTTGTAGTCCGTGAGATTCCGTTACCTTCACCATACGAGGTTCACAACACGTACCTCAAAGAAGAGGTAGCGGAAGAACAACAATATGTCGACGAGAAACGTGCAGTTTGGTAAGAGTCTTGTTGCACCATAATGCTCGACGGGTGGACCGAGCCAACGAGATTGAGTATTATCAACTTCATGGTGTATTTTGCCAAGAATACTGTTTTTTTAAGTTGTGAGTACATCGATAAGGCGTTTTGTGATGCGGTTAACAATGTTGGGAAGCACAACGTGATACAAGTCGTTACAGATAACGGCTCGGCGTATAAGAAGGCGGAGAAGAAATTGATGATGAAGTTCAACTTGTATTGGACGATGTTCTATTCCAACAAATGTATGCAGCTCATTGCATCAACTTGATGTTGGAAGACATCGGGAAGCGTGATACCATTTCACGCATCGTGAAGGACGCCAAACAAATAATCAAGTTTGTCTACAATCACATAATAGTCTTGTCGAAGATGAGAGAGCAAGGAGTAGAAGAGATTGTTCGTCCAGGTCCAACACGTTTTGCCACCAACTACTTAAGTTTTACTAGCAAACGAAGAAATAAGGCCGGATTGAAACAGATGTTCAGCTCGGATTGATGGGAGGTGTCCATATTCTATAATACTACGTGGGGAAAATTTGTGGAATCCAGAGTTATGTTTGAATAGGTATAGGGTTAAGAAAAATTTATCACTAACACATTAATGGCGGAATATAAAAATTTCTTTTACTAGCTAACCTAAACAAAGTGCATATACATGTTATAATTAAAACATTATTTAGAGAGCTTGAATAATAACCTTTCTTGAACCTTGATTTGGATAGATCTTGAGAAAGGTTGATCTTCTCTTCTAGCTCGATTCCTTAAAGCCTAAACGTAAACTCGAGAAATCTAAGATTTCTATTACAAGAGTCTATAGAGGTTTAGAAGGATTTGTGTGTGGGCACATTTAAACAATATGAACCAAGAAAAATTATTGGTTCATAAGCTAATTCTCTAGATCAAGTGAGGATCTAGGTGCAAAAATAAAAGAAGTATTTTGAGAGAGAGAGAGGAGAGGGTCGGCCAAAAATACAAGAGAGAGCAAGACAAAAGCTTCTTATCACATCTCTATGTGAGGCTCTATTTATAGGAGAAAGAAAATCAAGAACGGGTAATTACCCTTTCCTATTATGCATTCATGACACAATATTTGATTTTCTCTCATCTTCCTCTATCTATATGGCCGGCCACATTGATCAAGCAAGGGAGAAATTTGTTTCCTAACTTAGCTTATTTATTTCCATCTCAAGGAAATTTATTTTCTCTTTTCCTTTTGGATAATTATCCTTATAATTAAAAGGAAATAAAACTCTCATCTTTGATGCATGTTGGCCGAATTCTATAGATAGGGAAGGGGCATCTAGATGCTTCCTTTGTTCTTTTAAGACAATTTTTAAAATACCCATTGTAGAATTATTACTGCACAAATAATGAAATTAATTTTTTAATACCTCAAACGAATTTTTTGCTTGAGAAAATAATTTATATTTTCATCATATGAAAATATACAATATCTTATTTTGACACTCACATCATTTTATGTCCATGCTGACAAAAATACCCTTTAGATATTTTCCAATAAAAAGTCTAGTTCAACATTTGAACTTATTTTGACTTAGTTTCTAGTTTAACAATCCGACTCTAATGTCTTGTAATAGTGGCCTTGTGGATCCAAATGAACAAATCTTGAGCTTCTATACTCAGACTCAAAAGTTCACAAACCTTTTCCGAGTATTAACTTAATGTAAACTGACTCCATTAAAAAGTTGACACTGAAAATCTCTATGTTCAAATGAATTTATTTTCTACTCAAATTCAACTTAATTATAGTGAGCAAATCCATTGAATCTTATATATGTTTACCCTTCATGAATATCATCAACTAGATGGGACTTATAAAATTACCATTTTACCCTTCTAATTGTTATTTCCTCAACTCCTTTGTTACTTGTGAATAAGTTAGAAATAACGTATTGACGAGGAGCTAACAAGTCACACTGTTTCATCCAAATAAAGTCGCTACTTAATTTTGGATATTGCGCAGTTCATCTATTCACAATCCAAGTAATAAAGCATGAGGTGATATATATTGCATCTCAGCAATCTTGTACATGAATTCCATATCTATGAGAACTATGCAAAGTTGGTTTATAACATCTTCATAACTTAATATCTCACCAATTGGCCTAGTCTAGATCACGTAATGGACCTAAAATTTGACTTTCTAAAATGAGAGTATTAATGTTATGAAATGACATGTCTCATTTCAGAATTTAGGTAAGCATTATGATGTAATTCATACATAGTGACCTTGAGACAAAGAGGTTAAATGGTTTTGTTCTTCCATTGTCTCTAAAGGTACACTGGTCAATTCAGTATCTTCGGAACATACACTGGAAGAACTATACACTTCCTAACTCTCTATGTCTCGTAACCAGATACCATAGATTCTTCCAACAATCATACTGGGATCAATAGTCCGTTGATCATTATATT
This sequence comes from Urtica urens, assembly GCA_958296335.1. NCBI lineage: Eukaryota > Viridiplantae > Streptophyta > Magnoliopsida > Rosales > Urticaceae > Urtica > Urtica urens. Next base: position 7,707,720 of record OY282525.1, read on the forward strand.
GTGAATATATTGTTCTAGTCAAACCATGAAGAGTTTGTTCATGCAAATCTACATTTATCTCTTCATACATTGTTAGGTTTTATTAAGGACTATAAGTCTATTGAATATCATAAATCTTCAATTAAACTAAAAAGGAATGAATGAAAGTTTCAACTTTTATTAATTTAATCAAAAAATTTTAATAAGGACTTTATAAAGATTTATATATTACATCAATATGTAAATAAACAATCTTCTTGTGGGCATCTCTGCCAACAAGTTATTGATTAGAAATATTGGTTACATCTTGATAGAGTTTGTAAGGTAAGTTTTTTGGTATAAATAGTTTGGAATTTAATATGATAGTAAGATTTATTTGTTTCAGGTATTCGAGCCCATGTGCGCTGCTCTAAGTTTCGTGGATATTGAGGTTGTACCGACTTTAGGTTTGTTGTATCACGTATTCAACTTGAAGTTGGAAAATTTGGAGAAGATTTCGAACAAGCTGTGTTTAGTTGACATCGTGACCAAACGGTGGGAGAGACAACTTTGTCTTCCCCTACATCAAGCCAGCTATTACCTTAATCCAAAATTTCAATACAACATGGACATTAGAATGAAACCAAAGCATTTAACTCTCATGACATCCATGTTTGGAGTCTCTCACCCACACGATAATTGTTTTTCCCTAGGCAATGAGGTATGACATTCTATTGTTATGTACGTATATTATATACTACTAATTTTATCTTATATTGAAACATTTTTTTTTCATTATTGTGTTCTATGAACATATTAATAATTTACAAAAAATAAAACAAATAACATACTATAAAACATTCAATAACAAATTTAAACTAGAAGTATAATAAACTAGTTTAAACAATATATACAAATTTTCAAACTTGTCAAAAATTTGATTTCGAGTATACTAAATATAAAATCTTTAAAAAAAATTAATCTATTTATATAGCACATTTAACAGTTGGAAAATAAACACAAAATTAATTTTAGAGGTCGCACCAAAAAATTAAATATGTCTAAACTCTAGTCTTTGCAAAACAATTATTCAAGTAAATTGTAAAAATCATTTTCGTACAATGATTTTAAATGACATGTACATGCTTATAATTTGACCTATACTCTGATAGCATTTGTTGGAATAGGTCTAGAGTTAAGAAAAAATTATCATTAACACACTATTGGCAGAATATAAAAATTTCTTTACTAGTAAAACAATTTTACGAACCTAGGCAAAGTGCATGAACATGTTTATATTTAAAACATTATTATTTACTTGATTACTAACCTTTCTCTTGTAGCTTGATATTGGATGAGTCTTGGGAAATGTAGATCGTCTTTTGCTCGTTACCTTCACACCTAAACGTGAACTTGAGAAAGCTAAGGTTCCTATTAATTGAGTTTATAGATGATTTGAAGGATTTTTGTGTGGGCACAATTAAACACGATAACTCAAGAACAAGTCTATGAGATAAAGAGTTAATTTAAACCTAAGTCTAATGGGGACTTAGTTGCCAAAATAAAATATATATTTTAGAGAGAGAGGGAGAGAAAAGGGTCGGCCAAAACAAGGGAAATAAGAGCAAACACTTATTTTCACATCTCTATGTGAGGCTCTATTTATAGGAGAAAGAAATACAAGAAAGGGTAATTACCTTTTCCTATTGTGCATTCATGACACAATATTTGATTTCATCTCCTCTTCCTCTATGCATATGGCCGGCCATTCTATGGCAGTAGTGAGGGAAATTTGTTTCCTCACTTAACACATTTGTTTCCTTCTCAAAGAAATTCATTTCCTCTTTTCTTTTGGGCAATTACCAATATGTAATAATGCATAAAATAATAAGAGATATTATTTCCTTCTCTTTAATGATGTTGGCCGAAATTCTACCTAGAGGGAGCTTCTAGATTCTTCCTTATTTATTTTAAAACAATTCTTAAAATACCCATTGTATAATTAATATTGCACAAATAATGAAATTAATTTCATAATGCCTCAAACGACTTCTCGGCTTTAGAAACTAAGTTATAATTCAATCATATGAAAATTTTCAAAATCTTATTTTAACATTCACATCATTTTATGTCCATGTGGAGAAAAATACCATTTAGACATTTTCCAAGAAAACGTCTAGTTCAACACTTGAACTTATTTGACTTAACTTCTAGTTTAACAATTCGACTCTAATGACCTGTAATAGTGACCTTATGGATTCAAATGAACAAAGCTTGAGGTACTATACTCCGACACAAAAGTTCACAAATTTTTCTAAGTATTATCTTAATGTCAACTGACTCCACTAAAGAGTTAACACTGAGAATCTCTCGGTTCAAATGAATTTATTTTCTACTCAAATTCAACGTAATTATATTGAGTGGATCCATTGAATGTTTTATATGATTACCCTTCATGAATATCATCAACTAGATGAGATTTATAAAATTAGCATTTTACCATTTTAGTTGTTATTTCCTCAACTCATTTGTTACTTGTAAATAAGTTAGAAACAATGTATTGACAAGGAGCTAACAAGTCACATTGTATCATTCAAACAAAGTTGCTACTTAATTTTGGATACCGGTTCATTTATTCACAATCCAAATAAAAAAGCATGAGGTGATATACATTGCATTTTAGCAATCGTGTACATGAATTCCATATCTATAAGTACTTCACAAAATACACTCATGTCAACTTCAGAACCCAATACATCACCAATAGAGCGCATCTAGTTCACAAACTTGGAACTAGAGTGTAGCTTTCTCAAATGAATATATTAAAGTCATGAAATGACATGTCTCATTTAAGGATTAAGGTAAGCACGAAGCAATTCATACATAGTGACCTTGAGATAAAAAAGCTTAAATGATTTGTTCTTACATTGTCTCTAAAGGTGCATTGGTCAATTTAGTATCTTCAGAAGATACACTGGAAGAACTATAGAGTTCCTACTCTCAATGCCTCGTTACCAGACATCATAGATTCTTCATACAATCATACTAGGATCAATTATTTGTTGATCTTTAGATTGTGAATATTTCGTTTTAACCAAACCATGAAGAGTTTGTTCACGCAAATCTACATTCGTCTCTTTATATATTGTTAGGTTTAATTTAGGACTATAAGACTATTGAATATCATAAATCTGCAAACAAACGAAAAAAGACTGAATAAATGTTTCAACTTTTATTAATTCAATCAGTAAATTACAATAAGGACTTGTGAAAAACTTATATTACATCAATATGTAAATAAATAATTTTCTTGTGGGCATCTCTGCCAACAAACTCTCACTTGACTCAAATAAGATGAGAGTAGTCCTTCATACCTAATTCGTCTCGATGTTGGTCGAAGGCCTTATAAGATGGGCCCTTGGTGAATGGATCTGCAAGGTTGTCCACCGTTGAGATCTTCTTCGCCTCTACGTATCCGCGTTGCACGATCTCTCTAATCCAATGGTATTTCCTCTCAATATGCTTAGAGAGCTTATGACTTATAGGTTCCTTTGAGTTAGCAACATCCCTACTATTACCCCAATAAAATGTCATGGGCTCGTCGTTATTTGGAACGACTTCCAAATACTTAAGGAATTTTCTAACCCATACAGCATCTTTGGATGCTTCACAAGCAGCAACATATTCTGCTTTCATGGTGGTGTCAGCAATGCAAGATTGTTTGATACTCCTCTAAACAACAGATCCACCATTCGGGATGAACACATATCCTGAAGTGGATTTCCTAGAATCCTTATCCGCCTGAAAGTCGGAATCGGTATACCCCGTCATAGTCAGTTAAGTACCTGAATATGTAAGCATCATGTTCTCATTGCTCCGGTCCAGGATTTGATTGGAAACGGTTAACTACGCCAACGGTGAAACATATGTCTGGTCTAGTGGACAACATAGCATACATGAGACTTCCTACGGTCGAACCATTGGGAATATTTCTCATGTCCTCAATCTCTTGTGCATTCTTGGGAGACTGGTCCTTAGAGAGTGAGACTCCATGTTTAGAGGGGGTTTAGCCCTTCTTAGAGTCTTGCATAGCGAAGCGATCCATCAACTTATCTATATAAGATTCTTGGGAAAGCGACAAGGTCCGGTTCATTCAATCTCGAAAGATCTGAATCCCCAGAATGTACACAGCATCCCCTAGATCCTTCATATCTGACTACTTAGTTAACCAGATCTTAACCTCAGATAATTTACACACATCATTACCAATGAGTAATATATCATCGACACACAATACCAGAAACACAACCTTGCCATCGTGTATCAACTTATAAACAGAAGGTTCATCTATTGAATTTTCAAAACCGAAGCTTTTTATCGTTTCATCGAATCTAATATTCGATGATCTAGATGCTTGCTTTAATCAATAAATGGATTTAAGAAACTCACAAACCTTGGTCTCTTGACAACCTTTTACAAATACGTCTTGTTGAGCCATGAAAATGCTCTCGTCAAAATTGCAATTTAAAAAGGCAGTCTTAACATCCATTTTCCAGATCTCGTAATCGAGAGTGGCATCTATGGATAGAAGTATGCGGATGGATTTAAGCATTGCGAAATGCTAGAAGGTTTCTTCATAATCGACACCTTCTCTTTTGGTGTAACCCTTAGCCACTAGTCGCGCTTTGAACGTCTCGACATTCCCATCCGGACCCCTTTTCTTCTTCCACTTACACCCTACGGGTTTAACCTCTTCACGTAGGTCTACAAGTTTCCAAACTTTGTTGACATGCACCAAATGCATCTCAAATTTCATGGAGTCTAGAGAAAGGTTTGATTCAGAACCGGTCATTGCTTGGCTGTAGGAAACAGGGTCATCCATGTCAGAGACGGCTACGAGAGTATCGCCATAAGACATGTACATGTCGGGCTACGAGCATTAGTGCTGGCAAACGTTTTATCGTCCTCATGACTATAGAATGTGAAACCTTTGGTTTCCTTTGGATATCCAACGAACACACATAATTCTTACCTACTAGCCAACTTGCTAAGCACATGTGCAGGCCAACCCCAAATTTTTATGTGGCTTAAACTAACTTTACGCCCAATCCATCGTAAGGAGTACCAGGTACCGTTTTAGACAAACTTTGTTCAGAATGTTTGCTGCATTTTTTAGGGCATATCCCCAAAATTAATTAGGGAGTGATGAGTAACTCATCATTGATCTAACCATATCCATCAGAGTTCGGTTCCTTCTCTCTGACTCTCCATTCCGTTGAGGTGTTCTTGGTACTGTAAGCTGAGAAGCGATACCTTCTTCTTTAAAAAAGTAATCGAACTCTTCCGACAAGTACTCACCACCTCGATCAGATCGAAGGGTTTTGATTTGTTTGCCAGTTTACTTTTCAACTAAAGCCCAAAAAACCTTAAATATGTTAAAGGTCTCGGATTTTTGTTTGAGCAAATAGACAAATCCATATCTTGAGTAATCATCGGTAAATGTAACGAAGCATTTGTATCCTCCTTATTCTTGAATTATGAGCGGACCACATACATCATAATGTACAAGTTCTAACAACTCAGTGGCTCTTTAACCTTTATCGGAGAAAGGTCGCTTGGTCATTTTTCCTTCTATACAGGATTCACAAGTGTACAGTGAACTTATTGTAGAGGTTTTGTGTGGACCGCCCCTCAAAAGTCTCTTAATCCTATCTAGACTAATATGACCAAGCCTTAAGTGCCAAAGATATGTTGATTTTATTAGATCAGAGGAATCATTAGTTTTGATCCTCTTTGGTTCCTTAACTAGATCATTATCTATTTCAGTGTCTAACAGCAAAGGTTGTGTAAGATAAAGATAGTATAAATCATTCTTCATACAACTATCGGTGACAAATGGATTGGAGAAAGAAATTCGAATTCCATTATCAATAAATGTTGAATAATAATTATGCTCAACAATTTAAATTATAGATATTAAGCTTTTCCAAAAGGAAGGAACAAAATACACATGATTCAAATTTAAATTTATGTCTTCAAAAGACAATGTCAAGGATCCCACAGCCTTAGCAGACACGAAGCTCTCATCACCCCACTTGAAACAGATGTCGCCGTCATCTAAACTTTTGCTTTTCCTGAACCCATTCGAAGAACAACACATATGGTTAGTAGCGGTAGAGTCAAGAATCCACGATGATACATTACCAGCTAATAAACAAGCTTCAGTAATCAGTACAATACCTTTCTCTTTAGTCTTGAGGCAGGCAGAGTCCCTCGGCGGTGTGAATCTCCTTCATTAGCTTGGTAATAGTGTACCCTAGCTTATTGATGGATTAGTTCATCTCGAAAGTATCAAAATATTAAGGGAGAGTTTCCAATATCATATCTATTTTGGTTTCTCCATCAATCTCAGATCCAAGGATTTCCATATCATTGAGATAACATATGATCAGCATCATGTGTTCTCTACTAGGAGTCCTAGCTTTCATACGACAGTTCACAAACTGTCGAACCGCTTGTTCTCTAGTCTGACGCCTTTGCTCTCCAAACATCTCATGGAGATTGAAGAACATGTTATAGGCCGAATGAATATCAAGGTGTTTTTGTTGCAACACATTGTTCATTGATGCTAGAATATCGCACCTCGCAATCTCATCGGATCAGATCCAGGCCACTAGGGCGTCCTTTTCCTCTTGAGTCGAATCATTATTCGTTTCAAGAAGACATGGGGTGGTGAGTACCTATTTGTGCTTGTCCATAGTAAGGACGATGTCTAAGTTACATTTCTAATCTACGTAGATTTTCCGTTACAGTTTATTCGAGGAAAGGTTTATTGAGAAAGTGTTTAGAGACATGTTGCTGATTGTTGAAACAATTTATGATTAGTCTTTTGTTTAGGATAATATTGAACAGAATAAATTCAAAGGTGTTATGAACAAAATGAAACTTTACTCCTTCGAGGGAAGACCGCAAAGAGTCGCATTTCATAAGTAAATGATATATCATTAATGCATAGTCATGATGTCAATACATCAATGTTTTGACTAGACACCTTATAAAGAAGTTTGATAACTCAAATCTTTTCGCAAGGCCTCTAGGAAGGATTACTAGAGATTGAGTCTAAATATGTAACCAACCACTTAGTTCACGAAGATATACTTTAAAAAAAAATCCACCAAGGGGAGGCCTTGTCTCATCGTTTAACTTTTGAACGTATCCCTACAAGCAATGTTAAGGGCAATGCACCGTTTAGTACTCTCATTAAAGAGAGGGTCACGAGGCTGACTCTTAGTCTAGGAACATATGCACTTAACATTAATGTTGGGGATCGTGAGTTGCAAACAATAAGTACAACCCTCTCGATTAGTTTCTTCATCTTCATGACATCTTCCTTCAAGGAATCTTCATGTTGGTTGAGTGTGTGAACATCGATAAGCCATAGTTGCATCAAGAAGATGGGAAGAAGCTAGAAGTCGCAAATCCATATTCAAAATCCTGGACTCGCGGACTGTCGTACACCTCGGACTTAAAACGTTATAAATGACACATCCGGTATCACTAGTACAAAAATATCCTTTAGATACGACATTTTGTCGCATCTAAAGGCCAAAATTCGCAACTAAAAGTAAATTTAGATGCGATATCGGAAGCGACTGTGTCGCATCCGTATAGTCGTAGTTAAAACCTTTGGATGCGACTAGTCGCATCTAATGCTCTCCACCATCAGACACAACAATTTTGACGCGACTACTTGCATCTAAATTTCGCAAAAACAAAACCTTAAATTTGGCGGTAAACGACATTTAGATACGACTATGTCATCCAAAAGTCTGCGCGCCAAAAGTATCATATGCGACTAGTCGTATCTAAACGTGTACCAGCGTAAAATAAAACAAAACAAAAAAAATTATCCCTCGGCTATTAGAGTCCAATACTCTTCCGCCAAGTTATTGGAAACATATTTTAACTTTAACATATTTTAACCAAACAATGAAGAGTTTGTTCATCCAAATCTACATTTGTCTCTTCATACATTGTTAGGTTTGATTAAGTACTATAAGACTATTGAATATCATAAATCTTCAAACAAACGATAAAGGAATGAATGAACGTTTCAACTTTTATTAATTTAATCAGCAAAATTACAATAAAGACTTATGAATGATTTATATTACATCAATATGTAAATAATTAATCTTCATATGGGCATCTTTGCCAACAGAGAGGAGGTACACGACGATATTATGCTTGACCCTATTTGACCGGCTCACCTTGACGACGACTCTTAGCGACCCAACTCGCAAATAGCTTTGCAAGCTCGATCGAAAGACATTGATGTGAACTAGATTCTTAGTGAAGAGGTGGGTCCTTCTTCCTCTAATGATGACGATGATCGAGCCGACGTCGGTGGTGGCGGTGGTTATGGTGGGGGTGTTGTTACTGGTGATGTTGGTGCGGGTGGTAAATCCTGGTCCATCTTATGATCCGTGGAGTATGAAATTATGCTATAAAGCAACACAAGATCAAGACCACGGACCATGAAAAAGGTTCTTTTTCATTATCATTAGTGTATGACATTATTTCTTATATACATTGAAATGAATTTTAGGACCACAAATGACTTCTTCGACTTTGATACGAAGGAGTACAATAGGGATAGAGAAGCGGCGCATAATTATAACATTGACTCTATGTCTACGAAATTCGGATCAATGTCATTTGGTCAAATTCCCACTCAATCATAAGAGACTCAAGGTTCGTACCCACGTCCTTACCCATATCTGTATCCATATCTCGTTGCCATCGTTGTGCTCGTCGTTGAAGTTCAATGAGCAATACACAAGTTTCCGATCATTTTCAATGTCGTTGAGGGTGATCAATCGAACTACAACAACCATGTGATCAACTACACATCCTCTTATGCGAGCTACATGACGTGGTTCGACTACTGCGACCTACACACACAATCAGGAGGATTCTATCAACCACAGTGTCACTCTAGTTATCGAACTCTTTAATGTTTGTATGAACCTTAAAATGTCTAAAATTTGTGTATGCTTGAATTTGACGATTACTTATGTATATTTGATGAATTTGACGACACTATAATCCTTGCTTATATGTATGTTTTTTCATGTTTTAAAGTTACTATCTTGCAACATTATTCGCGTCCCAATTTTCGTAATTTAAAGCAATTTTCGTCGACCACCACAATTTCTCCTGCAATTTTTATTTGAAATTTTCACATTATTTCTGCCATTTTGTATTTTTAAGTCGTCGGCACGTTATCGGCCGCCGCAATTTCGATCCTTGAGTTAGAGCAACTCAAAGTACAAGATGTTGAAATCACATAAATTTTTGTGTAAGTTTATCCCCAAATTATTTCCAACTCCAAACCACAAAAAAATTAAAGTGAAAAGTATTATTTATCATTATTATATTATTAAAATTATACCATCTCTTTATTAATTAATATTTCAAGAAATAATTATGATGCTTATATTTTTTAGCAAAAAAATGGCTCTATAACCACTTAATACTTGGTCAACTTGTATATACACAATGTATTAGAAATAAGTGGTAAATAGCCATTATAATTTATTTACAGTTGTTTACAGTATAATTTTCGTCTAACATACCTTTGATAATTCGATTAAATTTCTAATATGATTTTAAATTTTGGTTTTCGAATTTGTAATTGAAATTTAAATTTCGAACGTGGGTGTAGTAATTTGAGTGAATTATATATCATTTATTTTCTTAATTAGTTATGATCCTATATTAATGGAAACTATTAATCTACACATAATTACACCATATTTTCTTATATTCAGTTACAGATTTTTGTTTCTCTCTCATATGACCATGCAAACATATGTAAACAAAACAAATATCTCGAATTACTAAATTTGATCAGAAAAAAAAACCCAATTAGACATCCATGAATTTTTTACATGATGATAGTTTTTCACTACACGAATAAGATATGTACGGTTATTTAGATATGTTTATATTCATGTATAATTTATGTCGTATTTACATTATGTTAACACTGCATTGATATTTTGGATGGTCATGTTCATTTACCCGGTTACAATTATGATCTTGTTTATTTACCCGATTTTATTTACATTTTTTCATTCAAATTTTTTGAACGCCTCTGTTTTTTTCGTCATGTTTATTTACCTGGTTAAAAAATTTATATTCTTGTATATTTACATGATTTCATTTACATTTTTTTACAGTCAAACTTTTTGAACGCCACCGTTTACAATCCCCAGATCTCATATAATTTTCCAGAATGAATTGTTTCATCATGAAAGTTTTTCACTCCATAAATCATATATGTGTTATTATGTAAATGTGTTTACACCATTTTTTGTTAAGTATTATTTACAGTTCATTAATTGATTATGATTACGTTTGTGTTTGTTTTTAATTTATCCGTCTTTCATTTATATAATTTTACCGTAAATTGTTTAAGCTCCATTGTTCACAGCGCCCTGGAAGTTGAAGTTCATGACAACGATAACAAATAGCCATTTTAAGGATTTGGGGAATGACCTTACGTTCCTGTAAATGCATAGTAAATACCCACCATTTTGTATACGTGATAGCCATTTACAGGACATGTATCTTTTGGATTGTTGTTATTAATTTTTGCAATTTTAGTTTCAGATTCAAATTTTAATTTCGTGTTAATTCGAAATTTGATTTTGAAAATTAATTCTTAATGTATTTGGTCTTGTGATTTAAAATGAAGTCATTGTTTAGACCCTATATTTTGGGAAACATTTTATTTACAACTTATTCGTATTAAATTGCAGCATATAATGAACTGTAAACGAACATTAAATAATATTTGGTATACGAACCGTAAACGAACTGTATAATATTCGATATTTAAATAATCAATGTATGTAAAACATGTTCATGTGTTAATTAAAACCATATTTTCGACGGTACAAACAGTTAATTACATCATCCATTTACTCGTGTAATTGATTGTTAATTGATTTTATTTATTACTTGTTAATGAGCGGAATAAAACAGGTGGAAATTTATTTTGGGTAATTTCGTCTTAAAATTGTTGTAAACGAATTTCATTGACTATTTCCGACTTATTTACATAACCTTGGTTAAAATCAAATTAACCATAGATTAGCTAGATATATACAAAAATTACTCATTTTTAGTGAAGTGATTAAAATTATTTATGACTTACTAGCACTTAATAAAAATAAAAAAATTGAAATAAAATTGCATTACCATTACATTTAATTTTAATGTATGTTTGAGTTTGTTTTCTATGTTGTACTTGAAGTTTATTTAGTGTGTGTATGTTTTTTTAAATAGACTGGTAATGGAATATAAGCATTAAAATCTTATAAAATATTTAAAAATGCTATATTAAGTCTTGCCATGTGCTATAGTGTCATACAAAATTTAGAGTGGTTCAGGCACTACATATTTGGTGTTCAATATAATATGTGATTGGAGTTTAAAACAAAATATTATAGTCTTTGAAGTGTGGTGGAGTCGAACTTCGAATAAATTTATAGCAAATATTTCAAATCTCAAACAAAATTTTGCGTGTGTTGGAATTGTTTTTAGGATGTTTAAAATATTTGTGAGGGTTTGGCGACCTTCTTGGAAGATGTTTAACTCATTCGTCTTGCAACTGCAAAGTGAGATTAACTTACATGCTAATTTATTTTTTCCAAAACCTTTCTTATAATCCCTTTCCCTACGGCATTTCCAACTTGGCACATAAACAAAGGAAACATTATTTGACACCGAAAAGTGAAGAAGGAAAACCATGAAAAGAAGAGAAAGATGACTGAACAGAAAAGAGGCTGTGCACATGGGCCTAAACGAAAGCTCGCACGGGTCCATGGGCCCACCTCTGAACATGAACTGACCTCACACCACCGGGCCCACCTTTCAGGCCTCAGCCACACAGAATCTCGTGCACGTAATTCAGGTTTTATGGTCAGCGACCAAGACGTTGACTAGTCATACTAATAATAATGCAACAGAGTCCAATAGTCAGTAATTAAGCTTAGATCGTAACAAATATAATAATTTTCTACGTGAATCGTTGTACGTTTGATATTTGAGCCCATCTAGATCAAAACTATTATTTGCTTTTCAAACAGTAATCGTTGATAATCGCAAAAAGGACAACGAAAATTAAAAATATTATGTCCCTAATTTACAGTTTCCCGATTCCGGGATTTCATCGTCACTTTAGTGCCAATTCTCAAATAACAGATAAACTCTAGAGTAATTACTCCATTGGTTTCGTAAAAAGAAGTAAGTTCGTCCTCATAAAGCTTTACTTGTTTTCTAAACAAAAACTTAAGGTATATATCTCTGAAAGAATAAGTTCCTACTCTAAATTTGTTTTGAACCAGATGGAAACTTATTTTGGTGGAAAATATTTTAATAATTCTATTGTTAACAATCTATTTTGAATATATATATATATATATATATATATATATATAAAATAAAATTGTATGATCCGAAGATAAATGCCAATGATCATAGAATATTACGGTAAATGAGATATATGTATGTGTTCGAGAAAGAGAAATATCGAAAATTGTTATTACTTGCGAATTATAAACTTAAAAGACATATTAGAATATATTGGAATCCTGTGGAGAATTTTAATAATAAAAGTGAACCGGTGATTATTTGAGTAGGATTTACTTAACGAAATTTAGTAATATTGTCGGAGTTATAATAATGAAAAATTGAATTTTAAAATATTTTTACCACATTTGGTGTTTATAAATGACGTGAAATATAAGAGTCACATGTAATCAGGGCCTGTCCGAAGTAATCGGAGGCCTTAGACCTACGAACAATTTAAGGGTCTTTTTATAACATATTTTTAATTATATTTTATATAAAAATTTTGGGCTCCTTCTAATGCGGGGTCCTCGGCCTGTGTCTAGCCCGCCTATAGCAAAGCCGGTCCTGCATGTAATAATGAACAAATATGTGCTATTTATATTATTTGTGCTAAAAGGGTTGGATTTTTAGTGGTGACCCATTTTTGTAAAGGTAGAGGGGCAAAGGCGCAGTAAATCCAAGTTTACTACACGCATGGGGCCGTTTGGTCGGTCAGCCGTGTGGAGCTTAACCGTTTGATTGGTCGCTTTGTTTTAATTCGGCAAATATAACTTTTAAGTTATGATGAGAATTAACTGTAATGCATGACTGTAACTACTTATTTAACGATCATTAATACGATTAAAGCCCAATAAAGTTGGAAGATTTTTTGTTCAAATTATTGCAATATTCTTGAGACCTTACCTATATACATCATTGAAATTGATCAGATTCTATTTTATGCTTATTTCTCTTCAAAATTGTACTCTTTTGTTTATCAGAGAAATTCTTTTGATATAAAGTTATTCTCATTGCGCTGATATATCTTAAAAAGTAATTTGCTCGTAATTTTTTGCATCCATATAAAGGCAATATTACTTTAAGAAAACTATCAAATAGTCATCGGCATTTTAGTCTTTAGTTTTTCTCTTTTTTTTTCATCAAAAGTTCTTTTTGTTGGGGTTATTAATGTATTTTATTTTCAGCCATTTTATTATTTTGTTTGAAATAGTTGATTCTATTTTCTGAAACTGTTTTCTCAATTCTATTTAGACAATATATTCTATTTTCTGAAACTGTTTGAAATAATTGAACAACTCCGTTCAATTAGATAATAGTCTAAAAATTAAAAAAAAACATGAAAAAGTTGGCTTTATAATCTCCTTAAACGTTGGTAATTTGGATAAAATCAATATTTTGTAAACATTGTAAATAATCATTATTTTAACGTGACATCTATTTACAATTATTTTTTGTCAAAATTACCATTAATATTTAGCCTAATTATAGATTAAAATTAAAATTAAAATCGAATTTGATTTCAAATTTTAAATTTTAAACGTAGGTTTTTGACTTTTCGAGCTAGGTATTAATTCAGATTATTTAGTTCCTAATTAGTTTAAATTCTATATAAATGAAAAATACTTATTTACACATAATTACACCTTATTTCATATTATTCATTTACAAATTATTACTCTCATTCATAAATTTTTGCCTCAAAATTTTCTGTAGAAATCTCAAGAACTCATCGGAAAAAACCAATTTTTTCAAGCATGAATTTCTTTCACGATTATAATTTTTCACTAAATAAATCAGGTATGTATGATTATGTAAATACATGTTATTTACGGTTCATTCACACCTGGTTACGATCTCAAAATTTGTTGTTTATTTATTCGGCTTCATTTACGTGTTTTTACAGCAAATTGATTGAGCGACACTGTTTAATCTCTTCATATTTTGTTCCATGTGTATTTTGCTTAAAAATTCTCTCAAGAACTCAAGAAACATATTGGATCTTGTATAATTTTCCAAGATTGAATTGTTTCATGATGAAAGTTTTTTACTCAATGAATCAAGTATGTGTTGTTATGTAAATGTGTTTACTTGATTTTTTTACGAATTATTTAAAATTCATTAACTGATTCTAATTACATTTTTGTTTGTTTATATATTTATTCCGCCTTCAGTTACATATTTTTACACTAAAATTGTTTAAGCGCCATTATTCACAACCTCTAGAAATTGTAGTTCATGATGACGATAGTAACAGCTACCTTAAGAATATGGGGAATGACCATATGTTTAGTAAACACACCCACCTTGTATACGTAACAGTCATTTACAAGACATGTATTTTTTTTAATTGACATTATTAATTGTTGTAATTTTAGTTCCAGATTCTAACTTTTAATTTCGTGTTAATTAAAATTTTTTTATTTTAAAAATTAAATATGAATTTATTTGGCTGTTAGATTTAAAAGAAATTCATTAGTTATTAATATTATTTAGATCTTATATTTTTTTAAACTTTTTATTTACAGCTGATTGATTTTAAATTTTGGCGTACAAACGAATTGTAAATAATATCCGGTAAACAAACTGTAAATTATATCTGGTATACAAAAAACTACGTCATATAAAAATGTTCAGCATGTTAATAAAAATGAGATTTTCAACAATACAAAAATCAGTTTAGAATAATTTATTTTTGTCGAATTGTTATGCTCAAGTGGAGATTGATTGCATGTCTTGGAAGTGGTGTAAACTTAGTAACTATGCTTTACAGTTTTATTTAAATTTTGATTTTATAGATATATCCAACATATGGGGCTTAGAATTCAAATCTTAGGTTATTTTTAAAATTAATTTATCAAATGTCTCTCTTATATATATATATATATGTGTGTATGTATGTATAAGTGTGACAACATTAAACCACTTTTACCTTTTTCTCACACACCCTCAAATAAACAAGTGTTCCCACCACCACCACCACCGTTGTCATCACATCCTAAAGCTAGCTCGTTTCTCTCTCCTTTTCCATAGTTCGAGAAATACAAATGTATAGAGCGGTTTACCTAGAGAGAGACACACTTATATGAATTTATAGTTAGCTAGGGTTAAACCAAGTGGGAAAACATGGGAGGTGTAGCTCCGGCAAATCCAGTAATGGTCGGGTTGAATAGTGAGAACAGCAGTGCAGAAAAAGAAGATTATTGGAGGCACGTTGATAACTCGGTCAACGCAGTGTCGTTTGGGTTCGTAGCCACGGCCATCCTCATATCAATGTTCCTTCTAATGGCTATATTTGAGAAGTTTCTCAGGTCAAGATCTCCTTCTTCGTCTTCTAATAATAGTAATAATGCTCACCGAAACAGCGCAAATCGCTTAGACCTAGAACAGCAACAACAACAACAGCAAATAGTGTATGGTCATGGCAAACTTGATTATCCTTCTCCCAAAGTAAGCTCTCTTTGAATCTCATGCATATCCTTTCATTGATTTTTTGTACTGCAATGAGTAGGTGAATAATAATTCATGAGACATGAATGATCGTGACGGTTCTTTTACTAAAGTCACGGGTAATTTTGCTCAAGTTTCGCTCTATATCCACTTTTACATGAGTGGATAGTAAGAGTTGATTTGGTAAAATAAAGAACTTCTCTTTAGTTTAGTCATTATCTTCCTAAAGTATTATTATTATTCGCAACTTGGAAAACCATTTGCTAGAGATGTAGTTCGTTTCGTTTTCAATATATATTTTTTTTCCTTTTTTTCGTTTTTGCTACATTACTAAAAAAGACAGAATAAAAAAGATTATGAGTCAAAAGGTTGATAAAGACCTATCATTATATACTTGTCCATCTCATGCACTACTGGTTTTCTAGGCAACTCGGCAAATCTTAATAACACCAAAAATAAATTTATCGAATACTATTTTTGGCCCAGGCCATTCATATAGCTTCTAAATTACTCTTATAGATGGTTTACATCCTTTGTATTTAAACCTAAATTTTTGTATATACAAAGTTGACACGGTTGTTTTCTTATCAACCAGATCTTAAACATTCTCTGTATTTTGTTTTGTTGTCCTATTATTTTCTTCTTTTTTCGTATCTTTTAGGCAACCATTGATGCAACTAAACTACATTATTTGCTCATATCCTAATATTAAAAAATAATGACTCTACTTATATATATATATATATTATATAATTTACCATCCCTATAAAATCAACAGTGGGTCGCATTAGGCAAAGTATAGGTATTATTATATCAGCCGGCACTTTAACGCAACCTAATTTGATTTTTAAGATCTCCATATCATATAAATCTTGATATTATATACTCACACCATGTAAACTCAGTACAACTATGTTTGTCTTTTCTCTCGTATATATATATACATATATATATATATATTTGTGGGCTATATCTAAATGTGTATATACATAACGTATGATCATTCTAAAAGATAAACATAAGTTCGATATCTCTGTCTTTTTTTAATGGACAAGGGAAATGCAGTATACATTACTCAAACTTAATTTTATTTACGTAGTACGTTGTTGGTTGAATATTATATTTTTTTATGGTCTATATTTATCATTTCTCAGATCCATATAGTGTTTTTCCAGTGATTTTTTTTTGTTTACTATAGTCTATAAGGTTGGCTAGTAAAGAACCTCATCATCATATGGCTTCGTTCAAGTCCTACACAATATTCCAACCATGATTTACGCTAAGCTTATCCACATAGAATATTTATTGAATATGCGGTGCTCATTATTTTGGCATAGGCAATCCACGGACTAACTTATTATGAGTTTTTCTTCCTTTCATAGAAGAAACAGAAAATAATAATGACAACAAAAGAAATAGCTAGCAGTCAGTGTGGAACAACACTTCATCCAAAATATGTATATACATATACATATATGGTTAGTTAATTTCTTGTTGACATTAAGTTGTATTTTAAAAAAACTGGGATTTTCTATACAATTTTTTTCGGGCTCGTAAGTCCCAATTTTGACAGAATTATCGTCGAAACTAAATCAATAATTAAAATCGTATGTGTGTGTCATCCCAAGGTTTGTCTTGAATCATTGAACACGCCTAATTTCATGTAAGGACAAAATAGCTTGTGTTGTGATATAGAAGCGATTGACCATTTACAAAACTTACTAGCACATGCTTAGATGACCAATACGTGACAAAAGAAGTAACTAAAAACAATATTTATATACAATTGCTACATTATGTTCCCTGCACATAACGTACTCCACATGTGATTGTTTTCCCCTTTTTCAGTTTTCTCCCCCCTTTTTTGAACTGTTGTTATTAGCAGTAAATGGCCCAAAACCAACTGATTTGTCTCTTCTTAAGAAAAAAAAAGATTCACACTTTATATTTGCTTGCAAAATGCCACAACAAATTTACTGTATAAAACGTCCCATTTAAGAAATAACCCTTGATTTATGGGATGAGTCCGGAGATTTGATGACAAAAAAATCAAATCAATGTTTAATTAAAACTGTTATATGCAAAAAAATATTACACTATGTGTTTCGATCTACTGTTGTGACAGCGGTTTCTAAACTCCTCTACTTTTTCCGGTGGAAAAAAGAAAATAATAATTATGTTCACCATCACATCACCAGAGACTTTTCATTATATTATGAACAAGCTTGCATGCTTCAAAAGTGACTTGATACGGTCCTTGCTCTTTGATATTTTAGTGACTGTACCATGTTCTTTCTTCAAAAGAATATTTTTTCACATGCTATGTTGTTCTAAGCCTATAACTTTCCCACGTCGGAAATCTCTCTCTCTCTCTCTCTCTCTCTCTCTCTCTCTCTCTCTCTCTCGTTTTGCTGGAAAACCTCTTAGTTAGAGAGTTAAATCACCATGTCTAGGTTAATTCAGATATAAATAGCAATTTTTTTAGGTTGGGCATTATTAACCATACAAGATCTAATATAAATAGCATTCTGTGTTGAATTAAATTAGATTTATGGGTTATTAGTAATTCATTATCTTACAAGTATGTGTCGTCTAGATATACGTGTAATCCTATTAATCTGAAATAAGGGGGTTGCAAAAGAAAATAGTCCATTCTTCCTTTTCCCCACATATATTATTTTCAGATCAAGCTAATTTATGATCATCTACTTAAATTTAGGGGTTTAAAAAATTAGGAAAGCTTGAATCCTACTTTTCATAATGCACTAATTTATTAGTTTAAGCTGCAATCCTATACGTGATTCATTTTATTAAACAATATCTAACTTGTATTTATCTGTCTAGTACCGGATTGTATATAATATTCTTTTAGAAAGTGCTATAATTCTTGTGTAAAAGAAATTTATGAGTAATTAAAGGATATCATGAACAGATGAAAGTCTACGCAAAAGAAGTATCGGTTTTGATGCCCGGAGAGGAAACCCCAACATTCATCGCTCATCCTGCGCCGCAACCGTGCTCTAGAGAGGACATGTCAAAGCCTTTTCAGCAACAACACACTACAATGCCACAATGTTTAGTAGTATAGAATTCTCAGTAACAAAATATTGTTTAGTTTTGATTTCTCGTTTGCTTTGAAACCCAATTGATAAAGAGCATAATGAAAAGAAAACCCTACGTACGTGCACCAGTTTGATTGTACGTAGTAGCTTAGCTTATTCGCGTGCGCCATAAAAGGGTTCAGTCTCTTTTTTCTGTGTGTGAATACCTACTTTTGCTGTGGCTTTGTCTTGTTATTCGCAGTCTTGTGTGTCATAGGAGATGAAAGGCGAACTCAGCCCACATTTTAAAAATGGGCCATCGGCATATGTGATCAATGTCACACGATCGACCGAGAACGCGCACTCCTACGGACTAGCCCATTTCATGAAAAAGTGCAACTTCGATTAGAAAATCACCCACTACATTTCGTTTCTCACCGTACGTAAACATGTGCGATATTTTCAATAGTAGAGTAGATTTTGAGGTTTATTTACTAATGTTTTTTTATAAAAAAATAATAGGACCTCGTCAGTAGATAAAGTACTTTTTCTCATGTTTATACATACTTTAGCAAATAAACATAATTTTTTTTAATTTTATAATTAATTAACTTATTTAAATTATTAACTTACTTTATTAATTATTTTTCTCTTTACATCCTAACTATACTTTATCTTCGTAAAAAATCAATATTTTTCTTATTTATATCATGTGCGATATTTTCAATAGTAGAGTAAATTTTGAGGTTTATTTACTAATGTTTTTTTATAAAAAAATAATAGGACCTCGTCTGTAGATAAAGTACTTTTTCTCATGTTTATACATACTTTAGCAAATAAACATATTTTTTTTAATTTTATAATTAATTAACTTATTTAAATTATTAACTTACTTTACTAATTATTTTTCTCTTTACATCCTAACTACACTTTATCTTCGTAAAAAATCAATATTTTTCTTATTTATATCATGTGCGATATTTTCAATAGTAGAGTAAATTTTGAGGTTTATTTACTAATGTTTTTTTATAACAAAATAATAGGACCTCGTCAGTAGATAAAGCACTTTTCCTCATGTTTATACATACTTTAGCAAATAAACATATTTTTTTTAATTTTATAATTCATTAACTTATTTAAATTATTAACTTACTTTACTAATTATTTTTCTCTTTACATCCTAACTACACTTTATCTTCGTAAAAAATCAATATTTTTCTTATTTATATCATGTGCGATATTTTCAATAGTAGAGTAGATTTTGAGGTTTATTTACTAATGTTTTTTTATAAAAAAATAATAGGACCTCGTCAGTAGATAAAGTACTTTTTCTCATGTTTATACATACTTTAGCAAATAAACATATTTTTTTTTAATTTTATAATTAATCAACTTATTTAAACTATTAACTTACTTTACTAATTATTTTTCTCTTTACATCCTAACTACACTTTATCTTCGTAAAAAATGGCGCCGCTCATACATGCTTGAGGAACTCATAAAACGTTTGAATCGTGAACCGACAAGTGAGTAACATACAACACCTCTGAAACCTACAGAAACACTCGATCATTTGTAGACCAAAAGTAAATCACGACGTCCTACCAATTGTCAACAAAGATGTTCACATATTACGACCAAAGCCTCTCCATCCACCCTTCTCGCACCCAAAAAAGAATTGTCAACCATCTTCAACCACCGTAAAAAAACTTTGAAATTAGAAATTTAAATTTAGATTTAAATTCGAATAGTATCTCTCACATTTTCCTTGTTTTTTTCCAACTAGAAACTTCTCGATTTTTTCGACTATCTCAATTTTCATCTTTGAATTTTTTTATTTTTTCATTTCTCTGCTTCCCGAAAAAAAACTTAATTGTCATAGAATTTAGAGGTCTTCATGACAATCTAATCACAAAGTTTATCAACGTTTTCATGATAAAGTTGTCACAAAATGTGTCGATTTCGTGACAATTTAGTCACAAGATATTGAGTTTTGTGACCAAAAGATGTCACAAACTTAGGAATTGCGTGATGTATTTGTTGGCAGAGATGCCCACAAGATAATTATTTATTTATATGCTGATTAAATTAATAAAAGTTGAAACGTTCATTCATTCCTTTTTCGTTTGTTTGAAGATTTATGATATTGAATAGTCTTATAGTCCTTAATCAAACTTAACAATATATGAAGAGACAAATGTAGATTTGCGTGAACAAACTCTTCATGGTTTGGTTAAAATGAAATATTAACAATCTAAAGATCAACGGATTGTTTATCCTAGTATGATTGTTGGAAGAATCTATGATGTCTGGTTACGAGGCATAGAGAGTTAGGAACTCTATACTTCTTCCAGTGTATCTTCCGAAGATACTGAATTGACAAGTGCACCTTTAGAGACAATGTAAGAACAAACTATTTAAACTCTTATATCTCAAGGTCACTATGTATGAATTGCATCGTGCTTACATCAATCTTGAAATGAGACATGTCATTTCATGACTTCAATATATTCATTTTTGAGGAAACTACACTCTAGATCAAAGTTTGTGAACTAGATGCGCTCTATTGGTGATATATTGGGTTATGAAATTGACATGGGTATACTTTATGAAGTTCTCATAGATATGAAATTCATGTACAAGATTGCTGAAATGCAATGTATATCACATCATGCTTTATTACTTGGATTGTGAATAAATGAACCACGCGGTATCCAAATTTAAGTAGCAACTTTATTTGGATGAAATAAGGTGTCTTATTAGCTCCTCGTCAATAACAAATAGAGTTGAGGAAATAACATATAGAAGGGTAAAATGATAATTTTATAAATCTCAACTAGTTGATGATATTCATGAAAGATAATCATAGATAACATTCAATGGATCCGCTATAATTATGTTGAATTTGAGTAGAAAATCAATTCATTTGAACCGAGAGATTTCAGTATTAATTCTTTAGTGGAATCAGTTGACATTAAGCTAATACTCGGAAAAGTTTTGTGAACTTTTGAGTCTGAGTATTGTAGCTCAAGCTTTGTTCATTTGGATCCATAAGGTCACTATTACAGGTCATTAGAGTAAGATTGTAAAATTAGAAACTATGTCCAAATAAGTTCTAGTGTTGAACTAGACGTTTTCTCGGAAAATGTGTAAAGGGTATTTTTGTCCACATGGACATAAAATGATGTGAATGTCAAAATAAGATTTTAAATATTTTCATATGATGAAATTATAAATTAGTTTCTGAAGCCGAGAAGTCGTTTAAGGCATTATAAAATTAATTTCATTATTTGTGCAATATTAATTCTACAAAAGGAAAAGAGGAAATGCGTTTCCTTGAGAAGGAAATAAATGTGCTAAGGAAACAAATTGTTATGGCTCACTAAAATGGGCATAACCCTTTGTTCGAAACTTGAAAATTAGTGATTGTTAAACCAAATTAAAGATACGAAAGATAGCTATCTGATGCAATTTGTTTCCGCCCAATTGGATACTGGATGTGTCATTTATGACCTTTTACGTTCGATGTGTACGGCAGTCCACGAGTCCAAGATTTTGAATCCGGATTTGCGACTCCTAGCTTCTTCCCCTCTTCTTGATGCAACCGTGGCTTATCGATGTTCACGCACTCAACCACCATGAAGATTTCTTGAAGGAAGATGTCACGAAGATGAAGAAATTACTTTTAGGAGATTTTGAATCTCAAAAACTTTCAAGTGCAAAAGTGAGATTTATAAATCTCACACACTTTCATTAGGAAAAATACATTAATAGAAAGAAAGATCCGAGTATGTTCCTTGTGCCTTAGAGCATTAACACTGCTCTCCCCTCACAAATATCGATTTTAGGGCTCTTTTTTCTAGTGATTCACTTTATCTCTCTTTACTCATGAAAACGTGTTTCAAAACGTACAAGAGATGATGTGCCTATTCCAAAAACTAAGTGGG
Organism: Urtica urens; assembly: GCA_958296335.1. Classification (NCBI taxonomy): domain Eukaryota; kingdom Viridiplantae; phylum Streptophyta; class Magnoliopsida; order Rosales; family Urticaceae; genus Urtica; species Urtica urens. Next base: position 7,730,536 of record OY282525.1, read on the forward strand.
AGGGTTGTACTTCTTGTTTGCAATCCATGATCCCCAACACTAATGTTAAGTGCATATGTCGCCAGACTAAGAGTCACCCTCGTGACCCTCTCTTTAATGAGAGTACTCAAAAACGCATTTCCCTTAACATTGCTTGTAGAGCTACGTTCAAAAGTGAAACGATAAGACAAGGCCTCTCCTCGGTGGATTGTTTTCAAAGTAGATCTTTTTGAACTAAGTGGTTGGTTACACACGTAGACTGAATCTCTAGTAATCCTCCCTCGAGGCTCTGTGAAAAGATTTGAGTGATCAAACTTCTTATAAGGTGGCTAGTCAAAGCATTGATGTATTGACATCATGACTATGCATTAATGATGTGTCATTTACTTATGAAATGCGACTCTTTGTGGCCTTCCCTCGAAGGAGTAAATTTTCATTTTGTTCGTAACACCTTTGGATTTGTTTTGTTCAATATTAAACTTAAATTCCTAAACAAAAAACTAATCATAAATTGTTTCAACTGACTAATCATAAATTGTTTCAATAATCAGCAATACGTCTGTAAACACTTTCTCAATAATCCTTTCCTCGAATAAACTGGAACATAAAATCTACGTAATTTATAAACGAAACCTAGACATTGTACTTACTATGGAAAAGTACAAATGGGTACTCATCACCCCATATCTTCCTGAAATGAATAATGATTCGACTCATGAGGACAAGGATCCCCTAGTGGCCTGTATTCGATCTAACGAGATTGTGAGGTGCTATGATTTTGCATCGATGAACAATATGTTGCAACAACAACATCGTGATATTGATTCGTCCTATAACATGCTCTTCAATCTCCATGAGATGTTTGTAGGGCAAGGGCGTCAGGCTAGATAACAAGAGGTTCGACAGTTTGTGAACTGTCGTTTGAAAGCTAAGACTCCTGTTAGAGAACACCTGATGCTGATCATAAGTTATCTCAATAACATGGAAATCCTTGGATATGATATTGTTAGAGATACCAAAATATATATGATCTTGGAAACTCTCCTTGGAACTTTCGATACTTTCGACCTAAACTACTCCATCAATAAGCTAGGGTACACTATTACCGAGCTAATGAAGGAGATTCATAGCGCTGAGGGACTCTGGCATAGGAACTGTCCTGCCTGCCCAAGACAAAAGGGAAAGGTATTGTACTGAATACCGAAGCTTGTTTATTAGCTTCTAATGTATCATTGTGGATTCTTGACTCCACAGCTACTAACCAAATTTTTTGTTCCTTGATTGGGTTCAGGAAAAGCAAAAGTTTAGAGGATGGCGACTTCTGTTTCAAGTGGGGTGATGGTAGCTTTGTGTCTGCTAAGGCTGTGGGATCTGTGACATTGTCTTTTGAAGACAGAACTTTAAATTTGAATAATGTATATTTTGTTCCTTCCTTTGGGAAAAACTTAATATCTGTAGCTCAAATTGTTGAGCAGAATTATTATATAAAGTTTATTGATAACAGAATTCGAATTTCTTTTTTCTATTCATTTTTCACTGATGCATGTATGAAGAATGGTTTATACTATCGTTATCCTACACCACTTTTGCTGTTAGACACTGAAATAGATAATGATCTAGATAGGGAACCAAAGAGGATAAAACTTAATGATTCTTCTAATCTAATAAAATACACACATCTTTGGCACTTAAGACTTTGCCATATTAGTCTAGATAGGATTAAGAGAATTGTGAGGGATGGCCACTCAAAGTCTCTGCAATAGGCTAACTGCCTACTTGTGAATCATGTATAGAAGGAAAAATGACCAAGCGACCTTTCTCTGATAAAAGTCGAAGAGACACTGAGTTACTGGAACTAATACATTCAGATGTATGTGGTCTGCGCAGAATTCAGGCACGGAGAGGATACGAATACTTCGTTACCTTTACTGATGATTACTGAAGATATGGATTTGTCTATTTGTTCAAACATAAACCTGAGACCTTTAACGAATTTAAGATTTTTTGGGCTTTAGTGGAAATGCAAATTGGTAAACAGATCAAAACCCTTCGATCCGATCGAGGTGGTGAGTACTTGTCGAAAGAGTTCGATGACTTTCTCAAAGAAGAAGGTATCGCTTCTCAGCTTAAAGCACCACACACACCTCAATAGAACGGAGTATAAGATAGAAGGAATCAAACTCTGATAAAGATGGTTAGATAAATGATGAGTTACTCATCACTCCCTAATTCCTTCTGGGGATATGCCCACGAAAGTGCAGTGTACTATCTGAACCAAGTTCCATCCAAAACGGTCAATGGTACTCCTTCTGAACGAAGGACTGAGCGTAAAGTTAGTTTAACCCCCATCAAAATTTGGGGTGGCCTTGGACATGTGCTTAGGCAAAAGACTAGGAAGTTAGCTAGTAGATTAAAATTATGTGTGTTTGTCGGATATCCAAAGGAAACCAAATGTTTCACATTCTATAGTCCCGAGAACGATAAATATTTGTCAGCACTAATGCTTATTTCCTTAAAGAGGACTGGACAGGACACTCCTCGCCAGACTGGACTCCCATGCCGGACAGGATGCCTTCGCTGGAGATATCGCCGGACAAGATGCGCCAGGAACCTGCTCGCCAGACGGGACACCTTCGCCGGACAGGGATGCAGGAATTGGATACGTTTTTAAATCCAATTTATAAACAAAAATTCCAAAACAATATTAAAAAAACACCACGAGTTTAGAATCAACAATATAAAACAAGGAATATGTTGAGATCTAGAGGGTGGGCTCTCATGAACTTTCGGGAATAAATCAAGAGATCAAGGAAAACAATTTTCTTCTTTTTTCTTTTTGGGAATTTGGCCGAGTTATCAAGGGGGAGAGAGAGACATAGTGTTGGCCGAATTAATTAGGTTAGGGTTAGTGTGATTAGGTTTTTGAGCCTTTTATAAACAGCTTTAAATTGGGCTTAAGCTGGGTCAAACCCACGACCCTAATCATGCAAAATCTCAGCCAAAATCTCTCCTCCTACTCGTCCAAATTAATCAATTTTATTTCTCAAATACTTTGGATTTATTTCTAAAATTAATTTAGAACTCTCATCTTCTTTAATGACATTTCATTAAAATAATTTCATACTTATCAAATAAGTACGAAATGAGAAATTGTTTATTTTCTTCTTTTATTAAATTGAATTACTCAAGTGTATCATTATCAATATAATAATACTTTATTATTCAATAAAAAAATAATTATTTATTGAGTTATAAGGAAAAATAATTTTCTCGATATAAATCACAATTTATATTCAATGAGTAAAACAATATATTCTAGTTCATTTAATCTCTTTCAAGTGTCTATCATTGAGACCTCATGGACCCACACGGACGAAACTTTAGAATAAAGATCGGACACAAAAGTTCACAAACTTTTTCCGTCTATTAATTCTTAATATTGGTCGATTCCACTAAAGGACCAATATTGACACTCTCTCTGTTCGCATGCGTATATTTTATGTTTGATGTGACAAAATAATTTTTCACACGATCCACGGCGTACTTTACGATATTACCCTTCATGTGTATCAGTAACTAAGAGGAATGTGAAATTACTTTTTTACTCCTTGAGTTATTATTTCACTAACGCTTTTGTTATTTGTGAATGAGAGTGAGATGTCTTTACATGTCACATGTTTTAATCAAAGAATGTTCTTATTCAATGAATACGTGGCCAGGTTTATTCATTCACACTCTCATAACAAAGCATAGTGTGATACAAATGCATCTGCATTGTTTCAACATGAATTCCATATCTGTGAATCATATAACCCAATATCATATCCTTTTGACACCAACCGTCGGGTCAGATGAAACTAAAACTTAGTCATTGCCCATTGACAAATCAAATGTCACAAAGTATAATATCAATTATATATTCACTTCAGGATTAAATTAATTACCAAAATACCCCTCGTATGTGATCTTGAAGCTTCGAGTGTTTAAACAGTTTTATCTCGAACTTCTAAGTATCACTGGTCTTGTTCAATATCTTCTATAAGATATCAATGATGAATCATAGAGTCACAACTCTCTATATCACAAGATTAGATATCGTGATTCATTTTAACAATCAATACTTAGATACGATTGCTCTATCGATCTTAAGATTGCGAACAAATGTTTAAACTAGTCAGAAGGGGCTATCTTGTCAAGTCTATACTTAACACCGCTTTCGTTGATGACAGTTTCAGAGCGTAGCATTCATACATAAACACAAACATAATAAATAGTGAATATTTATTAATATCATTGTATCAACAAATCAAATACATAAAGTATTTCAATGTCTAATATCTCCTTTGCAGGCACCAATCCCAACATGGATGACACTGTTTCTTATAGTCAAGCAATGGTTGGTTCTGAATCAAAACTTTGGCTTAACGCCATGAAAGTTGAGATGCATTCGATGTATGTCAACCCGTATGGTGTAAGTGGATCTATAAGAAGAAAATGGATCCGGATGGGAACGTTGAGACGTTCAAAGCGCGACTAGTGGCTAAAGGTTACACCTAAAAGAAAGGTATCGATTATGAAGAAACCTTCTCGCCTGTTGCAATGCTTAAATTCATCCGCATACTTCTATCCATAGATGTCTCTCTCGATTACGAGATCTGGAAAATGGATGTCAAGACTGCCTTTCTGAATGGCTATCTTGACGAGCACATTTTCATGGCTCAGCCTGAAGGTTTCGTGAAAGGTGGTCAGGAGAAAAAGGTTTGTGAGTTTCTTAAATCCATTTATGGATTAAAGCGAGCATCTAGATCATGGAATATTAGATTCGATGAATCTGTTTAAAGCTTCGGTTTTGAACATTCAATAGATGAACCTTGTGTTTATAAGCTGATACACGAGGGCAAGGTTGTGTTTCTGGTATTGTTTGTCGATGTTATATTTCTAATTCGAATGACGTGGGTAAATTATATGAGTTTAAGATCTGGTTAGCTAAGCAGTATGATATGAAGGATCTAGGGGAAGCTGCGTAGATTTTGGGGGTTCTGATTTTTCGAGATCGAAAGAACCGGACCCTGTTGCTCTCCCAAGGATCTTATATAGATAAGGTGATGGATCGCTTCGCTATGCAAGACCCCAAGAAGGGCCAAAACACCTTTAGACATAAAGTATCACTCTTTAAGGACCAGTCTCCCAAGACTACACAAGAGATTGAGAACATGAGAAAGATTATCTATGCTTCAGCCGTACGAAGTCTCATGTATGCTATGCTGTGCACTAGACCGGATATATGTTTCATAGTTGGCGTAGTTAGACGTTTCCAATCAAATTCTAGACTCGAGCACTGGGTTGCTGTTAAGCATGTTCTTAAGTATCTTAGGAGGAATAGGAGCTTGATTCTTACATATTCAGGTACTGACCTAACTATGACGGGGTATACCGATTCCGAATTTCAGGCGGATAGGGATTCTAGGCAATCCAATTTAGGATCTATGTTCATCATGAATGGTGGATCTGTTGTTTGGAAGAGTATCAAGCAATCTTCCATTGCTGACTCCACCATGGAAGCAGAATATGTGGCTGCTTGTGAAAACACCAAAGAGGCTATATAGCTTAGAAAATTCCTTAAGTATTTGGAAGTCGGTCCAAATAACAACGAGCCCATGACACTTTATTGTGATAATAGTGGGTTGTTGCTAACTCAAAGTAACCTAGAAGCCATAAGCGCTTTAAGCATATTGAGAGGAAATACCATTTGATTAGAAATATCGTGAAACGCGGATACGTGGAGGTGAAGAAGATCTCTACGGTGGACAACCTTGCAAACCCATTCATCAAGGCCATGTCGAACAAGGTCTTCGACAAACATCGAGACGGATTGGGCATGAAGGACTACTCTCATCTTCTTTGAGTCATGTGGGAGTTTGCTGGTAGAGATGCGCACAAGAAGATTATTTATTTACATATTGATGTAATATAAATCTTGCATAAGTCCTTATTGTAATTGATGATTAAATTAATAAAAGTTAAAACGTTCATTCATTCCTTTTTGTTTGTTTGAAGATTTATGATATTAAATAGTCTTATAGTCCTTAATCAAACCTAACAATATATGAAGAGACAAATGTAGATTTGCGTGAATAAACTCTTCATAGTTTGGTTAAAATGAAATATTCACGATCTAAAGATCAACGGACTATTGATCCTAGTATGATTGTTCGAAGAATCTTTATTAAAGGTAATCATAGATAACATTCAATGGATCCGCTCAATATAATTAAGTTGAATTTGAGTAGAGATTAAATGCATTTGAACCGAGAGATTCTCAGTGTCGACTCTTTACTGGAGTAAATTGACATTAAGCTAATTCTCGGATACGGTTTGTGAACTTTTAAGTCTGATTATTGTAGCTCAAGCTTTGTTCATTTGGATCCATAAGGTCACTATTAAGGGTTATTAGAATCAGATTGTTAAACTAGAACCTAAGTTAAAATAAGTTCAAGTGATGAACTAGACGTTTTCTCGAAAAATGTCTAAAGGTTATTTTTGTCCACATGGATATAAAATGATGTGAATGTTAAAATAAGATTTTTAATATTTTCATATGATGGAAATATAAATTAGTTTCTGAAGCCGAGAAGTCGTTTGACGTATTATGAAATTAATTCCATTATTTGTGCAATATTAATTTTACGATGGGTATTTTAAGAATTGTCTAAAAAGAAATAAGGAAGAATCTAGATGCCCTTCCCTAAGTGTTGAGTTCGACCAAGACACATCCAAGATGAGAGGATTATTTGCCTTTAATTATTAAGATAATTATCCAAACAAAAATGAGGAAATGAATTTGCTTGAGAAGGAAACAAATGTGCTAAGTGAGGAAATAAATTTCATCAGTAATGCAAAAGGGATGGCCGGCCATTTTAATAGAGAAAAGGGAGAGGAAATCAAATATTGTGTCATGAATACGCAATAGGAAAGGGTAATTACCCTTTCTTGTATTTGCTTATCCTACAAATAGAGCCTAAGTTAGAAACAATGTATTGACGAAGAGCTAACAAGTCACATTGTTTCATCCAAATAAAGTCGTTACTTAATTTTGGATACTGCGCGGTTCATTTATTTACAATCCAAGTAATAAAGCATGAGGATATACATTACATTTCAGCAATCTTGTACATGAATTCCATATTTATGAGAACTTCAGAAAGCTGGTTCTATGACATCTTCAAAACTTAATATCTCACCAATTAGTCTAGTCTAGATTACTTAGTGGACCTAGAATTTTACTTTCTCAAATGAGAATATTAAAGCTATGAAATGACATGTCTCATTTTAGGATTTAGGTAAGCATGATGCAATTCATACATAGTGACCTTGAGACAGAATAGGTTAAATGGTATGTTCTTACATTGTCTCTAAATGTGCAGTGGTCAATTCAGTATCTTCGGAAGATACACTGGAAGAACTATAGAGTTCCTTACTCTCTATGCCTCGTAATCAGTCATTATAGATTCTTCGAACAATCATACTAGAATCAATAGTCTGTTGATCTTTAGATTGTGAATATTTCATTTTAACCAAACAATGAAGACTTTGTTCACGCAAATCTACATTTGTCTCTTCATACATTGTTAGGTTTGATTAAGGAATATAAGACTATTGAATGTCATAAATCTTCAAACAAATGGTAAAGGAATGAAAGAACGTTTCAACTTTTATTAATTTAATTAGCAAATTACAATAACGACTTATGAAAGATTTATATATTACATCAATATGTAAAAAAAATAATCTTCTTGTGCGCATCTCTGCCAACAACCTCATGGACCCAAATGAAAAAAGTTTGAGCTATCATACTTGGACACAAAGTTCACTAACTTTTTCACATATCTAGATTAATATGAACTAACTCCACTAAAGAGTTGACACTTGAAATTTCTCGGTTTAAATGAATATCTGAAACATTTTCGGTTGAAATGAATTCTTTTTTCTACTCATAATTCTACTTTATTTTGATGAGAGGATCTACTGAATATTATCTATGTTTATGCTTCATGAATATCATCAACTGGATGAAATTTTTAGAATTACCGTCTTACCCTTCTAATTGATCATCCCTCAACTCTTTTGTCACTTGTGGATAAATTAGAAGCAATGTATTGACGAGGAGCTCGGAATTCATATCATTTCATCTAAAGGAGCCACAACTTAAGTTGGACACTGGCCAGTTCATTTATTAACAATTCAGGAGACAAACGATGAGGTGATATACATTGCATTTTGGCAATATTATATTTGAAATCCCTATCTATAAGAATTTTTTTTATGGCCGTATTCTACGTCAATATAAATGAGGAGGCAGCCCTGTGTTCTCCAAGAGGTCATCCTCCAACCCGATGCGGAAGCCGGCTTGTGTCAAGCTCCCTAAAGGAACCTCAAGCCTAACAGGCATGCTCTGAGCCTCCACCCGGACGTCCAATGCACCTTCCTGAAAGTCCACTAGGGCACAGAGGGCCTCTCGGCCATCCACAGGGCCCCCTGAAAGTCCACGCGGGGCCTCCTGGCCGTCCACAGGGCCTCATGGTAGTCCATAGGGCTCTTTGGCCGTCCACACAGCCTCCCGACCATCCACAAGGCCACCCGGTCGTCCACAGGGCCCCTTGGCCGTCCACAGGGCCTCCGGGCCGTCCAAAGGGCCTCTCGGCCATTCACAGAACCCTCTATCCATTCACATGGCCTTCTGGTCATCTCTCAGGGCCACTCGCCTGTCCAGAGGGCCCCTTGGCGTCCACAGGGCCTCACGGGCATCCACAGAGCCTCCAAGCCGTCCACAGGGCCCCCTAGCCGTCCACACGGCATCCCGGCCATCCACAGGGCCAATCAGCTGTCTAAAGGGCCTCCTGGCCGTACATAAGGCCTTCCAGTCGTCCATAAGGCCTTCGGCCGTCCACAAGGCCACCTGGCTGTCCACACGACCTCCTGGCTGTCCACACGGCCTCCTGGCCGCCCACATAGCCTCTCGGCCGGCCACAGGGCCACGCAAGGCCACTGGACGTATGATGGATCTTCATGGACGTCAAGTGTATGGCCAGGACATCCTCTCATGGCCCATGAGCCTCCTGGACGTCCCCTTGGCACCCTCTAGACGTCCTAGTATGAAAATAATGATTTGTCTTTAAATAAATGAGATATTCTAAAATAATTAAATATTATTATGGAAATAAATCAAAATAAATATTTTTGAAATATATAGGATTATACTCGGCCAAAATTAATGAATTAAGTCAGAGAATTAATTTTTGAAATTAGTTAAAAGAATAATGGGCTTAAGTTTGAGTATTGGGTTTTACGTAAGAAAATCCCGCTCTCTCTCTATTTAAAGAGTTTTTTGAAAACCCTAACCCTAACCCTAATCATAAAATTTTTGGCCAACCTCTCTCTCCCCCCTCTCCTGAGTTCTTTGGTCGATTTTTTAGAGAGAGAGATCGAGAAATATTTACTTGATCTCCCAAAAGTTCTTAAGTGATCCCGAGTGTCCATTGTTGTTCAATTGAAGAGCTCGCCCTCTTAATCTCATCAAATCCCGATGGAATTATCATTGATTCTTCTATTGATGTTTGAGTAAATTTGTACATGCAGGTATCCACTCGAAACGCAAAGAAATCGAGCGAAACGGAGCGAGGCTCATTTTAGCCTGCTGGCCGGATTGGGTCGCCTGACTGGAGTTTTCCACCAGACGCAGAGTGTGCCTAGCTTACCACGGGAGTTTGACGAGAAATCTGGTCAAGCCCTTTTACAGGGACATAACCCTAGGTCTCTTCCAAGTTCTTGCAAAGTTTCGCGGTCAGATTCATCTAGAGGAAGCCACAGTGCCGCAGGCACATTTCTGGCCTGCCGGCCAGAATCCATTCCGGCGGGCCAAAGCTGTCCATTCCGGCCAAAGTTTATTTTTGAAGAAATTTTCGACGAGGCTTTCCGGAGTTAGCTAGCAACGTCGAGGATTGTTTACAATCTCAATTATAAGTTTCCTAAAACAAATTGGATCTAAAAATAATGATTTATGAATGTGTTTATAGGTTGTTTGATGGTTTGGTTCAATTTATTGACATATTTAGAATAAATAATTTATTGACATGTTTATGATTTTTAATGCCTAGGTTGTTAGTTTATTAAAATGAGTTTTAATACAGATCATATTATATAATTCCGCCACATATAGATGTGTTATGTAATATTATTGTTTAATTTGTTAAATAATTTCCAACAAATGGTATCAGTGCTAGTAAAATGCATTAAAAATTAGGATGTTGACTAGTTTAGAAATTGTTCGACTAGTTTGGTGTTGGCGTTTTTTGTATGATTTGAAATGCGTTATGAATGCTTGTGTATGTGTTTTGTGGATAGATCCTCATTGTTTTGGCCCTATGATTTTTCTGGTTATCGTCCCGGGTTTATTTTAATTTTATTAACTTTTAAATTTGTAAGCCTCAATTTGCGAGGACAATTTAAATTGTAATTTCATTTAATTGTAATCCGACGACGAGATGACAAGGAAGGTAGCACCTCGGGCTTGGCCGCACGTTGAAGAACGTGTGGGGGCTGACTCGAGACATCCTATGACGCGTCACAAGGAGTCCTTAGTCGGTCCTACATTGAAGTTTATTTTCGTTGTATTTTTTCCATATGATTTGTAATTAGTAATGGGCCATAGGATGAGTTAAATAATTTATGCTTTATTTTATTTAATCTCATTGAATGAATCACCTCACATGTCATATAGGATAGAACGCCAACATCACATTGAAATGAATTGTTCATATAGTTTATAATTAATAAAGAGTTATAACAATTGTAAAATGTTTTCCAAAAAAATGATTTTTTTTCCAAAAACTAAGTGGGAGGGTTGTTTATCGTTGAAGCAACCAACGGTCCCCGGTGTGAATGTAATTGACTTAATGTGTGATGAACTAAGAGTCACCATCGTGGCCCTCCCTTTAATGGGAGTACTTCGGAAGCATTAAGTTAATCAAATTGTTACGAATCAAGCCTTAAAGAGAAACGATGATGCGGGGTCTCCCCTCGGTGAACCGTTATCAAAGTGACTTGATTAAAAGTCCACACGTCAGTTGCACACTTAGACTTATGTTTAAAGTAATCCTCCCTCAAGGCCCTGCATTAAAAATAAGTGACCAAAGTTTATGGTAATTAGTAAAAACTAGAATTTGTGAATTCTTGGATAGTTCAAACTAAATAATGATGTGTCACGACTATGAAAGTGTATCAATTACGGTTTCCCCTCGGAAAAGTGATTGATCATTGTTGTTCATAATACCATGAATTATTTATCGCTTTCCTCAACATATTAGTATTGTTCATGCATGTAATTTGAAACTGTAACACATACTGAAATTATTTTTCTTATTTATCATTTCAGCAAAATGTCCTTTAACCTATTTGAAACGATGTTGAGTTCAAACAAACTCGAGGGTGAGAATTACGTTGATTGGAAACGTAACCTCAACATCATGTTGACGGTGGAAAAGCACAAGTATGTTCTCACGACCCCATGTCCTATTCCTCCGACTACTGACTCGAGTAAGGAGGACAAGGACGCCTACGATGCGTGGATGAGATCCGACGAGATTGTTAGATGCTACATTTTAGCATCTATGAGCAATGTGTTACAACAATCTCATCGAGACATGTCCACAACATGCGAAATCCTTTACAATATCCGTGAGATGTTTGGATGTCATGGGCGTCCGGCGAGGCAGACTATCCGTAGTGTTATGAACTGCAGAATGAAGCCAAAATCTTTAGTTCAGGAACACATGCTACTGATCATGGGTCACCTGAATGACATGGAGATTCTGGGTTTCGAGATCGACGGAGAGACTAAGATAGACATGATCTTGTAAACTCTACAGACTCGTTTGATAGCTTCCGACTGAATTACTCCATGAACAAGCTTGAGTACTTTGTTACTGAGCTCATGGAGGAGTTGCAGATTGCCGAGGGACTTCTCCCTACGAACAAGAGGAAGTCTAGAGAGCGCAATGTTGCTGAACATAAAGCCTCGAATTCAAGTTCTAAGAGGATGGTGAGAGGACCAAAAACGTCTTGGACATATTGACCTAGATAGGATTAAGAGGTTGACAAAGGATGGTCCTTTGAAATATCTAACTGTGGGATCCATGCCTACGTTTAAATCCTTTCTTGAGGGCAAGATGACCATGAGACATTTCTCATCGAAGGGTCTAAGAGCCACACAGTTGTTGGATCTCGTTCATAGTGATGTATGTGGCCCAATCAACACTCAGGCAAGAGGAGGTTACGAACACTTTGTAACCTTCACTGGTGACTACTCAAGATTTGGTCACATTTTCCTTATGTGACACAAATCCGATACCTTTGGAATGTTCAAAAAATATCGGGCTTTGGTTGAGAAGCAGACGTAGAAGCAGATCAAAACTCTTCGATTGGATCAAGGGGGAGAGTACTTGTCTGGAGAGTTCAAAGACCTTCTTTGAGAAGAAGGTATTCAGTCTCAGCTTAAAGCACCTGGCACTCCACAACAAAATGGTGTGTCAGAGAGAAGGAATCGAACTCTGCTAGATATGGTAAGGTCAATGATGAGTTTCTCATCACATCCCGACTCTTTCTAGGGATATGCCCTAGAGACGACAACTTATATTCTGAACGAGGTTCCATCTAAGACGGTCTCAGGCATTCCCTATGAGAGATGGACTGGTAGAAAATCTAATTTACACCATGTCGAATTCGGGGTTGTCCAGCACATGTGCTGAGACAAAATACTAGCAAGTTGGCTAGTCGTTCACAACTGTGCCTTCTCGTGGGATATCCAAAGGAAACAAAAGGGTACTTCTTTTATATTCATGCTGATCTGAAAACAATCGTTATCGCGAACGCTAGGTTTCTTGAAGCAGACTATATAAAGAATTTGGTGCCGAGAAGCAGACTTGTGATGAAGGAGTTGTTGGGTGAAGTAGCTGGTACTTCACAAGATAGTACCAGTCCTATACCAATAGTGGAAGAACCATGTTCGGAACCAGAGCTTCCTGTGATTCGTCAGAGTAATAGGATTGTGCAACAACCTGATCGATACATGGGTATCAGTGAGACTTTCACTGCAGTCGCATACCAGGAGGAAGATGATCCAGCATCATTTTCCCAAGCGATGCAGGGTTCCGAAGCAAACCTATCGCAAGAAGCCATGAACGTTGAAATGCATTTGATGTATGTCATCAAGGTCTGGAAGCTTGTAGATCTACCCGAAGGCATCAAGCTTGTTGGATGTAAATGGATCTACAAGAAGAAAAGAGGACCGAATGGGCATGTTGAGACATTTAAGGCACGACTTGTGGCGAAGGGGTTCACACAACAGGAAAGTATTGACTATGAGGATACCTTCTCGCCGGTCGCGATGTTAAAGTCCATCCACAATCTTTTATCCATTGCTGCCGCTCTAGATTATGAAATCTGGCAGATGGATGTGAAGACTGCATTTCTGAATGGAAATCTTGACGAGCGCATTTATATAGCTCAACCAGACGAGTTCATGGAAAAAGTCCAACACGACAAGGCTTGTGAGTTGCTAAAGTCCATTTATGGACTCAAGCAAGCATCTAGATCGTGGAATATCAGATTCGACGAGACTGTGAAAGGCTACGTCTTTGATCAGGCAGTAGATGAGCCATGCGTTTATAAGATGATAAACGATGGAAAGGTGGTCTTCTTAGTCCTACATGTGGATGACATACTACTCATTGAGAATGATGTAGGAAAGTGATCAGAGGTTAAGATCTAGTTGTCAAAGCAGTTCGAGATGAAGGATCTAGGAGAAGCAGCTTACATTCTGAGAATTCAGATCTTTAGAGACCGGAAGAACCGGAAGTTAGCGCTTTCCAAAGCAACTTATATTTATAAGATCAAGGATCGCTTCAGTATGCAAGACTCCAAGAAATGACAGCTACGTTTCAAACATGGAGTGCATCTCTCAAGTGAGCACTCTCCCAAGACGCCTGAAGAAGTTGAGGAAATGAGGCATATTCCCTACGCTTCAGCCGTGGGAAGTCTCATGTATGCTATGCTTTGCACAAGGCCAGATATTTTCTATGCAGTGGGCGTGGTGAGTAGGTTTCAGTCAAAGCCTGGACCCGAGCGATGGGTTGCTTTCAAACATGTTCTCAAGTATCTTTGGAGAACGAGAAACTACATGCTTGCATACTTAGGTGGTGACCTGAATATGACGAGATATACCGACTCCAATTTTCAAGCGAATAAGGATTCCAGGAAGTCCACGTCAGGGTCTGTGTTCACTCTGAATGGTGGATCCGTGGTCTGGAGGAGTATCAAGCAATCTTGCGTTGCTGAATCGACCATGGAAGCCGATTATGTGGCAGCTTGTGAAGCTGCAAAGGAGACTGTGTGGCTGAGAAAATTCCTTATGTACTTGGAAATAGTTCCAAGTGCAAGCGAGCCTATCAGACTTTATTGTGATAACAGTGGGGCTTTTGCTAACTGTAAGGAGCCAAGAAGTCACAAACGCTCTAAACACATAGAGCGGAAGTATCACTTGGTACTAGACATAATTCACAGAGGAGATGACTGAAAGATCATTCGTATCTCCTTTGAGTCAAGTGGGAGTTTGTTGGGATTGGTGCCCACAAAGGAGATATTAGACGTCAAGATGCTTTGTATTTAATTTTGTTGAGACATTAAATAAAGCTATATATTCATTCTTCATTTAAGTTTGTGTTTATGTATGTATGTTATGCTCTGAAACTGTCATCAACTAAAGGGGTTTAAGTATAGACTTGCAAGATAGTCTCTTGTGACTAGTTTAAACATTTGTTCGCAATCTTAAGATCAATGGAGCAATCGAATCTGAGTAATGATAGTTTGAATGGATCATGATATCTTATCTTGTGATATAGAGAGTTGTGCCTCTATGTTTCATTCTTGATATCTTATAGAAGATATTGAACAAGACCTGTGATACTCTGAAGCTCGAGATAAAAACGTTTAAACACTCAAAACTTCAAGATCACATACGAGGGGTATGTTGGTACTTACTTATATCCTGAAGTGAATGCATAATCGATGTGACGCCTTATGACATTTGATTTGTCAATGGGAAATGGCTAAGTTATAGTTGCATCTGACCAGGCGGTTGGTGTCATAACACTGTTATGTTAGGTTATGTGATTCACATATACGGAATTCATGTTAAAATAATGCCAATACATCGGTATCACACTATGCTTTGTCATGAGAGTGTGAATGAATAAACCTGGCCAGGTATTTATCGAATAAGAACATTCTTTGATTAAAACATTTGACATGTAAAAACATCTCAATTTATGTTTTTCTCATTCACAAATAACAAAGGAGTTAGTGGAATAATAACTCAGGGGTAAAACGGTAATTTTACATTCCTCTGAGTTACTGATACACATGAAGGGTAATATCATAAAATACTCTGTGGATCGTGTGAAGAAACGTTTTGTCACATCCAACGGAAAATATACGCATATGAACTTAGAGAGTTTCAATCTTAGTCCTTTAGTGGAATCGATTAATATTAAGAATTAAAAGACGGAAAATGTTAATAAACTTTTGAGTCCGATCTTTATTCTAAAGTTTCGTTCATGTTGGTCCATTAGGTCACACTGATAGGCCCTCGAACGAGATTTATTGAACAAGGACAATTTAATTTTCTCATTTAAGTAAATAGTGATTTACACTAAGAAATAAGTAATCAAATAAATAATTAGTCATTTATTATTACATTTATTTAATGAATCATATTATACATATTTAAATGATTCAAATAAATAAAAGATAAAAATAAATATTTTCTCATTTCGTACTATCTTGAATAGTATGAAAATAATGATTTGTCATTAAATAAATGAGATATTCCAAAATAATTAAATATTATTATGGAAATAAATCAAAATAAATATTTTCGAAATATATAGGATTTTACTCGGCCATAATTAATGATTAGGTCAGAAAATTAATCTTTGAAATTAATTAAAAGAATAATGTGCTTAAGTTTGACTATTGGATTTGACCTTAGAAAAGTCTGCTCTCTCTCTCCCTCTCTCTCTATTTAAAAGATCTTTTGAAAACCCTAACCCTAACCCTAATCATAAAGTTTCGGCCAACCTCACTCTCCCCCTCTCTTGAGTTCTTTGGTCGAGTTTTTAGAGAAAGAGAGATCAAGAGATATTTTTTTTGATCTCCCGAAAGTTCTTGAGTGATCCCGAGTGTCCCTTGTTGTTCAATTCAAGAGCCTACCCTCTTAATCTCATGAAATCCCAATGGAATTACCATTGACTCTTCTATTGGTGTTTGAGTGACTTTGGACACGCATGTATCCATTCGAAACGCTAAGAAATCGAGCGAAACAGAGCGAGGCTCATTTCAGCATGCTGGCTGGATTGGGTCGACTGGCTGGAGTTTTTCGCCGGACGCAGAGTGTGCCTAGCTCACCACGGGAGTTTGACAAGGAATCTGGTCAAGCCCTTTTACATAGACCTAGCCCTAGGTCTCTTCCACGTTCCTGCAAAGTTTCACGATCAGATTCATCCGGAGGAAGCCACAGCGGCGCATGCACATTTCTGACTGGCCGGCCAGAATCCATTCCGGCGGGCCAAAGCTGTCCATTCCGGCCATAGTCTATTTTTGAAGAAAATTTCGACGAGGCTTTTCGGAGTTAGCTAGCAACGTCGGGGATTGTCTGAATCTCAATTGTAAGTTTCCTAAAATAAATTGGATCTGAAAATAATGATTTATGAATATGTTTATAAGTTGTCAGATGGTTTGGTTCAATTTGCTAACATGTTTAGAATAAATAGTTTATCGACATGTTTATGATTTTTAATGCCTATGTTTTTAGTGTATTAAAATGAGTTTTAATACAGATCACATTATATAATTCCGCCACATATAAATGTGTTATGTAATATTATTGTTTTAATTTGTTTAATAATTTCTGACAAGTGAGTGTCCCAGACATCCCTTGGGACCTCTTGGTTGTCCAGTGAGTGGCCCAGACATCCCTTGGGACCTCCTGCACGTCCACTGGGTTGAACCAGATATTTTCCTCCAGCCCACACGCCTAGGAGGTCTTTTGGCCGGCCCCAAGACCTTCCATAAGGCTATAAATAGCACCACAACCCCCACAACAAAGGTACACAAGAATTTCTCAAGGAACTCTCTATCTCCCTCTACCACCACGAGTTTCTCTATAAGAAACTCTTCTTCTCTTCCCAAAATTTTTAGAGAGCGGGAATTCTCTCCCGACGGAAAGAATTCTCCCTAAAGATCCGAGACCCGAGCCCTGAAACGCCGATGATCCAAGTATCCCCGTTTCACTCGGTCTCGTCGATCAGTCCTCGTCATCCTATAACTCCACCCACATTCTACTAATGTTGAACGTCGTACAGATAAACAGAGGACCCCCATCTGTTTCTCTTCTTAGTTCACGTCTATTTATCTATTTCAGGTATAGAAGAACAAGAATACCTCAAGATAGCTAAGAGACGATCCGGGACACCGGATCCGACACGCTAAGGCCAAAGCAAGGGTCACACGCCCCGAGCAGGGATCAATCACTGAGGTCTCTGAACCTTGTCCTAATTTCAGCGACAACAAGCTTCACAAAATTAATTCATGACATATTGATAACTTAGTACTTAACCGATAAGTCTTGTCTATATATTGTTTGCAGAGACCCACAAGAAAATGATTTATTTGCAGATCGATGTAATATAAATCCCTCATAAGTCCTTATTGCAATTTTCTGATTAAATCAATAAAATTTGAAATGTTCATTCATTCCTTTTTTTGTTTGATTGAAGATTTATGATGTTCAATAGTCTTTTAGTCCTTAATCAAACCTAACAACTTATGAAGAGAAAAATGTAGATTTGCGTGAACAAACTATTCATGGTTTGCTTAAAACGAAATATTTACAATCTAAAGATCAATGGAATATTGATCCTAGTATAATTGTTGGAAGAATATGTGATATCTCGTTACGAGGCATAGAGAGTTAGGAACTCTATAATTTTTTCAGTGTATCTTTCGAAGATACTGAATTAACCAGTGCATCTTTAGAGATAATGTTAGAACAAACCATTTAACATCTTCTGTCTCAAGGCACTATGTATGAATTGCATCGTGCTTACCTTAATCCTGAAATGAGACATGTCATTTCATAACTTCAATATATTCATCTGAGATACTTACACTCTAGATCCAAGTTTGTGAACTAGATGCGCTTTATTGGTGATGTATTGGATTATGAAATTGGCATGAGTATACTTTGTTAAGTTCTCATAGATATGAAATTCATGTATCAGATTGCTGAAATGCAATGTATAGCACCTCATGCTTTATTATTACTTGGATTGTGAATCAATGTACCGGCCGGTGTCCAAATAAAATAAAGGATTCATTTGGATGAAACGTTGTGACTTAATAGCTCCTCGTCAATAATCGTTTATAACTTATTCAAGATAATTAAAGGAGTTGAGGAAATAATAATTAGAAGGGTAAAATGGTAATTTTGCAAATCTTATCTAGTTGATGATGTTCATGAAGAGTAATCATTCGATAATATTCAGTGGATCCGTGCATCACAAATAAGTAGATTTTTTAGTAGAAAATATATTCATTTGAACCGAGAAATTTTCAATGTCAACTCTTTAGTGGAGTCAGATTACATTCAGCTAGACGTAGAAAAGTTTGTGAACTTTGAGTCCAAGAGTACTATTTAAAGCTTTGTTCTTTTGGGTCCATGAGGTCACTATCACAAGTCATTAGAGTAGAGTTTGTTAAACTAGAAGTTAAGTCAAAATAAGTTCAATTGTTGAACTAGACATATTTTCCAAAAATAGTCTAAAAGGTAATTTTGTCCACATGGACATAAAATGATGTGAATGTCAATATAAGATTTTAAATATTTTCATATGATGGAAATATAAATTATTTTCTAAAGACGAGAAGTTGTTTGAGGCAATATAAAATTAATTTCATTATTGGTGCAATATTAATTCTACAATGGGTATTTATAGAATTGTCTTAAAAAAAATAAGGAAGCATATAGAAGCTCCTCCTATGTATAGAGTTCGGAGAAAAGAATGAAATTATCTCTTGCTATTTAGTACATTACTGTTTATTGGTAATTGCCCAAAAGAAAAGAAGACATGAATTTTGAGAAGGAAACAAATGTGCTAAGTGAGGAAACAAATTTCCCTCACTTATAGCATAGTATGACCGGCCATGTAGAATAGAAAGGGATGAGGAAATCAAATATTGTGTCATGAATACACAATAGGAAATTGTAATTACACTTTCTTGTATTTCTTTCTCCTATAAATAAAGTCTCACATTGAGATGTGAAAATAAGTTTTTTGGTCTTGCTCTCGTTGTTCTAGCCGACCATATTATTCTCTCTCTCTTTAAAAATACTCTTTTATTTTAGAACCTAGATCCTCACTTCATCTACAAAATTAGCTTATGATCCAAGACTTTTCATGGTTCATATTGTTTAATAGTTCCCTCTCACTAAACTCTTCAAAAGTTCGAAGACTCTAGTGGTGAAAACGTTCATGGTTGCTCAAGAATCCAAAGACGGGAAGCAGCGAGGCAAGACCTAGAATCTTCATCCTAGAAGGGTTTCCAAGATCAAGCAACAAGGAAAAGGTACTAAGTATTTTTCATATTTATTATATGTTTTAATTAACAACATGTTCATGCACTTTTTCAATGTAGTAAAATAGTTTTGCAAGTTTTAGAAACAATTTTTTTATATTTTACCATAATTAATTGTTAAATCCTAGATTGATTCCAACATATATCACATAGTCAATCCAGAATTTGGCATTTTTAAATGAGAGTATGTAAGCTATGAAATGACATATCTCATTCCAAGATTGAGGTAAGTATGATTTAAATTTTTATTATTTCACTGTATGAAGAAGTGCACTAGTCAATTCATTATCTTCATAAGATACCTAAGAAGAACTATAGAGTCTCAACTCGCTATGTCTCATAGCAAGACATCATAATTTCTTTTAACAATCATATTGAGATCAATACTCATTTGATCATGAGATTGCGAATATAATTTTTTAAATAAACAATGAAATTCTTTTCTTGCAAATCTATATTTGTCTCTTGATTTGTTGTTAGGTTTGTTTAAGGACTAAAAACTAATGTTTATTATAAAGTTTCAAACAACGGAACAAAATAAATGAAAATTTCAACACATATTAATTTATTCAGCAGTTACAAGTAAGAGTGTTTAAGAGTTTATTCGATCAAATGTGTTACATTTTTCGTCTTGGACATATTTTGATTCTAGATGCGTCGCTTAAATACTGTTATGACACTCTAACAAAGGTCGTTATGATTGACACAATGATACTTTATCTAAATCATGAACTAGTCATGAAATTCTAGATTATACGTTTGGATTTTTTGACACATCTCGTTAACGACTAGTACATAGCCTTATTAAACTTATATTTTGATAATCTGATAATCTGGAATATGATTGCACGGTGGACATATACAGAATCTAGACTTCCTGATTAAAAAAAGTCAATGTTTACTATACTGATTTGCATGGTGAACATGCACGAGCAATTTACTTGAAAACCTCGCCTACGAATGTGCATATAGTACGTGTATCTTATCTTATTATGAATGATGTTGCATGCATATTCTTACAGTCATACCAAAAGTAAAGATATAAGAATGTTAATTTACATGATAATTGTTTTTTACCATGTTTGCTTGAACATTGTACTTCATTACGCTGTTATGAAATTGAAAACAATCCTTGAAAATATTGTAAGAAGTTTTGGTGATAATATAGTCACGAAATATTAATAAAAAAATTAGAGTAAAGAGTGAAAAATATAGACATATTTTTACCTTTTCACTTGAAAAACTCCAACTTGATGGACTTTTACAGACCATGTACGTGAAAAACTCCACCTTCAAAAACTACATACATAGTCCTTTCATTAGAAGTTTCATTTTATATATCAAATGATTGTGGATCACAAACAAGCTTAAAAAAAATTTCGTTCTTGAGATCTCTTCATTCATGATGAAGGTGCACGATAATCCTCTGGTGTGCCTATAGGAACTTGACATGGATTGTGGTTGGGGATTTAAAAGCACTACCCTCCGAAATTGAGATGACATATTAGGTAAAATTCGATGATCTCTTTCATTGTTATTCGGATTTTAATCTGAAACGTTAGAGTCAACTAGGCGTTTAGCTGCGATTGACACATCCAAGCTACCAAATTATATTTTGATATGTTTGTTTTATCCTTCTAAATATGCAAATAAGATTTTAAACTTAGGTAGGATACAATACTTAACATGGAAGTTGTGAGTTGAATGTATGACCTTAAAGCATGACATAAAAAATTTGCAAAACTACTTGTAGATCGTCATCAAAGGTATTAAGACTGCCATACACTTTCGATCTCGTAACATTTATCTTCAACTCATCTACGACTATGCTTGACAAAAGTATGAATGTATATCATCACTTTAAATAGTATAAATTTACATAAAAATAAAGTAAAGTATGAGAGAGAGCATTTCGTGAGAACATATCATCAGAAGATACATATGTTTCACGATAGCATTGTTGCAAATTATACAAACGAAATACAAGTTTTGTGACAATATTGTCACGAATTGTTCAACAAGAATTCATATGCTATCTCGAAATAGATATGTTTTGTCTTGCAAATATATTTTGTAACACTATTGTCACAAAATCTTTAACCAAATGTGAGGTTTAGTTAGATATTTTGGAAGTTTGATGTCCCTTATACCCTACTTTGACAAATTATAATCAAGAAATCTTTGATTGAAAATTCAGATACGTTTAGCGATTTTTGAACGTAGTCACTAGCATAGTCTACAAATTTTGGGATACCAGCTAACTAACAAAATCCTAGGTCTATTCGGACAACTCGAACAAGAATTGTGCGTAGTTAATGCTTATACAAACTTATCGTGAGAGAGAGAGTAAGGGTGGGTGATAAAAGAGAAAGACTTAGAAGATAGAGAAACGAGACAAAAAAAAGACATGACAAGAGATAAGTAGATATCTTGATTAGGTAGGGCTTTTTCTGTTTAAAAAAGAACGAAAAATTGGTTCTATACCCACTTCAAACATTGACAAGTTGGATATATCTAACGTTTTGTAAACAAGTCGTAAATAGCCAGATAAATATGTTTACCTATGTTTACAATCAATTTACCCTTCATATTTTCTTAATTTTTAATAATATATTTGGGTATTTTCGCGTGTAAACGAATTTTTATGGCTATTTACGACTTATTTACAAAACATTGGTTATATCCAAATTGACTATAATTTAGTTGGGTATATACACAAATTACCCATAATCGAAGAAAATAAAATTTGTACGAAATTGAAATGTACATTTTTTGTCATAGAATAAGAAATTCCTGAAATTCTTATATAAGTGTGAAAATGTCTTTTAATGTTAAATTAAACAAAAAAATTTTGCTATATACCCACTTCGAACATAGATATTTTGGATGTACCCAACATTTTGTAAATAAGTCGTAAATAGCCACTATTATTGATTTAAATAATTTTTTTGTCCAATTTACCCTTTATATTTATTTTAATTTTTAACAATTTTTGTACATTTTCGTCTATAAACGAATCTCTCTGACTATTTACGACTTGTTTACAAAACTTTAGGTATATCCAAATTGACTATAGTTTAGTTGGGCATATATAAAAATTACCCTAAATTAATATAAGGCCCACATTAAAGTAAAACATAACAAATGAGACTTCTATTTTGAAACCTATATTAAAACAAAATATAATCATCTTATTTAGCTTCCCAAGTATATCCGATATAAAAAGATCATGAGCAGGTTTTTCCTATCGTGGACGGTTCCACAAAAATATCATATAAAAATCTCACTTATAGTAGAGGATAATTGTGGTTACAATATATATAAAAGTACAAAAATAGAACAACGCGTACAAAGTAAAACAATGAAGACCAAAAGAACTTAAGTCGACATGCGAGATCAAAACTCTATGTCATCAATTCCAATGGCCTCTTCCGTGCATGGAGGGTCAATAAACAAACATTTTGAAGTATAGCTATGATTGAATGTAAACGAGCTAAGTTGTGAGCGGGCTAAGTTACCAAGACAAGGAAGATAGAAAATTTTAAACTCAACATTCTTACTCACCTCCCTCTTGATGTGATGCAGGATCGTCATGCATTTAATCGTAAGCGGCGGTCCCTCGACTACCTCTCTCACCACCTATGAGAAATCAAATTGGAGAGCCACTATTCACCGTCAATGTTGTTGGCCAGATCTATGCTCCGGAGAACCACAAATGCCCCCCAAGTTATGGGGTAAAACCCCTAACTTTGAAAAGCATGTGCAACGTATTCACCAGTCTGGTGTGCTCTATTGCTATTGTTGCGATATTTGATAACTAAACACGCAATTGTATGTATCGAAAAAGTAATATAGTGATAGAATACGAGTGTCGAACCCACAAAGACCTATTATTCTAACGATTTCTTTAATATGTCGCAAATTGATTTTAAGATGATTTTGAGTTGAGATATTAACTAATATGAACTACAATAATGAATTCTAACAAATGATGATTAAACGATAAAAAAAAAATTTAAAACTATAAAAAGAGCAAGTGACACGAATTCACCCGGTAGCTACAAACCTAGGGATTTCGGGTAAGAACAGTAAAATATTCCTATGTATGCTAATCTCATTCTTTCACAAATATTCGCTAGCCTATCTCGACTGATGTAGTGAACCTATGCAAATGTCGGATTAATTATCCTCTCAGCCTTAAATCCTATTAACGCACTTACGAGCATCAAAAACAAGAACTCTAACAATTTCACAGTTTCTAAATCGTAAAGCAACTTAAACATTTACGATGAATGAAATAGAGCACGAATGTTAATTTTCTCTCAATTAACTAAATATTCCAATTTATCAATTCTAAAGGTGATCAGTCTTAAGAACGCTTTACGCAAAATTTCACACAAGCACACACTCTTATGGAATAGTCCTAGTAAATCTAACTAATCCAAACTTAACTAATACCTAATCCGGCTACATCGTTGTCCCTCTAAAACCTAGCCGCTAGTAGCGTTCATGAACATGCTGATGAGAATTAACGCAATTAAAATCAATAAAACTAGAAGAGAATAAAGAAACAAATTCACAATTAAAGTGTAATATGAATTCAACAAGCAAACATAATTTAACTGAATAAAATTGTAGAAGGGAAAAGAATGAAAAGACTATTGATAGAGTTCCGGCGGTCGAATTTGTCAATTTTGGTGAATTCCTTCTCTCCACAGTGATAGCTCTGAAATAAGTATAAAGAAAAACCATAAAATTTTTGAAAATAGAGGCTAACATGTGTTTATATAGTACCCTAGGTCGAATGCCCCTCTTAGGTGAATCTGGACGCTCAAAATCGCATCCAATTGCTCAGATTAAGTCAAAACTCAAATTTAAATGCATCAATAATCCTCGCATTGTGACCTAGCCACGACCTCTAACGAGGAATCCTCGCACTGCGAGCTCACAACGACCTCCACCGCGATCAGCATCGATGAAGAATTTTTGGCGCGTGAAAACTCCGTGCTCGCAACGTAGAAACACCTCATTTGCCTCATCGCGGCGCGTGATGACTGTGACCATCAACACGACAAGTCACGAGAAGTTTTCTTTATTTTCCAACGTTTTTTTCTTCCCGTTTAGCTCCAATTACTTATACATTACTTCTGTTTCGTCAAAATGTGACTCGATCACGCCCTTTTACGTGTGTTACTCAGAAACTCACTATAAACACACGTAAACCATTAAAAACACTCGGGAACAAAAGCAATCCAATCCAAATGAGCGTGGATTCGTACATAAAATACGCACTCGTCCTCTCCAAACATGAAAATTTATTTTCCTCAAGCAAACCAAAACAAACAGATGCAGAACGACTACCGTGCCAAGTTGAATATTTTGTGCATGGGTTCTACATGGATGAATATTTTTTTACGGGTTGGCTTTTTGGCTCGAATGGTTCATCCTATTGCCTACTTCTTCTTGACAAGATCGGAGTATACTCTATTTCGCCTCGATAAAGATTTGGAGAAGTATCTAGTACGTTCTTAGGTATCTTTTAAAACATTCGTTTGGATTATTCCTCCGAGTCCTAAGTTTTGAAACACGCAAACTTTGGGACGATATCGTATTACAACTCAAGGTTTCTATCTCACCTAGTAGTTCGTGGATTAATTTTAGCCTAAAACTTGGAACGATTTTGAGACACACAACATTGATTTAATCATTTAAACACACCAAGTTTTTCTTCTAAAATACGCACAAAACTAAGAAAATTCGAGCACAAATCTATTACATATGAATGTCATCCTCACAAATCTATTATCTTCTGGTCGATGTAGTAGGTTCAATGCAAGGTCATTAGTTTCATCTGCTCCCATCTTCCCGAGAGTCCTCGTGGTGGTGGTTTTGCTGGGCTCGCGGCGCGACCTGCTTCAATACACCAATTTTATTTTTTTAAAGAAACAAATAATTAGAAAGGAAACAAATGAAAAACAATAAAAGAAAAGCACGGGTTGCCTCCCGTGAAGCACTTTGCTTAAGGTCGTTAGCTCGACAGGGTATTGTACGCTTATCTGATGGCATTGACTTGTGATCGAGGATTCACATCGATGTTGCTCGGGAGCGTCCCTTGCAATCTTGAGTTCAATTTGTTTGACAGTTTTCCCAATTGCGTCTCAAGATTTTGAATTTGTGCTGCTTGACTTTGCAGTTCCGTTCTCATCTCCATCATGAACGCGTTCGTGTTGGTGGTCAAATGTGCCATCAGTTCCTCCAGGTTGGGCCGATTTTCATGTGCTCGATGCGGAAGCTGGTATGGTGGTGGTCGTGGTTGGACTTGGGCGGCTGGCTGCATCGGCATATTATTTTGTAAGGGCTGTCTTTATGCCAGATTCGGATGATTGTTCCTTGCACCTGTGTTGTAACTGTTGGAGTTCTGGTATGTCGGGAAGTTGGTGTTGATGTATTTGAGTTGCTGCCCATTACCTACGTACATACACTCATCACTGTTGTGCGGACATGTGCACCAAAAGCATGATTCGGGATTCGCTGCTTGGACAGCCTGAACCGTTGCCTTGCTCCCACTACTACAAAAATGACTTTTAGAAGCAACGGGTGGCTTTAGAAGAGACTAGTCGCTTCTAATTAGAAGCGACTAGTATTTTCAAACCTAAACACCCTTATTTTTTCCGAAAAATGAAATATTTTACCTTTAGAAGCGACTTGTCACTTCTAAAGGCCAAAAATATTGGCTCGCACCCTCTGCGCCAAATATTTCAGTATGTTTGGGCATTAGAAGCGACTAGTCTAAAGTCGCTTCTAATTCCCAAATTATTTGGCTCCAAAATTACTCTGCCAAAATTTCACTAAGTATAGGTTTTTGGGCATTAGAAGCGACTAATCGCTTCTAAATGTCGCTTCTAATGTCCTAAATTTTTGGCTCCAAAACCTTTCCGCCAAAATTTCACCTACGGGGACATTAGAAGCGACAAGTCGCTTCTAATGCCCTCACTTACCAAAACGTCGTCGTTTTGGTGTTGAGAGAAGCGACTAGTCGCTTCTAATGTCCCTAGGGTTTTAAAACACCCGAGTTTTCCCTCTCCTCAACCATTTTCTTCAAATTTCTTCTCCCCTCTCCCACTCTCACCTCCGACCTGTGACTTCGACCACCGCCCCTCCCTCTCCTCCGGCCGCCGCCCCTCCTTCTTCTACACCTCCGCCCCTCCTCCTTCCCGCCGCTCTCCCCTTCGCCCCTCCGCCCTCCCTCTTCCTCGCCGCCCCTCCTCCGGCCTCTCCCCCTCCGACCTCCCTCTTCCCCGCTGCCCCTCCTTCCCGCCGCCCCTCCTCCGCCCTCCCTCTCCCCCGCCGCCCTTCCCTCCCCTCTCTCTCTTTCCCTCCCCTTCCTCCTCCGCCCATCCCTCCTTCGGCCTCCCACCTCCCACCTCCGCCGCCTCCCGTCCCCTCCCCTCCTCCAGCCTCTCCCTCCGCCTCCCCTCCCTAACCCTTTATTTCCCTCCCCTTCCTCCTCCGGCCTCCCTCCTCCGGCCTCCCCCTCCGCCGCCCTCCGCCGCCTCCGACCTCTGCCGCCTCATTTCCCCTCCTCCGGCCTCACATCCTCCCATCCCCTCTCTTTCCCATCCTTTCCTCCAGCTTCCTCCTCCGGCCTCCCCATCTGTCGCCCTCCACTACCTCCAACCTCCGGCCTCCCCTCCTCCGTCGGCGTCTATCCAGTAAGTTCTCTTCTGTCTTTCTATTTATTGTTTTTCGTTGTTTATCATTTTAACGCTTTTGGTGCCTTGTTCGCAGCCTCTTTCGCAGCCCCCGAGTCTCCTCCGGCTTATTCGACTTTTTTGGTTCCTACCTTCGTCCGTAATCTCTCCGGGTAAGTTTTATTTTTTTTTTAATTTCTATTTTTTCATTCCTCGTAAATGTGTTTAGTTAATATAATAGTTAGAAATTTGTTAATATATTTTGACGACTTTAATTATATATAATTAGATAATATATGAAACATGTATTTAACTAAATTATTTCATTTACATAATTAGAGAATTTGTAGTTAATAATTTAATTAATAATTGAATTTTTTAATTATAATAATATGTTAGTTATTTTTGAATTGATAATGGAATTTGTAGTTGAATCTGTTAAGTTGAATATGTTTGTTTGTTTGTATGTAAGTAATAACATGTTAATTATAACTAAATTGATAATAGAATTTGTAGTTGAATATGTTAAGTTGCTTTATGTAGATTTTTAATTTATTGATCAATAGGATAGTTATGGCAGGTATATATATGTTTAATACAAATTTTAGGTTTTTGGTTTGTCTATATTTTAGGGGAAACTCTGCCCAAAGTTCTGTAAATTTTTAAGTAATACCAATCTATCAAAAAAATCATTATATGCCCAATATCTAAATTCAACAACTTGCCTAATTTGAATAGTTCTCAATCTCACAATTGTTCTCAGTCTCATAATAGTTCTCAATAGTTCTCAATATATCTCACAATAGTTCTCAATAGTCCGATATATTATGTATATTTTCCAATAGTTCTCAATCTCACAACTTTCCTAATTTCAACATTCAATGTCATGTCAAATCCATGTAGAGATTTGAAAACTGAAAATATTTGGCGGTTAATACTTTTAGAAGCGACAATGTCGCTTCTAATGTCACTTCTAAACGTCACTCGCCAACTTTTCTTACCCCTTTTTCCCACTTTTTAAGGACCCTTTGAACCGACTTTAGGGACGACTTGTCGCTTCTAATTTCGACGCCTAAAATACCTTTAGAAGCGACCCATTAGAAGCGACATTGTCGCTTCTAAAGTTACTTCTAAAGGAGTTTTAGAAGCGACTTTTTGGCCTTTAGAAGCGACTTTTTGTCGCTTCTAAAGGCATTTTTTGTCCTAGTGTCCCATTGAGTGTTTTGGCCAGGTCGGCCACCTGTGCTGCTAGAGCTTTCATCAATTCCATCTCTAGTGTGGATGGTTCCTTTTGTTGAATCCTTCTTTCTGTGCGGCATTGGTCATTATTAAATGTCAACTCTTCGAGGATGGCTTGAGCTTCTTCTTCTGTCTTTTGGAAGAACGACCCTCCTGTGGTGGTGTTGACCAATGTGCAGGATGATGGTGAGAGATCCCCGTAAAATATTTGAACCATCATTCACCCTTGGATGTCATGGTTGGGGAATTTTCGGTCTAGCTCCTTGAAACACCCCTACGCTTCAAATAAGGATTCTCCGTCGAATTGTGCGAATGAATGAATCTCATTACGCCGCTTGTGCATCTTCTCGGATGAAAATAATTTGTAGATGAATTTGATGCGCAAGTCTGCCCATATAGTGATAGATCCCGATGGTAGTGCGTTGAGCCACGTCTTAGCTCGATCGCAAAGAGAGAATGGGAAAGTCAGAGTCTGATGGCTTCGTCAATCACGTTATGAATCTAGAATATGTTGGCCGAGGTGATCTTGTGGATCCTCAGCTGGTGATCCAGCGAATTGTGATTGCTACACCATGTGGATCACTCCGATTTTGATCTCAAAATTTTGATTTCCTGCGAGCGCCGGTAGAACAATTGCACATTGAGTGGCATCGGCAGGTTGCAACACATATTGGAATAGGGTTTTCGGTTCCTCACGAGCCATGTTGGGTTGATGGTTCCCCATGATTTGTTATTTAGCCATCTATCAATTTATCCTGCAGACTTTCTCGATCTCAAGATTTATCGATATGAGACTCGATGATCCTTTGCTTCACATGCACCTTCAAAGAAAAAGTGACACGCAAAGTTATAGGTAACAAAAATCAAATGGAAAAACAAATTATTTTCAACCACTATTGTAAAAAGGTGTCCCCAGCAGCGGCACCGAAAATTTGTTGCGATATTTTATAACAAAGCACGCAAGTGTACGTATCGAACAAATAATATAATGATAAAATATGAGTATCGAACCCACAGAGACCTATTACTCTAACGATTTTTTTAATCTGTCCCAAATTGATTTTAAGATAACTTTAAGTTGAGATATTAACTAATATGAACTACACTAATGAATTCTAACAAATAACGATTAAACGATTAAAACAAAATTTAAAAACTATAGAAAATAGCAAAGGGCACGATTTCACAGGGTAGCTACAAACCCATGGATTTCCAGGTAAAAACACTAAAATATTTCTATGTATACTAATCTAATTCTTTCACAAATATTTACTAGCCTCTCTCAAGTGATCTAGTGAACCTACGCAAATTTCGGATTAATTATTCTCTCAACCTTAAATCCTATTAACGCACTTACGAGCATTAAAAACAAGAACTCTAACAATTTAACAATTTCTAAACTGTCAAGCAACTTAAACAATTACGATGAATGAAATAGAGCACGAATATTAATTCTCTCTCAACTTACTAAACATTCCAATTAATCAATTCCAAAGGTGATCAGTGTTAAGAACGCTTTACGCATAATTTCACACGAGCACACTTTTATGGAAAAATTATAGCAAATCTAACACATCCAAACCTAACTAATACCTAACCCGGCTACGTCGTTGTCCCTCTAAAACCTAGCCACTAGTAGTGTTCACGAATAAGATGATGACAATTAATGCAATTAAAATCAACAAAACTAGAAGAGAATAAAGAAACCAACTCGTAATTAAAGTGCACTATGAATTCAACAAGCTTACAGAATTCAAAAGAATAAAATAGTAGAAGGGGGAAGAATGAAAAGACTATTGATGCAGTTCCGGCAGTCGAAGTTTTCAATTCCGGAAAATTCGTTCTCTCCATAGCGATAGCTATCTAATAACTTTAAAGAAAAACCAAAAAACTTTTTGAAAATATAGGCTAACATGTGTTTATATAGTACCCTAGGTCGAATACCTCTCTTAAGCGAATCTTGACGCTCAAAATCGCATCCAACGGCTGAGATTAAGTCAAAAATCGAATTTAAATGAGTCAGGAATCCTCGTACCACGACCTCCACCGCAATCAGCATCGGTGAAGAATTTTATGGGCGTGAAAACTTCGTGCTCGCGGCGCCGAAACTCCTTGTTGACCTCCTCGCGGCACGTGATGACCGCGACCATCAATAAAGATGTCTTTGGAAGTCTTTTTTATTTTCCAACGTTGTTTTCGTCGTGTACAGCTCCAATTCCTTACACGTTACTTCCGTTTCATCGAAGTATGACTCAGTCACGCCCTTTTACCTGTGTTTTTTCTGAAACTCACAATAAATACATGTAGAACACTAAAAACACTCGGCAACAAGCGCAATCCAAGACAAATAAGGGCAGATTTGTATGTAAAAGACGCACTCATCAGCTATACATTTCCACACCGAATCATATCTGCTCACGATATACACCAACGTCAACCGTAATCAAAATATTGCATAACGTCAAAGGAGATCACATGGTCTCGCATGCACTCTTATCCTTCTCTCGCACAGTCGCCTTGATCTCGCCTCTAAACTCCTTAAGAAAGATTTTTGCCACTAAACCAGCTCAAGATGGTTTCAAAATTTCTTCTTAGAGATAGTTCATGTATTTCCACAACTCTCATATATTAGTAACATAGAACTCAAAAGAACTAACTTCGAGAGTGTCTGCCGCTCTAAGGATGACGTGGCAAACTTCTCCTCTCTGTGAAGCGGAAGAGACGACTCGAATCCACCTATTTCTACACATTAATGATTTACTATCAGCGTCACAACGCATGAAAGATATTCTATGCTTTCCCTAGACATATTGGACAAAAACTAATATTCCTCGAAACAACCATGAACTAAGTCATAATTTTATCCATGCAGACTCTCTTACAGAAAAGCTCCACCATGGGAAGAACTTCAATTCCAAAACCTATTTAATTTGTTTTAATAAATTTTGATATCATGTAGTTAATTTTCATTTTAAATTATTTTAAATAAGAGCATGATTTTTAGTTTAATGTCTATTTTTAAATAAAACTTAACATATACTGCAACAATCCTTCGATTTTAAATTAAATGAATCATGGATCAAGAGAAACCATATTATTTAAAGAAATTGCTCAAAAGTACGACGTTTTATAAATGATTTTCCCAAAATTTACCCAAACATATTTTTTCCCAAAATACAAGTAAATTTCATGTGAAAAGACGAAATAACTTTAAAAAAATACAATTAACATAAATGCCCTACACTATACTACCGGCCAAAAAAATTAAAAAAAAATTAAAAGTTTTAGAGGTAGATCAGTTTTTAACTTTTTAAATTATTTTTTTTATAAATATAAATAGATATTAACGAGTTAATAAAGATATGGAATTAAACGTTAAAAAAATTATTTTGGGGGTATTTTAGACTTTTATACTGGTTTATTGGAAAAAAATAATTTTAATGAATTTTGGTAAAACCAAGTACAAATGGTGGTACTTTGGGCAATTTTTCTATTATTTATACCGTTTATGAAGTCATTTTCTTTCAATTTTTCTAGTTAAGTTTTAAAAGGAAAAGAAAAAGAAGTGATTAAAGAATTGCCAAAAAAATGTGAACATAAATATAACATAAGACCATCTCAAACTTATCTTTAATTTGGGTGTGTATCTGATATATTTGGGATAGAAGTATTCCAACTCGCTCCAAATATTTATCCAAATTTGGAGTTGGTGAATGGTATTTACCTAAATTTGAATTCAAATGTTCATCACCTAAATTTGGTGATAAATACATTTTAATTATAAATTCACCCACAAGAAAAAGAAATATGTAACTTATAACATAATTAAATATTTTATACAAAATACATATTATCAATTAGAAAAGAGAGTAAATAATATGACATTAATAATAAGAATATATAACATTAATTTAACCAAATACAACTAAATAAAATACATATCAATTAAACTAATACTACAAATATAATCTAAAATAAAAATTAAAATTACAGCATACGCTATAGAATAGAAAAGAAAGCAGGCCTAATTTAGAAGAAACACACAAATTATTTAAACAAAAATATCTTTAATAGTCTGGCATATTAAAGAATGAGTATACTACTGAGAACGAGTAACGAGTATCAATATTATCTGTTTTTTTATTTTTACATGTGTTTTTCTATTATTATAAATATTTAAGTTTACCTATAAGATGTAATGTTTACATAATATCTTTGTTCTAGTAATGTTATTCAAAATAATATTTTTTATATTTTTATATTTTCTTATTGTAATATTAACATAATCTTTATTATAAATATAAGTTAATTTGATATTTTTGACATAAAAGATAAATCAATGTTTAATAAGATTAATATTGGCATAACGTATTAATAAACATGTTAATATGAAATTAATACTAATATTGAAAAATATAAAAAGATAATATTTATTTTGCGATAGAATTTGATGTTGTGGGTTGTAGTGAAAATATTGTAGTTGTCCATATTTTATAAAAATTTATAGATTTTGGTTGTAAATGATCTAAGGAATTCTTGTTTTTATACCCAATTATTTGTTGTATACATATACCACACACAAAACAAACAAACAAAAAAAAAAAACAGATTTTATTTGTCTTACTTTTACATTGTGGTGTTTATCGTTTTTTATTTAATTCAATATTATGATAGAAAGGTCTCTTTAACGTGAAATCCAGAAAAATAACTTTTTTAGAGCATTGATACGTATGGATTTGTGATGTGATCTATGTCCTTAATTTTTTTTGGAGTAATGAACGATGAATGTTCTATCCTTAATATCAAGGATTAAAAGATGGGGACGTCGTTGTTGCGGCGGAATATCATTTTCTTTAGTCTGACACAAATGTGTTTATTGATGCGTTTCGCGTAATTATGTCGTCGGTGTGACGTTGTCATGTCGACGTTTTTGCGTCAGTGACATATCGAACAATATCGTCCGTAAGCTTCTTTATATACTAAAAATAATCAAATTTTAATCTAACTTACCACGATGCAAATCTTAGAAATTGCATTTTTTGGCAAAAGATGAGGGCGATGACACTACGACGCCATTCGCAAGTTTGCTTCCTTATTTCATTCGTTTACTTTGTATTTCAATTTTATTTTCGACGTGGCGCTGATAATGGCCTGCATCTCGGTCGGTGGCCTAAAAAAATGTGTATGCTGGGAAGAAAATAAATAAATAGTTAGAAGAGGGTTTATATAAAATAGGTGTGAGGTATGATATTTACAAAGAAAAAGTAAAAGCTAATGTAAATGTTAGACTTAGGTGTGCGGTAGAAATACAATTAGCTTGCTTAGGGTTTTAAGTTTTTATATCACTTTTTATATAATGGGTTGGTTTTATTTGAGTCCAAATAAATAAAAGTATTCAATTTATAAAGGATAATTTACATAAATTTTCCCTGAACTACGGCACTTATCCAAGTTAACCCTTTGATATTTGAATTTTCTCACTAAATTCCACGAACTTCGTTTTTTGTATACTTGTCCCCCTTCTGTTATCTTTCCATCCGATTTATAAATGTTTTTTGGTGAAATAACTTAAATATCCTTTAATTGTATAAAAATAAAATCAGAGCTTCCTCACTACCATTTCAGTGCTCTCTCTCTCTCTCTCTCTCTCTCTCTCTCTCTCTCTCTCTCTCTCTAATCCAAGAATATATCTTCGAAATGCCTTCAGCCATGGCTAGTATGACAATCATAGCCTCCTCAAAACCCCTCCTCTCTCCGCCATCACTCGTTCTGAAGCCCATAAACCTCGCATTCCGAGCGCTGAACGCGGTGTACGCCCTGTGGGCGTTGGAGGAGCGGATCTTGACAACAAACCAATGGTCAGCGAACGCGTTCCTGGTGCATCGGACTTCATCGGTGATGTGTGAGGCAACAAGGGCAGACATCTCGGAGGTGGCGTACGCGGTGGGGACGGACTCACGGATCGGGCCAAAGTTCCTGAACCGGAGCGTGGAGTTTGGGGGTTCATGCTTCAAGAAGGACATCATGAACTTATGTGTGCAAGGGCCTGCTAGGGGATAAGGCGCATGTGAGCATCTACGACCCCCAAGTCATGGAGGAGTAGATTCAGTGCGACCTCGTGATGAACAACTTTGAATGGGATGCCCATATTGGCAGAGATGCCTACAAGAACATTATTTATTTACATGTAATATAAATCTCTCATGAGTTCTTATTGTAATTTGCTGATTAAATTAATAAAAGATGAAACATTTTTTCATTCATTTTTTGTTTGTTTGAAGTTTTATGATATTCAATAGTCTTATAATCCTTAATCAAACCTAACAACGTATGAAGAGTCAAATGTAGATTTGCGTGAACAAACTCTTCATGATTTGCTTAACATGAAATATTCACAATCTAAAGATCATCGGACTATTGATCCTAGTATGATTGTTGAAAGAATTTTTTATGTATGGTTACGAGGCATAGACAGTTGAGAACTCTATACTTCTTCCTATGTATCTTCTGAAGATACTGAATTTACCAATGCACCTTTAAAGATAATGAAAGAACAAACCATTTAACATCTTCTGTGTCAATGTCACTATGTATGAATTACTTCGTGCTTACCTACATCCTGAAATAAGACATGTCATTTCATAGATTACATATTCTTATTTGAGAGTCAAATTCTAGGCTCACTCTGTGCTCTAGACTACACTAATTGGTGAGATATTGAGTTTTGAAGATGTCATGAACTAGTTCAGTGAAGTTCTCATAGATATGGAATTCATGTAAAAGATTGTTGAAATGCAATGTATAGACTATTATTGGTTGACATAATATGACTTGTTAGCTCCTCGTAAATACGTGTTTCTAACTTATTCACAAGTAAACAAAGGAATTGAGGATATAACAAGTAGAATAGTAAAATTGTAATTTTATAAATCTCATCTGGTTGATGATATTCATGAAGGGTAATCATATATAACATTCAATGGATCCACTCAACATAATTAAGTTGAATTTGAGTATAAAATAAATTCATTTGAACCGAGAGATTCTCAGTGTCAACTCTTTAGTGGAGTCAGATGGCATTAAACTAATACTCAGAAAAAGTTTGTGAACTTTTGAGTCCAAGTATTGTAGCTCATTCTTTATTCATTTGGATCCATCGGTCACTAGCAGAGGTCATTAGAGTATGATTTTTAAACTAGAAACTAAGTCAAAATAAGTCAACTGACGTTTTCCCGAAAAATGTCTAAAGGGTACTTTTTTTTCTACATGGACATAAAATGTTGTGAATGTCAAAATAAGATTTTGAATATTTTCATATGATGGAAATATAAATTATTTTCTAAAGCCGAAAAGTTGTTTGAGGTATTATGAAATTAATTTTATTATGAGGAATTGCCCAAAGTACCACCTTTTATTTTTGATTTTCCCAAAATCCACCCAAACATAATTTTTTCCCAAAATACTAGTAAATTTCATGTGAAATGACGAAATACCCTTTAAAAAAAATAAAACTAACACAAATGTCCTACATTATACTACCGGTCAAAATAATTAAGAAAAAAAATTAAAAAATTAAAAAAAAATAAAATTTAGGATTGGAACAGTTTCTACATTTTAAAGTTTAATTTTAATAAAAAAATAAATAAATAATAACTGATTAATATGGATATGAAATAAAATGTAAAAAAAATTGTTTTAGGGGTATTTTAGACTTTTGTACTAGTATTTTGGGAAAAAATTAATTTTAGTGGATTTTGGGAAAATCAATTATAAATGGTGGCATTTTGGGCAATTTCTCTTTTATTATTTGTGCAATATAAATTCTACAATGGGTATTTTAAGATTTGTACTTAAAGAAATAAAAAAAAACATCTTAAAGCTCCTCACATGCATGAAGAATTCGCCAACATCAATGAGAAAAGGAAATTATATCTAGAAATTCATTTTCCTTGAATTATGAAGATAATTATCAAAAAAGAAAAGAGGAAATGAATTTTTTTGAGAAGGAAATAAATGTGCTAAGTTAGAAAATAAATTTCCCTCACTAATGCACTAATGTGGCCGGCCATGTACTAAGGAAAGAAATCAAATATTTTTTCATGAATACACAATAGGAATGGGTAATTATCGTTGTTTACATTTCCTTCTTTTATAAATAGAGTCTCACATTGATACATGAAAAATAAGTTTTTGCACTTGCTCACTCCATTTCTAGCTGTGCACTCCTCTCTCTCTCTCTCTCTCTCTCTCTCTCTCTCTCTCTCTCTCTCTCAAATATCTCTTTTATTTTGGCACCTAAGTCCTCTTTAGACTTAGGCCTAAATTAGTTCTTTAGCTCATAAACTTGTTCTTGAGTTATTGTGTTTAATTGTGCTCACACACAAATCTTTCAAACAGTCCATGGACCCTTTAATAGAAACCTTAGGTTACGCGAGTTCACATTTAGGTGCAAAGGAGACGAGCATTCCGTGGAAACGAAGCTTGGAGCAAGACAAGGCGTTCAACCTTTCTTAAGACTTCTCAAAGATCAAGCTACAAGAAAGATTAGTATCAAGTAAATAATAATTAGATAATATTTTTAGAATAATTAGATGTATATGCATTTTGCCTAGGTTAGTAAAATAGTTTTACTTGTAAAGAAAATTTATATTTCGTCATTAACTTGTGAATGATAATTTTTTCTTAACCGTAGACCTATTTCAACAGCTCAATTCAACCATCAGGAGGTGAACCTAGACAAGTGACATAATTCAGGATAAATTTCCATTTATAAATGTTATTCATAATGAAAGTATAAAAATTATAAAAAAATTCAGTTTTAAAATTAAAAGTATATTTTATGTATACTTTTTATGTTATATATTTAAAATTTAGAATATTATTTCCATCATAATTTACATATTTTATCGTAATTTCTGTTAACCACTGCAATTTCTACCATATTTTTTTTTGAAATATTCACATTATTTCCGTCGCAATTTTCATCGACCACCAAAATTTTCGTTTCTTCGAACCATCGACACGTTATCGCCGTCGCAGTTTTAAACCTTACTCAATATAATGGAATGCTCGTAGCAATTTGCAATATTTAATAAAGGTAGAGCTTATTTTAACAATTTTGTGAGCTGTAACATACCAACAAAACCAGTAAGAATACTAATCATATTCGCAATGATAAAACTTGCATCGGTTATTGGAATCGTCTTGTTCTTGATAAGGTTAACTTAACCATCACCTTGTGACAATCCAATTCCACCAGTTTGAAATCCAAAAATAGAAGCCTTATTGGACATTGATAAGGTTACCTCAGTGTAATCTAGCCATGGAGATGTTCTATTTCATATTTTTCGAATCCTATGGGATGGGTGGTTTTAGGATCTTATGTCATCTTCTACGTCGGCAACAAAATTGCTCTAGGAAATATCTTCCTAGAGACGACAAGAGATCTTACACTAAATCTTTGTTTACTTTAATATCAGCACATAATAACTTTAATTTTTAGATTTAAAAGATAGAAAATCATTTGCAATATTTCGAAATTCAATTTTTTATATGTAAAGAGAGTACGTACATAATAATAATCCAATGGAGATTTTCGTGGCAGTGACTGTGGTACTAAATTTGCAATCAGTCACTGTTTGGGTCACTAGTGGAGAGTGGCTGCAAGAGAGAACCAACAACCAAAAGACAAGAAAATCCATTATCTGTCTTCTTATATGCTCTCTCTCATCAGCATCCCATTGAAACGGGAATTTTGAGATTCCTATTCGAGGTTTCGTTGCACATCCCTATACAAATGCTATTACATTCTCAAATCTCAATGCCACGCAGGGAAACATACTTTGCCTTGTTATCTTCAAAAGCTTGAATTTCTTTTTTGCTTTTCTGAAAGTTTTTACTTTATTTTTTTCTACTTATCTTCTATTAGACGTTTGTCGGAATTATGTGGAAAACTTGGAAATAAATAATATCTGTTATTTATAAATTGTTGTTACTCATCGAAATTATAAAAGTACTGTGTGTAAATATTTGTTGCAAAAATGAATAATATCGAATATAAGTTCATTAAAATAGAATTTATAATAAATAAAAAATCTATACTCAAACAACATTTAACAAACAAAAATTTGACGGATTGATCCTATTTTACATACGTAATTTGGTTTTGTCCAACGTTTGGTAAAACTTTTGTAAATGTCCAAAATGATTAGGTTGCACACTTATTACAGTTTATTAATTATTAATTATTTTAGTTGTTTGTTAAATTTTCGGAACAAAGTTTTTAATTGTTTCCTTATTGATTAAATAAGTAAATTGGCGGTTAACACTAATTACATTTTTTAAATCCTAAAATCGTGGTAAATTTGATGACATTTATATTCTCAGCTTTCAATTTAAATCTTAATAGATGAGCAATTTTAATTTTCTTAATATATTTTTGAATAGTTTCCTTTTTGAATTCAAAAGTTAGTGTCGCTTGATTAAGTATTTTTAGATTTTATAATCTTTGATATATTATTGACCTGTTTTAGCCATCATTTAATGACCGAATTTGGTTGTTATTTTTATTTTACAGTTTTATCAAAATTTTAATAGGTTCAGTCGGTTTTTTCAACTTGTTTGTTATATTTTCGCTCGTATATTTTAATCAATTAATTACACCGTAAATTCATATTGAATTTACACAGTAAATTGATTTTTATAATGTAAATTATCGTTAATTGCATACTAATTAACAAAACACGTTTATTTGACTGAAAGAAAGAAAATCAAATTTGATACATCAATTTGAAATCAAAATCAAAACACAAAGAAGAAGAACGAAGAACGATGAAAAATTTAATTATCAGTGGAGCCAAACCGGCGTCCATCGAGGGTGTTTGTCTTGCCTTCGTCAGCGCCTCCATCGTTGGCGTCGCAGCCACTAGAGCCAAACCGACGTCCACCGAAAATGAAATGTTGCAGAAAACGAAATATCCAGTAGAAAACAAGAACAATAATCGTTGAAGAAAAAGAAATAAAAAATGAAAACAAAGAAAATAATCGCAGAATATAACGATAAACAATAAAAACCATTATAAAGCTTTGTTAATACTTGTTAATCGTTAAAAAAATGATGAAGAATATAAACCATAAGAATCTCCAACAATTTTGTGGCCGATCGGGAATGAAAATGGGGGTTTAGAGAGGAAACTCTTCAAATTCCTACTTTTTGCATGTAATTATGTTTCTCTCTCCATGTTTCATATTCTCATGAATGCAAATATAATTTACGGCCAGTTTTAATGTTGTCATTAACCGTCTAATTTTTTTAAAATTCATTTTCTAATATTTCGGCGGGATTTTTAAATTTGGGGTATTTTGGGTACGAATTTTTTGCTAATTAAAAGTGTAAACATTTACAAAAGTTTTACCAAACGTTGGACAAAACCAAATTACTAAACACCTACGTGTGGTTTTTTTTGTTTCACGGAATTTCATGTACCATTATCGTCGCGTATGAAATTTTCTGCATTATCAGACACCACGAAAGGAAAAGAGGACAAACAGTAGATCATAAAGAAAAAAATTCGTTCGAGGAAAATTATAGCTGTTAGGCATGTTAGGCATATATGGAACATTGATTTTATATCCGTTCTTAACCGATGAGTCAAAATATGTGTCGTTATTACACCAAAACCTCACTCTAAAAAAAATTCTACAAATATAGCCAATTTCATTACAAATTTCACATCTTATTTTCCAATCTCACTATAATTTTTAAAAATTCTCTCTACAATCTCTTTAAATATTTCCAAAATTTTATAAAATTTGCCAGCATGAAGATTTATGAGCATTAGTTGAATATAAAACTTGTAATGTTTAAATTTTATGAATTTTCAATGAATAATATCGACTTACGATTTCATTTCATAATATTATTTTCTTTTAAATTTCTTATATTTGCATCCTTTGAATATACCATTTTTTTCCGAATTTCAACTATTTTACTCTTTCACAATTTCCGTGGAAACTTTTAAGATTAACGGAAATAAACCTTCCGTTAAGTATTGGGTACCGCCAAAAAATACACATAAGGAACTTTTCCGTCCACAGCCGATAAGAAAATTTGCGGTAGGCAGATTTCCATTCATCCCGTGTAGCCAGGATGAGAATGAACTTATACCATTTTTTCTAAAATAATTTGAGTCCTTGATTGTTACTTAATTTTGTGTATGGAAACGGGCTTAGAGAAGCCCAAGTCAACCACACACGCATATGTGCAAGCTCTCGTAATTCTTACATTTTTATCAAAATGTTTAATTTCACAAATAATTTTTTGTTGTGTTGTGAATTAATTTTAAAAGTAATGTAAATGTCGAAATTAATGTTACAGATAAAACTTGAGTTACAACATTTATAAACGTGTGGGTTGATAATTATTAATCGAGTTAAGAGTATTAATGAGTCTTAAGGCTAGGATGAGACAGATTTTTTGTGGTTTGGTAATTGTAATTGCTCTAAAATCGTGGTTATAATAGATGGGTTTAATCTCTCTTTCCAATAAACCTCAAGACATATTATTCTTATTTTTCTCATTCGAAACTGCTTTGTGTTTTTCCTTTGTATTCGGTGGTTTCGAACACACATTTTGTTTGCCGAAGAAGTTATGTTCGTGTAAAAATTCTTCGATAAAGTTGTATCATGGGAGACTTATAGTCTGTCAAATTCAACATTCGTGAGATAGCGATAGCAATGTCAACATGAAACATATCGTCGAACTATTCTTAGTGTTTTCTGTTTATTTTCCTTATTCTTTCTAGTTTTAGGTTCAACTTTAGTGATTGTCTTTTTCTTACTTGGTTTCTCTCCATTTATCTTTTACGAAATAATATGTAATCATTTAATATTTTAAATTTATGTTCCCTGTGCAATCTTTTTTGTTACTTTTCGCATTTGTTGTAATATTTCCTAACAATCTTAAAGTTTATATCGTATGCTTAGAAGGATTGCTTTACATACTATTAGCTTACACTTTATTGTGTTGCAACAGTATGAACAACAATGGGATGGATGAGTTAGAGAATCAAATGGGTCGTTTGGCTTTCAACGTGGAGGGGTTGACTACCAATTCCGTGAATCTAAACATCATGGTGAATCTACCATGCTCAATGGAGGTTTTGGCTTAGAACAGACCTGCAAGTCTTTCCCAATCGATGGATGCTATGCCGCCGTCAAACGACTTGAGGGTCATGTTCCAAATGCGAAAGTGGCCAAGAAGATAAAAAAGTTCGATCGCTTGAACTTTAAAAGATGCTCTTTTATTTTACCAATGTTTGTCTTGTACGATGTTTTACCAACAACCCTCCTAACCTCCAAGAGGACGAAGCGGATTCGAAAGGGAGAATGGGCGTTCTTGCTTGAAAGGATTCCAAATATGTCTGCGAAAATTTATTTAATGAATTGTCTAAATAACTCCTTATACAACGTGTATAGTTTCAATGCGTCCTCTAAAAGAGTTTAAGAGTTATTTGATTAAAATTACAAGAACGAAAATGCATGCTTAAAAACATACGTCTTTTTTTTTACAGTTTTTTCGAGTTCAAAATTGCAAGGATACAAGTACAACTAATCTTTCGCAAGATTCAAACTAAACTAATGATCATAAATGAGTCTTTCCAAGTTGTATTCGTTATCGTGAAATTACTTTTTCATTAGAAAGATTTCAAGAACTAACTTAAACATAATCGAGAGGGGATAAGTCTTGAAAACTTGGTGGTTCATCTTTGCATCGAGTCAGACAACTGTGACTATTACAAGAGGTTTAAAATCACTTTCAAGAAAATCAACGTCATAAAAGATCTTCCTTCAAGAAGAAATTCCAACAAAAGGTTGTTGCTAATGTTTCAAGTGTTACAAAACACCTCGAATTGTCATAAGTCGCAAATGAACAAGGAAATATAAGCCAATGTCGTAGAGGTTGATGGAGACGGCTAAATTTTTTGTCGATGTAGTGCAATCCCAATATATGGCGACTAAACGCGCTACCCGCCACGTCACATTTTGCTCTAATAATAATGTATTTGTCACATTTTGATCTAATAACAATGTATTTGTCACATTTTGCTCTA
This sequence comes from Urtica urens, assembly GCA_958296335.1. Lineage (NCBI taxonomy): Eukaryota > Viridiplantae > Streptophyta > Magnoliopsida > Rosales > Urticaceae > Urtica > Urtica urens. The sequence goes on from OY282525.1 coordinate 7,773,302, forward strand.
ATAATAATGTATTTTTCTCGCTCAACTGGCACCGACCGAAAAGAAGTTCATATATTATTTTTTTCCTATCCTTGATGCCAACGGAATAGACCAGGTCAGCCTAAAAATGATTTCGAAACGAGAGATGAAGCTTAAAGAATGTTATATAATTATTTGTTATATAATATTGTACAAATATTACTGTAGTTTTAACCTTCACAAACAATCGTTTAGAAGATTCAAATTTAGCCTTTCAAAGAAACAAATATTACACAAGTGTCTTCCTTCAGGCTTTTCAGATCTTATCTTACTCCAAAACAAATTAGCATAACAATAGTCCCTTTTTATACACTAACCCCTCCCCAACAAACATATGAAGACGAAACAATAAAAGTCTTTCAGGAACAAAAAATGACCATAACAGACACCAAAAATAGATTACTTTTTAATATCAGTGATAATGATTAATTAATTTACACAAAGATGAAACACTCCAACGCCACCAATGGGTTCTCCAGAGACTCGCTTCCCGCGTCCGTACCCCTCGCCGGCGACCGCCCTCCTCCGCTTCTCCCGCCTCCCCTCGCCGCTCCGCCACCGCGCCGTGTCGCTGGAGATCGCGACCTCCGCGCTGAGGCCTCGCCAGAATCCCGCCGCGCCACCACCGCTCGCCTCCTCTCCGGCGCCGGACTCCCCCGCCCCCTCCGTCCACCGGGAAACTCGCCGGAGACAGGCCTCTTCCTCCGCGCGACGGGTCTGCGTCCTGCCGCGGCGGAGGCGGCGGCGTCTCTTCTCCGCTTGCTGGTTGCCTCCTCATTGTTGTTGTCCCTAACCTCCGTCATGGTGGTGGTCGTGGTCGTCGACGTGGCGTATGAGAAACCCTCGCTGGCTTCTTCTTCTTCTTTTTCTTCTTCTTCTTTATCGACCTCTTCCCTCGGTTTGAGCTCCGATTTGACGATGATTTCCAGCTCGGAAATGCTTTTCTCCTCTTCTTCCGGGACCGTCGCGACTTCTTGTGGCTTCACTATCTCCTCTTTCGTCGTCGCTTGGGATGGCTTTGAGATGGGCGTTTCGGAGATTACGACCTCTTTGACCGACTCTTCTTGGTCAACCACCGGTGGTGGATCTCGGAGGTTCGAGGACGATTTTTGGGCGAGGGAGGATGGTTTGTCGTTGCGGCGGAGCGTAGTGGCATTTTGGTGATTTTGGTCTGTATTGCGGCCGGGTGGTTTCCTCTTGGTTGTGGTGGTGCTGAAACAGCATCCCATTTTCTGAGACTAGTAAAGATTGGGTTTTTGGACTTGTAGTGTGGCCAGTTGTTTCGTTAGTCCATTGTAAAGGGTTTTAGATTAAAAATATGTTTTTTGTTTAAAAAAAATTAAAAACGTCCAACGGTCTTTTCGTGCAAAAGACTAACATGAGAGGGAGAGAGAGAAGGGTTTGGCGGAGATACTGATACTATAAAGTTGGATATTGTGGGGATACTCTAAACAAAAGAGTGACATGGTGAATTTTTTATAGAAAAAATTTGCTATAGTTTAATAATACGTTTATGATTTGGATATAACTAATGTTTGGTTAATAGATTGAAAATAGCCACCCAATTTATTTTCGAAATATTTTTTTTAAAAATTGATTTCGAATTTAGAATTCAAATTTTAAATCAGAATAATTCATGGGTTGACCAGATTTTTATCCCGATATATTGTATTAATTATCCAATCAAGTTTAAATATCATAATTAGTTAGGATCCTCTTTTAAAAGAAACATTATCTCTTTTTTATATTAATTACCTAAATTATTTACTCTCTCAATTTTGGCCGGCCAAAACTGAATATTAACCATCATACTTCCTGTTTTAATCAGAAACAAAGAATTCGAGAGCAATGGGGTTGTTTGATGAAGATGATTTTTCGTTGCAAGAATCTAGTACGCATTTATGTATACGTTTTATTTCCGTTATATTTACATTGTCGAGCTGTGGCTTTTTTTGGGTTTACAATTTATTAACGCTATTTTTACACTGTCGAGCTGTGGCTTTTTTTTTTCGGGTTTACGATTTATTAACGCCTATTTTTACACTGTTGAACTATGGCTTTTTTCAGGTTTACGATTTATTAACGCTATTTTTACACTGTCGAACTGTCAACTTACACCTTTTTTCGAGTTTACGTTTTTTTCAGTCGAGTTGTGGCTTTTTTTCCTCGTTTTCGGTTTTCTTTTATAATAAATTGATAATGGGCGGGACATTAATTGTCTTATTTATTATTTTTTTTAATTAATTTATTACGGGCGGGAAGTTATTTTGGGGTATATTTGTCTCTTCAATTTTGTAAATGAATTTGGCCGGCTATTTTCAACTTATTAACCAAACATTGAGTATAACCAAATTACATATATTTACATGGGTATTCATCAAAATGACCATTTTTATATTATCGGAGTTTTGTGTAAGCATTTACAGGAGAGAAAATGAAATTTGTTAATATGAAGATATGCTCAATTATTAATAAAAATGAAATATATTGGTAATACACTTATTTTTTTAATTTTATATATTTTGTAAAAAAATAATTAAAAAAGGATTATTAAGTATATAACGTCTTCAACATAGTGCATTTTCAATATGGCTCATGTTTGGTTAAATTTGCGTTGATGTATCGGCTCTAGTTAAATTTATGTTAGTGACTAAAATTTAAAGGATAATATAATAAAAAAAACATAATTAATTTATTTGACACGTAAACACTTAGGTCATTAACAAAAATTTAACGAAATGTTGAACATATTGTAAATGAGGTAGTAAACGTTGGTTATTTTGCCAATTTTTTGTAAGAGAAACTCAATGTGATAAACTAGATCTCTAAACACATTATGCATAGATGAAATATGGGTGAGTAACTTCATGTTCAATTATCTTTTTGAGGAGTGAAAAATAGAATGGGATGTTAAGAAGTAGAGTTGAGGCAAAATTAAGATCAATATAACGAATGGCATATATGAACTGTTGTGGATAAAGCAGTATATGAAGACCTTCAAATAGAAATCGAACTATGTTTACGATTGTTCTGTGATAACACGGCATCCATAAATAAATAACGTGAACAATGTCAGTGAGCTCAGTCGCATTGTTGTCACGAGACTTCTATTTTCTAAGGCTGAGTCATAGTAAGGATAATTAAGCGAGGCTTTTATCCTTTAGTGTAAAGTTTTTTCTCTCAAATTTTAGTATACTTTGAGGGATTGTTCTTGAATTCTTTGAGTATTTTTTCGTTGTGAGGTGCAAGAGTTGTGAGTTTTTTGTCGGATAGTTTGAGTGCCGGTAAGTGAGTTGAGGGTGCAGAAATGGAAACACTAGAGATTGTGAGATTTATCACTAGGGAAACAAAGGTCTGAGAGAGTGAGTGAATTGTGGGAAAGGGTGAGGTAGCATCTATGAAGTCAGCAGAAGAAGAAGAAGAAGAAGATCTGGGGGCTACTATGTCCTTCATGGCAAAAGAATCTAGTTATCACAGAGAGAGCGGACACAAATGGTGAACGTGGAGCTCAAGCTACTCTTGCGGGAAAAATAGTTTAGTGACAATATTATTGGAGTAAGAAGGATATACGAGGTTTTTTTATTGGCGCCTAGAAGGGTCTATTACAATTTACCTTCAAAGACAGGGAAGACATGGAAAAGATAATGCAGGGAAGGCCATGGATCAAGGGAGCCCAAGTGATTCTGAGCTTTTGGTCGAGCTTACTCACAATATAAGAGATATAGTTCAAATGGTCTCCATTCTGGATCCATCTCTCGGGATTTCCATCAAGCTTTTACAGTATAAATAGTGCTAAAGGGCTAGCCCCAAAGTTTGACAATTTCTTGAGTTTTTCATACCGATAAATGAACGCCCTCACAATGAGAGGGAAAATAGATGTCACAAAACCTTTGAGGTGGGTCTCTTCCTAGACAGAGAGAGGCTGGAACCTTTATGGATACAGTGCAAGTTCGAAAACATGGGAAGAGTTTGCTATAAATGCGGTATTCTGGCTCATGAAGTAATTGCAATTCATTTCCATTCTATATGGGGGCTGGTTGAGGGTTGACTCTAACCTCAAGTCATGTTTTGAAGGCAAGGAGAAGCAAATAGGGAATAATACAGGAGACCCAAAAGCAGATAGAGAGTGTTTGTAGGATATAGTGTGTGGGCACTATTAAACAAAATGGTTTAAGAACAAGTCTTAAAACTAAAGAGCTAATACAAAAGTTAGGTCTATGGGGGATTTAGGTGTCAAAAACAAAAGAGAAAAAGAGAGAAAAGAGAGAAAGAGTTCGCGGATTTGAGAGAGAGAGAGATAGACTCAATATTGTGTGTTATCACATGTGGATGTGATAGTGTATTTATAGGAGAATGAATAACAAGAAGGGGTAACAATACTTTCCATTGTGTGAATATCACACTTTTATGAGCACAATATTTATTTCTCATTCCTATAACTAAATACCATGAATAAAAAATTATTTACATTCTACGTCTCTCATTCATTCATTGTCGTAGACCTCATTCATTTAGGGAAATTTAGTTCCTCTTTTTATTTTTTGGCAAGCATCTTGAATTCTTGATACTTCAAAACATAAAATTATTTTATAATTTCCTCTTTCTTTGATGTGTTGGCCGAAATTCATCTTTTAGAACAACCTTCTAGATATTTCCTTATTTGTTTGAAATAATTCTAGAAATAGCCATTGTAGAATTTCTTATTAAATTTCACCAAAAACGAAATTAATTTTTCAATGCGTTAAACCACTTATTGGCTTAGAAAGTAATTTACATTACCATCATATGATAATGTTCAAAATCTTGTTTTTGATATTTTTATCATCTTAGGTCCATAATCACTCTTTAGACATTTTTCGGAAAAACGCTAGTTCAATATTTGAAATTATTTTTATTTAGTTTCTAGTTTAACAAATACTACTCTAATGACTTGTGATAGTGACATTATGGATCCATATGAACAAAGATTGAACTACTTGTTAGGAATTCTCGCCCGCTTGAGAAGATACTTATGTAAATTCGCGTTGACATTATTAATAAAATAAAGTTTGACATTTAGAAATTATTCGAATTGAAATGATTATTTCTTATGTATTAAGGTTTATAGAACATTCACCATCCCAAACCGAGTCACGTGTTGGGCACTTGAGTTCGGGCGGTGAGCTAAAACGAGGTTGATGACTGATATACGTCTAGGAAGCTATATTGAAAGTCACATATGTGGAACACATGAGTGAAGGTTGATCACTATGTCGGAACATTCTACACTTGTGGTAAGTGTACGACCTGGACATGCCTTAGGGTAGATGTTTCGTTTAAGGAACATTACGACGCACTAACCGAGATCACTATGATGGTCACAGTGAGTCTTGATCTAAATTCAGAAATGGTCACGGACACTGAATCATGTCTCTGAGTTATTTGACTCATTCGCTAAAAGACTATCCATGTTAATCACATGTTTTGGGAGTATTTTATTGGAAGTTTTCTCAGAACATGATTTGAGTGGGAAGTGATTTATAGATACGGATATTGGTAGAGATGCCCACAAGAAGATGATTTATTTACATATAGATACTGAATTGACCAGTGCACCTTTAGAGACAATAGAAGACCAAACCATTTAGCATCTTCTGTCTCAAGGTCACTATGTATGAATTGCATCATACTTACCTAATTCTTGAAATGAGACATGTCATTTCATAGCATTAATACTCTCATTTGAGAAAGTCAAACTCTAGGTCCATTACGTGATCTAAACAAGGCCAATTGTGAGATATTAAGTTATGAAGATGTCATGAACCAACTTTGTGAATTTCTCATAGATATGGAATTCATGTACAAGATTGCTGAGATGTAATATATATCAGCTCATGCTTTATTACTTGGATTGTGAATAAATGAACTGTGCAGTACCAAAACAATAAGTAGCGACTTTATTTGGATGAAACAATGTGACTTGTTAGCTCCTCGTCAATACATTGTTTATAACTTATTCACAAGTATTAAAGGAGTTGAGGAAATAACAACTAGAAGGGTAAAATGGTAATTTTATAAATCCCATCTAGTCGATGATATTCATGAAGGGTAAATATAGATAACATTCAATGGATCCGCTCAATATAATTAAGTTGAATTTGAGTAGAAAATAAATTCATTTGAACCGAGAGATTCTGAGCATCAACTCTTTAGTGGAGTCAGTTGACATTAAGCTAATACTCAGAAAAAGTTTGTGAACTTTTGAGTCTGGGTATAGAAGCTCAAGCTTTGTTCATTTGGATCCATAAGGTCACTATTACAAGTCAGTATAGTAGGATTGTTAAACTGAAAGCTAAGTCAAAATAAGTTCAAATGTTTAGCTAGACTTTTTCTCGGAAAATGTCTAAAGAGTATTTTCGTCCACATGGACATAAAATGATTTGAATGTCAAAATAAGATTTTGAATATTTTCATATGATGAAAGTATACATTATTTTCTAAAGCCGAAAAGTCGTTTAAGGCATTACGAAATTAATTTTGTTATTTGTGCAATAATAATTCTACTATAGGTATTTTAAGAATTGTCTTAAAAAAATAAGAAAGTATCTAGACGTCCCTTCCCTAGCTATAGAATTCGGCCAAAACACATCAAAGGAGGAGCGAATTATTTCCGTTTAACTATAAGGATAATTACCCAAAAGGAAAAGGGAAATGAATTTCCTTGAGAAGGAAACAAATGTGCTAGGTGAGGAAACAAATTTCCTCACTAATGCACAATACATGGCCGGCCAACTTAGGAGAGAAAGGGGAAGAGAAAATCAAATATTGTGTCATGAATGTATTATTCTTTTATGAATGCATAATTGACCTTTATTGATTTTTCTTCTCCTATAAATAGACCCTCACATAGAGATGTGAAAATAAGCTTTATTCTTGCTCTCTCTTGCATTGTGGCCGACCTCTCTCTCTCTCTCTCTAGAAAATACTCCTTTTTATTTTGGCACATAGATCCTCAATTGATCTAGAAAATTAGCTTATGATCCAAGAATTGTTTTTGGTTCATATTGTTTAATTGTGCACACACACAAATCCTTCTAAAACTCTATAGACTCTTGTAATAGAAACCTTAGATTTCTCAAGTTCAAGACTAGACGTGAAGGAATCGAGCCAAGGAAGAAGATCCAGCTTTTCCCAAGACGCTTCAAGTTTGAAGATACAAGAAAAGTTAGTATTCAAGTAGTTTAATAATGTTTTTAATTATAACATGTATATGTACTTTTTCTAGGTTAGTAAAATAGTTTACTTGTAAAGAAATTTTATATTTCGCCATTAATATGATTAATGATAATTTTTCCTAACCCTAGACCTATTCCAACAACGGAATCCAACCTCCTTGAAATGATATCAATGTTCACTCACCATAGGGTTTATTCGAGAACCGATTGACTGCGGGCACTTTCAAAGTAAATTAACGTTCGAAAGAATCTTTCACTGGGGAAGCAACGATGCTTAGGGCTGATATTTATCAAGAGAAGTATAACAGAATAAATTGGCTTCTCCTGGAACGGGTTGAACCTGGAGGATTTTGATCACGAACTGACTATATCAGTGGACACTCATCACGATGAGTAAATATAATTCCAGTATTAAAAAGGGGTCGGTCTTTTATTACAGGGTGGAATATTGATAAAGACTAGACGAATCGATGAAAAAGAGATAGGACTATATCGTCTTTTTCGTCGGGTTCGTTAAGCTTCAACTATTAGGTCTATATTCCCCAATTCGATTATGATAAAAGCGGATAAGAACTTTCGAATAATAGTGTTTAATCACTAATTAATCTCACTTGCTGTAATGGTGATTGACAACATTAATTCTGGAAAACGGGTATTCGCATAATTAAATAAATGTTTATAGCATAATTGTTTATTTATTGTTGGATCAAGTAAATGAATAATTAATTGGATTTTAAGCAAACGGGACTTGAAAATTCAAGGGATGGGCTAGGGAGAGGATTGGCCGAAAATCCCCAGGGTTATGCCCTAGGGGTGGCTGATATGCCTTCCCCAATCTCTCCCTGAATTTCTCTCTGATGAGAGAAAATCTCTTCCATATATATATATATATATATTGATATGATTGATGAGAGAGAGTTTAGATTCACCGTTGAGATCTAATGGCCCATTTTAAATCTAAAGGAGATAATATTTCTAGAAGAAGAGAATATCTCTAGAAGGAGAGAATATCTCAACCGAAAGGACATAAAATTTCTCAGGGGTTATCTCCCTACCAATGCTATAAATAAGGATCGAAGGGAAGAGGAAAATGTTGGAATAGGTCTAGGGTTAAGAAAAATTATCATTAACACATTAATTAGGGAATATAAAAATTTCTTTATTAGTAAAACAATTTTTACTAACCAAGGAAAAGTGCATGAACATCTATATATTAAAAACATTATTTAATTACTTGACCACTAACCTTTTTTGTAGCTTCATCTTTCATGAGCCTTGAGAAATGTAGATCGTCTCGTCTCGCTCGTTACTTTCACTCCTGGTCTTGAACTCGAGAAACCTAAGGTTTCTACTACATGAGTCTATAGAGTGTTTGAAGGATTTGTGTGTGTGCACAATTAAACACAATAACTCAATAACAAATCTATGAGCTAAAGAGCTAATTTAGCCTTAGTATAATGAGGACTTAGGTGGCAAAATAAAAAGAAGTATTTTGAGAGAGAGAGAGAGAGAGAGAGAGAGAGAGAGAGAGAGAGAGAGAGAGAGACGGCCAGAATGAGAAAATTGAGAGCAAAAAACTTATTTTCACATCTCTATGTGAGGGTCTATTTATAGGAGAAATAAAATCAAGAAAGGGTAATTACCCTTTCCTATTATGCATTCATGACACAATATTTGATTTGGTCTCCCCTTTCTCATATTATATGGCTGACCGTCCTCATGCTCAAGTGAAGGAAATGTGTTTCCTCACTTAGCATATTTATTTCATTTTTAAGGAAATTCATTTCCTCTTTTCTTTTGGGTAATTATCTTTATAATTAAAGGCAAAGAATGCTGTCCTCTTTGGGGTAATGGTAGCCGAACTCAAAACTAGGGAATGAGCATCCAGACGCTTCCTTATTTCTTTTAAGACAATTTTTAAAATACTCATTATATAATTGATATTGCACAAATAATGAAATTAGTTTCATAATGCCTCAAACGACTTCTCGGCTTTAAAACCTAATTTATATTTCAATCACATGAAAATATTCAAAATCTTATTTTGACATTCACATCATTTTATTTCCATGTGGACAAAAATACCCTTTAGCCATTTTCCGAGAAAATTTCTAGTTCAACATTTGAACTTATTTTGACATAGCTCTTAGTTTAAGAATCCAACTCTAATGACCTGTAATAATGACCTTATGGATCCAAATAAACAAAGCTTGAGCTATAATACTTGGAATCAGAAGTTCACAAACATTTTCCGAGTATTAGTTTTATGTCAACTGACTCCACTAAAGAGTTGACACTGAGAATCTCTTGATTCAAATGAATTTATTTTCTACTAAAATCTAACTTAATTATATTGAGCGGATCCATTAAATGTTATCTATGATTACCATTCATGAATATTATTACCTAGATGAGATTTATAAAATTACCATTTTACCCTTCTAGTGTTATTTCGTCAACTCCTTTAATACTTGTGAATAAGTAAGAAACGATGTATTGACGAGTAGCTAACAAGTCACAACGTTTCATCCAAAAGAATCATTTGTTCTATTTGGACACCAGCCTGTACATTTATTCACAATCCAAGTAAAAAAGCATGAGGTGACATACATTGCATTTCAGCAATCTTGTTCCATATTTATGAGAAATTCACAAAGTATACTCATGTCAACTTCAAAACCCAATTCATCACCAATAGAGCGCATCTAGTTCACAAACTTGGATCTAGGGTGTACTTTCTCAAATGAATATATTGAAGTTATGAAATGACATGTCTTATTTCAGGATTAAGGTAAGCACGATGCAATTCATACATAGTGATGAGAGCTTATGGCTTCCTGGTTCCTTTGAGTTAGCAACAGCCCCACTATTATCACAATAAAGTGTCATGGGCTCCTTGTCATTTGGAACGAATTCCAAATACATAAGAAATTTGTTAAGCTGTACAGCCTTTTTGGATGCTTCACAAGCAGCCACATATTTTGCTTCTATGGTGAAGTCAACAGTGCAAAATTGTTTGATACTCATCCACACAACAGATCGACCATTCATGATTAACACAGATCCTGAAGTGGATTTCCTGGAATCCCTATCCGCCTGAAAGTCGGAATCAATATACCCGTCATAGTCAGGTCAGTACCTGATTATGTAAGCATCAAGTTCCTAGTCGTTCGAATATACTTAAGAACATGCTTAACAAAAACCCAGTGCTTGGATCCAAGATTTGATTTGAAACGGCTAACTACGCCAACGGCAAAACATATATCCGGTCTAGTGCACAGCATAGCATACATGAGACTTCCTACAGCTAAAGCATAGGAATCTTTCTCATGTCCTCAATCTCTTGTGCAGTCTTGGGAGACTGGTCCTTAAAGAGTGAGACTACATATCTAAAGGGGTTTTATCCCTTCTTGGAGTTTTGTATAGCGAAGCGATCCATCACCTTATCTATATAAGATGCTTGATAGAGCGATATGGTCCGATTCTTTCGATCTCGAAAGATCTGAATCCCTAAAATGTACGTAGCTTCCCTTAGTGGTTATTGAACCAAATTAAAGGTACGGAAGTTAGCTATCCAATGCAATTGGTTTCAGCTCAATCGGATAGCGGATGTGTCATTTATGACCTTTTAAGTCAGAAGTTTACTGCAGTCCGTGAGTCCATGATTTTGAATCCGGAATTGCGACTCCTAGCTTCTTCCCCTCTTCTTGATGCTATTGTGGCTTTCTTACGTTCGCGCACTCAGCTACCATGAAAATGCCTTGAAGGATGATGTCATGAATATGAAGAAACTATTTTTAGGAGATTTTAAATCTCAAAAACTTTCAAGTGCAAAAGTGAGATTTATTAATCTCACACTTTTTCCATAGGAAAAATAAATTAATAGACAAAAAGATCCGAGTATGTTTCTTGTGCCTTAGTGCATTAACACTGCTCTCCCCTCACAAATATCGATTTTAAGGTTCTTTTTTCTAGTGATCCACTCTATCTCTTTTTACTCATGAAAACGTGTTTTCAAACGTACAAGAGTAGATGTGCTTTATTCGAAAAACTAAGTGGGAGGGTTGTACTTATTGTTTGAAACCAACGATCCCCTTATTCCAAAACCTAAGTGGGAGGGTTGTACTTATTGTTTACAACCCATGATTCTCAACACTAATTTTAAGTGCATATGTCGCCAGACTAAGCGTCACCCTCGTGACCCTCTCTTTAATGAGAGTACTTAAAGACGCATTACCCTTAACATTGCTTGTAGAGCCACGTTCAAAAGTGAAACGATGAGACAAAGCCTCCCCTCGCGGATTTATTCAAAGTAGATATTGTTGAAATAAGTAGTTAGTTATGCACTTAGACTTAATCTCTAGTAATCCTCCCTCGATGCCCTGCGAAAAGATTTGAGTAATCAAACTTTTTATAAGGTGGCTAGTCAAAGCATTGATGTATTGACATCATGACTATGACTATGCATTAATGATTTTTCATTTACTTATAAAAGGCGACTCTTTGCAGCCTTCCCTCGAAGGAGTAAATTTTCATTTTGTTCATAACACCTTTGGATTTTTTCATGTCTAAACTTAATTTTAAAATCCTAAACAAAAGACTAATGATAAATTGTTTCAACTTTCAGCAACATGTCTCTCAACCCCCTTCTCTACTATCCTTTTCTCGAATAAATTGAAAGGTCATAACTACGTAGATTGGAAACGTAACCTAGACATCGTCCTTACAGTGAAGAAGCACAAATGGGTACTCACCACCCCATGTCCTCATAAAACGAATGATGATTCAACTCAAGAGGACAAGGACGCACAGCCTGGCTAATATCCGATGAGATTGCGAGATGCTATATTTTAGCATCGATGAACAATGTGTTGCAGCAACAACATCATGATTTTGAGTCAGAAAGTGATATGCTCTTCAATCTCCAAGAAATGTTTGGAGGGCAAGGGCGTCAGGCTAGACAATAATCGGTTCGACAGTTTATGAACTATCGTATGAAATCAGGGACTCCCGTTAGAGAACATATGATACTGATCATAAATTATCTAAATGAGATGGAAATCATTGGATCATAGAGTGATGGAGATACCAAGATAGATATGATATTGGAAACTCTCCCTGAATCTTTTGATACTTTCAAGCTGAACTAATCCATGAATAAGCTAGGGTACACTGTTACTAAGCTAATGAAGGAGCTTCACACCGTTGAGGGACTCTTAAAGAAAAAGAGGGCTACTGGAGAGGCTCATGCTACTGAGCACATAGCATCCACCTCTGGATCTAATAAGAGATCTCATAGAGCCAACAAGAAGAACCCTAGAAAGGTTCAGAAGAAGAAGGTGCCCCGAACTGCCAAGGTGGACAAGTCTAAGGACAATGTTAACAATTGCAATGAGCCCGGACACTGGCGTAGGAACTGTACTACCTACATCAAGGCTAAAGGGAAAGGTATTGTACTTATTACTGAAGCTTGTTTAGTAGCTGATAATGTATCATCGTGGATTATTGACTCCACTGCCACTAACCATATTTTTTGTTCCTTGAATGGGTTCAGGAAAAGCAAAATCTTAGAGAATGGCGACTTCTGCTTCGAGTGGGGTGATGGGAGCTTGGTGTCTGCGAAGGAAGTGGGATCTGTGACATTGTCTTTTGAAGACAGAACTTTAAATTTGAATAATGTATATTCTTTTCATTCCTTTGGGAAAAACTTAATATTTGTAGCTCAAATTGTTGAGCCGAATTATTATTTAAAGTTTATTGATAATGGAATTCGTGTTACTTTTTCCAATTCATTTGTCACTGATGCATGTTTGAAGAATGGTTTATATTATCTTTATCCTACACAACTTTTGCTATTAGACAGTGAAATAGATAATGATCTAAAATTAGGGAACCAAAGAGGACCAAAACTAATGATTCCTCTGATCTAATAAAATCAACACATCTCTGTCACTTAAGACTTGATCATATTATTCTAGATATGATTAAAAGTCTTGTGAGGGATGGTCCACTCAAAGCCTCTGGGCTTACTGCCGACTTGTGAATCATGTATAGAAGGAAAAATGACAAAATGATCTTTCTCTGACGAAGGTCGAAGAGCCACTAAGTTGCTGAAACTAATACATTCTGATGTATGTGGTCCACTCAGACTTTAGGCACGGGAAGGATACGAACACTTAGTTACCTTTACCAATGATTATTCAATATATGGATTTGTCTATTTGCTCAAACACAAATCTGAAATCTGTAACGTATTTAAGGTTTTTCAGGCTTTAGTGGAAAACAAACTGGCAAACAGATAAAAACCTTTCAATCCGATCGAGGTGGTGAGTACTTGTCTAAAGAGTTCGATGACTTTCTTAAAGAAGAAGGTATCGCTTCTTAGCTTATAGCACCTGTCACACCTCAACATAACAGAGTGTCAGATTGAAGGAATTGAACTTTGATGGAGATGGTTAGATCAATGATGAGTTACCTATTACTCCCTAATTCCTTTTGGGGATATTCCTTCAAAACTGCTGCATATATTCTGAACTAAGTTCCGTCTAAGATGGTCCTTGGTACTCCTTATGATTGATGGACATGGCGTAAAGCTAGTTTAAGCCACATCAAACTTTGGGGTTGCCCTGCACATGTGCTAAGGCAAAAGACTAGCAAGTTGGCTAGTAGGTTAGAATTACGTGTATTCATTGGATATCCAAAGGAAACCAAAGGTTTCACATTCTATAGTCCCAAGGACGACAAAATGTTAGTTAGCACTAATGCTCGTTTCCTTGAGGAAGACTATATGAAGAATACGAAACATAAAAGAAAAATTGTGCTTGAAGAAAACATGGGTGAGGAAGCTTCTACCTCATCTGTAAGAACTGTTCTTACCCCAATTGAAACGCAATCTAACAATTCAGAACCTCGTCAAGTAGTACTTCGACGTAGTGGGAGGGCTTCTGAAAAACCCGACAGGTACATGTCTTATGGAGATGCTCTCGTAGTCGTCGCTAACATGGATGACCATATTTCCTACATCCAAGCAATGGCTGGTTCTAAGTCAAACTTTTGGGTTAATGCCATAAAACTTGAGATGCATTTGATGTATGTTAACAAAGTTCTGAAACTTTAAAACCTACCTGAAAGGGTTAAACCTGTACGGTGTAAGTGGATCAATAAGAATAAAATGGGTCCGAATGGGAACGTTGAGACATTCAAAGTGCGACTGGTGGATAAGGGTACACCCAAAAGAAAGTTGTCGAGTATGAAGAAACCTTCTCGCTAGTCGCAATGTTAAATCCATCCGCATACTTCTATTCATAGCTGCCGCTCTCGATTACGAGATCTGGCAAAGGAATGTCAAGACTGCTTTTCTGAATGGCAATCTTGACAAGCGCATTTTCATGACTCAACCAGACGGTTTCGTGGAAGGTGGTCAAGAGACCAAGGTCTTAAATCCATTTATGGATTAAAGCAAACATCTAGATCATGTAATATTAGATTCGATGAAACTATAAAAAGCTTCGGTTTTAAACAGTCGATAGATGAACATTCTGCTTATAAGTTGATACATAAGGGCAAGGTTGTATTTCTAGTATTGTATGTCGATGATATACTACTCATTGATAATAATGTAGGAAATTTATCTGAGGTTAAAATCTGGTTAGCTAAGAAGTTTGACATGAAGGATCTAGGGAAGTTGCGTACATTCTAGGGATTCAGATCTTTCGAGATCGAAAGAACCGGACCCTGTCGCTCTCCCAAACATCTACTATAGATAAGGTGATGGATCGCTTTGTTATGCAAGACTCTAAGAAGGGCCAAATCCCCTTTAGACATGGAGTCTCATTCTGTGAGGACCAGTCTCCCAAGAATAAACACGAGATTGAGGACATGAGAAAGATTCCCTTTGCTTCGTTTGTAGTGGGTTAAAAGACATTTTGCTGAAAACATTGATAAAATAAATGACTTTAGTATGTGCTATATTTTCGAATTATATGCATGCATGAACAATCCTAATATGGTGAGAAAAGCGTTAAAATAATTCATGGTATTGTGAACAACAATAGTTAATTACTTTTCCTATGGGAAACCGTAATTAACCTCCTTTCACAGTCGTGACACATCACTATTTAGTTCGAACCATCCAAGAAGTCACAACTTCTAGTTCTTACTAATTACCATAAATTTTGGTCACTTATTTTTAATGCAGAGCCTCTATGTGAGGCACATAGAGCTATGGGAAACCGTAATTAACCTCCTTTCACAGTCGTGACACATCACTATTTAGTTCGAACCATCCAAGAAGTCACAACTTCTAGTTCTTACTAATTACCATAAATTTTGGTCACTTATTTTTAATGCAGAGCCTCTATGTGAGGATTACTTTAAAACATAAGTCTAAGTGTATAACCGACACGTGGGCCCTCACTCAAGTCGCTTTGAAGACGGTTCACCTATGTGGAGACCCCGTTTCAAAACTTCTCTTTTAGGCTTAGTTCTTTAACAGTGAGATTAATTAAATACTTCCGAAGTACTCCCATTGAAGGGAGGGCCACTATGTGTGACTCTTAGTTCATCACATATTTAATTAATTTCACTCGTGTCGGGGACCTTGGGTTGCTTCAACGATAAACAACCCTCCCACTTAGTTTTTGCAAATGAATCATATTCATTTATAACAGTTTATAATTATTTCATAACTTTTATTAATTATAAACTACATGAACAATTTCATTTTCAATGATGTTGGCGTTCTATCCTATATGACATGTGAGTGTTATATGCAATGAGATCAAGAAATTTAAATATCAAATATGGAAAAATATTTAACTTATCAATAGGCCCATTTCTATTATACAACTTTTGTAAATAAATGAAATAAAAACATTTTAAATTTCATCTTCGAATGACGCGTCATCGGATGTCTCGGGTTAGCCCCCACACGTTCTCCAACGTGCGGCCAATCCCGAGGTGCTGCCTTCTTGCTCCTTCGTCGTCGAATTACAATAATAAATTACAAATTTACATGTCCTCTCAAATTGAGGCTCACAATTTTAAATAAATTAAAATCCGGGACGATAACCGGAATAAAAACATCCTAGGGCCATATTGGATAAGGATCCATTCATTCACAAGCGCACACACAAAACATTCATAATGCATTCATACAAAAAACGCCAACACCAACTAGTCAAAAAAATTTCCAAACTAGTCATTAAATCTAAATTTTAATGCCTTTTACTAGCTCTGATACCATTTGTTGGAATTTATTTAACAATTAAACAATATTAATTATAATACACATCCTATGTGGCAGAAAATTATAATTAGATCTAATATATTAAACTAATTTTAATATATTTAACAACCTAAGGCATTAAAATTTATTAAGTAATTATAAACAATTTATAATACACAAGCTCAATCAAATAATAATAATTTATATAACATTTATATAATTTATATTTAATTATTTAATTGAGAATGACTTACGTAAATAGTTGTAAACAACTATGACGTTGCTAGCTATCTCCGGAATGCCACGTCACGCTCAAATCCCGAGAAAAAGCTCGTCGGATTGCACGGGAGAGTCCTCGCCGGATTGGGAGCTGTCGCCGGACTGCACAGCACCTGGGAGTCTCGCCGGACTGGGATTCCTCGCCTGACAGGGAGCTCGCCGGAATGGGTGCCCTCGCCGGACTGGGAGCTTCGCCGGACTGGGATCTGTCGCCGCACAGGGACCCGCCTGACAGGGAACTCGCCGGATTGGGAGCCTCGCCGGACTGGGACTTCTCGCCAGACTGGAGATCACTGGGACCCCTCGCCTGATGACCTCGCCGGATTGCCCTCGCCGGAATGCCCTCGCCGGATTCGACTTCGCCGGATTGGATCACCTCGCCTGACAGACAAACTCGCCGGATTGGATCTGCCTCGCCGGATTGCCTCTGTCTCGCCGGATTGGATCCGCCTGACTGGTAGCCCTCGCCGGACTGGATCTGGGTCGCCGGAATGGGCTCCTGGAGGCTGGGAGGTCGCCGGAATGCACAGAAAACGACCTAGAGTGTTTTGTGATGGCTGAAACCTTTTTAAAACAATTTTAAAAATTCCAAAACAGTTTTCTAAATTATTCAAACACCACAAGTGATGAATCGACAATATTACACAAGGAAAATATTGAGATCAAGAGTGTGGGCTCTTAAGAACAATTAGGAAATCAAAGATGAAAAAGGGAAAACAGTTTTTCTCTTTTGTTTGGGGATTTTGGCCGAGAATTGCACAAGGGGAAAGGGGAGAGAGGTTGCCGAAAATCACTTAGGGTTAGGCTTATGTGATTAGGGTTTCTTAGCCTTATTTATACAGGTTATAAATGGGCTTAAGCTGGGTCAAACCCATGACCCTATTCACTTAAGGAATCCGGCCAAACACTCTCTCCTTACTCGTCCATGTCTTTGATTTTTGTTCCTAAATTTATTTGATTTAATTTCTAAAATTAATTTAGAACTCTCATTATTATTTAATGGCACTTCATTAAATATATTTCGTAGTTATCGAATAAGTACGAACTGAGATATAATTTGTTTTCTTCTTTTAACATATTTAATCACTCGAGAATGTCATCATCAATATGATGTTATCTTGTGATTCAATAAACAAAATAAATAACTAGTTATTTATCGAGTTTCAAGAAAACAACTTTCCCAATATAAATCACTATTTATATTTAATGAGTAAATCAACTTTTCAAGTTCTTTTAATCTCTTCCAAGTGTCTATCATTGAGACCTCATGGACCCATATGAACGAAGCTTTAGAATAAAGCACGGACACAAAAGTTCACAAACTTTTTCCGTCTTTTAATTCTTAATATTGGTCGATTCCACTAAAGGACCAATATTGATAATCTCTCTGTTCATGTGCGTATCTTTTATGTTTGATATGAAGAAACAATTTCTCATACGATCCACGGAGTATATTACGATGTTACCCTTCATGTGTATCAGTAACTGAGAGGAATGTAAAATTATTGTTTTACCCCTCGAGTTATTATTTCACTAACTCCTTTGTTATTTGTGAATGAGAAAAACATAAAGTGAGATGTCTGTACATGTCACATGTTTTAATCAAAGAATGAACTCATTCAATGAATACCTGGCCAGGTTTATTCATTCACACTCTCATAACAAAGCATAGTGTGATACTAATGCATTTGCATTGTTGTTACATGAATTCCATATATGTGAATCATGCAACCCAACATTTCATCCTTGTGACACCAACAGTCGGGTCAGATGCAACTAAAATTTAGTCATTGCCAATTGACGAATCAAATGTCACAAAGTGCAATGTCAATTACATATTCACTTCAAGATTAAGGTAAGTATCATAATACTCCTTTAGTTGTGAACTTGAAGTTTCGAGTGTGTAAACAGTTTTGTCTCGAGCTTCTAAGTGTCACTGGTCTTGTTCAGTATCTTCTATAAAATACTTAGTATGAATCATAGAGTCACAACTCTCTATATCACAAGATGAGATATCATGATTCATGCTAACAATCAATAATAAGATACGATTGCTCTATCGATCTTTAGATTGCGAACAAATGGTTTCAAACTTGTCACAAGGGGTTATCTTGTCAAGTCTGTACTTAACACCCTTTTCGTTGATGACAGTTTCAGAGCATAGCTTAAACATAACTAAACACAGTCTTATAAAGAATGAACATTTATTAATATCAATGTTTCAACAAAATATAAATACATAAAGTATCTCAATGTCTAATATCTCCTTTGTGGGCACCAATCCCAACAGTTTCACCATTGGCGTAGTTAGCCGTTTCCAATAAAATCATGGACCCGACCACTGGGTTGTTGTTAAGATTGATTTGAAGTATCTTCGGAGAATTAGGAACTTGATGCTTACATACTCAGGTACTGACCTGACTAAAACGGGGTATACCGATTCTAAATTTCAGGCGGATAAGGATTCCAAGAAATCCACATCAAGATCTGTGATCATCCTGAATGGTGGATTTGTTGTTTGGAGGAGTATCAAGCAATCTTGCATTGCTGACTTCACCATAGAGGCAGGATATGTGGCTGCTTGTGAAGCATACAAAGAGGTTGTATGGCTTAGAAAATTCCTTAAGTACTTGGAAGTCGTTACGAATGTCAACGAGACCATGACACTTTATTGTGATAATAATGGGGCTGTTGCTAATTCAAATGAACCTAGAAGCCATAAGTGCTCTAAGCATATTGAGAAGAAATACCATTTGATTAGAGAGATCGTGCAACGCGGAGACATAGAGGTGAAGAAAATCTCATCGGTGAACAACCTTGCAGATCTTTTCACCAAGGCCCTATCCAAGAAGGTCTTCGACCAACATCGAGACGGATTAGCCATGAAGGACTATACTCGTTTACTTATTGTCAAGTGGGAGTTTGTTGGAAGAGATGTCCAGAAGAAGATTATTTATTTACATATCGATATAAGATAAATCTCTCAAAGTCCTTATTGTAATTTGCTAATTAAATTAATAAAAGTTGATTTTTTTTTCTTATTAGAAGATTTACGATATTAAATAGTCTTATAGTCCTTAATCAAACCTAACAACTTATGAAGAGATAAATGTAGATTTGCGTGAACACTCTTCATGGTTTGCTTAAAATGAAATATTTGCAATCTAAAGATCAACGGACTATTGATCCCGGTATGATTGGTGGAATAATCTATGATGTCAGGTTACGAGGCATAGAGAATTAGGAACTCTATAGTTCTTCCAGTGTATCTTTCGAAGATACTGAATTGACCATTGCTTCTTTAGAGACAATGTAAGAACAAACCATTTAACATCTTCTATGTCAAGGTCACTATGTATGAATTGCATCGTGCTTACCTACATCCTGAAATGAGACATGTCATTTTATAGCTTCCATATTCTCATTTGAGAGAGTCAAATCCTAGGCCCTTCTGTGATCTAGATTAGACTAATTGGTGAGATATTGAGTTTTGAACATGTCATGAACTAGCTTTGTGAAGTTCTCGTATATATGGAATTCATGGAAAAGATTATTGAAATGCAATTTATATCACCTCATGCTTTATTGCTTGGATTGTGAATAAATGAACCGAGAGTTATCTAAAATTAAGTACCGACTTTATTTGAGAGAAACAATGTGACTTGTTAGCTCCTCGTCAATACATTGTTTCTAACTTAATCACAAGTAACAAAGGAGTTGAAGAAATAACAATTAAAAGGGTAAAATTATAATTTTATAAATCTCATCTAGTTGATGATATTCAAGAAGGGTAATCATAGATAACATTCAATAGATCTACTCAATATAATTAAGTTGAATTTGAGTAGAAAATAAATTCATTTGAATCGAGAGATTTTCAGTCTCAAGTCTTTAGTGGAGTCAGTTGATATTAAGCTAATACTCGGAAAAAGTTTGTGAACTTTTGAGTCCGAGTATAGAAGTTGAAGCTTTGTTCATTTTGATCCATAAGGTCACTATTACAGGTTATTAGAGTACGATTGCTAAACTAGAAACTAAGTAAAAAATAAGTTCAAGTGTTGAACTAGAATTTTCTCGGAAAATGTCTAAAGGGTACTTTTGTCCACATGGACATAAAATGATGTGAATGTCAAAATAAGATTTTGAATATTTTCATATGATGAAAATATAAATTATTTTCTAAACCCGAAAAGTCGTTTGAGGCATTATGAAATTAATTTCATTATTTTTGTAATAATAATTTTACAATGCGTATTTTAAGAATTGTCTTAAACAAAATAAGGAAGCATCTTGATGCCCATTCGCTAGTTATAGAATTCGGCCAAGACACATCAAAGGAGGAAAGAATTCTTTGCCTTTAATTATAAAGATAATTACCCAAAAGGAAAAGAGGAAATGACTTTCCTTGATAAGGAAATAAATAAGGTAAGTGAGAAAACAAATTTCCTCCCTCTTGAGCTTGAGATGGCCAGCCATGTGAGAAGAGAAAGGGGAGAGAAAAACCAATATTGTGTCATGAATGCATTATTCTTTCATAAATGCATAATTGACCTTTATAAATTTTCCTTCTGCTATAAATAGAGGATCACACAAAAATGTGAAAACAAGTTTTTTCCTCTTGCTTCTCTCTTGCTTTTGGCCGACCAAAACCTCTCTCTCTCTCTCTATCTAAAATTCTTTTTATTTTTGGAACCTAAGTCCTCATTAGACTTCAGATTAATTAACTCTCTAACTCATAAACTTGTTCTTGGGCTATTGATTTTAATTGTGCCCACACACAAATCCTTCAAACACTCTATAGACTCATGTAATAGAAACTTTAGGTTTCTCGAGTTCAAGACTATGCGTGAAGGTAACGAGCGAGACGAGACAATCTACCTTTCTCAAGGCTCATCAAAGATTAAGCTACAAGAAATATTAGTGTTCAAGTAATTAAATAATGTTTTTAAATATATACATGTTCATGCACTTTGCCTAGGTTATTAAAAAAAAATTTACTTATAAAGAAATTTTTATATTCCGCCATTAATGAGTTAATGATAAATTTCTCTTAACCCTAGACCTATTCCAACAAATGGTGTCAGAGCACAGGTCAAGGTATAAGCATGTACATATTTTTTAAAAATTATTATACGAAAAGTGTTTTCAAAATTTACTTGAGTAATAGTTTTGCTAAGACTAGATGTTAGACAATTTTAAGACTAGATCTTACACAAAATAAAACAAATAACATACTATAAAATATTCAATAACAAATTTAAACTAGAAGTGCAATAAACTAGTTTAAACTATGTACATAAATTTTCAAACTTGTCAAAAAAATTGATTTTGGATATGCTAAACATAAAATCTTTAAAATTTGTTTTTAATGTGTTTATATAGCATATTTAACAAGTGGAAAATTAACACAAATTTAATTTTAGAGGTCGTACCAAAAAATTAAAATTGTCTAAGATCTAGTCTTACCAAACTTATTATTCAAGTAAATTTTGAAAACAATTTTCGTATAATGATTTAAAAATAACATGCACATGCTTATACTTTGACCTATGCTCTGGTACCACTGGTTGGAATAGGTCTAGAGTTAAGAAAAAATTATCATTAAGACATTAATGGGGAATGTAAAAATTTCTTTATTAGTAAAATAATTTTTACTAACCTAGGTAAAGTGTATGAACATCTATATATTAAAAACATTATTTAATTACTTGAACACTAACATTTTTTGTAACTTGATCTTTGATGAGTCTTGGGAAAAGTAGATCGTCTCGTCTCGCTCATTACCTTCACTCCTAGTCTTGAACTCGAGACACCTAAGGTTTCTATTACATGAGTCCATAGAGTGTTTGAAGGATTTGTGTGTGGGCACAATTAAACATAATAACTCAAGAACAAGGGTATGAGCTAAAGAGCTAATTTAGCCAAAGTCTAATAAGGACTTAGGTGCCAAAATAAAATAATTATTTTCAGAGACAGAGAGAGAGAGAGACAGAGAGAGAGAGAGAGAGAGAGAGAGAGAGAGAGAGAGAGAGAGAGAGAGAGAGAGAGAGACGGAGAGAGAGAGAGAGAGAGAGAGAGAGAGAGAGAGAGAGAGAGAGAGAGAGAGAGAGAGAGAGAGAGCCACAATGAGAAAAATGAGAACACAAACTTATTTTCACATCTCTATATGAGTGTCTATTTATAGGAGAAGGAAAATCAAGAAAGGGTAATTACTCTTTCCTATGCATTCATGACACAATTTTGATTTTCTCTCTTCTTTCTCATAGTATATGGCCGGCCATCCTCATGCTCAAGTAAATGAAATTTGTGTCATCACTTAGCATATTTATTTTCTTCTCAAGGAAATTCATTTCTTCTTTTCCTTTTGGGTAATTAACTTTATAATTAAAGGCAAATAATTATCTCCTCTTTGGGATGATGTTGACTGAACTCTACACTAGAGAAGGGACGTCTAGATGTTTTCTTATTTCTTTTAAGATAATTCTTAAAATACCCATTGTATAATTAATATTGCACAAATAATGAAATTAATTTCATAATGCCTCAAACGATTTCTCGGCTTTAGAAACTAATTTATATTTCCATCACATGAAAATATTCAAAGTATTATTTTGACATTCACATCATTTTATGTCCATGTGGACAAAAATACCCTTTAGACGTTTTCCGAGAAAACGTCTAGTTCAACATTTGAACTTATTTTGACTTAGTTTCTAGTTTAACAATCCAACTCTAATGACCTGTAATAGTGACCTTATGGATTCAAATGAACAAAGCTTGAGCTACAATACTCGGACTTAAAAGTTCACAAACCTTTTGGGAGTATTAGCTTAATGTCAATTGACTCCACTAACAACTTAGACACTGAGAATCTTTCGGTTCAAATGAATTTATTTTCAACTCAAATTCAAATTAATTATATTAAGCGGATCCATTGAATGTTGTCTATGATTACCCTTCATGAATATCATCAACTAGATGAGATTTATAAAATTACTATTTTACCCTTCTAGTTTTTATTTCATCAACTACTTTAATACTTATGAATAAGTTAGAAACGATGTATTGACGACGAGCTAACAAGTCACAACGTTTCATCCAAAAGAATCCTTTATTCTATTTGGTCACCGGCTGGTACATTTAATCAAAATCCAAGTAATAAAGCATGAGGTGATATACATTGCATTTCAGCAATCTTGTACATGAATTCCATATCTATGAGAACTTCACAAAGTATACTCATGTCAATAGAGTGCATCTCGTTCACAAACTTGGATCTAGAGTGTACTTTCTCAAATGAATATATTGAAGTTATGAAATGACATGTCTCATTTCAGGATTAAGGTAAGCACGATGCAATTCATACATAGTGATCTTGAGGCAGAAGAGGTTAAATGTTTTGTTTTAACATTGTCTCTAAAGGTGCACTGGTCAATTCAGTATCTTCGGAACATACATTGGAAGAACTATAGACTTCCTAACTCTATATGCCTCGTAACCAGACATCATAGATTCTTCCAAAAATAATACTAGAAACAATAGTCCATTGATCTTTAGATTGTGAATATTTCATTTTAACCAAACCATGAAGTGTTTGTTCACGCAAATCTAATGTTGTCTCTTCATATATTGTTAGGTTTGATTAAGGACTATAAGACCATTTAATATCATAAATCTTCAAACAAACGAAAAAGGAATGAATGAACGTTTCAACTTTTATTAATTTAATCAGCAATTACAGTAAGGACTTATGAAAGATTTATTTTTCATCAATATGTAAACAAATAATGTTCGTGTGGGCATCTCTGTCAACAAACTCTCACTTGACTCAAAGAAGATGAGAGTAGCCCTTAATGCCCAACATGTCTCGATGTTGGTCGAAGACCTTTTTGGATAGGGCCTTGGTGAATTGATCTGCAAGGTTTTCCACCGTTGAGATCTTCTTCACCTTAACGTCTCCGTGCTGCACGATCTCTCTAATCAAATGGTATTTCCTTTCAATATGCTTAGAGCTCTTATGGCTTCTAGGTTCCTTCGAAATAGCAACAGCCCCACTATTATCACAATAAAGTGTCATTTGCTCGTTTTCATTCGGAACGACTTCCAAATACTTAAGGAATTTTCTAAGCCATATATCCTCTTTGAATGCTTTACATGCAGCCACATATTCTGCTTCCACGGGGAGCCGGCAATGCAAGATTGCTTGATACACCTACAAACAACATATCCACCATTCAGGATGAACACAGATCCTGAAATGAATTTCTTGGAATCCCTATCCGCCTGAAAGTCGGAATCTATATACCCCGTCATAGTCAGGTCAGTACCTGAATATATAAACATCAAGTTCCTAGTCCTCCGAAGATACTTAAGAACATGCTTAACAGCAACCCAGTGCTCAGGTCTAGGATTTGATTGGTAATGGCTAACTACGCCAACGGCGAAACATATATCTGGTCTATTGCACATATAAGTGTTCTGATCGCCTCTTATACTAACGGTTGCTGAATTTCTTTCATAATTAAATAAAATTAATAAATATAGATTTTTTTAGTAATCATTATCATTAATTGGCTATTGTGCAATTAATAATTTTCTGCATTTAATATGGTTACTAAGGTTAGAATCAATCACCAACACTACTTTGTTTGGACACAAAAGTTCACAAACACTTTCCAAGTTCTAGTTTAATATCAACGGATTTCACTAAAGAGTTGACATAGAAAACTTTTCGGGCCTGAATTTATTTTCTACTCAAAATTATACTTAATTGTGATGAGCAGATCCATTGAATATTATCTATGTTTACCCTTCATGAATATCATCAATTAGATGATATTTATAAGATTACCATTTTAATTGTTATTTCCTCAACTCTTTGTTACTACTGAATAAGTTAGAAACAACTTATTGACGAGGAGCTAACAAGTCACATTGTTTCATTCAAATAAAGTCTTGACTTAATTTGGACACTGCGTAATTCATTTATTCACAATCCAAGTAATAAAGCATTAGGTGATATACATTGCATTCCAACAATCTTATACATGAATTTCATATCTTTGAGAACTTCACAAAGTTTGCCCATGACCTCTTCATAACCTAATACCTCACCTATAGTAAGTTCAGTCTATATCACATGGTGGATCTTGAATTTAACTTTCTCGAATGAATATACGTAAGCTATATGAAACGACATATCTCATTTGAGGATTTAGGTAAGCATATCGCAATTCATACATAGTGACCTTGAAACATAAGAGGTTAAATGGTTTATTTTTACATCGTCTCATGTGGTGCACTAGTCAGTTCAGTATTTTTGGAAGATAAAGAGGAAGAACTATAGAGCCTCAACTCTTTATGCCGCATAACCATACATTATAGATTCTTCCAACAATTATACTGAGATCAATAGTCCTTTGATCCTTAGATTGTGAATATTATGTTCTAAGCAAACCATGAAGAGTTTATTCGTGTATATCTATATTAAATTCTTCACATGTTGTTAGGTTTAATTAAGGACTAAAGACTATTGTATATCATAAATCTTCAAATAAACGAAAAATGAGTGAATGAAAGTTTCAACTTTTATTAATTACTCACCAAATTACAAGATTGACTCAATTGAGAACTATATTATATCAATATGCAATTGGGGATCAGATTTTGCGGGTTCAAATTTCTCATGGCGCATAAGAAGACGAACTGATGTGGACTAGGACCCAAAATGGATCATTTTCTGTAAAGTCGGCTTATAGCCCGAGCTCCCCTCATTCCAAAGAACGATTTATGATAAAAATAATTGGATTTTGAAAATTCAGGAACGTTGTAAGTTTTTTATGTGGAGAGTGGCTTCGAAAATGTTTCCTATTGTAGTGGCCCTTTATCAAAGAAAAATGATTTTCGATGCCCTTTGTAGAATTTGCACGAGCCATGATGAATTTGTGTGGCATCTCTTCTTCCAATGCTTGTGGTCAAGAAGACTATGGTTACTTGAGGGAGGTGGTTTGAGATTTGAGGTTTTTTCTGCTAGGGAGGGTTTTAAAGTTACTCAAGCCCTTTTAAGTGCGAATGACCAATAGAACAATGCAGGCAAAGAGGATAAATTGGCTGTTAGAGGGTGCTCTATCATTGAGGAGACGTGGAAATGAAGAGACGACAAAATCTTCTCTAATTCCTATGGCGACGAAGGCTCGATGGTTCTAACTAAAATTAGGGCTAGGATAGTGCAGCATCATATGGTGGGAAGGTCAACCTCGATTAAGTCTCAATCAGTTCAGTCTATCTAAGTCTACGGTTCAAGAGTCGAGGAGGTTACCTGGGATTGGGTCTTGGATGTGGATGCAGCGTTAAAAAGTAGGAGAGCAATGGTGGGCATTATGGCTTTTTCCCCTTCCAGAAAAACAAAAGGCATTCATAAGCATCGTGAAAAATCTAGTACAGAACAATTACAAAAAACACATAAGGTTCAATCGACGTTCTATAAAGGAGAAGTTGGAAGCTAGGATAACATGTACTCCATTTGTCAGCACCAAGGAGCACCAAAGAGTTGTTCAGCTTCAGCCAAACATTTGAATTTAAATTTCTCGTAAACAAGTTGGGCATGTACAATTTTTATACACCAACTCAAGGAGTGTAGACCGGGCAACAACTTCTAGTCTCTGTGTGCTGGGACGATCTATGCTGCCCTAAAGCTTTTGTTGGTTTGTCCTTCTAAAAATTCAGCGACATAAACGATGCGATGATTGTCAAGTTAGGTTGGTTAATGGTCTCCGACGCTGACAAGCTTTGGGTTAATATCTTAAAAAACAAATACTGCTGAGACTCAAACTTTATGGACTCGAGACCGAAACCTCATCATTCTAAGGTGTGGAAAGATATTTCTTCCTTAGCTGATTTGATCAATGCAAACTCTTGGATCTTTATCGGTAATGGCGAGAAAGCGCAAATTTTTTAAGACCAATGGGTTTTCCCAACCTCGGCCAATCCCCTCACATGCCCTTCTTCTCCTTTTGGAAGCAAAACCATTATGTTGTTGACCGCGGATGGTTCTTGGAACCCTCGGGCGATAGAAGACTTCTGCGGTTTTGAGTGGGTTGCTTCGGTCCTTAATACCAACAAACTCTCGATGGAGAAGCCTGATAACCTATGTTGGTCTCCGTCCTCGGATGACGAATTTTATGGCAGCTCTGCGCTGCAAGCAAAACTCCCTCGTCTTATCCCCGACCTGATCTGGAATCCACATGGAAGCTCAACCTCCACGAGAGAGGAAAAACTTTCTTTTGGAGAATTGCAAAAAATTATTTTCCCTTAAAGCCGCTCCTTTTCCGGTGAGATATGGCCGCCGATGACTTGTGCGTCGTCTGTGGTATAGTGAAAGAATCATTGGCTCACCTTTTCTTCAGCTGCGATCGTGCGCAAGACTATGGTTCGTTGCCGGTAGTGGTCAGAATTGCAACTGAGATCCGGGTGTTTCGGGCGTCGATTTGATCTCGGGTTCTTTTGAACTCACCAAGTCTAGGTTCCCGTCCAACTCCAGTTTCAACGTCTACGTGATCTCATTTTGGAGGATCTGCGAGAAAATTTGTTTTTGTAGAAATAAATCAATTTTCGAAGGATCGCTGCCTCACTTCCATTCCTCGGTCCTTCGAATAAAAAAATCTATTGTATTGCACTGCAGAGGCCCTCTCCCTTGCCATCTGTGACTGCTTGTCGTCCCGCTGCCTCGTTCCACCCATAGACCAGGCCTTGCTCCAGGATTCTTAAACTTAATGTTGATGCATCTTTCGGGATTCCGGTGCGGCCATGGGTGTTGTTGCTCGTGACTCGGATAGGCATCCGATTTGGTTTTGGAGGAGCAAGATCGTTGCCTCGTCCGCAGCCAAAGCAGAGTTGAAATTTGTTCTCCTCGATTTGCTACTGGCGAAATTCAGAGGTAACAAGATTATTGTGATAGAATGCGACAACAAAGCGGTTATGGATGGGCTTAGCTATTCACGAGACTGCCCTTTTTTATTTTTAACTCCAGTTTTTTTTTATCAAGTTTTAAGAATTTCTCAATTTTTTGATCTGTTTCCTTTTGTTGGATTAGTCACAAGTCTAACCTCGTGACCCATGTGCTGTGTTAATGGGCTTCTCGAGAAGTTGACTTTGATTTTAGCTCTTTTAGGGCTGCCCCTACCCTTATTCGGAGGCTTTCTATTTAAGACATTGAGTCCTCAATGTATCACTC
This sequence comes from Urtica urens, assembly GCA_958296335.1. Classification (NCBI taxonomy): domain Eukaryota; kingdom Viridiplantae; phylum Streptophyta; class Magnoliopsida; order Rosales; family Urticaceae; genus Urtica; species Urtica urens. The sequence goes on from OY282525.1 coordinate 7,802,271, forward strand.
TCTCTTCTCTCTTCGCTTTACCTCTTCTTCCCGCCCGGGAATGTTAGGGGGCGTGGGGATTGGTTTGTTAAAAAAAACTCAAGGAGTGTAGAAAACATAAATTAGATTTAGTCCGTTACCTAAAATATGTTAGATCATTATTCGTATTGATGTGCATTATAGTTAGTCCTAAGCCAATATTAGCTGAAATGAACATACAAAAAATCGGTCCTTCCAAAACACAATAAATTTTGACTTTTATTTGCAAATGCATGATGATAAACAAAAATTCTGAAGAATTGGTACCTTAGTTATACAATGATAAGCCCATGTGTATGAACCATTTTGAGCCTTTATGACATAAATAATTGTGTACACATACAGACCCAACGGGAACAAATTATGAACTACTGCCCAACGAAAGGAAGAAAAAAAATTAAGTACAAAAGGGTGTGGTAGGGTTAGAAATCCATTCATCCCTGAACAGAAAGCTAAGGAGCGGATGTGGCCCGATCGGTTTCAATCATGGATTTAATGTAGAACTCGCCTGCTTTATACGATGACCTCACCATGGGACCCGATGCCACATACCTAAATCCCTGTTCCGTCCCAGCAAAAGAAAAGGAATTTCTCAGTGACTGATAATTAGAAGTTTATAGACATAATGTAATCATTGCTGAAACTGATTAATTTCTATAGAAAGGCGATTGGGACTATTGATTGCCTTGCTTCGACGCAAACATTTCCACTTCAAAATAAATGCTTTCTATGCCTCATATAACAAAATTAATGCCTCATAACTGGCCTTGCTAGGTTATTTACAAGCTATTGAGAGTTTGGTCAAAATCTGGTGATTGTCAATAATCCTAAGAACATGAATCATAACAAAGCAATAAGAGCAGTTTTACATGATGTCAGACTCGTTACAGAAACCACGGTGAGAGAAAGCAGCAACTATTTGGGGGAATATAGTCATATACTAGTATAACTAAATTATCAGTCATACACTAGTATAATTTGGATAATGAAGATTCCTTTATGCACTAGGACTATAACCTCATTTGTCTTTTTAATGGATACCTGCAGATGTTCAGATCCTAATTGACTCTCACATGTTAAGTATGGGATTGACATGCGAGATTTCACACACTGCTAAAGTACGGACTTGACTTGTAAGTGTATAATCTCTCCCTAAAAAAGAGCTTTTGGGGATGAGCTCTACCCAAAAAGTTTTATTAGTTGAAGTAATGACGAGTATGCAAAAAGAGTTGAATTTCACAATCACACAAGTTAAAAAGCATCAACGACAATGTTACTATTGCCCAGGATTTCATTAAAAGAGAGATAAGGCCATACCATATCCATGCCAAGAGCTCGATATTTCTCAAAGGCCTCTGGCGTGATGTACTCAGAAACAGGCATGTGTCGCTTCGAAGGTCGCATGTACTGACCGAACGTCATCACATCGACCCCAGCGGCTCTCACCTTCTCCATCGTCTTCACAACTTGGTCGGGGGTTTCACCGCAGCCCAACATCACTGATGTCTTCGTAAGCGTCCCTGCAGGGGCGTAGTCTTTGGCCATCGTCAAGACTTCGATGGACTGCTTGAAATTAGCACGATGATCCCGAACAGAGCTCTGAAGCTCCTCCACCGTTTCAATGTTGTGAGCAAACACATCTAGCCCGGATCTCGCTACCTTTTCCACGCAACCGGCGTCTCCTCTGAAATCCGGAACTGCGACCCACATCATGCAAAACAATTTTGTTTTAAGAAACAGTGTAGACATTATAAAAAACGAGGATTTGCGTCAAAAAGAAAGTAACTTTGGCCAAAAACCAGGCTGTGCGCAAACGAACACCCCAATTATTTATAAACATAAATTACCAGGAACATGTGTTTTGCAACTGAATATTAATTTCTTAATATAATTAGAATAGCCTTTCTCAACTTTAATGCAAGTTACTAATGGATGAAGTTAACAGATGATACCTTTACTTCTACAATACTCTCCATACTTACGAAATCTTATGAATTGCAAGAGTGGTGGATTTGAATTTATTAGTTCTCCCAACAATTTATCTATTTATTTGATTTCAAGTTGGCTTTCCTGACTCAAGTAGTATTAAGAGAACTAGGATTCCCCCTGCACAACACAGTAACTTTCCAGACTGTGGTATCAATCCAGGGTTTAGTAACTTTTTTCCCCAAAAGAATCGGACCAAACTCTAATCCAACACGCAACCCCTGATCTTTCGAGGAAAAATAATTACATTATACGGCACTTCACCAATCCCCAATTAAGTCCAAATGCAGAAAAAAATAAAAACAAACCTATTAATTACACTTTGTTGACTAAATATATATGCCTCTTCCAAGATATTGACTCATGGATTCTATGAACTTGAATATTGCCTTCTGGTTGTTCTCCTCTTGTGGTGCCCATTTCCTAGCTAGAACGGGCACCAGGTAATCTTTGGTTCTCCCCTTTCTTGTCTTGTTATTTTGGTTTCCCATATATATTGGGTTACTTTTTTAGAAATGAGGTTGTTAAAATTGTCAACTGTTTCGTGCTCGTTCCAGTCTTCTTCTTCTTCACACATACCTTTATCCATTGTAATCTAATTAGTCCAACCGTGAAGACCCCCCTCTTAAGTTATTTTTTGATAAATTAAATTGACTATTTAGAATTAAATTAAAGCTATTTTTAAAATGTTTATGAATAGTTGTATTCGGGTTTATCACATGGCTATATTAATGTTCTGATCCAAGGTATTGGAATCAACGAATGAACCAGTATTTTTATCTTCCTAAGAAGTTCTCACTCACTTAAAGACTCACAATAGACCGTATCTTAGAGCGAGCAGGCATATAGGCCTCTTATAAACCTATAACTCAAGCGTTCAAGGCTACACACGCACACAGACATTTGTGCAAGTTTTTAAGGTTTAGACACAAAAAATAACATGAAAGAACCTATAAAAATCTCATGAAAATGAAACAATAGTGCATTAGGATCGTACCCAAGGCCTCAATGAGCATGTTAGGCTTCAGCTGCTTCAACTTTATAACCGTCTGGGCGAAATGATCACTTCCCTGATCAGCCAAATCGTCCCTATCGACGCTCGTGATCACCACGTAATCCAATCCCCAAGACGCAATCGCCTCCGCCACGTTGGTAGGTTCATTCGGATCCGGAGGCGGAGGAGTCTTCGACGTCTTCACGTTGCAAAATCTGCACTCGCGATCACCACAGAGAAGCTTGAAGAAAGAATTATTCAGCGTCGCAATCCCTACGCGATGATTCATCGAACAGCTTACCTGCAGCCACGAGTACACGTGTCGCCGAGGATCATGATCGTGGCGGTAGCCGTTCCCGTCTCGCCGCCGGACCAGCACTCGCCTAGGTTAGGGCAGCGAGCCTCCTCGCAGACCGTGTGGAGCTTCAAGTCTCTGAGCTTTCTCTTGATCTGGACGTACTTCTCGCCTCCGGGGATGGACTCCTTCATCCACTTCGGCTTCGGAATCGGCTTCTTCTTCGTGCCGACCTCGACGGAGTACGTTCCGGCGGAGAAATCGGAGAGCGAGGGCGATTCCGAGGCCAGGCGTGCTCGGAGTCCGGCGAGGGTTTGCGGGAACTGAGGGGCCGCGGAGGAGGGGGCTTCAACGGAGGACGAGAAGAGCCTCGCCGCCGCGCCAGTAGATTTCAGGGCTCGACCGAGGATTTCGTAACGCGACGCCATTCTCCCTTGTCCCTTTAGATTAGAGGTCTAAAGAGGGAGAGATGGATTGTGATGACGAAGACGAAGATGGTGGTGGAAATTCGAGTTCCTTGGATTGGACAAACGCTTTCGGGTGAGACTGTTATGGGTCGGAAACAGGCCCGTTTCAACTTTTTGACCCATCTATAAAAGCCCACTAGCAGTTCATGGGCATAGAAAAACGAAAAAAGCAAAGAGAAATACCATTTTTCATCTAGGATTTGCCCAAAATAGGACTCACTACCCTCACTATTCCAAAAATGTACATATTTCTCCTAAAAGACAGAAATAAGAGTACCCACTTGAAAGTGGGTAGTGCAAAGTCGAATATACCCTCATCTCATTCCTTCAACTTCAAACTCATTTTTACACTTTTCAACGTTTCAAAAACCTCTCAGCTACCGACCCCGATTCCTTCTCTCCCTCCGTCGATCGTCGCCGCCGCTCATCCTCGCCGCTGCTCAAAAGTTGTAAATCCCTAAACCCAAATACCCAGTCGCCGATCATTACAGTCGTGTCTTCGCCGATCGTCACGACGTTTGCTTCCGACCGACGCGCGTTGGTGTGAGGTAAGTTTGTAACCTAAACTCATCTCGCATTCGCATGTGACTGTTCGTCGCCTCCGCTCGCCGTAGCAAAACATTTTTACCCAAACTCATTTCGAGTATTACTTTGAATGCATGTTTTATTTGGGTGTACAGACTTTTCAGGTTCGTTAAATTCCCAATTTCGTCAACCCCTTCTCCGACCGGCGCGTCTATCAGGTTTGATAAAATGCCTAACCCATAAAATTATGTGTTCATCGTCAAACCATTCTCTCGCGTAAATACAGTTTTTGGGGTTTTCACAGTGATAAAAAAATGAGTTCTCGGTCTAAGGCGAAGTCGAATGCAAGCGGCAAGAGAACCATAACATCTGATTTTGTCGATGAATCCCCTCCACGCCGTAGTGTACGCATTGCTTCACCCAAAAAGAGAGGTAGTGGATCTGGAAGCCCCAATAAGGCACAAAAACGAAGTGGGTCTACACCCTAACTCCCAGCCCCCAAAAAATCCAAGTCCACCGTAGAAGATGGGACACGCCGAGGGTCAGGAACGTCGGTGAGTGAAATTGTATGTAGTTACTGTAATGATGGAAATTGAATATAATACAGGTTGATTCATTTTACATTTAGAGAATGTATTTTAAGAAGTTGTTAGTGTATGAAGATAAACTAATTGGAATTATTTACAGGTTGAAGAGGTATTTGGACGTTTAGTTACACACCATTGCAATGTAGTTGTTGTAACTAAGATAAAGTAATATGCAATAGTTACATATTTAAGTGTTATTTTGATGCTTAGTTACACACCATTGCAATTTAGTTATTGTAACTAAGATAAACTAATTTGCAATAGTTACAAGTTTAAGTGTTATTGTTACATTTAGTTACACACATTTGAATTTAGTGCAATTCAGGGTAAGTAGTTGCTGTGAGTTACAGACTAAATGTTATTAGTTAGAGAGAAAACACTAATTTTTTTTTTGTTACAGGGTTGGAAGAGGTATGTCCCCGACGAAACAGCTGGACAATTCAACTTCAACTTCCACGGCAACGTCATGTCGTTCAAGGACGAAGCCAGGATGTCGAAGACCCAAGCGGACTTGTTCAGGGAGTCCTGCTTTGGTCAATTTTTGGACATGCCGTCGATCACTAGGTCGTCGAAGATCCTTAGCACCCTGATGTTAAGGACAGAATATTTGGAAGGAGTTGAGAAGTCAAACTCTAGGTTGCTGATTGACGTGGGTGGACACCCACGAGAGTTCACGAGGAAGCATTTCAGTGAGATAACTAGACTGCATGTTCAGGAGGGGTTCAAGCTGACTCCTTCCAACGCCTTCGACAAGGAAATCCCGGGGGGATTATACATGGACACTTTCAAGGGCGGTGTCCTTGCCACCAGAGCGAACATAGCCGCCCTTGTAAAGGATAGTCAACAGTGGACGGACGACGAGAAACGCGTTCGGTTTCTTTTGATTCATTTTCTGTACAACGTCCTACTACCAGGCCAACGTACCGTCGCCATAAAGAACAAGTCCTTTATCAAGATGGTTGACAACCCGTGTGAATTCAACGGATTTCCGTGGGGGAATGTGGTTTGGGACCACTTTATGGCGAGCGTCCTGTCCTTCATTCAGAAAGGCCAGGTCCCCTGCGATCCTGAAAAGACGAAGAAGGTTCATGTTGAAGGATTATTATTGCCGTTGCAAATTTGGGCGTATGAATGCATACCTAAGTTGTCGCTATTGGGTTTATGCGACATTCTTCAGCCCACTGCAACCCCGCTGATGCTTCGGTGGTCAGCCTCAGCTAAAGTGAAGGACAACATCATGCATGCCATGAAGTTGGATGATGTAAGTAACTTCCTCAATTTGTGCACCTTGTTTTAAATGTCACGATGTAAAAAGTTTTTAATTATTTGTTATAGGCGGAGTTTAAGGCAATGGAAAGTACATGGCCGGAAGATGACTTGCAGATCATCTCGTCGCAGGTACAGAAAGGCGATGGTACTCCCCCGACAGTCTGTGTCGGTGCTTCGTCCTCAACGTCGCCCCTAATAGTCGAGGTAAAAACCTTTTCGAATGTAACTAATCTGGATTAAAAGTAACTAAACCCAGTTGAGTTTGTAACTAATCCGGATTAAAGGTAACTAAACTCATTTGCGTATGTAACTAATTAGAATTTGAGGTAACTAAATCCAGTTGCGTATGTAACTAATTAGGATTTTAGGTAACTAATCCAATTTTGTATGTAACTAGTTAGGATTGTATGTAACTAAATCCAGTTGTGTATGTAACTAATTAGGATAACAGGTAACTAATCCAATTTTGTATGTAACTAGTTAGGATTGTATGTAACTAAATCCAGTTGCGTATGTAACTAATTAGGATAACAGGTAACTAATCCAATTTTGTATGTAACTAGTTAGGATTGTATGTAACTAAATCCAGTTGCGTATGTAACTAATTAGGATAACAGGTAACTAATCCAATTTTGTATGTAACTAGTTAGGATTGTATGTAACTAAATCCAGTTGCGTATGCAACTAATTAGGATAACAGGTAACTAATCCAATTTTGTATGTAACTAGTTAGGATTGTATGTAACTAAATCCAATTGCGTATGCAACTAATTAGGATAACAGGTAACTAATCCAATTTTGTATGTAACTAGTTAGGATTGTATATAACTAAATCCAGTTGCGTATGTAACTAATTAGGATAACAGGTAACTAATCCAATTTTGTATGTAACTAGTTAGGATTGTATGTAACTAAATCCAGTTGCGTATGCAACTAATTAGGATAACAGGTAACTAATCCAATTTTGTATGTAACTAGTTAGGATTGTATGTAACTAAATCCAATTGCGTATGTAACTAATTAGGATAACAGGTAACTAATCCAATTTTGTATGTAACTAGTTAGGATTGTATGTAACTAAATCCAGTTGCGTATGTAACTAATTAGGATAACAGGTAACTAATCCAATTTGTATGTAACTAGTTAGGATTGTATGTAACTAAATCCAGTTGCGTATGTAACTAATTAGGATAACAGGTAACTAAATCGAGTTGAGTTTGTAAATAATTACGATTAAAGGTAACTAAACTCAGTTCTTATGTAACTAATTGGTATGGTAGGTAACTAATCCATATTTGTATGTAACTAGTTTGGATTTTTGGTAACTAAACAAAGTTATGAATGTACCTAATTAGGAGTACGTGTAACTAATTTGTAGGGTCGGTTAAGCAAGTTGGAGACGGAGTTCCAAGGACTACGGTCAGACTTCACCTCTCTAACTAGTGAGATGAAGAAAATGTCGGAGGACCTGGCTCACGTTCTAGAGACCATGAATACTTTAATGGTCAAGAAAGCTGCGAAGGAGAAGCTTCGCGAAGAAGAGGCGGAAAAGACTTTATTGGCACAAGTCATTCCCCCCAATCCAAAGAATTTGAACACCCAGAAACAGAAAGCTGAAGCATCATGTTCATCTTCAAGCGACGAGGAAAGTAGTGATGGTGACGAGAGTAGTGAAGAAGAGGTGAAGAAGAAGACCGAGGAAAAGAAGAAGAAGGACGATGATGATGATGATGAAGATGAAGATGACGATGAGGAAGAGGACGACGACGACGATGATGATAGTGACAACGACATGAAGAAACCGGATAAAACACCGGAAAAGAAAGAGGAGGACAAAAAAGAAGAGGAGAAAAAAGAGGACGATAAAAAAGAAGAGGAGAAAAAAGATGACAACAAAAAAGAGGAGGAGAAGAAAGATGACAAAAAAAAAGAGGAGGAGAAGAAAGATGACAATAAAAAAGAGGAGGAGAAGAAAGAGGACGATAAGAAGCAAGAGAAGATAGAGGAGGAACAAAAAAAGGAGAACAATGAAAAAGAGAACAACGGAGAGGAGAACAACGAAGAGGAAGTGGTTAACGTAGGGGGAGGAGATCGAAGTCCAGATTTCATCTCAGGCACGTTGAAGTCCCTTCGTTCTGGAGAGGCATACAAGTATGGCGGAGTGGAGTGTTTTGGTCCCGGGACCGACGAGGACAGTTCCGACGACAATAGTTCACAGAAGTTAATCACCATCGAAGATTCACCTCAACGACCAAAACGTGTCCGCCGTCGGGCTATTATATTTACACCAAGTAGCCAGCCTGAAATCTTCGACACCTTCACAAGAGGTCATCCCAAACCTACGAAGCATCCTTTGGAGGACCCATTCAGGGGCGCTAGTACTAAAGATATCAGATTAATGCAAAATTGGCTTGTGCTTGGAATTTCGAGGTCAGTTTTGGATTAATATACAATCATTTGTTAATGAATGTAACGAATACGCACTCTATACAGGGTCTGTGACGCCGACAGGGTGTATACTCCCGATGAGGAACTGCTACAGCCACGTCCATTTGATTACCGAGTAGAGATTATTGAGCACAAAACCTGGTTCAATAAAATATGGAACTCGGGGTACTGGCTTAGTGGATCAGTAAGTTGTTAGAGTATCTGATGTTTGGATGTTGTAAGTCGAAGTTGTTTTGAACTCAAAATTGGATTCCATGTACTTTAAAGTTTAATTTTTTTTTTCCAGTTCTAAATGAAACTTTTTGTTACATTCAGTTACGACTTTAGATTTGTTACATTCGGATACTTGTAATTACTCTAATTTTTAGAGTTAATTACGCTTAGTTACGTGCCCATGGCAGTTTTAGTTACATGCAGTTATCATTAGTTACATAGCGTTTATTTATTTGTTACCTTCAGATACTTGTAGTTACTCTAATTTTTAGAAGTAGTTACGTTTAGTTACGTGCCCATGGCAGTTTTAGTTACATGCAGTTACGATTAGTTACATAGAGTTTATTTATTTGTTACCTTAAGATACTTGTAGTTACTCTGATTTTTAGAAGTAGTTACGTTTAGTTACGTGCCCATGGCAGTTTTAGTTACATGCAGTTACGATTAGTTACATAGAGTTTATTTATTTGTTACCTTCAGATACTTGTAGTTACTCTAATTTTTAGAAGTAGTTACGTTTAGTTACGTGCCCATGGCAGTTTTAGTTACATGCAGTTACGATTAGTTACATAGAGTTTATTTATTTGTTACCTTCAGATACTTTTAGTTACTCTAATTTTTAGAAGTAGTTACGTTTAGTTACGTGCCCATGGCAGTTTTAGTTACATGCAGTTATCATTAGTTACATATAGTTTATTTATTTGTTACCTTCAGATACTTGTAGTTACTCTAATTTTTAGAAGTAGTTACGTTTAGTTACGTGCCCATGGCAGTTTTAGTTACATGCAGTTATCATTAGTTACATAGAGTTTATTTATTTGTTACCTTCAGATACTTGTAGTTACTCTAATTTTTAGAAGTAGTTACGTTTAGTTACGTACCCATGGCAGTTTTAGTTACATGCAGTTATCATTAGTTACATAGAGTTTATTTATTTGTTACCTTCAGATACTTGTTGTTACTCTAATTTTTAGAAGTAGTTACGTTTAGTTACGTGCCCATGGCAGTTTTAGTTACATGCAGTTACGATTAGTTACATAGAGTTTATTTATTTGTTACCTTCAGATACTTGTAGTTACTCTAATTTTTAGAAGTAGTTACGTTTAGTTACGTGCGCATGGCAGTTTTAGTTACATGCAGTTATCACTAGTTACATAGCGTTTTTTTATTTGTGACGTTCATATACTTATGTTTTTTTACGTGTCTAATTACTACCTACATGTTATAACCAGCATATTAATGTCGCCTTCTACTACCTCCGGAAGTTGCAACCTACCACCGGAAATATGTACACGACAGCCGACACTCATTTTTGTCAGCTGGTTAACAGGACCCACGCCGAGTGGAAGAAGAACAAAACAGTATATGACTGGTTCCGACGTAGTTCATTGGTCGAAGCCATCTTGGCTGAGAGACCGAAAAATCGAGCGGAAATGCCATGGGTCAGGGCAGGCTACATATACGTACCTGTCCATGTGACGGGTAATCATTGGGTACTTGCACGGGTATGCATACTAGAAAATCACATTAACGTGTACAATTCCTTGTATTCGCCGGACCAGACGTATAGCGAGATCGTAAGGATGGCTGACTTGATACCGGAAATCCTGTTCAAACGAGTGTGGGAAGTCAGTGGAAATACATATGCGTCTCCTACTCCTTACTCCATCACGTATGAGCCATATATGCCGCGTCAGACAAACGGGTAATAACTCCTTCACGAATGAGCCATATATACCATATGTTATCTAATATATTATTTCACAGGGGGGACTGCGGAATGTTTACGATCAAAGCAGCCGAGTTTCTAGCGCACTCCGAGCCTCTGAGGTTGTTGAAAGCTTCCGACATGCCACTGTACCGTAAAAAACTGTGTGTCGAACTATTCAAACACGGGGTCATCAAGAGCATGAACGCATGCCCTTACTCAGATAATGAGGACTGAAGCTGTTACAGTTTAGGTATATGACATACAAGTTGGAGTTTTGGTATTTTTGGAACGAACTGCCGAAACTGGTTTATACATGTATTAAGTGAGGCAGAGAGAGATGTTGTAACTATTTTGGGACCAATTACACGTGTGTGTAACTTAGCTTAAATGTATGTAACTTAACTCAGTTTATAATGTAACTACCTGGAACTATACGTAACTAAACCGCATTTTGCATGTAACTATTTTGGATTGTATGTAACTAAACTCAGTTTATAATGTAACTACCTGGAACTAGAAGTAACTAATCCGAGTTTTGCATGTAACTATTTTGGATTGTATCAAACTTAACTCTGTTTATAATGTAACTACCTGGAACTATACGTAACTAAACCGAGTTTTGCATGTAACTATTTTGGATTGTATGTAACTAAACTCTGTTTATAATGTAACTAATTGGAACTATACGTAACTAAACCGAGTTTTGCATGTAACTATTTTGGATTGTATCAAACTAAACTCTGTTTATAATGTAACTAATTGGAACTATACGTAACTAAACCGAGTTTTGCATGTAACTATTTTGGATTGTATCAAACTAAACTCTGTTTATAATGTAACTACCTGGAACTAGACGTAACTAAACCGAGTTCTGCATGTAACTATAGTGGATTGTATCAAACTAAACTCTGTTTATAATGTAACTAATTGGAACTATACGTAACTAAACCGAGTTTTGCATGTAACTATTTTGGATTGTATCAAACTAAACTCTGTTTATAATGTAACTACCTGGAACTAGACGTAACTAAACCGAGTTCTGCATGTAACTATAGTGGATTGTATCAAACTAAACTCTGTTTATAATGTAACTAATTGGAACTGTATGTAACTATTTGGATGTAATTAAGTGACTAAAGGTTAATATTATGTTAAACTTAAATGTACAAGCGTGTACATATGTGTAAGTCTTTATTATTCTGGCCCTATATAAGAACTCCATACTCCCTCTAAAACAAACCAAAACCAAACATCAAACAATGGGAGACAAGCAAACACCCTCGACCAACGCACGTACTACAAATTCGAAAAATCCAATTCATATTATTCTTGATGAGTCGTCTTCGTCAACCACCGATAAGTTTATGAAGAAGTTCGCCGCCGACCACAACGAAGAAGAAATCAAAGAGTATGTCGAGAATAATTCGGGACCCCAAGACCGTAGTCCAATATTGGTAGCTCCATCTGTGTTGGAAGAAATATTTGGAGATAACTACGTCGAATGTTTGAAGAATCAGGGTCACCTGTTTGAAATGGCGCCTCCAAAACAACCATTACCGGAAGATATGAAAAAAATAAGGTGGTCGGAATCCTAGAATGAAGAAATAAGGTGGTCGCACCAACAACAACATTAATGGCGGCAGTTTTAATATCATTAATGTGGTTGGTGAACCACGACTTTTAATGTCATAAATGTAGTTTTAATATCATTAATGTGGTTGGCCAACTACTTCCTGCTGTATTTAATGTCATTAAATGATAATGTAGTAAATTGTAACTTCAATCGTTACCTCTTTTAACTCCATAAAGTGAATATGATTACGAGAACTACAATGAACGTTTACGTAACTAAAATTGGGTAGTGTGTAACTAAATGGAATAATGTATAACTAAAGTGGAATTCATGGTACCTACACTGGAATAGTGTGTAAGTAAAGGGGAACTCTGTGTAACTAAAGTGCAAGAGTATGTAACTAATATGGAATACTGTGTAACTAAATTGTGTAACTAATATGGAATAATGTGTAACTAAAATGTAGAACTGCGTAACTAAACTTGAATAATGCGTAACTAAAATTGAATAATTTGTTACTAAAATTGAATAATGTGTCACTAAACTTCGATTTAAAATTATTAAACACACAAACCCACCATAATCCAACATTTTGAAACTAAATTGGCATCTTACAAGTTACTCTATTGTGTCCTCCACGTTTACAACGAGAACACTTTCGACCACTTCCACTATACTCCTCCCCTTGCGACGGGAATCTTCTCTTCTTCGGTCTGCCAGGCGGTCGTCTCATCATCTTAGGTGGTTTTACAGTTATATTCTTTATGTCGTCGGGAATACTCCAAGATTGGGCATCTCCATATGGATGAATAACTCCTGTATAACAAGACTTCCAATACTCGGTAGTGTAATAGGAAGAACAATATGACTCAACACCATAATTTCGGAAACGGCAACATGCAATTGCGTGGGAGCATATGAAGTTGTCAGTTTGAAATACACGACACGTGCATGTCTTTGTGGCTAAATTCACAGCCCATGAATGTCCAGTACTGTCAACTACTTCAAACTCGCAGACAGAAGCCGGTCGCACCTACTCAAAACAGATTACTAATGTAAACAACAGATCTGAAAGTTACTAATTTGAAATAAAGGTAACTAACAACAATATCGATTGTAACTATTTTGGATTGTATGTAACTAAACTCAGTTTATAATGTAACTAATTGGAACTAAACGTAACTAAACCGAGTTCTGCATGTAACTATTTTGGATTGTATGTAACTAAACTCAGTTTATAATGTAACTAATAGGAACTATACGTAACTAAACCGAGTTCTGCATGTAACTATTTTGGATTGTATGTAACTAAACTCAGTTTATAATGTAACTAATTGGAACTAGACGTAACTAAACCGAGTTCTGCATGTAACTATTTTGGATTCTATGTAACTAAACTCAGTTTATAATGTAACTAATTGGAACTATACGTAATTAAACCGAGTTCTGCATATAACTATTTTGGATTGTATGTAACTAAACTCAGTTTATAGTGTAACTAATTGGAACTGTATGTAACTAAACCGAGTTCTGCATGTAACTATTTTGGATTGTATGTAACTAAACTTAGTTAAGAATGTAACTAATTGGAACTACACGTAACAAAATAGAAATACAGTTATTGTTTCAGTGTACCTTCATAGCACCTGCGTCGAAAATGTAGTCCAGAAGTCGTGCGTTTGGTGAGACTGCCAATATAGTATTGGTGTTAGAAGCTTTCTCTCTTCGTTCATAAAACCATTTCGTCATCCTCTCCCTCAAGAAATCGAATATTTTCGAAATAGGAAACTCCCGAGTTCTTACGAGTACTGAGTTCAATGACTCTGCATTATTCGAAGTCATAATGGAGTACCTTTTCCCTTTACAGTACGCGCGAGCCCATTTATCGTTACCTACCTCGTCGGAGAGATACGTTTGGATACCAGGATCCTCATCGTCGAGCATGGACATAAACTTCTCCCACTTGGCGGGTGTGTAGGCCTTCGCAGCGCTGGCAAATTTCCATGACGCTTCTTTCGTCAACCCCTTGAATTTATTACGAACGTTTTTTAACAAGTGGTACATGCAATACCCGTGGTCACTTTTTGTAAAAACTTGTGCAACTGCCTTCAGAATTCCTTTATTCCTATCCGACACAATCACCTGATGCTGTCTCTCGCTGATTGCCTTTTTTAACTGCGTCAGAAAGTAAACCCAGGAGTCCGTACACTCTGAATCCCCGACCCCAAACGCAAGTGGATAAATCTGTTCGTTTGCATCCATGCCACAAGCGATAAACAGTGTGCCTTTGTAGTAGTTCGTCAGAAAGGTCCCATCTATGATAACAACGGGACGAACATACTTCCATCCCCTTTTCCAAGCGCTCAGGGACATAAAAAATATTTAAAATAGTTTGAGCGGGGGGTGGTCTGTAGGTCGACAGTAGAACCTGGATTCGCCGTCTCCATCATATATTTCAACGCCGGCAATTGGGAAAATGACCCGTCTTCGGTTCCATATAACGACTCTAATGCTTTCTCTCTAGCTCTCCAAGCTTTTTTGTAACTCATTTGAACCCCATAATCTTGTTCCATGTGAGCCTTGATGTCTCTCGCCTTGCAAGGTGATAACGAAGGATCAATAAGCCTAGGTTTCACGACCTCCCCGACCAACTTCATGGTCGCCTGAGGATGGTGTCCTTGCCTGAAATTTGATCCACAAGTATGTTCGGGCCGAAACCTACAACATCACAATTAGTGAGGATTTTAATGTAACTATAGAGAAGAAGTAGCTGATCGTAACTAATTTCATTTTAATGTAACTAATTCTAATCAGACGTAACTAAACACATACTTTATAGTAACTAATGGTAACAACACGTAACTACAAACATACTTTATAGTAACTAATGGTAACAACACGTAACTAAACACATAGTTGCTGGTAACTAATTATAACTACACGTAACTACACACATACTTTATAGTAACTACTGATAACAACACGTAACAAAACACATAGTTGCTGGTAACTAATTATAACTACACGTAACTACACACATATTGATGCTAACTACTGGTAACTAAACATATACTTTCTGGTAACTACTGGTAACTACATGTAACTAAACATATACTTACTGGTAACTAATTGGAAATGAATGTAACTAAACATATATTAGAATGTAACTACTCGGATCTGAATGTAACTAAGAATATATTTTATAATTATGATTGGATCTCAACGTAACTACTTGTAACTAAACACATATTAGATAACTTAATACTTGGATTTGAATGTAACTAAACACATAGTAGATGGTAATTAATTGTAACTACACGTAACTAAACACCTAGTTACTGGTAAAACCTTACCCCCTGAATCTGAAATATACGAGTTTGCTTCAATTGGACTGCACGCACGCTCCACGAACAACTTTCTTCACGGCAGACCACATGGTAAAATAATGTGGTAGACGTCCTAACCTTGAAACTAAAATGGTTTTTTATTGCATACATCGACAAATGTTTTTGCAACGCAGATTTGTTCGCGTACAATCCTCTGTGTCGTACCCTTGGCGGGGAGTGTATGTCCATCACGTCAAGCACTGTAGAATCGGTTGATTTGTTGGGTGTCCCAGACTTTGAGGATGGACCACTGCTGTGTTCACCACCGTCTTCGTCGGAAGCTGGTGACGCCCTTTCTGCACCCTCTGCAACTCCTACATTCGGGCTGCTATGTTCTCCGGCCCCATGAGAAGCGCTATGTTCGCCATGGGCTGGAGGAGTTCTCGGTTCACGCTTAATTTCTATCGGGTTTGGATTAGAACCGACATGCGTAGACGACATATTCAATGACTCGACTTCCAACACCAGGGACATTTTAGATGTGTCATTCTTTTCTTTACGAATATGCAAATAACAAGCCAAACTAATATCTGAGTCAATTGTCACAGGTTTTACCAATCCCTCTGTCTCGTACTTAACGCTCAATACCTTATGGGTGTTCTCATGTAATTTTCCCCCCGAGCACGTGAACAACAATTTCTGTAAACCTTCAAATGTGGTGCTCGATGGTATGAGGGCTGCGAACGAACCACCGGCCTCGTAATAATCATCCCGAAGCCATTCGCCGCTGTGCTTGACGTACGTGAAAATATCGCCTTTCATAACTACGAATTTCATAACAGTTGTATTACTTACTTACGTACACCACCCAGATCTCAAAAGTTGCAAATCTTTCGTACCTTAATTACAGAGATGATAATTTTTGCTGTTATGTTTTTCGTCGGAAAAAATTGAAACCTGCGGCTAACGCATACACGTCGTCAATGACGTTGGTCGGAAAACTTTCACCTACACAAAACGAGGTTTACGCCGCCCGAATTAATTGAACAGAATCAAATCAATGACTCCCGCGAATGCCACAAGAACAAGCCTTCGTCGGAAAAAATAGAAAAACAGAGCACAGTTTAAAATAAAAAAAATAGGACATACCTGGTACACGGCGGACAGCTAAGCGACGACCACCTCAGACACCACCTCCGACGGCCGCTGTCGATCTACTTGAAAATGAAAATGGACTTGAAATTAATCTCGACCCATACCCATTTTTTTAATCCGGTTTTAAAATACAGAGTTAATCCATGGCGGCGACAACTATAGCACAATACCTTCACCGCGCCGCCGATCTCCGATACGAAACCACAGCAGATCCCGACTTCCGAGAACTTCCGAACTTACCTAAACCTTCGAATCAGTTCACCGATTTCAATACCCAAGAACTACCGCCAAACAATTCCGACCTCCGACGCCGACCACCTTCGTAACGCCGATCGGACTGCGCCCCTATACTAGAAATGGGGATTGCAAAAGCCCTTACCTGGAACCTAGGTGTGTAGCCGGTGTTTATGTTTTTTTTTGCCTAAAGGGTAAAAAAGACTTTACACTACTCTCTCTACTTTGAAAAAAACCCTCTCTCCTTGGACCACTCCTATATTTGTCTTTTAGGAAAATTATGAACATTTCCGGAATAGGGAGGTTATTGGGTCTTAGAATTGTCCAATGCCCTTTTTCATCGCAATTATAATTCGGAATAAAAATAAGGGTAAAAAAGAAGATAAACCTATTTTGAGGAATCGCCTTGAAAAGGAGTATATTATATAGTGTTCGAATATATATATATTTTTTAAATGACACAGTAGTATTAAAAGGGAATTTCAAAAAATATGTGCTATAGTAGAGATATATTATGTTTTTATCTGTGCTGAAGTTTTATTACAAAATATATTTGCCAAAAAACAAAATAGTCATTTATCAAATTTGACCGCAACATACTGCAGTTAATATTAAATTATGTAAGATAACGCAATCGACCGCAACATAACCAAGTTAACCAAAATATTATCAAAGATTTTTTTGTCATTTGGCACATATATTCTGTAATAAAACTTCATCACACATGGAAACAGAATAAACCCCTACTATAGCACATATTTTCCGAAAAGGAAAAACCGGATCAAATGAGAAAAAAACAAGGTTTACCCATTTTAATTATCAAATAAAATTTACAAGAATTTGGCGAATTGGCCCTAGCTTACAAACGATTTATGGTTTTGGCCAACGTTTGGTAAAACTTTCGTAAATGTCAAAAAAGCTTACGTGGAATAATTATTTGTTATTTAATTACGTATTTGGCCTCATTATTCAGCCGACTTTTTTTAAATTAGTTTTCGGATAGAATTTCAAATTTTTATTTTGAATTTAAAATTGTTTCCTTATTTCGAATTGATTATCAAAATTTCGTTTCAATTTCAAATTTTTTCCTTTTATATTCAACCGATATTGTTAAGCGGTTGGATCCTAAAATCGTGGTGATAAATTTTACCAATTAATTTCAGTAGTTACTTATTAAAATCTTTATTTATGGAAACCGACCTCTTTATTTTGGAAATTATTTTTGGAAACTAAATATTTAATCCGATATTGTATTTCAAAATCAATTATTTTTTCCTTAAATTAATTTTCTCTCGTTGACATTCCATATTTATTGCCGGACAGCTTTGGTTGTAATCTCGATAAACTATGATGAATCTTTTAAAATTCGTTGAAAATTGTTATTCAATTAACGCCAGTCGTTGTTCACCCCTTTGTTATTTTCTTCGACAATTGATTGTCAAAATTTGGCTAAATGGTATCAGTGGATGGTGAGGGGTCGTCTCTACGACAATCCGGTAAGTGTTTTCACTGTTTCATTTTATTTTAGTTGTATGTAATATTTTTTGAATTGTTAATTGTTATATTTGCAGTTAAAACTTTTGAGTGTCATTGTTCTCCAGCTCGTGATGTAGAGATTATTGATATTGAAGATACTACAAAGAATGACGTAGTTATGTTTGATCATGCTAATTTGAAAATTTTCCTAATGAAATTTGAATTAAACGTGGACAATGTATTCACTAGAAAATCAGTTCTCCAAACCGCTTTCAGTATGTTAGCAGTTCGAAATAGTTTTGGATATAGAACTATCAAATCTAACAAGACAATGTATCGTATTTGTTGTAAGCATCTTAATTGTTCTTAAATGTTATATGATAATGTGAGTTCGAAATCAGGAATTTGGGTAGTTAGAAGTTATTCCAAAGATCATTCATGTTTTGGTCGTGTTATTGTCAACAAAAATAAGCATGCATTGTCTAAGCTAATTAGTCAATGTGTAAAACATGATTTGAGGGGGTCTTTAGCTACTGAGATTAAACCGGCTGGTGCTGCTGAGATAATGAGGACTCGTTGCAATGTAGAAGTTTCTTACTATCGGGCGTGGAAGGGACGAAAAAATGCATTGATTGATCTTCGTGGTGATTATGATTCTTCTTACAGTCATCTTCTTACCATTGGTGATATGATATCTGTGAAAAACTATGGTAAGTAATTAATTAACGTCGTTAATTGTTATTCAATTTACTTATGTTTTCATATAACCATCGTAAAGTATGTACTATGTAAATTGTTTACAGGTTCGTACATGAAAACTCTTGTTGATGAAGATGGAACATTCAAGTATTTTTCCTTGTGTTTGGAGTTTGTGTGCATGGGTTTTTATATTTTCGGCCTGTGATTTCCGTAGATGGTACATTTTTTAATGGAAAATCGCCTGGCACGTTCTTGCTTGCTACCGCTCAAGATGAGGATAATCATTTGTTTCCCTTGGCTTTTAGTATTGTGGATTCTGAAAATGATAATCATGGTTTTGGTTTATGATGTAGCTTAATTTTGTTTATGGTGTACGTGAATATATGGTAATTGTTTTAGATAGGCACAAATCCATTCAGAAAGTTGTGAACAAGGTAATCCCGGAGGCGAAATGGGCATCTTGCATGCAACATCTATGGGTTAATGTTAAAGCTTAGTTTGGTAGTAGTCATATTCAGCCTCTTTTTTACAAGTGTGCAAAAGTTTACACACCTAGAGAATTTGATTTCTGGCTAAATATTCTTTCTATTGAGGATCGTAAAATTAAAAAATATTTGCTAAAAGCAAATTCAGCAGTTTGGGCTCGCATTCATTTTCCAGGGAAGAGATTTAATATCATGACTACCAACATTTCAGAGTGTTTGAATTAGGTTTTGCATGAAACTAGGGGTTGGCCCATGTCTTATCTTGTTTTGAGTTACCGAGATCTTGTTCAAAGATGGATAGTCAAGAAAAAGGGACTAATTCCTAAGATGATGTTAGGTATAACTGATATTGGGCTTCAAATATTGAAAGAAGCTCAAGAAGCAGCACGCACCATGAATGTAAGCATCTTTACAATTTACATATTAACATTGTTAATTTATTATATACTTACTACGTAAATTAGTCTGTCATTAACGCTGGTAATTATTTATTTCCTTTGTTAATTGTACAGGTTAATGTGATCAATGAATTTCAATTTGAAGTTGTTGATGAAGCTATTCGTAGAGTTGTTGATGTTTAAGAGAAGTCATGCACTTGTCGATTTTGGCAGCTTGAAGAATTTTCATGTCCTCATGCTTGTATTGCTTTGTATAGACAAAATTTACATCCGATTGATTTCGTTTCTCCTTATTATACCCAAGAGTATTTTCGTATGACGTATTTACAAAATGTATTTCCAATATCCCATAAAGGGGACTGGGGTTTGCCATCTGATGCCTCGATTATTAAACCGCCTATTATTAAGCGTCAATCTGGGAGGCCTAAGGAGAAGAGATATCGATCCAAGAGTGAAAAATTTCACCATTACGTCAGCGTTGTGGCAATTGTGGTCAAAGCGATCATAATAAACGTTGTTGTAAGAGCTAAATGTGACTTTATATGTTTTTATTCAAGTTTACAAAGTTTTCATATTTCAGAACAAAAATTTGTTATTTTAATAGTGTTTTTTATCCAAAATTTCTTTGTGTCGATCTGTGTTAATCATGCTTCCATTACTGCGTAAATTATCGTAGAAATCTTTGTGTTTTTGTGTGCATATTACATTTCTTTATGACTAATCTTATATTTTCCCCAGAACACATGAAAAGCAACATTTACTTGAAAGGTTAAACCCAAATATCAAACGTAGTTAATTAATTCATTCAATAAACTGAAAGCATGCATCTAAAATAAAGAGGAACATAAAATTACCAAAATAATTAACTATATCTCAAAAGATTACGACCCATATATTTGTCTGCTAATCAAGATATAGCCATTATTAAAGTCACATCATGTTCCAAAACAATACTATAAACACTAAGATATACTTAATTATAGATTCATCAAATTTCAAACTTCAAATCTTAGTCCTAAATCACTTATCCCATTTGTTGGTATTTGTTGGTGCGGTTGTCTTTCATTTTCTTTGTTTTCTCCTCTGTTGTGTATGGCGGCTGGTGGTAGACAGATTTCCTCAATGTTCTATTAGCCCTTTCAATTGGGACAGATTCCTCTTAAGTTGGTTTTTCTACTTCCTGATCAACAAATTAACGTAGTAAATTACAACAACTTGTTCTATGTTAATTGTTGATCACACTGACCTTTGGGAGCTGTACCTTTTTTCTACTTTTGGAATTTTAGATAGAGGTGGTTGTACTTGTTAATGTCCAAAAATTAATACATTTGTTAGAATTAATATTTCTAATTTTAAAAATCAAGATACTTACTTCATTAACTTGTATCTCTTTCTCCAATTCTTGGGCTTTAGGTTGTCCTTTCCTAAGACATTTGTACCCGGCCTCCTGTTCATAAAAGTTCCTGTTAGGATCCATTTGGAACACTTCATTTATTAAAAATACTCAATCATCTTGTAGATGTTGTAATCTTTCCTGTAATATCATATATATTTTCATGTACATCATAAATTATTGATAATGTTAATTATAAGTACATTATCTTATCAAAGTCATATTTTTTGTGTTCTCCACTCCCAGCAGTGGTGAAATGTCTTGAGATGGGTTATGCTTTGTAGGCTCTACTGTATTTGTAGTCACAGCTATATCATTTGGTACCTTAAACTATTTACATAAATTTACTAAGTTAATTAAAACAAGAATTAGACAATATATAATGAAATAGTAAAGTTGTAATAATTTACCAAAGATTTTAATGGTGGTGAAACTTCTTTTGTGGGAAGATCCATTTCTAGTTGGATATTGGGCAGATCTTTGGTTTTAGTTTCCACAGTTTTGTCATTAGGCACTTTAAATTGTTATTCACGATATATTGTAATACAATTTACAAGATTAATTATAATACAATTTACAAGATTAATTATAATATAATTTATCATTTTGGTCAATGTCAATTGGTCTTGGTCAGCTATGCTTATCCTTTTCGCTGCTAGTTCATATGATCTTACACCATCCTATACCAGATTATAGTTGTTTGTAAGTTTAAATATTAAAGTAATAAAACATGAATAAATGATTTTGAACCAATTTTCAATTTTGATCTTGGAGAATGTCTAGTGGCCACTGCTTTTTTGGCTACCCATTTCTGTTTCCCTTCTCCTTTTTTATCCAATGCTCGAACTTTGGGTACCTGGTTTTCAGCAGCTTTTGTTGGTGTGGTATTATTCTGTTTGTTTGCCTCCTAAAATTTATAAAAGTTAGGGTTAAATTATAATCTCCCATTATGTCAATAATTTGCAATATTTATGTACCTTTGATGTTTTTTCATCCCTTTTAGTTGCAGGGCTTTGTTTCTCCTCAGGTTGAACGCTGGTTTTTTGTCCCTGGTTTTTTGCATCGTAGTTAGTTCCCATTAAACATGTAAATTCAAGATAAATTTACTATCTTAATTACCTGGTAAGTTTCCACTTTCTCCTTTTCAAGGTATATGTTAACAATGTCAAGTATTATGTCACAACACTCGTTACATTTGTCCACCCTGGTCTTAAGAACTTCTATCTCTTCGAGGGCTTTACCCAGTTTAATGCAAACCTCTTTCATCTAGTCCATGGTCACGTATCCATCTTGGCATTTTGAAGACCTTGTCTTGTCTTTCCCATTAGGTGTAGTTTCAGGTTTTGGCAAGTCATCTGGGACAGGAAAGTTTGTTGTCCTCAAAATTGGTGCTCTTTTCTCTTATTCATTTGTCGTTGTTGAAAGGTTATTGAAACGGAGCTTCAATTTACAGTGAGCAAACATTAGCAATTAATAGCAAACAAATTTTGAAGTAAATTACTTAGTAATTAACATACTTTATCATTGTTAAAAGTCATCTTGACATCGTCATATTGAGGGTTGAAATGATATGCCCACTTCAACATTCTTGGCATGGTGTACGTGGTGTTTGATTTTTTGTATCTATATTCTTCAAAAGCAGGAATGAACTCGTAAACCGATGCTACTATTGGGTGCAAGAACTCATCTAGGTTAAATCCCTAGAGAAACTTTACTCGATAAATTCAACATCGAGCTGAATTATTTAGTAAAATCGCCTAAGTAATTTCACAATCAAGCTATACTCTCACAATCGAGCTACATTATCTAGAAAAATCATTTAAGTAATTTCACAATCGTGCTGAAATACTTAGAGAAAATTTAATAGATAATTTCACAATCAGGCTGAATTATTTGAAAAATCACTTAAGTAATTTCACAATCGAACTGAAATACTTAGCCTGAGAGACGACATAAAAATCTCATAACTAGCATGTTTAGTATGCACGATAACGAGCTAGAACACCCGAACAAAGTCAGAAAACAATCAACATACATAATGAAGTCGGGAAATAAATTCCCATTGTCTCACAAAAATAGAAGAATAAAGCTGACTTGCCCAAAACAGAGGGGCCCAATGTTTAAATAGTCGACGAAATGAAAGAAAATAAAAAATGCCCAAAAACACCAGGACCTGAAATAAGCCTGAGTATTTAACAAAATTAAAAGGGGGGGGGGACAAAACATATAAAAATTGCGACATTTCTTCACTGAGTAAGGTCCGGCATAACATCATCGCCTTCAGGGACCATCGCCAAAGGCTCTTTGACGTCGAGCAATCTCTTCATCCGGGAGCTCGGAGGGCGAAGCCTCTGGATAAGGCGTGAAGGGAACTTCATCGATAAGCGGGATCTCAATCAAGCCGTACCACGAGCTGTTCTCCTCGATATCCACTTTGGTATCCTTCAACTCGCTCGACCAGTCTGACATCCCGCCCTCTAGGACCTCTGTGATCAGCTCTATGTTGCACTTAAATTATTCTAGTTTCTTTAGAACAATGATTGATTTTCCCATCTTCGCTTTATGAGCCTGATACTTCATAATGTGCTCCTGATAACTGAGCGATGTAGCCCTTTTAGCTGCGTACACATCCTGATCCCTCTCAGCCCTGGATGATCTCTGGCACTTAGCCAATTTATCCTTCAACAGATCAAGTTCAGCCCTAAGCTTGTGATAAGCATCTGCCAAACCGCTTGATCTTACCGACCTTTCCTTCGTGATCCGTCGTGACGGCGTGCAACTCCAGCCGCAAGTCCTTCACCTCTACTTTGACTTTGGCGGTTAGAGCCTGCTTAACTTGGATCTCCTCCTCGAGACCCTCGAGTTTGGCCTTCATTGCCTCAAGCCCCGTCTTCAAAGATTCAGTCAGATCTAGGACCTAACATAAGCAGGCTTACTTCTTTTCACCATCTTGGACCCTCCTCTCATACAGGAAGATTATGCGATACATTTGGGACGCCATCTAAAATAATGAAAATATGGAGAATAAATTTCGCTAAGAATTCTAGATAGGAAATAATTATTTTTCAAAAGCGATCGATAAACTTACCATGGGGATCGGCGCAGACATTATCAGCTACCACTCCAACTCGAGCAGAAGAGGAACTTTAGGGATCAGGTAGTTTTCATTGGTGATCTGGCTGATCCACCCGATCGAATAGAAGGATTAGTCGCACAATATTCTATTATGGTGATAAACAAACGTTTGGTTGTATTTCTTCATAGGCCGAGTTCCGAGAATTAGAACGACTTCCGCTTCTCGACGAGGCGGTCAACCCCCTTCCCTGGCTTCCTCGGGCTATGGCATCCGACTCTGCGTCTGCACCTCATGCGAGCTGGATTTCACCGAAGTCTCAACGACCTTCCCTTTTACTGTCTCTTTCTTTTTCTTCTTTCTCCTGGCCTCATCACTAGAGGATCCTGCACTTTCGATCCTCCAAGCAGGCTCTTTCCTCTTTCAAAGTGCCAAATTTGCACGCTTCTCCGATCGCTCGGAAGCATCCTCATCGGCAGCGACTTTTGCAGCCGAAACGAAGACCTAATTCGTCACGGCAGGAATCTCCTCAAGCTCAGAGTCAAGGTGGATGATCGAGGAAAGAGGAATCAAAGGACCAACCGATCCAGATTGATTCTTTTTTTCATCCTCGAACTGCGAGCTGACACTTCCATATTAATATCGACTACTATTTTCAAATAATAAAAAAATATTAAGTATATCAGTTCAACATAAAGAAAATTGTGTCAGTGTTTACCTTCTTCATCTACTTCGACCACGTCCATAATGGCGAAAGTCGGATTCTGTGAAACGAGAATCTATGAATATGATCTACTTAACGCGACCTCGTCGAAGATGTTTCAATTTCTCCTCGAACAGAAGACCAACATGGGGAGCTCAGATACGTCCTAAAACACACGAACAAATGTTAATTTACGGAGTAACCTACTTTGAAATACTCTAAGACAAAAAAAATTAAAACGCACTCGCCGAACTCAGCCATCTTGATCTGAATGAATCAGCTCAGTTGCCCATAGAAAATTCACTTACGGCAACAAAAATATATCTATGACCCCATGCCATATCTTTTGAACGATACCATCAATCACTCCCATCCCAGCAGCTCGCGAAAGGTAAAAGCACTTCAGATCGTGCTTTGAGTTTGCGTTAACAACACATAATCGAACTAATTCAAACAGATTTACTTCGACTTCTTGCTCCTTAGAAAGAAGTGTTGGCACAGATGCCCACACGAATATTATTTATTTACATATTGTTGTAGTATATAAATCTTTCATAAGTCGTTAATGTAATTTGCTGATTATATTAATAAAATTTGAAATATACATTCATTCCTTTTTCGATTGATTGAAGATTTATGATATTAATTAGTCTTATAGTCCTTAATCAAACCTAACCATGTATGAAGAGACAAACATAGATTTGCGTGAAAAAACTCTTCATGGTTTGGTTAAAATGAAATATTCACAATTTAAAGATCAACGAACTATTGATCCCAGTGTGATTGTTGGAAGAATCTATGATGTCTGGTTACGGGGCATAGAGAGTTAGGAACTCTATAGTTCTTCCAATGTATCTTCTGAAGGTACTGAATTGACCAGTGCACCTTTAGAAACAATGTAAAAACAAATCATTTAACCTATTCTGTCCCAAGGTCACTATGTATGAATTGCATAACGCTTACCTAAATCCTGAAATGAGACATTGTCAATTCATAGCTTCAATATTCTCATTTGAGAAAGTCAAATTCTAGGTCCACTATCTGATCTAGAGTAGACTAATAAGTGAGATATTAAGTTGTGAAGATGTCATGAACCAGCTTTATGAAGTTCTCATAGATATGGAATTCATGTACAAGATTGCTGAAATCCAATGAGTATCACCGCATGCTTTATTATTTGGATTGTGAATAAATGAACCGCGCGGTATCCAAAATTAAGTAGCAATTTTATTTAGATGAAATATTGTGACTTGTTAGCTCCTCGTCAATACATTGTTACTAATTTATTCACAAGTAACAAAAGAGTTGAGAAATTAACAATTAGAAGGGTAAAATGGTAATTTTATAAATCTCATCTACTTGATGATATTCATGAAGGGTAATCATAGGTAACATTCAATGGATACACTCAATATAATTAAGTTGAATTTGAGTAGAAAATAAATTCATTTGAACAGAGAGATTTTCAGTGTCAACTCTTTAGTGGAGTCAGTTGACATTAAGCTAATACTCGGAAAATTTTTGTGAACTTTTGAGTCCGAGTATTGTAGCTCAAGATTTGTTCATTTGGATCCATAAGGTCAATATTACAGTTCATTAGAGTAAGATTGTTAAACTAGAAGTTAAGTATAAAATAAGTTCAAGTGTTGAACTAGACGTTTTCTTGGAAAATGTCTAAATCGTACTTTTGTCCACATGGACATAAAATGATGGAAATATGATTTTGAATATTTTTGTATGATGGAAATATAAATTAGTTTCTAAAGCCGAGAAGTCGCTTGAGGCATTATGAAATTAATTTCATTATTTGTGCAATGTTAATTCTACAATGGGTATTTTAATAATTTTCACAAAAGAAATAAGGAAACATCTAAATGCTCTTCCCTAGTGTAGAGTTCGGCCAAGATACATCAAGGAGGAGATAATTATTTGCCTTTAATTATAAAGATAATCACCCAAAAGGAAAATAGGAAATGAATTTCCTTGAGAAGGAAATAAATATGCTAAGTGAGGAAACAAATTTCCTTCACTTGAGCATGGGGATGGCCGGCCATATCAATAGAGAAAGGGAAGAGAAAATCAAATATTTTGTCATGAATGCATAATAGGAAAAGGGTTATTACCATTTCTTGATTTTTCTTCTCCTATAAATAGAGCCCAACATAGAGATGTGAAAATAAGATTTTGCTATTGTTTCTCTTGTTTTTGGCCGACCAATCTATCTCTCTCTCTCTCTCTCTCTCTAAAATACTTCTTTTATTTTGGCACCTAAGTCCTCATTAGACTTAGGCTTAACTAGCTCTCTAGCTCATAGATTGGTTCTTGAGCTATTGTGTTTAATTGTGCCCACACACAAATCCTTCAACCTTTATAAACTCTTGTAATAAAAACCTTAGGTTTCTCGAACTCAAGACTAGGCGTGAAGGAATTGAGCCAGACAAGAATATCAACCTTTCTCAAGACTCCTCTAAAGCAAGGTAAAAGAAAGGTTTGCATTCAAGCACTGTAAATAATATTTCTAAATGTATACATGTTCATGCACTTTGCCTAGGTTATTACAATTGTTTTACTTCTAAAGAAATTTTTATATTCCGCCATTTATGTGTTAATGATAATTTTTTCTTAACCCTTGACCTATTATAACAAGAAAGGCCAGATTGATGACCATCCGAACAAAGTTCAGACATATCTGGGGGACTGTGATGCCTATAGAGCATTAGAAAAGTCCAGGAGAAGGGCATGAATCGGAAACCTAAGGCTACAATATTGAAACCAAACCTTGTAAATACAACAGTAACCGCTCACTATCGCATATAGGATTACGTTAGGGGCCGGAAGAAAAATATGAAAGCCATGAGAAATGTCATAACGATGTCTGAAATGATTGAACTCCGTTAGAGTAATTGTGGTGGGTTTTTAACATATATATATATATATTGCTACCTACTGAAAGACCGGATCTCGACATACAAACGATTAGAGTTCGGAACAGGTGAAGTCCCAAGAATCGTGGAAACTAGGGATCTCGACTAAGTGAACTGAGAATATAAGATAAACGCTGGGAAGAGAAAGAAGTGAGAAGAAGTAAAAATGAGAATACCTGGAAAGTTATTTCACCATGTAGTATAAATGAATCAGCACGACCCTTCGAAAAATATTTATACAATCAATTTGTTGTTAACAGATTAGAGAAAAGCATGCCACATCAACCTGACAAATCGTTAAAATTTGTCTAAGAAGTCGCGATAAATTCTAACCGACGCCGACGATTCGACTTTGGCAATGAGTCACTGAGACGTGTGGACACTTAACAGGACACGTTATCACCTCATGCTTTATTACTTGAATTGTGAATAAATGAACTGCGCACTGTCCAAAATTAAGTCGTAACTTTATTTGGATGAAACAATGTGACTTATTAGCTCATCTTCAATACATCTTATCTAACTTATTCACAAATAACAAAGAAGTTAAGGAAATAACAATTAGAAAGGTAAAATGGTAAATTTATAAATCTCATCTAGGTTATGATATTCATGACGGGTAAATATAGATAATATTCAATGGATCCGCTCATAACAATTAAGTAGAATTTTGAGTAGAAAATAAATTCATTTGAACCGAGAAAATTTCAGTGTCAACTCTTCACTGGAGTTAGTTGATATTAAGCAAGAACTTGGAAAAGGTTTGTGAACTTTTGTGTCCAAGTAACGTAGCTCAAGTTTTTTTTATTTGGATCCATAATGTCAATATCACAAGTCATTAGAGTATGATTTGTTTAACTAGAAGTTAAGTCAAAACAAGTTCAAATATATTGAACTATACGTTTTTCCAAAAAATGGCTAAAGGATAATTTTGTCCATATGGACATAAGTTGGTAAAAATGTCAAAATAAGATTTTAAACATTATCATATAATGGTAATTTAAATTACTTTCTAAGCCAATAAGTGGTTTCAAGTATTGTTATATTAATTTTGCTTTTGGTGGAATTTTATGGGAAATTCTACAATGGATGGGAGTATAAAATTGACCTTGTACATATAATATATTGGGCCTCCTAAAGGCCCAATATTCGAAGTTATTTACCAAACGTATGCATCAGTTAAGGCTCGGCCCATCGAACGAAGTCAACGACACAAAAAAATTCGATACGTACTTCCACCATCACCACGTACCAGACTCAAAATCTTCCTCAGGGAACTCATCTGGACTTCTCCGGAATCCAGATGGGTCCAAAGGCTGATCATGATTCTTATCCGATTTTTAAGCCAGAGGATCCTCTCGAGAAAATTTGAAAGTTTCTCCATTTTTGGGTTCTTTTATCATATGTGGATGTTTCTTTTATCTTTCGCTGCCACTTTTGGTTTATCTTTGAAAGAAATTTTCCCTTCACTGATTTGTCTAGCACCACAGATACGTTTTTTTGCATGCACATATGATTGCTCACACCACTGTCGAAGTACCATTACAAATCTCTTCGCAGATTGTCTTTGTGAGCCGCCAACAACATCGCATATCTTCTTGTGTTCTTTCTTCGAAATAGTTGGAATTTTCTTCAATTATATGTTGTGCGGAACTCTACATCCGAAAGTATAATGCCCAAATTTTCAACAATTATAACATTTTAGTAGCGACTTGATTGTGTGCCTCCTCTCTCCTAGTTTCGGAATGCGCTCTCTCATATTCTGGTTGTAGATGTTGATAATGTCAAATATTTTCCGTTTCTTCTTCCACCGTTTTTTTGTTGGCTTACACCGGGATCTTGATTTGTCAAATTGACCCGCGTCATGAGCGGCGTGCTCCATAATGTCCTCTTTATTCTTTTTTATTTTATTCATAAGTTTGGGGGGTGACCCAAAGAGTTTCTTCTTCATTTTAAGTGACAACGACAATATGCTCAATCTTTAAATCCACAAACTTATATATTCAAAATAAAGGAAATTGCAGTAATTTCACTACTTTATTGTTTTTATTATTATTTATTTATCTATCTGTTTGTAACATGCTTTTACTGTTTTTATTTTACTTGAGACACGAGGATTATCATCATTAGACGTATTCAATATATGCTGTATATGCTGTAACAAGTTGGATGCTTGTGATTTATGTCAAATATTGGCAGCGACAGCGATGAATACGTCAAATATAATTTATATCGTACCAATTTGGTAGATTATATTTTATATGCCCTACAATAAACGTGGGTCCCGATCATCATTGATGCAAGACCTAAACAATATAGATTTCTCCTTCTAGTCTAGCAGCATCAAATGGTAATATATAAGGGCATAATTTTTTATTGAAAATAATAATGAAAGGTCGTGTCCATTATATTACGTTTACGGCTCTACAACATGCACGCTGGCCTGTTGCAATTATTTAGACTGCCGTAAACTCTTACTTACCACATCAAATATTTCTAGAACAATAATCGTTATACAGATAACGACGAAGATTAAGACATTTATCCGGTATATATCTCCATCACAAGTCACAAATATATCCATTATATATCTCCATCACAAGTCACAAATATACATGCGTTTGGACATTCAATTGTTTTGGCCTTGTCTCTCGTGCTAATTAACACTAAAACTGATGGAACTTCCGACTCTCTCAAGTGTGTGATATAACATTGTGACGTGTGTCTATGTTTTATATTCAACAGAAAACAATATTCTAGTACAATACAAAAATTAATAAAAAAACAAAACCCTACAATTCACGTGAAAAGAGGCATACAATGAACGGTTAATTTTAGGAGTACCCTACCAACACTGCTCTTGGTCCTCCAATGATGTTTTTTTAAGTATATATTAAATATAGAAGCTACTAGAGATTATTCACCAATCATAACCAAGAAACCCAATGATCATACAACACACGTGGCATTCCTATTATTTTTTTCATTACAATGATGAGTTAATGAATAACGGGTAATTCAGCGTCTGTGTTAAATTGAGCAACTATCATCAACTTTTGGTGCTACAAGTTAATGATGTTTAAAATTTCGACATAGCGTTGAAATATATGGTAATCGGAATAAACAGTGACATTTGTTGTTATAAACGCTTAAATAATCATTTTCTGAAGAAATACAGATGTTTTGACGAGAAATTTGTGTGTCATTTTATTTGTAGATGAACGTAGCGAAGATATTTGCTCTGTACAACCTTAAAAAAATTGTTATTATTGTTATTTGTTCAAACTTTTAACACCATTTGATAGATAGTCAATTTTGATGATATGACAATATATATATATATATATATATATATATATATATATATATATTTGAATTTACATTTTTATCATTTATTTTAATTCGATAATTTTAATTAATCGATATTCAAAATGTTGGTTAGTTATCTGACAGTTGGTCCAAAATCGTTTCTTTTATTTATTTTGATTAATTTTCGATTTTTGTTGACAAGAAAGAATGCTAATCGATTCTATAGTGGGTTATTTAATTATATTCCATATATATTTTATATTTATTGTGGGAAATTAAAATTTGAATTTCGAATTGAATTTATTTGAAATTTAAAAATTAAACTGTATTTTAGACTAAATTGATGTTTTATATTTGTAAAAATTATGTTAATTTAATTTTATTATTTGTAATATCATAAAATATATACAGTTATTTATATTCTTTATTTGATATTTTAACTGTTATTAAATTTGTGTTAATTGGTTATTATTTAATTTATGGGATTTGAATTATTAATGCTTTTTATTCTGCGCTTAATCTTTATTTTATTCTTTTATTGCTTAAAACTTAAGTTAAGAGGGATATGATATTCAGAATTTGTTTTCTTCATCCTTGTTTCGTTATAAATCAGCTGGTAAGTTTCGTGTTGATATTGATTTATTTCGGTTAATCTACTAGAGCAAGACAACTACTATATAGAGAAGACTGAACAGACGTACATTGGATTCCAGTTCCATTGCATACAAAGACGGAAGACACGTATGTAAGATGTATAATATTTTAAGATTAATTATTCCTCGTAATGTCGATCATTTCGACTCTAAAAACATCCCCGAGACACTCTTCGACTCTCATGTTTGGGATGGCTTAACGCAGGTGACCTCTGATCCAAGTCTTCGAGAATTCTGGTGATCCATCTAGTCGACGTTGACGAAGCGTCATAGATCCGACGAACGTGCGGCGGCATACCTGTGCGAAGGCGCGACCGGAGAGGGCGAGAGCATATGCGTGGGATTCGCGACGACGGCGAGGGCACTTCCAGCCTTCGCAATTGACCAAAGGGCCTCCCCCTTGATCTCACGAACGTGTCTGCGGATGTCGCGCCTCTTGTTGTGTGCGGGGTAAGCGG
The DNA here is from genome assembly GCA_958296335.1 of Urtica urens. Taxonomy (NCBI): domain Eukaryota; kingdom Viridiplantae; phylum Streptophyta; class Magnoliopsida; order Rosales; family Urticaceae; genus Urtica; species Urtica urens. The sequence goes on from OY282525.1 coordinate 7,834,643, forward strand.
CGGTGAAGGCTGGGCCGGTGAGGACTTTGTCGAGACGGCGGGAGCTCGGGACATTGGGAGAGGCGACCCCACGCGTGACTTGTCGCGAAGTCAACCACAAGTCTGGGTGAACGCGTCTGTGAGGTTGCCGACCTTCGATTTTCCCGGGAAGAAGGGAGGTGGTGTCTACTGCGTCGAGGAGCACCGGCCGGAGACTCCAAGGCGTGGCGCATGTGGAGGGTGGACCCAGGGCGACCTAGTGTGCGCTAGTCAGAGGACCTCTTCCCTCACCGGCAGTGGTTGCTCTCCCTATGGTGGTGACTGGCGAAGGCTCATTCCCCCAGTAATCGAGCTCATCGTCTATCGGTGAAGATATGAAGAGTTTATGAGATATTTGGAGAGAGAAAATAGGAAAGTGAGATTTGAAAAAAAAATATTATGGGGAAATGTTTTAATCGGTTTATATGCTATAAATGTCCATTTATTTTGAATTGATTCCAAATCCATAAATTTCATCAATCAAGCATAGCTGCATTTGATCATTTATTCAATTTATTTTTTATATATTAATACTTGATATAAAAAAATCTGTAACTTTATAAGGGCATTTTAGACTCAATTTTTTGTTTATTTCATTGTAATAAACAAAAATTATTAATTTAATATACACATGTATATGGTTTTTTTATTTGAAATTATGAAAAATCATATCTTTTGTCGACACATTTTTAACAAATGTCTAGATTATTTTCGTTATAATTTCCACCGATAATCATTGCAATTCAATTTTAAAACTCTTTATAAAATAGAAAACAACATTGCAAACCTTACCACGTAAACAAAACAAACCCCACAAGAAACATAGAGAAATTTGTAGATTTGAGTTGTTGGAACATATTTAGAGTCTTAAAAATGCACAAAGGTAAGTTAATCATGTTTCCAGTATTCTTGTTTGGTAATACTTTAAAGGTCAAATTTAACTTTATATAAAAGCAAAAAAAATTATAAAATAGATTTTGGAGAGAGTTATAAAAACAACGTAAAAACAATTTTTTTAAGCTATAAACCCTAACTTTTAAAATTTGAAATAAATTTACCAACTTTTTTTTTTTAAATAACATTATTTAATAAGAAAGTTTTACCAAACATGTAAACATTGCCAATATTTACGAAGTGTGGCGTTCTAATCAGCGTAGTTGCTTAATGAACAATGGTCAGCATAAGTGGATTCTCAAAATGTTATTTTCTAACTTGCAAACACATATGTACCGCATGAGGATTGCTTGCCAATACCGTAGAAGGATAAATAATTATTTGAAAATAATAACGCCGTATACATATACATTTATAATAAAATATTTATATAAACCTTTCTTTTTATAAATATTTAAATCCTATTTTTCTCTCCGTACAACAACCTTCCATACAACTAAGATTAATAACTCAAACATTGCTCTACCCTGGTAACCACCGGAGTTAGAGATCCTCGCCGGAATTCTTTCCCCTCGGAGACGGAAGACTTGTGCGATAAATGGTTCGAGATGGGCTTCGAGGAGGAAAACGAATCAAACGTGATGACATTCGGTGGTGAGGAACGGAGGAAGCTGAATCTGATCTCTTCGATTGTCTTCTGGGAAGATTGTTGAGGAAGAAAGCTTACAACCATAACGCCCTGAAAGCTGTTATGAATAAACTTTGGCGAGTCGCGAGAAGCTCACCATCTCTGACCACAATGAAGACACCTTTTGCTTAAGCTTTGAAAAGGAAGCTGACAAGAAACGAGTCTGGGACTTAGGCCCTTGGAACTTTGACAAAACTCTGCTGATTCTTAGAGATCCTGATATTGAAGACGCTACGGGAACCGAGTTTGGCTCTATGGACTTCTGGATTCAACTCCATGGTGTTCCAACCAGGTACCTGTCGACGAAAATGGAGGAGATGATCAACAACAGGATCAGGAGGGTCATTAAAGTGGACAAAGACAAATCGGGTCACATTTATGGTGATATTCTCAGAGTTAGAATCTCGATCATTATCAGAAAACCTCTGCTAAAACGTTTTTTCATCCAGCTGAGGGCGGAGGCAGGAAAGATTTGGATCAGCTTCAAGTACACAAAATTACCTGATTTTTATTATGCTTGTGGATGTCTGGGTCATGGATTGTCGAAGTGCGAAACTATCCCCGACGTGACCTCCAAATCTCTGAGCTTCGGGCCTTGGATTCGTGGTGATCCCTTAAGCAAGACCTCGGGGGAAGTTTGGCATGTCAACAGAACGGGCCCGAGTTTGAAGAAGGGTTGGGCTGGTCCCCAGAGCTCAACCACTGACCATCGCCCACAACCAGAACCCCAAACCCCTACCGGCCATCAACGTTCCAACATAGAGGCTAATGCCTTCATTACTTCGGAAAAAAGTGGAAAAGATTCTCACCAGATTAATAGTGCAAGCCCTGGTTCGAGCCAAGCGGAGCCTCTGAGGCCATCATCTTCAGGGACCTAGCCTCCCTCTGACCGCGCCAACAACCTGCAACACCAGGGGAAAGCTCATGCTCATCCTGCCGGGGCTCACCTGTTGGAATAGGTCTAGGGTTAAAGAAAAATTTAACATTAATCAAATTAATGGCGGAATTTAAAAGTTTCTTTTTCAAGTAAAACAATTTTACTAACCTAGAAAAAGCATATACATGTTATACATTAAAAACATTATTTAATTTACTAGAATACCAACCTTTCTTTGTAGCTTGATCTTGAAGCGTCTCGAGAAAGGTAGATCCTCTTCCTTGGCTCGCTCGTCACCTTCGCACCTAATCTTGAACTCGAGAAACCTAAGATTTCTATTACAAGAGTTATAGAGGTTTTGGAAGGATTTGTGTGTGGGCACAATTAAACCATATGAACCAAGAACAATTCTTGGATCATAAGCTAATTCTCTAGATTGAATGTGAATCTAGGTGCAAAATAAGAAGAGTATTTTCTAGAGAGAGAGAGGGAGATAGTTGGCCACAGTAGGGAGAGAAGAAGAAAAAAACTTAACCTTCACATCTCTATGTGAGGCTCTATTTATAGGAGAAGGAAAAATCTATAAAGGTCAATTATTCATTCATGAATGAATAATGTATTCATGACACAGTATTTGATTTTCCCTTCCCCTTTCCCTCGTTGTGTGGCCGGCCATATTGTTGCATTAGTGAGGAAATTTGTTTCCTCACTTAGCACATTTATTTCCTTCTTAAGGAAATTCATTTCCCTTTTTCCTTTGAGTAATTATCCTTATAAGAAAAAGGAAATAAAACTCTCCTCTTTGATGCTATGTTGGCTGAATTCTACCTGGGGGGGGGGGGGGAGCATCTAGATGCTTCCTTATTTCTTTTAAGACAATTCTTAAAATACCCATTGTAGAATTATAATTGCATAAATAACGAAATTTATTTCATTATGCCTCAAACGACTTTTCGGCTTTAGAAAATAATTTATATTTTCATCAAATGAAAATATTCAAAATCGTATTTTGACATTCACATCATTTTATGTCCTTGTGGACAAAAATACCCTTTAGACATTTTCCGAGAAAACGTCTAGTTCAACACTTGAACTTCTTTTGAATTAGTTTCTAGTTTAACAATCCTACTCTAATGACCTGTAATAGTGACCTTATGGATCCAAATGAACAAAGCTTGAGCTTCTATACTCGGACTCAAAAGTTCTCAAACCTTTTCCGAGTATTAACTTAATGTCGACTGACTCCACTAAAGAGTCGACACTGAGAATCTCTCGGTTCAAATGAATTTATTTTCTACTCAAGTTCAACTTAATTATATTGAGCGGATCCATTGAATGTTATCTATGTTTACCCTTCATGAATATCATCAATTAGTTGGGATTTATAAAATTACCATTTTACCCTTTTAGTTGTTATTTCCTCAACTCCTTTAGTACTTGTGAATAAGTTAGAAACAATGTATTGACGAGGAGCTAACAATTCACATTGTTTCATCCAAATAAAGTCGCTACTTAAATTTGGACACTGCGCAGTTCATTTATTCACAATCCAAGTAATAAAGCATGAGGTGATATATATTGCATCTCAACAATCTTGTACATTAATTCCATATCTATGAGAACTTCACAAAGTTGGTTCATGACATCTTCATAACTTATATCTCACCAATAGGCCTTGTCTAGATCACACATTGGACCTAGAATTTGACTTTCTCAAATGAGAGTATTAATGCTATGAAATGACATGTCTCATTTCAGGGTTTAGGTAAGCATGATGCGATTCATACGTAGTGACCTTGAGATATGTAAATAAACAATCTTTCAATAAGGACTTTACAAAGATTTATATATTACATCAATATGCAAATAAACAATCTTCTTGTGGGCATCTCTGCCAACATCACCATCTAGAGACGATGTAGACCCACGCGCTACCTCCGCGAGGCCAGCAATCTGAGACGACGACTGGGCTCCACGCTCATCCTCCGCGAGGTCCAACGGTCGGGAGCTCGCTATATCAGGTTTCAGCAACGGTCCCTCGTACGACCAAAAATCTACGTCGTCGACCCTCTGCACGGCGTCAGGAACGCGACAAAGCCCCGCCAAAGCCCTCTGCAGCGGTATCCTCCTTGAACACCTCGAGCAGTCTCCTTTTGAATTACAAAGAAGATGCTTTGCCTCTTTTGACAACTAAGGTACATGGGGAGGGTCTAATATCATCCCCGAAGTGGGACCCATACGCCTTCCACGTCCCAAGAGCACGCGTTAGTAGGCAGATGCCTTCCCAAGGAGGTGGGGTCCACGCCTCACGCTCCCAACGATGGTATCCCCATGCTAGTGGGACCTACATCTTACAACCCTCTTTCAAGCCCTCATCCTCCCTCCAATTTGGTTTAGGCCGGCCTACTACGTCTTTGAATCTTCCCAGCTTCCGTGAGGGCCTGGTTGAGGCTAGGGAGGAGATCTCTAATCGGGCGGGCCTTATGGGTGAGGTTCTTGGGCTTGCTCTCACCCCATTTCCCCTCTCTTCTTTGGCCCAACCCAAGAAAAGGGCCACTCTTGAGGAGCCTCTCCAAGGAGAAACTGAAGACAGGAACCAGGCCCTTATTGTGGTGGCCAAGGCTACCGACAGTCTGGGAAAGAGAACTTGCACCGAGCGGATTCAGGAAAGGAGCTTGAAGATGCTAGCTCGTAGCGGTGGTCCTCCCGAAGACCTAAGAGCACACCTTCGTCCTTTCTCGCTTGCTTCTTTGGATGGGCAGGTAAGTTCCCCTCTTGTTGTTGGAATTTATTTAACAATTAAACAATATTAATTATAATACACATCCTATGTGGCGGAAAATTATAATTAGATCTAATATATTAAAACTAATTTTAATATATTTAACAACCTAAGACATTAAAATTTATTAAGTAATTATAAACAATTTATAATATACAAGCTCAATCAAATAATAATAATTTATATAACATTTATATAATTTATATTTAATTATTTAATTGAGAATGACTTACTTAAATAGTTGTAAACAACTATGACGTTGCTAGCTATCTCTGGAATGCCACGTCACGCTCAAATCCCGAGAAAAATCTCGTCGGATTGCACGGGAGAGTCCTCGCCGGATTGGGAGCTGTCGCCGGACTGCACAGCACCTGGGAGTCTCGCCGGACTGGGATTCCTCGCCTGACAGGGAGCTCGCCGGAATGGGTGCCCTCGCCGGACTGGGAGCCTCGCCGGACTGGGATCTGTCGCCGCACAGGGACCCGCCTGACAGGGAACTCGCCGGATTGGGAGCCTCGCCGGACTGGGACTTCTCGCCGGACTGGGACTTCTCGCCGGACTGGAGATCACCGGGACCCCTCGCCTGATGACCTCGCCGGATTGCCCTCGCCGGAATGCCCTCGCCGGATTCGACTTCGCCGGATTGGATCACCTCGCCTGACAGACAGACTCGCCGGATTGGATCTGCCTCGCCGGATTGCCTCTGTCTCGCCGGATTGGACCCGCCTTACTGGTAGCCCTCGCCGGATTGGATCTGGGTCGCCGGAATGGACTCCTGGAGGCTGGGAAGTTGCCGGATTGCACATAAAACAACCTAGGGTGTTTTGTGATGGCTGAAACCTTTTTAAAACAATTTTAAAAATTCCAAAACAGTTTTCTAAATTATTCAAACACCACAAGTGATGAATCAACAATATTACACAAGGAAAATATTGAGATCAAGAGTGTGGGGTCTTAAGAACAATTAGGAAATCAAAGATCAAAAAGGGAAAACAATTTTTCTCTTTTGTTTTGGGGATTTTGGCCGAGAATTGCACAAGGGGAAAGGGGAGAGAGGTTGCCGAAAATCACTTAGGGTTAGGCTTGTGTGATTAGGGTTTCTTAGCCTTATTTATACAAGTTATAAATGGGCTTAAGCTGGGTCAAACCCATGACCCTATTCACTTAAGGAATCCGGCCAAACACTCTCTCCTTACTCGTCCATGTCTTTGATTTTTGTTCCTAAATTTATTTGATTTAATTTCTAAAATTAATTTAGAACTCTCATTATTATTTAATGACACTTCATTAAATATATTTCGTAGTTATCGAATAAGTACGAAATGAGAAATAATTTGTTTTCTTCTTTTAACATATTTAATCACTCGAGAATGTCATTATCAATATGATGTTATCTTGTGATTCAATAAACAAAATAAATAACTAGTTATTTATCGAGTTTCAAGAAAACAACTTTCCCAATATAAATCACTATTTATATTTAATGAGTAAATCAACTTTTCAAGTTCTTTTAATCTCTTCCAAGTGTCTATCATTGAGACCTCATGGACCCACATGAACGAAGCTTTAGAATAAAGCACGGACACAAAAGTTTCACAAACTTTTTCCGTCTTTTAATTCCTAATATTGGTCGATTCCACTAAAGGACCAATATTGATAATCTCTCTGTTCATGTGCGTATCTTTTATGTTTGATATGAAGAAACAATTTCTCATACGATCCATGGAGTATATTACGATGTTACCCTTCATGTGTATCAGGAACTGAGAGGAATGTAAAATTACTGTTTTACCCCTCGAGTTATTATTTCACTAACTCCTTTGTTATTTGTGAATGAGAAAAACATAAAGTGAGATGTCTGTACATGTCACATGTTTTAATCAAAGAATGAACTCATTCAATGAATACTTGGCCAGGTTTATTCATTCACACTCTCATAACAAAGTATAGTGTGATACTAATGCATTTGCATTGTTATTATATGAATTTCATATCTGTGAATCATGTAACCCAACATTGCATCCTTGTGACACCAACAGTCGAGTCAGATGCAACTAAAATTTAGTCATTGCCCATTGACGAATCAAATGTCACAAAGTGCAATATCAATCACATATTCACTTCAGGATTAAGGTAAGTATCATAATACTCCTTTAGTTGTGAACTTGAAGTTTCGAGTGTGTAAACAGTTTTGTCTCGAGCTTCTAAGTGTCACTGGTCTTGTTCAGTATCTTCTATAAAATACTTAGTATGAATCATAGAGTCACAACTCTCTATATCACAAGATGAGATATCATGATTCATGCTAACAATCAATAATAAGATACGATTGCTCTATCGATCTTTAGATTGCGAACAAATGGTTTCAAACTTGTCACAAGGGGTTATCTTGTCAAGTCTGTACTTAACACCCTTTTCGTTGATGACAGTTTCAGAGCATAGCTTAAACATATCTAAACACAGTCTTATAAAGAATGAACATTTATTAATATCAATGTTTCAACAAAATATAAATACATAAAGTATCTTAATGTCTAATATCTCCTTTGTGGGCACCAATCCCAACAATTGTTTCCTCTTCATTTCCATCTCATGATATTGTTGGGAGTAGAGATTTATTTTCCGCTTCACATGACTTAGGGCATAGAGATTTATTTACCGCATCACATGACATAGGATATAGCTACTTATTTTCTGTTGCACATGATCTAGGGAGTACTGACCCTTTTACTATTACTCATACTCTAGGAGTTTCTAGCATTCTATATTTGACTTTAGTAAGTTCTGATGAGAGAGCGGCACCCCTCGAGAGCGAGGGTCGCCGAACGCAATGATAGGCGTTATGTGGAAAGTCCAGGGGTTGGGTGGTTGTCTCTAAAGGTGCACTGGTCAATTCAGTATCTTCGAAAGATACACTGGAAGAACTACAGAGTTCCTAACTCTCTATGCCTCGTAACCAGACATCCTAGATTCTTCCAACAATCATACTGGGATCAATAGTCCGTTGATCTTTAGATTGCGAATATATCGTTTTAGTCAAACCATGAAGAGTTTGTTCACGCAAATCTACATTTGTCTCTTCATACATTGTTAGGTTTAATTAAGGACTATAAGACTATTGAATATCATAAATCTTCAATCAAACTAAAAAGGAATGAATGAACGTTTCAACTTTTATTAATTTAATCAGCAAATTATAAAGATTTATATATTACATCAATATGTAAATAAACAATCTTTCAATAAGGACTTTACAAAGATTTATATATTACATCAATATGCAAATAAACAATCTTCTTGTGGGCATCTCTGCCAACATCACCATCTAGAGACGATGTAGACCCACGCGCTACATCCGCGAGGCCAGCAATCTGAGATGACGACTGGGCTCCACGTTCATCCTCCGCGAGGTCCAACGGTCGAGAGCTCGCTATATCAGGTTTCAGCAACGGTCCCTCGTACGACCAAAACTCTACGTCGTCGACCCTCTGCACGGCGTCAGGAACGCGACAAAGCCCCGCCAAAGCCCTCTGCAACGGTACCCTCCTTGAACACCTCGGGCAGTCTCCTTTTGAATTACAAAGAAGATGCTTTGCCTCTTTTGGCAACTAAGGTACATGGGGAGGGTCTAATATATCCCCCGAAGTGGGACCCATACGCCTTCCACGTCCCAAGAGCCCGCGTTAGTAGGCAGATGCCTTCCCAAGGAGGTGGGGTCCACGCCTCACGCTCCCAACGATGGTATCCCCATGCTAGTGGGACCTACATCTTACAACCCTCTTTCAAGCCCTCATCCTCCCTCCAATTTGGTTTGGGCCGGCCTGCTACGTCTTTGAATCTTCCCAGCTTCCGTGAGGGCCTGGTTGAGGCTAGGGAGGAGATCTCTAATCGGGCGGGCCTTATGGGTGAGGTTCTTGGGCTTGCTCTCACCCCATTTCCCCTCTCTTCTTTAGCCCAACCCAAGAAAAGGGCCACTCTTGAGGAGCCTCTCCAAGGAGAAACTGAAGACAGGAACCAGGCCCTTATTGTGGTGGCCAAGGCTACCAACAGCCTGGGAAAGAGAACTTGCACCGAGCGGATTCAGGAAAGGAGCTTGAAGATGCTAGCTCGTAGCGGTGGTCCTCCCGAAGAGCAAAGAGCACACCTTCGTCCTTTCTCGCTTGCTTCTTTGGTTGGGCAGGTAAGTTCCCCTCTTGTTTCCTCTTCCTTTCCATCTCATGATATTGTTGGGAGTAGAGATTTATTTCCCGCTTCACATGACTTAGGGCATAGAGATTTATTTACCGCATCACATGACATAGGATATAGCTACTTATTTTCTGTTGCACATGATCTAGGGAGTACTGACCCTTTTACTATTACTCATACTCTAGGAGTTTCTAGCATTCTATATTTGACTTTAGTAGGTTCTGATGAGAAAGCAGCGCCCCTCGAGAGCGAGGGCCGCCAAACGCAATGATAGGCGTTATGTGGAAAGTCCAGGGGTTGGGTGGTTGTCTCTAAAGGTGCACTGGTCAATTCAGTATCTTCGAATGATACACTGGAAGAACTACAGAGTTCCTAACTCTCTTTGCCTCGTAACCAGACATCCTAGATTCTTCCAACAATCATACTGGGATTAATAGTCCGTTGATCTTTAGATTGCGAATATATCGTTTTAGTCAAACCATGAAGAGTTTGTTCACGCAAATCTACATTTGTCTCTTCATACATTGTTAGGTTTGATTAAGGACTATAAGACTATTGAATATCATAAATCTTCAATCAAACTAAAAAGGAATCAATGAACGTTTCAACTTTTATTAATTTAATCAGAAAATTACAAAGATTTATATATTACATCAATATGTAAATAAACAATCTTTCAATAAGGACTTTATAAAGATTTATATATTACATCAATATGCAAATAAACAATATTCTTGTGGGCATCTCTGCCAACAAACTCCCATTTGACTCAAAGAAGATGAGAGTAGTCCTTCATGCCTAATCCGTCTCGATGTTGGTCGAAGACTTTGTTGGATAGGGCCTTGGTCAAAGGATCTGCAAGGTTGTCCACCGTTGAGATCTTCTTCCCCTCCACGTCTCCACGCCGCACGATCTCTCTAATCAAATGGTATTTCCTCTCAATATGCTTAGAGCGCTTATGGCTTCTAGGTTCCTTTGAGTTAGCAACAACGCCACTATTATCACAATAAAGTGTCATAGGCTCGTTGACATTTGGAACAACTTCCAAATACTTAAGGAATTTTCTAAGGCATATAGCCTCTTTGGATGCTTCACAAGCTGCCACATATTCTGCTTCCATGGTGGAGTCAGCAATGCAAGATTGCTTGATACTCCTCCAAACAACAGATCCACCGTTCAGGATGAACACAGATCCTGAAGTGGATTTCCTAGAATCCTTATCCGCCTGAAAGTCGGAATCAGTTTACCCCATCATAGTCAGGTCAGTACCTGAATATGTAAGCATCAAGTTCCTAGTATTCCTAAGATACTTAAGAACATGCTTAACAGCAATCCAGTGCTCGGGTCCAAGATTTGATTGGAAACGGCTAACTACACCAACTGCGAAACATATATCTGGTCTAGTGCACAACATAGCATACACGAGACTTCCTACGGCTGAAGCATAGGGAACTTTTCTCATGTCCTCAATCTCTTGTGCAGTCTTGGGAGACTGGTCCTTAGAGAGTGAGACTCCATGTCTAAAGGGGTTTTCACCCCTCTGGAGTTCTGCATGGCAAAGCGATCCATCACCTTATATATATAAGATGCTTGGGAGAGGGACAAGGTCTGGTTCTTTCGATCTCGAAAGATCTGAATCCCCAGAATGTATGCAGCTTCCCCTAGATCCTTCATATCAAACTGTTTGGCTAACCAGATTTTAACCTCAGATAATTTACCTACATCATTCCCAATGAGTAGTATATCATCGACATATAATACCAGAAACACAACCTTACCCTCGTGTATCAATTTATAGACACAAGGTTCATCTATTGACTGTTCAAAACCGAAGCTTTTAACAGTATCATCGAATCTGATATTCCATGATCTAGATGCTTGCTTTAATCCATAAATGGATTTAAGCAATTCACAAACTTTGTCCTCTTGATCATTTTCCATGAAACCGTCTGGCTGAGCCATGAAAATGCGCTTGTCAAGATTGCCATTCAGAAAAGCAGTTTTGAAATCCATCTGTCAGATCTCATAATCGAGAGCAGCAGCTATGGATAGAAGTATACGGATGGATTTACGCATTGCGACTGGCGAGAAGGTTTCCTCATAGTCGATACCTCCCTTTTGGGTATAACCCTTAGCCACTAGTCGCACTTTGAACGTCTCAACGTTCCCATCCGGACCCCTTTTCTTCTTATAGATCCACTTACACCCTATAGGTTTAACCCCTTCAGGTAGGTCTACAAGTTTCCAGACTTTGTTGACATACATCGAATGCATCTTAACTTTCATGGCATCAAGCCAAAGGTTTGATTCAGAACCAGCCATCGCTTGGCTGTAGGAAACAGGGTCATCCATATCAGCGACGGCTACGAGAATGTGGCCATAGGACATGTACCTGTCAGGTTTTTCAAAAACCCTCCCACTACGTCGAAGTACTACCTGACGAGATTCTGAATTGAAAGGTTGCGTTTCAGTTGGGGTAAGAACAATTCTTACAGATGAGGTAGAAGCTTCCTCACCCAACTTTTCTTCAAGCACAATTTTGCTTCTAGGTTTCGTATTTTTCATATAGTCCTCCTCAAGGAAACGAGCATTAGTGCTGACAAACGTTTTGTCATCCTCGGGACTATAGAATGTGAAACCTTTGGTTTCCTTTGGATATGCAACGAATACACATAATTCTGACCTACTAGCCAATTTGCTACTCTTTTGCCTTAGCACATGTGCCGGGCAACCCCAAATTCTGATGTGGCTTAAACTAGCTTTACGCCCAGTCCATCGTTCATAAGGAGTACCAGGGACCGTCTTAGACGGAACTTGGTTAAGAATGTATGCGGAATTTTCGAGGGCATATCCCCAAAAGGAATTAGGGAGTGATGAGTAACTCATCATTGATCTAAGCATATCCATCAAAGTTCGATTCCTTCTCTCTGACACTCCGTTTTGTTGAGGTGTGCCAGGTGCTGTAAGCTGAGAAGCGATACCTTCTTCTTTAAGAAAGTCATCGAACTCTTCAGACAAGTACTCACCACCTCGATCAGATCGAAGGGTTTTGATCTGTTTGCCAGTTTGCTTTTCCACTAAAGCCCGAAAGACCTTAAATACGTTAAAGGTTTCGGATTTGTGTTTGAGCAAAAAGACAAATCCATATCTTGAGTAATCATCGGTAAAGGTAACGAAGTATTCGTATCCTCCCCGTGCCTGAATTCTGAGCGGACCACATACATCAGAATGTATTAGTTCTAGCAGCTCAGTGGCTCTTCGACCTTTATCAGAGAAAGGTCGTTTGGTCATTTTTCCTTCGAAACAGGATTCACAAGTCGGAAGTGAGCCTATTGCAGAGGCTTTGAGTGGACCATCCCTCACAAGTCTCTTAATCCTATCTAGACTAATATGACCAAGTCTTAAGTGCCAGAGATATGTTGATTTTATTATATCAGAGGAGTCATTAAGTTTGATCCTCTTGGGTTCCATAATTAGATCATTATCTATTTCAGTGTCTAAAAGAAAAGGTTGTGTAGGATAAAGATATTATAAACCATTCTTTAAACATGCATCAGTGACAAATGAATTGGAAAAAGTAATACGAATTCCATTATCAATAAACTTTAAATAATAATTCTGCTCAACAATTTAAGCTACAGATATTAAGTTTTTCCCAAAGGAAGGAACATAATACACATTATTTAAATTTAAAGTTTTGTCTTCGAAAGACAGTGTCACGGATCCCACAGCCTTAGCAGACACCAAGCTCCCAGCACCCCACTTGGAGCAGAAGTCGCCATCCTCTAAGCTTTTTCTTTTCCTGAACCCATTCAAGGAACAACAAATATGGTTAGTAGCAGCGGAGTCAATAATCTATGATGATACATTATCAGCTACTAAACAAGCTTCAGTAATAAGTACAATACCTTTTCCTCTAGCCTTGAGGTAGGTAGGACAGTTCCTACGCCAATGTCCGGGTTCATTGCAATGGTGGCAGTTGTCCTTCGACTTGTCCACCTTTGCAGTCCGAGGCATCTTCTTCTTCTGAACCTTGCTAGGGTTCTTCTTGTCGGCTCTATGAGATCTCTTCTTAGGTCCAGAGGTGGAGATTATGTGTTCATTAGCATGAGTTTCTCCAGTAGTCCTCTTTTTCTTTTAAGAGTCCTTCAGCGGTGTGAAGCTCCTTCATTAGCTCGGTAACAGTGTACCCAAGCTTATTCATGGAGTAATTCAGCTTGAAAGTATCAAAAGATTCAGGGAGAGTTTCCAAGATCATATCTATCTTGGTTTCTCCATCAATCTCAGATCCAAGGATTTCCATCTCGTTAAGATAACTTATGATCAGCATCATATGTTCTCTAACGGGAGTCCATGCTTTCATACGACAGTTCATAAACTGTCGTACCGCTTGTTGCCTAGCCTGACGCCCTTGCCCTCCAAACATCTCCTGGAGATTGTAGAGCATTTCATAGGTTGACCCAATATCACGATGTTGTTGTTGCAACACATTGTTCATCGATGCTAAAATATAGCATCTCACAATCTCATCGGATCTGAGCCAGGCCGCAAGGGCATCCTTGTCCTCTTGGGTCGAATCATCATTCGTCTCAGGAGGACATGGGGTGGTGAGTACCCACTTGTGCTTGTCCACGGTAAGGACAATGTCTAGGTTACATTTCCAATCTACGTAGTTATCACCTTCCAGTTTGTTCGAGGAAATGATAGTAGAGAGGGGGTTTAGAGACATTGCTGAAAAGTTGAAACAATTTACGATTAGCCTTTTGTTTAGGATTTTAAGTTTAATTTTCTTTAGACAAGGAAAAATCCAAAAGTGTTATGAACAAAATGACAGTTTACTCCTTCGAGGGAAGGCCGCAAAGAGTCGCCTTTCATAAGTAAATGACACATCATTAATGCATACTCATGATGTCAATACATCAGTGTTTGACTAGCCACCTTATAAAAATGTTTGATCACTCAAAACTTTTCGTAGGGCCTCGAGGATGGATTACTAGAGTTTGAGTCTAAGTGTGTAACCAACAACTTAGTTCAACAAGATCTACTTTGAAAACAATCCGCCGAGGGGAGGCCTTGTCTCATTGTTTCACTTTTGAACGTAGCTATAAAAGCAATGTAAGGAGCAATGCGTCTATGAGTACTCTCATTTAAGAGAGGGCCACGAGGGTGACTCTTAGTCCGGCGACATATGCACTTCACATTAGTGTTGGGGATCGCGGGTTGCAAACAATAAGTACAGCCCTCCCACTTAGTTTTTAGGGAAAATAAGGGGACACTGGATTGCAAACAAGTGCAATCCTCCCACTTAATTTTTGGAAAAATGGCACGTCTACTCTTGTACATATAGGAAACATATTTCCATTAGCAAAGAGAGATAGAGTGGATCACTAGAAAAAAAAGAACCCTAAAATTGATATTTGTGAGGGGCGAGCAGTGTTAAAAGGTCATAAATGACACATCCGGTATCTCACTAAGCTGAAACCAATTGCATTAGATAGCTAACATCCGTACCTTTAATTTGGTTCAAGAACCACTAATTTTCAAGATCGGAGCAAAGAGTTATGCCCGTTTTACTGAACCATAAAAATTTGTCCAAAATTTGAAAAAATTAAAAGTACGTCGGATCTAGGTGTAAAGAGAAAGAGGTTTATTGAAAACATTTTAATTGTATGTTTTGATTTCAATTGTGTGTTATGTTAACATATAATAATTAAACACAATATAAAATAAACAACATAATATAAAACATTCAATAACTAATTTAAATTAGAAGTGCAACAAACTAGTTTAAACTATGTAAACAAATTTTTCAAACTTGTCAAAAAATTGATTTTGAATATGCTAAAAATAAAATAATTAAAAACTGTTTTTAATGTATTTATATAGCATATATAACAAGTGGAAAATCAACAAAAAATTAATTTTAGAGGTCGTACCAAAAAATTAAAATTTTGTAAGATCTAGTCTTTTGAAAAACCATTATTCAAGCAAATTTAGAAAACAATTTTCTGATAATGATTTTAAATAACATGTACATGTTTATGATTTTACCATAGCTCTGATACCATTTGTTGGAATAGGTCTAGGGTTAAAGAAAAATTTAACATTAATCAAATTAATGGCGGAATTTAAATTTATTTTTTTCAAGTAAAATAATTTTACTAACCTAGAAAAAGCATATACATATTATACATTAAAAACATTATTTAATTTACTAGAATACCAACCTTTCTTTGTAGCTTGATCTTGAGGCGTCTCGAGAAAGGTAGATCCTCTTCCTTGGCTCGTGCATCACCTTCGCACCTAATCTTGAACTCGAGAAACCTAAGATTTCTATTACAAGAATCTATAGAGGTTTTGGAAGGATTTGTGTGTGGGCACAATTAAACCATATGAACCAAGAACAATTCTTGGATCATACGCTAATTCTCTAGATTGAATGTGAATCTAGGTGCAAAATAAGAAGAGTATTTTCTAGAGAGAGAGAGGGAGATAGTTGGCCACAGTAGGGAGAGAAGAAGAAAAAAACTTAACCTTCACATCTCTATGTGAGGCTCTATTTATAGGAGAAGAAAAAATCTACAAAGGTCAATTATTCATTCATGAATGAATAATGTATTCATGACACAATATTTAATTTTCCCTTCCCATTTCCCTCGTTGTGTGGCCGGCCATATTGTTGCATTAGTGAGGAAATTTGTTTCCTCACTTAACACATTTATTTCCTTTTTAAGGAAATTCATTTCCCTTTTTCCTTTGAGTAATTATCCTTATAAGAAAAAGGAAATAAAACTCTCCTCTTTGATGCTATGTTGGCTGAATTCTACCTGGGGGGGGGGGGGAGCATCTAGATGCTTCCTTATTTCTTTTAAGACAATTCTTAAAATACCCATTGTAGAATTATAATTGCACAAATAACGAAATTTATTTCATTATGCCTCAAACGACTTTTCGGCTTTAGAAAATAATTTATATTTTCATCAAATGAAAATATTCAAAATCGTATTTTGACATTCACATCATTTTATGTCCTTGTGGACAAAAATACCCTTTAGACATTTTCCGAGAAAACGTCTAGTTCAACACTTGAACTTCTTTTGAATTAGTTTCTAGTTTAACAATCCTACTCTAATGACCTGTAATAGTGACCTTATGGATCCAAATGAACAAAGCTTGAGCTTCTATACTCGGACTCAAAAGTTCTCAAACCTTTTCCGAGTATTAACTTAATGTCGACTGACTCCACTAAAGAGTCGACACTGAGAATCTCTCGGTTCAAATGAATTTATTTTCTACTCAAGTTCAACTTAATTATATTGAGCGGATCCATTGAATGTTATCTATGTTTACCCTTCATGAATATCATCAATTAGTTGGGATTTATAAAATTACCATTTTACCCTTTTAGTTGTTATTTCCTCAACTCCTTTAGTACTTGTGAATAAGTTAGAAACAATGTATTGACGAGGAGCTAACAATTCACATTGTTTCATCCAAATAAAGTCGCTACTTAAATTTGGACACTGCGCAGTTCATTTATTCACAATCCAAGTAATAAAGCATGAGGTGATATATATTGCATCTCAACAATCTTGTACATTAATTCCATATCTATGAGAACTTCACAAAGTTGGTTCATGACATCTTCATAACTTATATCTCACCAATAGGCCTTGTCTAGATCACACATTGGACCTAGAATTTGACTTTCTCAAATGAGAGTATTAATGCTATGAAATGACATGTCTCATTTCAGGGTTTAGGTAAGCATGATGCGATTCATACGTAGTGACCTTGAGATATGTAAATAAAAAATCTTTCAATAAGGACTTTACAAAGATTTATATATTACATCAATATGCAAATAAACAATCTTCTTGTGGGCATCTCTGCCAACATCACCATCTAGAGACGATGTAGACCCACGCGCTACCTCCGCGAGGCCAGCAATCTGAGACGACGACTGGGCTCCACGCTCATCCTCCGCGAGGTCCAACGGTCGGGAGCTCGCTATATCAGGTTTCAGCAACGGTCCCTCGTACGACCAAAAATCTACGTCGTCGACCCTCTGCACGGCGTCAGGAACGCGACAAAGCCCCGCCAAAGCCCTCTGCAGCGGTATCCTCCTTGAACACCTCGAGCAGTCTCCTTTTGAATTACAAAGAAGATGCTTTGCCTCTTTTGGCAACTAAGGTACATGGGGAGGGTCTAATATCATCCCCGAAGTGGGACCCATACGCCTTCCACGTCCCAAGAGCACGCGTTAGTAGGCAGATGCCTTCCCAAGGAGGTGGGGTCCACGCCTCACGCTCCCAACGATGGTATCCCCATGCTAGTGGGACCTACATCTTACAACCCTCTTTCAAGCCCTCATCCTCCCTCCAATTTGGTTTGGGCCGGCCTACTACGTCTTTGAATCTTCCCAGCTTCCGTGAGGGCCTGGTTGAGGCTAGGGAGGAGATCTCTAATCGGGCGGGCCTTATGGGTGAGGTTCTTGGGCTTGCTCTCACCCCATTTCCCCTCTCTTCTTTGGCCCAACCCAAGAAAAGGGCCACTCTTGAGGAGCCTCTCCAAGGAGAAACTGAAGACAGGAACCAGGCCCTTATTGTGGTGGCCAAGGCTACCGACAGCCTGGGAAAGAGAACTTGCACCGAGCGGATTCAGGAAAGGAGCTTGAAGATGCTAGCTCGTAGCGGTGGTCCTCCCGAAGACCTAAGAGCACACCTTCGTCCTTTCTCGCTTGCTTCTTTGGATGGGCAGGTAAGTTCCCCTCTTGTTTCCTCTTCATTTCCATCTCATGATATTGTTGGGAGTAGAGATTTATTTCCCACTTCACATGACTTAGGGCATAGAGATTTATTTACCGCATCACATGACATAGGATATAGCTACTTATTTTCTGTTGCACATGATCTAGGGAGTACTGACCCTTTTACTATTACTCATACTCTAGGAGTTTCTAGCATTCTATATTTGACTTTAGTAGGTTCTGATGAGAGAGCGGCGCCCCTCGAGAGCGAGGGCCGCCGAACGCAATGATAGGCGTTATGTGGAAATTCCAGGGGTTGGGTAACCCCGGGACGAGGGTGGCCCTTCTTTCTCACGTCCGAGATCATAGACCCGATTTTATTTTTCTATCGGAGACTAGACTTCGGCGTGAGGGGGCTGAGAGGGTGAGAGTACAGTTGGATTTTGACGGTTGTATGACGGTTGATTGTCTTGGTAGGAGTGGAGGCTTGATTTTACTTTGGAAGGAGCCTGTGAGATTCCTACTCGGGACATTTTTGAGATATCACATTGAGGGAGATCTGGTCAGCGAGTTTGGTGAGAGTTGGAGATTTGTTGGGATCTACGGGGATCTTATGAGCTCTCGGCAGAGGCACACTTGGAAGCTTCTTCGTCGCCTCCGCGGCTCCTTCTCGGCTCCTTGGCTGGTCGAGGGTGACATGGATGAGGTTGCTTCTAACTTCGAGATCAGTGGAGACGGAGATCGCTGTTCGCCACTTGGGTTTTTGGAGATCGGATCACAGACCTCTTCTTCTCCTTACTGAGGGTACCAGAGACAACATAGGAGCAGGAGGCCTAGGAGATTCTTCTTTGAGGAGTCTTGGATTGGAGAGCCAGAGTGCGACGAGCGGATCCGTAGAGCTTGGGGGACTGGCCAGAGTGGTGACCAAAGACCGGACTTAGCAGACGCGATAAGTTAGTGCAGACAAAGCCTCTCCCACTAGTGCGGTAAGTGGAACAGAGAGATCAGAGACATGATCGAGAAGCAGAAGAAGATCGTCGAGCTCGCTGGACGATCGGGACCTGATTTCTGCATTGAGTCCTTTAGGCGGGAGGAGAGACAGGTCGTTGCCTTAGTTGAGAGAAAGGAGCATCTTGGCGGCAGAGGAGCAGAGTGTCCTGTATGCAGTATGGCGATAAAAATACGAAAATATTTCACCGCAAGGCTTCTGTTAGGAGGAAGAGGAATGCCATCAAAGGTTTGGAAGACGAGCACGGCGTTTGGCACAGTGGGGACACCAAGATTGAGAGGATCGTTCAAGATACTTTGGAGACATTGTCTCTTCAGATAGGCCTTCTTCACAGAGTATTGAGTTAGTGACTGCTGGTGTTCAGCCTCAGATCTCGGAGGTTTTGAACGCCGAGTTGGAGCGCCCTTTTGAGCCAGGGGAGGTGAAGAAGGCATTTTTCTCGATGGCCACGATGAAGGCCCCGAGGAGCGACGGATTTCCTGCGATTTTCTATCAGAGATCCTGGGACGTTGTTGGCGAGTCAGTCTTGAAGACCTGCCTCGGGATTCTTAACGACGGGGAGGAGGTTGCCACCATTAATGATACTGTGGTCACCCTCATCCCCAAAGTTGAGGATCTGAGACGAGTCCATGACTTCAGACCGATCAGCCTGTGCAATGTGATCTATAAGATAGTGGTCAAGTGTTTGGTCAACCGTCTCAAGATTACTATGCACGATGCTATTTCTGAGTCCCATAGCGCGTTTGTTGGAGGTAGAGTGACCTTTGACAATGTCATGGTTGGATATGAGGCTCTCCATACGATGAAGCAGAAACACTTCGGAAATGGAAAGTGTGCGGCTCTCAAACTTGACATGGCGAAGGCATTCGACAGGGTCGAGTGGGTCTACTTGGAGTCGATGATGTTGAGACTGGGGTACAACACGCAGTGGCTGCACCTTATCATGAGATGCGTTACCTCAGTCAGGTTTGCTTTCAACATCAACGGCTTCACCCGTGGCAGTGTGACTCATTTTAGAGGCCTCCGCCAGGGGGACCATCTCTCTCCCTTTTTATTCCTTTTCTGCTCCGCGGGCATCTCGAGCCTCTTTCGTGCGAGCGAGGATGCTGGAGCGATTTCTGGAGTCCGTTTCCGGGACTTACATGTGTCTCACCTTCTTTTCGCAGATTATAGCATGGTATTTTGCAGAGTGAGATCTGACAAGTGCGAGAAGGTCACAGACATTTTACGGACTTATTCTGAGGCCTCAGGCCAGTTAGTGAACTTTCAAAATTCCGATGTCTATTTTGGTATGGATTTGAGTCAGGATGAGGGGGAGGCTTTTGCCCAGATCCTTGGTGTTATGAGGACAGAGTGCCACGAGAGATACTTGGGTCTCCCCGCGGTTTTTGGTCGGAGCACGACAGAGCTTTTTGGGTTTATGAGAGACCATGTTTGGTAAAATATTAAGAGCTGGAACGGTCTCTCCCTCTCGCAGGCTGGCATAGAGGTTCTCATTAAGTCTGTCTTTCAGTCGATTCCAAGCTACGTGGCCTCTTGCCACAGGACCCCCTGTGTTTGATTAGAGACATTCATTCGGTGATTCCCAATTTCTGGTGGGGAGGTGGTGTTGGAATTTAGTTAACAATTAACCTAATTTAATTACGAAACACATCAATATGTGGCGAAATTTCATAATTCAATTTAACATATTAAAAACGTTTTAAAACATATTCTTTAACCATATCATTAAATCTAATTAGCATGTCAACAAATTTACAAACACATCAATAAATTCATTCATACATGCAAAACGAGCGATCTAATATTTCTATCAATCCTATGATAAATATAATAATCAGATCCAACTCGTTATAGAAAACTTACATAAGATTCGGATCTGCGAAGACGAGTCTCGGGATGCGTCCAAGGAGTCGGCCGATCCCCTACACCACGCGCTTCAAGGAAATCTTCAAAATCGTCGAGGCTCCGTTGCTCCAAAAGTGGCCGGCCCTGGGGGGAGAAAAATCACTCAAACAACCACAAGTTGAGTCAATGATAATACTCAAGGGATTTTAGGAGACAAAGAGGGTGGGCTCTTTCGTGGGAACAAGAGAAGAAGGAATAAAAGGAAAATCTCTCAACGGCTCGCTCTCTCAATTCTCTTTGGGATTTTGGCCAAGTATTTTTCTCCTTGGGAGAGAGCAAATAGTCGGCCAAGATGGGAGGGGAGAGAGAGAGTGTGGCCGTGTGAAACTTAGGTCAAAAGAGAGAGAGAATAGCTCCTTTTATTTCAGGGAGAATGGGCTTAATTAGGTCAAAAAAAATTAATGACCCATTAATCAAACTTAAACCCGATAAATCATATAAGCAATTTTCCAACTCACTTATTTGCATTAAGTGGCCGGCCATCTTATAGATTTATCTCCCAAATATTTTCGATTTATTTCTAAAATAATATTTAATTAATTTAGAACATCTCATTTATTTAATGACAAGTCATTAATTATTTTCATACTAAACAATGTAGTACGAAACGAGAAAATATTTATTTTCATCTTTTATTTATTTGAATCATCAAATTATATTATTATCAATATAATAACACAATATGATTCGTTAAATAAATGTAATAATAAATAACGAATTATTTATTTAATTACTTAGAAAATAATTTTCTTAGTGTAAATCACAATTTACGTTGAATGAGAAAATCGATCTTTACTTGTTCACTAATATCTCATCCAAGAGTCTATCATTGAGACCTTATGGACCCACATGAAGGAAGCTTTAGAATAAAGATCAGACGCAAAAGTTCACAAACTTTTTCCGACTTTTAATTCTTAATATTAGTCGATTCCACTAAAGGACCAATATTGAACATCTCTAAGTTCATATGCATTTATATTTCCGTTTGATGTGATAAAACTATTCTTCACATGGTCCACGGTGTATTTTACGATATTACCCTTTGTGTGTATCACTAACTCAGAGGAATGTAAAATTACTGTTTTACCCTTGAGTTATTATTTCACCAAGTCCTCTGTTATTTGTGAACGAGAAAAACATAAAGTGAAATGTCTCAACATGTCACATGTTTTATTTCAAAGAATTCTTTATTCGATGAATACCAGGCCTGGTTTATTCGCTCACACTCTCATAACAGAGCATGGTGTGATACTAATGCCTTAGCATTGTTTCAACACAAATTCCATATCTGTGAATCACATGTTTCAACGAAACAGTATTATAACACCAACTGTCGGGTCAATGAAACTTCATTTAGCCATTGCCCATTGACAAATCAAATGTCATAAAGTGTTACAAGAAGATATATACTCACTTCAGGATTTAGGTAATTACTAAAATACCCCTCGTATGTGAGTTTGAGGTTTCGAGTGATTAAACGGTTTTATCTCGAACTTCAAAACTTCACAGGTCTTGTTCAATATCTTCATTAAGATATCAAGAATGAATTACAGAGTCACAACTCTCCATATCACAAGATAAGATATCGTTTAATTCATTCTAACAATCATTACTAGGAATCGATTGCCCAATCGATCTTTAGATTTCGAACTATTATTTAAACTAGTCATAAGAAGGTATATTGTCAAGTCTGTACTTAGCACTTCTTTCGTTGATGACAGTTTCAGAGCGTAGACATAAATGCGTAAACACAATCTTAAAATAAGAATGGATATTTAATCTTTATTTAATTTCAAAGCAAAACAAATACAAAATTATTTAATATCAAAAATCTCCTTTGTGGGCATAAATGCTAATAGGTGGCACGACGACTAGGATGATCCACTGGTGCAAGTGGGAGGCTCTTACGAGACACAAGTCAGAGGGCGGGTTCGACTTCAGAGATCTGGAGAAGTCCAACCAGGCCCTTCTGGCTAAGAGTGTCTGGAGACTTCTCAGGAGACCTGAGAGTCTGGTAGGACGAGTTTACAGACAGAGCTACTTCCCCGACGGAGATATTATGACGGCTCGTCCTGGCTCGTACAACTCTTCCATTTGGTGTAGTCTTCTTTGGGGATGGGAGATTATTCAGTCCGATTCGAGATGGCGGATCGGGGACGGAGAGTATGTGTTGGTTATGGGCGATAGTTGAGTTCCTAGGGACAGATCTGCCACCTGGATCGATCCCCCCTGATATGCGGTTGGCCGAGCTTATGAGATTTGATTGTAGTTGGGACGTCGATCTTATAACTACGATGTTTGGAGAGGAGGACGCTACGACGATCTTGAGCATCCCTAGTGGTGGTGAGGGTATCGCTGATGTGCGTCGATGGCACTTCACTGAGGACGGAGAGTACTTCGTCAAGAGCGGTTACCGTGTTACAATGGAGAGAGCTAGCACTCCAGTCGCCAGTTCTTCTGATCCGACGGTGATGGAGAGGTGGTGGACGAAGTTCTGGCAGCTGAGAGTTCCTCCCAAGGTGAAACTCTTCTGTTGGCGAGACAGTTTAGACAAAATTCCGGCTAGAGCAGTATTAGCTAAGAAGAGGATCACCTCTGATGACAACTGCCCTGTTTGTCAAGAGGCGAGAGAGACAGTTTTCCATTCGTTTTGGAGCTGCAGGTGGAGCAGGAGATTCTGGAAGGAGGCGCACTTCAGCCACATTCTTCCTCTTTTCAGGGACGGCGATGCTTTCGACACTATCCTTAGAGCGATTGAGGTTCTTGAGGTTTGTTTCCATGAGCTTTTCATCACTATTATTTGGGAACTCTGGAACCACAGGAACAACGTCCTAGCCGGGAGATTTGCATAGAGTCAACCACAGCTAGTCCAGTGACCCCGAGGGCGATGACGACCCCCAGATGGACCCCCCGAGGGACGGGACCCTCTCGATTAACATTGACGCGGCACTAGCTCGCGATCGTGGAGGCTTCGGTGTTGGTTGTATTGTGCGAGACCACACCGGCGAGGTGATCGCCTCGTCTACGCTTTTTCCTTGCTAGAGAGTTTTCCCCTAGCTTGCGGAAGCGTATGCTATCCTCTGTGCCATTGAGCTAGTCCGCATCGTCAATGTCAGGAGAGCAGAGATCCAGTCTGACTGGTTAGGAGTGATGATGATGGTCGAGGAGGGCACGACGCCAGCGACTGAGGTTGGGACGATCTTGCACCACATCTTCAGAGAGGTGAGAGAGCTTGAGTATTTTAGCATTATGCATATCTCTCGTCTTTGTAACGTCGCTGCGCATAATTTAGCGCGCTATGCGGTTAACCATCACTCGTCTTTGACTTGGCTGGGTTTAGTCCCGCCTTGCTCGGAGGAGGCCATTAGAGCCGATGATCGCGAGTTGAGGTCCCGCACGGCCACCTAGCGCCCGCTGTTTATTGTGTTTATTGCGTTTCGTTTACTTTCCGTAGTTTCTGTTTTACTTATATCTTTGTAATCACGGTTTTCCTCCACCATACGTGAGGGCTTCTATGATATTTCGTGGCACCGATCACGTTTTCTAAAAAAAAAATATTTAAATTATTTGAAAATAATGGCTTTGTCTATTTTAATATTGCATATATATATATATATATATATATATATATATAGTCATGTTTGGACTCCTCAATTTACTTTTGGACCATGATTCAAGTGAAGAAACAAAGATATTCACTTTCTTTATGGTAGCTAGGTAGACTATGTATACATAGAAATTATATGTTCCCTCTATATAAGAAACTTGTACAAAAAGACGTAGCTGCCACTAATTATTCAATTCCTTACCATAAGATGCGTGACATATATATCGATAGATCTGACAAATTAAATCTAAAACATGACTTTCATATATATATATATATATAGAAGAATTGCTCTAACTAAGTCACATGAAACGTTGTAATTGTAAAATACCCAATGTTTTGCAAACGTTTAAAATCTACCCAATTAGTCTTACGTGGCATATTTTTAAGTAGTTGCATTTCCGTTTTTGCCCTTTTTTTTAGTTTCCGTATTGATTTTAATTATTTCCCGTTTTTTTAATTAACGGAAATTAACCAGATTTTTCGGGTAATTAGTTTTAATTTTCTTATTTTAAACAGCGACAGATTTTTTTTATTTCTTTTAATATGATTTTGAATTAGTCAACTAATAAATGCATAAACCATTTTATTTTTTCTTTAATTTTATCCAGATATATTTCATTAATTGCTATATTTATAAAAAGTCGGTTACAAATTAGACTCATGAAGTACTAGTTAATTTGTGTTAATTTATATTCACGCACATTATAATCTTATATGTCAACCTGATTTCATGGGACTTAATTAATGCATATTTACCTGAGATCTCGGGAAGTCGTTATAATTTTCAACTTTCTTATTTGAAATCGTTATTTATTGGAGTGATATCTTTTTGATATAGTCAACTTTATTCTTTAATTTACAATCGATTTTGTTTGATTTTGTTGTTATTTCATTTCTGTAATTAATTTTTCTTTTAAACAGACATGAATTAGTAGTTAATTTGTATACACGTTGACTTTTAATCCTTTGCTATTTTTATTTTCCTATATTATTTCAAATTTTTGTATATTAACGGAAATTAACCTGAGAATTCGGGAAATCTTGTTTAAATTTCAAAATTTACAGATTTTAAATTAACGCAAATTTACCCGAAATCACGGGATTTCTTGTCTAATTTTCAACTTTCAGATTTGAAATCGTTATTTAATGGTTTTAATATCTTTTTTAATTTGTCAACTATTTAATTTAGAATCCGAATTTTGTGTTGATTTAGTTTTAATCTGCTATATTTTTCATTTATGACTCGGATTTATTTAGTAAGTAAACAATCCTGTTGCATATTCAATACGGTTAATTTTTGTTAATTTGTGCGTATCCGAGTATTGCGAGAAATTAATTGTTTTGAAACAGTTTCCATGTTTATCTTCGTAAACATTAACAAATATCAGTTTTCCTATTTTATAGCTTTAACTGTTACAATTTTGAGTTATTATTTTGAATAATTCCGAGATACTTTTTCATTTAAAATTTTAAATTTAGGCGGGTCTTATAATCAAATCAGTTAAAACCGAAGAACTTCCTCTATTCTGTCTGTATCGTTCATATCTATGATCCCATGTTCATCTGATATTAGTTTGCGTTAATTTTAACGACGTCAAGGTTCATATCTATGATCCCAATGTTGAATTTTGTCCTCGCCATTGTTTATTTTCTACAAAAACTTCACAAACATACCGAAACAAAGGACAAACGAATTAGGTTAAAGAAGAAAAAGATATTCAACTGATGACCATCAAAAACGAATTGCATGCATGTCAATGGAACTATAAAAATAGAGAAACTTACCGAGAGATTAGAGATTTGAAAACCCTAAATTTCCCGACTTCGTTTTTCCTTGTTTTACCTGTACAATGTTTAAAAATTTCTGTTCACGAAGATGAAGAGTCAGAGACGAACTCGAAATACTGGGTGTGAAAAAGAGAGAAAAACCGAATACGATATTGAGAACGAGAGAAAATTTCAAACCTTTTGGTTTGAAGTGAGAGAAAGTGACGATTCAAGAGAGAGAATATGTTTTTTGCGTTTGAGTTTCGGTGACAATGAGAGTGTGAGAGAATATGTTGAAGGGGGTTAGAGTTTAAGAGATTTGATGGGGTATATAATAACTTTCCAAAACAATTTCTCCCGCTCAAAATTAAAAGTCTTTCATTAATTTCGTTTAATTTCCAAAATTTCCGCCTCTTTAATTGGAGAGAGTATTTGATTCTATCTTTGTACATAAAATCCGGCCAAAATTTAGTTAATTTTCGGAAATTAATTTCCAACAATTACAAAACTGGAAATGGTATATTAGTCTAATAATTTGCGTTAATTTCTACAACTGGGTATTAACCAATACTTTCAAAAAAGTGGGTATTTTGCAAATTGAATACTATAGAAGGGTATATATCTTGTGATCTCATATATATATATATATATATATATATATGTATATATATATATATTATATATAGTTATTTCAAAATATTTAACGTTTCCTAAACTATATATATAACTGTTCCCTTGAAATTCAAAGCTGATTATGATAATTAGAAATATACAAACATTAAAACCATTTCCCATATTCGCATCAAAATAACCAAATACCTACTTCGCCTCTCTTGCTTTTAAAACTAACAAACAATTAATTTAAAGCTAGCTATTTTCAATAAGATGAATAATGTTAAAACAAGTTTAAAAATGATTATCGATTCTTCTTATCAATTATAACTTTGTATGAAAGTGGATTATTAGTTGCTTGTCGTTATAAACTCACGTTTATGTCACAAACGCACTACGCGAATTTTACATGAATATTGGTGCACATGATATTAGTTTAATGTTTATCGGATGATAAAGTATATTGTTTAATTAGGTAAAAGATAAATTTTGGTGCTTATATATGAAAGCCTGAGAATTGATCATCTCTCAACTCATTACTTGTTTTTGCCTCAATCACTAAAAATTTATGCAGACTCAAATGGTCAAAAGTGAAAAATCAATATCGGTGATTATTCATTGTAATGTATTTTGAAAATCGTCTAGTTCTAAAATCTTGATAATTAAAATGTCTAAATTATGCAGTCCCTTAGTACCCTTTCACTTGTTACCAATATTAAGGATAATATTGAATAAAAAGAAGACAAATACAAGGAGATACGAAATCAGAAATAGTAGAAAATCGGAACAAGGTTGAGGCCCGTTTGACGGTTTCCTTGAAGCTTTTTATCGCCCTCCACAGGTGCTGGAAAGTTGAGCGAAAGCCTCCCAGGATACAACAACTTCAAGGCAAGCTTAGCACCACTCGGCTTGACTTCAACGAACTTGAACAATAGTGCCGAGCTTCCACCGGACTACAAGGAAAAACAATTTCAAAGTGGGAAGGAAAAAGGAGAGTTTTAGAGAGCTTTTTTTGATCTATCTCGAATGAGAGTGAGAGCCTCCTTTTATAGGCAAGGTTGAGGTGTAGGTTACAAACGTTTTGGCATTCATTCCGGCCATGAATGACCAACCTAAATGCCTACCTAACTCACCCTTAATGATGCCTAAAACCGCCCCTTAATGCCACCTAACTCCGGCTAACCAAAGGTCATGACCGTTTGACAAAGGTTTGCACGGATTGATTTTATTCCCAAGATAACACACAAGTTATTTATGGAATTAAAATTCATTTGAAGTTATTTTAGTAATAAAAAGATAAGATTGGCCCGAAGGCCCAAGAAGAGCCCGAGATCCGAGGCCCGAGGCCCGAGGCCCGAGGCCCGAGCCCGAGCCCGGCCCGGCGGCGCGTGTGTGTGTGCGCGCGAGGGGTTAGAGCTAACCCACCCACACTCTCCCCCCTCACACTTAGATGTCACTTTAAGGAGGGGATTCACTTATAAACCCTTCACCAACACACATTCCCAACCTATGTGGGATTCTTTTTATTACACAACCTTTCACTTCTCTAAACACATATCATATGTGATTTTTAGCATTCTTTGAGCATCAATTTCTCATTCATTATAAATATGATTTTGGCAAATAAATACTCAATCTTATACCCGTCGCAACGAGGAATAAGAATACGGAAAAATTATCCAATTCCGATGTGTGGACCCCACTCAAATATTTGACCGAAAATCATTTAGCACACTAGGTAAAATACTCATTTTACCTTTCATTCCAACATCACTTTCCATTACTAGGATGCCAACCTCCCAAAGAGCTCTCTCTACCCCCGACAACTCCGTCTTAGATTACTCTTCTCCTTATATTCAATTTTTCGTTGTCTTTTATTTGTTAAAAATAGAAAGACTAAGCTAATCATAGAGTTTATATTGATTTCAATATACTAAATTCTAAAAGCTAAGTCATTTATATAGTAAATAGAATTTGTTTATTCATTTAAAATCAGTTTTATTACGTAATTTGTATACAGTATTTTCAATACACACTAATTACTTTTACTTGAGACGTCATCAACTTAATTAATTGAAGTGTTGAGTAAAATGCATTTGGTAAATTTTGAAGCGGCTTATAGTTTTGTATAAAAATAAAGTAGAATTGCACTGTTAGCATTTCAGATAAGAAAGTCGTTTCTTTTTGTTTCGTTGACAGCGGAAAGTTGTTTTTTTCTTAACCAGGGTTTTTTGTCCACCACACAAATATTCTTACAGAAGAAAATTTCTTATAGCGGTTCTCAATTGGCGAATTAATGATTGATATTTTGGCGGAGCAAGATTTTCTAAAATTTACTTTTTGATGTTTATAACATAGTATTTGGTCATCCAACTGGGAGCAAAAATAAATGTTAATTTGGCAAATGATTTTTACTCAGTCGGCTTAAAAGTAATATCACAAATTGGGTAAAAGGAAATGATAGAGACAACTCTTTGTGTGATTGCAAAAGATGGGAGAAACTCGAGATGTTGTTTCTCATAACCCTATTAGAATTTATTTGGCATAAAAAAAACGAGATGACATAGTATAATTGCTGAAATTTGGAGGAAAAGATTTCATGGGCTTATGCTATTGGCTAAGCTCAAAGCCCAAGAAAACAGTTCGACAGGCCACGTGAAGCCCATGGAGAATTTGGCGGCTACTAATGACAGCTATGTTTTTCTTTCATCCTGTATTAAACACATGCATTCTCTTATATTTCGAT
Organism: Urtica urens; assembly: GCA_958296335.1. Classification (NCBI taxonomy): domain Eukaryota; kingdom Viridiplantae; phylum Streptophyta; class Magnoliopsida; order Rosales; family Urticaceae; genus Urtica; species Urtica urens. The sequence goes on from OY282525.1 coordinate 7,864,491, forward strand.
TATTCACGCGCTCACAGCGACGTGCATAATAACCACAATTATCGTAGATTATTGTATCAGCGCGAAGAAGACGCGAAGGAACGAGGTGAGATGAATGGTTGACGAAATTTATCTTTGTCGACGAGTTTTTCTCGCTTTCATATTTGTCGTTCTAGAGTATTTAACTTGGTAGCTCATACGTACACTTGTTACTTGTGCATTATAATTGAATTAATTACTCTTTCTGTCATAATCTTTTGAAGCTTGAAACGCTAAGTCTAAAAATAAAAATACAATAGCATATTCAATTTTAACTTTAAATTTCCGTGAAGTTATGCTATTTCTTTTGCCAAAATTTACCTGATAGCGTTAAACAAACAAAGATAAAACAATTTTATTATCCTCATTCAATCTTTTGTCTTTGTTACTATGATCATATAAACTAAAATAAATTATATAATTAATAGCACACTAATTAGTTTTTTTTCTCACTTTTCTATTTCTCGTCTACAATTTTAATATATATATTCATAGGCGATAATTTTTAGCTTGCAATTATTTATTACCCGTATTATCATTTCTTACATTTCTTTCCATTTTTCCTCTTTTACTGATTGTCTTGACTCCATTGATCACCCTACTTCCAGAAGATTGCATCCTCTGACAATCTCTAATTTAACGATTCTGAATCTGTACATATTATCATTAAGAAGAAAGACGGTTTATATAACAAAAATATTTTGTTTTATTTAATAATTTTTTACTGCAATTAATTTAATATAACCGTCACTGTTAAACAATGAAATAAAATAAAGTTTATTGTGGTTCATAAAACAATATTCAGTCTTGATCGGAGCTATTTGATCGACGTCATTATGAACAATATGAAAAATACAAATTTTCACTCCACTCACCGAAAAGCAAATCAACTCTCTGACAAAATTTTATTTGTTCATTTGCCTATAAGTGTTTGTTGTTTCTAAGCTGTTAAAATACTTATTTATGTATGTCTCTTCTAAATCACTACTGAGTCCTATTTATAGCTATATGAATTGAAGGCTTTTCAAATTTGCATTATATATTTCTTAGATTTACCGAGTGTTCATATCAGTCACGTTGCTTAACTGTCAACTAATTGAACACATACATAATTTAGAAAAAAAAATAGGTCAAACATAAAAATACTTTACTTTGTCCTAACATTCATCCAAGCGAGTTAAACATCTCCTTGTTCTTCATCTCTTCGAGATCGTCACAATTACATGTCGAACTACTTGGAACTGTCTTGTTACCATGTCAGCCGGATTGTCCTCGGTTATAACTTCCACTATCTTCACGTCATCATTGTTGATGATGTCTTTGACGAAATGTATCTTGCTTTTGATCGTTCATGAAACACTTGATGATCGGTCATGTGTATAACACTTTGATAGTCGTGACGCAACTTTGCTGTAGTCCAACTTCAATCATCAAATTTATCCAAATGGATTATTTGAAAGCTTCGATCATGGTCATGTACTCAACCTCAATGTTTGATAATGTAAGAACATAGTGCAGTGTTGACTTTTCCATTTTACAAATTCGTCGTAGACTATGAACACATAACCTTTTAATGATTTTCCGAGTATGAATGATATGTAGTCATAATCTATGAAATCTTCAACTTTGAAATTCTTCTCCTAACATCTTTCAATTTATTATTCATGTGTTAGTGAACCCTTTAAGTACTTAAGAATCCATTTTACATCAGAGCAATGCTTTTTTCTATTATGACATGACCCACTGAATGGTTAATGATATATGTCAGACCACACTTTAAGCATATCCTAGCTTACATGATGCTCACAATTGAACTAGCATAAGGTCTCTTACTCCTTTGAACTTTTGGTTCTTCATTAACTCGTCTTTGAAAAACTGAGAGTTTGAAGTGTAGTCACCGGTTTTGCCTACATTATCTCAAATTAAATGAATTACCAAATTATTAATAAAATACAAAATAAGAACTACCTTGTGAGGTAATGTTTTTGGTACAAACGTGATATGCATTTGTTCTTGTCTAATTTTTTTTTTTTTTTTTTTATCTCAACTCTTAGTATTTTATGGCTAAAATAATTTTATTGAGTAAGGAGAGAAGATGAGTTTGAAATCGGGCAACAATTCTCTTTATATATTAATTGGAAGAATAAGGAGGAGGATGAAAAATGTTAAAAAAATTAATTTAAAAAAAATCGTATTTTTATTTATTTTTAGTGGCAAACTGAAAAATTAATTTTAAGAAAAATAATGATGAATATGGGTTTTGAACAATTTTTCTATCTATTTGTAATAAATCATAAATAATTGACACTGCCCTTCAATATCTGTTTGTGTATAAGATCATTTCCGACCAAAATCCAAATTTGATATAAATTTTTACCAAATTTAGTGCAGTTACAATGTTTTCACTCCAGTTCACTAACACCAAATCCTATCCCAATAAAAATATTATTTTTTATAATTTTTAATATTATTTTATATTAATTTCATATTAACTATTATATCAATATAAATTTTATTAAACTTTAACTTTTGATTTCAACAATATTAAATTAACTTATATTATATTATATTAAATATTATGTTAATATTACATTATTAAAATATATAAATTAACTAATAAAAATATATTATTTTGAATAAAATTAATACAACAAATTTACATTTCAATTTTTATTTATAATTGCATGTGTATAACTATTAGTATAATTAATATGTATTTTATTTAGTCGATTGTGTATAAATTGTTATATATTTTTATTATCACTATCGTATTATTTATTCTTCTTTTTTATTAATAGTATATATATTCGTATAAATAATTTAAATTATGGTATAAATTAAATATTAATTTTTTGATGTAAATTTATAATTAAAAATAATTTATCACCAAATTTAAATAAATATTATTTATTTACTTTTAAGATAAATATTTGAAATGAGATACACATCTCAATTTCAATATGTCTCATCTCGCCTTTGGATTCGAGATGGTTTAAATAGTACAACATTTTATCCGTTTTTTTAAGTTGTTTTTCAGGTCTAAAAGTCTTCTCATAAAGCTTGCAGGTGTATCACACGCGCTAAAGGAAGCGTGGGAAAGACCCACCGGTCTCAAAGTCACGTAAGAGTTTATTACGATCACTTGCTTGCACACTCACTCCTACTTGTACAAACAAAAACAGGGAGCCAAAAATAATAATAAAAACAATAGCAAACAAATATTAAAAGATAAAATAAAATAAAACTTAGAAAAAGTTATCCGAGTTTCAGAGAACCTACTCACACACACCTCCACAACCTGTACTTTTTTTTTTTGTCAACATTTCATTTCATTTCATTTCTCATCCTTTTTTATTTTTATTTAGTTTCAAGCTCTTCATTCTAGAAAAGAGTTAGGGTTTCAGAGATTTATCACAGGTAAAATAATGAGAAAATAAAGTACTAACTACTCTTCTTCTACGCTCGTACGATAACCGCATAAAACAAAAGATAAATGAAAATTTAATTCTGAGAAATTTTGATGCAGCTTCTGCTTACGTCTCTCAAACACCATTAATTCTGGAGAATTCATTGAACCTTCGCTCCGAAGTTTCATTTTATACAAAACTAAAAGCAACATACGCTTTTCCTTTTACGAAACCCAAACCCCTGCTTTCTTTTAGAAAGTCGATTTGCCTCAGCATTTGCTAAATTCGTCAACCTTTCTCTCTCCTTGTCTAGATAGACGCAACTGCATTTACATGTGTCTCTAAAAGTTGTTGAGTTTTGTTGATAAGAATTGAGAGAAGATAACCGACCTTTTCAAGTTCCTTTTGATTGCCTCGATTACAGTTTCCGAGTTTAATTTACAGATGAGGTTGTGAGAAAAGAGAGCTTCTAGAGAGATAAAGAGAGATATAGTCTGGGATCGATGGGCAGAGAGAGACATGTGTTGAAGTGCGAGGACTTGAAGATCTACGGTCTGTCGGTTCTTGGACTAGCTTTGATCTACTTTGCTCAATTGGCGCTTGGAATTACTGATCCCAATGATGGTAAGGTTTTTATATTTATATCTTTATATTTATTTTTTCCTGTGTTTAAAGCAATTTAATTGCTCCTCTGCCTGCTTGATTTGCCCGTGTGAATGCTGAACATGGAAAATTGACCGGAATTTAATTTTGGTATCTTAGGTTGGTTCTATATTTTACAAGGCTAGGATTTAATTTAAGCTCAAAATTGACACGAGATCAACATCCACACACTCCCTATTCCTAAAAAAAGAAAATTGTAGTTATATCTTCTACCAAAGTGACATGGTCTTGAAGATCAATACCCATTAAACTTGCTCTGAGTAATTTTTTCTATCGATTCTGCTTTGAAGTGTTGGAACTTAGGAGATATATTTTGAGCTTCTTGTATATTTTTCAGTGGCTGCGATTAATAGCCTGTATGTGTCACTAAACTCACCGGCTCTTCCGGGGTGGCTCGGAGCCGGAGGAGACCCGTGTGGCGAAGCATGGCAAGGCATTCAATGCAACGGTACAAACATATTGAGGATGTACGCTAACAACCTTTCTTACTTTTAATCCGCTTGTAACCAATTCACCATTGCATTTGCTCACCTATATACCCGATTTGAAATTTATTTTGTGATTAAAGAACTGTGAATGCTGCTAACCTGGGAGGAGAATTGGGTGACGATTTGAACATGTTCACTTCGATCAGCGGAATGTAAGTGGTACCATCTCTTCCCCGCCGTAATTTCCACATTAACACAAATTACGTTGTAGGAAAAAATGTTGTGATTAAATTACTGACAGTGCTGGTTTCACGAGTGTTTTATTTGTACAGTTTTGTGTTTCAAATTTGGGAATGCATGTAAACAAATACGGGCAAATTTTCTATACGTTTAGTTGATGTCACTAATTTTCGTTCCATGGTGTTATGGCAGAGACTTGAGCAACAACCACATCGGCGGAAGTATTCCATTCAATTTGCCTGTTACATTGCAAAACTTGTATGTTGGCCTTAAATAAAACTTATGTTTTAAGTTCTTTATATGCTCTCTGTCCATTTTATTAGCTACTTTTTATGCTTCCTCATGTCAAGTACATAATTTATATTCCTCGACAGATTTCTTTCAGCTAATCAGTTAACGGGAAGCATTCCGGATTCATTATCGTCCTTAACTCTGCTCGCAGCCCTGTATGCAAACTTATTTTTTAATTTTTATTTCCCTTCAATAGTACTTTTGAGCCATGTTGTGTCTCTGTAATGCAAATTTAATATTGGGTTTTTATTTATTTAATTTTCCCCTCTGCATTCAGGTCTCTTAATGGTAACCTTTTGAGCGGAGAACTACCAGATTCATTTGGCCCTCTTACGGGGTTGATAAATTTGTACGGTTTGGTTCTGAAGTTTAAGTGTTTAACACATAAACTTTTAGAAAAGTAATTGACATGAAACTTTTGCAGGGATTTATCGAGCAACAATCTAAGCGGAGAACTACCACTGTCTTTCGAGAGTTTGTCGTCTGTGACCACTCTGTGAGTGTCTTTTCTTGTATAATTGAGTCGTTTCTAGCTCAATGCCCTGTATAAATATCTCAACCTCTTCCAATCGCAGTCGCTTGCAGAGCAATAGTCTCTCTGGAACGCTTGATGTCCTACAAGATCTTCCTCTGAGAGATTTGTAATATTTAGGATACGCCTTTCCCTTTATTTCCATATCATAGTTTCTTCTTAGCCTAACTTCTTTGTTTATTTTGGATTTACCATCATCAAACAGGAATGTAGAGAACAACCTTTTCTCCGGACCGATACCTGAGAAGTTGTTTGCCATCCCCGCTTTCAAGTAATTCCATTTTGAATTCTTCCGTCAAATTCTTCCATGAAATACTTAATTATGTACATTCAATCATTCTGTCTACACGTTTTCAGCATTTCTGAATAATTTAAGTTTTGTTTCAGAAAAGATGGGAACCCGTTTAACTCGACAGTCACTGCTCCGATATCTTCGCCGATATCCCCGCCGACTTTGGCGTCCCCGCCGCCCCCTCCTGCGGCTCCCGGGACGATGACACCTGGCAGGAGAGCGCCTGCAAAGCCGGCCGACCAGCCGTCAGCCTCGGAGGCTTCTTCCAACAGCTCCGGGGGGTCGAAGAAGACTGTCAAGAAAGTGGTGTTGATATCTATTGCCGGGGTATTTTCGTTCATTGTCTTTGCATTGGCACTTCTGCTCTTCGTTGCGAGATGTTCCCGGCGAAGGAGAGCCGCCGACAGGATTTCCATGCGGCGGCGGATTGGCGCGTATCAAACTGATCGTGACAATCCTCCACCGAACAACGGCCCCTTGCTTTCCACCACCAACGAAGTCCAAAAAGGTTCTATTTAGAAAATGTAAATTTGATGGGACTTTTTTTATACTAAAAATGGGTCTTTAGCCAGCATGAACATAAGTAATTTAGAAATAGTCAAGATTTTGTAAATATGTTGTAAATAATCATCGTGCTTACATGACAATTGTTTACAGAAAATTATGCACCGGTTTTCCTTTTTCAAGTCGAGCAATTTTAAGGGTTATTCGGGTTAAATTGGTCCAAATAATCTTGTAAATAGATTGGCCTGACTATTTTCTACACAATTACAAAACGTTGGCTATTATCAAAATACTAGTAGTTTATATGGCTAGTAACTAGAATAACCCTTTTTTAAACTGATAAGGGATCTTGGTTTATGTTGATCTATAAGGGATCTTGGTTTACGTTGATCTATAAGGGATCTTTGTTTATGTTGATCTATTGGTTTATGTTGATCTATAAGGGATCTTGGTTTACGTTGATCTATAAGGGATCTTTGTTTATGTTGATCTGGTTAACGCGCACTGGTAATCTGAGTTGCTAATGTTCAATGCCTTCCCTTTTAAAATTTCCCTTGCTTATAGCTCCAAAAGAAGCAGTTGTAAAGGCAAAGGAGAGTCCGGCAGTAGAGACGAGAAGCATGGGAGCGATTCCGAAGCAAGAAAACAAAAAAGAGATAAACTTGCAATGGCCGGGCACGGAAACGCCGAAGCGGGAGGATCATAAGATAGATTTCGGCGTGCTGGATGAACGTTTGATGCCTCCTCCACCGCCGCCGCCACCGCCTCCGCCTCCGCCACCACCACCACCACCACCACCGCCTCCTCCGCCACTTCCGGTGGCAGAGAAGGTCATTGTAGAACCTCTTCTTCCCTCAAATATCTCTGAGGTGGAGCCTCCTCACCTTAGAGCCCACCACGCTTCCACTTCTGCCAAGTTTTTCAGCATTGCTTCCCTTCAGCAACACACCGACAGCTTTTCACAGGATAATGTTATCGGAGGAGGCACTCTCGGGACTGTATATAGGGCTCAGCTTCCTGATGGAAAGGTATCGGTGGCCTCTCTCTCTCTCTCTCATACACACACACACACACACATTGCCAAATATGTATGTTAGTTTTCATGCGTGAATGAGTTTCTGAGACAATGCTAGGCTATGCTGTATGTTAGAGTTTAATGGGGACAAATCTGATTTCATGCTCTGGGTGAGGGATGAGGGATCTATTAGGACCCTCTTAGTTTCCTCAATTTTACTATGGGTTTTTGTCACTTTCCCTTTGGTGTTCTTTTACTCTCGAATTGTGCCTAATTATTTTGTATTTCCACATAAAACTGTGTTCTTGTCTTTGTATTTTATTGCTTTGGTGTCATCAATTTACAAGGAATATATTTCTTGGCAGCTACTTGCAGTGAAGAAACTGGATAAAAGAGTGACTAGTCAGCAAAAGGACGAAGAATTTATCGAACTTGTGAACAACATCGATCGGATCAGGCACGCGAATGTGGTCGAGCTGATGGGGTATTGTGCTGAGCATGGTCAAAGGCTTCTCGTCTACGAATACTGCAGTACTGGTTCGATTCAAGACGCTTTGCATTCCGATGATGAATTCAAACGCAAGCTTTCTTGGAACGCTCGCACAAGAATGGCTCTGGGAGCCGCAAGAGCCTTGGAGTAAGTAATCATCCTGATAGGCTAGGCTCATCACTCGTATTATAATGTCTGATCACTTAAACTTATCTCTCTGATCACACTACTATACCAACTAATGGCTTATTTATATTAAAACGACAACTAACCATGAGATTACTTCTTCACTTAATTTTGAGTATGTCACATTACAATTCTGTTATTTGTGTCTGGTATTTTTATTGCGACCGAACAGTACTTTCACAATCAACGTGGTCATAAGTATCATATGTAAATGCTGAAAAATATTTAGAAATAGCATATCATTACTATTATTATGGTTATTTTGTAAGTACTAATATGTAGAAACTTAAAATAATATGAGTTAGAGAAAGAAAGAAAGGTCCATTAGCCTTCCAAATCATTTATGTTCTTCCGTTTTTTCTTGTTTTATGATAAAGGTATTTGCACGAGTTCTGTGATCCGCCGGTTGTACACAGAAATTTCAAGTCCAGCAATGTCCTTCTTGATGAAGACTTTTCTGTTCGAGTATCGGATTGTGGTTTAGCTCCCCTAATATCATCGGGATCTGTGAGCCAGGTAAAGCTAATGTCTCATTATTATTACTATACCATTTTTACTCCAACAAAGCCGAATTCTGATCAACCCCATTTATGCACCATGGTCAGTTGTCGGGACATTTACTATCGGCTTATGGTTACGGAGCACCCGAGTTTGAATCAGGAATTTACACCGACCAAAGTGATGTTTACAGCTTTGGAGTTGTTATGCTTGAACTCTTGACTGGTCGCAAGTCCTACGATAGGTAATTTTTTTAAAAAAAAGCAGTTCCAAGCTGAGAAAACTTTTAATAAATAAGTAATTTTTGGTATACAGAAACCGGAGTAGAGGAGAGCAGTTTCTGGTGAGGTGGGCGATTCCTCAGCTTCACGACATTGATGCTTTGGCGAGGATGGTTGACCCTTCTCTGGACGACCAATACCCGGCAAAATCTTTGTCACACTTTGCTGACATAATCGCTCGATGTGTTCAGGTATAAAGAAAAAATAATCAGAAATTCTATTACATGAATTTCGGTTTTCAAAGTAATGATTGTTTGAAATCTTTTGTTCTCAGTCGGAGCCAGAATTCAGGCCTCCGATGTCGGAAGTGGTTCAAGACCTTCTAGATATGATCCGGAGAGAGCCTCGTGGCACAAGCGGCTCATAAACACTGACTTGCCACGCGATCACTGTTTTGTATAAACAAAAGTCAACCGAACTCAAGAAGTGAAGAACAATCTTCCTGTTCGGGGCTTCAAATGCTGGTTCCGAAATCCTTGCCGGTCTATTGCTGAGCGTATTGACACTTGGCGTGCCGATTTTTGCTTGATCAAGCCATTTGTTTGTAATCATTATTATTTCATTGTTTCTTTGACTTCTTATTCAAGTCATGTTTATATAGCCATACCATAAGAAGAGAGCTAACTAACAACCGTCTATTGGTAATTATTGTTGTTTCTCGTCACTGCTGATTCTTGCTAATGGAAAATTCATTTTCCCGTGTGAATGACTTTCAGGTTGTGATTCATTCATTTCTTCCCATTATTCTTGTCGCACTGGAGAAAACGAACCCAAACGACACGTCGTTACATATAACTCTGTTGATTAAGTTACCTTTGTAACTAATTATTTAATCCTTAAAAAAGAAAAAAATAATATTTTAATCTTATTACCATGTTCGCGTACCGTGTTGTTTCGTTCTAAAGCATATTACTTTCCCTCGTAGTCTTTCACGCACGCTGTCTAATTTCCCCTTTATTTTTCTTACGATTTCATTTCGAATTTTTTCGGGAAACAATCGCCTGAAATCGAGACCGTTCATCTCGATTTTCTTTCTCTCTCTTTCCGTGTCTTTATCTTCTGAATTCAAATCGCCAGAACCAAAGTAAAAATCCCTTCCCCGGGAAGGAAAACCCTACTTTTTGCTTCTCTAGCGCTTCAGATCTCGTATTTCTTCTCTTCAGATCTACCGATTCGCTCAAATGAGTCGCTACGATTCTAACCCTTTCGATGAGGAACAGGTTAATCCCTTCGCGGTACGTTCTGTTCTTAACGACGCACTCTTCGTCATTTCTGTCTTTTGTTTTTATTTTATTTATTACAATGTGATGTTCGAACGGTTGGTCTTGTCTGTGAAGATGTTGATTTCTTCCCGATTGTAATTCGAATACACGATATTGTTTGCTTTTTCAATCCAACTTGTCTTCTTTGTGTGATTTCCTTGCCTGGGGTTTGGGTTATGCGGAGTGGAAATGGGAAACATTTATTGCTGTGGATTCGCATTCTGAAAATCTAAATCCTTATTGTTCAAATAGTCATTTCATTTCCTATTCTATTCTGTCCTTCTAGATAGTAAAACAAAGCTTCACATTGTCGTTGATGTGAGCTTTGTATTCAGTAGTCAGATCGGATATGATTGGAAGGATATTTATAGAATTTATAATGTTGGAATCCTGATTTTTTGTACCACAAAAGCAGTTGTATATACATTGTATTTGATACACTGTACATATAAGTAGGTCATATCTGAATGTGCTGGTTTGTTCTATACACTCTTTCTGTGTTCAATTTCATCCTCAGAATGGAAAATTAAATTGTGAAGAAATATCTCTTTTATGGTCGTAATAGGATCAGGCAGGCCGAGGGAAAGCCTCTGGGCAGTCAAATTATGGTGGTGGTGCCTTTTATATGCCAGTAAGCTTGCCTTTTTCCTTCCTGTTGAGCCGTTCAAATAGCTTAGATTCATTCGGATTCAAGAATGAAATCAATGATATGAATGCATTTTAGAAGCTTTTATTCAGTTGATCTTATTTAAGTTGTTCTGTGAGGGTTTGTTAACTGCGAAGACTTGTGAGTATTGCAGTTGGAAGAATATTCATCTTCATTACCATTAAAGTACAAATATGACTTTTAACATTACTCTTTCCTTCTTTCAAAAGTATTTGTATTCTCTGTCATGTTATCTTGTTCATACATCATCTCTCAGATGTTGGCAGTAAGTAATTTTTTTTGCTCATCTAATTTAGAATCATGGGAGTGTTCCACCAGCAACTTCAAGGCTATCGCCTCTACCCCCGGAGCCTTATGATCGAGGTGCAACCATCGATATACCTCTTGACAATAACAAGGTAAGTTGAAATCTGGATTTCTTAAACTCATAGATTGCTACCTCGATTTGAATTATTCATTCATCGTATATGTATTCATCAAAAATGTTCGTTCTTTCATATATAGGATTTGAGAGCTAAAGAGAAGGAACTTCATGCCAAGGAGGCTGAACTAAGAAAGAGGGAACAGGTATTTATACCCGTTATCAGATAATCAACCTCCTCTGTGGATTTTACTCGTGAAATGCGTATGAATCCAGGAAACTTGTTCAGACATTGAAATTTAAAAATTTGAAGTCAAAGGAAACTATAGTTAATTATTGGTTCTGCTGATAATTAGACATGAGGACTCATTTGTTGGATGATTGTTTTCTTAAGTTGTCTGATATTTTCTTAAAAGTCTTATGGTTGGTATTACATTAAATTTAACGTGTGTCCCTTTAATACTATTTAATGTTTTCTCAGGAACTAAAACGAAAGGAAGATGCTATCCAACGAGGTATACACATCATTTTTCCTTTTTAGTGTCCAAGTATAATTAATCTACGACATGTTTGTTCACAACAAAAAATTAAAACATTTATTCTCTCAGCTGGAATCGTCATAGAGGAGAAAAACTGGCCTCCATTCTTCCCTATTATCCATCATGACATTGCAAATGAAATCCCCATTCATCTGCAAAAGGTCCAGTACGTTGCATTCACAACATTTTTGGGTATGTCAGGATATTTTAATACATTCTCAGAGATGTTGCTCATATACTATTCTAGGCTATTTATTCTACCAACTCGTTTTGGGTATATGCTGGGTATCTGCCCTAATCAGCTACTATCATATTTTTGCGAATTCTGAGCAAAGCTATGTTTCGAAAACACTTTTTCTTGTGAGAAGCTATCATATAGACAATTATTTGGCATAATATATCTAGTGTTAACAGAAGTTGTAAAATTCTACAGGTTTATGTGTGTGTCTTTTATGGAATGTTGTTGCTGTTACTACAGCCTGGATCAAAGGAGAAGGTTTGTTTTGCAGCTAGTATTCGCCTTCTTGTTGGTTCAACTTGTATACCTTTGTCTACCTTGCCCTGAAGTTTGTGCTCACTTATAGGTCCGACAATATGGTTTTTGGCCATCATATACTTTATTTCGGGGGTGCCTGGAGGATATGTATTATGGTACCGACCACTTTATCGTGCCATGAGGTAATCTTTATCCATCTCTAAAATGTAAAATCCATTTTTTTAGTCTGTGATTGGATGACCTTTTCTGAAACCTTGAATCGGAACAAGTGTAAGATAGTTGTTGGTTATAATCTCCCTATCTATGGTCTTTTTGTTTTGTATCTTTCTAATTAACAATACAAGAGTTATTGTTAACAATGATGATGTTCTTGTTCCAGGACTGATAGTGCTCTGAAGTTTGGATGGTTTTTCATGTTTTACCTGGTAATCTCTTAGTAGTTCCATTATTGAATATTAAATAAGAGAAAAATAATGGACATGTCTCACACTATGTTCCTCTTCCTTCATGAAGCTCCACATTGGCTTTTGCATCTTCGCCGCTGTTGCTCCTCCGATAATTTTCAAGGGAAAATCTCTCACGTAAGTAAAATATTGTTACTTGGAGAAAAAAGTAATACATGAAAATGTTGTAAATAGCTTTGGATCATTTTGAGCTTGTTTGAATGGTGTTATTATTTGTGCAGTGGTATATTGCCTGCGATTGATGTTCTGAGTCTTCACGCTTTAGTCGGGGTAAGACTTCAACTAAAATCAATTCAAATTTAGGAAATTGCAAATCAAGTGTAATGCTCTTCAACTCTGATTTTGGGTTATAATCTGCAGATATTTTACTTCATTGGATTCAGTTTCTTCTGCCTCGAGTCCCTGCTCAGCGTCTGGGTTATTCAGGTTCAGTAACTTCTGAAACCATCCACTCTTACTCTGGTACATATCTCTCACCTGACATTGTTTTATTCCTCTTCTACAGCAAGTATACATGTATTTCCGAGGCAGTGGAAAGGCTGCAGAGATTAAACGCGAGGCTGCAAGATCGACAATGATGTCAGCGTTGTAATTGCAACGGAGAAAGACTACTCATACAGAGAGGCTTGGTTTTCTCAATGTCATGCATGTTTATTCGCGAGGAATTGTTGAAAGGACCATGTAACTGAGAAGAATCAATTACTTGTCAAAAGACTTGTGCAGTTTAAGAGGTAGCGACACTGAAATACTGTTTCCATTCACATCGATTTCTATCTATATATTACAAAAGAACGATTTTTATCCTTCACTTTTAATGCAAGCCATGATTCGTAATTTTTTTTCTTTTCTCTCAACTCAAGACTGATGCACCAACCATTTTATTTTTACTTCTGGCGTGCTCTAGAATCTCAAAAGGTTATTCCTTTGATTTAGTCTCCTGTATAATTAATTGTTCATTAACTTTTTCATTTTTAACTGAGCAATGATAATTCTTTTTGAAATCCAACTGCACAATTTAATTTTATCCCCATTGTTACATTGACACTATTATTATATCCATAATGTTCCTATGATGCCCAAGGTAGTTCATGAGTCGTTTAATTACTAGCCTAATTTTTTATATTTTATTTTGGAAGGAATTCCTATCCTATTAAATAATTTTTTTTTGGGAGACTGGCCTACGTGAGATAATTTTGTTGCTCTCTCTCTTGACTAATCTTAAGTGACATCATTGACATGTCTAGCATTTGGGGAAAGGTTAGCCACTAAAATCACTGGCAAATACTTTCAAAGGTATATTTCATTGATAGATAAACAATTATTGGTATAAAAAATTAGTTTAAGGTATATTTCATTTGATAGATAAACAATTATTGATATAAGAAGTTTAGTTTAATTGTATCACGGTTAATAAACCATATTATCTGTAAAACTAATAAGGTTGGAAAGTGCGTCTCCAATATTACCATTAATCTTTGGCTTGTTGTAGGAAGTGGAAATCCATTTCCATTGAATACAGAATTCCCAGTTTAACTGGAACGAATAATTCATTGCGGTGTTAGATCAGAATTTCGGTGATTTTTTTTCATTCCAGTTATGAAAAATTTCCATTTTCTTTCTTATTCCATTTTCTTTCTTAAGAAAGATAATTTAAAACAAATACTTTTCTAAAGGAGCAAATGAAATATTTCTATAAATAAGGATCAAAATGTTAAAGCGAGAAATAAAGAACAATTAATCGAAAACGGCCTCCTTACAACTTCTCTGAGATTTGGCAGAGGAAAGAGTACCTTTACTTATATTCATAATTATATAAAGTTACAAAAATAAATATAATCAACAATGTTTAAACATGAAAGATCGAAGTCATCCACGAAGTTGAAGTTAATAAATATCTTTTGGGCTCGTTCATCATGAAGAAGCCAATATTTTCAAACATTTAATGCCTCCACCGTTTTCAAATATTTTCGGGAGATAAACTACATATATTCTCATCAATAATACGATCCGAGCCACTGAATGAGGTCTAAGATGAAATAGTTGAGGCCTAGATCGAGAGTATCTCACAGGCTATTCTTGACAAGTTGTGAATATGTTTCTGCGCTTCCTCCACCACACTAGCACATCAAGCGTATCTTGTTGCATGAAAACAAACCGAGACGTGTTTTTTGTTGCCGGATATTTAGAGCTTCTTGAGGAAGTTGAAAATGAACTTGGAGACGCAATAAACCCTTGTTCTAAAAGCTAAAAAAGTCGCTTTCAATAAACTTCTAAAAACAACTTTCGAACCAACAAGCACGTCTCTAAATAGTAGAAGAAACATATTTAGAACTGATAATCCATTTTTAGTGCTCGAAATAAAAAAGTTGGCATAAAAAATGATTCTCGCGAAATGATGGGAAGCATTTAAAAGATACAGCGAGTTGCCGCTTCTAATTTTGTTATTTTTTTACTAATATGTTTGTATTACCCTATTAAAATTATGGGTAGATTCATTTAATTTAATTTTGAAAATTTTCCCCAAAATACTACATTTCACTAATGTTTTTCTATTTTCCTTAAAAATTGAACTTTTCCCACTTAAACTGGTTGAAAATATACTCCTAGCTTTTAGTTTTTTTTCTTTACAATTTTCATCCCACCTTCTTACTCACGAGAATTCTGAAATAAAATAAAATAAATAAATCTCTTCCGTTTTCCAAACCATCACACACTATTCCATAGCGTATTCGTCATGAATTACACTGCCACCTGAGCTTGCCGTCCTATATAGGCTAGTTGTTCAATGATGGGAACGCGCATTAAATAATTGAAAAAATAATTATAATAATTTATATGAATTACAGAGTAAACAAAATTAATAAAACTGACATGAGTAGCGAGCCTAGTCCAATGTTTTAATAGGAGAATCTTCCTGAGAGAAAATTAAGATTCGTAAAATGAGGTCTAGCAGATGTGATTTAATCCACAATTAAAGACTAAAGAAAATATTATAATTAACTCTAGAATACCTCTCTTTAACCTATTGTAAATAAATGGCGAGATGAAACATTTCTGAATCGAATCATTCAAATTCAAAAGAACTTTGTGACTCTCCCTAACCTAGAGTGGCCAACCATATCTATCTCCTCCCTTCCCCTCGGAATTGCTTCAATTCTATTCTTAAAAATAAGAGAGAAAATACTTAAACACCTTATTTACGATATGTGAGATAAAAGAGTGTTGCTCAAACATATTTTTTTCTCTCTTTAGAGATTACGTTTCGGAAGACCGTGATGTCTTTACATCAAGAAGTACTTGGAGGAGATCTAATCGTAGCAGAAGAGAAGACCATGGAGTAGTCTATGTTAGATTGAAAATAGATCGTTAAAACTTGAGAATTTTACTCATGAGCACAACCTGCAAATCTTTTGTTCTGTCTCTTATTATTTGTTGCTCGATGTTTGCTCTCCATAATAATAAATTAAGTAATATAGATTATTTTTTACAACCATATTTAATTGACTTATGATATCATAATTATTTATTTCCACATTAATTGGTTATACAAGGTGTCTAAATTACCAAGTATTTTCCTACGTCATTCATCATGTAATACAAGACTTTGTAGATGTAGTCTTAATTTGTTTATCTTGTCAGATGCATCAACGGACTTTCAGAACACGGCTTGGCCAACTAAGTAGAGCATAACACTTATGATGCTCAACTGAGTTGGTCATGTCCACATCTCAGACATGATAGTGCCCCTGTCCGCAACCGCTTCTCAAGGGTGCGCGTTATGAATTTCATACGATGAAGGAAATGAAATGTGAGTGTTTATAAACATGGAAACATATTATTTTGTTAGTTGAGTACAATATTACAAGTACGTTAAATAACACATTTCACTTATCGATTTCTGCTGGTTCATGCATCATGTTTGAAAATGACGCGACTTCGTTTATGCGTTGGAACACTATCATATATGAAAAATGTTGGAAATCGGTTAATAATTAAGCTATTAAATAATGAAATATATGGCGGAAATTCAAAATTTCAATCTAACATGTGAAACTCGTTTCGTAAGATATTGATAATCATGGCAGTAAAAACAACCTAACATGTCAATAAATTTATAAACATATAAATAATCAATTCACACACAATCACAGTCCTATAACTAACTATAGAATTGAATTCAAGATCGGATCTCAGAAACTTACAGTTGTCGTCGACAACTTCACGAGTCGTCCTTCCGTCTTCAATCTGTGAATTCCGGATCTGCGTCACGCGTCCAACCACCTTGGCCGAGAGCTTCCTTATGTGGACCTGAGTCTGAATCCCGCACGCGTGTCTCCTTGTGTGGTCGGCCTCTTGATCTCTCCTTGTGGAATTTTCGGCTGATCCTTGCTTGGAGGGAACGGCTAAAAAGGGGAATTCACTCAAACAACCACGAAACGGAGTCAACGAAAAGATCTCCGAATCTTTGTGAGATTAAGAGAGTGAAATCTTCTATGAACAAGGAGAAGAGAGTGATTACTAAAAAAAGAAGACGAATGAAAAACGTTTTTTTTTCTCAACCCTAGGGTTCGGCCAAAAGGAAGACCAAAACGGTTAGGGTTTTGAAAATCACTCTCTCTCTCTCTGGGATTCTCTGCCAAAGGGAGACTCTCTCTCTCTAGGTTTATGATTCTCGGCCAGAATCAATATCTTAGGGTTGAGAGTATAGTTCGTGTCTATTTATTCAAGAGGTAATGGGCCAAGTCAAGTTAAGCCCTAATCCAACTTAAACCCGTTAATCCTTTTTAATGAGTTTAAACAATTTCCCAGCCCATAACTCAATATCTATGGCTGGCCAAATTGAGTTATTTTAACTCCAAATTTATTTAATTTATTTCTAAAATAATATTTAATTAAATTAGAACATCTCATTGATTTAGTGACGAGTCATCAATTCTTGTCATACTATTCAAACAAGTACGAAACGAGAATTTAGTTATTTTCACCTTTTATTTATTTAAATAAAATTTTATTATTATCAATATAATTATTCAATTCAAATTATTAACTAAATGCAATTAAAAATAACTTATCATTTATTTAATTACGAAAAAAATAATCATCATATTGTAAATCACAATTTACATTCAATGAGAAAATTCAACTTATTCTTGTTCACTGAAATCTTATCTGAAAGTCTATCATTGAGACCTCATGGACCCTCATGAATGAAGCTTTAGAATAAAGTCCGGGCACAAAAGTTCACAAATTTTTCCCGACTTTTAATTCTTAATGTTGGCCGATTCCACTAAAGGATCAATAGTGAATATCTCTACGTTTACATGCGTCTATATTTTTGTTTGATGTGATGAAACTATTCTTCACACGATCCACAGTGTACTGTAAGATATTACCCTTAGTGTGTAGCATTAACTAAGAGGAATGTAAAATTACAGTTTTACCCCTGAGTTATTATTTCACCAACTCCTTTTGTTATATGTGAACGAAAAAAACATAAAGTGAGATGTCACAACATGTCACATGTTTTATTCAAAAATATTTTATTCGTTGAATATCAAACTCGGTTTATTCGCTCACACTCTAATAATAAAGCATGGTGTGCACTAATGACGTAGCATTTTTGCAACAAAAATGCCATATATGTGAATCACATAATTCAACGAAATAATATTATGACACAAATCGTCGGGTCGATGAAAACTCATTTAGACATTTTTCATTGACCAATCAAATGTCATAATGTGTCACAAGAAAATATGTATTCACTTTAGGATTTAGGTAACTACCAAAATACCCCTTGTATGTGATCTAGAACTTTCGAGTGATTTAACGGCTTTATCTCTTACTTCAAAGTGTCACAGGTATTGTTCAATGTCTTCATCAAGACATCAAGAATAAATTCGAGAGTCACAACTGTCTATATCACAAGATAATATATCGTTAATTTATTCAAACAATCATTACTCATATATGATTGCCCAATCGAACTTTAGATTGCGAACTATTATTTTAAACTAGTCACTAAAAGGTATCTTGTCAAGTATGTACTTAAAACTTTTTTCGTTGATAACAGTTTCAGGGCGTAGACATACATACATAAACACAATCTTAAATAAGAATGAATATTTAACTTATTTAATTTTCAACCAAAGGAATACAAAATGTATTAAATGTCTTATATCTCATTTGTGGACACAAATCCTAAAAAAAATTGGCTCATAATTTTACCAAATCGTTTCTTCTAGTATGTTCTTATTCTTCTTCTTTATTTCAGTTTCATAGAGCATCTTCCACATTTCTTCTTACTTCCGGAGGACACTTGTCACAACCTTTCGAGTTTTTCTTCGATCCATTTATGTTCAAATGCAACTTCATATGAGTCGCACCAGCAGCTCTCATCATCATCACACAATACTTACACGTGAAATGATTCTTTCTTCTCATAATTACCATATAATGCTTTTGGACTTTTTCATATCTCATATGAAAAATTAGCTATAGTTATGTTTATAGATGAACAAATAAAAAATCATCCAAATTTTAACAAACCAACGTAATTAAAAAACATTTAATAAAATTATATGATAATCAATACTCAATTCTAAAATATTTTATTTCTGCCAACATTTCCGGAAACAAATTAGATTACTTCATGACCTTAACCTTTTGGGTCCCAACAATATGATAACCATTAATAAAATAAAACAACAAATATAGTTTCTGGATCTCAAAACAAACCGAGAAAATTACATGTTAACCATGGATAACTTCTAACAACTTCTATTTCAACAAACATTTAATTGCGGATCTTAATTGCGGAACGTCAATGGAAATGTCGCCAGTGAGCCGAGAATTGTGTCAAAATTGAACACTGCGTGTCAAAAATTGTTCGGAACCTACGATTCATTGTCGAAGGTTTGTTTATTGCCGATTTGAATTTTTTTTAGTTTGAAATTGTTATTCGAATGAAAATTTCAGAAATGTTGTACTTTTATAACTTGATATAAACGACAAACATGAAAAACGACATGTACAATTTTACTTAATAAATAACGAGTTTTGGAGAAATAATAAAATGACGAAATGTTTAATGTGTGCTAAACGTGTCGGTAACTTCCGACATACCGAATTTCGGCGGCGATTCGGCGAAGTTCACCAGCATTTTAATCCTCAGTTGCAACAATTTTTTTAAACGTAAATCAGAGTCTATTCATTAAATAAGGATACAAATACTTCAAAAAATATATGTCAAACACTTATTTAGCAAAGAAAGTTAAAGCCTCAAATTAAATAATACTCAAAACTAGAATTGAAAGATGCATATCTTGTATAAATAATCCTTATATGGTGTCAACGCATGCGATAATCCTATACTCTTATCAAGCACTACCCGAAAAAAAAAAATTCCAACCAACAGAAAATTATTATTGCAACGTTTGAAATGGGAGGACATCAAAATAAAGACATCATTGATCATATTCATAACAGCATATTGGAATGTGAGAAAAATACAATCTCTTGAATAACCCAATGATGCCTGTTGTTTTACAGCTGCATTATGAAAACCAGGGACAAATAAATACATAAAGAGAGTGGGGTTATCATGAATTGAAACCCTCCCTTTCTCCCAGCTCAAGCCTGAAACATTATGAAAGCATAGCTTGTGTTATTTGACGCTTTGTTCTACTATTTAAAATTCGTTACCTAACTTCCAAAGGGATTTGTTTTCCATCATTATTTATGTGTCCAATGAAACAGCTGGCTGGACCAATTAAACCCTAAGTTAGATATATCTGCGGTCAAAAATCTGTGAGCACGTCACGTTATAAATAGACATATCATATATTACATTTATATTATTGTTATTAAGTTTATATATCACAATACGAACAAGTTATACATGGTTAAGTTGGTTTTTCAGTTCATGATATGAAACTCCTTTGTGGTCACTGCGTGACTAATATTATTGATAGTAGTGTGGTAGGCTTTCATTCATAAGCTTAATTATTTAAGGAACGCACAACTACCAACATTAGTTTCGTAACTGAATGGTCAGTTTTTATTATTTTGACAAAACTGGGTATTTATAACCTCTCATATCACGGAAAACTGTATGTTTCTTGTTCCCATCGGTTAGTTCATGTAACTTGTATATGATTATTAAATTTTATAATTATTCTACATTTATAGCTAAAGAAGCCAACTCTGGGCCCGCATTTGACATATCGGCAAACAAGAAGATGCTATATTGTTAAAGTGTTTTTATATATCAATTAATTTCGGATAAATCAAATCTAGCATACCTCGCCAAGTTCATTTTTCTATATAATAAAAGAATTGCGTTTAGATTCTGCCGGAAAAAAACTGATGTGACCAAAAACAGGTACGTCTCATTCTGTTTTGTGTTTGAAACATCGTTCCAATTCTAATAATTAAAAGCAACTATTCTACTCTAAAAAGCAATGCATAATCTGCTTTTTACTTCTCTTTTCTACAGCCAAAACACCTTATCATTTTAAAAACACTTTTCTACCAAGCACCTAAAATAATGGTATGGATAAAAAAAAAAAAATAAAAGTACAAAAAGAAAAATAAATCTTAAACACATGTATTTTCAAAAGAGAAATTTCAAAATATATGTGCGATAATAGAAAAAAATTCAGTTATTATGTGTGATAAAATTTTATCACCAGATATATGTGTCAAAAGATAAAAAATTCTTAACAAAACTTGACTGCAACATACCGTTATTAGTAATAAATTTTGTAAAATAACGCTATCGATGACACCATATTGCAATTGGTCAAAACTTTATTCAGAGATTTTTTTGTCTTTTTCACATATTTTGTGGGGGTGTAAAATCGACCTATTATATTTTATATATTGGGTCCGCTAAATGCCAAATATCTGAATCTCATTGCCAAACAGATCCATCAATCAAATCTCGGCCCACCATATGAAGTCATCGAAACCCACCAGATGAAGTGTTTGAAGTCGACGTGACAAAGTCTCTAGTCCACAAAGTGAACCACGCCGCAAACAGATTGAAGACGAATTCAAATCTTCATCTTCAATGATGAAATGCGACGCGACGACTTCATCGACGATATCGGCACCACGTGTTGCAAAGTCTTTAACTCTTCTTTGTTATAAATAGACTAAATTAGTCAGCCAAAATCATCATTAATCCTGTCGTTGTACTATACATTATTCCCTCTATTCCAATTATTAATTTTGTATTCACAACACCTCCTCAGTCGAACTAATTTGTATTCATCTTGATATTAATACAATTCGTAGTTCGGCTAAATTTAATTTCATTTCTTTAAAATGTACGTTATTATATTCCAACATCTTATCGAGATCCAATTTACTAAATTTAAATCGTACAATTATACATTATTTGTTTCATGATTGTTGATGAAAAAATCCAACATCAACAATTTGGCGCCTTCTGTGGAAAATAATCGGTGAGATCAACTTCGATTTTTAATATCTTTCCTTTTCGATAACATGTCTTCCCCCCCAGTCTCCCGTCGAAATTACGGAGGAAATCCCCCCAGAGATCAAGGCAATCCTGGACATGGTAAACAAAAGATTCAAGCAACAAGACAAATAGAAACGGGCCATTGCAGCTTGGCTCGATGGTCTGATCTCGACACAATCACCAATTTCCATACCTCGGATAGGAAATGGTTAAATGACCCAAAATAACTCAGTTCATACTCTTCCGCTAGGTACTCATTTGGAATTTTCCGAACTCCAGATGGGTCCAAGTGCAGGTCATGATTCTTATCCGATCTTTCAACGAGGGGGATCCTCCTAAGAAAATCTGACCAAACTGTCACCACCTCCGGCTGGAGAAGTGCTCATGGAACCATCCGAACTGATTCGAATAATAGAATTTCGAATGAGGGCAAAGGTAAGCAATTTAATGAGGGACAGAATGAGGTAATACCTCTTCTGACCCAATCAATAATTTTTCTCTAGTGTACATGAAAGGTCAGCTCCACAAGAAGGAGACCCGAACACGAATGAACTCGAAATATTAAGGAGACGATGGCAGCAAATTTAAGGTTGTTCATTCTAAGTTGCACAATGCGACGAGTTTGGCTCCCGAGATTAATCAACTTGTGGCAGAAACATGTGGAACTTCAGTCGCCAAGAACATTATTGATATCTTCATTGGAGATGCTAGTAAAGCCCGACTGCCGAGATACAATGGGACCTTAAGCCCTAAGACATTCCTGATGTCTTTCAGGATCGACTTGGGATGTCCTCAGCTGAGCCAAGAGACTAGGAGCGAGCTGGGCATTGTCAGCTCTTCGCAGAAAGCCTCTTAAGAGCGACTCTAGATTGGTTTTTGCGTCTGGACACCGATCTCATAAATAGTTTCTTCGCACTGTCGACCACCTTCCTCAAAGACTATTCACTGTTTGTGAATCACGAACAAACAATGGGTAACCTGTTGAGCATACAACAAAAGGACTCGTAATCTTTGAAAGATTTCATGACTCGTTTCAAAGAGGTATTGGAAAAAATCACAAACATTAATGGAGATTCCACCATGACCGCGCTAAAAATATATATTATGGTATGATTTGCGGTTTGGACTAAAAATGACTATCAACAGACTGCCCACAATTGAAGACGCCATACATCGAGCTGTAAGCTTTTCTAGATCGACATAAAAAATCAGTTTGCTATCTAAAAAATACACTCGAAGAAGGTCCAGCCCGCCCAAGCTAAAAATTGGACGAGGTCATGACCTAATTTTTGTAAAAACAATTACCACGAGCTCGCCGAACCTCTGAAAAGACACAACGATCCCCATGGTTTCATTTTCGCCATAGGAAAATAAATTAAGGAGACGATATTTCAAAGGTAAGAAATGGACCCGACATCCCAAAGTGTATTGTGAATTTCACAGAAGTAACGGCCACACTACGGTAAACTGTGAGATTATTTAAAAATTCTTCACGGAAAAGTATGCTAACAACAAGCAACGTCGCAAGAGCCCTTACTGATTAAGGAAGTTATGTCGACCTCATTTCAAAATAAACTCTAACCAAGATGAGAATCGATGAATCTGAAATAAAAAGACAATCTACTCACTTGACGGGATTTAACAGAGCAACAAATTCTTCCCTTGGAGGAATCAAATTACCCGTAAAGACAAATGGAGTAAACATGATGGTCTAATTCTCAAGTCTTAAGGATGTTTATCCCCGTACAACATCATCTTGGGAAGACCCTTGATCCACCGCATGAAATATATACCCTCGACTTACCATTAAAGATTACGATTTCCTGCCTCACGTGGAGTGAGAGAAATCAGAGGCAATCAAGCCGTATCGAGGAGATGTTACACCGTTAATAACAAACTCAAGACCGGAAAAGAATATCACTTAATGAACATCAAACCTAAGGGCATGAACGAAAATGTCGGTCCAAAAAAGAAAACTGATCTAGAAGAAATAGAGCCCAAAGTTATTGAAATGACAGTTGAAGTACAACTCGATGGAACCGATGAAACCAATGTGTCAGGATCGGATCCGAGGTCAAAGGATAAATGCGACACAAACTGATTGCTTTCTAGAAAAAGAAAAAATCAACTTCCGCGTGGAAGACTATAGAAATATCGAGAATCAGACTGATATAATATTCCACTAGTTAAACGTTGATCCTAGTTTCAAACTCATAAAGAAAAAGAGAGAAAACTAGGACCCGACCATGCAAAAATCATCGATGAAGAACTTGATAGGTTACTTAAGGCTAATTCCATTTTTCCTATAAAATATCCGGATTGGTTTGGAAACATGGTCATCGCAATAAAGGAAAAAAGGCAAGTGGAGAGTATGTATTGACATCACACACCTAAATAAAACATATCCTAAAGTAGTTTTCCACTGCCTCATATTGTCCAACTCGTCGAAGCTACCGCCGAACACAAAATGCTCTCCTCCATGGTTGCATTCTCGGGATATAACCAAATCTTGATGCACCTAAATGACCACTAAAAGAAAACGTTTATAACCCATACGGGAACCTCTTGCTATAAAGTGTTTCCTTTCGGACTCAAATACGCGGGTGGTACCAATTAAAGTCTCGTGAACAAAATGTTCACAAAAAAGATAGGCAATACCATGGAAGTTTACATTGATGATATGCTCGTGAAATCCTTAGAAGAAGAAGACCACATATGGAACTTGGAAGAGTGCTTCGAGATATTGAAGAAGTAGAAAATAAGGCTCAACCATTCCAAATGCTCGTTTGAGGTGTCATATGGTAAATTTCTCAGTTACTTAGTAACCTAAAGAGGAACTAAAGCCAACATAGACCAGCTGCATGCCCTACGAGAAATGATATCACCACGTAGCCGGAGATAAAAAGAAAGATTTTGACAAGAAGGATAGCTGCCCTCAATCAATTTATCTCTCGGCCCACGGACAAATGCCTTCCCTTTGACAAACTCCTCAAAGCCAATAAGAATTTTGAGTGCTAAGAGAATCGCGAGCAAGCATTTAAAGAATTAAAAGAATACTTGGCAATGCCTCGATCATGGATAAACCAGAAGAGGGCGAGCCATTCTACCTTAAGGTTGTCGTATCTCACACCGCAGTGACCATCGTGCTCGTAAGAGAAGATTGCGGAGATCAAAAACCAGTGTTTTACACAAACAAATAATTAATAGACGTAGAAACTAGATACCGAAAATGGAAAAACAAGCACTAATTGTAGTTTTAGCCGCTGAGAGTTAAGACCCTAATTTCAAATGCATAAAATAATAGTCATGACGACCCAAACTTTGTGTATTTTCCTCTATAATCCTAATCAGTTTGGGAGATCTACTAAATGGACCATCGAACTCTGCATATATGATATAGAATACATAACTAAAACTTTTCCCAAGTCATAGGTTCTAGCAGACTTTCCCATCGAACTCCCTATGAACGACCTATGGTCACATCAACCAACAGAACTTGGACCCTAAAAGTGGACGGAGCTTCCTCAAAACAGAGAGTCGGAGTTGAGATCCATTTAACTTCACCACACAGAGAAGCTATTGAGCAATTCTTCAAGCTTGATTTCAATGCATCTGGAAACGAGGCCGAAGACGAAGACCTCATAGCCAGACTCCACCTGGTAAGTGCTGTAGGCCCCAAACGAGTACACGCAATCTACGATTCGTAGCTTGTAGCCTGCCAATTCTCCAACGAGTACGATGCGAGAGATGACCGAATGAAAGCTTACTTGAAGGTCGTACAAAGCCTAACAGACCAATTCATAAATTTGAACTAACTCGAATTTCGAGAAGTGAGAATACATTGGCTGACGCCCTCGTAGTTCTAGCATCTATTTCGGACCCCGACCTAAAATGCATCATACTGGTGGAGACAATAAGACAACCATCTATAGACATTACGGTTAAACCCATAATAATTATAGACTGGGGAGATTGGAGAGATGAAATGTCTAACTATATCACCACTAGAACGACCCCCAAGGATAAACAAGCTAGAAGGAAACTAACCCTTTGAAGCGCATGATTTTCCGTTACAATTGGGGTCCTATTCAAGAGAAGTTTCTCAAGACCGTATCTTTGATGCATCAGAATGCTAGAAGCTCAAACAATACTCACAAACATACATGAAGGACAATATGGAATCCATCGAGAGAAAGTTTCCTAGTAATAAAGATCAAGAAGCGAGGTTATTTTTGGCCAAAAAATGCTCGCTAATTGTTAAAATCATTTGAGAAGTTGCTATCAAAGCCAACGACATGCACCCAACATCAACCTACCGGCATAACAAATATCTTTGATCCCAACACCATGCTCATTTATGAAATGATCAATGGATGTAGTAGGACCCATGTCGGTCTCCCCAGGGGGATTTCGTTACCTACTAATTGTAGGGCTATAAAATTGAGCCCATTAATTTGGGAGTTCGAATAAAACCCAAATCGAGACCCATAATGACTCCCCCTCTTGTCGGCCCAAATTGACGGCGCAAAAAGGATGATTAGATTTTGCCTAACTGTCATCTCGCTGAAGAGATATGATCGAAGACGAAGTCATTCACGTCCAGCTGTCGTCTTCCGAAGAGATAGGATCAAAGACGAAGTCAGTCACGTCCAGTTGTCATCTCGCCCAAGAGATAAGATTGAAGACGAAGTCAGTCACGTCCAGCGGTCATCTCGCCGAAGAGATAGGATCGAAGACGAAGTCAGTCACGTCCAGCGGTCATCTCGCCGAAGAGATAGGATCGAAGACGAAGTCAGTCACGTCCAGCGGTCATCTCGCCGAAAAGATAGGATCGAAGACGAAGTCAGTGACGTCCAGCTGTCGTCTCCCGATGTGTTATAAAAAGAGATTTTTGCGATATTAAGCAGACATATGTTTTTAAAAAGAATTTAATTAAGAAAAAATTGGCTCTTTAGCCTTATTAAACGTTTATGTTTTAGATATACCCAAGGTTTCGTTAATAGATTGAAAATAGCCAGGTAGATTCATTTACATCACATGAACATACCAATTTGCCTTTTTGCCGAATTTCTTTTGGAAAAATAATTTTTAAAAAATTGAATTCGAATTTGGATTTGGATTTCGAATTTTGAATCACCATAATTAGTGGGTTAACCAAATTTTGATTACCGAAATATTGTATCCAATTAAGTTTAAATATACTAATTAGTTAGTTACCTATATTAAAGGAAACATTATCTTTTTTCATATTAATTACCTAAAATTATTTACTCACTCATTTTGGCCGGCCGAAACTTAATATCAACCATCATAATCTCTGTTTTGATCAGAAAAAAATAATTCGAGAGCAATGAAATTGTTTGAAGAAGATGATTTTTTTGTTGCAAGATTCTGGTACGACTTCTGTTAACAGTTTATTTTCGTTATATTTACACTGTATTTCTGTATTTTTTCTTTCTATTTACACGATCGAACTGAATTCGAATTTGGATTTATATTTCAAATTTCGAATCACCATAATTAGTGGGTTGACCAATTTTTGATTCCCGAAATATTGTATCCAATTAAGTTTAAATATCCTAATTAGTTAGTTATCTATATCAAAGGAAACATTATATTTTTCATATTAATTACCTAAAATTATTTACTCACTCATTTTGGCCGGCCGAAACTTAATATCAACCATCATAATCTCTGTTTTGATCGAAAAAAAAACAATTCGAGAGCAATGAGATTGTTTGAAGAAGATGATTTTTTGTTGCAAGATTCTGGTACGACTTCTGTTAACAGTTTATTTTCGTTATATTTACATTGTATTTCTGTATTTTTTCTTTCTATTTACACGATCGTTACAAGATTCTGGTATGACTTCTGTTAACAGTTTATTTTCGTGATTTTTACACTGTATTTCTGTATTTTTTCCTTCTTTTTACACGATTAATCTTGTTTTTTTTTTCAGTCCATCTTTTTTAATGCCTCGAATCTCGGTTGATTTATTATTCTTTATTTTTTATTTAGTGATACTGGGTGGGAGGTTTGATTCGTGACGTTAATGGCATTGATTTTCGGTTTTTTTTATATTTATTTTTTTTAATTAATTGTAACTAGCAGGAAGTTATTATGAGGGTACATTTGTCTCTAAAATCTTGTAAACAAATTTAGCCGGCTATTTTCAACTTATTAACCAAACATTGGGTATATCCAAAACAGCTATATTTTACATGGGTATCTTTCAAAATGATCCATTAATTAATGTACTGTTTTTACCAATATTCTTGAGCTCGTTTCATCCTTTCACGTTTTATTTCTCTTATCGCTATATTCCATCTAGATAATTGAATATTACCATATACGACATTCTGTCGGATCCCTTTTCTTTTCCCCAATAAATATAAATCGAATAAATTTTATAATAATTTTATTTCGTGATTGTTGTGACGAATTTCGACACCAACAATTTGGCGCCGTCAGTGGGAAAGAGACATAATCAATTCGACGGTAATATCTTTGTCCCGATCGTAATGTCTACTCCTCAATCGCCAGTCAAGACCTCGGAATTAAGCCTCCCGGCTATCCAGGTAATCCTCGACCGGTTCAGCAAGAAGTTCGACAAAGCGAACACAGATCAATGATCGTATCGATCAGCTGATCTCGACACCCTCTCCCGTCCCCGCTTTGGGGGTAGAAGTCGGTGAACTGAGCCATAACAATGCGATGCGCACGTCACATGCAAATTTGACCCGAAACATCCCTCACGGGACCCGTCTGGACTTTTCAGAAGTCCATATGAATCCACAAAACGACCGCGACCCGTATCCGGTCTTTCAGCTAGGCGGATCGTCGTGCAAAAACGCGACCGAACTCCCCCCTCCTCCCTCGTTAGGAGAACCTCGCGAGCCCTCTTGAATCGATCCCAACGGGGTCCCGCGAGTCTTGAACCTCCCTCATGATTTCCAGGTTCATGGAGACAAGACTCTGCGACCAGACCTTCACCGATCCGGAATCCGAGTTCGCTCGGACACTGGACCCCGCTGTTGAATCAACTCAAATTTCCATGAGTTCGAAACGTTCAAAGAAATGATGGCCGCAGAATTTAAGGCCGTACGCTCCAAGTTCCATAGCGCAACGAGCTCCGCACCCGAAATTGACCGACTAGTAGCCGAAGCGAGCCGAATCCCCTTCGCCAAAAACATCACTGAAATCTTCATAGGAGACGCCGGAAAAGTCAGGCTACCTAGGTACAACGGAACCTCGAATCCAAAGGCATTCCTGATGTCATTCAGGATCGCATGGGTCGAGCCCAACTGAAGGAATGGGAGCGAGACGCCGGCTACTGCCAGCTCTTCGCAGTAAGCCTCTCGGAACCTGCTTTAGAATGGTTCTCGCGCTTAGAAACCAACTCTGTGGACAACTTCTTCTCCTTATCGACCGTGTTTCTTAAACATTATCGATGTTCGTAGAAGACGAACTGACCATGGCCGACCTAATTTCGCACGAGCGGAAGACGAAATCAATTTCCTTTCCAAAAAGTTCCCCCCGAGAAAAACTCAGCCCGCTCAAACTAACCTATGGGTCAGAACTGGAGCAAACTTCATACCGGGTTCGCCTTCGCTGTGGACGACGATCCTAAAAGAAACGGGTCCCAGGGAAAGAAATGGACCACAGATCCCAAAGTCTATTGCGAGTTCCATAAAAGTAACGGCCACATAACGGCTAACTGCGAAACCATGCGCAAAGTCCTTGCGGAAAAATACGCCAAAGGCGAACTCAAAGACTTAGACGTCGGACCGTCCCCAGAAAGAAAAAACTTCATAGCGCGAAACAGAGGCAATCCATCGCCTAAAATATCTCGACCGGACGGAGAGGAACAAGATGCCGAACCGACCCCACTCCCAATCAAACATCGGGTAGACTTCGTTATCAGAGGATCAAAATATTGCGGTAACTCGGTTAATTCCATCAATACTTATCAGAGAAAGGTGAACATCCGACCCAGTTACCCCAAGCGAGATCAAGAAGTCCAAATTGCCTTCCTCGAAAGCAAGGCATCCGAAATCGCAGGACCTCATGATGACGCGTTAGTTATAACCGTCGACATTTCGAACTGCGAGGCCGTCCGTGTTCTCATCGGCGAAGGTAGTTCGGTCAATCTGATCTTCAGAGAGACACTAAACAAGATGGGAATCGACGAATCCGAAATAGAGGGGGAATCGACCGATCTGACTAGATTTAACGGAGTAACTACCTCGTCGTTAGGCGGGATTAGGCTACCATAAAAACCGAAGGAATTAGCAAGATGGTCGAATTCCAGGTCCTCGATTTCGTATCTCCTTAAAACGTAGTCCTAGGAAGATCTTGGATCCACGGGATGAAGGCCGTCCCATCTAACTATCACCAAAGAGTTAGATTCTCCACCCCGAGTGGGATACGAGAGATTAAAGGCAACCAAGCAGCGTCAAGAAGCTGCTATCTCGTAAACCACAAGATAAAGACCGAAAAAGATTAGCAATTAATGAATATTGAACCGACCAACTCAAAGGTCGCTTCACAAAATAACCCAGAAGATGACGAGCCTGGAGGTATCGAACTGACCGTTCAAGTACAGCTCGACGGAGCCGACAAAACCAAATGCGGCAGAATCGGCTCCGAACTCAAGGGAAGAACACGACGCGAAATGATTTGCTTCCTAAAGAGGAACATATCATCCTTCGTCTGAAAAACCGAAGGTATGCCAGGGATCGATGTCGACATAACATCACACCAGCTGAATGTCGACCCAAGCTACAAACCCATAAAACAAAAAAGGAGGAAACTCAGACCAGAACGAGCCAAGATTATAGAAGAGGAAGTCGAAAGATTGCTCAAATCCAGCTCGATACGACCCGTCCAATATCCCGATGGCTCGCGAATACAGTCGTCGTGAAAAAGAAAAACGGAAAGTGGAGAGTCTGCATCGACTTCACAGACCTAAACAAAGCATGCCTCAAGGACTGCTTCCCACTGCGGCATATCGACCAGCTCGTAAAAGCAACCACAGGTCACAAGAAGCTTTCCTTCATGGACGCGTTTTCAGGATATAACCAAATCCTGATGCATCCAAACAACCAAGAGAAAACGATATACATAACTGACAAAGGAACCTACTGCTATAAAGTGATGCCCTTTGGACTAAAAAAATACCGGAGCCACCTACCAGAGACTTGTATATGAAATATTCGCCGAAAAGATAGGAAAGACCATGAAAGTTTATATCGATGATATGCTCGTAAATCATTGCAAGAGGACCACATAGCCCACCTAGAAGAATGTTTCGAGATCCTAAACAAATATAAAATGAAGCTCAACCCCTCCAAATGTTCTTTCGGGGTATCATCCGGAAAATTCCAAGGATATCTGGTAACCAAAAGAGGAATAGAGGCCAATCCCGACCAATTACTGTTGGAATTTAGTTAACAATTAACCTAATTTAATTACGAAATACATCAATATGTGGCGGAATTTCATAATTCAATTTAACATATTATAAACGTTTTAAAACATGTTCGATAACCATATCATTAAATCTAACCTAACATGTCAATAAATTTACAATCATATCAATAAATTTATCTAAGCATGCAAACGAATAATCCAAATACATATAATCATTCTAAAACATCATATCATTCAGATCCAATTCGTTCGAGGGATACTTACATGGGATTCGGATCTGCGAAGACGAGTCTCGGGATGCGTCCAAAAAGTCGGCCGATCCTCTACACCACGCGCGTCAAGGAAATCCTCAAAATCGTCGATCCTCCATTGCTCCAAAAGTGGCCGGCCCTGTGGGAGGAAAAATCACTCAAACAACCATAAGTTGAGTCAATGATAATACTCAAGGGATTTGTGGGAGACAAAGAGGGTGGGGTCTTTCGTGGGAACAAGAGAAGGAGGAATAAAAGGAAACACTCTCAACGATTCGCTCTCTCAATTCTCTTTGGGATTTTGGCCAAGTATTTTTCTCCTTGGGAGAGAGCAAATAGTCGGCCAAGAGGGAAGGTGAGAGAGAGCTTGTGGCCGTGTGAAACTAGGTCAAAAGAGAGAGAGAAGAGCTCCTTTTATTTCAGGGAGAATGGGTTTAATTAGGTCAAAAACAATTAATGACCCATTAATCAAACTTAAGCCCGATAAATCATTTAAGAAATTTTCCAACTCACTTATTTGTGTTAAGTGGCCGGCCACCTTATACTATTTATCTCCCAAATATTTTCGATTTATTTCTAAAATAATATTTAATTTCCCAAATATTTATATTCTCATTTTTGTAGTGACAAGTCATTGATTATTTTCATACTAAACAATGCAGTACGAAACGAGAAAATATTTATTTTCATCTTTTATTTATTTGAATCATCAAATTATATTATTATCAATATAATAACACAATATGATTCGTTAAATAAATGTAATAATAAATAACCAATTATTTATTTAATTACTTAGAAAATAATTTTCTTAGTGTAAATCACAATTTACGTTTAATGAGAAAATCGATCGTTTCTTGTTCATTAATATCTCATCCAAGAGTCATTCATTGAGACCTTATGGACCCACATGAACGAAACTTTAGAATAAAGATCGGACGCAAAAGTTCACAAACTTTTTTCGACTTTTAATTCTTAATATTAGTCGATTCCACTAAAAGACCAATATTGAACATCTCTAAGTTCACATGCGTTTATATTTCCGTTTGATGTGATAAAACTATTCTTCACATGGTCCATAGTGTATTTTACGATATTACCCTTTGTGTGTATCATTAACTCAGAGGAATGTAAAATTATTGTTTTACCCCTGAGTTATTATTTCACCAAGTCCTCTATTATTTGTGAACGAGAAAAACATAAAGTGAAATGTCTCAACATGTCACATGTTTTATTTCAAAGAATTCTTTATTCGATGAATACCAGGCCTGGTTTATTCGCTCACACTCTCATAACAGAGCATGGTGTGATACTAATGCCTTCGCATTGTTTCAACACAAATTCCATATGTGTGAATCACATGTTTCAACGAAACAGTATTATGACACCAATCGTTGGTTCAACGAAACTTCATTTAGCCATTGTCCATTGACAAATCAAATATCATAAAGTGTTACAAGAAGACATGTACTCACTTCAGGATTTAGGTAATTACTAAAATACCCCTCGTATGTGAGTTTGAGGTTTCGAGTGATTAAACGGTTTTATCTCGAACTTCAAAACTTCACAAGTCTTGTTCAATATCTTCATTAAGATATCAAGAATGAATTACAGAGTCACAACTCTCCATATCACAAGATAAGATATCGTTTAAGTCATTCTAACAATCATTACTAGGAATCGATTGCCAAATCGATCTTTAGATTGCGAACTATTATTTAAACTAGTCATAAGAAGGTATCTTGTCAAGTCTGTACTTAGCACTTCTTTAGTTGATGACAGTTTCAGAACGTAGACATTAATGCGTAAACACAATCTTAAATAAGAATTGATATTCAATCTTTATTTAATTTCAAAGCAAAACAAATACAAAAGTATTTAATATCAAAAATCTCCTTTGTGGACATAAATGCCAACAATTACATGCTCTGCGGGAGATGCCCTCACCTAGGAATAGAAGGGAAGTACAAAGGTTGACCGGCAGAATCGCAGCTTTAAATCAATTTATCTCTCACTCCACCGACAAATGTCTACCGTTCTATAAGCTGCTAAAAGCCAACAAGAGCTCGCAGTGGGACGATAAATGCGAGAAGGCATTTAAAGATCTAGAAGAATACCTAGCCACACCTCTCGTGCTAACCAAACCAGATAGAGGCGAACCGCTCTATCTCTACGTGGTTGTGTCCTACACCGCCGTAAGCGGGGTACTAGTCAAAGAAGACCGAGGAGACCAAAAACCAGTAGTCTACACGAGAAAATCATTGGGAGACGCCGAAACCAGATACCCAGCTATGAAGAAACTCGCCCTTGCAGTGGTATCGGCAACACGAAAACTAAGACCATACTTTCAGCCGCACCCAATAGTTGTAATGACAACGCAACCATTGCGAAGCTTCCTCCATAACCCAAGCCAATCAGGCAGACTAACCAAGTGGGCGGTCGAGTTAAGCGAATACGATATAGAATACCGCGCTAAAACTTGTGCAAAATTTCAAGTGCTAGCCGACTTCTTCACCGAACTACCAAAAGATGACCCATCCGCTAAAACAATCAACGGAACATGGACTCTCAAAGTCGACGGAGCATCTTCAATAATCGGGATAGGAGTAAGGGTCCACCTGATTTCCCCGCACGAAGAGATCATCGAACAGTCCTTCAGACTCAGCTTTGCCGCATGCAATAACGAGGCCGAATACGAAGCCCTCATAGCTGGACTTCGGCTGACCCAAGTAGTAGGCGCCCGACGAGTACACGCCTTCTGTGATTCCCAACTGGTAGCTTGTCAATTTTCCAGTGAATATGAAACAAGAGACGACCGCATGGAAGCTTATGTAAAAACGGTCAAGGCCATGACAGGCAACTCAAAAAATTTGAACTAACTCGAGTCTTGAGAAGCAAGAACGCAACCGCGGACGCCTTGGCCTCCACATCCGACACGAACCTGAAACAAATCAGAATAGTAGAAACAATCATCCAGCCGTCAATAGACATTGCACTCAAAACCACAATGACCATAAATAGAGAAGATTGGAGAGACGAAATATTCAACTATATTTCTCTCGGAACAACCCCAACGGACAGATTGGCCAAGAGAAAACTCATAAGCCGCAGCTCGAGATTCATAATCATCGATGGATCGCTGTTCAAAAGAAGCTTTTAAGGACCATATCTAAGATGCATACGGGAAAATGAAATTCGAGCCGTACTGACCGGACATCCACGAAGGCGAGTGCGGAGATCACGGCGGAGGAAGAGCCTTGGCCATAAGAATCAAAAGGTAGGGCTACTTCTTGTTGACAATGCCCGCAGATTGCGAGACCCACTCAAGAAATTGCGATCAATACCAAAGACACGCGCCTAACATCAAGGTACCGGCAGGAGAAATATCTTCGATCTCG
Organism: Urtica urens; assembly: GCA_958296335.1. NCBI lineage: Eukaryota > Viridiplantae > Streptophyta > Magnoliopsida > Rosales > Urticaceae > Urtica > Urtica urens. The sequence goes on from OY282525.1 coordinate 7,899,693, forward strand.
GTACGCTATCCTTTTATGAAATGGTTAATGGACATAGTGCGACCCGTGCCAATCGCCCCAGGGGGATTGCGATACCTGCTAGTCCTCACAGATTATTTCTCAAAATGGGTAGAAGCAGGGCCGTTCACCCCCATAAAAGATTTTGACGTTGAAAGGTTTATATGGCAAAATATCGTATGTAGAAACGAAGCCCCTCGGGAGATCGTGACCGATAACGGGTCGCAATTCATATCCAAAAGACTCAAAACCTTCTGCTTCAAGAACCACATAGAACTAAAAATGTCTACACCGAGGTACCCCCAAGGTGACAGACACGCCGAAGCGACAAACAATACAATCGTGAATTTGCTAAAGAAAAGACTAAATATCAAAAAAGGAAGATGGGCAGACGAGCTGTCCGGAGTGCTATGGGCATATCGAACAAGCCCACGGCGCCCTCCCGGCGAGACACCATTCTCGCTGGTCTACGGCGTCAAATCTGTCATCCCAATAGAATGCCAGATACAGACACTCCGAACGTTGACCGCCCACGATGCAGAGAACGACACCACCCTCCGCGTTTCCTTAGAATTCATAGAAGAGAAAAGAGAAAAGGCACTAGTACGACTGGCTCAATACAAACAATTGATAGCAAAATTTTAGAAGAAAAAGGTATGCCCCCGAAGCCTACGACCAAACGATCTAGTCCTCAGAAAAGTTTTCCAGAATACGGCAGAACTAAACGCGGGAAAGCTAGGCAAGAATTGGGAAAGCTCGTACCGAGTGACCAGAGTGATTCACCCAGGAGTATATGAACTCGAGACCCTCAGCGGAATACCTTTTTAGAGATCCTGGAACATTATAAACCTAAAAAAATACCACGAACAAACATAAAACACCAACGTCGAACTACGTTGGACTTGATCCCTGCAGAAGGGTACGTAGGCAGCGTTCCTTCAGAAAGCACAGTCCAAAAAAAATATATAGAAAGCTTGATATAAAAATGAATCGTCTCGACATATCGGAAAATCATTTCACAATCGAGCTGAAATACTTGGAAGAAAAATCGGCAGCATCATATCGAAATGAAATGCCTAGAAACTTCGGATAAACATTTCATAATCGAGCTGAAATACTTAGAAGAAAACCTGCAGGATCATATTGAAATGAACTGCCTAGAAACATCGGATAAGCATTTCGAAATCGAGCCGAAATGCTTAGACAAAAAAATAGAGAGCTTGATATCGAAATGAATCGTCTCGACATATCGAAAAGCATTTCACAATAGAGCTACAATACTTGGAAGAAAAATCGGCAGTATCATATCGAAATGAACTGCCTAGAAACATCGGATAAGAATTTCACAATCGAGCTGAAATATTTAGAAGAAAATCGGCAGCGTCATATTAAATTAAACCGTCTCGACAAATCGGAAAAGAATTTCACAATCGAGCTGAAATACTTGGAGGAAAATTGGCAGCATCATATTGAAATGAACTGGCTAGAAATATCGGAAAAACATTTCACAGTCGAGATGAAATACTTAGAAAAATAAACAAAATTTTCATATAAGAAACATTACCACAAAATCACCAAGTCTCACAAAATGATAATAAAATCCAACTCGCACAAAACAAAGGGGCCTGGAGTACGGATAAAACAGGTTCCCAAGTCCATAAAAAAAAGGGGGAATAGGCTTCACACGGCACTCGACCCTACCTCATCGACCTTAGGAATCGAAGCCAAGACCTCCCCAGCAGGATTTTCAGAAAGAAGACGAGCAATCTCCTCATCTCGGAGCTCGGAAGGGGAGGCATCTGTGTAAGGGCTGAAAGGAACCTCCTCGACAACGAGAACCTAGATCGAAGCAAACAGGGCACTGTATTCTTCGATATCGGCTTCAGTATCCTTTAGCTCGTTCAACTAGTCCGGCATCTCGCCTCCCAGCACCTCCGAGATGAACTCCCTGTTGCCCTTACATTGCTCCAACTTCTTTAAAACGACAATCGCCTCATCCATCTTCTTCTTCTGAGCCCGATTCTTCTGGATATGCTCACGATATTGAAGAGAAGTAGCCTTCTTGGCAGCATATACAGCTCGGTCTCGCTCAATCTTTGCAGATCTTTGACCCTTCTCGATCTCGATTTCAGTCGATCTCGCTCCTTTTCAAGCTGATAATACGCCTTGTCCAATCGCTTGAGACGATCGGATTTGTCCTCGATGTTCGATTGAGCCATCGCCAACTCCAGGGCTAGAACCTTCTGCACCATCTTGGACTTGGCGATGATCGCGTCCTTGACCAAAACCTCTTCGGAAAGGTCCTCTAGTGTAGATTTCATCGCGGCAAGCTCACCCTTTAGGGATTCAGCCCCATCTTGCACCTTGGCAAGATAAGCCGACATGTCCTCGACTTCGCGAACCCGACGCTCATACAGATGAACGCCCCAGTTCAAATGAGATGCAAGCTGAAACGAGCAATATATAAGTCAAGTCCCATAAAAATGGCCAATAATAAAAAAAACTAACCAAAGTAATTTACAAAGACATCACGCGGTACCATCCAGGTTCAGTGAGTTCAGGAACCTTGGGCAGCTGATAGTCCTCATGCTTGATTTGGCGGATCAACCAGGCTGATCGATACCCCTCCTCGCATAGCATCACGTCCTGGTTGTAAACAAACGAATGATAATATTTTATGGAAGGAGAGTTGTGAGATCCTGATCGCCCTCTTGAAGAAGCGAGCTTCACCTCCCTCACCTCGTCCCCGTAAGGGCGCTCAACTACAGCCCCCTCGACCACCTTTTCTTTCCCCTTTTTCTTCTTCAACTTTTTCTTCTCCGCCTCATCGCCTGACTAAGATCCATCTTCGGAACATGAGACAGTTTGCTTCCTCTTTTGAGGAACCAGGTCAGCTTCCGCTTCCTCGATTCCCTCAAATGCCGCCTCAAGGGTTTCGTCCGTAGTCGGAATAGCGGTTTCATCAGCCACATGTGGGATTTCCTCGATCTCCGAATCGAGATTGATAACCAGAGGAGTCGGAAATTCGACGGGGATCGGCTGCCTCTTCTTCTCCCTCCTCGAGCTGCGGGTGGACACTTTGGTATTCATATCGACTGCAAAACGGAATAACGATCGTTAATCCACATGCCAAAAAGTTCGACAAAAAAAATGTTTTCAAAAGAATGCTCACCTCTTTCTTCGTCTTTGGGAACGTCGAGAGAGGGCCAGAATCCTGATTCCGCGTATCAAGTAGCCGTAAACTCTGACCACTTGATCCTACCGCGACGTAATTGTTCAATCTTCTGGTCGAACTTGAGACCAGCAGAGGGTTCCTTGACGATTCCTGAAAGTAAATGATAAGCAAAGTCGAAGAGATCAAGGTCGACATTCTGTTCAATGGCGAGAAGAGCCAAACACAATACCGTCCTAACAAAGTTCGGACAAATTTGGGGGACGGTGATACCTAAAGAATTCGCAAAATCTAAGAAAAGAGGGTGGATCGGAAATCTGAGTCCACATGACTGAAACCAAACCTCATAAACACAACAGTAACCATCTACCACAGTATCACCAGTTATGTTTGGAGGGGGGAGCAATGCCTTTAAACAAGGATGGATATCATAACAATACCTAAAATATTCTAAATCACCAGGTGTGATGGTTGTAGGATTTAACAATTCCGAGTTGAAAGACGGACCATAATCAGACGTGTTGAAATTAAAGACGATATCTTACCAAAGTAACATAAATAAAGATATGTCGAAAACAAGACTTCGATAAGGCGAAATAAGATAGAATAATTAGATATGTCAAAAACGAGACTTCGATGAAGCAAGTTAAAAAAAGAGAATTTTCTTTAGATGTGTCGAAAATAAGATCTCGAAAAATAAGGAAAAGGAAGAGTAGAGAGAGAAAGTTAGAGAGAAATAAATATGAAATTACCTAGAGAATTCTTTGGAGCACGGTATAAATGAAGAGTATTGTGACCCTTAAAATATTTATACATCGAATAAACTACCGAACCCAAAAAAAAATCACGTCCCACCGATCTGAAAGATCGCAATGATTATCCTAGAAGAACGCGGAAAATGTTAACCGTCGCCTATTTGATAGGGCAAGATTGCTAAAAGAGATGAAATCGCCGCCTTGCTGTTGTTGCCTTCTTCTCCTCGTCCTGCCATTGCCGAAGCGGATCGAACACCGAACAGCTACAAAGGTTTGGATCGAACACCAAACGCTCTGATACCACTTGTAGTTGCAGAATCTGGAATAAACACAAAATATACGTACATGGTAGTATATGGATATATGTGTATATAACAACAAGAGTTTGGTGCTTTGAACCGTTACAGCTTTTCTGATATTTCATTGCTCAATTTATAAAAGAAAAAAAAAGCGTTGAGGGAAAAAAGAAAAACATTGGTTAGTGTCCTACATTCTCGGTCACGATCCTAAACACCTGGTCAAGCAACGTTCACAAGTTGAACGTGTTATTTGCTGAAAATAAAAATAACTGAAATTAATAAGGCTACGTGTACGAGATTAAAGCTAACAAATCACCCCCTTAAGCTCGCTACACGCCATTAATTTGTTTGACGCCGAGATTTTGACGCATCTCGATGAACTTGTTCCGAGCTAATGCCTTTGTCAGAATGTCTGCTAGTTGGCCATCAGTACCAACGTGGTCAACCTCCATCCTTCCCCCCCCCCCCCCCCCCCCCCTCCCCTCCCCCCCGATGCACTCTCGAATGTAATGGAATTTGGTGTCGATATGCTTGCTCCTCTCATGATGCACCGGGTTTTTGCAAAGAGCAATGGCCGACTTGTTATCAACCAAAAGTTTGAACTTCAGTTCCTCGCGCCCGACTAGCTCGCCGATGAGACGGTCGAGCCAAACGCCTTGACACGCTGCGGTCGCCGCTGCGACGTACTCTACCTCGCAAGAAGACAGAGCCATGATCTTCTGCTTCTGCGAGATCCATGACACGATGCTGCTCTCGACGAAGAAAGCTATCCCGGAAGTGCTCTTTCGGTCATCGAAATCGCCGGCGAGGTCACTGAGTATTTGCTTGATCGCAGCCCAATGATGCGTACTTGGCGCCTCCATGTATCGTCTGGCAATGCCCACCGCGTGAACAATATCTGGCCGTGTGTTGACCAGGTAGCGGAGGCTGCCGATCACGCTCCGGTACTTTGTTGTGTCCACAGCCGCGCTCCTGTCATATTTGCTTAAACGAAGTCGATTCTCCATCGGCGTGTGACATGGGTTGCAGCCACCCATGCCAGCATGCTCCAAGATCTTTGCCGCGTACGCTCCCTGGCACACCGTGATTTCTCCATCTCCTTGACACACCTCGATCCCCAAGTAATAACTAAGGAGACCGATGTCACTCATCTTGAACATTTGCTGCATCTGTGCTTTGAACTTGAAGATGTCTTGTACACTTGTGCCCGTAATGATTAAATCGTCCACATAAACACCCACAAGCAAAAAAGAACGAGAATCACCTCTCCGATAGATGGCGTGCTCGAGCGGACATCTTGTGAAACCGAGAAAGGCAAGGGAGGCGTCTAACTTTGAGTTCCACGCACGCGGCGCTTGCCGGAGCCCGTACAATGCCTTGCGTAGCCTGAGAACCTTGCGATCATTGTCGGTGTCGATGAAGCCCGGTGGTTCTTGAACGTAGACCTCCTTCGCGAGATCGCCGTTCAAGAACGCTGACTTCACGTCCATGTGGTGTACCTGCCACTTGCCGTGTGCCGCGAGAGCGAGTAGCAAGCGCACCGTCTCCATCCTTGCCACTGGAGCGAAAACTTCCTCGAAGTCCACCCCCTGGCGCTGCGCGTACCCTTTGGCAACGAGTCTCGCCTTGTGCTTCACGATGTTTCCGGCGGGGTCCTTTTTTTACTTGGAACACCCACTTGAGCCCGATGGCGCGGTGGCCTGTTGGAAGTGACGCGAGCTCCCATGTCTTGTTGTCGACGATAGACTTCATCTCGTCCTCCATGGCATTCCTCCACGATGGGTCGGCAAGCGCGTCTCCCACACTCGTCGGCTCTTCAGCGGCTAAGTAACATAGGCCGCTCTCTTCGATGCCGACAACTTCATTGGTGGTGTTGTTCAAGTCACTGACAAGATGGTAGCGTAGAGGCCCGGAATCGGTGTCGCGGGCATCGTCGTGCGTTGGCGGCGTGACCCACTGAGTCTGCATCGGCATAGGTGTAGGTGTTCGCGGTTCGGCTTCCGGACTTGAGGTCTCGAGAGATGGAGTGGACGGTGGAGAAGTTGCCGCCTTGCTGGTCTTCGTTGTGTAGATCACGGTGAATGTGGTAGGGGCTGATCTTGTCTCTTCTTCGTCCGATGTCTCCCAGCTCCAAACATGACGTTCCTCGAAGGTGACGTCCCTTGTCACGTACAATCGCTTCCTTACCGGATCGTACACTCGGTAAGCCTTCGTGCCATCCTCGTAGCCCACGAACACCCCCGGCGTTGAGCGATCTGCAAGCTTGTGTATGCCCGGCCCGAGGTTCTTGACATGTGCAACGCATTCGAAAGTTCGCAGATGGTGCACGCTTGGCTTCTTCTTGTGCCACGCCTCGTAAGGTTTCATGCCTTCCACGCTCCTCGTCGGGGCGTAGTTGAGGAGGTATGCCGCAGTCTTCACCGCCTCTCCCCAGAACATCCCTGGCACAGTCATCGACTTCATAAGACAGCGCGCCATCTCGACCACCGTCTGGTTGCGTCTCTCTACCACGCCGTTTTGTTGCGGTGAGTAAGGCGCCGTGATGTTGTGCTTGATGCCGTGCTCCTCGCAGAACTCCATGAATTCTCCGGAATTGAACTCGCCGCCGCGGTCGGAACGGAACGCGAGCAACTTGCACGGCCTCGGCTGCCACTTTGATCTTCTTGAAGTAGCGGAATGCCTCGTCCTTTGTCCTGAGCATCTAGAGCCACATATATCGACTAAAGTCATCGACTATGAGAAGGAAGTACCTCTTGCCACTTGCGGTTGTTGGTGTGATCGGGCCGCATAGATCAATGTGCACCAACTGTAGCGGACGTTGAGCTCGAAATGTCGTGGCTTGCGGAAACGAAGTTCGGTGTTGCTTCCCGAGTGCACACCCATCACAGAATTCCTCCACGTGCTCGATGTTGGGAATGCCTCGTGCCATCTCCTTGTTTGCAAGGTTTCATAGAGCGCGAAAGTGTAGATGTCCGAAACGGGCGTGCCACAACCAAGCAACATCGTGCTTTTGTGTCAGCAAACTCACCGGCATCGCAAGGCTCAAATTCAGAGTGTAGAGCCGGTTACGAGTGCGTGAGACTCGAGCGAGCACCTTGCGTGCACGGTCAAGGATGCAGAGCACTCCACCTTCGATGATGACCTTGCACCCATTCTCGTCCTGCTGCCCGAGCGAGATGATGTTGCTCCGCAGACTTGGGATGTAGTACACATCGGAGAGGATGCGGTGATCGCCGGTGAGGCACTGGAACATGATTGTGCCCCTGCCGCGTATGGTCACCACCGAGTTGTCTCCAAAACGCACCTTTCCATGTACGGTCTTGTCGAGGACCGTGAACGCTTTCTCGTCGCCGATCATGTGACTACTTGCGCCGGTGTCGAGATACCACACGCCATCGGCCGCATTCACGGGCACCACCTTCTCCTCGTTCAAGTACACCGCCTCGGACTAGTCGTCGGCAGCCTTTGTGAGCGTACAGATCTGCGTCATGAGGAGAGCTGGTTCCTCGTCTTCTCCCGACTCGGCGCGCGCGAGGTTGGCTTGCTATTGCTACTCTCGATCGCGCTTCGCCTTGCAACACTCCTTAGCCCAATGTCCGGCTTTGCCGCAATAGCGACAATTTCCCTTCTTGTGTTCGCCGTTGCCGCCGCCGCTGCTCGATGAAGACTTTGCCTTGTCCCAGCCAGACGACCTTGTTTTTGCCGAAGCCTTGCCCTTCTTGTCGCTGCCTCCGGAGGAGCCTTGCCCACTCTCGCGTTGTCGCTATCGGGCTTGCTATTCTTCCTCCGTGAGGAGTAGGAGGCTGTGGGAAGGCGGGGGGTCGTTGAGTTCGCCGCGCTCCTCCACGACTAGGAGCCTACCCGTGAGCTCTTCGATGGATAAGGTCTTGAGATCCACAAGCGACTTAATCTCCATTGCCATCTGCTTGTATGCACGTGGCACGCTGCGATGGAATTTGAGCACCGCCTTGTGCTCGGTCACCGGATCGCCCAACACCTCGAGGTCGTTGACGATCGCTGTGAGTCGAATGCCGAAGGACTCCACTCCCTCGCCGTCCTTGAACGCGAGGTTATCGAATTCAGTCCAGCGTGTCTGCGCCTTGGCCTCTCGGACGCGCTCGACGCCGACTTGCATGATCTTGAGTGTGTCCCACGCTTCATTCGCCGTCTCCTTGCTCCCAAGCGTACAGATCAGTTCTGGTGGCACTGCCCGAAGCAGCACCGACATGGCTCGCCGGTCTTCACGGAGATCACCGGGGCCATCTTCGACGACATCCCACAAGCCTTGCGCTTGTAGTTGCACCTTCATGAGGATCGCCCAGTCCGCGTAGTTGGTCCGCGTAAGGGTCGGAAAGTGCGCTACACCGTCGCTCTCCCTGACGATTCGTTCCACGATGCGCAGTTCGCCGCTGCCACCGCTGCTTAGCCGTGCCTTCGGCAGAGATGAAATCGCCGCCTTGCTGTTGTTGCCTTCTTCTCCTCGTCCTGCCATTGCCGAAGCGGATCGAACACCGAACAGCTATAAAGGTTTGGATCGAACACCAAACGCTCTGATACCACTTGTAGTTGCAGAACCTGGAATAAACACAAAATATATGTACAGAGTAGTATATGGATATATGTGTATATAACAACAAGAGTTTGGTGCTGTGAAACGTTACAGCTTTTCTGATATTTCATTGCTCAATTTATAAAAGAAAAAAAAATGCGTTGAGGGAAAAAAGAAAAACATGGGTTAGTGGCCTACATTCTCGGTCACGATCCTAAACACCTGGTCAAGCAACGTTCACAAGTTGAACGTGTTATTTGTTGAAAATAAAAATAACTGAAATTAATAAGGCTACGTGTACGAGATTAAAGCTAACAAATTTCTATATCAAGACTAATCTTAACAAACTATTTCTCAAAATGGATCGAAACCCACATATTTATTGGGAATATTTCCCAATTGAAGATAACTAAAAATGATTACTGAATTCGATAATAAGATTACACTATTAGCATTATATGATTAGTGCCACTACTACAAAAATGAGCTTTAGAAGCGACAGATGGCATTAGAAGTTACTAATCGCTTCTAATTTTCCGAATCGAAAAATTAGAAGCGACACGTCGCTTCTAAAAGCCAAAAATATTGGCTCGCACCCTCCGCTCCATAGTTTAATATGTTTGGGCATTAGAAGTGTCAAATCGCTTCTAATTCCCAAAATATTTGGCTCCCAAATTACTCTGCTAAAATTTCACTAAGTATATATATTTGCGCATTAGAAGCGACTAGTCGCTTTTAAATGTCGCTTCTAATGCCCAAAATCTTTGGCTCTAAAAATTTTCCGCCAAAATTCACCTACGGGATATTTGAGGTGATTAGTTGTTCTAATGTCCCCACTTTCCAAAATGACGTCGTTTTGGTTTTGGTGGACATTAGAAGCGACTAATCGCTTCTTATGTCGCTTCTAATGTCCCTAGGGATTTAAAACACCCGACCCTCCTCCTCTCTTCCTGTCTCTTATTTTCTCCCACCCCACTCTCTATCCTGCCCCACTCTCTCTCTCCGGCCGCCCCTCTATCTCTCTCGCCCCTCCTCCTCTCTCTCTCTCCCGCCCCTCCTCTCTCTCTCTACGGCCGCCCCTCTCTCTCTTGCTCCTCTGCCCTTCTCTCTTTTCCATCCGCTTTGTTGGGATTGGTGCCCACAAAGGAGATATTAGACATTGAAATACATTTGTATTTGATTTTTCTGAGACATTAATATTAATAAATATTCATTCTTTATTATGTTTGTGTTTATGTATGAATGCTATGCTCTGAAACCGTCATCAACGAAAGGGGTGCTAAGTATAGACTTGACAAGATAGCCCCTTGTGACTAGTTTAAACATTTGTTCGCAATCTTAAGATCGACAGAGCAATCGAATCTAAGTAATGATTGTTTGAATGAATCATGATATCTTATTTTATGATATAGAGAGTTGCGACTCTATGATTCATCCTTGATATCTTATAGAAGATATTGAACAAGACCTGTGATACTTAGAAGCTCGAGATTAAACCGTTTACCACTCGAAGCTTCAAGATCACATACTAAGGGTACTTTGGTACTTACCTAAATCCTGAAGTGAATGTATAATTGATATTACACTTTATGACATTTGATTTGTCAATTGGAAATGACTAAATTATAGTTTAATTTGACTCGACGATTGGTGTCATAACGCTGTGATATTGCGTTATATGATTCACAGATATGAAATTCATGTTGGAACAATGCAAATGCATTAGTATCACTCTATGTTTTGTTATAAGAGTGTGAATAAATAAACCAAGCCTGGTATTCATCGAATAAGAACATTCTTTGATTAAAACATGTGACATGTAAAAACATCTTACTTTATGTTTTTCTCATTCACAAATAACAAAGGAGTTAGTGAAATAATAACTCAAGGGGTAAAACGGTAATTTTACATTCCCGTTAGGTAGTGATACACATGAAGGGTAATATTGTAAAGTACCCCGTGGATCGTGGGAGGAATTGTTTTGTCACATCAAATGGAAAATATACGCATATGAACAGAGAGAGTCCCAATATTAGTCCTTTAGTGGAATCGACTAATATTAATAATTAAAAGACGGAAAAGGTTTGTGAACTTTTGAGTCCGATATTCATTCTAAAGCTTCGTTCATATGAGTTCATAAGGTCTCAATGATAGACACTTGGAAGTGATTAAATGAACGAGAATTATTGATTTACTCATTGAATATAAATTGTGATTTATATTGGGAAAGTTATTTTTCTAAGTAACTTAATAAATAATTAGTTATTTATTGTTACGTTTATTTATTGAATCATAGAGTATTATTATATTGATAATAATACACTTGAGAGATTCAAATAAATATAAGAAGAGAATAAATAATTTCTCAATTCGTACTTATTTGGAAAGTATGAAATTATTTTAATGAAATGTCATTAATAAAATGAGAGTTCTAAATTAATTGAATTTAGAAATAAATCAAAAGAATTTGGGAATAAAATATATGAATATGGCCGAGTGTGGAGATGAGTTTTGGCCGAGAATTACAAGTCATTGGTCCATGAGTTTGACTCAACTTAAGCCCGATTTAAACTGTTTATAAAAGGACTTAAGAAAACTCTAATGACTTAACCCTAACCCTAATATTTTCGGCCAAGAGACTCTCCCTCTCCTTGTGTGACACTCGGCCGAAATGCCCAACCAAGAAAGAAAAGAAAAATAGTTTCATCCTTTTGTGGTGTGATTCCTTATTCTCGAGAGTTCATTAGAGCCCACCCTCTAAATCTCAATTGAATTCCTCGTGTATTATCCTTGATTTTTCATTGTGGTGTTTGGTGTTTGTAATTTTGTGAAATTTTGAATTTTTAGAATTAGATTTGAAATCCCGAAGGTTTTTGCAAAATTTTGTCTAGCGAGTCCCAGCAGGTTCCCAGTTCGGCGAAGGTCCCTGTCCGGCGTGATCCCCAGCGGGTGCTCCAGTCCGGCGAAGGTTCCAGTCCGGCGGAAGCGTCCAGGTCCCAGTCCGGCGAAGGTCTCTGTCCGCCGAGATCCCTTCCAGCGTCCCTGTCTGGTGTGATCCCCACCGGGTGCCCCAGTCCAGCAAGTCCCAATCCGGCGAAGGTTCCAGTCTAGTGGAAGCGTCCAGGTCCCAGTCCGGAAAAGGTCCCTATCGCGCGAAGGCCCCAGTCTGGCGAGCAGGTCCAGTTACCAGGTTCCAGTCCGGCGAGTCCCAGCAGGTTCCCTGTCCGGCCTGTCTCCTGTCCGGCGAGCTCTCCCAGTCCGGCGATAGTCCTTTCCGGCGAGACAGACTTCCCTGTTCGGCCAGCGAGTGCCCAATCCATTTCGGCGAGTCTATTTCCATGTTTGGACTTGGTGTGGCATTCCGGAGATAGCGAGCAACGTCAGGATTTTTTTATAATCTCAACTGTAAGTTTCTACCAACGATTTGGACTGCTAAAATTATATAAATTTGTTTATATAGGTTGTTAGTGTGTTCAAATGTTGTGCAACATGTTTTATTAAATTGTTTATAAACATGTCAATAAATTTTAATGCCTAGGTTGTTTAAACATATTGAAATTGGTTTTCATATGCTAGATCTAATTATATTTTTCCGCCACATATCATGTGTAATATAATTATAGTGTTTAAATTGTTAAATAAATTCCAACACCCTATGCCCATCTCTCTCCCGCCCCTCCGCCCCTCTCTCTTTTTCGGCCGCCCCTCTGCCTCCTCTATCTCTCTCTCTGGCCGCCTCTCCGCGCCTCCTCTATCTCTCTCTCTGGCCGCCCCTCCGCCCCTACGACGCCGGTCTCCGCCCTCCGCCCCTTCCGGTGAGTTCATTTCTCTCACAAGGCAATTTTTTTGTTTTAACTTTTCCGATCTAATTCTCCTTTTTTGGTCAGCTATTTTTCGACCGCCACCTTAACACCGGCCACCACCTGTTTGCTCCGGCCTCCACTTCATTGCTCCGGCCGCCACCTCATTGCTCCAGTATCGGTAAAAAAAAATTTGGTTAAATTTAAGTTTGTTAATCGTTTTTTAGTTTTATTAATATGTTTTTATATATCGTTAATTGTTAACTAGTTTTGTTTTAATCCTGTTTTAAATATTTATTTAGATTTTCACGTTGTTCGAGTTGAATGCAGCCTTGTAGTGACCACCGTTTTGTTCTCCTTTACTCGTTTCCTCTCACAAGGTTAATATTATGTTAATTAAATAACTAGAAATTTAGTTGAATATGTTAAGTTGAATATGTTAAATTGAATATGTTGAATTTAATTTTAGTTGAATATGTTAATTTGAATATGTTGAATTTAAGTTTAGTTGACTATGTTAATTTGAATATGTTGAAATGAAGTTTAGTTGAATATGTTGAATTTAAGTTAATTTGAATATTTTGAATATGAATTAATTTGAATATGTTGAATATAACTTAATTATAAGTTGAATATGTTATGTTGAGTATGTTAAATATAATTTTAACATGTCAAGTTGAATATAAATTAATTATAAGTTGAATATGTTACGTTGAATATGTTAAATATAATTTGAATATAAATTAATTATAAGTTGAATATGAATTAATTATAAGTTGAATATGTTGAATATAAGTTATATATGTAGTTTGCTTTATGTAAATTTTTAATTTATTAATCAATTGGATAGTTCTGGTTGTTATATATATGTTTTTGTACAAATTTAAGGATTTTGGTTTGTCAATATTTTAGGGGAAACTCTGCCCAAATTTTAATTATATTTTGTACAAATTTTAATTAATTAATAATAAATTTAATATTTAATATTTAATAAAAAATTAAATAGGAAAAAATTAAAAAAAATATCATTTCAACTTTTAGAAGCGACAATTTCGCTTCTAATATCGCTTCTAAAGGCCATTTAGAAGAGACTTTTCGACCTTTAGAAGCGACTTTTGTCGCTTCTAAAGATCTTTTTTGTCCTAGTGTGCGTTTGAGTTCTAAATAATTAGAATCAATAACAAGTATCTTCCATAGCCTCCGTATTAAACTGAGTCACGTGCTAGGCACTTGAGTTCGGGCGGCGAACTAAAACTAGGTCGATGACTGATATACGCTTGGAAAGCTATATCTAGAGTCATATATGTGGAACACATAGGTGAAGGTTGATCACTATGTGGGAGCATTCTATACTTGTGGTAAGCGTACGACTATGACGTGTCTTGGTGTAAATGTGTCGTTTAAGGACAATTACGACACACTAACCGAGGTCACTCTGATGGTCAAAGTGAGACTTGATCTAAATCTTGAAGTAATCATGGACGCTATGTTATTTTACTGAGCTCTTTGCCTCATTCACTAAAAGCCTATTCATGCTAATCATAGCTTATGTCCTGGGAGTTTTCCAAGATGATTTAAGCGGGAAGTGATTTAGAGTACGGAATCCAGCCTTCTTGAAAGAAGTTTAATGTTCACTCACCTAAGAGTTGATTCCAGAACCGATAGATTGCTAACATTTTTGAAGTAAATAACGTTTGAAATAATCTTTCGCTCGGGAAGCGACAATGCTTAGGGATGATATGTATCAAGAGAAATATAACGAAATAATTGACTTTTCTCGACACAGGTTGAACCTGGAGGATCTTGATCACGTACTGACTATATGATGCAACAACATTTTTTAAACGAAAAACTGAAAACATGTCGTTTATAATCACTCAACAACACATTTAGAAGATGAAATGAAATACCTTTATCTAAAATGGTATTTCCGAGTATTTCATACTATTTTTGAAAATCCACAATAAATATTTTCTTGTAACGCTTGCCCCAAAAAAGTTACTTGACAATTGATTAACATGAAACGATTTTGACGTAGAAGGTGAAAAAATTACGAGTATAAGTAATGCAAGTACATACTATCAAAACATAATAGTTCACGACAAAACATATTCACAAAGTCTTTAGCACTTCGAGCAAAAGGCTTCATTCAAAGTGGAAGAATCCTCCTCGTATATTTCCAGTTTTGAAAGCGGAATTTCAAAACATATCTATGATAGGGGAGTGAAATTATTTTTTTATGTGATAACATCTTATTATGAAATATGTTGACGTTGAATTTTGTCCTGACAATCACGAAACAAATAATGTATAATTGTAAAATTTAAATTTAATAAAGTGGATTTCAATAAGATGACATAATATATATCATATATTTTAAAGAAATAAAAATGGATTTAGCCGAATTGCAAGTATAAATATCGAATGATTACAAATCAGGTCTTCTGACGAGGTATTGTGAATACAAAATAAATAATAGGAATAAAGAGAATAATGGTTTTTTAAAATGATAGGATTAATGATGATCTCCGCTGACTAATCTACTCAATTTTTAACGAGGATGCGGTCACAATGAAAATTCTATGTCCAAGCTATACTTTGGGTTTAGTTATAGTTTTTGCCCGTATTAGGGTCTCAATTTCGGGCTTCCATGTTATTTAAGCATGTATATTTGAATTGATGATTGTGTATTAATTTTTTTGTGTTAAAATGATGAACTACATGTTTAAAAAAAAGTCAAATCTGTTTGAAACGGCAATTTACAAATGTTTATGAATGTAAGAATACATTTATAATTCAAGTTTGGTTTGATTAAGTTGGATAGAGTTTGGAATTTATGTTATTACAATGATTCAGTGGGATTAATTGTGTTGTCTAATTTTTCGTCAAAGATTCGAATCATATATACCATGATAAATGTATTAACTTCCTCAAGGTATTTTATATGCACATTTTGGGAAGTTCTACATTTTGACTTATTTGGTGATAAATATATTAATTTTGGATTTTATGATGTTTGGGCAGTTTCCTACTTTGATAAATTTCGTCATAATGTCTCATCATAATGTTGCAACGAACATCTACTACATCTTTCTATTTTGGGAAGGTTGAACTAAAGGGTAAGGAAACTCTAGGAAGACTTCCACTTTGACGGAGTGCTATAAAAGTTGAGTAGCTCTCCCTTAGCATGAAAAATGACATCTTCAACATATCTATAGGGTTCTTAGCCGTGCTCGATTGACAGACTGAGAAACTATTTATTTTTATATGGTTGTAATTCTCTAAACACTTATTTATATATTATAAGATTAGAGAAGTATTGCTTTTGTGATTGCGTAATCGAAGTCCTCACGAATTTTCATTGATGTGGCCAAATATTGGGTGAGTGTTTTAAGAGTGGAATTGAGAGAAATCTCAAAGTCAGGGGAGTCCTTAATTTAGTTTTCACATATAGTATTAGCCAAAGTAGTATTGATGTTGAGATTCATATAAGACCATTGTTGTACTAGTGACTATTATTAGTGAATTCTTTTCTACTCGACTAAGAGCTCCCCAGATGTTGGTGACGTTGCACCAAACTGGGTCACCACTTCTTGTGTTATTTATTATTTTGCACTCGTTTTTACTGATGTCACATATTTAGTTATCCAAGTGTTACACACACTGTTGCAATACTTGTGTGTGACATTTGGTTGAGCGGCTAACATAATTTTTAGTTTTTATGGGATTTTGAAAGTGAATTCATTGAATTATGAGTTTGTTTGTTATATAGTTTGTATAATTTTGGTCGTAAAATTATGCTAATAAAATGTGGTTTGTTAAATAATTTAGAATTGTGTCTTATTTTGTTTAAGCTTGTAGGTGAGACTAAACGATAACCCAAAACACTCCGGCCACAAGTTCAAGAGGAAAAGGAAAGAGTTGCACGGATATGGAATCCGATGATGATGTGTAACATACAAAAATCAGGTTTTTGTGAGCGAGGAGGCTTAAACATACACGTTCGATCATCCTTGATTGACGCATTGGCATATCTCAAGACTTCAAAGACATCAGTGGAGGAAATTTTGCACTAAACCCAATTTTGTACGGAATACCAACCTCACCCTCGAGTTTTACACAAAATTCTTGCCAAAACACAAAGATGGGTCAGTTTGAGGAAAGAACGGGTATCTCACGACGTAAAAATCAACGAGTACTTAGAAACATGGAATATTCAATTTAAAATAAATAAAAAAACCTTTGCGCAACCGTGGCGACGTCTCTTTATGTTCTCGGTGCATAGTTTATTCACAACTGAGGCGAATAATAGAAAATTTGAACGCGTAAACTTGATTACCTTTACTCTAGTGTGAATTTTCTTTATATGCGCTCGTCTCAAACAGATCAATCATTCCAAATAAATCGATAGAGAGGAGATGCATATATTGTTGACAGAGATGCCCACAAGAAAATTATTTATTTTCATATCGATGTAATATAAATCTCTCATGAGTCCTTATTGTAATTTCTTGATTAAATTAAGGGGAATTGGTGGAAAAACTACTCAAACTTTTAAGTTTTGTACACTTAAATACCTCTTCTTTTCTTTCGCCGGCTAAAGTACCTAAAAATACAATTGTTTGCACCATGCATACTTGAGTCTCTGTGGCACCGTTAGTTTTTAGGGAGAATAGTCAATGCCACGTGTACTTTGTTTCTTGGTGTTAAAAAATTGTGGGCCTGATTCGACATTAGAAAAAATTTTCCCTAAAAAATCAGACTTAAATAAGTTTAAAAACTAAACAAAGCTTATCCGGTGCGTGTACAACATCCGAGAGACTCAGCCTTGTCTTCACCGTTTTAGTGGAATCCTCCTTCCTCATCATCATCGTCTTCGTATTCGTCGGTTTTTTTCGTGTCTTTTTTCGAGAGTGAGAGTAGTTTTCGAGGAGATTGTCCAAGGGCTTCTCGTCTTCTTTGCGCTCGCCGCGAAAGTGATCTCTGAGGCATCTTTCTCGGGCGATCTTCGCTCTCGAGTCTTGGAGATCAAGAATCTCTTGGAGCTGAGTCACGACTTCGAAGAGCTATTTTTAGCGAGCGATGATCTGGGAGATAACTCACAGAAGGAGGCAAGCAACGCGGAGCAATTTGGAGAGACTTCGACGAGATTTCTAGAGAGGGAAGTCATTTAGGCCAGGAGTGACGAGGCTTTCCGGAGAGGGAAGTCATTAGGGCGAGGAGTGACGAGGCTTGCCGGAGCGGAAGGAAGAGCACGTTCGAAGTCGCCGGAGAAGAAGAGATTGAAGTCGCCGGAGATGCGGACGTGGAAGGAGTAATTTGAGGGTGTTATTGTTGGTGGTGGATCGGTGGAAATGACGGAGAGTTCATGTTTGTCAGCCCAAGCTTCACTAGACGGAGACAAAACTATTTGGTGCTAAAGCATTTTTATTTTATTTTATTCTTTTTTCGTGATTCCAGTGAAATTATTGATGTTTTTTAAAGTTTATTTAAGTCTCCTTACGAACTAAAGCCTCCGACTTTTTAACTACAATAAACAAAGTACACGTTGCATTGACTTTTCTCCCTAAAACATCAACGGTGCCACGTAGACTCGGGTATGGATGGTGCAAAAGTTTGTATCTTTAGTTCATTTAGCCGGAAAAAAAGATAAGATATTTAAGTGTATAAAACTTAAAAGTTTGAGTAGTTTTGCCGCCAATTCCTCTTAAAAGTTTATTCATTCCTTTTCGGTTGATTGAAGATTTATGATATTCAATAGTCTTATAGTTCTTAATCAAACCTAACAACGTATGAAGTGTCAAATGTAGATTTGCGTGAACAAACTCTTCATGTTTTCTTAAAACGAAATATTTACAATCTAAAGAATAACAGACTATTGATCCTAGTATGATTGTTGGAAGAATCTATGATTTCTTGTTACGAGGCATAGAGAATAGTTCTTCCAGTGTATCTTCTGAAGATACTGAATTGACCAGTGCACCTTTAGAGACAATATAAGAACAAACAATTTAACCTCTTTTGTCTCAAGTTCACTATTTATGAATTGCATCGCGCTTACCTTAATCTTGAAATGAGGCATGTCATTTCATAACTTCAGTATATTCATTTGAGAAATTTACACTCTAGATCTAATTTTGTGAACTAGATGCGCTTTATTAGTGATTTATTTGTTGGAATAGGTCTAGGGTTAAAGAAAAATTTAACATTAATCAAATTAATGACGGAATTTAAAAATTTCTTTTTCAAGTAAAACAATTTTTTAACTAACCTAGAAAAAGCATATACATGTTGGATATTAAAAGCATTATTTAATTTACTAGAATACGAAACTTTCTTTGTAGCTTTATCTTGAAGCGTCTTGAGAAAGGTACATCCTCTTCCTTGGCTCGCTCGTCACCTTCACTCCTAATCTTGAACTCAAGAAACCTAAGGTTTCTATTACAAGAGTCTATAGAGGTTTAGAAGTTTTGTGTGTGGGCACAATTAAACAATATGAACCAAGAACAATTATTGGATCATAAGCTAATTCTCTAGATCAAGTATGGATCTAGGTGAAAAATAAGAAGAGTATTTTATAGAGAGAGAGAGAGAGAGAGAGAGAGAGAGAGAGGGTCGGCCAAATGAGGGAGAGAGCAATAATAAAGCTTAACCTTCACATCTCTATGTGAGGCTCTATTTATAGGAGAAGGAAAAATCTATAAAGGTCAATTATTCATTCATAAATGAATAATGTATTCATGACATAATATTTGATTTCCCTTCCCCTTTCCCTCTTCGTTTGGCCGTCCATACACCTTGCATTAGTGGGGAAATTTGTTTCCTCACTTAGCGCATTTGTTTCCTTCTTAACGAAATTCATTTCCCTTTTTCTTTTGGGTAATTATCCTTATAAGAAAAAAGAAATAAAACTCTCCTCTTGATGCACTATCTTGGCCGAACTCTACCTAGGGGAGGAGCATCTAGATGTTTCCTTATTTCTTTTAAGACAATTCTTAAAATACCCATTGTAGAATTATAATTGCACAAATAACGAAATTAATTTAATAATGCCTTAAACGACTTTTCGGCTTTAGAAAATAATTTATATTTTCATCAAATGAAAATATTCAAAATCCTATTTTGACATTCACATCATTTTATATCCATGTGGACAAAAATACCCTTTAGACATTTTCCGAGAAAAAATCTAGTTCAACATTTGAACTTATTTTGTCTTAACTTCTAGTTTAACAATCCTACTATAATGACCTGTAATAGTGACCTTATGGATCCAAATGAACAAAGCTTGAGCTTATATACTCTGACAAAAAAGTTCACAAACCTTTTCCGAGTATTAGCTTAATAGCAACTGACTCCACTAAAGAGTTGAGACTGAGAATCTCTCGGTTCAAATGAATTTATTTTCTACTCAAATTCAACTTAATTATATGGAGTAGATCCATTGAATGCTATCTATGTTTACCCTTCATTAATATCATCAACTAGGCGGGATTTACAAAATTACCATTTTACCCTTCTAGTTGTTATTTCCTCAATTCCTTTGTTACTTGTGAATAAGTCAGAAACAATGTATTGACGAGGAGCTAACAAATCACATTGTTTCATCCAAATAAAGTCGCTACTTAAATTTGGACATTGCGCAATTCATTTATTCACAATCCAAGTAATAAAGCATGATGTGATATATATTCAATCTCAGCAATCTTGTACATGAATTCCATATCTATGAGAACTTCACAAAGTTGGTTCATGACATCTTCATAACTTAATATATCACCAATAGGCCTTGTCTAGATCACACATTGGACCTAGAATTTGACTTTCTCAAATGAGAGTATTAATGCTATGAAATGACATGTCTCATTTCAGGATTTAGGTAAGCATGATGCGATTCATACGTAGTGACCTTGAGATAGAAGATGTTAAATGGTTTGTTCTTCTATTGTCTCTAAAGATGCACTGGTCAATTCAGTATCTTCGAAAGATACACTCGAAGAACTACAGAGTTCCTAACTCTCTATGCCTCGTAACCAGACATCCTAGGTTTTTCCAACAATCATACTGGGATCAATAGTCCGTTGATCTTTAGATTGCGAATATATCGTTTTAGTCAAACCATGAAGAGTTTGTTCACGCAAATCTACATTTGTCTCTTCATACATTGTTAGGTTTGATTAAGGACTATAAGACTATTGAATATCATAAATCTTCAATCAAACTAAAAGGGAATGAATGAACGTTTCAACTCTTAAAAATAAATAAGGAAGCTTTTAGATGCTCCTCCCATGCATGAAGAATTCGACCAACATGAATTATCTCTTATTATTTTGTGCATTATTGTATATTGATAATTTCCCAAAAGAAAAGAGGAAATGAATTTCTTTGAGAAGGAAACAAATGTGCTAAGTTAGAAAACAAATTTCCGTCACTTATTGACATGTATGGCCGGCCATTATCAAGAGTAAGAGAGGAGAAAATCAAATATAGTGTCATGAATACACAATAGGAAAGGGTAATTACCCGTTCTTGTATTTCTTTCTCCTATAAATATAGCCTCACATCAAGATGTGAAAAATAAGTTTTTGGTCTTGCTTTCTATCTTTCTAGCCGACCATCTCTCCTTCTCTCTCTCTCTAAAATACTCTTTTATTTTGTCACATAGATCCTCACTTGATCTAGTGTATTAGCTTATGATCCAAGACTCATTATTGGTTCATATTGTTTAATAGTACCCACTCACTAAACTCTTCAAGCGCTCGAAAACTCTAGTGATAGAAACTTTCGTGGTTTCCCGAGAAACCAAAGACGAGAGGCATCGAGGCGAGGCGTATGATTTTCATTCGAGAAGGGTCTCCAAGATCAACGAACAAGAAAAAGGTACTAAGTCTTTTTCATATTTATTATATGTTTTAATGATAACATGTTCATGCACTTTAACTAGGTATTAAATAGTTTTACAAGTTTAAAAACAATATTTTATATTCCGTCATATATGATATGATAATTAATTATTAAATTCTAGATCGATTCCAACATATATGCTATTGTATATTAAAAGACAATTAATGGATGCATTTGTGATAATTAAGTCGGGTAAATGTCTTCCCTCTCCATCCATCATCTACGCCCTTTTTCACTTTAAGCATCTCCAAGGTCGTGCGCAAGAGTAAAGTGATGACAATTTCATACATGTGTTTTTGCTCGAAAGTACACTTATTAAGTTTTTTTTATCTATAATATTGTTTAACTCAAGGTTTAAAATTTTGGGGTATTTCGAGGAAATTTCGGTAAAATTTTGGAATTTGGGGGAAACCGGCAAAATTATTGCCTTTGTGCGTTTCAGAGATTTTTGTCGTCGAAATTTCGTGGAAATTGCTACGAAATTTCGAAAACGACGTGTCGGTAGATGTCGTTTTTCGGGGAGAAGCTTGACGACGCCGAGATTTCCACCGTACCCAGGTAATATTGACACTTCCTGTACAAAATCAACAATATTTCGCCGGTATTACCATCATTTCGGCGATGTATCCACGTTTTTTCGACGGATTCGTGTCCGTCACAGAGAATATTGTAGATTTGGTTAGGTTACTAAGTTTTTTAGGAAAAGTTTATTAAATGAAATATGTTTGTAATGACGATATGGTTAACATATAATTTTTTCAATTTTTTTTGGAAATTCGAAGTTATGTAATCTGATTAAGTTGTGTGAAATTGTGTTTGTTTAGTTGAAATCAACATTTAAAGGTTTGTAGATGTTTGTGTGATTTAAGATTTAATGCTTGTATGAACTTGAAATATGTCTAAAACTTGTGTGTGCTTGAATTTGAGGATTATTTATGTATGTTTTATGAATTTCATGACATTTTAATCCTTGCTTATATGTATGTTTTTTATATTTCATATTTATTATTTCGCAACATTATTTATGTCGCAATTTTCGTCGGCCACCGCAATTTCTCTCGCAATTTTTTTTCAAATTTCCACATATTTTTCGTCGCAATTTCTATCGGCCACCGCAATTTCCGTATTTTCGAGTCATAGCGCAATTTTAATCATTGGTTTAACTACATGAATATGAAATATGTGCCTCTTGAAATTCATTATCTTGCGATGGACTCAACATTCGGAGCGGTGCGCACAACAACAAGCGGAATACGGTGCCTACACATCGAACATGTCAACGAGTTACATGAGAGATGATACATCAATCAAAACAAACCCATCATATCTCAACAATAACCGGTGTACGTTGATTATGGGAACTTGTCACCATAGTTGTCCTCTCACATGCCGCATCCACCATGATAGGACACAGACTTGGCTTCACCAAAATAATGATAAAAAACAATTTCTCATTGATCCAATACTTATTTAAGTAAAATAAATTATTCAGAGTACTATCATTTTTAATTAGTTTTGCAAAAATTCACTAAAATTATTTTTTAAACCAAAATATTAGTACAAAAGTCTAAAATAGCACTAAAATAATTTTTATTACATTTTATTCCATATCTATATTAACCGGTTATTATTTATTTATTTTTTAAAAAAATTAAACTTTAAAAAGGTAAAAACTGATCCAACCTTAAAAATTTTAAGTTTTTTTAATTTTTTAATTTTTTTCTTAATTATTTTGGCCGGTAGTATAGTGTAGGTCATTTGTGTTAGTTTTATTTATTTAAACGGTATTTTGTTTTTTCACATAAAATTTACTTATATTTTGGAAAAAACATGTTTGAGTGGATTTTGGAAAAATAAAAAATAAAAAGTGATACTTTGGGCAATTCTTTTTTAAATAATTTAATTTATTGTCATTCCAAATATTTGTTTTATTAGGTAATATTCTTTAATGTATTTGTTATTATGTTTAAATTGGATTTAAGAGTTAGTAGTTTGATTAAATGTTTTCAAGTTATTTTTTTGTAATGGACTTAAATGTTTAGCATGTATTGATAGCCATAACATGATTTTTTGCACGTGAACATTGTATTTTGCACATAAAGTTGCAATAGGTCGCACGCTTCATATTTTCACCAATACGATTAATATTTTATACTACAACATTGACATACGTTGTTTAAACTCTGATTTTTTCTTAACATAACTGTACCCATAATTTTCCCAAGAGCATGTAATTATGGGTTTGAATATCGTCAAAACACTATTTTTTTTTATTGTGGCAGTACCGTCCAGCGGAATTTGAAATTTTCACTTACAACCAGTCTCGAATTCGGGTTTTCAAATGAAAAATAGGGTATCCTCATTCAAAAACACAAAAAACCACTTCATGGCTCATTTCGCTTCATTTAGTTCTACTCAACTATCTCTTGTCAGTTTTTATTATTTAATGTCTCTATTTATGTTGTTGTACTTGTTATCAATGATTATATTATTTTTATAGTTGAGGATTATTGTTAAAATGGAGACAATAACATGGATCTTTGAAAGTAGAATGGGTAAAGACTATCGAGATCGTGTCGACGATCTTTTTAGTTTGTTATAAAGCATAAGAATGAGAATGGGTTGATTGCATGCTTTTATGTACCATGTGGGAATAATTAGTCTCCCAAATTTGAGATTATTCTAACTCATTGATTTGCAAGCAGGATCATAAATCAAACACGAATATACCATTATGAGCTCCTTCGTATTAATAATAATTATGAAGAAGTTTATTATTTTGAAGAATATGGTCTAATGATAATATGCGTGAAATGATGAAAGATCTCAAAAAAGATTTTGTGGAAAATCTATTTGAGTCGATGTTGAATGAGGTGGAAACACCATTATTTGATTAGTGTAAAAGGTTTATGAATTTGACGTGATGTTGTTTCATCTTAAAATGTGGGGAGTTTGACCAATTCCAGTTTCACTAAATTGTCCATGACTTTTGGAGCAACATTTCTAAAGGATAATAATGTTCGTTAAATATATACAATGCTAAGGAGACATTGAGCTCATTGGGAATGAAATACAAAAAGTTTCGAGACTATTCAAATTATTGCATTCTTTTTAGACACGCCCACAAAAACTTAGATGCATGTCCGATTTGTCACAGGTTTAAGTGGAAGAAAACTAAGATGGAAGCAATCGACACGTTACAAATAAACATAATAATAATGGTATAGTGAGACATCCGGCTGATGTAGCGGAATGAAAATTATTTGATGCAGAGTTTCAAAAATTTACTTCAAAACCACAAAAATTACATCTTTTTTTTTTTTTTTGCATTAAACAAGGTGAATCCCTTTGGAGACATGAGTACTTTAAGTAAACTTTCATATAATGTGTTAGGAATTCGTGTTCACGAGAAGATACTTATGTAAATTCTCGCTGATATTACTAATGAAATAAAGTTTGACATTTATTACCTATTTAAATTGAAATGGTTATTTATTATGTATTCAGATTTATAGAACATTCATCATTCCATAGCCTCCGTATTAATCTGAGTCACGTGTCGGGCACCTGAGTTCGGGCGGTGTGCTAAAACTAGGCCGATGATTGATATGCATCTGGAAAACTATATCGAAAGTCAAATATGTGGAACACATGAGTGAATGAGCATTCTGCACTTATAGTAGGTGTACGACTTGGAAAGGCTTGTGGTAGGTGTGTCGTTTAAGGACCGTTACAACGCACTAACCGAGGCCACTATGATGGTCACAGCGAGACTTGATCTAAATCCTAAAGTGATCATAGACACTGGATTATATTTCTGAGCTCTTTGACTCATTCGCTAAAAGACTATTCATGATAATCCAAGCTTATGTCTTGGAGTTTTCTCAGAATATGATTCGAGTGGGAAGTGATTTACAGATACGGAATCCAGTGTTCCTGAAAGAAGGTTAATGTTCACTCACCCAAGGGTTGATTCCAGAGTCGATATATTACGCGCACTTTCGAAGTAAGTTAACGTTCGAAAGAGTCTTTCTTTGGGGAAACAAAAATGCTTAGGGCTGATATGTATCAAGAGGAGTATAACGGCAAAATTGATTTCTTTTGACACGAGATGAACTTGGAAGATCTTGATCACGTACTGACTATATCAGTGGACACTTGTCACAATGAGTAAATATAATTCTAGTATTAAAGAAGGGTTCAGTCTTAGATTACACGGTGGAGTATTGATAAAGACTAGACGAATCGATGAAAAAGAGATATGAATGTATCGTCTTTTTCGTCGAGTTCATTAAAGGAAGATAAAGGAAGATAAGTATTTTTGAATAATAGTGTTAAATCATTATTTAATCTCACTTGTTGTAATTGTGATTGAGAACATTAATTCTAGAAAACGGGTATTCGCATAATTAAATATATGTTTATAGCATAATTGTTTATTTATCTTTGGATCAAGTAAATAAATAATTAATTTGTTTTAAGTGAACGAGCCTTGAAAATTAATGGGTTGGGCTTGGGATAGGCTCGGCCAAAAATTCCCTAGCGTTATGCCCTAAGGGTGGCCGATTATGTTGGGATTGGTGCCCACAAAGGAGAATATTAGACATTTTATTTATTATTTGTAATATTTTGCTGAAACATTAATATTAATAAATAAGCATTATTTTTGTATAGTATGTGTTTATGTATGTATGCTACGCTCTGAAACTGTCATCACCGAAAAGGGTGTTAAATACAGATTTGACATGATAACCCATTGTGACTAGTTTAAACCATTTGTTCCCAATCTTAAGACCGATTGAGCATTCGAGTCTAAGTAACGATTGTTTGAATGAATCATCATATCTTATCATGTGATATAGAAAGTTCTGACTCTATGATTTCAATTTTGATATCTTATAGAAGATATTGAACAAGACCTAGTGATTCTATGGAAGCTCGATATAAAACTGTTTAATCTAGAAGCTCCAAGATCACATACGAGGGGTACTTTGATAACTACCTTAATCTTGAAGTGAGTGCATATTCGATGCTACACTTTATGTCATTTGATTTCTCAATGGGCGATGGCCGTGTAATGGCTGCATCTGACCCGACGGTTGGTGACATAATGTTGTAGTGTTGGATTATGTGATTCACAGATTTGGAATTCGTGTACACATAATGAAAATCATTGTATCACACTATGCTTTGTACGAGATAGTGAATGAATTAATCTGGTCATATAATCATTGAATATAAGATTCCTTGATTAAAACATGTGACACGTATTGACATCTCACTTTATGTTTTTTCTCATCACAAGTAACAAACGAGTTAGTGAAATAATAACTCTAGGGGTAAAACGGTAATTTTACATTCCCCGAACTTACTGATACACACGAAGGGTATTTTGGTAAAGTACACAGTGGATCGAGTACATAAAAGTTTTGTGACTTCAAACGGAAAAATATGCGCGCATGAACTTAGAGATTTTCAATATTGGTCCTTTAGTGAAGTCGACCATTATTAAGAATTATAAGCCAAAAATAATTTGTGAATTATTGAGTCTGTGATTTATTCTCAAGCTTCGTTCATGTGGGTCCATAAGGTCTCAATGATGCACATTTAGAAGAGATTAATTGAACGCAATAAATTGATTTACTCATAAAATACAAATTGTGATTTGTATAGAGAAATTTATTTTCCAACCGAATTAATGAATAATGTGTTATTCATTAATTATTGATTTTGTGAATTAAAGAACTTTCTTAGTGTGATAATAATTTTCTTGAGAACTAATAATAACAATATTAGAAAATAAAATGTTTCTCGTTTTATGTTATTCGATAACCATGAAACAATTTAATAACAAGTTATTAAATAGATGAGAGTTCTAAATTAAGTCGAATTTGGAAATTAAATCAAGGCAATTTGGGAAACAAAATTGAGAGAGGAGTAGGACATAGGGGTCGGCCATTAACATGATTTTTGGCTGAATATTGATTCAACAAAAGCCCACATGAGAGCCCAGTAACAATGTCTATAAATAAATGGTTTGAGGAAACCCTAGGTCAAGCCTTGCTCTCTCTCTCTCTCTCCCCTCTTGGCCGACCATCCCATCACCCCGGAGGACAAAATTTTGTTTCTTGTTTTCTCGTGTGCGTTCATCTCGAGCTCACACTCACCTTTTCATATTTTTCTTGTTTCATCGTTGAATCAACTTGTGGTTGTTTGTTCTATTTTCATTGAGATTTATTTTTCTGGAAATCTTACATCCGAACCAAAGATTCAATGAATCCGACGAATCTGAGTCTGGAAACCTAGATCTCTTTTCGAACCCATTTAATTCAGTTCATTGTCGATGCAACGCAAAAAATGGTATCCCGATCCGAGCTTCCATGAGCTCTCAGCGTCGTCGCGAAGTTTCGCATGCGGTCTGCCAGCGCCTGTCCGCGCCCGACAGCGCCTCAGCGCCCAGCAGACCACATCTCACGCTGCGGGGCCTCCGAGCGCCGCCTGCAGCCTTCAGCGACGTGCCCGGTCACCTGCTGCCAGCTTCCCGAACCAGCCCCAAGGCCGCGCCTCCGCTGCCCATGCATGTGCCACCGCTCATTCTTCTTCGTGACGTGTTGACGTTTCGAGGAGGACATTGCAAACTTATAATTGAAACTTGAAGATTCTCCCTTCGAACTCGAGCATAATTCCTCGACCGAGTTATTTATAACTTGAATTTGTAAGTCTCATTGACTTTAAATACTCGTTAATTATATAATTTGTTATGCGTTGATTGGAGTGTTTAAATTTTATCGACGTACATGTTTATAATTAAATTGTTAATTAAGATGTTCCTAAATTAGAATTAATTTGTTAATTCACATACTTATGATTTTAATGCCAATATGTTGTTAGATATTAATTAGTTTAATATGCTAGATCGTTTTTATTATTAATTCCGCACATAATTTGTTATGTTTAATAATAATATACTTAAATCGTTAAGTAATTTTTAACAAATGGTATCAGAGCTATAATTGGCATTAAAATCTAGGTTGTAACTAGTTTTGAAATTTGTTTTGACTAGTTGGTGTTGGTGTTTTTTGGATATGATTGTTTATTGCATTATGAATGTTATAAATTGTGATTGGTTGTTTATGAATGAATCATTATTGATATGACCTTAGGAGTTTGTTTCCGGTTACGTCCGGGTTTATTTTATTTTTCTTTTAAATTATGAGCCTCAATTTTTGTGGACGTTTAAGTTGTAAAATATAAAATTGTTGTAATCCGGCGACATAAAGACGAGGGATGAAGGAGACTCGGTATTGGCCGCACGTTATTGAACGTGTGAGAGCTAAACCGAGAGACTCAATTTGACCACACGTTATTGAACGTGTTAGTGCTAATTGAGTGGGAGGAAATCGGAGTTGGCCGCACGATGGAAACGTGTGGGTGCTAATCCGATCGACCGAATGACGCATCATCAAGCACCTCGACCGAAAAGCATAGAAAATTAAATAGGATTTAATAGTCTATGTAATTATTTTTATGGGTTGTATTTAGAAATAAGTCATTCAATAAGTTAAATTATCTATGCTTTATTTAATTTAATCTCATTCATAGCACATCACACGTCATATAGGATAGAACGCCAACATTAAAATTAACATGAATTTGTCATATAGTTTATAATTAAATAATGAGTTATAAATTGTAAACTGTTTTTAATAGAATAGGATTCTTTCCAAAAACTAAGTGGGAGGGTTGTTTATCGTTGAAACAACTCACGGTCCCCGACGTGAATTTAATTGACTTAATGTGTGATGAAGTAAGAGTCACCCTCGTGGCCCTCCCTTAAATGGGAGTACTTCGGAAACATTAAGTTAATCAAATTGTTACGAACCAAGCCTTAAAGAGAAACGATGATGCGGGGTCTCCCCTAGGTGAAATGTTATCAAAGTGACTTGATTAAAGGCCCACACGTCGGTTGCACACTTAGACTTATGTTTTCAAGTAATCCTCCCTCGTGGCCCTGCATTAAAAATAAGTGACAAAAGTTTATGGTAATTAGTAAGAACTAGAAGTTGTGACTTCTTGGATGGTTCGAACTAAATAGTGATGTGTCACGGCTATGAAAGGCGATTAATTACGGTTTCCCCTAGGAAAAGTAATTAATCATTATTGTTCATAATATCATGAATTGCTTACATTCTTTCCTCGCTATATTAGGACTGTTGCATGCATCATGTAGTTCGCATTTGTAGCACATACTAAATTTATTTATTTTATTATTTGTTTCAGCAAATGTCTTTTAAATACCCCACATAGAATTATTTTAAGTACAAACATACTCGAGGGTGAGAATTACGTAGACTGGAAACGTAACCTCGACATCGTATTGACGATGGAAAAACACAAGTATGTTCCCACTATCCTCTGTCCTCCTATTTCGAGTTATGACTCGAGTCAGGAAGACAAGGACGCATATAGCTCTTGGATGAGATCCGATGAGATTACAAGGTGCTATATTCTAGCATCTAAGAGCAATGTGTTGCAGCAGTCTCATAGACACATCGATACAACGTACAAAGTGTTGTACAACGTACTTGAGATGTTTGGAGGTCATAGGCGTCAGGCTAAGCAGCAAGCTTTCCGCAGTTTCTAGAACTGGAGAACGAAGCCAGAAACTCCTGTTCAGACCACATGCTTGCGATCATGGGTCATATGAATGAGATGGAGATTCTTGGATCAGAGATCAATAGAGACACCAAAATAGATATGATCTTGGAAACTCTCTCTGACTCTTTTAATGGCTTCCGTCTGAACTATTCCATGAACAAGCTCGACTATACAGTATAGGAGCACATGAAACAGTTGCAGACTGCCGAGGTTCTTCTCCCTAAGAACAAGAAGAAGCCAAGTGAGCTCAACGTTACTGAACATAGAGGCCTCGACATCTGGTTCTAAGAGGTTTTAAAGGAAGCCCAAAAAACGCTAACCGAACAAGAATATTTTGTTACCCAAGCTTGTTACACGACTAACAAAGTGTAACCCTGGATCTTAGATTGCGGGGCATCTAACCATGTTGTGTGTAACTTGAATGGTTTTGAGAAAATCAAGAGCTTGAGCGACAAAGAATTCTGATTCACTTGGGAAGCACAAATGGTCACATGTTGATGAGACTGACGACACATATCTATGGCACTTGTGTCTTGGACATATTGGCCTAGATAGGATTAAGAGATTGACTAAAGATGATCCTTTGAAATCTTTACAGGTGGGAACTCTTCCCACTTGTGAATTATGTCTCGAGGGCAAGATGACCGAGAGGCTTTTCTCTTCGAAAGGTCTTAGAGCCATGTATGTTTTTGGAACTCGTACATACTGATGCATGTGTTCCATTTAACATCCAGGCACGGGGAGGCTATGAGTATTTCGTAACCTTCGCCGATGACTACTCGCGTTTTGGTTATGTCTATGCGACATAAGTCTGAAACCTTTGAAATGTTCAAGGTGTTTAAGGTTTTAGTCGAGAAGCAGACAGAGAAACAGATCAAAACTCTTCGATCAGATCGAAGGGGAGAGTATTTGTCTGGAGAGTTCGAAGACTTTCTTAGGGAAGAAGGTGTTCATTCTCAGCTTACAGCACCTGGCACCCTGCAACTAAACGGTGTGTCAGAGAGAAGGAATCGAGGATGAGTTACTCATCACTTCCCGATTCGTTCTATGGATACGCCTTAGAAGCGGCAGCTTACATTCTGAACCAGGTTTCGTCTAAAACGGTTCTTGGAACACCTTACGAGATATGGAGTGGTAGAAAATCTGTTTACACCACGTCCGTATCTGGGGTTGTCTAGCACATGTGCTAAGACAAAAGACTAGCAAGTTGGCTAGTCGTTCAGAAGTATGCCTCTTCATAGAAAATTCCAAAGAATCGAAAGGTTGCATCTTCTATAGCTCTACTGATCAGAAAACATATGTTCGTACGAATGCTAGGTTTCTGGAAACAGACTATATGAAGGATGTTGTACCGAGAAGCAGACTTGTGCTTAAGGATCTATTGGATGAAGTAGCTTGTACTTCAGAGAACAGAACGAGTTCTATTCCAATAGTGGAAGATACACACCCGGAACGAGAGACTCATGCGATTCGTCATAGTATCAGGACTATACGACAGCCTGGCCGATACATGGGTGTCGGAGAGATTTTCACTGCAATTGCATATAGGAGGATGATGATCCGATATCGTTTTCTCAATTGAAACAGAGTTCCGAAGCAAACCTCTGGAAAGAAGCCATGAACGTTGAGATGCATTCGATGTATTACAACGATGTCTGGAAGCTTGTAGACTTACCCGAAGGCATCAAGCCTAAAATATGTAAGTGAATCTACAAGAAGAAGAGAGGTCCGGATGGAAATGTTGAAACATTTAAGGCTAGACTGGTGGCGAAAGGGTTCACACAAAAGGAAGGTATAAATTATGAGGATACCTTCTCTCCAGTCGCGATGCTGAAGTCCATCCGTACTCTCTTGTCCATTTTTGCCGCCCTGGATTATGAAATCTGGCAGATGGATGTCAAGACTGCCTTTCTGATTGAAAATCTTGATGAGCGCACTTATATGGCTCAACCAGACGGGTTCGTGGAGAAAGGCCAATAGGGCAAGGTTTGTGAGTTGCCAAAGTCCATTTATGGACTAAAGCAAGCATCTAGGTCGTGGAATATTAAATTCGACGAGACTGTAATGGTGATTCACAACATTAATTCTAAAAAACAGGTATTCGCGTAATTAAAAAAATGTTTATAGCATAATTGTTTGTTTATTATTAGATCAAATAAATAAATAATTAACTGGATTTTGGGCTTGGGAATTTTGGATTGGGCTTGGTGTTAGTAGAGATGCCCACAAGAAGATTGTTTATTTACATATTGATGTAATATATAAATCTTTGTAAAGTCCTTATTGTAATTTGCTGATTAAATTAATAAAAGTTGAAACGTTTATTCATTCATTTTTAGTTTGATTGAAGATTTATGATATTCAATAGTTTTATAGTCCTTAATCAAACCTAACAATGTATGAAGAGACAAATGTAGATTTGCGTGAACAAACTCTTCATGGTTTGGTTAAAACGATATATTCACAATCAAAAGATCAACGGACAATTGATCCCAATATGATTGTTAGAAGAATCTATGATGTCTGGTTACGAGACATAGAGAGTTAGGAACTCAATAGTTCTTCCAGTGTATCTTTCGAAGATACTGAATTGACCAGTGCGCCTTTAGAGAAAATAGAAGAATAAACCATTTAACATCTTCTATCTCAAGATCAATATGTATGAATTGCATCATGCTTCCTAAATCCTGAAATGAGACATGTCATTTCATAGCATTAATACTCTCATTTGAGAAAGTCAAATTCTAGATACATTATGTGATCTAGACTATGCCAATTGGTGAGATATTAAGTTAGGAAGATATCATGACCCGACTTTGTGAAGTTCTCATAGATATGGAATTCAAGTACAAGATTGCTGAGATGCAATATATATCACCTCATGCTTTATTACTTGGATTGTAAATAAATGAACTGCACAGTATCCAAAATTAAGTAGTGACTTTATTTGAATGAAACAATGTGACTTGTTAGCTCCTCGTCAATACATTGTTTCTAACTTATTCACAAGTAATAAAGGAGTTTAGGAAATAATAACTAGAAGGATAAAATGGTAATTTTATAAATCTCAACTAGTTGATGATATTCATGAAGGGTAAACATAGATAACATTCAATGGATCCGCTCTTAAGTTGAATTTGAGTAGAAAATAAATTCATTTGAACCGAGAGATTCTCAATATCAACTCTTTAGTGGAGTCAGTTGACATTAACCGAGAGATTCTCAAGTTTTGTTCATTTCCATAAGGTCACTATTACAGGTCATTAGAGTAGGATTGTTAAACTGAAAGCTAAGTCAAAATAAGTTCAAATGTTGAACTAGACTTTTTATCGGAAAATGTGTAAATGGTATTTTTGTCCACATGGACATAAAATGATGTGAATGTCAAAATAAGATTTTGAATATTTTCATATGATGAAAATATAAATTATTTTCTAAAGCCGAAAAGTCGTTTAAGGCATTATGAAATTAATTTTCTTATTTGTGCAATTATAATTCTACAATTGGTATTTTAAGAATTGTCTTAAAAGAAATAACGAAGCATCCAAAAGCTCCCTCCTAGGTAGAATTTCGGCCAACATGCATCAAGAGGAGAGTTTTATTTCTCTTTAATTATAAGGATAATTACCCAAAAGGAAAAGAGGAAATAAATTTCCTTGAGAAGGAAATAAATAAGCTAAGTGAGGAAATAAATTTCCTCCTTGCTTGAGGTGCATGGCGGGCCAACTTAGGAGAGAAATGGGAAGGGAAAATCAAATATTGTGTCATGCATGCATTATTTTTTCATGAATGCATAATTGACCTTTATAGATTTTTCATTCTTCTATGAATAGAGCCTCACATAGAGATGTGAAAATAAGCTTCATTCTTGCTCTCTCTCAATTTTTGGCCGACCCTTCTCCTCTCTCTCTCTCTCTCACAGAATACTTCTTTTATTTTGGCACCTAAGTCCTCATTAGACTTAAGCTAAATTAGCTCTTTAGCTCATAGATTTGTTCTTGAATTATTTTGTTTAATTGTGCCCACACACAAATCCTTCTAAACCTGTATAAACTCTTGTAATAGAAACCTTAGGTTTCTCGAGTTCACGTTTAGGCTTGAAGGAATCAAGCTAGAAGAGAAGATCCACCTTTCTCAAGATCCATTAAAGATCAAGCTACAAGAAAGGTTAGTATGCAAGTAATTAAATAATATTTTTGATTTATAACATGTATATGCACTTTTTCTAGGTTAGTAAAAAAAATTTACTAGTAAAAGAAATTTTTATATTCCGCCATTAATGTGATTAATGACAAATTTTTCTTAACCCTAAACTTATTCCAACACTTGGTACATGGGAGTGGCCAAAAATCCCTTAGGGATAAGCCCTAGGGGTGGCCGAACTCCCTTCCCCCTTTCTCTCCCTGAATTTCTCTCTAAAGAGAAAAATTCTCAACCATAGATATTGATTTGATAGATGAGAGAGAGTTTATATTCATTGTTGAGATCTAAGGGTCCATACTAAATCCAAAGGAGAGAATATCTCTAGAAGGAAGGAATATCTCTCAGAAGGAGAAAATATCTCTCAAAACGAAGATAAAATATATTAGGGGTTCTCTCATTTCTTAAAAATGATAGAAGGTAAGAGGAAAATTCCGTCAATCTACTCATAGATACTTGGCCACTCTCTCTCTCTCTCTCTCTCTCTCTCTCTCT
Organism: Urtica urens; assembly: GCA_958296335.1. Lineage (NCBI taxonomy): Eukaryota > Viridiplantae > Streptophyta > Magnoliopsida > Rosales > Urticaceae > Urtica > Urtica urens. Next base: position 7,934,522 of record OY282525.1, read on the forward strand.
CTCTCTCTCTCTCTCTCTCTCTCTCTAAGTGGTCGAATTTTTCATCCCCTTTCCCTAGGAATTGCATATTCCATTCCTAAATAATAGGAGAAAGATCTTGAAACAATCTAGTTTAAAAATCTGGTGAGGATTGATTGTACCCACTCATATTTTTTATTCGTCTCGGAGATTACATTTTGGAAGACTACGGTGTCATCATCGAGTACTCAAGTCAGACGAACCACAAAGACGGAGTACGCGCTGGATCAGAGCTTTCTGTAGCTGAGCCTTAATCCATGTAAGTGTTCTAACAAATTGGCTAGTATTGATTATTGAATTTATTTCTATATATAAATAAATCAGTAAATCTAGATCTTGATAGCAATCATTAATATTCATTGACTAATTTGAGTGCAATTGATTTATTTTCGTATTTAATATAGTTGATAAGGTGTATCGATCACCAACACAATGAACATGAGTAATTTATCTTCAACTTTCCTATAGTGATTTTTTCTGTGACAACTCCGTGACTAATTTGTATTCCTCTGTTTTGTGGTCATGGTACTTCTGATGTGTGCATCATGTGTTAGGGTCCCCAATGCATGTGTTCCATCTTTAAATGAAGTTGCCTTCCTTATTTCCAATCCCATAATCTTCAATGCAAATCCCCTAAATTTATCCTTCCAACGAAGTCTTGTTGTTTCCTCTTATGGTTGGTCTGCTTGCTCCTTTATTGCTCACCTGGTTGGTTGTTCTCGAGTGGGATAATTTTTTGGTAGATCCAATTTTTTGTTCCAATGTTGATCGTTCTTCTTTGATAATAGCCTAGTTGGAAGTCTTTAAAGTTCGTCCCCAATAGTTACGAGTCGGTTGTTAATATAATCTTCAACAAACTTTGACTCAATCCATATTTTACTTTTAAGCACTCTTATGGCTCATATACTATTGATCTCACTGATTTTCGACAACACCTTTTTTAAATGAGTCATAAGGCGCGTAAGGACTCCTCTTATTCCAGTTGTAGTCCCCAGAAGTTCGCGTATGAGGTTTTTGTTTCAAAGAACATCGAATAGTGTATAACAAAGACGAAGGAGAGTTGCTCAAAGTTATCCATTGAGTTGTCCTTGAGTTTTGATAACCATTCCGAGGCTGGACCGATAAGTGTAAAATGAAGAAATAGAAACATGATTCATTCTCGTCTTCTTCCACGTGTGTTCTTCATATTGCTTTTCCATAAATTTTATTCGTGAATGAATTTTGCATGGGTTTTTAGATGTGCCTATAAATATCTTGACGCGCATTGCTTGCGTGATATATTCGTCAATTGACAACTTGTAATCCTGATCCTAAACTTTCCACATATTTTTTGAGCTTTTAAAACTCTAATTTTATAGGGTTAGTTAGTTTAGTTGTGTTTAGTGTTCTCTGATTATAACATATTGGTGCAATATTTGCCCTAGATCAAGATCTTAGGGGGCCGGGGAATTTTATATCGCTAATTGGTGATGTGTATGTGTTGCGGTTGCCCTAGACAATTAAATTTGGTAACATACACTTGAGAAGTCACACTGAAGTTCAAATTTTTGGTTGTTTGCGGCATATCACTGACTGTTTTGAAAAAAATTACATTTAAAATAAATTATAAAATTGTACATGGCGATTTCTGACATATTACGAGATTTTTGTAAAAAATAACATAATTATCCATTATTTTTATTTGTAATATATGGTACATGATAAGCTTGATTATATCACAAGAACACATTTTATTCGCCAAATCAACTTTTTTAATTAACATCGTTATCTATAACTACACACTCATTTTGAGTTATAGATAAAGTATATAATGTTCGGGTTTAACACAATGATGTTTAAGATCGTCCTTCATAAGTGGTGATAACATTACTAATTGTTTCGAAATCCTTTCTCTGCGTCGATAAAACCATGTTTGTATCAAAAATCAAATATGTTCCGACAAAATTGTGATCGTGTATGTACGAGCTCTTCTCGTCTTTTGTTGAAATTTTCAGGATAATAACTAACCAATTCACCATCTTTAACAGTACAAATTCCATCAATGCAACAATTACCCACAAAAATATACACATTTAAACAAACAATATTTAATTTTAAATTAGTAAAAAAAATTGTATCATTCACACTGTAAGAAGCCGCATGCGACTCCAAGTTGCTGCAACAAATTTAGGCATATTGAGGCATGTTGCGCTCTACTTCGGTGACTTGCAGAAACTTATATTAACTTTTTCGAATAAACGAGTTACACTTAAAACACAAAGTTATTGTTAAATCTGAGTTATAAAAATTTGTCAATTAAAAAATAAAGTATGTTTACGTTCACAATTATTTTATCTTAATGGAGATATAAAAAATGAATTTCGAAAGGTTAAAAAAGATAAATTTCGTTGGACACGATAATTTTTTCATTGTGTAACTGCAATTTTTGTACCTTGAAATGTGACCGAGAAATAAAAAAAGAGGAAGATACTTTTTTTCCGAAAGAAATATTAGATTGAAAAGTATTTCAGAAAAACAAAATGATAATTTTGCATCACATTAAATAGATATAGATTTTTTTGAAAATTAAGGCTTCATTAAAATCTCATGTCCCTTAAAAATGTGCGACGAGAGAAAAGAACGCCCCGAAACCATATTAATAGATATAGATTTCGGTGCAGTTTTGCACATATGAAATCGCCCAAAACTTAAAACACTTTAAGCATTACGATTAGAGCAACTCCAAGGGACCGGCAAAACATCAAATTTGGTGGTATTTTTGCTCCAACCTCACTGCAAAAGTAACACAAAATTTGGTGTTATGAACAGTCTCACGCTATATTTGGCGTGGCACTGTTCACACGGTAATAATATAATAATGATGAATAATTTTTTGTGTTAAATTTGGTGTTATAGTTAAAGGTGAAAAAACTTAAAAAAAAAACATCAAATTAAGTGTTTATGGTTAGAGATGGCCTTATGCTTCCAATACAACGAAAATAGACAAATATGGCCAAGCACACGTCAACCAAATAAAAAAACATGAAGTCCACCAAAACTGCTTGCTAAAAGATATTAAAAACTATGCCTTAAAAATATTATAAAACCCACTTGACTAAGCAACAAAAAGGAATTCTTATCTTCTTAACTTTTGTTAAAAATCTATAAGGACCTACTAACCGCTACCTTCCACCTTCACTTCATCAACCAACATTAAACAAAGCTGGCCTTCATTAACGACACCCCAGAACAAAATTTGTCGTAGATCTTGCCAACGTGTACGGTCAAGATTCGATCACTTTCCTCCACAATTAATATTTTCAACGCTCATTGCGCGTGGCAAAGAGCCACTGGCTGCGTCAGAACTCAGAGACAAGAGAAAGCTTAGCGCTGCTCACTGTGAGTCAAATCCAACGGCTCAAAAAAATTTAACAGCTGGCTTTAAAAAACTTGCTTGGTCTTTAACACTCCCTCTCGTCTCATGCATATATAAATACAACCCATCTCAGCGTTATTCTCAAAAGCCGCCTCAACCAAAAAACATAGAGAAGAGATTATTCATATAGAGAAAAATGGTTGTGTTCTGCTTCTTGGTTGATCAGACGAAGAAGGTTCGTCGGAGCAAGCCGGCGGCGGGAACTTGTTCCCGGTGCGGCGGCGGTGCCAGCGTGGCAGACATGAAGACCGCCACAAGATTTTGTTACGTCCCTTTTTATTGGAAGTCCTGGAGAGCCATTATGTGCACTTTCTGTGGAGCCATTCTCCGATCTTACAAGTTATAAAGTCAGAGATAACCATCCATTTTCTTTATTTATGTACTTAGATTTTGAGTCATGGATCAAGTTTCCATGACTATTTATAACTGACCTAATTAACTAGTGCTATTCTGTTAAGTACGATCTCTGTACTCGGAATTGTAATTATTTTTTCATCTACTCATTTTTTTATTCATGTAAATGTAACTTATTTATTAATTATTTTCATTTAATTTGTATTTTAATGGTGTCTCGGGCCATTACGTTCTTGTGTTAATGTGTAACAAGGGCTACTGGAAATCTATTATCGAGAGAAAAGATAATCTACTCATCGCATATTCTTCTTTCTTAACCTTTTTGGGGGGCACATTATTTGTGTATACATACATATATTATAATATATGGTTGTTTTGATCTACAAGCTTATTATGTTTTTCAGTCTGATGTGTCATCTTCATATATTATGTTTTACATACTACCACACAAAAAGCCAGCGAATTTCGAAAACGACGAAGCCAAAACTCACGATCAGTAGAGATCGAATAGTATACGTATCATAAATAAATTAATTGTCGTTTTCCCGAAGGAAAATAAAACAGATCCCATGATAATTTAATAGGTAAAGCTCAAAAGAAAATGATTAATGATTTTACCAGAGGTAATAAATGGAGGGCATAGTATTAAAAGAAAATGTACAGCAGGGATTGCAGTTGTAGAAGGTCACATGGAGTATCTTAAGCCTCACATTTTGGCACTAAAGCTGGGCAATAAATGTCCGTGTATTATTTATGACATTTTGTATTGCCAAGTCAACTACGATATATGCACCAATTTATTTGGCAGGCACCGAATGCCCATGCGCTCTAACAGGTGCTACACATATATGCATATCTATGCTATGTATTTCCATGAGCTAACAATAAATTATATTCTACTCGGTTTATATTTAAAATTTATTGCTTCGGTATAAATTATACAAAGTTATGCTATGTTACTTACCGAAAAAAAAAATCAAAATAAATATATATAGGACAGCATTAGAGGGGATTATGGTCGAAGGGTATGGTTCTCTTTAAACCAATAATGTAGTTCTTTAGAATTTTCTTCTTAGGATTTTGGGGCCGCACAGAAGTTAGTACTGTTGACTTTGGTAACCAATGGTATCAGAAACCTTACCGCCAAATAAATTATAATAAGACTAAGGCTAAGCCTAATTAATGGTTTTTAAGTTCGTGTTAGGTTAGCTATATATGTGATGATATATAATGGCACTTCTCTCCAGCGTTGAGAAAACTGGTTATTCATTTATTTGTAGGAACCAAATACTCAAAAATTGACTAGAATATAGAGGTTTATTGATAATCATATCACATTCCCTAGTTCCTTTATTCAGTTTTGAATTTGTATGTGGACGAATTATGTGTAATAATGTTAACTTGATGAAAATGGTTAGTTTGTCACGGATCTATTTCTCCTTATGCATTCAAAATTCAAAAGAAAATATATTATATTTAGAATACAAAAAAAAAAAAAGAGTCTTAAGAGTCCAGACCAGAGTCTCCACATGCTTCAATTCCCTATGACTACGAGCGTGTATAGAATATTGTTTGACTTCTAAAATATTTAATGCTCTTTCATCCAAAATAAAAGAAGACCCCATTCTTTCCAGCTTCTGCCAGGCAAATGATTAAGAAAGAAACAAAAACATATCGATTCAGAAATTAATAGAGAGATAATTATAAGCGATGCCAAGCTCCAGCTTCGTAGTAGAGAATATTGGAAATAAGTTCTAGATGACGACGGAGTAGAATAAGCTATCCGACCCATTTTGACTCATTTCCACGTTCTAATCGTTTTGAATTCTGATATCCCATTAGCTCTCGTGTGGTAAGCGGATTTTGTAGTACCATGCAACAAGAAAGAAAGATCTAATCAAAGATTTCCAAAAAACATGCACGTGTGAGAGTATATCATCTTAGCCATTTCTGCTATGACTTGTGGAACTGATCATACGGTCTCTATTAGCGAAAGGAAGGTTAACGATAAGGTCCGAGTCCGACGTGGCAGGTTATTGTAACATTGACCTTGACTGAGTCAACACTAACACAACAGTGCTACGCGGCTGCGCCAACACCGAGTTGGATTGGAACGACTTGGTTATGGTGGGTCCTGCCACAAACTGTGAGCTTCCTTATACACTGTTTATTCCTCGAGTTTGCATACCATTTTAAGCTTTTCTTTTGACACTTCATATATATGATGAAATCACGGTATAAATAAACAATATTTTTGGTGGTGGTTGGTGTTCAGTTTATCTTACTTGGAGACGTGATCTAGTCCGGTTAAGGGGTTGTTGTGCTCTGCATCAGAGATTACATCTGACGATTAACCATTGATATTGTTTTAATCCCGCCTATCCGGTATAGGTCATAGATAAATTTGGGATGTTATAATGATCAAGATCCGTGTTACTTTGGGCTATGGTTAGATGTGATCAATAGTAAGCGACGATTCAATTTTAATACTATTTTGATAATACTCAATATTTTGGAAATTTGTAGTAAATAATCTAGTCAATTTTTTTTATAAGATTATTTGAATCAAATTAACTCGAACAACTCTTAAAAATACTAAAATCGAAAAAGATAATTTAATATATAATTTTCTGTAAGTATTTACAAAACTTCTAGTATTTCCAAATTATTTATGTTTATGATGACTAAAGAACTCAATTTTTTGTTAAATAATTATAGTAATGAGTTGTAAATCTTAGTCCTTTAAAAACGTTCGTATATATGCTACAGTCTTGTTTGTAATCGAAACAAATATAAGGCACTCTTCTTCGTTTTCCGTTCTTTTCTGTCTAACCAGAGTCGAAACAAATCTCGACCGATTCCATCAGCAGACAACAAAGAAGAAGATCAGAAAAGCTTTCAGGAACTGATGGCGAATAATATACTAGTTTAAGAGAGGTAGGGACTGGAAACTCAAGGTCCGACACAAGAAGAAGAAGAATAATGATTAGAATAAATAAAAGTGAATGGTGTGTCTCTCTGAGCGGCGTTCCAAGTGGTTAGGGTTTGGCGTTGAGGGTGAAGTCGGTGCAGGTCTGGCAGGAGCAGTCGGAGAATCGGCAGACGCGGCAGCCGAAGCAGACGCAGGAAGTGCAGCCCTTGCAAGTCGGGGAGCGAGTGCAGCCGCGGTACACTCTCCTGCTACCCCTCTCCTCGTCGTCCTCGCACGTGATCCTGTTCAAACAGCACACAGCATCATTAGCACTCTGTTCAGGCAAAGCACACAGCACGCAGTAGCATGGGCATAAGGAGAGCGGTACTTGTCAAAGGGGAGGTGGGAGCAGAGCCAGGCGGGGTGGGCGAGGGCGTCGTGGTGGAGCCGGCACTCCTCGCGCGACCGCAGGCGGAAGCGCCGCTCCTTCCCGCAGGCGGTGCAGCGCAGAAACTCGTCGCGGTGACAGGCGTGGTGGGGCCCGCCCCCCGCGGTGGAGTTCTTCTTCAGGGCCTGGTTGTAGTACTTGAGCAGCACCGTCTTGAACACCGGCACCTTCTCCCCGTTCACTATCACCCATATGTTGTTCTTCCACTTCCGCGCCGTCTCCCTCCCCGAATGCTTCTCAAACGCCGCCGGGCTCATCTTGTCTTCATCCAACAACACTCATCATCAGCCAAACACATCATTCCTACTCAAACTCATTACCACAATGTATGTATACACTGTGTAGCCACGGTGAAAAGCTCATCTCACAAACGGAAAACCCTACTCTGTATAAACAAGAGGAAGAACAGAACTCTACACTGAAATTTATACGGCTCCTTGTTTGAACACATCAAGCTTAGATTTCAGCGGAACTGGAATGCTTGTTGAGCAAAAGACAAGGGACTCACTCAGGCAATCTAACATACACCTTATAGCTATATTCGTGTACGCACACGCGATGCGCTGAACTCAACCGTGTGGAAAACCTAAAGGCCTAAGACTGACTAAAGAAACCATAAAATAAGAGGCGATCAACGTGGTGGAAGCGAGCTGACAGATACGAAAGACAACATCAATATCACACACAACGCAAGACAAATCGTTTTTACATGCACATATGATAAGAAAAGTCGAAACGGCCATACCTAGAAAGTAACAGTGTAAGTAAGGGAATAATTTAATAAATGTTTTATTTGAAAAGAGGAGATATTTATGTGAGAGAGAGAGAGAGAGAGAGAGAAAAAAACCTTCCTGACAGCCTGGCGTGCAATCGCAGGAGATCTCGAGGTCGCCATTGAGGAAAACCCTAAGTCTTCCAACGGCGTCACCGTAACGATGGCTGGTACAGCCGCAGATGATTTCAATGTGGTCTTCCATTTTCTTGATTCCGCTCATCTCTCGCACCTCTTCCTCGCTGAACAACACCACTTCCTTCGCCATCTCCGCTGCGCTCTCGTTCGAACCCATCCACACAGTCGCAGATCCAGCAAAGTTTAACCAATCCCAGGCACGGAGAGAATTGAAAGAGAAACCCTTCTCTCTCTCTCTCTCTCGATGCCGTGTATTTAGACGAGACGGGTATGCGTGTGTGCGCGAGAGTATTGAATATATATACACAACGAATGGTTTTCTGTGTGTGTTATATGGATATATGTGGATGGATAGATGTGTATTGACCGAAAAGCCCCCGATAAAAAAAGAGTGAGAAAAGGACTCAAAAGGGAACGCATCTCCAAGGGTCGTCCCGAGAGGAGAGATCTGGTTGTTTAGAACAGCGTCAAAAAAACAAAACTTTTTATTTTTATTTTTATTTTTATTTTTGGGTAGGGGGTTCTCTTTTTATTTTATTTTATAGAAAGAGAGAGAGAGAGAGAGAGGTTTCATTCTTTGGTTTAGTGGAAATCGGAATTGGGTGGGAGATGAATGAATGAGCTGGCTCTTAAGGGCATACAAATGTCGTGTGGTGTATTGAGAGAAAGAAAAGGCTTTTTATTTATTAAAACAAATCAAATGGCATTGAGAAAAGGAGAATGCTTTCTTTTATTAGCCTTTTGCTTTGCTCTCTTTCTTTCTTCTACTTGCATGATATGACATATGAGAGAGAGAACCCAGAAAGAAAGAAGAGGTATTTCATTTTCTTATAATATACGGCCAATTGGGTTTTATTCTTTCTTATTATTATGGCAAAATATATAGAGATTACTCGTGACGTCGTGTTTTGGGCTGTGTACTAGTTTAGTTTCCACAATTTCAATACCATTACGTTTGGGTTTCTTTTTACACTTTCAACTAATGTTTAACTGCCCATACACTCGTGTTTCTTTTAGGTTTTTATTCTTACGGTTTTACAACCTAGTTTTATTACTAACATGGAGGTAGATATTTTGGAGGTATAATAATGCATGTTTCAGATACATACCCAGATGAAAAACAATAATACTACCAATGAGTCAGTTTGATATGATACAAAGTTGGCAATAATGGTAACAGAGGATATATATATATATATATACACATTATACACAGATAGATAGTGTGTGATGACAATACAAGTGATATCTCATAATGCTGTCAGCAAGTGCAATGTTATCCTCTAGGCAAATTCAATGCCCCTTTTCTCTGTGTAGTTATTTCATTTAAGTTGCGATAAGAGAAAAGAGGATACTAGATTCAAATTTGTATGTACAGAATATAGATAGATAGATAGATATTACCAAGGCCTTAACAAGCGAACAAATCTTGTGGACTCAAAGGTCATTAGAATAATTGAATGGCGATTTGAAAAGTCGTGTGTTATAAAAGCTATACTCCGAATATAAACAAACCGTAATATGTAAGGACAATGAGATTTTCTTTTTCCCACCAAAACCAAGGTAATTGACAAAACTTTCATCTTTTGCTGTGTCATACGTCAAGAAAGAGAGACATAATTCATTTTCACAATGATGTGTGGCATGATTTGCAAAGGTACAATATTTTTTTGTTATATTAGAGACTGCATTTCGGTCGTTTTCTTTTACTCATAATACTATTTTCTCATATTTTTATCAAACTGTTTTGTTATATTAATTGTCTTCGACTTGCAACTTGGATTAGTTTTAGAATACAAGGCTACTTGTACATTGTTGTTTTTTAGATCTGTTGTCAACATGAACGGACGACTATATTTATTAGAAAACAGAGCAAATTATTTTTATCCAGGTGAAATAAAATTAAACATGTTAAAATATATGATCTATATTTATCCGCATGAAACCATCCCAGTCCCAGCCAAACCATGGGATCAAACTAGACCCAGCAGCACAAATGCTGGTGAAACAATATAGGAAAACGAAATACATATTCTATTGTCAGGCTCAACAGACATGATTATTATGATTTTTCACAAATATACGATTAATAAAGTAAGACATTTTTCTAACGTTTTATTTATTAGAGTTTTCTAACATTATCATGTGCCAAAAGCATTTCCAGTTGAATACTATTACTAATCATAAAAGTTTGAGTTATTAAGGCTAAACATGGAGGCCAAGATTTCTTTTATTTTATTTTAGTACACTAAAACACCCTTTTGATATTTTCAGTTTGAACTACCCAAAAAATGTAAGCGTAAAAACTAATATTTGCATTTTTTTTAGAATTCGGATCACCTCCATGAATTTTAGAAAATTTTATTGCAGTATCAATTTTTTATTTCATATTTTATTTTATTAAAAAAATTATCATATTAAATTTAATCAAATTTATTAACTCAGATAATATAATTTAACTTGAAATGGGTGGACTATTTTTCGAATTACATTAAAGAAATAATTAAATTTATTTCGAACTGCACTAAATTCTTATAAATAAAATTTAGCTATTTTTTAAAAATAGGTTTATTATTACGATATAATATCATGGTCCAACTATTTAGAGTATGCATGGTTTATTAGCATGCCAATATATTTACATTATTGAAGATTATGAAACCAGAGAATGAAAAATATAGAATCGGAAGATCTGATTATGTTATTATTGACTGAATGTATTTATACAATAATAGAATGTAAGTTCAGCTAGGCTTTGGCTGTCACTCGAACCCATGAGAGCTGATGCTTCTGTGGTTGTTGATGAAGTTTCTCCCATCATGACTTCTCTTCGACTTTCTTCATGTCTTATTGCAGAAAACGCTTCTCTCAAGGAGGGCAGTGGTTTTGTGCTGATAACTCGTCCCCTAGCTTCGTCAAGATCCTTGATTAGACCATATAGGAATTTGAACACCCGTTTGGTCTCAACAATAGATCTGTAGAGTTTGGAATCGTCGGGGCAGCTCCATTTGTGTGTGTCAATGAGATAAATTATCTTCCAATCACGTGTGAGAGAACTGAAATATTGTGTAACTGAGTATTCACTTTGTTTGATTTCATGAAGATGAATCTCAGTTTCGAATACTTCTTATGTGTTCTCGTAACTCGAAAATGTAATTTTGGCATCTTCCCTTATTTCAGCCGCCGTGGAGTACAGCAAAAAAATTTCTCCGATCTCCAGTGTCATGGAATTGATTAGCCACGACATCACCATATTGTTGTTGGCTTTCCATGAAATGTATGCTGGATCATCCTCCTTGGGTTTTACTGTCATACTAGTCAAGAAATCGTCCTTGGTTCGTCACGGACAAACATCAACACATATTGGGACCATTGCAGGTAATTTTGGCTGGTGAGTTTGTGATTGGTTATTTGTTGGGAGAAGTGCAAAGTGTTTGGTTGATGTTGTGAGGCTGGGTTCGAGGGCATGATGGCGGTAGGGGATTCAACGGAGGTTGTTGAGGTGAGACCTTGTATCTGGTTTCCGTACTTCGTCATTGAAGCTCTGATACCATGAAGATTATGAAACCAGAGAATGGAAAATATAAAATCGGAAGATCTAATTATGTTATTATTGGCTGAATGTATTTATACAATAATAGAATGTAACCTCAGTTCTAAATAACAGGAAGTAAAAATAGCAACAATAAACAACTCCAAAGCTTAGGAATAAGCTAACAACCTAAGCGGATAATCTTCAACAATTATATATCGTCCATGGCCTCCGTATGAGCCACAAGCTTAAGTTGAAGCCAACTTTTCAAATTTATTTTATCTTTTGAGGCATAAGACCATCTCCAACATAACCTTAATTAGCGTGGGTATGTGATATTTTTAGACTGAAAGTGCTCAAACTCACCCCAAATATTTATCCAAATTTGAATATAATTAATAATATTTATCCAAATTTGAGATTAACTTTTGATTACAAATTCACCTATAAAAATGTTAATATATAATTTAGATCATAATTCAAATATCTATACAAAAATACATATTATCAATATAAAGTAATTTGATTTTATGTATTTTTGTATAAATGTTATCCTAAATAGTATTTGTTTTTATTAGTAAATTTTTATATTTTAATATCGTTAACATAATATTTAATATAAATTTATTTAATATTGTTACAAAAATAAATTAATGGTTAATAAAATTAATATTGACATAATATATTAATAAAAGGGTTCACATAAAAGTAATATAAAATAATATTGAAAAATATAAAAAGATGATATTATTTTTTAAGATTTGATGTTTTGAGTGGAACCAAAAATATTGTATTTTCACAAAATTTATGTTTTGGGCTAAACTTTCAAATCTTTGTTCTTTCCACAGGTTCAAAGAACGCTTTTCAATTCCATGGAATGATATATATATATTTCATTTTGCTCTGTGCATTTCTTAATATTTTTCTTTCCTTTTTCAACAACGATTTTTTATGTCTCGATTGGAGTGGCGAATTGTACTTTGAGGTTTCAGATTCTGAGTAAGGCTACAATAAGTGAGTTGGTCATAATGGGGTTCTATGTTGTACAATTTGTCATGGCTTCTTATTTTATTCAATTATTTAGTTTTCTAGTATATATTCATTCACACTAATTTCTTTAGTTACATTATTAAATCAAACATAGTTCAAAATAGGGTTATTATATGATAAAAATCACGCCGTTTCAAAAACAAATACGATGACATTAAAAAAATAAAACCATTTACAATCATTTTAGTCAACCTTCGAGCAAAGTCAATCATATATTTTTTAGAGGCCCACGAGATAAAAGCGAGATCTAGCCTCCTCAGGTAGGTTTCACGAGCCACACGCAAGACTCAGCCCAAAATTCGATAACACAACCATTCTCGAGGGCCACTAAAGGACAAGTGTCACGGGTCTCGCGTGCAGCCTCACAACATAAGATCGCCATCCAATGGCGAGCCCAGCCTCTAGACGGCGTCACCCAACCAACATCTCGCGTCGCCCAATGGTGAGACCCACCCTCCAACGAGCTACACCATCTAAGGTTTTGCTGACCAAGGGCATACCTGCAAATTCTCGAGCAAGACCTCATTAAAAGGTATTGCCCAAAGCCTTCAAAATTGTGCCAACCATGAATTTGGGTCAATATACCTAAAATATGGATATTGTACCCTTTTGTAATTTATATTTTACATGAGAACACTCATACTTTCTCTATAATATTATCAACGCTAAGGACTTGATGATTTATCCTCGTCGTTTAACATTACAATCAAACTAACATTGAGCGTCGGAGATGATGACTCATAACCATTTGCTCCCCTCGAAGTTCACTATTTATCTCATTAATAGAATTTAAACCAAAGAACTCTCGCGTGCCAAATACATATGATCTTAGGCCTTTGAAGACATCATCATCCTACCTGCAGTCTTAGGGTCTAGCTATAATGGGCTTAACCCTCGCGTGCCAAGTGTTTGTTCAAAAACATATGTTAACGTTTTGGCGACTCCATAGAAGGGATAACCAAACTATTATGTGATGGTGAATCCAATGTGGTATCAGACACGAACAATCTCTATGATAATACTTGTTGGTGAATCAAACGTGTATCAGTCACGTACAATCGCTCTAATACTGCTTGTTGGTGAACTATTCACATAGACAACCATATCAACTGCGGAAGAATATTAATTATGCTCACAGTAACCAATTAATAATTACAGTTACCAAACAAGATCTTGAATTACTTTATTAATAAATAATAATAGAAATTCAACAGCCGATATAAGAGAAGAAGTTTATTAGAAAACTTACGGGTTTGGATCTGCTACAGAATGCCTCGATTCAACGCGCGCTCTGTTTCTTCATTCTTCTTAATTGAGTACTCGAGGATGACACCGTAGTCTTCCAAAATGTAATCTCCAAGACGAATAAAAAGTGGGCACAGTCGATATCTCACTAGATCTCTGAAACCAGGTGTTTCGGGACCTCACTCCTATTTTCTAGGAACGGAATTTGCAATTCCAGGGTAAGGGAGAATGAGAAATTCGACCAAGAGGGAGAGAGAAAGTGGTCGAGATTTCTAGAGAGAGATTTGATTTTTTCAAATGAATTTTTCCTTCTCCATTAACCCCTATTTATAGCATTTAGATGGAAATAATCTATGAGAGATTTTCTCTCCTTTTTGAGAGATATTCTCTTTACTCCTTCTAGAGATATTCTCTCGTATTAGATTTTATCTTGGCCATTAGATCTCAACTGTGAATCTACAATCTCTCTCATCCATCAAATCAATATCTATGGAAGAGATTTTCTCTCCTAAGAGAGAAATTCAAGGAGAAAAGCAAGGGGAAGTTTCGGCCACCAATAGGGCATATCCCTAGGGAATTTTCGGCCAACTTCATCCCAAGCCCAGACCAAGAATTTCCACGGCCCTTTTGCTTAAAATTCAATTAATTATTTATTTACTTGATCCAAAAATAAATAAAAAAATTATGGTATAAACATTTATTTAATTATGCGAATACCCTATTTCCAGAATTAATGATTTAACATTAAGATTCAAAAGTTCTTATCCGCCTTTATCATAGCCGAATCGGAAACTATGAACCTAGTAATAGAAGCTTACTGAACTCGACGAAAAAGACGATACAGTCCTATCTATTTTACATCGATTCGTCTAGTCTTTATCAACATTCTACCGTGTAATCTAAGACTTAACCCTTGTTTAATACTAGAATTATATTTACTCAACGAGACGATGATATAGTAAGTTTGTGATCAAGATCCTTTAGGTTCATCCCGTGTCAAGAGAAGTCAATTTTTCCATTATACTTCTCTTGATACATATCAGCCCAAACATTGTTTCTTCCTCAGCGAAAGATTCTTTTGAACATTAACTTACTTTGAAAGTGATAGAAATCTATCGCATCTGGAATCAACCCATATGCGAGTTTAACCTTCTTTCAAGAAGGTTAGATTCCGTAACTGTAAATCACTTCCCACTCGAATCATGCTATGAGAAAACTCTCAAGACATAAGTTGTGATTAGCATGGATATCCTTTTAGCGAATGAATCAAAGAGCTCAGAAACATGATCCAGTGTTCATGATCACTTCAAGATTTAGATCAAGTCTCACCGTGACCATCACAGTGGCACCGATTAGTACATCATAACGGTCCTTAAACGACACATCTACCCCAAGGCAGGTCTAAGCCGTACACTTACCGCAAGTGTAGAATGTTCCCACGGATCAGCATTCACCTATGTGTTCCACACATATGACTTTAGATATAGCTTTCCAGGCATATATCAGTCATCGACCTTGTTTTAGCTCAACGCCCGAACTCAGGTACCAACCACGTGACTCAATTTTATACGGAGGTATGGAAGATAGTTGTTATTGATTCTAATTATTCAGAACTAAAGCCACTAATTATTTAGAATATATAAGTCATATTAGGGTAAAGTTTTGTTTCTTTATGTGATAAAATTTTATATTCGTAATATATGTGTCAAGATATGAAAATAATTTTGACGACAACATATGGCAATATACAACAATTGATGTTAAATTCTGCAAAATACCGCAATCGAGTGCAACG
The DNA here is from genome assembly GCA_958296335.1 of Urtica urens. Lineage (NCBI taxonomy): Eukaryota > Viridiplantae > Streptophyta > Magnoliopsida > Rosales > Urticaceae > Urtica > Urtica urens. The sequence goes on from OY282525.1 coordinate 7,950,200, forward strand.
TACCGCAGTTGCAAAACTTTTTATTGAGAGTTTTTTTTTTTTTTTTGACGCATATATTTTGTAATAAAATTTTCTTACAAATAAAAAATAAATAAAAACGGAGTTTTATCTCACTATCACACATATTTTTTTAAATTTCTCGTGTCAAACTCATTTATTTTTCTCACTCAATAATTTTTTTTTATAATAAATCGAGAGAAAAAAGAAGATGATTGAAGTGTTAAAAAGATTAATTTCAAAGCTGAATCGCTTTTCCAACTAGTTTTTTAGTGATTAATTGAGATTTTTTTTTAATTGAGATTTTTCCAACTAATATTTTAAGCAATTTATCGTTTATAAATAGAATTTTTATAAAACATATTTTAATGAAATACTTTTCGCTATGCAACTTATTACAAAACATAACCCCAATAATAGTGGGCATCCGCAATGCCATACGTGTCCTCGAAAAAAAAAATAGTTGCTCATACGCTTTGTTACATTTTTTAAAAACAATAATGCATATATTGAATAGTTTGTAAAAGAAAATATGAATATATATTGGATAGCAGGTTTTTCGTAGTGGACATTATATTATGATGCTCAATAAATCATTGAGCATGAGTGTATATGTCAGTTAATGAAATTTGTTTAAAATAATATTATGAAGTTAATAAAAGTTAAGAAATATAATATCTGATAAACATGTTTTATATGTGATCATAGATGAATATAAGTGAATAATCGACCTTTATCTTTTAATATTTTGGTAGATTTTTTTTAATGATTCAGCGTCCATAATCACTTCAACATTTAGATTAAGTTTCAATGTGACCATCATAGTAGCTTCAGTTAGTGCGCCGTAACGGTCTTTAAACGACACATCTATCATAAGGCATGTCCAGGTTGTACGCTTACCACAAGTATAAAATGTTCACACATAGTGATCAACTTTCACTCATGTGTTACACATATATGACTTTCAACATAGCTTCACAGGCGTATATCAGTCATCGACCTCCTTTTAACACACCGCCCGAACTCAGGTGCCCAACACGTGTCTCAGTTTGATACGGAGGCTATGGGATGGTGAATGTTCTAATCTTAATACATAAAAAATAACCATTTCAATTCGAATAAATTATAAATGTTAAACTTTATTTTATTGATAATGTCAACGATAATTTACATAAGTATCTTCTCAAGCGGGCAAAAATTCCTAACAATCTCCCACTTTGACCTAGAGAAGATATAGCAGGTATCTAAGGCTCATTCCTTCTATGTGTTTCACGAACACATGTTCGAAAAGTCCTTTTGTCATTGGATCAACAATTTTGTCCAACGTCGAGATCTTCATGACTACCACGTCCCCTCTTCGAACTATCTCTCTAATCTGGAAGTACTTTTGCTCTATATGATTTCCTCTCTTATGGCTGCGAGATTCCTTTGAGTTTGCAATTGCTCCAGTGTTATCACAGTGGAGTTGCAAGGGCTCGTTCATGTTAGGAACTACCTCCAGTTCGACTAAGAAATTTTTAAGCCAAAAGCCTCTTTGGCTGCCTCGGAAGCTGCAATATATTAAGCTTCCATAGTAGAGTGTGCGGTACTAGATTCCTTTACGCTTCTCCAGACAATCGCTACTCCATTGAGAGTGAACACTAAACAAGACGTAGATTTTTAACATGTAACGGGGTGCTTGAAAATCAGTGTATCCTTGTATCACCAAGTCTTTACTTGTGTACACAAACATCATATCCCTAGTTCTCTTAAGATATTTGAGGATGTGCTTAACATCTATCCAATGTTCTTGACCTAGGTTTGACTAGTTTCTACTAACTACTCCCTTTGCATAGCATATGGGGTCTTGTACACAACATGACATACATCAGACTCTCAACTGCTGAAACATATGGAACTCGACTCATATCCTCCACTTCTTGAGGTGTCTTAGGACACTGCTCTTTTGACAAGGGTAACCCCGTGCAAATTGGTAACAATGCACTATTGGCATTCCTCATCGAGAAGTGAGCAAGTACCTTATCAATATAAGTACGTTGAGACAGAGCTAATAATTTGTTCTTCCTATAACCAATTATCTAGATTCCAAGAACAAAAAAAGTATTCCCCAAATCCTTCATTTGGAATTGCTTTTCCAGCCACTTGTTTATTCCATATATCACTTCGATTTCACTTCCTATAAGGAGTATATCTTCTTCATAAAGAACTAAGAAAACAACAAATTTCTTTGAGTACTTGTATACACAAGGCTCTGAAAGATTTTGTTCGAAACCATAGGTCTTGATTACCTCATCAAATCTTTAATTCTAGGATCTTGACGCTTGCTTAAATCCATAAATGGATTTCAATAATTTTCAAACCTTTTGCTCTTGACCCTTTACTTTGAATCCGTATGGTTGAGCTATATAGATTTCTTCTTCTAGATATCCATTCAAGAATATTGTCTTTACGTCCATTTGCCAAATCTCATAATCATAATGAGCGGAAATGGCCAGAAGAACTCTGATGGATTTAAACATGGCTACATGAGAGAAGGTTTCGTCGTAGTCGATTCCTTCTCTTTGGGTGAAAACCCACAAGTCTAGCCTTATAGGTTTTGACTTGTCCATCAGCTCCTTTCTTTCTCTTGTAGATCCACTTGCACCTAATCGGTCTGATTTGATGGGGTGCATCTACAACAGTCCAGACTGAGTTCGAGTGGATATAATCTATCTCAATATTCATGGCTTCAAGCCATTTCTCTTTGTCCAAGTTGACCATGCCATCATTAACTGATACAGGGTCGTCGTCGTTTGCATCCAATGCAATGACATTTGTTTCAAAGTCAAGATATCAATTAGCTCTCTAGCGACCCTCCCACTATGACGATGTAGTGCAGAATTTGGACCAATGTATGTGTTTTCTTCTTCATCTCCCACTCTGACAACAATTGTAGGCTGAGATGGTCTAACGCTAGTCTTCGGGATTGGTCTAACATTTTCCTCGAGTAAAAATTTACTACGAGGTGTCTGGTTTTTCATATAATCATTTTCAAGAAAATTCTACGAAAGTTTTTCTACCATTGGAATCATAAAAGATACCACCTTTTGTCACTTCAGTATAACCAACAAAGAAAAATAAGTTTGTTCTTGGTTCAATCTTGCTCGATTTCTTTTTCAAGACATGAGTGAGACAACCACATATTTGGAAATAGCGCAAACCAGCATTAGCTCCGTTCCACATTTCCACAGGAGTTTTGGATACAGACTTAGATGGAGCATGATTTAATATATGCACGGCTTTCTTTAATGCATAACCTCAGAATGTAGTAGAAAACGAATAATAGCTAATCATGGATCTTACCATGTCTAATAAAGTTCAATTTCTTATTTCAGCAACCACATTTTGTTATGGGTTATCAGGAGCCGATAGCTACAAAATAATTCCATGTTATAACATATAATCGATTAGATCTTTATCTAAGAACTCGTCTCCCCGATCCGATCGGAACGTCTTAATAGTTTTACGTAATCGGTTCTCAACACAAGCACAAAATTTTGTAAACTTATCAAAAATTTCAGATTTTCTTTGCATTAGGTAAATGAAAATGTATCTAGAATAATCATCGGTGAACATGACGAAATATTCGTAACCGCCTCTTCCAGGTTCACTCATTGGTCCGTAGAGGTCAGAGTCAAGTAGTTGCAGCGGTTCAGTGGCTCTTAATCCTTTTCCTGTAAAATATCTCTTGGTCATTTTTCCTTCTATACATGATTCACAAGAAGGCATAGTTCCCACTTGGAGTTGTTTCAATGGCCCAATCCTTTGAAAGTCTTTCTTGCCTCTTTATATTAATGTGACCAAGTCTTAAGTGTCATAAATAAGTTTATTCATCACTAGGTATTTTAATTCTTTTATTAGAAGTGAGTTTAGCTATCTTAAACATTTCCACATTAAATGAAAATTTAATTTCAGAAGTTAATACATATAAACCATTTCATAAGTGAGCATCACATAAAATTCTTCCATCAAAAGAAAGACTAATAGCATTCTCATTCATAGATAAAGAAAATTAATGTTTAAATAACTCAGAAACTGAAATCAGGTTTCTATATAAACCAGAAATAAAATAAACTGAATCTAATATCAAATATTTATTTCCGAAACGGAGTCGAACCACTCCTAAAACATTAGACGCGACGGACTCTCCGTTCCCTACTCTAAGTTGTAGTTCGTTTCCTCTCAGTTCCTTCCACGAGTCAAACACCTGTAAAGATGTACACACATGATTAGTAGTCCCCGAATCAATTATCCAGGACGAAAATGAATCTTCAGCATAAAATGCCTTTAATACATGTATGTTTGTGAACGGTACCGTACCTTCACATAACTCAGGGGTAGAGCTTACTTCTTCATCATTGGAGATATCGATGTATTAAGGCTTTCCCACTGCAAGAACATTTTCCAGTGGTGTGGATACATGGGAGTAGTCAGCTGTTGGTATTGCCATTTCATAATGGAATTAACTAAGGGAAAAATTGTCTTATCAGTCCATCTATCCAACTCATAAGTTCACCACGGAACATTTTCATGACATACTTAGAGAACTTTCCTCGGAAGTCCTCTTTAAAGTCGAAGTACTCATCAGAGAGCGATTCAAGAACAATCGTAACTTTAGTAGATTCGCCTATTTGTGTGCCACACATACCGATCAGAACCATTCTATCGGTTAATGACTTCATGTAATCAATGTCAAACTATCCCACTTCCATTTTTGTATCCATTATTTATTTTAACATATTATAGTTCGAAATCGTGCTGAAATTATATAAAATACAAGTACATAAATAATAATATTAAAATAAAACATTTATCATATATTTTTAGGAAATACAAACATAATGCTTTAACAAGCACATGGAAAAATAATAATATATTAAAAGACCCAGTTTTTATTATCCACGAAAATCAGCAATAGCCACCGTCCGTTCCACTATGGTTACGTAACAGAGTGCACCTAGTGAACTTGAGTTCAAACTCATATTAGTGAGCAATCATAGTTCATGTAGCCTTCATAACTATGCTCACTAACTACTAATTTATAAGAATACTTTGGCCATATGAGTAACCACCGGTTGATTCATACATGAGTCGACCCAACATTCTAGTGAGACAAGTCTAGCCCTATGCACTAACTTAGCTAGTGCACGTAGAGATCAACCCTCCGACCTATCTTCGGAAACACAACCTTGGTATTGGAATAAGAAAAGTCTGTCATGAGGAATAGACCTTCCATCTCTTAAAAGAGCACGGGCACACATGGATCTTTAATCCTCACGCTGTTGTGTCAATGTCAAAGGCCTAAGACTCAATATAGTTATTTTAATTTTATTGGCAGAGATGCCCACATAAAAATTGTTTATTTACATATTGATGTAATATATAAATTTTTATAAAGTCCTTATTGTAATTTGGTGATTAAATTAATAAAAGTTGAAACGTTCATTCATTCCCTTTTAGTTTGATTGAAGATTTATGATATTCAATAGTCTTATAGTCCTAAAATCAAACCTAACAATGTATGAAGAGGCAAATGTAGATTTGCGTGAACAAACTCTTCATGGTTTGACTAAAACGATATATTTGCAATCTAAAGATCAACGGACAATTGATCCGAGTATGATTGTTGGAAGAATCTATGATGTCTGGTTACGAGGCATAGAGAGCTAGGAACTCTATAGAGTCTTCAGTTGTATCTTTCGAAGATACTGAATTGACCAATGCACCTATAGAGACAATAGAAGAACCAACCATTTAACATCTTCTATCTAAAGGTCATTATGTATGAATTGCATCATCCTTACCTAAATCCTGAAATGAGACATGTCATTTCATAGCATTAATATTCTCATTTGTGAAAGTCAAATTCTAGATCCATCATGTGATCTAGACTAGGCCAATTGGTGAGATATTAAGGTATGAAGATGTCATGAACCAACTTTGTGAAGTTCTCATAGATATGAAATTCATGTACAAAATTGCTGAGATGCAATATATATCACCTCATGCTTTATTACTTGGATTGCGAATAAATGAACTGCACAATATCCAAATTAAAGTAACAATGTGACTTGTTAGCTCCTCGTTAATACATTATTTCTAACTTATTCACAAGTAACAAAGGAGTTGAGGAAATAACAACTAGAAGGGTAAAATGATAATTTTATAAATCCCAACTAGTTGATGATATTCATGAAGGGTAAACATATATAACATTCAATGGACCCGCTCAATATAATTAAGTTGAATTTGAGTAAAAAATAAATTCATTTGAACCGAGAGATTCTCAGTGTCAACTCTTTAGTGGAGTCAGTTGACATTAAGCTAATACTCGGAAAAAGTTTGTGAACTTTTGAGTCCGAGTAGAGAAGTTCAAACTTTGTTCATTTGGATTCATAAGGTCACTATTACAGGTCATTAGAGTAGCATTGTTAAAATAGAAGCTAAGTCAAAATAATTTCAAATGTTGAACTAGACTTTTTCTCGGAAAATGTCTAAAGGATATTTTTTTCCACATGGACATAAAATGGTGTGAATGTCAAAATAAGATTTTGATTATTTTCATATGATGAAAATTTAAATTATTTTCTAAAGCCGAAAAGTCGTTTGTGGCATTATGAAATTAATTTCGTTATTAGTGCAATTATAATTCTACAATGGGTATTTTAGGAATTGTCTTAAGTGAAATAAAGTAGGATCTAGAAGATCCCCCCTAGGTAGAATTTCGGCCAAAACATGCATCAAGAGGATAATTTTATTTCCTTTTAATTATAAGGATAATTACCCAAAAGGAAAAAGGAAATGAATTTCCTTGAGAAGGAAATAAATAAGCTAAGTGAGGAAACAAATTTTCGTCCTTGCTTGAGGTGTATGGCCAGCCATCCTAAGAGAGAAAGGGGAAGGGAAAATAAAATATTGTGTCATGAATACATTATTCTTTCATGAATGAATAATTTACCTTTATAGATTTTTCCTTCTCCTATAAATAGAGCCTCACATAGAGATGTGAAAGTTAAGCTTTTGCCTTGTTCTCTCTTACTCTTGGACGCCCCTCTCCCTCTCTCTCTCTAGAAAATACTTCTTTTATTTTTGCACCTAAGTCTTAATTAGACTTAGGCTAAATTAGCTCTTTAGCTCATAGACTTGTTCTTGAGTTATTGTGTTTAATTGTGCCCACACACAAATCTTTCTAAACCTCTATAGACTCTTGTAATAGAAACCTTAGGTTTCTCAAGTTCAAGATTAGACGTGAAGGAATCAAGCCAAGGAAGAAGATCCACATTTCCCAAGACGCTTCAAGTTTGAAGACACAAGAAATGTTAGTATTCAAGTAGATTGAATAATGTTTTTAATTTATAACATGTAAATGCACTTTATCTAGGTTGGTAAAAAAATTTACTTGTAAAAGAAATTTTTTTTATTCCGCCATTAATATGATTAATGATAAAGTTTTCTTAACCCTAGACCTATTCCAACAAATTTTCCTAGCATTTACATTAATCTAGGTGATCCACTATGAGTTTACTAAATCATATTAAAAACTCGAGTGTTTCTAAACTTCCCTTCAAACATTATGTTTCGATATAGCTTAGGTTTTATGCAATACGTGACATCTATTCTTGATTAACCTAAAGGTATTCCTTCACGGAAAATCTCCAAGTTGAGAAGGTGAGACACTAGGTCTTCTTAAATACCCCCCAGTTTAGCCTCTTATCTTCTTGGTGACAAAGCTTTCTGATCCGTTCAACTCATTCATTAATTAACTATCCTAATCATATTAGATAATTTCTTAAATGAATGAAAGTCCATGATAGCCATAAACAAACGATACAATATCTAAGTTACAACATACAATCATAGCAAAACAATTAAATAAACAAGCAAAGCAAGCATGGTTTGATTCATGTTGATCGTGTCCTAATTCATTCTTTATAAACTAAAACGAGATGAACCTAATCATATTAGTTCATGGATGATAGTTGAATACAATCATATGTTTCACGTGAGAAAATAAATATTTTTAAAAAATTTCCATTTCGTAACACCTTTGAAAAATTCAATTTGAATAAAACCTCATCATATGTCTTTATGAAAAATAAGTCAATATCAAAATAATTTAATTTTCAATATTTTAAATAATATTTAAATGAGTCCAGCCCATTTAAATAAATTATATAAAATTTCAAATTTAAATTTTTATATTTTCGGATGGGCCTTAAGGCTCATTTGGCATCCGGGCCCAAGCCAGATTATCCTGGTAGGGCCCGACCCGAATTAGTTGGGCCTCCGCCAAGGGGCAGCCAAGGCCCAACTGGTTGCCTAAGGCAACGAAGGAGTGCGGCCGGCCCTAGCCCTCTAAGGTGTCACGGCCGTTCGTGCTCTGAGGCTCGGAGGGAAGTCCTTTGGTCCCGTTCTGTCTCCTCGTCACAGATCCGTCTCTCGCTGATCGTCGGATTAAAATAATGACAATAATAATAATAATAATAATTGAAAATAACAAATTTTACATAAAGCCTATATCTTTTGAATTTCGGGTTTACAAGAAATCTAATAAAGCGAGAATCAATAAATCTACGATCAACCACAAATAACAATTCACATATCACATATTGAATTATAACAACTTTAATATCAAAATGTAAATTCATTCAAACCAAATTAAATCAGAAGAAAAAATTAATTAAATTAATAAATTTTCTAGCTCTGATAACTTGTTGGTGATTGATGCACCTTAGCACCCATATTTAATGCGCAAAATAATTAATTGTACTCACAATAGCCAATTAATAATCATGATTGCTAAAAAGATCTAGATTTATTAATTTAATTTAACTATGAAAGCAATTCAGCAACCATTTAAAAAAAGCGATTAAAGAACTTACATTGATTTTGGATCAGCTATCGAATGCTCCAATTCAATGGTCGTTCTGTCTTCAAGCTTTCACAACTCCTTCGTCTGATTTCGTACTCAAGAGATGACCCCGTAGTCTTCCGAAATGTAATCTCTGAGACGAATAAGAAAGATGAGTTGGTATAATCGACATCTCACTTAGATCTCAAAACCAGATTGTTCGGGATTTCGCTCCTATCATTTAGGATTTGAAATAGCGATTCCGGGGAATAGAGGAAGGGAAATAGTCGGCCAGGAGAAAGAGAGAGAGATGGCCGAAAATTGTGTTAACAATGGAATGAATTTTCCTCCTCCAAACTATCCCTATTTATAACATTGGTAGAGAAATAACCCCTGAGATATTCTCTCCTTCTGGGAGATATTCCCTCCTTCTAGAGATATTCTTTTCTTTTGATTTAATCTGGGCCATTAGATCTCAGTACTTAATCTAAACTCTCTCTCATCCATCATATCAATATCTATGGTTTAAAAATTTCCTCTTCAAAGAGAAAATTAAGGAGAGAAAGGGGGAGAGAGTTCGGCCACCCCTAGGGTCTATCTCTAGGGGATTTTTGGCCACTCTAGGCCAAGCCCAATCTGAAATTCCCAAGCCGAAAAATACAATTAATTATTTATTTACTCGATCCAACAATAAATAAACAATTATGCTATAAACATTTAGTTAATTATGTGATTACCCGTGTTCAAGAATCAATGTTGTCAATCACCATTACAGCAAGTGAGATAAAAATAATGAAGAACATTATTATTTAAAAGTTCTTATCCGCCTTTATCAGAACCGAATCGGGAACTATGGACCTAGTAGTAGAAGTTTAACAAACCCGACGAAAAAGAGGATATAGTCCAATCTCTTTTTCATCGATTCGCCTAGTCTTTATCAGTACTCCACTGCATAATCAAAGACTAAACCCTTCTTTAGTACTAGAATTATAGTTACTCATCGTGGTTATGAATCAAACATTTGGCTTGACGCCATGAAAGTCTGAAAACTTGTAGACCTATCTGAAGGGGTGAATTATGTAGGGTGTAACTGGATCTATAAGAAGAAAAGGGTCCAAATGGGAACATTGAGACATTCAGCACGACTAGTGGCTAAGGGTTACACCCAAAAGGAAGGAATCGATTATGAAGAAACCTTCTCGCTTGTAGTAATGCTTAAGTCCATCCACATACTTCTATCCATAGATACCGCTCTCGATTATGAGATGTGGAAAATAGATGTCAAGACTGACTTTCTGAATGGCATTCTTGTCGAACGCATTTTCATGGCTCAACCAGACGGTTTCGCGGAAGGTGGTCAAGAGACTAAGGTTTGTGAGTTACTTAAATTCATTTATGGATTGAAGCAAGTATCTAGGTCATGACTATTAGATTCGATGAATATGTATAAACCTTTGGTTTTGAACAGTCAATAGATGAAGCTTGTGTTTATAAGTTAATACATGAGAGAAAGGCTGTGTTTGTGGTATTGCATGTCGATGATATATTACTCATTGGTAATGATGTGGGTAAATTATCTGAGGTTAATATCTGGTTAGAAAAATAGTTTGATATGAAGGATCTATGGAAAGCTGCGTACATTCTTGGGATTCAGATCTTTCGAGATCAAAAGAACCGGACCATTTTGCTCTCTCAAGCATCTTATATAGATAAGGCGATGGATCGCTTTGCTATACAAGACTCTATGAAGGGCAAAACCCCCTTTAGACATGGAGTCTCACTCTCTAAGAAACAGGCTCCCAAGACTGCAGAAGAGATTGAGGATATGAGAAAGATTCCCTATGCGCCAGCCGTAGCAAGTCTCATATATGTTATGTTGTGCACTAGACCAGATATATGTTTCGCTGTTGGTGTAGTTAGCAGTTTCCAATCAAATCCTTGACTCTAACACTGGATTGATGTTAAGCATGTTCTTAAGTATCTTCGTAGAACTACGAACTTGATGCTTACATTTTCAGGTACTGACCTGACTATAACGGGGTATACCGATTCCGAATTTCCGGCAGATAGTGATTCTAGGAAATTCACTTCAGTATTTGTGTTCATCCTGAATGGTGGATCTGTTGTTTGGAGGAGTATCAAACAATCTTGCATTGCTGACTCCACCATTGAAGCAAAATACGTAGCTACTGGTGAAGCATACAAAGAGGCTATATGGCTTAGAAAATTCCTCAAGTATTTGGAAGTCGTTCCAAATGTCAACAAGCCCATAATACTTTATTGTGATAATAGTGGGGCTGTTCCTAACTTGAAGGAACCTAGAAGCCATAAGCACTCTAAGAATATTGAGAGGAAATACCATTTGACTAGAGAGATCGTGCAGTGCGGAGACGTGAAGGTGAAAAAGATCTTAACGTTTGACAATATGGCAGAACTATTTGTTGGCATTTATGCCAACAAAGGATATTTTTGATATTAAATACTTTTGAATTTGTTTTGTTTTGAATTTAAATAAAAATTTAATATCCATTCTTATTTAAGATTGTGTTTATGCATAAATGTCTATGCTCTGAAACTGTCATCAACGAAAGAAGTGCTAAGTACAGACTTGACAAGATACCTTCTTATGACTAGTTTAAATAATAGTTCGCTTAGTAATGATTGTTAGAATGGATTAAATGATATCTTATCTTATGATATGGAGAGTTGTGACTCTGTAATTCATTCTTAATATCTTAATGAAGATATTGAACAAAACCTGTGAAGTTTTAAAGTTTGAGATAAAACTGTTTAATCACTCGAAACCTCAAACTCACATACGAGGGGTAATTTAGTAATTACCTAAATCCTGAAGTGAGTACGTATCTCTTGTAACACGTTATGACATTTAATTTGTCAATGGGCAATGTCTAAATGAATTTTCATTTACTCGATGGTTGGTGTCATAATACTGTTTCGTTGAAATATGTGATTCACATATATGGAATTTGTGTTGAAACAATGCTAAGGCATTAGTATCACACGATGCTCCATTATGAGAGTGTGAGCGAATAAATCAGGTCTGATATTCATTGAATAAAGAATTCTTTGAAATAAAACATGTGCATTGTTGAGACATCTCACTTTATGTTTTTCTCGTTCACAAATAACAGATGACTAGGTGAAATAATAACTCAGGGGTAAAATGGTAATTTTACATTCCTCTGAGTTAGTGATACACACAAAGGGTAATATCGTAAAATACACCGTGGATCGTGTGAAGAATAGTGTTGTCACATCAAACGGAAATATAAACGCATATGAACTTAGAGATTTCAATATTGGTCCTTTAGTGGAATCGACTAATATTAAGAATTAAAAGTCGGAAAAAGCTTGTGAACTTTTGTGTCCGAGCTTTATTCTAAAGGTTCGTTCATATGGGTCCATAAGGTCTCAATGATAGACTCTCGGACGAGATTTTGGTGAACAAAAAATGATTGATTTTCTCATTCCACATAAATTGTGATTCACGCTAAGATTTTTTTTTTCTAAGTAATTAAATAAATAATTTGTTATTTATTATTACATTTATTTAATGAATCATATTATGTTATTATATTGATAATAATATACTTGATGATTTAAATAAATGAAAGATGAAAATAAATATTTTCTCGTTTCGTACTACATTGAATAGTATGAAAATAATTAATGACTTGTCATAAATAAATGAGATGTTCTAAATTAATTAAATATTATTTTAGAAATAAATCAAATAAATTTGGGAGATAATTTTGGCAGTATGGCCGGCTACTTATATGGTATAGCTGAGTTGGAAAATTGTTTAAATGAATTATTGGGCTTAAGTTTGATTATTGGGCCATTAATTATTTTTTACCTAATTTAAGCCAATTCTCCCTGAAATAAAAGGAAAACTCTTTTTCTCTCTCTTGACCTAGTTTTCATAGGCATGATTCTCTCCCTCTTAGCCGACTATTTTTTTTCTCCCCAAGAGAAAAACACAAGGCAAAAATCCCAAAGAGAAAAGAGAGAGAAATTATTAAGCCTTTGTTTTATTCCTTCTTCTCTAGTTCCCATAAAAGAGCCCACCCTCTTAATCTCCTAAAAACTCATTGAAAATTATCATTGATCCAACTTATGGTTGTTTGAGTGATAATTGTTCCACAAGGCCGGCCACTTTTTGGAGCAACGGAGCAAGGATGGATTTTGGGACATCCTAGACGAGCGTGGGAAGGACTTTCGGCCGTGCACTTGGACGCATACCCAGGGCTCACTCTCGCATATTCAAACCCAATGTAAGTCTTCTAAAAACGAGTTGGATCTGAATGTAATAATCATTGTAGGATTGTTAGAATTTATAGATCACTCGTTTGCATGTTTGAATAAATTTATTAATATATTTAGAAATTTATTGACATGCTAGATTAGATTGAATAACATGGTTATTGAATATGTTTCATAACATTTTAAGATGTTAAATTGAGTTATGAATTTCTGCCATATATGGATATATTTCATAATTAATTATGTTAATTGTTAACTAAATTCCAACACCATTCACCAAGGTCCTATCCAATAAGGTCTTCAACAAACATCGAGACGGATTACGCATGGATGACTATACTCATATTGTTTGAGTCAAGTGAGGGTTTGTTGGCAGAGATGCCTATAAGAAGATTATTTATTTACATATCAATTATAAATCTCTCTCTAGTCTTTATTGTAATTTGCTTATTAAATTAATAAAGTTGAAACGTTCATTCATCCATTTTTCATTTGTTTTAAGATTTATGATATTATATAGTCTCATAGTCCTTAATCAAACCTATATGAAGAGAAAAATGTAGAATTATGTGAACAAATTATTTATGGTTTGCTTAAAATGAAATATTCACAATCTAAAGATCATCGGAATATTGATCCTAGTATGATTGTTGGAAGAATCTATGATGTCTGGTTACGAGGCATAGAGAGTTAGGAGCTCTATAGTTCTTCTAATGTATCTTCCGAAGATATTTAATTAACCAGTGCACCTTTAGATACAACGTAAGAACAAACCATTTAACATTTTCTGTCTCAAGGTCACTATGTATGAATTGTATCGTGGTTACCTAAATACTTAAATGAGACATGTCATTTCATAGGTTTTATATTCTCATTTGAGAAAGTTAAATTATAGGTCCACCAAATGATCTAGTTTAGACTAATTGGTAAGATATTAAGTTATTAAGATGTCATGAACTAATTTTGTGAAGTTCTCATAGATATGGAATTTCATGTACAAGAATGCTGAAATGCAATATATATCACCTCATGCTTTATTATTTTGCCTAGGTTAGTAAAATTGTTTTAATTATAAAGAAATTTTTATATTATGCCATTGAGGTATTAATGATAATTTTTTCTTAACACTAAATCTATTCCAACACTTTAAATCACATAAATTTGTATGGATCAAATCAAGATGTTCTAGTTATTTCTTTCAATAATATGAAAATATGTTCTAGTTAAGTTTTCTTCAACACAAATTTCCCTTAATGGAAATTACATACATCTTGAATATGACAATCTTAATATAGCCTCCGCCCACATAGCACAGCCACATAGATGAGATTCTTTCGTATGTCGGGTACATAGAGCACATCAGTGAGTTTTAACTCCTTCTCGGATGTCATCTTGAGAAAGACGTTGCTCTTCATCTTCACTTTAGATGTAGTAAAGTTTTTTATGAACAACTCTCCATTTTCTATGGTCGCGAAGGTGGGGAAAGAGTTATTATCAGAGCATATGTGGTGGGTTGCATCAAAATCCAGCCACAATTCTTTGGGGTTTGAGTCCACCATATTTACCTTGGAGCCCACGCTGACGAGGAGCTCATCATCTCCTTACATGACATTGGCCTTCTTCTTCTTATTCGGCTTCTTACCGTTGGCAGTCTGGTGACCTTCATTGTCACAGTTTAAGCATTCGCTAGCGAACCTTGACTCGTACGGTTGAAATCAATCTAAAATTTAAAAATTAATTATCCTATTATATATGGCGGAATATAAAATATCATTTGGAACACGTGTAAAACTATTTTACTACCTATACAAAGTGCATGAACATGTTGTTAGTTAAAACATATAATAAATATGAAAAATAATTTTTATGTTGTTGCTTGATCTTGGAGTCCCTTCTCGGATGAAGATCCTTCTCCTTGTCTCGCTGCCTCTCGTCTTTGGATTCTCGAGCAACCACGAAAGTTTCTACCACAAGAGTCTTCAAGCGTTTGAAGAGTTTAGTGAGTGGGCACTATTAAACAATATGAACAAAGAAGAAGTCTTTGATCATAAGCTAATTCTCTAGATCAAGTGAGGATGTAGGTGCCAAAATAAAAGAGTATTTAAGAGAGAGAGAGAGAGAGAGCGAGAGAGAGAGAGAGAGAGAGAGAGAGAGAGAGAGAGAGGAATATGGTCAGCTAGAAGAGAGAGAGCAAGACCAAAAAACTTATTTTCACATCTCAAGGTGAGGCTCTATTTATAGGAGAAGGAAATACAAAAAAGGGTAATTACCATTTCCTATTTTTTATTCATGACACAATATTTGATTTCCTCCTTCCCTTCTCTTCTACATGGACGGCCAACTTATCTCATAAGTGATGAAATTTGTTTCCTCACTTAGTACATTTGTTTCCTTCTAAAAGAAATTAATTTCGTCTTTTCTTTTGGGTAATTACCAATGTACAATTATGCACCAAATAAAAAGAGATATTTCTCTATCTCCCTTGATGTAACATGGCCGGCCATATGGGTGTCTACACACACATATTTACTTCCTAATTTTTTCGCAACAAAATAAGGAAAAACCTTCACATTATTTCTCATACAATAACATGTCACAAAATTTAATTCAATAATCTTGAAAACCAATTTTCAGCTGTGTGACTTAAATCAATTTGTGAAATAATTCAAAACCTTATTTTGACATTTTTACATCAATTATCCTTAAGGACAAAAATACCTCTTAGACCATTTTCGGAAAATACGTCTAGTTCAGCAATTGAACTTATTTTGACTTAGCTTCTAATTTATCAAACTATACTCTAATGACTTGTGATAGTGACCATATGGACCCAAATGAACAAAGATTTAACTAGGGCTCTTGAACTAAAAGTTCACAAACTTTTCCAAGTCTAGTTTAATGTCAACTGACTCCACTAAAGAGTTGACACTAAAATTCTCTCGGTTCAAATGAATATATTTTTTACTAAAAAATTTAGTTATTTGTGATGAGCGGATCCACTGAATATTATCGAATGATTACCCTTCATGTTGTTATTTCATCAACTCCTTTAATACTTGTGAATAAGTTAGAAATGATGTATTGACAATGAGCTAATTAGTCACAACGTTTCATCTAAAAGAATCCTTTATTCTATTTGGACAGCAGTCGGTACATTTATGTACATGAATTCCATATCTATGAGAACTTCATAAAGTATACTCATGTCAACTTTATAACCCAATACATCACCAATAGAGCGCATCTGGTTCACAAACTTGAATCTAGAGTGTAACTTTCTCAAATGAATATATTGAAGTTATAAAATGACATGTCTCATTTCAGGATTAAGGTAAGCATGATGTAATTTATACATAGTTATTTTGAGACAAAAGAGGGTAAATGGATTGTTCTTACATTGTCTCTAAATGTGCGTTGGTCAATTCAATATCTTTGGAAGATACACTGGAAGAACTTAGAGTTCCTAACTCTCTATGCCTTGTAATCGGAAATCATAGATTCTTCACAATCATACTAGGATCAATAGTCTTTTGATCTTTAGATTTTGAATATTTCATTTTGAGCAAACTATGAAGAGTTTGTTCACGCAAATCTACATTTATTTCTTCATACGTTATTAAGTTTGATAAGGAATATAAGACTATTGAATATCATAAATCTTCAATCAAACGAAAAAGTAATGAATGAACGTTTCAACTTTTATTAATTTAATCAGCAAATTACATTAAGGACTTATGATAGATTTATATTACATCGATATGCAAATAAATAATTTTTTTGTGGGCATATCCGCCAACAGATGCTTCTTCTTTTTGAAAGATCCTCTCTCCTTCCCAAGTTTATGGGTGGGTTTCTTCCCCTTTGAGTTATCGCCATGTTCGATGTCGTTTTCCCTCTCGGATTGTTTTTTGAACCTCTTGTCCGAGCCACGGTTGTTCTCCTCAAAATGGAGACGCACAACCAAGTCTTCAAAACTCATCTCATTTTGCTTGTGTTTGAGATAGTTCTTGAAGTCCTTCCACCCTGCAGATAGTTTCTCGATTACGGAGGTAACTTCAAATTACTAGCTTATGGTCATACCTTTAGCTTGAATTTCGTGGATGATAAGTCGTACCTCTTGCACTTGACTCACCACGGTCTTTGAATCCACTATTTGATTCTTGATGAAGCGGCCCACAATGTACTTCTTAGAGCCCGCATCCTCAATTTTATACTTCCAGTCTAATGAATCTCAAAGCTCTTTGGAGGAGCGTTTGGAGTTATACACGTTGTACAACGCGTCGTTAAGACTATTCATCACCGAATTCAGACACAAGTAGTCGGAATCGTTCCATGCTCTAAGCACCATTTGCACATTGTGATTGGTTTTTTCCTCGCAATGAGTCAATGGATCTTCGTTCAAAAACCGTGCAAGACCAAGAGTTGTCAAGTAGAACAACATATTTTTTTTCCATCATTTGAAGTTCAACTCCGTGAACTTCTCAGGCTTCTCAACTGGTATGATGGCGGGCACTCGTGTCGCAAAACAACTCGAACAGTTCATGGAAATTAAAGCCGTTGGTTGGATTAGACCCGCAGTCGATCATTTACCCAAGGTCATAGTAATCTGATCAACCATGGTGGTGGTCGGGGTGTTCACCGAGGAAGGTTTCCTCGTGAGACTAGGATCAGCCCTTACATTTGTCGAGTCATTGATATTCGACTATGTTTATACAAAATAAATCTATACGATTAGAATTAGATAAGGAACCGGATTTAGACAAGTATATCGTGTTCACCTCACAAACTGTCCATAAAATAAATAGGTTCAAGATTGTTAGCAATATTATTATTAATATTGAAAGAAATGGAAGATAAATGCAAAAAAATAAGATAAACATAAAATAAGAAGTAGAAAAAAGTAACAAGAAGCTAGATTCGTCGAGGCCCGTTAGACGATTTTCTTGAAGATATTTATCGCCCTCTACATGTGCGAAATAAGTAGAGCAATAGCCTCACAAAATACAACAACAACAGGACAAGTTTAGCACCACTCGATTTGATTTCAACAAACTAGAACAAAAGTGCCAAACTTCTACCAGACTAGAAAAAAAAATAATTATGGAGAGGGAGAGAAAAGAGGAAATGAGAGAGCAATGCGATGTCGCAGTTTGGTTTTTAGTCTCTTTAGAATGAGACCCAAATCACTCTATTTATAGACCTTGGATCTTGGTTATAACCATGTCGAAACGTCCATGGTTACATGCCCTTTAAAGGTGTTAAACGTACATGGTTAATGCCACTTACCTCCGGCCATTAACATGAATCTTAAATGTGTATTCTTACAATTAATTCCGACCACCCAAACGTAATATGACCGCTTAGGAATGTTTGCACGGTTTTGTTTTTATTCCCAAAATAACGCAAAAGTTATTTGAAGTGATTTTGTAATAAAAATATAAGGATTGGGCCTGGAAGCTCGAAAGTCCGAGAAGAGCCTAAATTGTTAAGATCTAAGAACCGATCCCGAGCCCGGCTCGGCCCAGCGACAGTGCGTGTGTGTGCGTGAGGGGTTAGATTTAACTCGCTTACACTCTCCTCCCTTACACTTGGATGTCACCTAGGAGAAGAATATCTTATAAACACTACACCAAAATACCTTATCAAATAATGTGAGACTTTTTTGCATACACTACCAAGTGTATCTCCTTTTATTCACTTATTTACATCACATATCAAATGTGATTTTTAAGCATAGTTGGAGCATCAATTTCTCATTCATTATAAATATGATTTTGAAAAATAAATACTCAATTTTATACCCTTCGCAAACGAGAAATAAGAATATGAAAATTCAATTCCGATAAATATACTCCACTCAATATTTAGCCAAAAGTCATTCATACACTATATATAAATCCTTTGTAATACATATTATTATATCAATATATACCTCAATTAATCTTTGATTTACTTTATTTTATTTTTTAAAGGATGTTTCATAACATATGCTACAAATCTGGCTATAAAATAAGTGACTAGTATATATCAAGTTACAGATGCATGAATATATATGCCTGTAGACTTTTGTGCGCGATATAGGCGTTATTTGCGCTCTGATTTTCAGAACTAACTTTGTTTTTAAGTAAACATAACATACACGTATTATATAATATATATGCTATATAAGTTTGTTGTAGTTACTCCATTGCTTGGGAACGTCTTGAGAAATTTAAACGCATTAAAACTTCTGATTTTGCATTGCATTCTCCGCATAATAACTGTTCAAACGAAGAAGAAAAACGGACGCTTGATGTTGTCACAGTTTGATTCGCTTTTACGCCTAAGTTGTTTTGTATAATGTAGTCTTATTATATGTTTCTTAAATTGGTTTTATCTAACGTTTTGTAAATTTTTTGTATGTATTCAATTTTTTAATTAACAAAATTTTTCTTTCAATTTCGTCCCAAAAACAAAAATTCCGAACAAATTTAAATGAAATTTAAGTGCTTAATTTCGGGTGTTAATTTTCAGCGTAAATTACGGACTACTTAACGAACACATTAACTTATATATATAATTTCGGATTTAAAGATAGAAACTTCAAACTCATGCAAACAACAACAAATTAAAAAAATATTCTCCCGGAAACCAAAATATATCGACGAACAAGCCCAATCCATATTTTTCGACCGATCATCACCAAAAGGTTTTTGTGGAGTTCAACGACGTAAATCAGTCGGCGATTTACAGATTTTTATGTTCTTTTTTGTATCTAATTTGTTTTGTTTTTGAAATCTTTTCTATGAATCGATTTTTTTTAGAATCAATTTCTTCATCTCTTGTATTTCATTAATGATCTTAAACTACAAAAACATGACGGAGACAATTAAGAAGAAGAAGAAGAAGAAGAAGAAAAAGAAGAAGAAGAAGAAGAATGATGTGAAGCTTTCATAGCGGAGTAAGATGTGAAGTTTTCATGAATACGACGTTCGTTTTTTTTTTCTTCTTCTTCTTCTTCTTCGTTTTTTTATTTTGATTTCAAATTCATGTATGAAATTTTGATTTCTTTCGTCTAGTAAACTTAACAAAAATTGTGTTGTGTTAATTAATATGCAATTAATGATAAAATACTTCAATTAACGTTGTAAAACGCAACTCAATTTTTGTTGTAAAACTCGAATAAATGGATATTGTAATTAACAACCAGAAATAAAAGAATTTCGGAGAGATGAAATTGTTCTTTTGAAATAAATGGATACTGTAATTAACAGATAATAGATATCGGTCATAAAAGGATAAAATTAATAAAATGAAACCGGTAAGAGAATTATAAGTTTCCAAATATAAATGGATATGAGATAAAAACACAAAAGGCGTTTATTAATTGATTATGCTGAAAATAAATTGTTAATTAACCACCCACAGTTGTAGGATCTAAATGAAATTAATTAAACTGTTGAAAATTTGAACAGTTAAGGAAACTTTGTAAAATGTTGGCGATAATTTAAAAAATGAATTAAAAATTAAAAAAAAAAAATTGGCCGAAAGATATAAGGGCATAACAGTAACTAAATAACGTTAATTAATGTGCCACGTAAGCATTTTGGAAATTTACAAAAATTTTACAAAACATTGGACAAAACCAAAATATGTTTATAAACTAAGACCAATTTGCCAAATATTTATATTTTATATGTGAGTTATCTGGAATTTGGTGATCACATTTATCGTTAGAATTTGGTTTGTTGGATCCCAAATTTAGACCAACACTAAATAACGATTTTTTGTGCGGTTATTATGTACTTAGAAAAGTGGTTTATATAATCTTTCAAAGAATTATGATAACGATGTTAGGTAGTAACCTTTCGTTCAATATTGTTCCTCCTTGAAATCCCATGAAAGGGTCCATGAAGACACCCACATTTGTGCACTGGATCCTTGTAGAGACATCATGATTTATAAGTGAATCATGTCTAATTCAGCTTGTTGATTTTAAAGGTAGTATTTAAAATATTTATTGCATAAATCGAACAGTTGTTTATATAATCTTTCAAAGATTTATTTTAACTATGTTGGATCGCAAGTAGTCTTTTCTACTGTGTATTACTTTTTCTAGAGATCCCAATATAGGGTCAT
Organism: Urtica urens; assembly: GCA_958296335.1. Classification (NCBI taxonomy): domain Eukaryota; kingdom Viridiplantae; phylum Streptophyta; class Magnoliopsida; order Rosales; family Urticaceae; genus Urtica; species Urtica urens. The sequence goes on from OY282525.1 coordinate 7,971,489, forward strand.
GAAGATACCAAAAATTTGTTTTCAATGAACCAAATGAGTTCAATCTCAGTTTCGATACCACTTCTTAGCAGGTACTAGTCAAAGTGATGGAGAATACTTGACATATCACATGTGAGTTGGATCTTTTTAGATACATCTTTGGTTTATAAGTGTTGAGGTGATCTCTAGGGTTAGATACTTTGTCATACATAGAAATTATCGTCATTTTAAAATCTTGGTGCGGAAGACGTTCTAATACCCTTGCGGTTATAACTGAGGTTTTATCTTCTTCTTTGAGTTACCTTATTTTATTTTGCTAAACAGTACTTCTTCGTTCCGAACTTCTACCCTTTGAAAAATTCATCGAGGCCATACTTCCTAATTCTTTGGTATCGAACTCTAAAATCGATACCCAAATATGATTTATCTTTCTTGGACTGTGCACCTTCATATGGAGGTTTATACTTTTCTTCAAATCTCTCAATAATTTGTTATTCGGAACTATCAGCGTCTTCCCTGAATCTTTCATTTTCATACCTATATTTGTCATGCCTCTCGATTTTTGTATATATCATTTTTGTATCGTTGATCTCTTTACTCTGTCTCTGTCAGGGATGCTTTTCCTCGGGAGTCACAATTGCTCTACGAACTTTGACATGTTAATCTTGATTTACTCTTTCAAATCCTTGTTTATTTTCATTTATTTGTTGGAGGCTCCTAGATCTCCAATAACACTTACCAACAAATTTGTTGGTGGAATATTTTTTGCAAATGATTTAGCACTAAGTGGAAGAGTCATGTTTAGTTGTTCAATTTTCTCGTTCTCAATCATTCACCTTTCACTTAAGACCTTCGTACAAACTTGCCATCAAATTTCGACGGTGTCCCACCTCTTTTAGCTTCAAATTCTTGATGTCAAAGAATTACGAAAATTGTCCCGATGATTACATTGATTATATTTAATAATATGTCGTATAAAAATCATATTGTTCTTATAAAAGACAAATATTTTAGCAACATGTACAAGGGATTTGATGTACATATGAAAATAACAAAGAATAATTTTGTAATGTGGGTGTAATTTGTTAATGAGTCTCCCCTCTTTTCATACGAGGGTCTTCTTCTTTTTACAATTGAGTTGTCACGCGTGAACATAAGTTTACATACACGATATGAGTGTTTATTGTAATAACGACTCATAATGTTTCATCAAACCGTTAAAATAATCGTTGCTTATATTATTTTGGCAATATTTGTACTTACGTTGAAAAGTTTTTTTTTCCTAGTTTTTATTATATAAAAGACTTTTGTCTTAGTCCTTTTTTGGTAGGAAGAATTTAGGGAGGATGGAACAACATAAGAGAGTTTGAGTGGATGAATTTTTTATTTTTGGTGTTTCATACACAATGGAAAAAAGAAAATAATATTCTTAAAAATGATGTTAATTTGTGAAATCCACCAAAAACCAATTCTTTCAATGGACGGACCTGCGGGTCTAATCCAACCAATGGCTTCTATGGCCATGAACAGTTCGAATGGATCCGTGACACGCGTGTCTGGAGTCATACCGGCCGAGAAACCCGAGAAGTTCACGGGGTTGAACTTCAAGCGATGGCAATAAAAGATGTTGTTTTATTTAACAACACTCAGTCTTGCGCGGTTCTTGACTGAAGATCCACCGACTCCTCGCGAGGATAAAACCGATCACAATGTACTAATGGCGTTTAGTGCATGAATGGATTCTGACTACTTGTGTCGGAATTCGGTAATAAATAGTCTCAACGACTCGCTATACAATGTGTATAGCTCCAAACGCTCCTCCAAAGAACTTTGGGATTCATTGGATCGTAAGTAAAAAACCGAGGACGCGGGCTCAAAGAAGTACATCGTGGGCCGCTTCCTCGAGTATCAAATGGTGGATTCGAAGACCGTGGTGAGTCAAGTGCAAGAGCAACTTATCATCCACGAGATTCATGCTGAAGGGATGACCATAAGAGAGTCATTCCAAGTTGCCTCGGCCATCGATAAACTACCCGCGGGGTGGAAAGAATTCAAGAACTATGTCAAGCACAAGCAAAAGGAGATGAGTTTTGAAGACTTGGTTGTGCGTCTCCGCTTCGAGGAGGACAACCGCGGCTCGGACAAGAGGTTCAAGACTCAATCCGAGAGGGCTAACGTCATCAAGCATGGCGAGAACTCAAAGGGGAAGAAACCCGCCCATAAGCTTGGGCCAAAGGGAGGTTCTTTCAAGAAGAAGAAGCACCAGCCAAGGTTCGCTGGCAAGTGCTTCAACTGTGACAAAGAAGGTTACAGAGCTGCCGACTGCAGGAAGTCAAAGAAGAAGAAGGAAGCCAATGTCGTTGAAGGCGATGACGAGCTCCTTGTTGCCGTGGTCTCCGAGGTGAACATGGTGGACTCGAACCCGAAGGAATGGTGACTGGATTCTGGAGCAACCCGCCACATATGCTCGGATATGAACGCCTTCTCCACTTTCGAGGCATCGAAAAATGGAGAGAAGTTGTTCATGGGCAACTCCGCCACATCTAAAGTGAAGGGGACGGGGAACGTCTTTCTCAAGATGACACCCGGGAAGGAATTGAAGCTCACCAACGTGCTCTATGTGCCCGACATACGGAAGAATCTCATTTACGGGACTATGCTATGTAACCATGGTTTTAAGATGATTTTAGAGTCTCAAAAGATTGTATTGTCAAAGAATGGTATGTATGTGGGCATACTCTATATTAAGAATGACATGTTCAAGATGAATGTAATTGCCATTAAGGCCAATGAAATTAATAAGAATGATTCTTCCGCTTATATTATTGAGTCATTTAATTTATGGCATGGTAGACTTGGTCATGTGAATTATGACACGTTGAGAAAATTAATTAACTTGGATTGCATACCAAAGTTTAAAATTGACTCAAAACATAAATGTGGAATTTGTGTTGAAGCAAAATTAACGAGAACTTCATTTCATGGTGTTGAAAGAAGTAACGAACCTCTTGATTTAATTCATACCAATTTATGTGATTTAAAGTTCATGCCAACAAGAGGAGGTAATAAATATTTTGTGACTTTTATCGACGATTGTACAAAATATTGTTACGTTTATCTGCTTAAGAGCAAAGACGAGGCAATTGAAAAATTTTCCATCTTCAAATTAGAGGTTGAGAATCAACTTAATAAGAAGATTTAAAAGGTCAGAAGTGACCGAGGAGGTGAATATGTTGAACCATTTAGGACATTTTGTGCACAACATGGTATTATTTACGAGGTAACGAAAGAATATCTCCTCAATCAAACGGTGTTGCCGAATGAAAGAATCGCACTATCAAAGAAATGATGAATGCAATGTTGTTGCATTCTGGGTTACCCCAAGAAATATGGGGGGACGCTATCTTGTCTGCAAATTATCTTTTGAACAAGATACCCCAAAAGAAGCAGGATAAGTCTCCATCGGAGTTGTTTATAGGTAAAAGACCTTCCTAAAAATATTTACGAATGTGGGGGTGCCTAGCAAAGGTAATGGCTCCTCTTCCAAAGAAAATGAAGATTGGACCAAAGAAGGTAGATTGTGTCTTCATTGGATATGCAGATCATAGTAATGCATATCGATTCATTGTGTATGATTCGAAAAACCCCGATATACACAAAGATTCAATTATGGAATCTAAAAATGCTTTGTTCTTTGAACATGTGTTTCCTTATAAATTTAAGGAAGATGAACCAAGTTCTTCAAATCAACTTCTTGAAGATATTGATGAAATAACTCAAGAAAATGATGATACTTCTGAGGACGAGATAACTCAAGAGTCTGAAGGACTTACACGAAGCAAACAAGCAAGGGTAGAAAAATCATTTGGTTCTGATTTTCTGACCTACATGCTTGAGGCTCCATTTCAAACATATAAGGAGGTTGTAAACTCCGTTGAAGGTCACTTATGGAAAGATGCCATAAGAAGTGAGATAGATTCTATCTTACAAAATCATACTTGGGAGTTGGTTGATCTTCCTCCTGGAACTAAAACTCTTGGTTCAAAGTGGATCTTCACGAGGAAGATGAAAGTCGATGGTACTATTGATAAGTACAAGGCAAGACTTATTATCAAAGGATATAGACAACAAGAAGGGTTGGATTACTTTGATACTTATTCTCCTGTGACGAGAATAACATCCATAAGATTGATAATTGCAATTGCCGTTTTGCGGAATTTAGAAATTCATCAAATGGATGTAAAAACATCTTTTCTTAATGGAGATATCGAGGAAGAGATCTACATGACTCAACCTGAGGGTTGTATTTCTAGTGGAAAAGAAAGAAAAGTTTGTAAATTAGTCAAATCGCTCTATGGCCTTAAACAAGCCCCATAGCAATGGCACGAGAAATTTGACACTGTAATGATGTCAAACGGATTTAAAATCAACGAGTGTGATAAATGTGTATATATAAAGATCAATAATCAAGGATATGTGATTTTATGTTTATACGTTGATGATATGCTCATTGTTGGAAGCAACGATCGCATGATACAGTCCACAAAAGATATCTTGAACTCGAGGTTTGATATGAAAGATCTAGGACTTGCTGACGTAATCTTAGGAATTAAGATTACTCGGACGGAGAACAGAATTGTCCTAGATCAATCACACTATGTTGATAAAATTCTATACAAGTTTGGTAATAAAGATTCGGGAATCTCTAGAATTCCAATTGACATAAGTCAACACTTGTCTAAAAATAAAGGAGAAGGTATATCTCAAATAGAGTATGCTAGAGTAATTGGCAGTCTCATGTACCTGATGATTTGTACGAGACCTGACTTGGCCTACAATTTTAGTAGATTTGCTCAATATACGAGTAGTCCAAGTGCTGAATACTAGAAAGCAATTGTGAGAGTACTTCGGTATCTACGATTCACTCGTGATTATGGGTTAAACTATACGAGATATCCTGAGGTAATTGAAGGTTACACTGATGCAAGTTGGATATCTGATATTCAAGATTCTAAAGCCACTAGTGGATATGTATTCACCCTGGGTGGTGCGGCTATATCTTGGAAATCATCCAAACAAGCAGTGATAACTAGATCCATGATGGAATCTGAGTTCGTTGCATTGGATAAATGTGGTGAAGAAGCTGAATGGCTTAAAAATTTCGTGGAAGATATTCCTGACTGGAATACACCTGTGCCAGCAATATGTGTATATTGTGATAACCAATCTGCTATTGGTAGAGCACATAGTGTGATGTATAATGGTAAGTCGAGACATATTCGTCGACGACATAATACCATTAGACAACTTCTCTCATCTGGAGTCATAAGTATTGACTATGTGAGGTCCAAAGAGAATATTGCGGATCCGTTAACCAATAGGTTGAAGAGGGACCTAGTAGAGAAAACATCGAAAGGAATGAGACTAAAGCCCATAGCAAATAAAGCTAAGGTAAAGGAAACCCAACCATGATGATCGGAGATCCCGAGATCTTGGTTCAATGAGACAACCTAAATGTCAATGGCTAAGTGAGATCACTGTGGGGGAAACCTCTGCTCCTATTCCTGTTATACAGTGATTCCCGTATGAGGTTAAGCTTATAACTTTTAATGATTCTAATAAATCGGATTGTTGAGAATCCAAATGAATAATGCGGGATTATTCTTGATTGAAGAATCACCTATGTGAGAGAGAGGTGGAGCCGCTTCGAAAGAGAATTAATAGGGCTTAATTCTTTAGAAACTCTTGCAGAATTAGGCGAATGTTCAAGGCCAAAATGAACATAACCATGAGAACTGAACCTGTGTCAGGAAGATATCAGCGGGGGATATGTCTATCGTTTATACAAAATGACTAACAGTTCAAGGACATCATGTCTACTGAGTAGTCAGCAAAGATGACATATCTTACCGAGGGAAGGTTCAAAGGTTTACCTACCTATCCTATACTGGTATTGACCGCAGAAATTTTACCACCGTGAGTCGTGTCGTGTCTTTATAATTGTCGTATACAATTTCATTCATGGGGTATTGTTGGAATAAAAGGTAAAAAGAGTATTTTTACCTAGTGTGTTAATGATTTTTGGTCAAATATTTGAGTGGGGTCCACTCATCAGAATTGAATAATTTTTCCATATTCTTATTCCTCATTGCGACGAGTATAAGATTGAGTATTTATTTGCCAAAATCATCTTTATAATGAATGAGAAATTGATGCTCAAATAATGCTAAAAATCACATATGATATGTATTTAGAGAAGTGAGAGGTTGTGTAATAAAAAAGAGTCCCACATAGGTTGGGAATGTGTGTTGGTTAAGGGTTTATAAGTGAATCCCCTCCTTAAAGTGACATCTAAGTGTAAGGGGGAGAGTGTGGGTGGGTTAACTCTAACCCTTCGCGCGCGCACACACCCGCGCCGCCGCCGGGCCGGGCCGGGCTCGGGCTCGGGCTCGGGTCTCGGGCCTCGGATCATGGATCTTGGATCTTGGCAATTTGGGCTCTTCTTGGGCTTTCCGGGCCCAATCTTATCTTTTTATTACTAAAATATCTTCAAATGAGTTTTATTTCCTCAAATAATTTGTGCGTTATTTTGGGAATAAAATCATACTCGTCCAACTTAACCAAACGGTCATGTGACCTTTGGGAGGCCGAAGTTAAGAGCATTAAGAAGTTAATGGCCGAGTTAGGTAGGCATTAACATGAGCGTTTAATGGCCGGAGGTAGGTTCCATTAACATGGACGTTTACCACCTTGAATGAGCATTAACCATGAACGTTTTGCATGGTTGTAACCGAGCTCTATAGCCTATAAATAGTGCCTTCGGACCTCATTTGAGACACACCGAAAACATATTTGAGGCATAGCTTTGCTCTCTCAAACTCTCCTCTCTCTCCCACTCCGAAATTGTTTTTCTTTTGTAGCCCGGTGGAAGTTCGGCACTATTGTTCAAGTTCGTTGAATTCAAGCCGAGTGGTGCTAAGCTTGCCTTGAAGTTGTTGTATCTTGGGAGGCTTTCGCTCAAGTTATCCAGCACATGTGGAGGGTGATAAAAAGCTTCAAGGAAACCGTCCAACAGGCCTCAACCTCTTTGTTATTTTCTACTATTTCTGGTTTCGTATTTCCTTGTATTTGTCTTCTATTTATTTAAATATTATTAATAATATTGCTAACATTTACGAGCGACATTTGAAGCGGCATTCTCGCTTCTTAAAGTCGAGATAATACTTTTTTAGATTTTATCCGATTTTATTATATAAATATTAAATTTTAATTAATTAAAATTTAATATTTAATAAAATTAAAATTAATCATATACTAATTGAATTTAAATAAACAAAAACGAAATAAATATTAAGTCGAAATGTTAACCATTCGAATTCACAGGTCGATAATTCATAAACACACGTAAACTAATAAAAATCATAAACGACATAGTTATAAAAAGTCGATAAGTCTACAACATCAATAAAAGTAAGATCTTCTTCAGCGTCCTCGACTTCGTCCTCGGCGTCTTCCGCTGGGTCCGGAAGGAGGCTCGGTGTCGGGCTCAGGGTCGGTGGAAAATGATGAAGGAGAAGGCTCGTCTGGGCGTCGACGTGGCTGATCCAGAGTGTACTGCAAACTCGAAGCGTTCGAGGGTCCGAACCGAGACATGTATTGGTTCAATGTCGCATTAAACGCGGGGTCGACATTGATGCTTGGGTTTTGGCTCAAACCAGCGGCCATGTCGAACTCAGCATCTATGAGAGCCGCAAACTCTTTCTTCTCATACGACGACTTCGAACTCACGTTCCCAACGGAAGAAGATGAGTCGTCGTAGGCCTTGGCTTCAAGCACCAAGACTCCAAAGTTGTTGGCGAACGTCCCAACGCACTCGCCTTTTATGACACTCTCTCCTTCACCCATACTCAAAGGAGGATAAAACTGGAGGGGAATGAGGTCGAAGACAATGACCACTTTCTTTCCTCGTCTAGCCTTTTGCAAAGTTTGACCCGTGGTCAAACCTCATCCGAACGAAGGCGTCCGAGGGTCATCGCCGCTAGTCGACATACTGCAAAACATAGAAGTTAATTTAGAATGTTAGTTTTATGAAATACATTAAATATAATTTAAACAATAAATTAAATTAAGTTAAAAAAAATTACTCAGTCTTCATCATGATCAGTTACGAAGTCAGTTTGATCTTTTTCGAGATCATTGTCAACAGTATCTCCGAGAAAACAATCAATGTCGTCGTCATGATAATCGTCTATAAAATCATCGATAAGCTCATCTTCGATAGCATCATCCACCAGAGTTGATTCCCAGTTCTCATGAAGATGAAACAAGTGATCGAAATCATTATGTTGCACGGACAATGGAACATAAGCCGATGATGAAACGTCAATGTCAGACAAATCCCACACGAATCGGTGATTACAATCTTCGACGACATTCCATTCTCCTTTTTTAGAATTTCGAAGATCGGGCAAGTAAAATACTTGTTTGACTTGAGTAGCGAGTATAAATGATTCGTCTGGGAACAATTCTTTTGCCACGTAAGCACTCATCGTTCCACATACGTCATCCTTGCAAAAGCGTCTACGTGCATTGTGCTTGTCACCCAACCAACAACATTAGAATAGTAAAACTTAACAATCATGTCGATAGTTTAGCACGACAACATCATCCATCCTTCCGTAGAAGGTGTAGTCTTTCACAGGTACGCTAACACCGCTATTTTGAGTAGTACGCATCTCATCGCGACGAGAAGTAATAAATTTCACGCCGTTCACCGTACAACTCGGATAAATGTGAACATTTTGAAAGGGTCCGACCGACAATGCGTACAACTCGTCAGACACATCGACTCCACCGACTTTCTGGTCATAATTCTTTTTAGCGAACCAGACTGTGAATTCTTTTCGATGTGCTTCGCCAACATCACGGCGAGTTTAGATTCCATGAGATTCCAATGGTCTCTATACATTATTGAATCGGGAAGTTAGACAAATAAATTTATGAACTTAATTATATGGAAACGATTAAAAAGAGTACTCACGTCATATACAAATCAATTTCGGTACAATTTGTCAAGATGTACCACTCTGCCATCTCTCTTCACTTGTCATCCAATCGGGTTAGAGTCATCTTTCCATAAGGCACACACTCCTCGGTTTGGACCATCTGTTTCCATGCTTCTCCAAGTGTAAGCTAGACTTAATCTTAAAGTCTTTTAAGTCTTGTCTCGCATTTTCATTTTCCTTATCTTTCCCGTTAATGCAAAGTAACGTCCCAAGCAAGTTCTCGCACACATTTTTTTCTATGTGCATCACATCAAGGTTTTGCCTCAACGTCAAATCGGACCAATATGGTAACTCGTAAATGATACTTTTCTTGGTCCAATTCAGTTCGCTCTCGCCTCGCTTTCGTTTCGAACTCGTAGAGTGCTTGTCCGGAATCAATTCAGGAAGACTATTCAGCTGGTCGATAATCTAGCATACAGTCAACTTCTTCGGAGGCCTTCGTTTCTCGACACGCATTGTATAGTTACCACTGCATGTTCTCATTAGGTGAGAATCGGGCAAGTATTGTCGATGATCGTAATACACAACTCAGTTTCTAACGGACAATGATGGAGTATACTTGGTGCACGTCGGGCATGCAAGGTACCCTTGACCACTCCGCCCAGACAAACTTCCACGAGCAGGAAAATCGTTTATCGTCCACAGAAGTGATGCCCGCAAAAGGAAGACATGATTATGGTTAGACCCATCTCGCACTCGAACGCGCAACTCCCACAATTCTTTCAATTCTTCAATGAGCGGTTGTAAAAACACATCAGTGTCTTTACCAGGCGATTTCGGACCAGGAATTAAGAGCGTAAACATCAAGTACTCGGATTTCATGCATAACCACGGTGGCAAATTATACGCCGTCAATACCACCAGCCACATACTGTATGATAAACTCATTTCTCTGAACGGGTTGAAACCATCTGCAGCAAGTCTGAGTCGTACATTTCTCGGCTCGTTCCCCAAGTTCGGGTATGTTTCATCTAACTTCTTCTACGCTTTACCGTCAGCAAGATGACATAGAACACCTTCTTCAATCACTCGTTCTTTCTCGTGCCATTGCATTTCAACAGCTGTGTGTCGGGAAGTGTACAATCGCGTGAGACAATCTTTCACAGGAAAGTATCGTAAAACTTTACGCGGTACCTTTTTCCCAACAACCCATCTGCTTTCATTGCATACCGGACAAACATCTGCATCTCTCATATCTTTCCAAAATAAGACGCAATCATTCGAGCACACGTCAAACATCTCGTATCCCATGCCAAATCGCTTCAACTTTGACTTTGCCTAGTAATGTTTTTCTGGATTTCTATTCTCAACAGGATGATATTTCTTCAATAGTTGCAGAAGTTCTATAAATGACTTTTTCGTCCAATGGTTCGTCACTTTGATGTGCATTAATTGGACCAAGAAAGATAATAATGAGAACTCCTTACAACCGGGACACAAATCTGCATTTAACTCAGTAAATAGATTTGCGGTCTGCTCTTCTTCAGCCACATCTTCTGCAGCTGGATCATTAAAATCGTCATGATCAATATCAATCTCATTCTTGATATCTTCGATTGCATCATGGACTCCAACAACATAGTCTTGGTCATTTGAATCATTTAGCGCAGGAATGACCTCTTCGCCTGACTCGCCATGATGATACCACCGAGTGTAATACAGAGTAAATCATTTGAACATAAGTTGCGCTCGAACCACTGGGATTTGTTGAGTTAGCGTATCATTGCAACGAAGACAAGGACATTTAATTTTGAGCTCGTTGTTCATTTGGAATCGTGCAACTCGAATAAATTCGTTCACGCCCATTTCGAATTCAAGACTACATCGATTAGTTTCAATTATCCAATCTGGACTTGGATTTGACATGACGCTGAATGTTGAAATTATAAGGAAAGTTGTGAGATTGAGACCTATTAAAATATACATAGTATATAGGAGTTGATTGTTGATGATATGATATCGAAAAGTTTTTGAATTTAGATATAACTAATTAATGGTTTGTTTGATCGATTGATATTACTTAATAATTTACAGAATTTTGGGCAGAGTTTCTCCTAAAATACGGACAAACCAAAAACCTGAAATTTGTACAATATATATATCTAACCGCCTAAAATTTGTACCAAACATATATCTGACTACACTATACTAACATAACTATTCAATTAGCTACAATTTCCATTATGAATTCAATTAGAATTAAGTAAGTGATATAATTAACCACAAATTCAATTATTAAGTAAGTTATTAACTACATCTCTAATTACGTAAATTAAATAATTCAGTTAACTACACATTTCATATATTCTCTAATTAAATAATTAACGTCGTCAAAATTATCTAATAAATTTCTAATTATTTTATTAACTAAACAATTAAGTTAAGAATAAAATTAACCTTGTGAGACGATGTGGGAGACAACGAGCAAGGGCAAACGATGTGGCGACGATCAATACAAGGCTGGGACAATCAACATTGAAAACTGGATTAAAACAAAACTAAAAATCAAAACACATTTAATAATCACCCGGAATGAAAAAAAGAGAAATTAAAAAAAACTGACCCGAAGATACGAGCGACGAAGCGAACAAGCAGAGACTCTGCTAGAGGCACGGAGGTTCAAACGGGGGCTGCGAACGAGGCTGAAAAAACGTAAAGATGAGAAACAAAGAGAGAACAATGTAAGAAAGAGACAAAGAGAGAACCTATCGGAATGTGAGGAGAGGGACGGAGGCGGAGGGAGAGACTCGGCTGGAGGCGGAGGGAGAGACTTGGCCGGAGGGGAGGGCAGAGGGGCGGAGGTTGACCGGAGGGGCTGGCGGAGGGGCTAGCGGAGGGTGAGGGAGGAGTTTGGGAGGAGGGGCTGGCGGAGGGTGAGGGCGAAGGTCAGGCAGAGGGTGAGGGCGGAGGGTAAGGGGGAAGGTCGGGCGGAGGTCGGGCAGAGGTTGGGCGGAGGAGAAGAAGGGAGGGTGGAGGGCGGAGGAGAAGGAGGGGCGGAGGGGAAGAAGGGCCGGAGGGGAAGGACGGGAAAGAGGGCAGAGGGGAAAAGGAGCGGCGAAGCGACAGCTGGAGGGGCGACAGAGGCTGAAAGTTATAATTTTCAAATGGGGAGGAGAAATGAGGAGGGAGGAGGGAGGGTCAGGTGATTTAAAGCCCTAGGGAAATTAAAAGTAGAAGCGACAAGTCGCTTCTAATGTCCTCCAAAACCAAAACGACGACGTTTTGATAAGTGGGTGTATTAGAAGCGACTTGTCGCTTCTAATGTCCCCGTAGGTGAAATTTTGACGGAAAGGTTTTGGAGCCAAATTATTTGGTCATTAGAAGCGATTAGTCGCTTCTAATGTCTGATTTCCGACACTAAGTGAAATTTTGGGGGAGAAATTTTGGATTTAAATTATTTGGGCATTAGACGCGACATTAGAAGCGACTAGTCACGTCTAATGCCCAAACATACTGAAATAATTGGCGCGGAGGGTGCGAGCCAATATTTTTGGCCTTTAGAAACGATTTGTCGCTTCTAATTTGCCGATTCGGACAATTATAAGCGACTTGTCGCTTCTAATGGTCAAAACTTTCATTTTTTGGGAAAAATAAAGGTGTTTAGGTTAGAAGCGATTAGTCGCTTCTAAAGTAAAAAGTCGCTTCTAAAGGTCATTTTTGTAGTAGTGCCCTTAGCCACTAGTCGCGCTTTGAACATGTCAATGTTCCCATCCGGACCCATTTTCTTCTTATAGATCCACTAACACCCTACAGGTTTAACCCCTTCAAGTAGGTGTTAAGGTAGGATTTCGTCAAATCCCTCTTAACATAATCACATGTCGTTTCGGCTCTCGAAACGACAAAAGGAGGAAGAAGCAAGCGGGGTCCGCGGCTGGCGACAATGACGCGAGGGGAAAGATCCACCCCCGCGAGGAGGGTTTAGCCCCGAGTGAGGAGGGTGGAATAATTGCGAGGGAAGCTCTTCGCGAGGAGGCTTTTCTGCGAGGCGATACCCTTCGATGGAGTATTCCATTTCTTCTCCTCGAAGGGGTACTGCCTTAGAGGAATGTCGTCGCTGTGAAAAGGGCGGGAAAGCGGAAGCGTGCTCGAGAAGACTTGACGTCAGAGAGTCAGTCGAAAGAGCGGCAATCACGGGATTTAATAGGTAAAGATCAGGAAGGAATCACGGAGTCGGTCAGAGGAAGGCCGGGCCAAAAGGGGAAACCCTAATGGAGGGACGAACCCTAGTGAACACACACACACCAAAGAAGGAGACTATAAATATCAATGTAAAGACCACATAGAGGGGATCGAATGGAAACCCGAAGAAAGAGATATTACCCGTCACTGTTCACCATTGTCTGTATTCTTTGATAAGTTTCCAAGCTAATAAACGAAAGAGACCGAGCTCTCATAAACATAAACTCAAGGATATTAACGCACTAATTTGGCCCTCACACGTATAAATTATCGTTGTTAATCCTTGTGACTAGAAGAGCTTCGGTGAAAACCGACCTCTACAGTAGGTCTACAAGTTTCTAGACTTCATTGACATACATCGAATGCATCTCAACTTTCACGGCATCAAGCCAAATGTTTGACTCAAAACCAGCCATTGCTTGGTTGTAGGAAATAGGTTCATCCATGTCAATGACGGCTACGAGAGCATCGCCATAAGACATGCACCTATCGGGTTTTTCAAAAGCCCTCCCACTACGTAAAAATGTTCTTACATATGAGGTAGACGCTTTCTCACCCAATTTTTCTTCAAGCACAATTTTGCGTCTAGGTTTCGTATTCTTCATATAGTCCTCCTCAAGGAAACGAGCATTAGTGTTGACAAACGCTTTGTCATCCTCGGGACTATAGAATGTGAAACCTTTGGTTTCCATTGGATATCCAACGAACAAACATAATTCTGACCTACTAGCCAACTTGTTAACCATCTCCATCCGAGTTTGATTCCTTCTCTCTGACACCCCATTCTGTTGAGATGTGGCAGGTGCTGTAAGCTGAGAAGCGATACCTTCTTCTTTAAGAAAGTCATCAAACTATTCAAACAAGTACTAACCACCTCGATCGGATCAAAGAGTTTTGATATGTTTGCCAGTTTGCTTTTCCACTAAAGTCCGAAAAACCTTAAATACATTAAAAGTTTCCTATTTCTGTTTGAGCAAATAGACAAGTCTATATCTTGATTAATCATCACTAAATCCACATACATCAGAATGTATTACTTTCAACAACTCAGTGGCTCTTCGACCTTTATCAGAGAAAGGTCGTTTGGTCATTTTTCCTTCTATACAGGATTCACAAGTGCCAGTGAGCCTACTGCAAAGGCTTTGAGTGGACCATCCCTCACAAACCTCTTAATCATATCTAGACTAAAATGACCAAGTCTTAAGTACCATAGACGTGTTGATTTTATTAGATCAGAGGAATCGTTAGGTTTGATCCTCTTTGGTTCCCTAATTAGATCATTATCTATTTCAGTATCTAATAGCAAAGGTTGTGTAGGATAGAAATAGTATACACCATTCTTCATACATGCATCAGTGAAAAATGAATTGAAAAAAGAAATTCGAATTCCATTATAAATAAACTTTAAATAATAATTCTGCTCAACAATTTGAGCTACAAATATCAAGTTTTTCCCAAAAGAAGGAATAAAATACACATTATTCAAATTTAAAGTTTTATCTTTTTGCATGGCCTCGAGAGAGGATTACTAGAGATTGAGTCTAAGTGCGTAACCAACAACTTAGTTCAACAATATCTACTTTGAAAAAAATCCGCCGATGGGAGGCCTTGTCTCATCGTTTCAGTTTTTAACTTAACACTACAAGCAATGTTAAGGGAAATGCGTCTTTGAGTACTCTTACTAAAGAGAGGGTCACGAGGGTGACTCTTAGTCTGGCGACATATGCACTTAACATTAGTGTGGGGGATTGGGGGTTGTAAACAATAAGTACAACGCTCCTACTTAGTTTTTGAAATAAGGGGATCGTGGATTGCAAACAAGAAGTACAACCCTCCCACTTAGTATTTGGAATAAGGCACATCTACTCTTGTACGTTTGGAAACACGTTTCCATGAGTAAAGAGAGATAGAGTGGATCACTAGAAAAAGAGCCCTAAGATTGATAGTTGTGAGGGGAGAGCGGTATTAATGCACTAAAGCACAAGTAACATATTTTTTGTTTATTAAAATTATTTTTTCTAAGGAAAGTGTGTGAGATTAATAAATCTTCACTTTTGCACTTGAAAGCTTTTGAAATTCAAAATCTCATAAAACTAATTTCTTCATCTTCATGACATCTTCGTTCAAGACATCTTCATGGTGGTTGAGTACGCGAACGTCGGAAAGCCACGATAGCATCAAGAAGAGGGGAAGAAGCTAGGAGTCGCAAATCCGGATTCAAAATCCTAGACTCGCGAACTATCGTACACCTCGAACTTAAAAAGTCATAAATGACACATCTGGTATCCGATTGACCTGAAACCAATTGCATTGGATAGCTAACTTCAGTACCTTTAATTTTGTTAAAAAAAATACTAATATTCAAGTTCTGAGCAAAGAGTTATGCCCGTTTTAATGAGGTATAACAACTTGTCCATAAATTGAAAAACAATTAAAAGGTACGTCATAGGCGTACTGAGAAAGAGGTTTATTGAAACATTTTTATTGTATGTTTTGATTTCAATTGTGTGTTATATTAAACGTGAACTCGAGAAATCTAAGGTTTATATTACATGAGTCTTTAGAGGTTTAGAAGGATTTGTGTGTGGGCATAATTAAATACAATAGCTCAAGAACAAGTCTATGAGCTAGAGAGCTAATTAAGTCTAAGTCTAATGAGGACTTAGGTGCCAAATAAAGAGGGATTTTCTAGAGAGAGAAAGAGAGGGGGTCGGAAAAAAAGAGAGAGACAAGAGTAAGAATGCTTATTTTCACATCTCTATGTGAGGCTCTATTTATAGGAGAAGGAAAATCAAGAAAGGGTAATAACCATTTTCAATTGTGCATTCATGACACAATATTTTATATTCTCTCCTCTTCTCCCTTTTACATGGCCGGCCATCTATATGCTTTAGTGAGGGAAATTTAATTCCTCACTTATCATATTTATTTCCTTCTCAAGGAAATTTATTTCCTCTTTTCCTTTTGGGTAATTATCTTTACAGTTAAAGGCAAATGATTTTCTCCTCCTTGATGTATATTGGCCGAACTCTACACTAGGGAAGGGCATCTAGATGATTCCATATTTCTTTTAAGACAATTCTTAAAATACCCATTATAGAATTAATATTGCACAAATAATGACATTAATTGCCTCAAATGACTTCTCGAGTTTTGAAACTAATTTATATTTCCATCATATCATATAAAAATATTCAAAATCATATTTTAACATTCACATCATTTTAAATCCATATTGACTAAAATACACTTTAGAAATTTTTTGAGAAAACGTTTAGTTCAACACTTGAACTTATTTTGACTTAGCTTGTAGTTTAACAATCTCACTCTAATGACCTGTAATAGTGACCTTATGGATCCAAATGAACAAAGCTTGAGCTTCTATAGTCGGACTCAAAAGTTCAAAAACTTTTTTCCGAGTATTAGTTTAATGTCAACTGACTCCACTAAAGAGTTGACACTGAGAATCTCTCGGTTCGACTGAATTTATTTTCTACTCAAATTCAACTTAATTATATTGAGCGGATCCATTAAATGTTATCTATGTTTACCCTTCATGAATATCATCAACTAGATGAGATTTATAAAATTATTATTTTACCCTTTTAGTTGTTATTTCCTTAACTCCTTTATTACTTGTGAATAAGTTAGAAACAATGTATTGATGAGGAGCTAACAAGTCACATTGTTTATTCACAAGTAACAAAGGAGTTGAGGAAATAACAACTAGAAGGGTGAAATGGTAATTTTATAAATCCCAACTAGTTGATGATATTCATGAAGGGTAAACATAGATAACATTCAATGGATCCGCTCAATATAATTAAGTTGAATTTGAGTAGAAAATAAATTCATTTGAACCGAGAGATTCTCAGTGTCAACTATTTAGTGTAGTCAGTTGACATTAAACTAATACTCGGAAAAAGGTTTGTGAACTTTTGAGTCCGAGTATAGAAGTTCAAGCTTTGTTCATTTGGATCCATAAGGTCACTATTACAAGTCATTAGAGTAGGATTGTTAAACTGGAAGCTAAGTCAAAATAAGTTCAAATGTTGAACTAGACTTTTTTTTCGAAAAATGTCTAAAGGGTATTTTTGTCCACATGGACGTAAAATGATGTGAATGTCAAAATAGGATTTTGAATATTTTCATATGATGAAAATATAAATTATTTTCTAAAGCTGAAAAGTCTTTTGAGGCATTAAGAAATTAATTTCATTAGTTGTGTAATAAAAATTCTACAATGAGTATTTTAATAATTGTCTTAAAAGAAATAAAGAAGCATCTAGATGCTCTTTCCCTAGCTATAGAATTCGGCCAACATGCATCATAGATGAGAGAGTTTTTTTCTTTTAATTATAAAGATAATTACCTAAAAAGAAAAGAGGAAATGAATTTCATTGAGAAGGAAATAAATAAGCTAAGTTATAGAAACAAGTTTCCTCACTCTTGGCTTTATATGCTCGGCCACATTAGAAGAGAAAAGGGAAGATAAAATCAAATATTGTGTCATGAATGCATTTTTTTCATGAATGTATAATTGACTTTTATAGATTTTTCTCATCCTATAAATAGAGTCTCACATAAAGATGTGAAAAGTTGCATTCTTGGTCTTGCTCTCTCTATTCTAGCCGATCATTCACTCTCTCTCTCTAGAAATTCTTTTTAATTTTTGCACCTATATCTACACTTGATCTAGAGAATTAGCTTATGTTCAAAGAATTGTTCTTGATTCATATTGTTTAATTGTACCCACACATAAATCCTTTAAACACTCTATAGACCCTTGTAATAGAAACCTTAGGTTTCTCGAGTACTACATTAGACGTGAAGGAATCGAGCCAAGGAAGTAGATCAACCTTTCTCAAGACGCTTCAAGGTTGAAGATACAAGAAAGGTTAGTATTCAAGTACTTTAAATAAATTTTTTAATTAATAACATGTTCATGCACTTTTGCCTAGGTTAGTAAAATTGTTTACTTGTAAAAAAATTTATATTCCGCCATTAATACTATTAATGATAATTTTTCTTAATCCTAGACCTATTCCAATAATAAGTACGTTGATTTCTCACTAATATGAGATGGTTCTCATGTTTACTAGGTGCACTTCGTTACACCACCATAGTGGAACGGACTGTGGCTATTGGTGATTACCGTGGAATATAAAAATTGGGTCTTTTCAAAGATTAGTATTTTCCCCGTGCTTATGCATTATATTTTATATCCTAATATCTTGATAGTTATTTCTTTTCATATTGCTTAAAAATGATGTTATAAATTGTAGTATTCATTTAAAACCCTATAATGACCTTGTTTTCGAAAGATTTTTTCACTAGTGAAAACTTCCATAAATGGAAGTCTAACCTGAACATTGTTCTAGTAAGCATAAGCATTAGCTTTATGATCACTTAATTTAACCATCCCTTCTTGGTACTAATGTGTTTTATATTAATAAAAAGATTATAACCAATGAGTCATGACCAATGGAAGAACATGACCTATGAATACTCATAAGCATATTCAATTTTTTTGCGAACAAAGATGTAAGGGAAGGTGAATTTTATGGAGATCCTTAATTCGCTGCAACAAATGATTGGGTGCAAAGCGAGCAAGCCAAATTGAAATCACCCATAAGTGCTTTGGCACTAGGATGATGGCGAGATTTCGATAAAGGATTATGATTGACTTCTTTATCAAAATGGGACTCCATGAGGCATATATGAATGAGATTACTAAACTGTTTTTTTTTCGAGTAATTTCATACAATTCACATACAACTATTTATGGTATAGGTTGTTTTATGAACTATCTCGATTGTTAAATGACTTTCGAGTCTATTTCTCAAGAAGAAGTTGACGTCTGGTACAGAGTCATCTAAAAGCATCTTAATACTTCAAAGAGGAATGTTCTTGTAAGAAGGAAAAGATAAAATTCAAAAGGAATGTAAAGAGAAAGAAAAAAAGCATGATAGCGCAGGTATAGTTTACCACTGAAACAAGAATGATCATCGTAAAGGACATTGTCCTTTATGATCAACCTTGAAACCAAAAAGAAGGATGCTGGTTTTGTACCTTAAAAGTCATGATTTAAGATATCCTAAAATTGTTTTGAGGATAATTAATCATAAGCATTAATCTTTAAAGTTGCAGTGCATACCTGATGGAGCTCGATTTAGTCGAGGAGCCTGCTGAACAAGTTCGGATTCAAGCTTAAATTGTAGAAAAGCTCAAACTCCAATTAAAGATTCACCGAATTATATAATCTTTCAAATATTCTTCGGCGTGCTGTCGAATTGCTAGGAGACGCTCAATAGGCGTCTTTCCGGCTTCCGAACCCACGAACTGATCCATGAACGTGTTACACTTTTGCTTCCAAGAAGTTACAAATATGGCTTTAATTTTCGATACCACTTCTTAGCGGTTTCGATTAGAGTTATTGAAAAAGTTTGACACATTACTTGAATGTTTGCTCCCTGCAAAGTCATCCAGAATTGGTAAGTGTCCAAATGATCTCCTGGATCAGTCTTTCTGTCATATGACGTAATGCTCGTCATGCTGGGATTGGTGCTCAAAAAGGAGATATTAGACATTGAAATACATTTGTATTTACATTTTTCTGAAACATTAATATTAATAAATATTCATTCTTTATTATGTTTGTGTTTATGTATGAATGCTACGCTCTGAAACTGTCATCAACGAAAAGAGTGTTAAATACATATTTGACATGATAACCCCTTATGACTAGTTTAAATCATTTGTTCGCAATCTTAAGACCAATAGAGCAATTGAGTCTAACGATTGCTTGAATGAATCATGATATCTCATCATGTGATATAGAGAGTTGTGACTCTATGATTCATCCTTGATATCTTATAGAAGATATTGAACAAGACCTGTGATACTTAGAAGCTCGAGATAAAACCGTTTAACCACTCGAAACTTCAAGATCACATACGAGGGGTACATTGGTACTTTCCTAAATCCTGAAGTGAATATATAATTGATATTACACTTTATGACATTTGATTTGTCAATGAGCAATGACTAAGTTATAGTTTCATTTGACCCGACGATTGGTGTCATAACGATGTGATATTGGATTATATGATTAATCATAGAGTCACTCTTCGGACAACGGCGCCGCGGCGACATATGTTTGGAGCCGCGGCCCCAAGTCCCACAACGGATTCAAACATTCTGTGTGGGAGCTGCGCCGCGGCACTGAATGTCCAAGCCGCGGCACCAGGTGTCCCATAATAGGCGCTGCGGCGATCCTTTATGGCGCCGCGGCGCCGCGGCCCACAACGGATGTTGGGATCCGTTGTGGGACTCCGGTGCCGCGGCACCGATTGGTGGGGCCGCGGCGACCCTTTACGGCGCCGCGGCACCGGAGTCCCACAACGGATCCCAACATCCGTTGTGGGACTTGGGGCCGCGGCGCCGTAAAGAGTCGCCGCGGCGATAAGTTTTCAAAAATAAAAAAATTTTACAACCGATAATTGATTGGTTGTTGAATTTCCCACAACCCATAGACATTCGGTGTGGGAAATATGAACATTCCACACCGGAAGTTTAAGGGTTGTGGGAAATTCCACAACTCAGGCTCCCACAACCGTTATTAAGGGTTGTGGGAAAATTCCACACCCCTTATTAAGGGTTGTGGGAACAAGTTTTTCTACTAGTGATTCACAAATATGTAATTCATGTTGAAACAATGCAACAACATTAGTGTCACACTATGCTTTGTTATGAGAGTGTGAATGAATAAACCTGGCTAGGTATTCATCGAATAAGAACATTCTTTGATTAAAACATGTGACATGTATAGACATCTCACTCTATGTTTTTCTCATTCACAAATAACAAAGGAGTTTTGTGAAATAATAACTAAAGGGGTAAAACGGTAATTTTTTATTCCCTTAGTTAATGATACACATGAAGGGTAATATCGTAAAGTACTATGTGGACCGTGTGAAGAATTGTTTTGTCACATCAAACGGAAAATATACGCGTATTAACAGAGAGAGTGTAAGTATTGGTCATTTAGTGGAATTGACCAATATTAGGAATTAAAAGACGGAAAAGGTTTGTGAACTTTTGAGTCTGATCTTTATTCTAAAGCTTCGTTCATATGGGTCCATAAGATCTCAATGATAGACACTTGGAAGAGATTAAATGAACTAGAATTATTGATTTACTCATCAAATATAAATCGTGATTTATATCGGGAAAATTATTTTTCTAAGTAACTCAATAAATAATTAGTTATTTATTGTTACGTTTATTTGTTGAGTCATAGAGTATCGTTATGTTGATAATAATACTCTTGTGTGATTCAAATAAATAAAAGAAGAAAATGAATAATT
The DNA here is from genome assembly GCA_958296335.1 of Urtica urens. NCBI lineage: Eukaryota > Viridiplantae > Streptophyta > Magnoliopsida > Rosales > Urticaceae > Urtica > Urtica urens. The sequence continues at coordinate 7,993,081 of OY282525.1, forward strand.
TCTCGTTTCGTACTTATTTGGAAAGTATGAAATTATTTTAATGAAATGTCATTAACTAAAATGAGATTCTAAATTAATTGAATTTAGAAATAAATCAAAAGAATTTGGAAATAAATTAGAAGTATATGGCCGAGTATGAGAGGGAGAGTTGGCCGAAAATTTAAGTGATTGAGTCATGGGTTTGACCCAGTTTAAGCCCAAATTAAACTGTTTATAAAAAGGCTTAAGAAAACCCTAATCACTAACCCTAACCCTAAGACACTCGGCCAAACCCTCTCTTTCTCTGCCCTGGGGTCTCTCGGCCGAAACTCCTAGATACAACACAAAGAGAAATCGTGTTTCTTGTTCCTTGTTTTGATTCGCGAGAGTTCATGAGAGCCCACCCTCTAGATCTCAACATATTCCTCATGTTATATTGTTGATTCTAAACTTTTGGTGTTTGGTGTATGATTTTATTCTAAAAATAGTTTTTAGAATTGTTTTAAAAGGTTTTTAAAGCTACCAGACGGCCGGATTCCTCTCCAGCCTCCAATCCGGCAAAGTCACCCTGTCAGGCGAGCAATCCGGTGAAGATCTCCAGTCCGCCCTCCCTTCCAGAGTCCAGCAAAGGCGTCTGGGTCCCAGTCCGGCGAAGAAGTCCCAGTCCGGCGAAGGTCACCTGTCCGGCGAAGATCGTCTGTCCGGCGAAAGTTACCAGTCCGACGAAGGTCACCTGTCTGGCGAAGTCCCCTGTCCGACGTCCAACGGGTCACCTGTCAGGCGAAGCTCCCCTGCACGGCGAGAAGTCCCTGTCCGGCGTCCCTGCTTCCTGCCGGTTAGCGCACGCCTGGGGCAATCCGGAGAACCTCCTTTCGAGCGTGGAATTGGCGTGACCTACTGACGATAGTGAGCAACGTCGGGATAATTTATTATCCATTTTGTAAGTATTCTCAACATTTTCAATTACTAATAATATATAAATTTTTTATATAGGTTGTTAGTATTTTATTTTTTGAGTGTTTGTTTTGATAAATTGTTTATTAAACATGTACTTAAATTTTAAGGCCTTAGGTTGTTTAAATATATTAAAATTAGTTTTAATATATTAGATCCAATTATATTTTTCTGCCACATAGGATGTGTAATATAATTAAATTGTTTAAATTGTTAAATAAATTCCAACACGGCACTCTGAAACCATGATGAAGAAGATGATCTAGAATTCTAAATGTCAATGGAGATGCACTTTCACGCCTTTTAATAATCTTGACATGGTCGAGGGTGACTTCCTCTAATCGACGTTCTAACCTTCGAAAATCTATCTGCTCCGTTCTGCGTCACTCTCTGGACTCGGAATCTTGATCTGGTCTTCTTAGGCCGAAGATCATCTTTGTACGGATGATACTTGTTTTCATAATTGTGGGTGCTTGGTAGTTTGGCGCTTTCGGTGTTTTCACTCAGCTACTCCTTTTCATATCGATCCCTTGCATGCTTCCTAGTCTTCTTAGACTTATCTTAAGAAGTTTCAATTTCCTTTCCCGATCTTTGGACAAATCGGTTATCTTTGGGAGTTATGATTTCGCTCTGAATAGTAACCTTCTTTGCACTAATTTGCTCTTCCACAATTGTATTCTTCCTTTTCAAGAGTTCAAGACGCTCTTGTATTTCCTTGAACAATTCTGAAAGAGTCGACTGAGGCTGCATTTCCTCAATTTCTTTGGCTGCCAGTGATAACGTCTTGTTGTGGTGCTCAATCTGTTCGCGCACCTCTTGCAGGCGACATTCCCATGACTCTGGAATTGATCATAGTGATGAACTGGCCATCAGAATGAACTCCCCTCCATTAGCACCAAATGTTGATGCTTGAAAATATGTACAGACGAAGATACTAAGTATGAACAATGACAATAATTTGACCTTTATATTTAGGTCGAATTTTTCTTATACAAGACTAATTTTCAATATAAAAAGTGTGTTTAAATGAGATCCTATGCGTAAAAATATGTCATGCACTCCCCCCTCTTGTTTCCTATTTATAGTGCATTAGTGTCCGGTTTTCTAGGTTGATCAGATTGACGTCGTAATAACTCTTCCTTTCAATGGTAAGTTTTCTAATAACCGTTAGACGGTTTATTAAACTTATATTTGTTTTACGTAGTTAACGTAATTTTAGTGTGACTAGTCATTTGTTTATCGAACACTTATTCGTCTTTTACAATTCTGTGATCGGTATCATAGATTTATTATATGTCCATATTTTGTTTCTTTTAAATTTACGCTAAGTACTCTTATTACTCGGCCGAAGTTATAGTCGAATTTAAACTTAATCTAAATAGACGGTATGGAAATAATTAAAGGGTTAATGAAGGTAATAGTTCTATAGATGTTTCCTACTTTAGTTTGTCTGCGGTTTGGTAAAACTTTCGTAAATGTCCACGCTTTTAATTAACCAAAATTTTGTACCAAATATACCCCATATTTCAATTCCCGCCCAAACAATTTTTACAATAAAAATCGGAATAAAAATTAGGGTTAATTAATGAATAAAAATAAAATGCAATTTCAAAACAGAATCGGTTAATTAACACTACAAAATCACTTAAAAGGTTTGTGCATCCAAAATGAGAGAGAAGAAGAAGAAGAAGAGAGCAGAAGAAGAGAGAAAATGAAGAAGAGAGCGGTGGCGCCGCCGTCCTTCGCCGCCGTGTCCCCGCGTCTCCCGCACCTCTTCATCCTCTCCTCCGACCACCGCTGCCGCGCCCTCGACACGTGGCCCACCTCAGCCCCTCCCCGACCCCGTCCCACCTCAGCCCCTCCCACCTCTCCGTCGACGGAATCAGAAGCCTCTTCGCCGTCGGCAGCCTCTCCGCCGTCCAAAATCATTGGGAGGAACGGAAGCCGATTCTCAACTAAAGAGTCGAGATCTACGATCGGAGCTCCGGCGACTGGGTCTCAGGAACGGAGATGCCAATGGTAGATGTCACTCGTTCATCACAGATTTATTGAAGATTCAACCAAATCAGAGGCAATATACAAGTAATAAACGATTTTTTTTTATTTTGTTTATTGCATATCTGATTGCAAAAATAAATTGGATTTAGGTCTAGTTACAGAGTGTTTTTATTTATATTTTTTTTCCAATATACTCCATTTTTGGTGATCTCACCGATAGTGGACGCCGGGTTGGCTCCGGTGGCACGACATCGACGATGGAGGCGCCGAGGAAGGCGAAGGTAGGTTCCGGTAGCGGCGTCGCCAATGATGGAGGTGTCGAGGAAGGAAAATACGAAATAATTTCAATTTTCATTATAAAAATCAATTTACGTTGTAAAACGCAACTCAGTTTACGTTGGAACAACTCTATTTCACTGTAAATTGAATATCAATTTACCGTGATACACAGAGTAGTTGGAGATGGTAAATGAAAAAATAATTGATTGTTAATAAATATCCACGACAAAGAGATAATATCAGGAATAAAAACGGTTGGAAATATTAAATTCCCAAAAACATCTGTATAAGATAATCCGAACATTAATGAAGGATTTTTATTAATTAATATGAAAATAATTGGTCAATTAAACCGCTCATAATTATAGGATCTAAAACAAAATATTCAACCGCCAAAAATTCTTTAAACAACAAGGAAATTAATTCAAAAATTTGAAACAATAAATAAATCAAAATCGTGTTTTGTTAATTAGTATGCAATTAACGATAAATAGTTTCAATTTACATTATAAAAATCAATTTACGTTGTAAAACGCAACTCAATTTACGTGTGAATAAAACCATTTCAGTGTAAATTGAATATCAATTTACCGTGATACACAGAGTAGTTGGAGATGATAAATCGAAAAATAATTAATTGGTAATAAATAAAAGCGACAAGAAGATAATATCAAGAATAAAATCGGTTAAAAATATTAAAATTTTCACAAATAAATGTATAAGATAATCCGGCCATCAATGAATGATATTTATTAATTAATCTGAAAATAATTGTTTGATTAAACCATCCCTAATTCTAGGATCTAAAATGAATTATCCAACTATCAAAAACTGTTTAAATAAAAAGGAAATTAATTCAAAAAATTTAAACGAAATTTAAAAAATAAATTAAAAACCGAAAAAACAAAAAGGCTAAAAAGGTAAATTATTAATGCTATTAAATATGCCACATCATCATTTTGGACATTTACAAAAATTTTACCAAACGTTAGGCATATCCGAAAAACGTAATAAGTTAGGATGAATTCGCCAAATTTTTTATAATTAAACTCAAAATATAAATTTCATATCTTTCCGAAAACTAGACATCTAAAAGCGTGTTAGCTACGCGCTAAGAGTTTGCCAGTGAGAACCCTACAACATTAAACAAAAACAAACGTACAAACAACAGTACCTATCTTCTTTTTCACTCTTCGGCTTTCACGAGAATTACAAACCAAACTTGGATTAAACTGTCCGAAGCTGTGTTTTCCATCCCCATTAAAGCGAAAACCCCACTCTTAATAATTTCTGGACCTAATAAAATCAAACTGTCAAAATTTTCTGAAACTTCGCTTTCGCTTCCTCGCTCCTCAAAACAACTCTGGCCTTTTCACTTCTTCATCTTCTTCTTTTCTTTTCTTATTACCTAATATATCCAAACATCACAAACCCAGTTTTGGTTGAAGTTTTGGAATCTCTCGCCGCAGCTCTTCGTGGGGACAAGTCAACCTTTCCTTTCCCGAATCCGCTTTGAATCCGTGTAAATATATACTGATTTTCTTTTTGTTTCTCTTAATCTTGTAGATCAGAATAATTTGAATTGTATAAAAGAAAAAAAAAAGGAGCTTCGTTTCCCTGGGTGCGTCTGAAAGATAAGTGCTTTCTGCGTCGTTTCATACATTGACTTGCTTAGGAATTTTCGCTATCCCTGAAAGTTTAAATTCTCTGTGTGCCCATTTGCTGATTCTTGGTCTCTGGAGTTGCAAAGCTCTGTGAAGCTATTCGATTTTATTTCTTTGAAATCCGTATAGACAATTAGGAAACGGGGATGTACATTGTTTTCTCGGTAGCTTTGAAATAGAATGAGGAAGTACACGAATCCACACACGGGAAGGGCTTTCGGTGACCGGAAATGGATAATCCCATTCTTCACAAGCCTGCTCATATTCATAACGTTGTTGACCGGAATGTTGGGCGTGTTCACCTCTCCGGAACTCTCACCGTTTGAACCGGTCTCTCTCTCCAATGCCGAGTTCATCGAGCCGATGGGAGAGAGGCACGAGGAGGCTGAGTCCAGGGCGCCGAGACTGGCATATCTGATATCGGGAACGAAAGGGGACAGTCAAAGGATGATGAGGACTCTGAGGGCTGTTTATCACCCTCGGAACCAGTACGTGCTTCACTTGGACCTCGAGGCTCCTCCGAGGGAGAGGCTCGACCTCGCCGGATCCGTCCGGTCTGAGGGACTGGTCAACGTCAGAGTCATGGCTCAGTCAAACTTGGTCACCTACAAGGGTCCCACCATGATCGCTTGTACGCTTCAGGCTATCGCGATCCTTTTGAAGGAGAGCTCCGACTGGGACTGGTTCATCAACCTCAGCGCCTCCGATTACCCTCTCGTCACGCAAGACGGTCAGTTCTCTTTTATTTGCCTTTATAAAAGGAACTCTTAATTTTTTTCTATTGGCTTTTTTAAAACATTTATTTACACTACTGGATAATATTTCAGCCTTTTGACCTAAAAAATATATTAAATTTGGGCATTTTTTTTTACCTAATTAAGATTTTCTTTTGAGTGGGGGTAAAGCACTTGCTTGACCTCCCTAGGGGGTCAAGCCAGGCCTGATACAATGCTATTCTTATAATCTCTTGTATAGAGTTTTTCATGAGTGTCTTTTGGGTGGAATGTGGAAGGAATGATTGTGATACTTAGTTCTTTGTTAAGGTTCGGATTTGGAATTTACTAGGATGTCTTAGGCGTACATGTTTGAGGAAGAAAAAGAGATTTATCGGGGTCTATGGAATACCAGATTATCTTGTATTTACGTAGTGTTTTATAGATGAGTATCAAATACTCAACTAATTTGTTGGCAAGACCTATAAACTATTTATGGAGATGATCTTGGATTTAAGCTATGTATACACCATATTAACAACTCATCATAAATTTGTTTTAGATTTATTTGTTGCTTTAATGTGTTATTTATATGCTTTATGGACTATCTGCAGATTTGCTTCATGTTTTTTCCAACTTGTCAAGAAGTCTAAACTTCATAGAACACACACAGATCAAGGGATGGAAGCTGTAAGTGAAAAAGATATAAACTACAAAACAAGCCTTGACCTTTTTCACATACAAGAATTGCTCTGTATTTCTCAGGAACCAAAGAGCTAAACCGATCATCATTGATCCAGGACTGTACTTGTCGAAGAAATCCGAGCTTGCTGTTACCACTCAACGCCGATCGCTTCCGACAGCGTTCAAGCTATTCACAGGTAAAATCTACAAAATATTGGGTCTTTAGCCTACATAGACATAAATTTTTTGGAAATATACAACGTTTTGTAAATATGTTGTAAATACCCATTGTGCTTATATGGCACACTTGTTTACAAGAAATTATGGACCAGATTGCGCTTTTCGATTAGAGTAATTTTAAGAGTAGTTCGGGCTAAATTGGTCAAACGTTGATTATTATCAAAATACTACTAGTTTAGATTGCTAGTAACTTGAATAACCCTAAAATCTAATTTAACTTTCCTAACGTATATTTTTCCGATGCAGTTGCTAATCTTTCGTTTACTTGTTCGTCAAGGTTCTGCGTGGGTCATGCTGTCGAGGCAGTTCTTGGAGTACTGCATATGGGGATGGGACAACCTTCCTCGGACGATACTAATGTACTACGCGAACTTCGTGTCCTCTCCGGAGGGGTATTTCCACACCGTGATCTGCAACAACCAGGAGTATCGTAACACGGCGATCAGCCACGATCTGCACTACATAGCGTGGGACACGCCACCTAAGCAGCACCCGAGGCTTCTCTCGGCCAAGGACTTCGACAAGATGGTCGAGAGCCGAGCCCCGTTCGCGAGGAAGTTTGCGAAAGACGATCCGGTCCTCGACAGGATCGACAGAGAGATTTTGGGCCGGACTTCGAGCGGGTTGACACCCGGGGCCTGGTGCGTGGGCGGGTCCGAAAACGGGTCCGACCCGTGCTCCATCCGCGGAGACGATTCTGTTTTTCGTCCGGGGCCCGGGGCGGAACGGCTCCGTGATCTTTTCCAGACTCTCTTGTCCGAAGATTTTCGTAAGAAGCAGTGTTCATGATCATGAATGAACTATACATTACTTCACTTGATGATGATAAGCTTACTGCCCCAAAAAGAAAGAAAAGAAGAAATGTCAAAATGTACATGAAACCACTTTCACATAGTAATTTTTACTTCATACACATGCTTCCTTTTTGGTAACTATCGCTTGTTTATCAGACGAAGAAGGGTCCTAGACAAGCTTGCTGAGACCAAGTTAAAATACTTGTTAGCACTATCTCCGCCGGCATCCAAAGTAGATGATACATTTGGATAGTGAAAAGTGAAACTTTTGTAGGTATTGAAATTAGAAATCATTATATGGAGTTTAGAAATAATATTTATTGTCAATAAACTATTGGCTTTCTCTTAAGAAAATCACCTTGTTCTCATGCGTTGTTTAGGTTTATATCCTATGATTTTTGCCAACAAATATCGTCAAAATTTGGTTGTTACGTCAGGCTAACCGTAAGTGGGGATTATTTCAAAATTATGACTATTTATAACATTGTTTCTTATTAAAATCTAATAAATGCTTTTTATTCTAGAAGTATGATCACTTTTCCATAATCTTATCAATACATAATTGCACTTATTGACAATCAATTAATATTTATTGACAAACTTAGTAATATATTTAGAATAAAGAACATTTATCGGATATTGGTAAAAAGACCTTTCTTAGCAGCTAAAATTTTGGAAAAATATCACAAATTCACTTAAAGATTCTCTCATAGTTGAGTACGATGGTACTTAAAAATAATAGAAAATAATTAAATCAATTCTCGTAATACGAAAATTAAGCAAAATTAAAACCGAGATCAAAATTAACCAAACTTAAAATCGAGATTAACTAAAATTTACTTCCTAAGAAAATGAGAGAAAATCCGAAAAGACACTTTAAGACAAACTAAAGGAGGTCTGAATCTTCATGAAACAAAAATTATTAATCCCGCTTGAAATTTAACTTTTAAACGTTTAAAAAATCCAATAAATATTTCGTTTAAAAGTGGCATATCTCAAAAATTAATACAATCATGCTAACGATAATTTTATTAAATAACCGAATTAGTCTTAAAATTAGTGAGTATCATACACGAATAATCGCTCCGATATCACATATTTATGAACGATTCACATAGACAACCATATTAAGTGCGGAAGAATATTAATTACGTTCACAATAGTCGATTAATAATTATGGTTTCCAAACAAGATCTAGATTTATTTTATTAATTAATAATGAAAGCAATTCAACAACAGATATATGAGAAGAAGTTTATTAGAAAACTTACGGGTTTAGATCTGCTATAGGACGCTCTGATCCAACGAGTGCTCCGTTTCTTTCTTCGTCTGACCTGAGTACTCGAGGATGACACCGTAGTCTTCTGAAACGTAATCTCGAAGACGAATAAGAAATATGAGTGAACAGAGTCGATATCTCACTAGATATCTGAAACCATGTGTTTCAGGATCTTACTCCTATTTTCAAGGAACATAATTAGCAATTCTAGGGAGAGAGGAAGAGAGAGTTCGGCCAAGAGAGAGAGAGAGTCTTATAAAAAATTCTATTGAGAATGGAATGGATTTTCTCTTCTCCTTTGATCCCAATTTATAGCATGTAGAAGGAAATAACATCTGAGATATTTTCTCTCCTTTTTAGAGATATTCTCTCATTTTGGAAGATATTCCGTCCTTACAGAGATATTTTCTCCTTTGAAAGAATATATCGCATATTGGATTTAATCTGGGCCATTAAATCTCAGTAGTGAATCTACAATATTTCTCATCCATCAGAACAATATCTATGGAAGAGATTTTCTCTCATAAGAGAGAAATTCAAGGAGAACCTTGAGGGAGGAGTTCGGCCAAGGGTTCGCACGCCCAAGGGGATTCGGTCACTCTATGTGCCAAGCCCAATCCAAAATTCCGAAGCATGTTTGCTTAAAAATCCAATCAATTATTTATTTACTTGATCAAACAATAAATAAACAATTATGTTATACACATTTATTTAATTATGCAAATACCCATGTTCCAGAATCAATGCTGTCAACCACCATTACAGAAAGTGAGAATAAATAATTATCAACATTATTATTCGAAAGTTCTTATCCGCCTTTATCAAAGTCGAATCGGGGAATATGGACCTAGTAATAGAAGTTTAACGAACCAGACGAAAAAGACGGTACAGTGCTATATCTTTTTCATCGATTCGTCTAGTATTTATCAATACTCCACCGTGTAATCTAAGACTGAACCCTTCTTTAATACTAGAATTATATTTACTCATCGTGACAAGTGTCCACTGAAATAGTCAGTTCTTGATCAAAATCTCCAAGTTAATCATGTGTCAAGAGAAGTCAATTTTTCCGTTATACTTCTCTTGATACATATCAGCCCTAAGCATTGTTCCTACCCCAGCGAAAGATTCTTTCGAACGTTAACTTACTTCGAAAGTGCTAGCAATCTATCGGTTCTAGAATCAACACTTAGGTGAGTGAACATTAACCTTCTTCTAGGAAGGCTGGATTCCGTATTTGTAAATCATTTCCCACTCGAATCATGCTCTAAGAGAACTCCCAAGACATAAGTTGTGATTAACATCATAGCCTTTTCACGAATGAGTTAAAGAGCTCAAAAACATGATTCAGTGTCCATGATTACTTCAGAATTTAGATCAAGTCTCACTGTGACCATCATCGTGGCATGGGTTAGTGCATCGTAACCGTCCTTAAACGACACATCACCCCAAAGTCTGATAGGTCATACACTTACCGCAAGTGTAGAATGCTCCCACATGATGGTCAGCCTTCACCCATGTGTTCCACATATATGACTTTAGATATAGCTTTACAGGCACATATCAGCATTGACATTGTTTTAGTTCACCGCCCGACAGGTGCCCAACACGTGACTCAGTTTAATACGAAGGCTATGGAAGATAGTTTTATTGATTCTAAATAGAGAAATTGCCCAAAGTACCACCATTTATAATTGGTTTTCTCAAAATCCACTAAAATTAATTTTTTCCCAAAATGCCACTACAAAAGTCTAAAATATCCCTAAAACAATTCCTTTACATTTTACTCCATATTCATATTAACCGGTTATTATCTATTTTTTTTTAAAAAAATTTAACTTAAAAAAGTAAAAACTACTCCACCCTTAAAAAGTTTAATTTTTTTCTTAATTTTTTTGGCCGGTAGTATAATGTAGGACATTTGTGTTAGTTTTATTTTTCTAAAGGGTATTTCGTCTTTTCACATAAAATTTACTTGTATTTTGGGAAAAAATTATGTTTGGGTGGATTTTGGGAAAATGAATAATAAATAGTGGTACTTTGAGCATTTTCTCTTCTAAATATTTAAAACTCAATCTACTAAGAGAAATTGCCCAAAATGCCACCATTTGTACTTGATTTTCCCAAAATCCACTAAAATTAATTTTTTCCCAAAATACTAGTACAAAAGTCTAAAATACCCCTAAAACAATTTTTTTACATTTTATTTCATATTCATATTAATCAGTTATTATTTATTTATTTTTTTATTAAAATTAAACTTTAAAATGTAGAAACTGTTCCAATTCTAAATTTTAATTTTTTTTAATTTTTAATTTTTTTCTTAATTATTTTGGCCGGTAGTATAATGTAGGGCATTTGTGTTAGTTTTATTTTCTTAAAAGGGTATTTCGTCATTTCACATGAAATTTACTAGTATTTTGGGAAAAAATTATGGTTAGGTGGATTTTGGGAAAATCAAAAATAAAAGGTGGTACTTTGGGCAATTCCTCATCTACTAATCATATAATGTTAATAAAGTAATCTTATTATCAAATTCAGTAATTATTCATTCGTCATCTTCAAGTGGACAATATTCCGAGCAATCTCCCATTTTGATCAGAGAAGATAAGATTGCTCGAGTCAATTTAATTCTTTACCATCTAGGTAGATGGTTTAGACTTTGACCCAAGATTGAGATTCCGATCACATGAATTCTCACCTTTATCTATTCTCATTATCTATCATTCTAGTTCATGCATCTTTGCAAGTGATCTTTGACTTACTAGTTAAGGTCAAGTCAAATTTTTCACTAAAAATTAATTTACGTAGAACATATTAACACTCCGCATACCTTTTGATCAGAAGACTATATATCTCAAGATAATAAGTCTCCCTATCTTGGTGTACATCCTTTGGTGCCAAAACGGGTTGCACTATTACATGCTTTGATCTCATCACCATTTACTATAGCTTGATTTATTAATTGTGTTTTAATAAGAACTTTATTGACTTTTTTTCCATTACTTGGTTATTTATAGCACCAACCTTGCTTGTCGTGTTTATATTCAATGTACAAAGGACTTCAAGGATCTTCTACACTTAAATAACTAAGTATCTCACTATTTCCATAAATTATAGTGTTTACAACACATGTTTTAATTCTCGGAAATTTGACATTGTCTAAGGTCTAATTATTATCCTTTCAAAGACAATGTTTACAGCCTCAACATTGAGCTCATACCTTATATCAAATAAGTATGTTTGAGACATAATGGAATGAGCTTGTCGTTTCTAAATTAAACATTAGAAACAGTTAGCTCCATCAATTTACTTGTGTCAAAGTCTGATCGGAATCTCAAGAGGATGCCATATACAATGATGGATTTGATCTTGTGAAGGATGTTCCTATTTATTGAACAAAAATTAGCCAAATTTCTTTAAAGAAAGCTCCCACTATTTTATTGAACAATTGTGACTAGAATCTCATTAAGGATGCTTCCACTCAACAATATTTCCTTAGTGGATAGGTTCCATTTAAGGATGCTCCCACTAAATCAATGGACTAGAGTAGTTATGTTCCGATTAAGGATGCTCCCACTCAATTAGTGAACTTGAGTAGCTAGATTCCCTTTAACGATGTTCCTACTCAGTTATTGAACTAGAGTGGCTAGGTTCCATTCAAGAATGCTCCCACTCAATCAATATGAATATTTGTGACTATGTTCCAATTAAGGAAGCTTCCACTAATTCATCAACTCTAACTTTTAGTTGTGTTTCCTTTATTACTTCTTATCCGCACATACCATTGTTCCCTTTCTAAGGCTCTAAATACTTCTTAAACAATAAAACATATTTAATATAAGAATTTTATAAAGCTATAGAGCTAATTATAATTCTTGCAGAGATAGTAACTTAGAACATAGAGTGTGCTTCTATATAGTATATGAACGGAGAAACATGTACTTCATATCCTATATCTTTAACTAAAGGGCATAAGCATTCCTGCATAATAAAATATCATAAAAGCATTCAAGGAATTCAATTTATAGAAGAAAATATTTAATGAAACAACCATGTATTCATAAATAATGTAATAAAACATAAGGAAATAAAGATTCATCCAATCTGGAATACCTATAAATGCTACAGCCCATAAAACCTTAGATTATTAAATGGAATATCCAATGTTCGAAAACTAATTCAAAAAAGGAAGTAATAAAACTAGCGAGAAAGTAGATTTTCAAGCAGAGCATGAGCTTCTCCACAATTCGGTTTTGAATCCGATATTGTTCAGTAAGGTCATCAACGCTCATGTGTTCCACAAGATCTACTCTGCAGCAAGAGAAGAAGTATGCTCATGAATAATTATCCAAAAAAATAGGATATTTTTAATCATGAATTTTAAGGTACCATATCGGCATTCTTCTCATTTTTCTCAAGCTTCACTACTACAAAAGCTGGGTCCCACAACGCTTATTAACCATTGTAGAAATCTTCCACAATGGTTATTAACCGTTGTGGAATCCAGCATTGTAGAAGCTCCCACAACGCTTAGCTAACCGTTGTGGGAACTTTGATGTCCCACAACGGTTTACTAAGCGTTGTGGGAGGTTTGACGTCCCACAACGGTTAGCTAAGCGTTGTGGGAGATTTTACGTTCCACAACGCATAATATCCGTTGTGGGAAACTTGTACCTTGAAAAAATTCTCGCCGCAGCCATGTACAATCTCCGTTGCGGCAAGATTTCCCACAACGGATATTTTAAGTGTTGTGGGAAATCTCGCCGCAACGGAGATTGTACATGGCTGCGGCGAGAATTTTTTCAATCTCGCTACAAACTGCTTCAATCTCGCTGCAGCGAGAGTTTCCACAACGAATATTTTAAGCGTTATGGGACGAAAACTAAAATTTTCAAAAATGTCGCCGCAACAAGGGATAAATCTCGCTGTGGCGACGATGTCAACAAATTTACCAAAATCTGCAAAATTTGAATTCACAAAAACTAGTGACTGCACAATTGCGAATATACCTGATAGACCAAATTGTAACATCTATAATATAATATTTACATCCAAAAATCAAAATCTATCCACAAATAATCTAATCATCATATTCTATAAACGTTTGAATATAAGTTACCCATTCCTCTCTCACTCTCTCCAAATCTTCCGGCGTATATGATTTCCTACTTAGTAATTTTGCCATATCTCCTACAAATATATCACGGATATACGATAACACAAAATACCCGCATTCCATGTTTCCGTATTGCCTCGGAGCTACGCATTGCTTGATATAAGTTGATTGCCCGTTACAATTGGCGTCTTGGTGCTCGAGCTTAAAATCCCCACACACCCTACATGAAAAACATAAGAAAAATGTTAAGAGATGAATGTACATTAATATCTTGAACGTTAAGGCTTGATTGTGTCACTCTTCGAACGACCTACCCCCGCATTGAGACAAAGAGCGGTGATGATGGACGGATATGGTAGCCCGTGTCGTTCGTTAGCGTAGTCGATGTTTTTCATCCAATTGTAGATGAATCGACCTGCGCTAATAGTGTAGCCTTTGAGGATGCAGTACAGAAGCTGGAGATGATCCTCCCCCAAAGTCGTGAAATGCTTGATCGGATAGAGTCGAGCACAAATAAAGTAAATCCAAGCTTTGGCTAACCTGGTGATGTTTGTCAATAAATTATGTAAATAATATATGACTAAATTATTAAAAACATGCTAACATATGACTAAATTTTATAATAAGATGTAAATAATATATTAAAATACATTTTACATATTCATTAACATATGCTAACCTGGTGAGTTGTGAACGCTTGAGTACACGTTTTCCTTTGTCGGTAATCCAAGTCTCTCTCGGAATGCACAATGTTTCCATCATTTTTTCGTAGTTGCATTTTCGCAACCAATGACGATACTCCTCCATCTCAAAATCCATGTCGGGTGTCTCGAGCAAATCACTAATGGCTTCGATGCTGAAGTTGACTTGTCTACCCCCGACCATCACAATATCTTCTTCGGCATCCTTTAGGTTGGCGTAGAAATCGTACACCATAGTCAAGTTTGTTTCGTTCTCAGGTTTGCGACAAAATTTGTCTCATTCAAGACCTTGAATGGTGTTGTAGGTGAGCGCTCCGATGTCGGTGTTTCGATTAACTTGAAATATTCGCTCAAGGATTACACTACGCCCCATGAGAATGTCGTAGCGAAGCTCGGCATCCTTACTTGAAAATATTTGGTCGTTGTAGTCCACCTCAGGTGCCGGTTGACGAGGACGCTTGGCTTTTCCTTTTTGCTTAGAAGCACTAGCCTCTTTGGAAGGGCCAACACCCGAAGCTTTTTTCGTGTTAACCATTTTCACCTACACAAACAAAATTAATTAATTTATACATCACAATCGCATAAACAAGATTCAATATAATAATAATATTACATTTCATAATATACATTCAATATTAACATGTAATTCCGATTTCAAAATTTCAAAAAAAACTGAGAGAATGCAAAATTTTGAATCCCGCCGCAGCTACAAATACAAACCGCCGCAACGAAAGTCAAAATTACGCTGCAGCCGTGCATAAATCACGCTGCAGCCAAGACACAATATTTTTTTCTATGCAAATCTCGCCGGAGCCTCAAAACCCAAACACGTCGACCATTAAATCTAGGTTATAAACTATCAACCTAACAAATTTCAAACCTACATTTGAGTTATAACATGAAATAAATTCAAAATCCAAAAATTTGAACCAAAATGGAACTTACCTAGGTACTTGGACGAGAAGAGCTTGTGGCGGAGAGGAGATGGCGGCGAGGAGAGAGGAGGAGGGCAGAACTTGGGCGGCGAGGATGGGAGGAGGGCGAACTCGGGCGAAGAGGAGCGGGGAGGAGGGAAAACTCGGGCGGTGGAGAAGAGGCGAGATCTCCCGGCGGCGGGAAGAAGCGAGAACAAGCGGCGGCGGGGAGGAGGCGAGATTAAGCGGCGGCGCGGAGAAGCAGAAAATCGCGAGAGAGGGTCGGAATTGGGAGAAGTGGAAGAAATGAAGGAAAGAAAAGAAATTAAGATTTTATATATGATTTTAGGGTAAATCGCGATTTTAGGCAGCGATGCGGTGAGACTAATTTTGGGCACCGATGCGGTGAGACTAATTCTGGGCGGAAAAAAATTCTCGCTGCAGCGAGATTTAGAGACCGCTGCAGCGAGAACTTTCCCACAATGCTTACACTAAGTGTTGTGGGAACATCTCGCTGCAGTGGTTCCTAAATCTCTCTGCAGCGAGATTTTTTTTTTCGCCTAGATCCCACATCGCTTTAGGTAAGCGTTGTGGGAACTTCTCGCTGCAGCGAGATTTGTATGATCTGCGGCGATGATCCCACAACGCTTACTCTAAGCGTTGTGGAATAGTTCTTATCAACCAATTTTCCACAATGGTTAGGTTAAGTGTTGTGGGAACATCTCGTTGCGGCATGATTTGTACTTCGCTGCGGCATGATTCCCACAACGGATACAAGTAAGCGTTGTGGGAGAATTGTTAATTTTCCACAATGGTTATCTTAAGCGCTGTGGAAATCAAAGATCCCACAACGCTTGTTGACAAACGTTGTGGGAAATCGGTCTTCCCACAATGGTTAATGACAAACGTTGTGGGATCTCTGGTTCCCACAACGCTTATTCTTAAGCGTTGTGGGAACTCCATTTCCCAAAACGCTTATTATAAGCGTTGTGGGAGACCCATTGTGCGATCCAACATTTGTAGTAGTGCTTGGCCAAGTACAAAGGACAGTGCCTCTTCCAATGGCCTTCAATGTCACAGTGGTGACATTTATCAACGCTTTCTCGCTTCTTTTCTTTTCCTTTTTTAATCCTATTGAAGTTTCTCATTTCCTTCTTAGCGGGACCTCTCCCATTAGAAGTATTCGGATGTGCCTTAGATGACTCAGCACTAGAAGTCCATGTCTTCTATGTTTTAGGCGAAGAACTCTTCTCAGCATAGAGAGCTTACCCTTTGTTCTTCCTATGTTGAGTGATAGACTCGAAAGTCTGTAACTCATTTAACAACTGAGATAGTCCATAGGCCAACTTGTTCAATATATAGTTGGACGTAAACTATACGAAGTCACTCGAAAGGGAATTCAAGATTATTCCCACCTGAGTGACCTCATCCATTTGTGCCCCATGGAGTTCAGTTTTGGTGAAGTAGTTGTTCATTTTCATGATATAACCCCTCATCGGAGTTCTTGCAGCCATCCTAGAGCTAGTGCACTTACGGGTGAGCTCAATGCAGACTTGTTCGCTTTGCATCCCAAACATTTATTGCAGCTAGTCAAGGATCTCCACTGTAGTGTCCTTCCCTTCCATTTTTCTTCGCAATGCATCAGATATGCTTGCGAGCATGCAGCCTATCGCCTTGTTATTGGAAGTGGTCCACTTTGTTGTAATATGTCTAGGGTTAAGAAAAATTTATCATTAACAAGTTAATGGCGGAATATAAAAATTTCTTTACAAATAAAACTAATTTACTAACCTAGAAAAAGTGCATGAACATCCAATTATTCTAAAAACATTATCTAATTATTATTTACTTGGTACCAACCTTCTTGTAGCTTGATCTTTGAGAAGGCTTAAGAAAGGATGAACGTCTCGTCTTACTCCAAGCTTCGTCTCCACGGAATGCTCGTCTCCTTTGCACGTAATTGTGAACTCGAGTAATCTAAGGTTTCTATTACAAGAATCTATAAAGTGTTTGAATAATTTGTGTGTTGGCACAAGTAAACACAATAACTCAAGAACATGTCTATGAGCTAAAGAGATAATTTAGGCCTAAGTCTAATGAGGCTTTAGGTGCCAAAATGAAAGATATATTTGAGAGAGAGAGAGAGAGGAGTGCACGACTAGAAAGGGAGAGAGCAAGTGCAAAAACTTATTTTCACATCTCAATGTGAGGCTGTATTCATGACACAATATTTGATTTCCTCTTCTCTTTCCCTAGTACATGGCCGGCCACATTAGTGCATTAGTTAGGAAAATTTGTTTCCTCATTTAGCAAATTTGTTACCTTATGAAAGAAATTCATTTCCTTTTTTCCTTTTTGACAAATATCTTCATAATTAAAGACAAATGAATTTCTAGATATAATTTCATTCTCTAATTGATGTTAGCCGAATTCGTCATGAATGGGAGGAGGCTTCATTATTTCTTTTAAAGAAAATTCTTAAAATACCCATTGTAGAATTAATATTGCACAAATAATGAAAGTAATTTCATAATGCCTCAAACGACTTTTTGGCTTTACAAAATAATTTATATTTCCATCATATGATAACATTCAAAATCTTATTTTGACATTCACATCATTTTATCTCCATGTGGAAAAAAAAAATACAATTTACACATTTTTCGAGAAAACGTCTAGTTCAACACTTGAACTTATTTTGACTAAACTTATAGTTTAATAATCCGACTATAATGACCTATAATAGTAACTTTATGGAACCAAATGAACAAATATTCAGCTCTTATACTTGGAAAATTTCACAAACATTTTCCGAGTATTGGGTTAATGTCAACTAACTCCACTGAAGTGTTGAGACTGAGAATCTCTCGGTTAAAATGAATTTATTTTCTACTCAAATTCAACTTAATTATGTTGAGTGGATCCATTGAATGTTATCTATGAATACCCTTCATGAATATCATCAAGTAGATGAAATTTATTATATTAGCATTTTACCCTTCTAGTTGTTATTTCCTCAACTCTTTTGTTTACTTGTGAATAAATTAGAAACAACGTATTGACGATGAGCTAAAAATTCATATTGTTTCATCCAAATAAAGTCGTTACTTGATTTTTGATACCGCGCGGTTTATTTATTGACAATCCAAGTATCAAAGCATGAGGTGATATACATTGCATTTCAGCAATCTTGTATATGAGTTCCATATTTATGAGAACTTCACAAAGCTAGTGCACGACATCTTCATAACTCAATATTCACCAATTAGTCTAGTCTACATCACAGAGTGGACCTAGAATTGACTTTCTCAAATGAGATTATGTAACCTATGAAATGAATGTCTCATTTCAGGATTTAGGTAAACACAATGTAATTCATACATAGTGACCTTGAGACAAACAGAGGTTAAATGGTTTCTTCTTTCATTGTCTCTAAAGCTGCACTGGTCAATTCAATATATTCGGAAGATAAATAGGAAGAA
Source organism: Urtica urens (assembly GCA_958296335.1). NCBI lineage: Eukaryota > Viridiplantae > Streptophyta > Magnoliopsida > Rosales > Urticaceae > Urtica > Urtica urens. The sequence continues at coordinate 8,011,881 of OY282525.1, forward strand.
CTATAGAGTTCTCAACTATTTGTGCCTCATAGCCAGACATCATAGATTCTTCCAACAATCTTACTTGGATCAATAGTCCGATGATTTTTAGATTGTGAATATTTTGTTTTAAGCAAACGATGAAGATTTTGTTCACGCAAATCTACATTTGGCTCTTCATACGTTGTTAGGTTTGATTAAGTACTATAAGAATATTGAATATCATAAAGGATCAAACAAACGAAAAATGAATGAATGATAGTTTCAACTTTTATTAATTTAATCAGCAAATTACAATAAGTACTCATGAGAGATTTATATTACTTCAATATGAAAATAAATTGTCTTCTCGTGGGCATCTATGTCATTCCTTATGTGCCTTCCAATCCAGAGTAAGGTTAATTTATGTTAATTTTCAATACAGTTTTATATTATAAACATTTTCAATACAGTTTCAAGGTGACTATGTATGAATTGCATCATGCTTATCTAAATCCTGATATGAGACATGTCATTTCATAGTTGTAATATTCTCATTTGAGAAAGTCAAATTCTATATCCATTAAGTGATCTAGACTAGACTTATTGGTGAGATATTAAGTTATGAAGATGTCATGAACCAGTTTTTTGAAGTTCTCATAGATATGGAATTCATGTACACGATTGTTGAAATGCAATATATATCACATCATGCTTTATTACCTGGATTGTGAATAAATGAACCGTGCGGTATCCAAAATTAAGTAGCGACTTTATTTGGATGAAACAATGTGACTTGTTAGCTCTTTGTAAGTACATTGTTTCTAACTTATTCACAAATAACAAAGGAGTTGAGGAAATAACAACTAGAAGGGTAAAATAGTAATTTTTATAAATCTCATCTAGTTGATGATATTCATGAAGGGTAATCATAGATAACATTCAATGGATCCACTCAACATAATTAAATTGAATTTTTGAGTAGAAAATAAATTCATTTGAATCGACAGATTCTCAGTGTCAACTCTTTAGTGGAGTCAGTTGACATTAAGCTAATACTCAGAAAAATTTTGTGAACTTTTGAGTCCGAGTATAGAAGTTCAAGTTTTGTTCATTTGGATCTATAAGGTCACTATTAGAAGTCATTAGAGTAGGATTGTTAAACTAGAAGTTAAGTCAAAATAAGTTCAAGTGTTGAACTATACTTTTTCTTGGACAATGTCTAAAGGGTATTTTTGTCCACATGGACATAAAATGAGGCATTATGAAATTAATTTCATTATTTTTGTAATAATAATTCTAAAATGGGTATTTTAATAATTGTCTTAAAAGAAATAAGGAAACATCTAGGTGCCCCTTCCCTAGCTATGGAATTCGGCCAAGACACATCAAATGAGGAGAGAATTCTTTGCCTTTAATTATAAAGATAATTACCCAAAATAAAAAGAGGAAATAAATTTCATTGAGATGGAAATAAATATGCTAAGTGAGGAAACAAATTTTCTTCTCTTGTGATAGCATATGGGCCGCCATGTTAGAAGAGAAAGGGGAGACAAAATCAAATATTGTGTCATGAGTACACAATTGAAAAAGATTATTACCCGTTCTTAATTTTCCTTCTCCTATAAATAAAACCGCAGATAGAGATGTGAAAATAAACATTCTTGCTCTTGTCTCTCTTTTTATGGCCGACCCCCCCCCCCCCCCCCCCCCCCCCCCCCCTCTCTCTCTCTAGAAAATCCCTTTTTATTTTGGCACCTAAGTCCTCATTAGACTTAGACTTAATTAGCTCTCTAGCTCATAAACTTGTTCTTGAGCTATTGGGTTTAATTGTGCCTACGCAGAATTCCTTGAAAACCTCTAAAGACTCATGTAGTAGAAACCTTAGGTTTCTCAAGTTCAACATTAGATGTAAAGGAATCGAGTTAAGCAAGAAGATCAACCTTTCTCAAGGCGCTTCAAATTAAATGTACGAGTAAGGTTTGCACTCAAGCACTTTAAATAATAATTTATACATGCTCATGCACTTTCCCTAGGTTATTAAAATTGTTTTACTTGTAAAAAAAAATTATATTCCGCCATTAATATGATTAATAATAATTTTTCTTAACCCTAGACCTATTCCAACAGTAAGTGCACATAATTTACACAAATTAACGTATTAAAATTAAAGGATGTTTCTAATTCGTGCAAATTTTCAGGTTGAACTTATTCAAGTATCTCATGTTGGAATTTAGTTAAAAATTAGCCTAATTTAATTATGAAACACATCAATATGTGGTGGAATTTCATAATTCAATTTAACATATTAAAATCGTTTTAAAACATATTCTATAACCATATCATTAAATCTAATTAGCATGTCAACAAATTTACAAACACATCAATAAATTCATTCATGCATGCAAAACGAGCGATCTAATATTTCTATCAATCCTATGATAAATATAATAATCAGATCCAACTCGTTATAGAAAACTTACATAAGATTCGGATCTGCGAAGACGAGTCTCGGGATGCGTCTAAGGAGTCGGCCGATCCCCTACACCACGCGCGTCAAGGAAATCCTCAAAATCGTCGAGCCTCCGTTGCTCCAAAAGTGGCCGGCCTTGGGCAGAGAAAAATAACTCAAACAACCACAAGTTGAGTCAATGATAATACTCAAGGGATTTTAGGAGACAAAGAGGGTGGGCTCTTTCGTGGGAACAAGGGAAGAAGGAATAAAAGGAAAGACTAAACGAATTCACTCTCTCAATTCTCTTTGGGATTTTGGCCGAGTATTTTACTCCTTGGGAGAGAGCAAATAGTCGGCCAAGAGGGAAGGGGGGAGAGAGATTTTGGCCTTGTAAAATTAGGTCAAAAGAGAGAGAGAAGAGTTCCTTTAATTTCAGGGAGAATGGACTTAGGTTAGGTCAAAAACAGTTAATGGCCCATTAATCAAACTTAAGCCCAATAATTCATTTAAACAATTTTCCAACTCACTTATCATCTATAAGTGGCCGGCCACATTGTGTAATTTATCTCCCAAATATTTTCGATTTATTTCTAAAATAATATTTATTTAATTTAGAACATCTCATTTATTTAATGACAAGTACGAAACAATGTAGTACGAAACGAGAAAATATTTATTTTCATCTTTTATTTATTTGAATCATCAAATTATATTATTATCAATATAATAACATAATATGATTCGTTAAATAAATGAAATAATTAATAACCAATTATTTATTTAATTACTTAGAAAATAATTTTCTTATCGTAAATCAAAATTTACGTTTAATTAGAAAATCGATATTTTCTTGTTCACTAATATCTCATCCAAGAGTCTATCATTGAGACCTTATGGACCCACATGAACGAAGCTTTAGAATAAAGATCGGACGCAAAAGAAGGTATCTTGTCAAGTCTGTACTTAGCACTTCTTTCGTTGATGACAGTTTCAGAGCGTAGACATTAATGCATAAACACAATCTTAAATAAGAATGGACATTCAATCTTATTTAATTTCAAAGCAAAACAAATACAAGAGTATTTAATATCAAAAAATCTCATTTGTGGGCATAAATGCCAACATCTCACGATATATCAATAGCTATTGATACTTACTTTGATGTTAGCATACCTATTTACCAAACGAACGAGACACTTTCTCAGGTGGAGACATGAGAAGGCAATGCAAATTAATATGCTCAACATTATCAAAGGAAGAAATTAGCAAAGATTGCGAATAAGTTGCACGTGCCGCTTCCCACATAGAAAAAGCCAAAAATATTAACAAAACCAGTTGCGGTTACAAAAACTCCAGACACACAAGAGAAGAAACAGAAAACTAAAGCAAGAGAAGAGCCAGCCAAATTTTAGTTTGGTTCTTTCTTCGTCAAATAATTAGAATTTTTTATTTACTATAAACAATGTTATTTTGATGCAAGGGAAAAGTAGTTTATGTTGGCAAATTCATTCGTGTCATCAATGACTTCGAATTTCTCACCGTTAATTGGATAAACCATGTGTGCACAAATTAATTGTATGAAATTAATGTATAGACATATTATTATCACGAGCTTCATTCAAAACAAAATTTATAGATTTTAAAATGTTGGTTGTCATAACGTTGAATCGCCTACCAAGAAATTTACAGCGTGCCCATAGTGTAGGATCAGCATCAAGCAGATATTTCACAACCCTAAGATTTCCATCAACCATCATACGAAACCAATAGTCAAAAGAATTAACAGAGTATGTTTTTGCACAATTGTAAAACAGTGGTTGGAAGTAAGATTTTCCAAATTTGGCTTTAACATTCGCCCAAAGGTGCTGCATACATATCGCGTATTTACTCTCCGGGTACACGGAGTAAACCGCCTTAGGAATAGAATTGTTTCGATCTGATACAAAAACCATGTCTTCTCTCACACCATATGCATACTTAACATGTGTTAAGAACCAATTCCATGATTTATTATTCTCATAATCAACGATGGCTATTGCGAGAGGAAATAATCCATTGTCACCATCCTGAGCAGTAGCAATAAGTAAAGTTCCATGATACTTGCCTTTTAGAAATGTATCATCTACGGAAATAACCGGACGACAATATTTCCATCCATGAATTGATGCCCCCAACGCCAAGAAAAAATATTTGAAATTTCCAAAATCATCATCGATGCTTGTAAATGTCCCTGATATACCAAAACATATTGTTACTAATCAGAAAGAAAAGGAAGTTAACAAAGATTGGTATTTGCAAAAGGAACAAAACATGCGTAACTGTAAAAAAATTAACCACAATTAACAAGAACAAATATTGTAATATAACAATAACATAGGAACTACAGTGGTCCACTATTGTAGAACATTAACATAAGTTAACAACATATACTGTAATCTAACAGTAAAATAGGAAACACAGTCTAAAACTAACGTACATAATTAACCAAAATTAAAAAAAAACAAATATTGTCATATAACAGTAAAATAGGAACTACAGTATAAAACTAATGTAGAAAATTAACATAAATTAACAACAACAATTACTATAATATAATAGTCAAATAGGTATAGTATAAAAATAACGTAGAAAATTAACATAAATTAACAATATGGGAGATAATGTACCTGAATTACTTTGCTTGATTAATTCAGCAATAATTGGAAAATGAGAATAAGAATCTTTAAATCTTCCCCGAATTTGTGTCAAAACTTTGTTACGACCTTTCCAAGCTTTGTAATAACTGACTTCAACCTTAAATCTATTATGCATTATTTCCATGACAGTCTTTGGTTTGAATGTTGGAAATTATTTAACAAATTAAACAATATTACATAACACATCTATATGTGGCAGAATAAATAATATGATCTGTATTAAAACTCATTTTAATAAACTAACAACCTAGGCATTAAAAACATAAACATGTCAATAAACTATTTATTCTAAACATGTCAACAAATTGAACAAAACCATCTAACAACTTATAAACACATTCATAGATCATTATTTTCAGATCCAATTCGTTTTCGAAAACGTACAATTAAGATTGTAAACAATTCAGGACGTTGCTAGCTAACTCCGGAAGGCCTCGTCGAAAATTTCTTCAAAAATAGACTCTGGCCGGAATGGACAGCTTTGGCCTGCCGGAATGGATTCTGGCCGGTTGGCCAGAAATGTGCCAGCGGTGCTGTGGCTTCCTCCGGATGAATCGGACCGCAAAAATTTGCAAGAACGTGGAAGAGACCTAGGGCTAGATCCGTGTAAAAGGGCTTGACCAGATTCCTCGTCAAACTCCCGTGGTGAGCTAGGCACCCTCTGCGTCCGGCTAAAAACTCCAGTCAGGCGACCCACTACGGCCAGCAGGCTGAAATAAGCCTCGCTCAATTTCGCTCAATTTTTTCGTGTTTCGAGTGGATACCTGCGTGTACAAAGTCACTCAAACACCAATAGAAGAGTCAATGGTTATTCCCTCGACATTTGATGAGATTAAGAGGGTGGTCTCTTCAATTGAACAACAAGGGATACTCAAGATCACTCAAGAACTTTCGGGTGATCAAGAAAATATTTCTTGATCTCTCTCTCTCTAAAAATTCGACCAAAGAACTCAGGAGAGGGGGGAGAGATAGGTTGGCTGAAAATTTTATGATTAGAGTTAGGGTTTTCAAAAAACCCTTTAAATAGAGAGAGAGCAGAGTTTTATTAGGTCAAACCCAATAGTCAAACTTAAGCCCACAATACTTTTAATTAATTTCAAAAATTAATTCTCTAAACAAATTCATTAATTATGGCCGAGTAGAATCCTATATATTTCGAAAATATTTATTTTGATTTATTTCTATAATTATATTTAATTATTTTGGAATATCTCATTCATTTAATGACAAATCATTATTTTCATACTATTCAAGATAGTACGAAATGAGAAAATATTATTTTTATTTTTATTTTAATTGAATCATTTACATATGTTAATATCCATATATTAACATAATATGATTCATTAAATAATTGTAATTATAAATAACCAATTATTTATTTGATTACTTTGAAAAGTATTTCCTTAGTGTAAATCACAATTTACTTAAATGAGAAAATCAAATTGTCCTTATTCAATAAATCTCGTCTGAGGATCTATCATTGAGACCTAAATGACCCACATGAACGAAAGTTTAGACTAAAGATCGGACTCAAACGTTCACAAAGTTTTTACGTCTTTAATTCTTAATATTAGTCGATTCCACAAAATGACTAATATTGAAACTCTCTAAGTTCATATGCTTATATTTTTCGTTTGATGTGACAAAACAATTTTTCACACGATCCATAGAGTATTTTTCGATATTACCCTTCATGTGTATCAGTAACTCAGAGGAATGTAAAATTACCGTTTTACCCCTGAGTTATTATTTCACTAACTCCTTTGTTATTTGTGAATGAGAAAAACATAAAGTGAGATGTCTTTACATGTCACATGTTTTAATCAAAGAATGTTCTTATTTGATAAATATCTGGCCAGGTTTATTCATTCACACTCTCACAACAAAGCATAGTGTGATACTAATGCATTGACATTGTTTCAACATGAATTATGTATCTGTGAATCACATTACCCAACATGACAACATTATGACACCAACCGTCGGGTCAGATGCAACTATAATTTAGCCATTGCCCATTGACAAATCAAATGTCATAAGGTGTCACATCGATTATGCATTCACCTTAGGATTTAGGTAAGTACCAAAATACCCCTGGTATGTGATCTTGAAGTTTCGAGTGTTTAAACGGTTTTTTCTCGAGCTTCAGAGTATCACAGGTCTTGTTCAATATCTTCTATAAGATATCAAGAATGAAATACAGAGTCACAACTCTCTATATCACAAGATAAGATATCATGAATCATTCAAACAATCATTACTCAGATTCGATTGCTCCATCGATCTTAAGATTGCGAACAAATTATTAAACTAGTCACAAGGGGCTATCTTGTCAAGTCTGTACTTAGCACCCCTTTCGTTGATGACAGTTTTAGAGCGTAACAAATATACATAAACACAAACTTAAATGAAGAATGAATATTTAACTTTATTTAATGTCTAAGCAAAATCAAATACAAAGTATTTATAATATCTTAAATCTCCTTTGTGGGCACCAATCTCAATATTGAATGATTCCAAACTCGAACTCATATTCAGGTTTGATAAACCTACTGATCAGGGAGGATGAACGCTGACGATGCTTAGCTGAAGAAACTTGCCCATGACAATTACGATTGTTGACAATGGATATTATTCCCCGAATGTTGGATGCACCACTAACACCGGAGTTCAATTTCCAAACTATGTTCACCGGTTGGTTCATACATGAATCGACCCAACATTTCAGTGAGAAAAGTCTAGCCTATACGCACTAACTTTGCTAGTAAACGCAAAGATCAACCCTCCCACCTATCGCCAGGGACACAACATTTATATTGAAATTAGAAAATCTTTTCTTAAAGAATAGACCTTCAGTCTCTTAAAAAAGCGTGGGTCACAGGGTGATCTCTCATCCTCATGGTGTTGTGTCAATGTTGGGGGCCTTAAAGACTCAACATACTTTTAGTATTTTATATTTTTCTAGCATTAACATTAATCTAGGTCATCCACTAGGAGTTATTAAATACCATTATGAATGTATTCAATGTAATAGTGACCATATACACATATTGGGAAAAAGACTGACATTGTTTTATGTCTTCCTCTTTTTTTAAGAACGAATCCACTGATAATTACAGGCTGTACTCGCACAACCACTTCGTCAAAAAGTTGGAGCTTTTCATCTTGCTCATTGTGTACAAAGTCTACGGGGAATCCTATCGCAGCTCGAGCCTCTACATCTTAACGTGGTTCCTCATTGCTTCTTGGCTTTTTGCTCCATTTGTGTTCAATCTGTCGGGTTTCAATTGGCAAAAAACTGTTGATGATTCAACTGCTGGAAGAGGTGGATGGGGAATCGCGATGGTATCGGAATCTTGCTAGACAAAAGCTGGGAATCGTGGTGGGACGAAGAGCATGAACACCTAAAACACACGAATATCAGAGGAAGAGGGCTCAAGATTTTTCTCGCCTTTCGCTTATCTATGTACCAATATGGAATTGTTTACCACATCGACATATCGCATAACATTAAGACTCTATTCGTATTTTATGCACCATACTAATATGATAAACCAAATTTGAATAATCCAACCCGACTAACAAGGTTATGTTTGAATTCTATAGGTGTATGGACTTTCTTGGATGGTTATGATAGACACACTTCTTGTCTTAAAGGTCTGTGAATTCTCTCTTTACTAACACAAAGCACGTCATCTATAAGTTTTAATCTGTATTACAAATAATCCTTTTTTCAGATGGTATCCATGGGCCGACGGAGATTCGACTCCGACTTCTAGCTCATGTTTATAATTCTCAAAGCGTTTTGTTTCTTGGTTTCATGTCGGTCATGAAAGTCTTGTTTGTAGTATGTGGACTAACCGTATCGGACCTATTCGCCGCTATTCTAGCCTTCTTGCCCACATGATGGGCCATTGTCCTTGTAAGTCTATCATCTGCTTAGTTTTTATTGGTTTGAATTGGTCACTTGAGTAAGCTTGTTGTTCGTTATTTGCAACTAGTCACATCAATGTCGTGAATAAAGCGTAGGCTGAGAAGCGGTGACATGTTTAATATATATAGAAGAAATAGGACCAAATTTGTGGTTTGTTTAATGTTCTCCACTACTAGAAATAGGAAAACGGTTAAAAATGGTGAGAATAAATTGTAATCTTGTGTCTAGATTGGGCAAGTGTGTAGATGATTACTGAGGAGGGTGAAACTTTGGGATTCAGTGAAAGAGTAGGCGAGAGCGTACGATTACATAATATGACTCAATTTTCATGCCAACCGCAATTTTGTCATGGTTTTCGTTTGTGTCCGAGTTTCACACGTGTTTGCTCTTCAACCAAGCCTTCAGTAGAGGCCTCAAGATTTCGATGATCCTCACCGGCACAAGAGACAAGATTTCGGTTGACAAGCCATTAACAACATAGTAAACTTCCCATTATAAAACCAAATTTCTTTTTAAACATGTGATCTTTTTCTTTTACGTATACTTTTACAATGCTTTTTTTGGTTCGATTAGATTAAATATGAATATATATATGGAGGTGTCCCGAGACGATTTGCACCAAAATCAGATTTCTCTTGAAAATATATATAAATCTCTATATTCAAATTATGAAAATACAAAACTAAATAATAAATTGTTTAAGATAAACAATATACTTAAACATAATTTTGAAATGCAAAAAATAAAAAAATAAAAATTGGTTATTTACCCACTAAACTATATAGTGCTTTTAAAATACCCAACGTTCGTAAATTTTGTGTAAATATCCAGCCAAAATTGTTTACACGATTTTATGCTCCATAATACCCCCATAGATAATTTGTAAATTAATTTCCCGGTTTATATATTTTGTGTTCGAAATTCAAATGAATTCAGAGGAAATTTATCTTTTCAAATCGCTGAAAATTTTATTAATTCATTTCAGCAGGAGAGGTAGACGAGAAACTATTTTGGGTTAAAACGGTCCAAAAAAATTCATTAACAACTTTAGTTGGGTATTTACAAGATGTTGGGTATATCGAAATATGCAAACATTTATATGAGTATTTAACACAAATTACCCTTGAAAAAAAACACAACACAAACATCGTTTCAATTGTTAGTTGAGTGTCAAGGTAGTAAAAATATACGCGAGTTCACTATTTGACCTTGACAATAAATTGGCGACGACATGTATGAAAAATAACTCCACGTAGTTCTTAATGTGGATTTTATAGTTGTATTGATTTAGACCAATGAAAAAATTGAGTATAGGATAGTATGCGAACTTATGTGTAACTCTCTTGCTACCATAGATAGTAGACTCAAATTTCACGATCCATATTAAATCAAATTGAGAAGGATTTGGTCAATACCAATGCTCAACTACGCACAAAGACATGTGAGCTTTATATGTCAAAGAAGCACCGAAAAATAATCAAATGGAGATAGCTGATATTGATCTGACATGTAATCGCATAGGCCAAGAATGCTTTCATCGTGGAAATGTGCCAAATTCATGTCATCCTCCTGGGTCCCTTAGATGACTACCACCACTCGACCATATATATTGCCAAAAAAAAGTTACTTATATACATTTGATATAATTAAGTTTTAAATAATGTTGCTTGTAAATGTTGAATAAATTAATAAATAATTAAAACTTTTATTCATATTATTTTGTTTGTTTGAAGTTTTATGATAAAGATATCTTTATTCTTTAAACAAACATAACATCAAATGAAGGGACACATATAAATTTGCATGAACAACTTTTCATGGTTTATAAAACAGTATGCTCGAAATCTCAAGATCAAATTACTATTGATCTCAGTATAATTGTTATGAGAACTTATGATGATTTTAAATTTTATTTATTTTCAAATAGTCAGTAACCAATAGTTGCGGTCAACGTCCACAAGTAGTGGTGGCTTGTTCCTGCCTTTACAATTGATCGTGACTGAATTATACGTCTTTTTTGGTGCGAGGTGAACTGAACAAAAACTTCACAAAACACAACAACGAGATGCCGAGTTCAGTAACACTCCGCTCGATTTAGACAAATTGAAACACTTAAAAGACGAACCACCACCAAATTATTAATTAAAAATAATTTCAATGTAAAAGAGATTACGGTGCCACTGAAAATATCTTTGTTCACTTTTAAAATAAATCCGATTAAATGTCTCGAAGTTATCGGATATTTTGTTAATTATTAAAACAACTTTATGAAATTTCAATAATAATATTCACTTTCAATTTCATTCTCTCTCCCATAAAAAAGCTATTCGACAGTGCAGTCCTAGTCCAAGTGCTTTTCTTGGCATCCAAGCAACCAAAGTTATTCCTACTCACCTTCATTCTCAAGTGTCTCTTTTTTGTGTTCTCTTAGATCAAACGAGGAAATGAATTGGAAATTTGATCAGACCTTCGACACACATGGCGACCAGGTCTGGAGTGAAGAGGAGAGGATCACGGAGGGTTTTGGATTTGTCCAGCGACGCCGATGATGACGCCATCGTCGACAGCGAGCTTGTGCCGTCGTCATTGGCCTCGATCGGCCCGATTCTCCGCGTCGCCAATGACATCGAAAGTGACAACCCTAGGGTCGCTTATCTCTGTACGTCCTTCGTTTCGTTTGCTTATTACGTCTATTCCATTAAATTGCTTCGAATTTACAGTTGAGTTCCTCGATCTCCCATCATTGGAATCAATTTGACCTGACAGTGTGTATATTGACGATGCAATTGGTTCACTTTCGTATTAGGTCGATTTCACGCGTTTGAGAAGGCCGTATCTCTGGATCCAACATCAAGTGGTCGTGGTGTTAGCCAATTCAAGACTTATCTCCTTCGTAGGCTTGAAAAGGTATATTCACTCTTCTGTACATTTCTTGTTTATTTACCTAAACAACACCATTTTTTTGCTGATAAACTGTTTGATTTTTGTGTGAATTAACACCCATCTCTCTGCAGATCTTTAGTTTTGTGAATTTGGTATGTTTGGTATTTTTGTTTCGATGTAATACGTATATAGCACGTGTAACTTTTTTGGTTAAGTAGAAAATCACTAATGGCAGCAAAAAATCAAGAATTGCTAAATATAATGTTTGATGCTTATTGCATTCGTTCACAACAATCCAGATGGAACACATGATAAAATTGTTTATTCTAAACTCACAAAAACTAATAATTGACAACCCTGAACAACCTTTACAGGAAGAAGAGGCAACAGTACTTGCTCGTTCCGATCCAAGAGAAATCACCATTTATTACCGACGCTTTTATGAAGAGAACATCAAAGACGGAGTGTATACAAAGAGACCGTAAGCGATGATCGCTTTATAAATGTTTCCATTGTCTTTTCCTTCTTCAATTAATGCATGATGCTGGAATCGGTTTTCAAGGGAGGAGATAGCTAAGGACTGCCAGATGGCAACAGTACTCTATGACGTACTCAGGACAGTGGTACCGCCAAGTAAGATTGATCCAGAGGTTTGTTACCCTTCTGTATTTCTGGTTTTTTAATTCATGAGACTTTTGGTAAAGAATTTACAGAACCAGTGACGGCTCCTATATTTTGTAGACCAAAAGAATTGCTGATTATGTTGCCGAAAAGAGCGACTGTTTTGCACATTATAACATTCTTCCGCTGTTTGCTCTAAATGTTAAACCGGCAATTGTGGAACTCCCTGCGGTAATAATAGGCATTGATTATTCTGCATTTTCTCGATTGAAAACTGTTTTTATATCTTTTTTTTCTTCCAAAATTCGTAGATCAAGGCGGCGATGCGCGCTCTACGCAATGTGGGAAATCTTCCAATTCCTAGAAGTCGTCAAACTGTCAGCGATATACTTGATTGGGTTTCTGCTGTTTTCGGATTTCAGGTAACCGGTTGGAGTTGATAAAAAGTGGGACCGTCATTTGTTTCTCATGTGCAACAAGCTCACCCAAAAACTAGACTATTGTTTAACATTCATGGTGTCACTCTTTCAAATGGATTAATACTAGTCTTAGGATTGAGGTGAATTATTGAACATGTGTAATCAAATATCTGTTTATATGTATGAACCAATAAACTTGCTCACAAGAAAGATATAAAATGAAGTACGTATTTGGCAATTAGACTCCTTCCTAATTTTGAAAAATTTCACCACCACGGTAATAACCTTCGGCATCTTATATGTTTAGGTTGTCGACATCTTTTCTGTAAAAGGATTAGTGACAATGCTCTGCTTCACCTATAAGCAAGACACTAGCTTAGGATTTTATTTGAATTCTTATGTTTAGAATGAATCATTAGCTTATCTAACTGTTTATATCCTTGAATTCACGGCGATACAAAGAAATCAAACGTAGAAAACCAGAGGGAACATCTGATACTGCTTCTTGCAAATATCAATGCAAGGAAAAATATTGATGCCGTGGTAAGAATACACGTCTCTCTATTAGCGACTTGATCACACACGCTTACCTTTTATATCCTATTTTACTTCCATATTAACAACCGAATTCTAATACTATTGCAGCTTTCAAGCTTAACTGTTAAGACTTTAGGGGAGAAGGTTTTCAAAAACTATCACTCGTGGTGCAAATATTTGGATTGCAGTTCAAATAATCGGTGTGTAATGACAGGTTTCCAAAATTCCTCTCTAGTGTGCTCGTCTATTATTATGGACATTAAAAGTGAGGTTTTGATCTACTTTGTTATTCTTTTTACTCTTTTTTCCTAACAGATGCCTAGCGAGGCTTGGCGATCAAGGAGAACTTATTTACATTGCTCTTTATTTTCTGATCTGGGGAGAAGCTTCAAGCATTCGGTTCATGCCTGAATGCTTATGTTACATTTTCCACAATGTATGCTTTATCTTTTGCAGTAATAGCGTGGGATGAAAAAGTTGTAGCACTTGATCTTGATATAAATACCTTGTGCAAATAAAGTATTCTCTATATAGAAGAAGTAATTCATATTCTGCTTAATGTTGAAGATGGCAGATGAGGTCAATATGGTTGTCATGAATGGAACTATTTACCCATCTAAATTCCATGATGAGGAGTATTTTCTACAGAATGTTATAAGGCCCATCTTTGATGTCCTGCACAAGGTAAAGTTAAAGTATTTTTCCATCCTCATAATTCGGTGCTAGCTACAATTTTGAAGGCCTGTCTAAGAAACTAAATGTGATTTCTTGTGAAGGAAGCAAGGAGAAGTAAATATGGGAGGGAAAGTTATTCAAGTTGGAGAAACTATGACGACTTAAATGAATACTTTTGGTAATTATGTATATCTTTTTTAACACATAAATAAAGATGTGTACATGCTTAATCAAAACTTTTTTTTTCAGGTCTCAGAAATGTTTTCGTTTAGGTTGGCCGATGAACCGTCAAGCAGATTTTTTTAGGCAATCAAATGTGATAAATCCTTCAAATGAGGTTCTCTGTGTGTGTGTGTGTATGTCGAATGGGATTGGGAACTCCCTTCCTTTTTTTGTAGGAAAAGAACAACTATATACGTAATATCTACTCGTGTATGCGTGATTTAAAAAATACGTATATACAATTTATTTATACCTTATCTTGTGTCCTAAAATAATAATGTGATTTCTTGCTCATATATTTCTACAGCAGATACAAATGGAAGGTCAAAGACAGTCTAAGACAAACTTTGTGGAAATCCGCACATTTTTTCATCTGTATAGAAGTTTCGATCGACTGTGGAAGTTCTTTATATTGGCTTTCCAGGTGACCCATAAGTCACCGTTTTCTGCTACTTAATTTTGTTTAGAAAATAAAATGTCACGTTGTGCTTAGAAATAATGAAAGAGATCACCGAGGAGCTCTCCATGATGCGAATATTGTAAATCAAGAAAATATCTCATACAATCTATCAAACTTTCCATTTTGAGGGCATACATAAGAATGCGTAAAAGACTAACAGAGAGAATGCAGACTTCGAGTTTTTATGAGTAGTACAACGGCTGATATATAGATACTATCGCCATAATTTGAGGAGAATCTGCATATCGTATTTTAATACGAAATTCAATTAGCATTTTCTTTTGTCTATGAGAACCGTATTTTCCATGCAGGCAATGGTCATTTTTGCATGGAAAACTTCCGGATCTGTATCATCGTTCTTCGACACAGATGTCTTTGGAAGTGTTTTAAGCCTTTTCATTACCTCTACTATCCTTGATTTACTACAAGGTTGGGATAGGATTTCATGGATATTAAGTTTCTCCTAAATTCATTTAGCCTATATTTATCTACGTCGTTTAGATTACGGCTGTATCAATCATATGGACTTAAGAATATAGTAACTATTACATTCTTTTTTCAAGCTTTCATTACCATGTCGTCTCATTGTGTTGCAGCCAGTTTAGATGTGGTTATGGTCATCAGAGCTTTGAAAAGCCTAAATTTGAATCAGATCACACGGTATCTCTTGAGATTGATGGTAGCAGCTTTGTGGGTCGTAATCGTTCTGGGTCATGGCCACTGGCTTACGAAACAGTCTCTTAAATATGTGGTAGCAGTTTATTTGATACCCAATCTACTGTCCGCTACACTTTTTTTATTTCCGCCCTTGGGGAGAGTGGTGGAGCTTTCCAACTGGCGGATAGTCGCTCTTCTTTTCTGGTGGGCTCAGGTAGTGATTTCATAATCACTCGGCAATCTTCAACTATTTATGTCCGAGTTCGAATTGAACATTTTCTGATCAATTTGATACTAACTATGTTTTCATTGCCGGAACTGCAGCCGAAGTCTTACGTAGGTAGAGAGATGCATGAAGACATACTTACAGTACTAAAGTAGGCCTTAATTACCACTTAACTTTACACAAGTCTAAACTTGCTTCTCTTGGCTTTCTTGTGCTATATACACAACTGTTTTTGCTGTAATTAATAAGTGTTGATTCTCAGATATACATCGTTTTGGATGGTCTTGCTTATCAGCAAACTAGGATTCAGCTACTATGTTGAGGTATGGTTACCACATGCTGTATCCAAAAACGTGGAAACTTAAATGACAGTCTACCGCTTAGCTACTACATTCTTCACTTCGTCGCTTTGTATATTTGATTGCTAAATCACATTTGAAGGATTTGTTTTGAAACTCTCTAAAGTTATGCAGGGCTTAATACATATTTGTTAACTTTCTAGATATTACCTCTAGTGGAGCCAACAAAAGTAATGATGGAGATGAGTTTTGATAATTACGAATGGCATGAACTCTTCTCACTTGGTCTTACTTCAACCTCCTTTTCTTTGTAGATTTTTTTATTCTTCCTTTCAAAATGTAGCCTGAAATCCCTGTATTTTGTGTCACTTTCGTAGCATCACGTAATATCTTTGTCATCGCAGCAATATGGGCACCAATTGTTTTTGTGAGTAAGCGCTATATTTTTATTTTACTTTTCATAAATTCTTAAGTCTCGAGTCTCATGCTGCTGCTATTTGATTGATAGCATGCCACCTTACTCTTGTACATGATTGGATTCATAGGTTTATCTTATGGATACACAAATATGGTTTGCCATATTTTCCACTTTTTTCGGCGGAATTCAAGGAGTTCTCAGCCATCTGGGAGAGGTCAGTACATGATCATCTTCTCACTACAACAAAAACGTTGTAGTGACAATACTAGTATGGTATAGAATATGACAAATAATCAGAATATGCCAAAAAAAAAACAAAATACTTCGTGTATGATATTGATGTCCCTATGAGAACATTTATTCATTGTTTTTTTTGTTACTGACGTAAGGTATTTTTCTTTAGATAAGAACGGTTGGGATGTTGAGGTCCAGATTTGAAGCCATCTCGTTAGCTTTTGGTTGTTCTCTCATGCCACCATCAAGTACATACACCGAAAAGAAAATCTTGGTAATGGCTATTTTTGGTCGGTGGTGTACATGGCCCTCTTAATAGATACAAGTTTTTTTTTTTTTTATTAGAAGAAACTCAAAAAAATTTATAAAAAGAAAGGAAGAAAGCGAACTAGGAAGAAGCAAGATACAAGCTAAAAACACTAGGCCAATCTCTAGACAAAACAGAGGGGCTGTAAGACTTAAACACCGGATCTAAGTGAGAAAGCCAAAACCCAATAAAATGAAAGAGATGATCCCAAAAGTCTTCGAAGCACGCACTATAATCTTCGAAGATACACTTATTTCTGATTAAAGTTCAATAGATTATACTTCAGATGAAACTGTTTCTGGATTAAATTATTGGACTATGATTGTTAATTTAAGAGGCCACTTTTGTAACAGAATCCAAATGCTGGAAAAAATGATGTTTCCAAGTTCCGTCAGATGTGGAATGAGTTCATCTGTTCTATGAGGTCGGACGACATTATCAGCAATAGGTCTGACGTCGAGCGATTTTATCGGATAAATTTTAGACACTCAAAGGTTCTGCTTGTTTTCTTATACTTGTGTACTGTGCAGAGAAAGAGACTTGTTGCTTTTTCCTCGTCATTCACATGGTGTTTCTGTTATTCAGTGGCCTCTGTATCTCCTTGCTAGTAAGGTACTTTCATCTATTGAAAAGAATAAGGAAGTAAATACATCTTAAGTAATTTTTGAGCAATTTTTGTTCGTAATTGTTCCCATGTACAGATTCCTATAGGAATAGATATAGCAAAGAATTTCAAAGGACACGATGACAAAGACTTCTTTAGGGTGATTAAGAACATTGACTATATGGAATCAACAGTAATTGAATTTTATGAGATGCTTAGGGAGGTGATACATGATCTTCTCGAGGATGAAGCTGATAAAATGTAAGGAATATTTTGGAATTATTTCATGATGTCTGAAAAACTTATTATGCTGCTGTATAGTTCATGAATAATATTTCAATTTGGCTTCATATTTTTAACGACGCAGGATTTTGACGCGGATATGTAATGAAATTAGTGGAAGCATAGGCTCAAAGAGATTCTTGAATACTTTTCGTATGAGCGGGCTGCTTCATCTGAGTCAGAGGTTAAAGAGTTTCATAAGACTACTGGTAATATAAGTTTGAGGCTTTTGTTGGATTTCATATGTCAACCTGGTATATGTGAACCGAATTGTTCTCTTGTAGTTCTAAATACTTAATGGTGGTACATTTGACAGCCATTTGCTGATGAGGAGGACAATCAATTTTGCTCTCGGATAATCACCCTGCTTCAGGATGTTTTGGAAATCATCACACAAGACATTATGATTAATGGACATGAGTAAGAAAATGACAAATATAGGAAGACTTACTTTCCTTGATATCTCCTATTTTATGTTACATGGTCTTCTCTTCCTGTAGGATGTCGGAAACAGTAGTTCTTGAAAATAAGCATATAGAGAAAGTTCTGAGATTTTCGAGGATCAACATGAGACCTTGGCAAGACAGTTCTTGGAAGGAAAAGGTTCCATCACATCCCTCGCTATCCTTTTTTATATACTTCGTCATGGTCTTTTGGACTCACTATTTCCCTCAATTAATATAGGTTTTGAGGCTTGACTTGCTTTTGACCATTGACGAATCCTCCATGAACGTGCCTCAGAACTTGGAAGCACGGCGCCGAGTCACATTCTTTGCGAACTCCCTTTTCATGAACATGCCTCTTGCTCCTGAAGTTCGTGACATGCTTTCCTTTAGGTTGGTCCCCTTATCGAACTCCTGATAAGCAGACAGAAGAGATGGTGTAAGTAAGCTGCTTCTATGCTGACATAACTCTTCTTGTTTTCAAATTAGTGTTTTGACTCCATACTACAAGGAAGATGTTCTTTTCACTGAGGAGGAACTAAACAAAGAAAATGAGGATGGGATATCATCTTTAGTCTACCTTCAGAAAATATATCCCGGTGAGGGTCGGCTTAAATCTCATTTCTATAATGCTCTGTCTTTCATTGATTTTCTAGGACGAACCTTAACTATTCTGGATCACTTTCCACCTAAAATAGACGAGTGGCAAAATTTCATGGAACGATTACGTGATTTGAATTCTTATTCGGAACACAAGACAAGGAAAGAGTTCACTCGCCTGTGGGCATCTTGTAGAGCACAAACACTTCATAGAACAGGTACGAGTATTTCTTGGGGTCTAATCTTAGCGCGCGCGCGCACACACACACACATATATATCACTTAAAGAAGCACAATATATTAGGCCATTTTTTTCTCCTACCCTGTAGTGAGAGGGATGATGAACTACCGGGCGGCTTTGCAGTTGCAATGTTTTCTTGAATCCGCTAGAGATATCGGTTAGAGGGTTTCTTTTGAAATTAGAGCATACACATATTATCATCAGGAGATATTGTTTCAATGATAAGTAGCTCTTACTTATCTATCTGATGATCCGTTATTAAACATTTTATCTTTGCAGAAAGCTCCGAAAACTTGGTGCCAAATGAAAAAGATGGCCTGGCTTTCCTCGACCAAGCACGAGCTTTGGCAGATTTGAAATTTACTTACATAGTCTCTTGTCAGGTTTATGGGGCTCAGAAGAAGTCCAGTGACCACAGAGACCAAGTTTGTTACAATAATATTCTCAAGTTGATGTTAATGTATGATGAAAACGTGTGTCCGCTTAAACATATCTATGTCCATTTTTTTCCTGAACATCTTGCCCTAATTTAGGTATCCTTCTATGCGTGTTGCTTACATTGATCAAAGAGAAGAAACGGTGAATGGAAGATCAGAAATGGTTTACTACTCGGTATTGGTTAAGGGAGGGTACAAATTAGACGAGGTACTCGCAATCTTTTCTTGGGTGTCAATCTTATCATTTACTACTTTTACACCCAAACCCAATACAATAACGAAAAGGAACAACCTATTTTTACATGTCAAAGCCAAGGCATGTTTATAACATCGAACTGGAGAGGAAATCTCACTATGGTCCCCTCAAAAACCAAAAAAAAATCATTTATTTTCCACACAAATAACATCAACATTTGGTTTTAGACCGTGACAGGAAGGCAATCACCATTTGTATATTCCTGTTAAAAGAATTTATCAAATTTATAGGAAATATATCGCATCAAGCTTCCAGGACCTCCAACAGGAATTGGTGAAGCCAGGGCTGAGAACCAGAACAGTGCTATCATTTTTACACGCGGAGAAGCATTGCAGAGTATAGATATGAATCAGGTATGTTTTCTTAGTTTTTATAACAATGAAACCTGTTAGAGATTTATGTTACACCATAGATCAGCTTCCTCATTTTTCAGGATAATTACTTTGAAGAGGCTTATAAAATGAGAAACGTACTGGAGGAATTTGTAAAACCTCGACGAGGTGAACGGAAGCCCACAATTTTAGGTCTGAAGGAGCACATATTCACTGGAAGGTTGATCTTCTTTCAGTACACAAATTCACAATGTCTATCAACTACAGCTCTACTCATTCTCATAGTCCTTATTCTGTTGCATGTGAAATAAATGTTAATTCTTTGTTTTGGCAGTGTTTCGTCACCTTCTTGGTTCATGTCAAGTCAGGAGACTAATGTTATAAGTGTTGGGAAAAGAACCTTAGCAGATCCACTTAGGTAAAGCAGTCTTGATCAAATTTCTTTTATATTATGCATAGAACAGTAGCTATTTTTTATGTGCACTAAGTTATAAAACGTTTGCTATTTTTCTAAACACGTAGTTTAAGTTAGCTACGTCTTGGTAGATCTTGGGTACTATATTTGCTTTCCTTTCACCTTTTTTGAGGCTTTTTTTTATTTTCGGACACTGTGGTGCATTCTTGTTCCATAAAACAATTACATGTCGATGCACGTAACCTGTATAAACTTATATTCAAATGACTCATTTGGGTATTTTTGTTCGAATGTCTTGTTCAAATATTTTAATAACAACTTTGTCAAATTGGGAACGTATACTGAGATTTATGTTTGCAGGGTACGGTTTCATTATGGCCATCCTGATATTTTCGATAGGATTTTCCACATAACAAGAGGTGGTATAGGCAAAGCTTCGAGAGGTCTAAATTTTAAAGACACATCTGCGGGTAAGTTTAAGATTATAATGTAAAAGGTTTATGTGAGATATAGTTAATTAGCATTATTCGGGCCTAATTATTCACAGTTTAGGGTTCAACTCGACTTTGCGCGGGGGACTAGTCACGTATCATGAGTATATCCAAGTGGGCAAAGGATGTGATATGAATATAAATCAGATCTCACTTCACGAGGCCATGATCGCCGAGGGAAATGGAGAACAGATGCTAACCCGCGATATTTACCGGCTCGGATGTCGGTTTGACTTCTTCAGAATGCTATCTTTTTACTTCACAACAGTTGGTTATTACATCAGTTGTATGGTATGTGATCCTAGTCGTATTTCATTCTTTTCTTTTCTAAGAACAATTTGTCTTTAGTTTCATCAGCAAGGAACTGTATTGTTGCAGATCACAGTGCTAAGCGTATATGTGTTCTTGTATGGACGTCTATACTTGGTTCTGAGCGGAGCAGAAAGAGAGATAGTAAAGAATCTAAATGTACACCGGACCAAGGCCCTCGAACAGGCTTTGGCTACCCAATCTGTTGCCCAATTCGGGTTCTTGTCCTTATTACCGATGGCCATGGAAATCGGCCTTGAGAATGGATTTCGCGAAGCCATGGGCGATTTCATAATCATGCAACTACAACTTGTTTCCGTGTTCTTTGCGTTCCAACTTGGAACAAAAGCTCATTATTTTGGTAGACGAATCTTGCACGGAGGTTCAAAGTACCGCCCCACCGGACGAGGGTTCGTTACTTACCATGTAAGATATGCCGAGAACTACAGGTGTTACTCGCGCAGCCATTTCGTGAAAGGGTTGGAGCTTCTCGCCTTGTTGGTGGTGTACATGGTGTACAGAGAGCCTCATCCCAGTTCGAATCTGCATGCGTTCATCACTTTCTCGATGTGGTTGATCGTTGCTTCCTGGCTCTACGCTCCGTTTGTTTTCAATCCGTGCGGTTTCGACCTTGAAAAAGCGGTGGACGATTGGGCGGACTGGAAAAGCTGGATGGGGAGTCGTAGTGTGGGGACCTTGACGGATAGAAGTTGGGAATCATGGTGGGATCGAGAGCAAGAACATCTCAGATACACCAACATCCGAGGGAGAGCGTTCGAGATTTTTCTCGCGTGTCGTTTCTTCCTCTACCAATACGGCATCGTCTACCACCTCGACATATCTCGCCGCAGCACAAGTTTACAGGTATGTATGCTGTATTACTCATACAAAAGTGTTCTCTCTCTTATTCAAGCCCTAACTATAATCTTTCTTCTTACAAGGTTTATGGGTTTTCTTGGGTATTTGTGGCAATTGTTCTTCTTGCATTGAAGGTATGCATGCAAATTCAAACGAGCGAGATTGTAAACATTGTAATTTGTGATTGATTATTGGTTTCTTCTTCAGATAATATCTACTGCCAGAAGGAGAGTTGGCAATGACTTCCAGCTATTATTTAGACTCATCAAAGCTCTTTTGTTTCTCGGCTTTGTGTCGGCGATAGCCATCTTGTTTGCGGTCTCAGGCCTTTCCGTTTCTGATATATTTGCGTCCCTCCTCGCCTTTTTCCCTACACTGTGGGCCATCGTTCTCGTAAGTTCATCTTCGCCATGTCAATCCTTATGAATGCTATAATAAGGATTATTTCCCTCTCTAGATTGGGCAAGCAATGAGGCCACTTTTCAAGGTGATGGGAGCTTGGGAATCAATAAAAGAGATAGCAATGGCATGCGAGTACATAATGGGACTCATTATCTTTATCCCAATCGCCGTTTTGTCGTTGTTCCCATTCGTGTCGGAGATTCAAACGCGCTTGCTCTTCAACCAAGCAATCAGTAGAGGCCTCCAAATTTCAACAATTCTTCCTGAAAGAATGACGTGACATTACAAAAACCAAAAACTGTGCCCTCAACAATTGTTATTATGTTTGTTATTATTGCATAAAGTTATATGATTTTTTTCAAAATTTATTAGCGAGTTTTACTTTGTTTGCTTGAGAAATGTACTAATAAGGTTATTGTTTAAGTAAAACTGATTGTGGTTTTAATTTGGTTTAGAATTTCAACGTCTGACTGTAGATGTCCCCCAAAGTGAAAACATCTGACTCTGCAACTTAACTTTGTTTTAGAAATATAACCAACTATGTCAGGTTGACTTGAATTATGTTTCTCATTTTAGCCAACGTTTTTAAATTATTTTTGTGGAGAATTAAACGTTGAATAAGTAGTTAGATTAATCCTTAGGCAGTTAGCATTGTTAGGGATAGTTTCTGTTTTCTAATTCCTATATGATTGGATTAAGATTAGAGTAGTTGTTAATTATTTAATCCTTATATATTGTAGATGCTGTATGGCTTTATTCAATCAATATAGATGTATCCGTTTCCTATTTACATGGTATCAGAGCATTAAGTTCCTCGTCAACAATGAAAACCAATTGCCCCGATTCCTCTTTCCAGTTACAAATTAACCCTACTCTTGCCACACAAAATAACTCCACAAATCACCAATCTCAACCCGTCCATTCATCCATTCTAATCACCGGTCATCGGCTGAATGGAAAGAATTATCTAGAGTGGTCTCAATAGGTCAAATTGACCATTGATGGCAGTGGAAGACTTGGCTATCTAACCGGAGAAGTCAAAGAAAATGTGAGTGGTGATGATGACTATAGTACCTGGAGATCTGAAAATTCTATAGTGATTGTCTGGTTACTCAGCTCCATGAATGCATCGATAGCTAAGCCTCACATGTTTATGAGGATGGCTAAAGAAGTGTGGGATGCCATAAGAGAAACATACTCAGATCTTGAGAACTCTTCTCAGATTTTTGAGTTGAAAGCGATTCTTTGGCAAACTAAACAAGCTGACAAAGATGTTACTACCCTTTATAATGATCTGGTATCTCTTTGGCAGGAACTTGATCAATAGAGGGAAGAGAACGACCGAGTCTACATGTTCCTAGCAGGATTCAATCAAAGTTTGGATGATGTGAAGGGAAGGATACTATGCAGAAAGTCGTTGTCAACAATTAGAGATGTCTTCTCCAAATTCAGAATGGACGAGAGTCGGAGAAATTATGTACAACAAGTCAAGTGGACAACATGATGAGACAGGAAATTCAGCGGCCATGTTCACTAGAGGGAATGAAAAGAAGAAGCCATGGTGTGATCACTGCAAAAAACTTTGGCATACCAGAGAAACGTGCTGGAAGATTCATGGAAAGCCTCTAGGAACAGAGAAGAAGAAACTGGTGAAAGCTTTTCAAGCATCCATGACTGAGACTCAAGAAGAGCAACAAATAACCAAACAACCGACTTTTTGCAGCTTCTTCAACTTAAAAATATCCAATTCTGAAACTCCTTCTTGTTCCTATGCCCAGAATGGTAAAATAGCCTCATATCTTTTAAGACAATTCTTAAAATACCCATTGTAGAATTATAATTGCACAAATAACGAAATTTATTTCATAATGCCTCAAATGACTTTTCGGCTTTAGAAAATAATACATTCACATCATTTATGTCCTTGTGGACAAAAATACCCTTTAGACATTTTCCGAGAAAAAGTCTAGTTCAACACTTGAACTTATTTTGACTTAGCTTCTAGTTTAACAATCCTACTCTAATGACCTATAATAGTGACCTTATGGATCCAAATGAACAAAGCTTGAGCTTCTATACTCGGACTCAAAAGTTCTCAAACATTTTCCGAGTATTAGCTTAATGTCGACTGACTCCACTAAAGAGTCGACACGAGAATCTCTCGGTTCAAATGAATTTATTTTCTACTCAAGTTCAACTTAATTATATTGAGCGGATCCATTGAATGTTATCTATATTTACCCTTCATTAATATCATCAACTAGTTGGGATTTATAAAATTACCATTTTACCCTTTTAGTTGTTATTTCCTCAACTCCTTTAGTACCTGTGAATAAGTTAGAAACAATGTATTGACGAGGAGCTAACAAGTCACATTGTTTCATCCAAATAAAGTCGCTACTTAAATTTGGACACTGCGCAGTTCATTTATTCACAATCCAAGTAATAAAGCATGAGGTGATATATATAGCATCTCAGCAATCTTGTACATGAATTCCATATCTATGAGAACTTCACAAAGTTGGTTCATGACATCTTCATAACTTAATATCTCACCAATAGGCCTTGTCTAGATCACACATTGGACCTAGAATTTGACTTTCTCAAATGAGAGTATTAATGCTATGAAATGACATGTCTCATTTCAGGATTTAGGTAAGCATGATGCGATT
Source organism: Urtica urens (assembly GCA_958296335.1). NCBI lineage: Eukaryota > Viridiplantae > Streptophyta > Magnoliopsida > Rosales > Urticaceae > Urtica > Urtica urens. Next base: position 8,037,227 of record OY282525.1, read on the forward strand.
CATACGTAGTGACTTGAGATAGAAGATGTTAAATGGTTTGTTCTTCTATTGTCTCTAAAGGTGCACTGGTCAATTCAGTATCTTCGAAAGATACACTGGAAGAACTACAGAGTTCCTAACTCTCTATGCCTCATAACCAGACATCCTAGATTCTTCCAACAATCATATTGGGATCAATAGTTCGTTGATCTTTAGATTGCGAATATATATTGTTTTAGTCAAACCATGAAGCGTTTGTTCACGCAAATCTACATTTGTCTCTTCATACATTGTTAGGTTTGATTAAGGACTATAAGACTATTGAATATCATAAATCTTCAATCAAACTAAAAAGGAATGAATTAACGTTTCAACTTTTATTAATTTAACCAGCAAATTACAAAGATTTATATATTACATCAATATGTAAATATACAATCTTTCAATAAGGACTTTACAAAGATTTATATATTACATCAATATGTAAATAAACAATCTTCTTGTGGGCATCTCTGCCAACACCTTTAACCTCTCTAAAGTCTTACATGTTCCTAACCTTTCCTATAATCTTGCCTCGATCAGTAAATTAACCAAAGATCTGCAATGTTGTTTTAAATTCTATCCTACTCATTGCATTTTTAAGGATCTAGCGTCGGAGAAGATGATTAGTAGTGCTAGAGAAGAGGATGGACTCTATTTCTTTGATAGTGGATCTGACTCGAATAAAAGAGGTCAAATAAATGCTTATTTTCAAATAATTTCATTTCTTAGTGATAATGAGTTGTATTTTCTGCATTCTAGACTAGGACATCCTAGTTTTTATTATATGAAAAAACTATTTCCTGAAATGTTCAATAAAAAAGGTCCATATTTTATTGTAATATTTGTTCATTTGCAAAACATCACATAAATTCTTACATTCCTCATAAATATAAACCAACTAGTCCATTCTCTTTTATACACATTGATATCTGGGGAGCATCTAGAGTCTCTACGTTAAAAGAAAAAAGATGGTTTGTTACGACAACTGATGATCACACAAGTATAACTTGGGTATTCTTACTTAAAGAAAAATCTGAAATAGAAACTGTGTTTAGAATTTTTTTTTGCCATGGTTCAAACTCAATTCAATACCAAAATAAAAATGGTAAGAAGTGATAATGCCGAGAATATTTTTCAAAAAAATTAAACACATTTTTTGCTGAAAATGGAATAATTCATCAAAACTCTTGTGTAAACACACCAGCTCATAATGGAATTGCTGAGAGAAAAAATAGACATCTACCATAAATAACTAGGGCTGTAATGTTTTCAATAAACATTCAAAATATTTATAGGGAGATGCTATTTTACATGCAACATATTTAATAAACAAAATGCCATCAAAATTTGTGGGCTTTAAAACTTATTGACATACTAAAAAACTGTTTTCCTACAAACATATTTTTCAACACTCTTCCACTAAAAGCGTTTGGTTGTACTATATATAAAAAAAACTCAGGCATAACAGCTAGTAAATTCGATCCGAGAGGAACAAAATGTGTTTTTATAGGCATCTCTTCGACCCAAAAAGGATATAAATGTTTTGAACATAAGACAAAAAAACTGTTTATCACAATAGAAGTTAATTTTGTTGCAAATAAATCATTTTTTCATAATCATCTTCAGGGGAGAATCAAAACGAAGATGATAACAATTGTGATAACTCTGGAGTTAGAAACCTAAACTTTCTTGACATTGATTTGCATACATCTCCGTCTAGGATGTATTCATAAGAAAATAGTCAAATAATAGAGGAAAATAGTCAGATAATAAAGGGAAACAGTCACATAATAGAGAATGAACAAATCCTAGAAAATGATGAACCAAATATAACCAAGTCAACAGAACATGAAAATCTGGAAATAAGAAAATTCTTTGAAAGTGTTTATGAGAGAAGAAACCAAAATAAAAATGTAGATGAAGTCTCTGATCCTGCACTTGTTCAAGAATCAAACATGATAGCAGAATCCGAAGAAGGTAATGATCTATTCCATTGCCTATTGCTCTCATAAAAGAAAAAAGATCATGTGCCAAATATCCCATGTCAAATTATGTCTCATATGCAAATCTCTCTTCTTCATATACCACATTTCTCTCTAGCATTTCTTCTTTCCCACTGTCCCTACAACCATACAAGAATCTCTATCTAAAACTGAGTGGAAGAAAGTTGTCTTGGATGAAATGAATGCTCTTGAAAAGAATCAGACATGAAGACTTGTAAAGCTACCTGGAGACAAACAAACAGTGAGATGTAGGTGAGTGTTCACTCCTAAGCTAGATATAAAGCCAGGTTAGTGGTCAAGGGATATACACAGACCTATGAAATAGATTACATAGAAACTTTGGCACTGGTTGCAAAGTTACACTGTGAGGATTCTGTTATCTCTAGCTGCTAATTTGGACTGGTCACTACAACAACTAGATGTCAAGAATGCTTTTTTATATAGAAAGATCGAAGAAGAAGTGTACATGAGCCCGCCTCCAAGTTATGAATGAAATTTTGATTCTAAAGTATGCAAACTAAAAAAATCCCTCTATGGACTAAAACAGTTTGCGAAAGCGTAGTTCAATAGGTTTGCACAAATTTGTGAAAAAAAAGGAGTCAGTCAAGCTCAATCAGACCACACCCTGTTCGTAAAGTTCTCAAAAGAAGGGAAGATTGCAATCTTGGTCGTCTATGTGGATGCTATCATTATCACAGGAGACTACAAAGAAGAAACTGAAGACCTAAAGAAAAAGCTATTCAGGGAGTTCGAAGTGAAAGACTTGAGAGAGCTAAGATATTTCCTAGTCATGGAAATAGCACGATCAAGCAAGGTGATCGTTGTGTAACAGAGGAAGTATATTTTAGACCTACGTCAAGAGACTGGTATGAGTGGTTGCAGACCAGCTGATACACCGATTGATCCTAATAAGAATTTAAGTGACATCAAGGATGGAGTTCCAGTCAATGTGCAGAAGTATCAAAGGTTAGTGGGCAAACTGATTTACCTAGCACACACGAGGCCATATATTTCCTTTGATGTGAGCATGGTGAGTCATTTCATGCATTACCCTTATGAAGAACATCTTGAAGCCACTAGAATCCTCAGATACTTAAAGAGTTGCCCATAAAAAGGATTCTTCTTTAAGAAAATTGATAACCGAGGAGTTGAAGCTTTCACAGATGTAAATTATGTTGGATATACTATTGGGAGAAGATCAACCTCTGGATATTGTACGTATGTATGGGAAAATCTAATGACACGGAGGAGCAAGAAACAAAATTTTGTTGCTAGGAGCAGTGTATAACTAGAATTTAGATCAATGACTAATGGAATTTGTAAAGTTTCTTTGGATCAAAAGAGTGATAGAAGAACTACGAATGAAAATAGAATTGCCTATGAGACTGTATTGTGATAATAAGGCAGCCATTAGCATTACTCATAATCATGTGCAACATGACAGAACGAATCATATTGAAGTGGACAGACACTTCATTAAGGAGAATATTGAAGTTGGAATCGTTTTCACACCATTTGTATCCACCAAATATCAAACAACGGATATTCCAACAAAGGAACTGTTCAAACCCGTGTTTGAATTCTTAGTTAACAAGTTAGGTATGTATGATATATACATACCAACTTGAGAGGGAGTGTGGAGAATTAAACGTTGAATAAGTAGTTATATTAAAGTTGTTAACGTTGTTAGCGATAGTTTTTGTTTTCTTGTTCCTATATTATTGTAGTACGATTAGAGTAATTGTTAATTATTTAATCCTTATATATTGTAGATGCCATAGCTTTATTAATTCAATACAAAAGTATTTGATACCTAAAACTTACAATTTTAAAATAGTTTTAGACTTGTTTAACAAGTGAGATAAATTATTCTATTAAAAAATGAATTACAAATGTTGAGGTTGTAATTTAATCAACATTTACTAAATATTTGAAAGAAATAATGAATTACAAATGTTGAGGTTGTAATTTAATCAACGTTTACCAAAGATTTGAAAGAAAAAAATGAATTACAAATGTTGAGGTTATAATTTAATCAACATTTACTAAATATTTTAAATATACCCAAAACCAATGATGTGGCATTTTTTTTCTCAAGTGATTTACTTGAATGCCCTAAGCTTAACTATCTAAAGAGAATTTTATTTTTGGAAATATACCGTTTTTCAAATGATCTATTTCATGAATTATGTTTATTGATTTTTGTTTATCTATAAATCCTTTAGAATAAGGGATTTAAACCGCTTGCAAGTCACAGTATATAGTTAGATAAATGAAAAAACGGTTTTGATATAGTGACTGAATGATCTATTTCAAAATGTATATCAAAATCCCTTATTCATGAAATGATCTATTTCAATCAAACTAAAAACGAATGTATGAACGTTTCAACTTTTATTAATTTAATCAGCAAATTACAATAAGGACTTTACAAAGATTTATGTATTATATCAATATGTAAATAAACAATTTTCTTATGGGCATCTCTGGCAACATCTTACTCCCAAAAAAAAAAACACGACATAGCTCGACGACCAACCCCCGGGGTCGGTGGTGTATGTCAGCTTTGGAAGCTGGAGGGTCATGTCCAAGGACCAGATCCGCAAGCTCCATAAAGGACTCAAGATCAGCGGCCAGAGATTTCTGTGGGTCCTCAAGACCTCAAAAGTCGACAAAGACGAACAACAACAAGAAGAACAAGAAGAGGAAGATCTTGTGGTGGTGACGGAGTGAGGCATGGTGGTGAGAGAGTGGGTAAGGCAACACGAGATTCTGTGCCACGTGGCGGTGGGGGCAAGGAATCCACAACAGGGGATGGCTGACGTGGTTTATATTAGCTAATGTATTTTACTATTTGTAATAGTTTAAGTTAAAATATATGATACGCGTGGGTAGTTAATGTAATCAGTATGTATGCCCACTTGCCAACTCAGCTTGTTCTTTCTGTAACTGATTCGTAACAGAATCAGAGAAGTATAAACATACAGACAACTGAATATGAAAGTAATAAGAAATCATTTCAACTCATTCTACATTGAGCTCAGATCTATATTCTCTCTCCACAATCATAAATCTCCAATCTCTATTTTCTTCACTTGGTATCAGAGCCATTGACAAGCGTCAATGAAGAATCAATTGATCCCGACCTACAATTTTCCGTTCGCCGCTAATCTCAACTCCACAATTCTGAAGGCCGATCGTGATAATCATTTCTTTTGGAAGTTGCAGGTTCTTGCAGCAATAAAAGCGCATGCCATAGAGAGTTTTAACGATGGATCATGTCGTGTCCTCTGCAACGGATTCATCGGAACCTGGAAACACGACTGTAAATCCGGTAAAACAAACAAGAATCAATCAAGAATTTTGAATCTGGCATCGCATCATGTCATGGCTCATGTCGTCGGTCTCAGTACCAATGCTAGGGACATCGCGCGATGCACGAACTCACACCAAATCTGGTCAACCTTGACTCAACTGTTCGCAGAGAGTGGAAATGCTCGACTTCTCCAACTCATACCGCAGTTACAAACAATGAAAAAGGTACAACGGTTGTGAGTGATTTCATCATGAAAATTCGTCTTGTTGCAGACAATCTCGCAGCAGCAAATCAACTAATCACTTATGAAGAATTTATGCTCTACGTTCTTTTGGAGGATTAGACGCGGAGTTCAATTCTGTTGTAGCCATGCTAACTGCGAGACCAGATTTCGTTTCTCTCGTAGAAGCTCAATTTATTCTCCAATGACACGAGACAAGACTTGAACAGCAAAACACAGCGTTAATTGTGGATCTGAGTTACGCTTCTGCAAATCTGTCTGAGAACAGAGCATCTAGAGGAAGATCAAATCGAGGAGGAAATGGCAACAGAGGATCCCGTGGTAGAGGTTCAAGAGGCCGAGACCGAGGAAATCGCGTCGTGTGTCAAATCTATACACAAACTGGACATTTAGCGTCGGCTTGTTGGTTCAGATTTGACCAACATTACCAAATGCCCTCGACGACCATGAATGGAAATCAAACAAACTCCTCTGCACTCGTTGCTACAAATGAAAATTCTCACGATGATCAAGAGTGGTATGTCGACAGTGGAGCCACCAACCACATCACATCGAATCTGAATCATCTTTCAATCTCTAATGATTACAAAGGAAAAGGAAAATTGGTCATCGGAGATGGTAATTCTATTCCTATTGAACACAGACGGTAATTCTATTCCTGTTGAACACATTGGATAATCTCTAATAACCACATAATCAAAGTCATTAATCCTTAAGAATATCCTACATGTCCCGAGAATAACAAAGAATTTAGTTAGCGTTTCGAACTTCACAAAAGATAATGACGTGGTTGCTTAATTTTCCTCTGATTGTTGTGTGATTAAGGACAAGTTGTCGAAGCAAGTCCTTCTAACAGGAACTGTTAAGGACGATCTGTATCTGCTAGACCTGTCCAAACTGAGAGGGAGACCGACAACAAATAGGAATAGAGCAGCATTATGGGCTTCATGTTCGTCATCAGTGGAGATCCATCAAGAATCAAGATCACCGATTCAAAAGTCAAGTTTTAATGTTGTCTGTACTAATAATCCCTATAGTGGAAAAATAAATGTTTGGCACATATGATTTGGACATCCCTGTCCAAACGTTTTGAGAAATGTAATCAAACATTTTGCTGCAAAATGCTTAGTGAAAGATTTGAATTTTTGTGAAGCCTATCACATAGAAAAATCATGTCAGCAAACATACCCACGGTCTACATTTCATGCTAAAAAATCGCTTGATGTAATCAACGCAGATCTCTGGGCCCCAACAACTTTGACGTCAATTGAAGGGTGTCGATACTACATGGTCTTAGTTGACGATCAAACAAGATACACGTGACTTTATCCTCTCCGAACCAAAGATGAAGTTAAGCGGGCGTTTGAAGTTTTTCGAGCCCATGTTGAGGGGTTTTTCAACCTGAAAATCAAGTGTCTTCAAATGGATTGGGGAGGCGAGTTCTGATCCTTTCAAACACTGCTTCAACAGCTCAGAATACTGTTCAGCCACCCATGCCCTCACATACATGCTCAAAACGGCTGTGTCGAACGAAAACATCATCATGTTGTGGAGTTCGGACTTACACTGCTCTCTGAAAGTAGTGGGCCTATGGTCTACTGGTGGTACGCCTTCTCCGGAAGTAGTGTGCTTGCTAATTAACAGGTTACCTAGTGCAATCCTGAAAAATCGAATTTCCTACACACTTACCTACAAACACAACTTCAACCCAAATATTCTCAAAATATTTCGAATAGTCTGTTACCCACACATTCGCCCAACTAATAACCACAAACTAGATCATAGATCCGACCTATGTGTTTTTCTAGGTTACACTGACGTGCATAAAGGTTATCGGTGTTTGCACTCTATACGAAAAGTATATATCTCAAAAAGTGTAACATTCAACGAAACCCTGTACCCTTTCAAACATGGATTCCCAATTAGGGCCCAATAACATACAATATTCACAAACTCACACATCACCAAACCAACAACAACACTTATCTAGTGAACCAGAAAATATACAAAGTCAAACCAGTCAACAACACCCATCCAGTGAACCAGAAAATGAAATAAATCAACCCTGTGATCAACAACTAGTCACAACAACCAGCCCCACAAACTCATAAACGACCATATCGAACATGTTTAGAGAATCAACCACTTCGACCCACAAAATGATAACAAGAACCAAAACAAATACTTTTAAACCAAAACAAATCCCTGAGTTTTATGGTCTTCTTAATCATGTCTTCGTTCCCGAACCATATACCATAACCGAAGCCTTAGTTGACCATAAGTGGAACACTACTATGATAGAAGAACTGAAAGCACTAGACGATAACTCGACCTGGAAATTGGTACCTTATCTCGATGACATGCCGCTGGTGGATAACAAGTAGATTTATCGCACAAAATATAAACCTGACGGGTCTGTGAGTCGCTACAAGGCACGCCTCGTAGCAAAGGGATTTCAACAAACACCTTGCGTGGACTATTTCGAGACATCCAGCCTTGTTATTAAACAACCAACACTAAGGATTATCGTCACCATTGCAGTAACATAGGGGTGGAACATTCAACAAATAGACGTGAACAACGCGTTTATAAATGGAGACTTACAAAAAACGGTCTATATGCGTCAACCAGTCGATTTTGAAGATCCAGCCAAACCTGATCATGTGTGCAAACTGGTTAAAACGCTATACGGGTTAAAGCAAGCACCGCGTGCATGGTATAAAAAGCTACACACATACCTGGTTAGTTGGGGATTCGTCAACAGCAAATGCAATCTGTCTCTGTTCTTCATTAACAAAAATGGTGAATTTCTATTTCTCCTCATCTATGTTGATGATATTCTCATCACAGGCACGCGTCAAGAGCAAGTTCAACAATTCATCAGCGATCTCAATGCAACATTAAGCCTCAATTCATTGTGATCTCTAGGCTCGACGAGTCACTTTCTCAGGTTCGAATCAAAGCGAAGCCAAGATGGTTTGCACTTGTCACAAATAAAATATGCCTATGATCTGCTCGTTAACGCAAGTCTCACTGGTGCAAAGTCGTGCTCGACTCTTATGGTCTCGTCAAAGACCTTATCTGCCTGTGATGATGCTGATCCGTTTCAAAATCCCACTCTCTATCAAAGTCTAGTGGGTGGTTTGCAATACCTCATGTTGACTCGGCCCCACATTTCCTTCGCTGTAAACAAACTGAGTCAATACTTGCAAACACCATCGGAGGATCATTGGAGAGCACTGAAACAAGTTCTACGATTTGTCAAAGGGACGATGAGACATGGACTTCACTTCTCACCAGCGACAAAGATGTCCATCAAAGCGTTTGCCGATGCAGACAACAACAGGCTACGTCTGCTATTTTGGAGGCAATCTTGTCGTCTGGTCAGCTCGGAAGCAAAAATTTGTTTCGAGGTCGAGCACAAAGTCTGAATATAGAGCTCTAGCGCAGGTATCTACAAAAAATTATTTGGCTACATTCCTTACTAACCAAGATAGGTGTGCCTCTCGACTCACCAATGACGATCGTATGGTGTGACAACCAAGGCGCTAGCTCGTTGGTGTCCAATCCAGTTTTTCAGGGCAGGACGAAGCATATAGAAGTGGACGTACATTTCCTTCGCGACTTAGTAGCTGAGAAAATAGTTGACATCTGCTACATTCCCACAGCTGCCAATCTTGCTGATCTTTTTACTAAAGCTCTCCCAGAAGCTCGTTTTGTTGATCTCAGTCGTCGGCTAAATTTGGAAGCTGAGAGATGTCCAGCTCACGAGGGTGAATAAATCCACAACAGGGAACTGCTGACATGGATTATATTAGCTGATGTATTTTACTAATCAGTTATGTATGTCCACTTGCCAATTCGGCTTCTTCTTTCTGTAACTGATTCGTAACAGAATCAGATTAGTATAAACATACAGACAGTTGAATATGAAAGTAATGAGATCTCATTTCAACTCATTCCACATTGACCTCATATCGATATTATCTCTCCACAATCATGAATCTCCAATCTCTATTTTCTTCACTGGGGCATTCGTGAGCCACTGCGAGTGAAACTCGGCGATGGAGGCTGCGCGCCGGGGAGTGCCAATGGTGGCGTTTCCCTTGCACGGCGACCAGTGCCTCAAAGCAGAGGTCGTCCGAAACTCGGGGCTCGGGGTTTGGCCGGTGGGGTGGGGATCGGAGGAGCTCGTCGCTAGAGAAGGGATCAGAGAGAGGGTCAGAGAGGTCATGGCGAATCAAAAACTAAGGGACAATGCAATGAATGTCGGTCTCCAGGCTTAGAAAGCTCTGGCTTACGGTGGGAGCTCCGACAAGGCCGTGGGAGAGGTCTTGAAGTTTTTAAAGACACGGTGATAATGTGATTTGGTTATAAACGACATGTCATGTTTTTTCAAGCATGTCGATTTTACATTACAGAAACGACATTTCATGTTAATTTCAAAACTATAGTTTTTATATTTCAAAAATGACATGTCAGGTTTTTCCAAGCCTTTTTTTTCCATCTTACAAAAAATGATGTTTCATTTAAATATCAAGCCTGTCTTTTTACATTACGAAAATGCCATTTCATTTCTATTCGACACTTGTCGTTTTTATCTTAGGAAAACTCTCTCTGAGACACTTCATCGAACACTTGGAGTCTCCCTCCCAAACTCTTATCCCTCAGCCGTTCGTATCTCAACTCTCGAACAACCAAAGCATGAAGTGCGGCAATAAAGTGTGTGATATCTCCATAGAAGACGAAGCAATCTCTAGTCGGCGAGAGCTCGGGTCATGAATTATGTAAGTCATAAAATTCTTACAAAGTTGGTTAATCCAAATGGAAAGAAGAATCACAAGTTTTGGAAATGCTAAAGAGGATGATCGGGAGACAATTACATGTTATAGTGTATACCATTTATGTTTAGATTTGTGCGCACAAAAAATATATTAGCCATTTAAATACATTATGTATTTTGTTTTTGCTGAAACTTAAATAAAATTAAATATTCTTTTTTTATTTAAAATTGTGTTTATGTATGTTTGCTACGCTATGAAACTGTCATCAACAAAAGAAGTGTTAAGTACAGACTTGACAATATACATTCTTATGACTAGTTTAAATAATAGTTCGTCATCGAAAGATCGATTGGGCAATTGAATCTGAATAATCATTGTTTGAATAAATCAACGATATCTTATCTTGTGATATATAGAGTTGTGACTTTGTGATTTATTCTTGATGTCTTAATGAAGACATTGAATAAGACCCGTGACAATTTGAAGTTCAAGATAAAATCGTTTAATCATTCGAAACTTTTAAATCACATACGAGGGATATTTTGGTAAATAGATAAATATTGAAGTGAATGCATATTTTCTTATAACACTTTATGACATTTGATTTGTCAATGAGCAATGACTGAATGAAGTTTCATTGACCCGACGATTGATGTCATAATACTGTTTCATATAATTATTTGATTCACATATACAGAATTTGTGTTGAAACAATACTAAGGCATTAGTATCACACTATGATTTGATATGAGAGTGTGAGCGAATAAATCGTGTCTGGTATTCAACGAATAAAATATTCCTTGAATAAAACATGTGACATGTAGAGACATCTCATTTTATGTTTTTCTCATTCACAAATAACAAAAGAATTTGTGAAATAATAACTAAGGAGTAAAACGGTAATTTTACATTCCTCTGAATTAATAATATACACAAAGAGTAATATCGTAAAATACAACATGGATCGTGTGAAGAATTTTTTATCATATCAATTGGAAATATAAACGCATATGAACTTAGAGAGTTTCAATGATTAGTCCTGTAGTGAAATTGACTAATTTTAAGAATTAAAAATCGGAAAAAGTTTGTGAACTTTGGTATCTTGACTTTATTCTAAAGTTTTACTCACGTGGGTCCATAAGATCTTAGTGATAGACTCTCGGACGAGATTTAGTGAACTAGAACAATTGATTTTCTCATTTAATGTAAATTGTGATTTACATTAAGTAATTAAATAAATAGTTATTTATTATTACATTTATTTAATGAATTATATTGTAATATTGATAATAATACAATTTACTGATTCAAATAATTAAAAAATGAAAATAAATATTTTCTTGTTTCGTACTTGTTTGCATAGTATGAAATGAATTAAGGGATAAAGAGGTATATACCATTCTATAGTATCTAGTTTGCAAAATACCCAATTTTTTGAAACATTTGGTTAATACCCAGTTTTAGAAATTAACGCAAATTACTGGACTATTTTACACTTTCCGGTTTTGTAATTGTTTGTTAATTATTTCCGAAAATTAACGAAATTAAAGCCGGATATTTTGTAAACAGATTGACTCAAAATTCTCTCTCCAAATTAATAGCCGGATATATTGGAAAATTAAAGAAATTAATGAAAGACATTATTTTGGGTGGGAGAAATAGTTTTGGAAAGTTGATATATAGCAAATCAACACTCTTAAACTCTAACCCATTATACGCTCAACTGACTCACTCTCTCTCTCACTCCCACCGAAACAGACCCTTCTATCTCTCAAACAGCTCATTCAAACCGAAAAAAATTTCTCTCACTAGAAACCAATTCACAACTCTCTCTCTCTCTCTCTCGCTCGATCTCAGATTCGTGGTAGGTTTTATTCTTCTTTTTCAATATCATTATTTCGAGTTCTTATCTCATCCTTCATCTTCTTAACCGGAATTCTTTTTACAGGTTAAACAATAAAGAAACGAATTCTGGAAATTTAGGGTTTTCAAGTTTCGTCAAATCTATAAACTCTCGGTAAGTATCTATTTTTTTATAGTTCCATTGACATGCATGCAAATCGTTTTTGATCTCATCGGAATTTTTTTTTATTCTTTAACCTAAATCGGAATTTCGTGAATCTCTTGTAGAGACGAAGAAATGGCGAGGAGTAAAACAAGAAAAAGTAGGAGCAAAAAAAGTACCCCAAAAAAATCTGATGTAAGTTGTTAATTTTTGTATAAAAATAATTAAATTAACGTATATTAACGTCTTCATCATTTGAATATAGGTCGGAAGTTTTGTTATTGACCCCGATATGTGGAATCCGTCGACAAAAATTATCAATCACTCCAATTTATCGACCCTGAAATCGATATTGGAGTGTCTGGTTACTGAAAACCAGAAGACACAATTTGCCGATGGTCCCTTCGGTAAGTTTTGGAAATTTGTGGGTGCGTCATTTCCAAAACACCTTGTCCACCTCCTGGTACTTCATCAAATTAAACAACCAAAAGGGACAGAGTTGTGTTTCAAGATAGGTGGAAGGTTGATGAGATTTACACTATACGACTTCCATTTGATGACAGGTATATGTTTTTTTTCAAAATTTATAGTTTTAATGGAAAATTCTGTTAATTTAAGGTGTTGGTAAATGATTATTACGTGTTTGTAGTCGGATATGTTAATTATTAGCTGTTTATGCCTTGTAAATCAGAGTTTAAAAAAAGCTCACAATAAAAAGATTGTTAATTTGTGATAATTTGTTGTTGGTATTTGGTAAGTTTTGGTTTCAAATTGGTTAACGATAATAGGTTGTTAATTTGTGATAATTTTAGGTAATTTATGTTCTGTAATTCTGTTTATTTTTGTTAATTTTACAGGACTTAGATGTGACCCGATACCATCAACAGTACCTGTTCCCGATATTAATATTGTGCGTAAATTTCTACCGGAAAGAAGAAGCCAAACACGAAAAAATTTGTTACTCGTGTTGAAAGCAAGAATTCAAGTAACTGATGAAGAGCTAGTGGCCCTTGTTAATTTAGCCATAATAGAATGTGTGGTGATGCCTAAGCAACCAAATGTTTTAATAAGTGAGGATACCATAAACCTAGTTTCTAACCGGGGAGAGTTGTTAGGATACCCGTGGGTTCAATTTCCAAGGGCAAGTTAAATCCTTGCATACAATAGTATATCGAGACAAGTCGGATCTAGTTACAGAGAATTCAAAATTATTACGAATTGCCATGATATGGCACGCATCTAGCAAACACCTCTTATTAACGAATAAATTATTCACGCACAATTTCATAGTTTGGGGAAACTGGTCAACTTCTTGATCGCCATAAACAATATATTCCTTCTTTAATAGAGATGGATGTCCAGTAGGCAAATTGGCCACAGAACTGTTTTTGGTCATGGTGAAGGAATAAAAAAAAACTGTGAAAATTATAAAGTTGTATAAGTGTACGTCAAAACAAATTATGTAAAATTAATAGTTTCTGAAACAAAGTACTCACCGGATATGAATGACATACGAGTTATGAGCCTTGACGTCGTTGAAATTAACGCAAATTACTATCAGATGAACATAGGAATAATATATTTGAACGATACAGACATAAAAGAGAACGTTCTTTAGTTTTAACTGCTTGTGGTGCCTTAAAAAGACCCGCCTAAATTTAAAATTTTAAATGAAACATTAACTCGGAATTATTCATAAAAATTCAATCTCGAAAATATTCAAAAGTTTAAAACTGTAACAACTTCCTGAAATCTTAGGTAATATGCGTTAATTAAGTCCCGAAATCTCAGATAAAGATGTGCGTGAATATAAATTAACACAAACTAACTAATACTTCATGAGTCTAATTTGTAACCGACTTTTTATAAATATAGCAATTAATGATTTATGCATTTATCTGAATGAAATATATATTAATAAAATTAAAGAAAAAACAAAATGGTTTATGCATTTATTAGTTGACTAATTCAAAGTCATATTAACAGAAATAAAAAAAACTGTCGCAGTTTTAAATAAAGAAAATTAAAACTAATTTCCGTTAATAACAAACATACGGAAAGTAAAAAAAAAAGGCAGAAACGGAAATGCAACTACTTAAAAATATGCCACGTAAAACTAATTGGGTAGAATTTAAACATTTGCAAAACATTGGGTATTTTACAATTGCAACGTTTCATGTGGCTTAGTTAGAGCAATTTGACTTGTCACTAAATAAATGATACGTTCTAAATTAATTAAATATTATTTTAGAAATAAATAAAATAAATTTAAAGAACGAAATTAATTAGATGGTCGGCAATAATTAGTGAATTAAGATTGGAAAATTTATACTTGAAACTCATTCATTTAAAGAGAATTGGGCTCAAGTTTGACCAAGAAAAATTAGATTTTGACCTAACTTAAACTCGTTATTTTTTGGTATAAAAGAACCCTTTCTCCAAACCCTAACTCTAATACTTCACACGGCCATGCCGCCAGGGTTTCCTTAAGACCTAGAGGGCAGCCCTTCGTTCTCGTTCTATCTCCTCGTTATGGATCCGTCTCTCGCCGATTGTCGTTATCAAGAAGATCGTCGCCGGATGACAACAACAATAATAATAATAATAAAGGAAAAAAAATTATAAAAATTGTATACCCTTTGAATTTCGAGTTTACATAAAATCTAGGAAAATTATAATCAATAATCTACGATCAACCACAAATCACAACTCACATAATCATATATTGAATTGCAATAAATTCACATCCAAATATAATTTTATTCAAACCATATGAAATTTAATCACAAGACAAATTGATTAATAAGTAAATCATCTAACTTTGATACCGCTTGTTAGTGGATCAAGTGTGTATCAGACATGTACAATGCTCTGATACCACTTGTTGGTGAATCAAGCACGTATCAAACACGTACAATCTGTATAATAGTTTTTTATGGTGAAATTAGTGAGTATCAGACACAAAATATCGCTCTGATATCACATGTTGACGAACGATTTACATAGTCAACCATATTACGTGTTGAAGAATATTAATTACGCTCACAATAGCCAATTAATAATTATAGTTACCAAACAAGATCTAGATTTACTTTATTAATTAATAATGAAAGCAATTCAGCAACCGATATATGAGAAAGCGTTGATTAGAAAACTTACGGGTTTGGACCTACTACAAAACGCTCTGATCCAATGCGTGCTTCATTTCTTCCTAAGTCGACCTGAGTACACGAGGATGACACCGTAGTCTTTCGACACGTAAGCACCGAGACAAATAAAAAATATGAGTGGACATAGCGGTATCTCACAAGATGTCTGAAACCAGGTATTTTGGAATCTTACTCTTATTTTCTAGGAACGGAATTTACAATTAGGGAGACAAGAAGAGAGAGTTTGGCCAAGAGAGATGAAGAGTCCTGCCAAAAATTCTATTGAGAATGGAATGGATTTTCTGTTCTTGTTTGGTCCTTGTTTATATAGCATTTAGAAGGAAATAACTTCTTAGAGTTTTTCTCTCCTTTTTTAGAGATATTCTCTCCTTTAGGGAGATATTCCCTCCTTCCAAAGATGTTCTCTCCTTTGACATATATTCTCTCATATTGGATTTAATCTGGACCATTAGATCACAACAATAAATCTACAATCTCTCTCATCCATCAAATCAATATCTATGGAAAACATTTCACTCCTAAGAGTGAAATTCAAGGAGAAACTTGAGGGAGGAATTCCGCAAAGGGTTCACAACCCTAAGGGGATTCGGCCACTCTATGTACAAAGCCCAATCCCAAAATTCAAAACATGTTTGCTTAAAACTCCAATCAATTATTTATTTACTTGATCCAACAATATATAAACAAATATACTATAAATATTTATTTAATTCTGCGAATATGTTGGCATAGATGCCCACAAGAAAATTATTTATTTACATATTGATGTATTATAAATCTTTCATAAGTCCTTATTGTAATTTGTTGATTAAATTAATAAAAGTTGAAACGTTCATTCATTCCTTTTTCGTTTTTCTAAAGATTTATGATATTAAATAGTCTTATAGTCCTTAATAAAACCTAACAATATATGAAGAGACAAATGTAAATTTGCGGGAACAAACTCTTCATGGTTTGGTTAAAATGACATATTCGTAATCTAAAGATCAACAGGCTATTGGTGCTAGTATGATTGTTGGAAGAATCTTTGATGTTTGATTACGAGGCATATAGAGTTATGAACTCTAGTTCTTCCAGTGTATCTTCGAATATACTGAATTGACCAGTGCGCCTTTAGAGACATTGTAAAAAAAAACCATTTAACATATTTTCTCTCAAATTCACTATGTATGAATTGCATCATACTTACCTAAATCCTGAAATGAGACGTGTCATTTCATAGCTTTAATATTCTCATTTGACAAAATCATATTGTAGGTCCATTAATTGATCTAGACTAGACTAGTTGGTGAGATATTAAGTTATGAAAATGTCATGAACCAGCTTTATGAAGTTCTCATAGATATGGAATTCATGTACAAGATTGTTGAAATGCAATGTATATCGCCTCATGCTCTATTACTTGGATTGTGAATAAATGAATCGCGCGGTATCCAAAATTAAGTAGTGACTTTATTTGGATGAAACAATGTGACTTGCTAGCTTCTCGTCAATACATTGTTTCTAACTTATTCGCAAGTAACAAAGGAGTTGAGGAAATAGAAGGGTAAAATGGTAATTTTATAAATCTCTTCTAGTTGATGATCTTCATGAAGGGTAATCATAAATAACATTCAATGGATCCGCTCAATATAATTAAGTTGAATTTGAGTAGAAAATAAATTCATTTGAACCGAGAAATTCTCAGTGTTAACTCTTTAGTGGAGTCAATTAACATTAAACTAATACTTGGAAAAGGTTTGTGAAACTTTTGAGTCCGGGTATAGTAGTTCAAGCTTTGTTCATTTGTTTCAATAAGGTCACTATTACAGTTTATTAGAATAGGATTTTTAATCTAGAAGTTAAGTCAAAATAAGTTCAAGTGTTAAACTACACGTTTTCTCTGAAAATGTCTAAAGGGTATTTTTGTCCACATGGACATAAAATGATGTGAATGTCAAAATAATATTTTGAATATTTTCATACGATGGAAATATAAATTAGTTTTTAAAGCCGAGAAGTCGTTTGAGGCATTATGAAATTAATTTCATTCTTTGTGCAATATTAATTATACAATGGGTATTTAAAGAATTATCTTCCAAGAAATAAAGAAACATCTAGATGCCCCTTCCCTAGTATAGAGTTCGACCAACATCATCCAAAGAGGAGAATTTTTTTTGTCTTTATTTATAAAGATAATTACCCAAAAGGAAAAGAGGAAATGAATTTCTTTGAGAAGGAAATAAATATCCTAAGTGAGGAAATAAATTTCCCTCACTTATGCATGAGGATGGCCGGCCATATACATAGAGAAAGATGAGAGAAAATCATATAATGTATCATGAAACAAATTTCCCTCATTTAGCTAGTAACGCACGAGGTTGTTTACAATCTCACATGTAAGTGTTCTAAGCGAGTTGTGTCTATTTTAATGATTTATGAATGTGTTTATAAGTTGTTAGATGGTTTGGTTCAATTTGTTGGCATGTTTAGAATAAATAGTTTATTGACATGTTTATGATTTTTAATGCCTAGGTTGTTAGTTTATTAAATGAGTTTTAATTCAGATCATATATATAATTCAGCCACATACAGACGTGTTATGTAATATTATTGTTTAATTTGTTAAATAATTTCCAACAATGATTTCCTAACTTTTTTTGTTTAGTTTTGGTTTGTTGCGTTACTAAACAAACAATAAAATTTTCATTTTCCTTTTACGTTGTACGTTTACATATTTCTGGCAACAATATGGTGTTACTCAAATGATATTTATTTAACATGCTAATCCTCATCCACGCTGATTAAGATTTTTTTTATAAATTTATATAATTTTGAAATTTTTATATTAATTTACCGAAATTTTCAGTACTAAGTTAATGATTATATAAAAGATTGCTCTAATTAATCAAAAAAATTATTTATTTAGTATATAGACTTTTCTAGTGATGTGTCATTATTTGAATTTTTTTTTTACTATTTTATCTTTATTATGTATATATAATTAATTTGAAAAGTATTTTTAAATCGCTTCAGTTTTGTGCATATCAAATAGTTGTCTTCAATTATTTAAAGTATTTGTTTTCTTTATTCCTTAAATATTTAGGATAGAGAATAATTGGGTTTGTGGTTCTTTCTATTTATTTCGTTGTATTGAACCACTTATTGTAGCAGTTATTTATGGAAATTATTGTAATTATTTATTTATTTGTTTAAAAATGTTTGTGATTTTAAATCTCAATCCGGTTTATTCGAATTTATCTTTTGTACTTTGATTGATCGTAATTTCTGTATAACCTTTGTGTGAAGATTTAACATGGTATTGGCCTTCCTTTTCGACAAATCGTTCTTGGAACCCTAACTTATTGGGTTGATTCTTACTACACATGCTGTCGGCCTTTGAGCTTGATTCCTCACAGAACAGGCATATCGCCATAGATTCCGTTAATGAGAGTTGAATCCAATATTGTAAGTAATGAGAATAATAAAAAAGAATATATATATATATATATATATATATATATGGTGAGGTTTTATCTTCTAGATATATTTAATATTATATATTCTACTGCCTTGAAAATTATGCTTCTGTATCTCAGCGTATTAAGAAGAATATCTATTATTTGTAATAGAAACCCCTTCAAACTCATAACTTCGAACTACATTCCCTTTTCTTTTATTATATTGAAATTGTGACTAGCGTGGAACTTATGAAGGCTGAAGAAGGTTCACATGCACACCGACATACATTTTGATAGTTTACACGTTTTTGTGAGTAATCAAATGTTTAAAAAAGACGTGACAGTTTAATTTTTTTTTTTTAATTCTGACGATGGAGTTTTTAAAACAATTGAAAAGATAATACAAAATTAATAAGTAAAAGGGATTCTTCCGGTTCGGAGTTTACATTATCAAGAGGGGACTGGTGAAAGAAAAAAAATGGGAATCAGGTTCTTATCAAACTAATCTAATTGAGAATTGTATTTCCTCGTAATTAAACCTTAGAGCAAACATGATTAAGGAGTGAAACAAAATAAAAAGCAAGAAAGAGAAATCCTAAAGTGAAAGCAATTTTTGTCTAAAAACGAAGAAATGGTTTCTTCGTGGATCAATCAATCTTCAGAGTCGGTGACGAATGAGAGGGTGTTCGGTGATTTTGGGAATCTCGAAGTCTTCCTGGATGGCCTTCCTCATCCACTCATATCGGCATCGTTGATACCATCTTCTCTGGAGAGTGCATTGCTCGGGCTAGATCTCGATCTCTTCTTTCACCACCAACGCAAACATTGCACCCTTGCACAATCCTCCATAAAGTCTTTATTATAAAGTCTTTATTATAATTTGCTGATTAAATAAATAAAAGGTGAAATGTTCATTCATTCTCTTTTAGTTTGATTGAAGATTTATGATATTCAATAGTCTTATAGTCCTTAATCAAACCTAACAATGTATGAAGAGACAAATGTAGACTTGCGTGAACAAACTCTTCATGGTTTGATTAAAACGATGTATTCACAATCTAAAGATCAACGGACTATTGATCCCAGTATGATTGTTGGAAGAATCTATAATGTCTAGTTATGAGGCATAGATAGTTAGGAACTCTATAGTTCTTCCTTTGTATCTTCCGAATATACTGAATTGACCAGTGCACCTTTAGAGACAATGTAAGAACAAATCATTTAACCTCTTCTGTCTCAAGGTCACTGTGTATGAATTGCATCAAGCTTACCTAAATCCTGATTTGAGACATGTCATTTCATAGTTTTAATATTCTAATTTGAGAAAGTCAAATTCTAGATCCATTAAATGATCTAGACTAGACTAATTTGTGAGATATTAAGTTATGAAGATGTCATGAACCAGATTTGTGAAGTTCTCATAGATGTGAAATCCATATACAAGATTGTTAAATTGCAATGTATATCACCTCAGGCTTTATTACTTGGATTGTGAATAAATGAACCGCGCGGTATCCAAAATGAAGTAGCGACTTTATTTGGATGAAACAATGTGACTTGTTAGCTCCTCGTCAATACATTGTTTCTAACTTATTCACAAGTAACAAAAGAGTTGAGAAAATAACAACTAGAAGGGTAAAATGGTAATTATATAAATCTCATCTAGTTGATGATATTCATGAAGGGTAATCATAAATAACATTCAATGGATCCACTCAATATAATTAAGTTGAATTTGAGTGGAAAATAAATTCATTTGAACCGAGAGATTCTCAGTGTCAACTATTTAGTGGAGTAAGTTGACATTAATCTAATATTCGAAAAAGTTTGTGAACTTTTGATTCCGAGTATAGAAGCTCAAGATTGTTCATTTTGATCCATAAGGTCACTATTACAGGTTATTAGAGTAGGATTGTTAAACTGAAAGTTAAGTCAAAATAAGTTCAAATGTTGAACTAGACTTTTTCTTGGAAAATGTCTAAAGGTTATTTTTGTCCACATGGACATAAAATGATGTGAATGTCAAAATAAGATTTTGAATATTTTCATATGATGAAAATATAAATTATTTTCTAAAGCCGAAAAGTCGTTTGAGACATTATGAAATTAATTTCATTATTTGTGTAATAATAATTCTACAATGGGTATTTTAAAAATTGTTTTAAAATAAATAAGGAAGCATCTAGATGCCCCTACCCTAGCTATAGAATTCGGCCAAGACACATCAAAGGAGGAGATAATTATTTCCCTTTAATTATAAAGATAATTACCCAAAAGGAAAAGAGGAAATGAATTTCCTTGAGAATGAAACAAATGTGCTAAGTGAGGAAATAAATTTCAACACTAATGCACAAAGGTTGGCCGGCCATGTACTAGAGGAAGAGAAGAGAAAATCAACTATTATGTCATGAATGCATAATAGGAAAGGGTAATTACCCTTTCTTGATTTTCCTTCTCCTATAAATAGAGCCTCACATAGAGATCAGAAAATAAGTTTTTCTATTTTTTCTTTCTTGTTTTGGCCGTCCATATTTCCCCTCTCTCTTTAAAATACCTCTTTATTTTGGCACCTAAGTCCTCATTAGAGTTAGTCTTAAATTAGCTATTTAGCTCATAAACTTGTTCTTGAGCTATTGTGTTTAATTGTGCGCACACACAAATCCTTCAAACCTCTATAGACTATTGTAATAGAAACATTAGGTTTCTCGAGTTCAAGAATAGGCGTGAAAAAAAATTAGCAAGACGAGAAGATCAACATTTCCAAGGCTCTTCTAAGATCAAGCTACAAGAAAGTTTAGTAATCATGTAAATAATGATGTTTTAAATATAAACATGTTCATGCGCTTTGCCTAGGTTAGTAAAATTATTTTAATAGTAAAAAGAAAATTTATATTTCGCCATTAATGTTATAATGATAATTTTTTCTTAACCTTATATCTATTCCAACATAATATAAATCCCATAATGATCTTACCGTGCTGAGAAAAACACTTCGTAACTGTTGTAACTTTCTACCGGATTCTTCTTCCGATTCAGAAATCAAACACATGCAACAACACAGATCGAACATGCACAAGAACGAAAAACAATAAAGAACACAGCGGATTACCGAGGTTCAGATCTAAACCAACAAAGCATTGATTCAGACCCTACGTCCTCGTTGAGCTCTTGTCGGAGAAACTCATACACTATCTTCGTCGTCAATCGTACACACAGCTCACATCAACCTCACTCGCTCACAAAGTTTCCTCACAGTGTATCAATAGAGTCAAACACGAGACTCTCACAAGAACAATCAGTTCTAACCAGTACACTCAAGAATCGCGATCAGAGACTCGAACAAGGTCTTAGGGAATCGCCCAGGAGAGAAAGAAGAGAGAGTTTTCAGAGTGATTAGGGTTTCGATTACACAATAGAGAGGCTTTTATATCAGACAATAAAATAGGCCCATACTACATGTCGTTTGGGCCTCTCAGAGTTGGGCTTCGGCATACATTGTTGGGCTTCAATTCCAATAGTAACAATGAGACTTCTACACCGTATCATTTAAAAGTTCTATAAGTTCTTAATTCACTAAAATTTTACAACAGTTAAGTATACATTAGTAGAACGACCACCTTCTACAACAAATATTTAAGCATTGTAACTTCTATAAGACTTATATTAAGCATTGTAGAAACATAAAAAAAAAAAATCAATGCTTACCAAAAGCCTTGTAAACACCTAATTAGTACAACACTAAAACATTGTGCAAATTAGCAATTTTTACTTGATTGGCAGTCATAATCTTTATGTTAAGGATATGGAGATGCTACTTTTAGAGGTTAAATGTTTTAATCTTTTGTGATTATAAGTGTTTGAAATATCTCTTCATCAGAAAGATCTGAACTTGTGGCAACATCAACGGGTTTCAATATATGAAAGATTATGATTTCATACTCGAATATAGCCTTGGTAAAGCAGATTTGTTAGTTGACCCGCTAAGCATGAAAGGACCAAGTGTTTTAACTTTTTTACCATTGCTTGATCATAAAAGAGAAATTATACTTGAGGATTATAAACCCAAACTCATAGAAAGTCCTGATTCAGATGGTTTACAATTTGGTAAATCTGTCTCTGGTCCAAGAAATCAAAGAGAATTAACAAGGTGAGTATATGCGTGACGCTCGAACAAAATTGCAGAATGACGAGACGCAGGAATATTAAGATATTCGAAGTAATGATATTTTGTATTTTACGAATCGATTAGTTGCTCCTTAACTAAAATAGATCAAGGATGTCGTTGTGGAAAAAATGCATAAATCTCGGTATGCTATCCCCTCAAATCATTAAGATATATAAAAAACTGAAAAAATAAATTTTGATAACGCATCATGAAACATCGAGTCGCCAAAGCTGCCCCAAGTGAATGCTTAGCGACAAAAACATCTGAAAATAGTTGTTTATATGACTAGTCAACCAAAAAACATTTACCCAAATGTTAACAATTAGAGTAATTTCATTTAAAATTTATGTGGTAATTATATTGTTGGAAATATCAATTATTATACTTATTTGAATTCCTCAATTTACTCGGTGCAGTTATCAATTTATTCTTCACAAAAAATTACTACAAATTTCTTCATTCGCAATTATTACTTACTAACAATTTTCCTCATTTGGTCTCTCACGATAATGAAAAGTAACATTATATGTTCATATGTATTCGACCTGACAGTCAGCAATAAAAAATATTGGGATAATTTTTTTGTCATTTTGTAATAAACATTTAGTTCATGCTTTTACAAATCGCAAAGAAATAGTTATCGAATGTTATTATATTTCTAAAAATAGAGTCGATTAGGCTAATAGCTCCGCAATAAATTTGTCCTATATATAAGATTGGATTTATTTGAGAAATATTACTCTAATTAATCAAATGAAACATTGAAGTTGTTATTTGCCCAAAAAAATTTCATTTATTTAATGTATAATCATTTTTAATGAGGTGTCATTATTTGGTTATTATTTTTTGCTAATATGTTATATCTGTTTATTTTGATTAAATGCTATTAATCAATATTTTTTAAACATTGACTATAT
Source organism: Urtica urens (assembly GCA_958296335.1). Classification (NCBI taxonomy): domain Eukaryota; kingdom Viridiplantae; phylum Streptophyta; class Magnoliopsida; order Rosales; family Urticaceae; genus Urtica; species Urtica urens. The sequence continues at coordinate 8,061,289 of OY282525.1, forward strand.
AACAATTAATATGTTTCTAATAACAATTAATATCTCATAATTTTATTAGTTTGTTTTTTCTTATTGAAATAATAGTAATTCCATATCATGAATTTTAACTCATACGTAACCACTCTGCTTCAAAAAAAGGGATAATAAGTATAGTCATAAACGAAAATAAACCGCTTAACAAGACAACTATATCTCTGAATAAAAATCGTAATTATCAAAAATAAATTCGAAAAAAAAACATTTTAGCCGTCTAATAAATAAGAGTAAATAAACGAATTCAAATTTTGAAATAATGTCATTAAAAATAAAAATAACCACATCAAATTAAAAAAAAAAAAAAATTAACAAAAAAAAACGGTTATGTTTAAAAAAATAATGTCTTCTTAATTATAAAAAAAATGACGAAAAAACGGTGTATTATTAATTAACTGAAAGGGTACTATTGAAATTGAAAAAATTTAAAAAAATCACGTCATACATTTGAACTATTTACTTAAAAATGCAAAAAGTATGACTAAATTGTAATAATATTATTTAAAAGTGCTATTTAATCCAATTTTTCTAAAAAAAATTCATTAACAGGTGTTAATTTTGTAATATTTTGGGATTTATAATTTTAAATCATCAGTAAATTTAATTAATTTTCATTATTTATCGTTAATAATAATTACTTTTATCATATTTGAATGTTATTACAAATTCAGAATTTGTGGCCTGTAAACGAAACGTTTAGCATAATAATGTTTTCCATGTGTTTGGATGTGTAACGTGACATCCAAACAGAAGCTGGATGTTGTTTTATTGGTGGTTATGTGGTTTATTTGAAGTTTGAACAAGGTTAAGTAGAGGAGATCAAGTGCATGTAGTTGTGAACGACCATCTCAGCAGAGTGGTCGGTGAAGTAGCCCTCTCCGACGGCCAAGCCTTCGCGAGGGGCGAGGGCCTCGAGCCGGGTCTGAACACGGTCCGCTCCGACCCGGGTGGGGTCGAGTAAGATGCATGCCACCTCAGCAGCGCCGGAGCCGTGGGCGAGGCAGAGGGTCTGCACGGAGGGCAGGCCCCCGCCGCGGGCGCTGACGGCGCGGGCGATGCGCTTTGCGGCCGACTCGTCGGAGGTCAGGATGGGCACGTTGAAGAAGGCGAACCACGCGCACGCTCCGATCATCGTCACCCCTCTCGCCTGGGCCACCGCGCTGGGGCCCACGTCCGGCGGCTCAGGCAGGGCGTCCGCCACCGTCCACCCTGCCCATTGGTTCCCCCTCAGGTTCGGCCTGTAGTACCCCAGCTCCCGCCTGATCGCGTCTGCTGCCTTGCCCCGCGGGTGCGCCGCCCCGTACAAGTACACCGGCACTGCCTCAACCAAATTCCCAAATTGTTTCATGATTTGCGGTGCTTTTCTTCTCCGTCACTGGTTTAATTAATTCCATTTCCTTTCTTACTGTCTAACAGGTTTTAAGTAGAGGAGCGAAAGCACCTTGAAATCTGGCAGCGATTTGGCGAGCGGTGGCGTCGGCGAGCAAGGCGGCGTGGTGAAGAGAAGCCCCGGCGAGAGGGTGGAAGACGACGTCGTCGAGCACGCCCAGGCGAGGGTGGGCGCCGGTGTGTTCCCGGAGGTCGACGACGGCGTAGGCGGCCTCCGCCATGGCCACGACGGCGCGCGTCAGAGGGCTGTACACAGCGCCGCCGGCAAAGAAGTCAACGTACGAGACGATGGTGTAGCGGACGCGGTTGTAGTGCTTGTCGTCGAACTTGTTCACTATCACCGCCTCCTCGGCCTGCCTCGCTGCCGCTCTCTCTATCGCCTCCAGCGCCGCCGTGTTCCGCGTCTCCGATATGAACACCCTGCAACACACTACCATCGACTCTTCCACTGCTCTCTTCTTCTTCTCACCTTCCATCTTCAATATCGATTAAAGCAAAAAAGAAGTTGGGTTTCTAATTGACGCTCATCACATGTTCCCAATTGCCACCGACACGTCACAACTCACACGTAGTTTTGCTTGAATGTAACTTATTAAATTGTTATTAATAAGAATTTATGGTTATAGATTTTTGTTTTTAGCCAATAAAAGACTGCAAACGTATAATTACCTTATGAGCTTCTTCATGATCATCATCCATGGTTTGAACTTTGAAGCAGAAGCCGCTTAGGTAAGTTTTTATTTTGGTTTGTTGAGACACAAGAAGATAATATCGACACATATATGCAGACACATTAAACCGTCGAACCGCATTATATACAAAAGACACATATAATCCGTATCGACAATTGTGAGTTATGACTCAGCTATTATGCTAACACTTGTATTTTAGCTAAAGTCCATAGATGTTTGTACATGTCAGTATATATAGAATTGTCAATTAAATTAAGTTAAATAGAGATGCTAAATCAGCAAAATTTATTGCCGTTTTTAAAATTAAATCATTATACGTAGTTTGTGGGGAATTGATAAGGATATAAAGTATATTATCATGACCTAAATTTTTTAAAATGGTTTAAAATATTACATTTTACTAAATTTTATCATTTTCTTAAAAATTTGAATTTTTCTTGGACCAAAACAAAGTTAAAAAATATATTTTTACGTTTTAGTTTTTTTATTTACACCTTCTTAATCACCATAATGTTAATAAAAACATTAAAAATATAGATTATATTAATTAAGCTATGTTTGAGTGAGAAATGAAAGAGATTTATGTTTTTGTTTTCTCAATTAAAATTTTGGTGATTGAATAGTTGGGACAAAAATTGTAAAGAAAACAAATGATTTTTAAACTTTTTTGTTGTGGTAAAATGGAAAAGAATTAATTTTTAAAGAAAGTAGAAAAAATAATAGTGAAATGTAGCATTTTGGACAATTTTTTTTATTTCTATGTAAAGAAATAGACAATTTTTTATTTCTATGGATTGACGTCAAAAGCCATTACGAGTCACAGGCCCACGGTGAGATCACTGAGGTCAAGTGACCCCACTAAAAAATAATGCATTGTACATGATATATCAAAAGAAAAACAAAACATGCCGACTAAAATAACAAAAATGTAGGACTACTAGACCAATAATTACAAGTCCAGAAGAAGAAAAACGCTTGGCAACCCAAAAAAAGAAAAAAAACGCGATTGCCATACCGGAAAAGAAAAAAACATACTAAATAATTTTTTATTTTAAATTCAATTTCGTCAATAAAAAGTCCAAATTGTATATATCGTTCATAATTTACCTATGAGATGTCTATAAATAGTTTATATTCACTTTGAGTTTTAGACATATTATTTTGTTTCTTTAATGATATAATCTCTTATATTATGCTTTTATTTTTTTAGCAATCAGATTTGTTGAATTCTTAATAGCAATGATTTAGGTGGCAAAATAAATTAGCTAATGATTCATCCAAATCATGCAAGAAGATATTGAATGAACGAGTCGAAATCTACACGCGGGTATTACAGTAATTCATATACGCGCAAATAATTGAATCCAAACAATATAAAATATATGGTGGAGCTTTATGTCGAGTATTCAGGAGTCGATCAGTAAGAGATTTGATCGCATAAGCACGTAAGATTTGGAAGTATGAAGTATAAATAAGTCTTAGATATTTGTCTTTGGATTCTTTGGTCCATTGTTTAGTTTTAAATGCAACTAATATTTTGAGTGTGTCTTCTTCATTCCGCAGAACTTCATCAACCACATACTCAAATAACTTACAATTTTGTATCCTCATACAAGTGTAAGAGAGTGTTGCTGCATCTATTGGTGCTATTAATTTTCGAGAGAAGATTTGATACAATCTAAGAAGGAGTCTCGGGTTTAAGATGGGTTTAGGTACGTTGTAGACACTGAGAAGTAGTCTCATATTTAAGGGAATCTTAGTTGCCACATCCCACATAAGTCAAGATGTTGGTGTTTGCAAAAAAAAATTTATCAAACTTAATATTTCTTGCATTTACTATTGATATTGGATAACTTTTGCGCAAACCTAACAATCCCTCTGAGTAGGTTCATTAATATTGAACAGGGTGTGTTCATTATTTATACTTTCATTGATTGTTTGATTGATTCAACCTGTTATCCACTAATAATCAATAAGTTGTGCAACTAGATGTTCTAACATATAGTGCAATAATATTCTGAGCATGGCGTAAGTAATTTCTATTGGTATTATAGCGGGTCATTATAATCTATTGAGTATGATCTACCTTAACTGCTTACGGTTAAATTAAGTTTAAGATTAACATGAAAGAAGAACACAACATTGGTAGACAACATGAAAGATCCAATCATGCACATTAGAAGGCGCGCATGAAAGCCTTTCTATAAGCGATTGATGATTCTAGCTTGATGGATCTCGTAATACTTAAGAGCTTTCTTATATTACGATAAATAGTTCACGAAAATAGAGAAAACTACAGTTGAAAATCGATTCATTAAATTGAAGTTCCCTTAATGTAATCACATGATTTTATTTTTCTCTCTAATCCTTTTCTTTTAAGGCACACGCTTCATTAGTAGTAAAATTTGATTAAATGGTTTTTTGTTTGTTCACTTGTAACCACAGACAACATCGTGATCACTTTCTAGTTTTAATTGTAAAAGCTTTTGTTGTTGCTCAAGACATCACTCAAGGTCGAAGAATGTGCGGGGAGAATGATAAGGAATCCTAAAGTTTCTCAACATCAAAAGACTCTGAAAGAATTTTTTTTTCATTTAGCTTTGAATACCATACACAAGCTAATTTTGTTTAGGTTTTATAAAAAATAGTTTTGGAAGAGAAATTTCTTTAATTGGGCTTAATAATAACTAAACTATCAAAATTAGACCTCATATGCATACATATATCTCAAATTAGACTTTGAACTCATTTTCTGACAATTATACCTTTCGAATCCCTTTAATTTTTTTTCTCATTTCTTTCCTTCATCGGATTTCATCTTATTTCATAGGATTTTATCTTATTTCGTTAACAAAAAAAAATCATCAATTCTTATCGGAATCTATTCGATTTCATCGGATTTTATCGCGTAAATAAACAAAACAATCATCAATTTCTATCAGATTTTATCTTATTTCATCGAATTTTTTCTGATTTAGTTAACAAAAAAATTCATCAATTCCTAACGGATTCTATCTGATTTCATCGGATTTTATCGTGTAAATAAACAAAAAAAAATCATCAATTTTGATCGGATTTCATCTTATTTCGTTAACAAAATAATTCATCAATTCTTATCGGATTCTATCTGATTTCATGGTATTTTATCGCGTAAAAAAATATAAAAAAAATTATCAATTTCTATCGAATTTGATCTTATTTCATCGGATTTTATCTGATTTGGTTAACAAAAAAAAATATCAATTTCTATCAGATTCTATCTGATTCATCAATGAAAAAAAGAGGTTTAGAGAGATTCGAAGGGTATTTTTGTCCGAAAATGGGTCAAAAGTCTATTTGAGATAGAGGTATATATAGGAGGTCTAACTTTGATATTTAATGGTTATTAAGCCCTATTAAAGAAATTTCTCTTTTTGAATCTAACTTTATTTTATTTCTGCCATACTTGTTACGTCAAATGGTAATCTTAAACCAATTTCTATCTTGAGAGTTTGCGCGTCCTTTTTCCAAAGCTCTAGTGTCCCGTTTTTAGCCCGCGAGTAATGCATTCGCATGTTACTCTCGTTTGTGGCTTGCCGGGTATGCTAAGACTTTTGGCGACACGGTCTAGTTGTCTTGCCCTTTTGTAAGCCCACGAGGTCTTTTCTTTTGCAAGATGGACTTACCTTGTTGCTTGCCTAGTCCGGCTGGACCGTGTAGAAAGGTTTTGTCGGAATTGGATGAGGGCTTTTTGTATATTTTCATTTTTTCAAAAGTCAACTTTGACCCTATGAAAAGTAGTCCAATAAGCCATGAAAACGACGAGGAAAAAGAAGACGTGCCATAAGCTAATCTGATGAGTGATGAGACTAAATTCGTTGATGAAATTATTATTTCATTCAAGATCAAGTTTCAAAAATGAGAATTTTAAATGAAGATTATAGCGAAAAGTTTACCAAAATATTATTCCTACCCTACTACTTATAGCTGCATTGAAATTCAAGATGAATTATTCAAGGCCGATGAGAATCATAGGGATTCCATACCATATTTAAATAATCATAGGGATTACATACCATATTTTAATCAATAACACATCAAATTCTTATAGTAAATGTTAACCTGTGAAAATGGTAAAATAATATCTAGAACAAAGTATTCGGTATACCGAGAAGATAAACCAGAACAATGGACGAGACTTTCTCTTATAACAAATGGGTTCAATACAAGAGAGCAACATGATGAGGGTTACAAAGGAATAGATTGATAATAACTAGTAATTGCGTCTCTGTCTTAGCGCCTTCGTCTCCCTTTTATAGCCTAAGTCTCCACCCGTCAAACGGTTATCTTGAGTAGTGGGTGGTTATTTGTGTGGATCGTGGGGTGATCAATCACACGTCCGTGCTGATTAAGATGTACCTTGCCAGACTTTTGATACTCGGTCGCTTTGGCGATCCAGGCGTTTCTAATTACACATGTTATTCTATTTTGACTAGTTTTTGACCTATCATCTTATCTCCTCTTTGGAGCGTTGACAGATAGGGTCCGTTATTGCTTATGAACGTGAGGTTCCTTAGCCTAATCCGCCCGTGAATTTATCGTTCTCGGGTCCTTAATTCCTAGAGTGGTCATGTTCCTCGGTATCCCGGGGAACTCCTTAGTGGTTGCCAAATTCTCGGGTAATAACCTCTCCCTACTTTCTTAGCTCTTTTTAGTAAAAGTGGTAAGGAACTCTTTGGAACGATTGCTTTTGACGCCCTCTTCTTCACCTTTGCCTTTTGACGTCATTGTTTAATTTCAAAAGTCTTTTCTGGAAGCGACACTTTGTCTTCGACCGTCGGATGTGTGAAGCTTCTTCAATACGCCGATTCCCGCCCGTCTGTGGAGTCTATATAAAAGTTTGTATAAATTTCGTTTCAAATTTCTATTCATTTTCGCTCATTTGCTCTGCAAATTCCTCGGTATCTTCTCAGACTTCTCCAAGGTATTCGGCGTCGTCACCTCTCGTTTATTTTGGTGAGTTCTCCAACCTTATTTACTTTTGATATTGCTTGTAGATTAATATGGTCCGGGGAGTTTTTAGTTGGTATAGAGAGGGTGACAACGGCGAAGATTTATTTCTTCCCGACCGGGATCTTGATCCTCGGGTCGCGGTTTATTCAGAATCTGATTCCGATGATGACTTCGAATCGTTTGAATCCGAACGTCTTTGTCGCCAAAGGTATTGGCGTTTGGTTTCCGAAGTAGGGTGGGTTTGGCCGGTGTTGGCGTCCTCGATAACTAGGGTTTCTCCTGTCCCTATGAAGTTTCTTACAAAAGCTGAAATAGCGTCTTCTTCTCTCAAGATTGAGATGTCTTCCGATCGTGCCAAGGATTCTACTTATGTTCCGAAAGAGGAAACTGCGACAGTTTTGTGCGAGGATTCTCGGCCTAGCGTCGCCGAGTCCGGTGGTCGTCTTTTCGGCATAGATCTCCATGGTGATACTTCAGAGGAGATTTATTTTGAAAGGAGAGAAGAGGAATTTTCGGAAAAACAGTTGACCTCTCTGATGACTGCAAAGAACATAGATTCTTTGTACGAGGAGTTTGTCTTCGACAACCTCATCCGCTTCTCTCTTCCCTCAGCCGACGACCGTACATGTTCGCCTTCCGAGGGTAAAGTGGCGATGAATGCCATGATTCTTCGGGTTGTCGGGGGTTTGCCTTTTCATCCGACCGTTGCTTATTTTTTGTCTAAACTCCGGTGCTCTCCTACGCGACTGGTCCTGAATTTTTATCGTCTTTTCGTTAGGATGACCCAATTGTGGTTCCGGTTTTATGAGACGGCTCCCACGTTCAGGGACTTCTCTCAATTTTATCACTTCCAGCCTACTCCCGATCAAAACGGCTTTTATTGTGCTCGGTTTCATTTGAGTACCAAAAAATTATTACGAACCTGCCCTCCAGTCAGAAGAAATGGAAGGATCATTTTTTCTGGGTCGAGGGCCCCTTCGCTTCTTCCGAGTTTTCTATTTGTGCTCGGTATTCTGAGCTTGGTAATTTCAAATTTCGTTCTTTTAATGGTTATCGTGAAAGGTTTCTGACCGAGTTTTCTTTTCCTTCCAGGTCTCTTACCCTTGTATTCCGAGGACGTGATTCCTGATTGTGAGTCGATCTTTGATTTGACTGAAGGTGAGCGATCTACGTACGTCCTATCGGACCCGGATCTGTTGGCCTGATTTTTTTGGGCCCCTGTGAACGGTAATCTTTATTTATTGCATGTTTCATTCTTTGGTGTATACTAACCTTTTGGTTTTGCAGTTGTGATGCCGAGGAAAGCTCCTTCCGCCGCCGAGCTTGAAGCTTCAGCAGGTCCTCGGCTGAAAAGGAAAAAAAATGACTCAGTCGCACTACTACAAAAGATACCTTTAGAAGCGACAGGGGGAATTAGAAGCGACATTAAGGAATTAGAAGCGACTAATCGCTTCTAACTTCAACACCCTGATTTTAACCAAATTATCAATATTTTGACAATAAGAAGTGACTAGTCACTTCTAATTGTCAAAATTATTGGCTCGGAGAATTAGAAGCGACTAGTCGCTTCTAATGACCCAAATTTTTTGCTCCAAATTTCCTCCGCCAAAATTTTCGCTAAGTATAGAAATTGGGCATTAGAAGCGACTAGTCACTCCTAATGTCCCAAATTTTTGGCTCCAAATTTCCTCTGCCAAAATTTTTGCTAAGTATAGAAATTGGGGAATTAGAAGCGACTAGTCGCTTCTAATATCACTTCTAATGTCCCAAATGTTTGGCTCCAAATTTCCTCCGCCAAAGTTTTCGCTAAGTATAGAAATTGGGGCATTAGAAGCGACTAGTCGCTTCTAATGTCCCAATTTAGGGCTTCTAATGTTCCAAGGGCTTCTAATGTTCCTAGGGCTTTAAATCGCATGAGCCTCCCTTCCTCCATCATTTTCTCAATTCCCTCTCACTCTCCTTTTCACTCTCCCTCTCACTCACCGATCGGTACTTCCGAGGAAGAAATCTTCGGCGAAGCGCACCTCCTCTAAGGGGAAGAAGGTTGTCGTTCAGCCGTTGGATGACTACCTATCGGTCGCCAAAGAGCTGTTGCACTATCCTGTCCAGCCCTCGGACCTTGATCGTGTGGCGGAGAGGGATTCTCTTGGTCTAGCCGATATGGTAGCCAACCTCGCTTCGGTGGTAAGCGTGTCCGACCCCCATTTTTTTTTTGCTTTAGCATGTTTTGTTTTTAATCTCGTATGTTCATGTGCAGACTCTGGTCAGGTTGGCTCGCCTGACGAAAGTCATTGGTCTTGAGATTGCCGCGCTGAAGAAACAAATCGATCGTCTTACTCGAAAGTCTGACAACTCCAAGTTGGAGGTTCTTCGGGTCAAGGCTGATCTCAAGGCCAAGTTCCAGTCGGACGTAGAAGCCGCTCGATCTCAGACCGTCGAAGAGTTTAAGGCGTCGGAGGCCTACGAGCATGAGCGCAACTTGCTATACGACCACACATCCGCAAGGTCGTGACGCTGCTCGGACAGAAGAACCCCGACCTCGTGCTCGATGATCTGGATCTCAAATCTGATTCTACCGACAGCGCTCCCGAGGATGGAGGCGCGTCGTAGATTTATTTACCGGTTTCTTTAGGATATATTTTTAACGACAAGATCGGTACTCTGGTTTTCAAGAATTTTTTTTTATCTTGTTATATATATATATATATATATATATATATATATATATTTGGCTACTTCCTCCGTCCCCGAATTATTAATATGTAAAGTATTGTTATATTAGTACGTTATTCTGCTCCGTATCCCGAGGATTTGCGACTGACTGTGATTATAAATTCGTAATGATCAAGAGAACTAGGAAAAAAAGGAAAACTTAATTACGAAGTTTAAAACTGATAACTTGTGATCAAGCCGTTTAAAATACTGAGGAAATATGATGTGGAAATGCGACCAAGCCGCTTTTTGAATAAAAAAGATACAATGCGAAAATGCGACCAAGCCGCTTTTCGAATAAAAAAGATACAATGCGAAAATGCAACCAAGCCGCTTTTTGAATAAAAAAGATACAATGCGAAAATGCGACCAAGCCGCTTTTTGAATAAAAAAGATACAATGCGAAAATGCGACCAAGTCTCTTTTTAAACATCAACGAACTAAACGTAAAATCTTCTGAGATGCTCGCATTCCAGGGGTTCTTTTCCTCTTCCCATTTCATGTTGAGATTCTGTACGCCTCATTTCCGAAGCTTTCTTTGATGATGTAGGGTCCTTCCCAATTCGCTCTGAATACTCCCTCTTGGGGTACTCTGTTGTGGAGGAAAATTTTCCTAAGGACCTTATCACCGATAGTGAAACTTCTCGGTTGGAATTTCCTGTTGAAATACCGAGCAACAATTTGTTGGTTAGCCAAATTTTTGATGTGTGCGTTGTCTCGTCTTTCTTCTAGTAGATCAAGACTTAGCATTAGGTTTTTATTGTTTACCTCGGTTGTATATGTTTCTCTTCGAATGGTTCGAATTATGAAGTTTGTAGGAATGAGAGTGTATGTTCCGTATACCAATGAGCAAGGCGTTTTGCCAGTTTCATAGTGGTTGGTGGTCCGATAAGACCATAGTACCTCATGCAGCATTTCTACCCAGTCTCTTTTTTGGTTGTCAAACTTTGTCTTTAGACCATGTTTGATGGTCTTGTTGACTGTCCCCACTAATCCGTTGGATTGTGACCTTACTGGAGTGAAAAAAAACTTTATTAATACCATATTTTTCGCAAAATTGTTTGAAAGAGTCACAATCGAATTGGGTTCCATGATCTAAGATGATTTTGGTCGGTATCCCAAATCTAGTGATTATGTTTTTCCAAACAAATTTTTCTATTGCAAAAGCCGTCATTTTATTTAAGGGTTCAGCCTCTACCCATCTAAAGAAGTAATCTATGGCTACGACAACGTACCTGCATCCTCCTTTTCATGTCGGTAGTGCCCCGATGAGGTCTATTCCCCATTCGGAGAAGGGGAGCGAGCATTTTAGGGAGATTAATTGTGTCGGGGGAAGTCTGGGTATGTTGGAATATTTTTGACATTTTATGCACTTCTTTACCATATCTCGAGAGTCCCCTTGAAGTGTGGGACAGAACGGACCTTGCCTTAGGATTTTTAAGACCAGTGCCTCCGACCCTATGTGGCTTCCACATATTCCTTCGTGTATTTCTTGTAAAGCATACTCGGCCTCTTGTTCGTTTAAATATCTGAGGAGTGGGCTACTGAAACTTCTTTTATACAGGGTGTCCCCTTCGAGGAGGTACCGAGCCGCTTTATATTTGATGTTTATGGTTTCATTTTTATCTTTTGGTAGGATTCCATCCCTCAAGTACTTTCTGAAAGGATCCTTCCATGACAACGTTGTCGTGACCTGCATGATCTTTTCTTCGGCGTCAATGCTAGGTTCGTCGATGCGTATAATCGGGACGTCTTCAGATGTTGTTCCTCGAGTTGCCAATTTTACCAGTGCATCTGCTTCTTCGTTCATTTCCCTCGGAATTTGAACTATTTCGCAGGACTCAAACGTCTGGATCAATTGTTTGGCTTCTTCGGCATAGAGCGACATCTTTTCATTTTTTGTCTGGAATTCGTTTTTTATTTGATTAACTATTAATTGAGAGTCTGAGAATACGTGCAAGTTTTTTATTTCTAAATATTTTGCGATTCTGAGTCCATAGATCATGGCTTCATTCTCTGCTTCGTAATTGGACGCATTGAAAAAGAGAATTTTAGAGTTAAGTTTACCTTGTGATATCTGGTCATGTGAGTGTGATCTCTACTACAACTCCTCTTTCATTTGTGGCGCCGTCGACATGAGTAGTTCGGGGTACGAATTTTATGGCTGTTCGGCCTGCCCCTTGATGGTTGTTCGGGGTACGAATTTGATTTTGTACTGAGTTTTTCTATTGCCCATTTCATCAGTCTTCCCGATATGTCATGCTTTTGTAGGATTTGTCGTAGTGGAAAGTTCGTCAGTACAAATATTGGGTGTGCCTAGAAATAATGTTTCAGTTTCCTTGAGGTCGTTATTAGGGCGTATGCCAACTTTTCAATCTCGGTATATCTTCCTTCAGCATCATTCAGGCATTTTGAAATATAGTATACTGGTAATTGTTGGTTGCTTTCTTCTTTGACCAATGTCAAGCTAACTGCGTGCTCTGATACTGCCAGGTAGATTTGGAGAGGCTCTCCTGCTTCTACCTTTCTTAATGTAGGGGGCCAGGCGAGGTGCTCCTTAAGGGCCTCAAAGTCCCTATTACACTGCTCGGTCCATTCAAATTCTTTCGATCCTCTGAGAGCGTCGAAAAAATGTATGCTTCGATTGGTAGACCGTGAAATGAATCTGCTAAGAGCTGCGATGCATCCTGTTAGCTTCTGGACTTCTTTGATGTTTCTCAAAGGACTCATGTTGAGCAGTGCTGTGATTTTCGTCGGGTTTACTTCGATTTATCTTTCGTGGACGATGAATCCTAGAAATTTTCCTGCAGTTACACCAAAAGTACATTTCAAAGGGTTAAGCTTCATTATGTACTTTCTAAGTATTATGAATGAAATGTGCAAATCCTCGGTATGAGAGCTCATTTTTTTGCTTTTAACCAGGAGGTCATCAATGTATGCTTCCTTTGTTACACCGAGTAGGTCTGCAAAAATTTTATTCACCAATCTTTGGTAAGTAGCTCCCGCATTTTTTAACCCGAAAGACATTATTGTATAACAATACAGGTCCCTATCGATTATTTCAGCGGTGTGGTCTTGGTATGGACCATACATTGGTATTTGATTGTATCCCGAGTATGCGTCCATGAAGCTTAATAGCTCGTGTCCCGTCGTGCCATCGACTAGTTGGTCAATCCTCGGCATAAGGAAACAGTCTTTCGGGCAAGCCTTGTTAAGATCGGTAAAATCTCAACAACTGCGATTTTCCATTAGGTTTCTTAACTAAAACCGGATTTGCTACCTAACTTGGATATTTTTTTTCTCTTACGGATTTATTTGAGATCAGTTTATCTACTTCTTCTTTCAGAGCTTCATACCGCTCGAGAGTTAATGCTCTTCTTTTCTGTCGCATGGGCCTTGCTTTAGGGTCGATGTTTAATCTATGACACGCTAATTCGAGATCTATTCCTACCATGTCTGCTTGTGATTATGCAAATATATCCATGTTATTTGACAAAAGTGAAATTAAAGTAGTTTTTATACCTGGGGCTAGGTGTCTGTCAATGCGGATATTTTTCTCGGGACATTCCGATCGGGGAGTGATTTCTTCTACCTCATCGCTTCGGCCGATTTCCTCTTTATGTGGAAGTCGTGGATCAAAATCAGAGGCGATAGTGAGCACTTTCCGTCCTTCACTGTCCTGACTATTTTTTAAATAGTCTGCAAAGCAACTCCCAACCAACGCTTGTGTTCCTAGTTCCTCGCCCGTCCTGTTTTCCGTCAGGAATTTTATCTTTAAGCATTCCATTGAGGTGACAGCGCCCATAGCCTGCAGGGTCGGCCTCCCGATGATCCCGTTGAAGGAGGATTTCCCCGGGACTATCACCCATTTTGTGCTCACGGTTTTGGTCTTCGGCTCCTCTCCCAAAGTCATCGGTAGCGGGACTACCCCTCTGGAAATAATGGAATCTCATGTGAAGTCGTATAGGTTTTCCAAAGAAGGGGAGATAATATCTTTTTAAGACTCGTTTTTTCATAAATTTACTCGTAGAGCACATCCACGACACTTCCTCTATCCACTAACATTCTGTGAACTACTTTCTTGCTAATTTAGACGAAAATTACCAGCGGGTCGTTGTGCGGAAAGAGAACCCAGTGTGCGTCCTCTTTGGTGAATGTAATGGGTTATGTTGTCATTTTTAAGAGCTTCGTCGGTCTTTCTCTATCAGCTAACATGACCTGCCGGTGTCCCGCCTGGGCCTCCTTCACGTAACTTTTTGCTAGCTTCTCGAATTTCCTCTGATGTGGGGGCCTCCAACTATAAGGGAAATTTCCCCTTATTCTTCTTTAGGTTCTGCCGTCTCCTCCCTGTTGTCGGCCTTGAACGTTTTCAGGGCTCCCCGTCGGATCAAAACTTCTGATCGATGCCAGGGTTCTTCGTCCGGGATCACTATTGCACCTCGCAAGGTGACCTTCTTGGCTCGCAACCTTCCTTCCAGTTCCATGTTCTTTGCTTCCAAAGCTGTGAGACGCTCTTGCATCTCTCTAAATTGGACGTGCAAATGAGGTTTGGGGAGGAGTTCAGCGAGTTCTTCCTCTGTGAGGGGAAGTGTGCGATTGTGGTGTTCGACCTCTTGGTCGTTCATGAGTGTATCATCCATGGGAATTGAAGAACTAGACATTGAATCAACGCTTACTCTCCCTCCTTCTAGCGCCAAATGTTAACCTCTGAAAATGGTAAAACAATATCTCGAACAAAGTACTCGGTATACCGAGAAGATAAACCAGAACAGTGGACGAGACTTTCTCTTATAACGAATGGGTTCAATACAAGAGAACAATATGATGAGGGTTACAAAGGAATAGATTGAGAATAACTAGTAATTGTGTCTAAAAATCGGTATCTCTGTCTTAGCGCCTTCGTCTCCCTTTTATAGCCTAAGTCTCTACTCGTCAAGCGGTTATCCTGAGTAGTGGGTAGTTATTTGTGTGGATCGTGGGGTGATCAATCCCACGTCCGTGGTGATTAAGATGTACCTTCCCAGACTTTTGATGCTCGGTCGCTTTGGCGATCCAGTCGTTTCTAATTACATGTGCTATTCTATTTTGACTAGTCTTTGACCTATCATCTTATCTCTTCTTTGGAGCGTTGATAGATAGGGTCCGTTCTTAACTTATGAACGTGAGGTTCATTAGCCTAATCCGCCCGTGAATTTATCGTTCTGGGGTCTTTGATCCCTAGAGTGCCATGTTCCTCGGAATTCCGGGGAACTCTTTAGTGGTTGCCAAATTCTCTGGTAACAGTATACATTTTTATTTTACTTCCTAAAACATAGAAGTATCAAATTTAGTTAATATCTAAGTGACTATCATCTTTAGAGATTGAGAGATTTGTACTCATGTAAATATTAACGATCAAAGTGATAATGATGAAACTAGAATGCAAAGTTATGCATTTTGCCGACGAAAATTATAGGTAGTAGAGTATATTTTCAGAACATTAAAATGTTGCCACTATTTTCTAATTCAAAATTTGCATAAGAAAATTAATTTACTGATTAACTCAATTTATTATATTTTGAAAAAAGTAACATAATTAATTTATTTTATGTATTTCTGCATCTTGGACTATTTGTTAATAAAATAAAACTTTGGTTAAAATCTTAAACAAAATTGTAAATAGAATGGCAACATTTTATTTTTCTTATATATATATATGTTAATAAAATGAAACTTTAATAAGAATCTATAAAAGATTTTTGACTGATTGCAACAACATTGTTTCTTCATATATATAAAAGCAAAGGCTGTAAAACTGATCTTGGCTCGCTAACATTTTTATTCTTGCATTTAACCTTTTCAAATATTTTCATATAATTCGATTGAATTTGTAAAGTGAAAGTTTAAATTTCAAATTTCAAAAGAAATATTTTGCCAAATATACACGCTAATTATGTGAATTCATATCATATTCATCAAAGATTTCCAAAATAAAAGCTACAACAAAAAATATCGCAACAATACAAACGCTTTATCATCAGTGTGCAAAATTAACCGAAATTAAGCAACACATCGTAAATCAATTTAAAACTGAAATTAACTCGATTAATGATAATTATTTAAAAATAAATAAGAATTTCTCAAAAATCGTTGAAAATTAATTTTTGGATATCTCATTTAACCTTTATAATTCTTACAAATGGACATGAAATAAATTTAATTTAAATCCTAAAAATCATGTGAGATTATTAATTTTCATCAATATAAGTTTTATTCCAGATTATAAATTAAAAAATAAGAATTGCTCTATCTAAGCCACAACAAACGTCGCAATTGCTAAATACTCAATGTTTAGCATTTCTTAAATAAATAGCCATTTCGGCCTACGTGACAACTTTATGTAACGTGCATTTACAAGTTTGCCCATTTTTGTTATTTTTTATTTAAAATATGTAATCTGGAAAACTTCATATATTAACGTAAATTAACTGTAATTTAAGGGATTTACATGATTCTTGTTCAGTTTTCAGAATTGAGATAGTCAATTTAGAAATCCATAATTCATGGGAGATTCCTTTTATATTTTAAATATATCTCATTAAGGTACGGTTATTTATAGTAATTAATCATCAATTATTCCTAATTCAACTAGGAATTAATTTTAATATTATAACGTTCAAATTTGTTTTCATGAAAACAGTTATGGATTCAAATTCGTCCATATTATTTTGGTTAATTTTGTATATTGTATATAAGGTAAATGAATGCTTGCGATATTTCCTGATTTGATGAATTTATTTTGCCAAATTTAATATTTATAAACTTAATTGATTTCCTTTTTAATATATATATATTAAATAATTTCAATAGTTGAAATTCAAGTATGTCGAATATATTCTTGAAATTTGAAATTTAAATTTTGATTTTTGCAAACTCAATTTTGATAATTTACATTTCAGTTTTATTTAATTTCGTGTTAATTTTAATTAATTTTCTAAAGCAATGATAGTTTTATAGTTATAATATTTCTTAATTTGTAACCTTTAGTTTGGAAGATTCTAATTAGTATAATATTAATTATCTTCCTTTTTTAAATATAATAATTAATGTGAAGAATTCGAAATTCTTTATAAGTTTATATTGTATTTGGAATTCAAAATTAAATTTTTCATTTTACTAATTCAAATATGAAAATTTAAATAAGCATGTCTTTTTCTCAAAATATTCTGTTAATTTTTAATACCACAAGGTCTGAATTTGCCGCTACTCATAATTTTCGGACCATTAATTTTGCTTTTTTTTTACGCGTACAATTTTATTGATTGTTTTTATTCATAGTTCTTCTTTGAAATAAAAATCATGCCTTCGTTCAGTCCTCGTCAACATGATTGTGGTAGTTGTTAAACTTATCTTTAGTCTATTTTGTCAATAAGTCACCTTTTTCACCTTTGATTTTTGCAATCCGTGTTTTTACCCCACCAAAGTCAACAAACAATTACAACATCTTAATTTTCAACAATTTTATAACCTATTTTACTAGGCATGCATGATTATAATCCAAATAAACATAAGTTAACGACAAGTATCAATATCAATGATAACTAATGATTTAGCCTAAAAACATACAACTGATTCACGTAAATTATATAACAAAAATATATCATTTAATATAAAAAGTTCTTAACCGTTCTTAGTGATTCAAACATTGTTTCATACAACTGTTTCCCCCAAATTGTATAATGAAAAACTTATTAAATTTAAAAATTCTTAACCGAACTCAGTTATACAAATATTGTTTCATCGAATACAAACAGAAAATGTTCAAAAACCACATACCCATAAACACTATCCAAAATATTTAAAAAAAAATGCTTTGCATGTTAATGAAAACTGGAACAACTAATAAACCAAAACCATACCTTCAACACGATCGAAATATTCCTCGCGATTTTTGTTCTCGTCGTCTGTTGTTTGTTCAACAAATTTTTTTTCTCCATCGTCGAGTTCTTTAAGTTGTTTAGACTGCATAATTGAGAGAGAATCGAAAAAGATGAGATTTTAGAGAGGAAAAACTTTACTCGAATGGTAAGTGTGAGAAGTGAGAAATCTTTTGGTATAAATAAGTTCAGAAAATCAATTTCTCCCGCCTAAATTTAATGCTTAATTCACCCAAATCTCATTTATTGAATTGCCTATTTTTGCTTAAATTCCGCCTGATTAGTATAAGTGCTTCTTTTATCATTCGAAATTTCTGAAAATTAATTTAGTTCGAATCATGTAAAATAGGATATATATTTGTTGTAGTTTCTGTTGAATTCTAAAAGTGGCTATTAATCTGTCAAACAATTGAGTACTAACCAAACATTATAAAAAGCTATATAACTCAATTGCCCTTTTTTTAAGAAATGAAAAAGAGTGGGTTTAGCGATTCCAACGTGCTTTGATAGAAAAAAATTTCTTCTTTTAAAAATCTTACGGCTAGACTAGTCTAGCTCCGTCTAATAATATTTGAAACAAAACCAAGCAAATTCTGAATACTATATAATCAAGATGTACGTAAGTAATGCTAGAGCAAGCTGAAATAGGTCTCAACAATTTGGTCCTGGGAGAGATCAGTGAAATAGCCGTGGCCAGCGATGAAACCCTCGTCCCGGGCCAGGGTTTCGACCTCGATCTGAACCTCGTCCCCGCCGACCCGGGTCGGGTCCAACAGATTACAGGCCACCTCAGCAACATCCGGGCCGTGGGATAGAGCCATGGCCTGGACCGAAGCAAGCCCGCCGCCCCGTTCGCTAACCCGCCTCGCGATTCTGCGAACCGCCGACAGATCGGAGCACAAAATCGGGACGTTATAGTTGTCGACCCACTTCGTGGCTCCGATGGCCACTGCCCCTTTTGCCGCTGAAGCCTGGGCCGGGCCCAGGTCTGGCTTGAGGGCCAAGGTACCCGATACCGAGCCGCCTGACCACTCCCTTCCGCCCCGGTTGGGCGTGAAATATCCCAATTGTCTCCTGATCTCCGCCAGGCTTTTGCCTTCTTCGCTCGCTGCTCCGTACAGATACGTTGGAACTGCAAATTGTTGGAACACGAGACACTAGTATCAACAGAAGATGGATGGATGAAAAGGTGAGTTTAGATCATGTTACGCACGCGTTTACTTTTGTTAAGGACCACAGTTTCCAGGGATTGGAAATGGAACTTCCACTTCTAATTAAGGATAAAGAGAGAACAAAATGCAAAGATCGATGAAAGGGCAAATTATAATTATTAACTATATTTTATAAATAACCAGGTCTGTGTAAATATTTGAATTACTATGGTCCAAAATTTCTGCTAACGACTGACATGTATTGGTTATTTACAACATTTTACAAAATTTTAGCTATTTTCAAAAAAAAAATTACATTTATATCTGGTAAATCTGTGTACAATAATATCTCAATTTTGTGAATGTAATTCACGGAATATTAGGGAAAGTGCAAAGGCTATGAAGCAAAAGAAGGATCGGGCCAACAAACCTTGGAGATGATGGGCGATATCTTGGGCCAAGGAGTTGGCGAGAGAAGCAGCGTGGTGGAGAGAAGCGGAAAGCAAAGGGTGAACACAAATGTGGTCCACGACGCCGAGGCGAGGATGCGTTCCGATGTGGGACTCCAGATCCACCGACTCCATCGCCGCCTTCACCATCGCGAACACCGCGCTCTTCACCGGCCACGAGTCTCCCTTCAGCTCCGACACCACCGTGTAGCCCACCCTGTTGTAACTCTCGTCCTCCAACTTGTTCACTATCCGCGCCTCCGATATCCCCTTAGCCGCTCTCTCGATCGACTCTATCGCCCCTCTGTTTCTCGTCTCCGACACGTACACTTTGCAACACCCCAGCATCCTCTTCGACATTCTTTTCCTCCTCTCTTATTTCCACACACACACACAAAACACCAAACCCAAGATATATATGCGTGTGTGGTATCTATGGATGTTATGAGAAAGATAAGTTTTATTTTATTTTTATTAAATACTGGGGGACCATAAAACTCAATCTGGCTAGGAGGGTCGGAATTGGATTTCGGATACCCATTATAATCGAGCTTGGCTACAATGGAAGCGCAACAGCTCTGAATTTCAATCTGAGGCCGTCTATGATCTCCTGAACCTTGCCGTCCTCTGGCTCCATCACTGGGTACTTGTCAACCATCTCTTACAAATGCGTGACGCTCTTCAGGAGCCGGGTCAAGAATCTGGTAAGGTCTAACAACTCCGATCTCGAAGCCCAGGCGCGTGCTCGTACCCCTACTTTACTCCAAGTTCGGAGATGAATCGAATATGAGTTCCATGGAACTACTTTATTGTGAGCTTTTCTTTCATGTGAGACGAAGACATGTTTAGCTTCAGTTTAACCGATTATCATTGATTTTCAGGAAGCCACCAAATGGGTTATTGTTCGAGGGAAGAATTACAACATTATGACTTTCTTTCAGGAATAAATAAATAATTAATTAAGATTTATTGAAATTGACTCTTAGAATTCCGCAACATTATATCTATGTTTACGAGCGAATATGAATGTGAAGAAATGTTCGAAACAAGGGTCTATCCATCTTCTATCGTTGAATAAGCTATCTATTTGTTTTGTTAGAGGTCGTGGGTACCGATAGGAATCGCTGTTACCAATTTCCCATATCAGAAGAGAAATTTCATAATGTGAACCTACAAACAATTAAAATATCCACAATAAACCCCTATTATTCAAAATATCCAAAAATGAACTTTAGCCACTAAAATGGACAAAAATACCCTTCTTCCTCATTCTCTTCACTTTCTCTCTTCCCTTCTCTTCCCTCTCTTCTCTTTCTCGGCCGAAATCCATAGAGACCCATTTCAAATTTTTTTTTTCTTCAAATCAATCTTCACAAGTGCAAAAGTAAAGGTCCACGATGGAAATAGTCTCAAAACAAATGTCTTCGAGCTCGGAAACTCATTTCGTTGGAGGGGGAGACGGCCGGAACACTCAAGAGAGCTCACAAGAGAAAAAATCTCAAAAAAAGGTATGATTTATGGTTTTTGTTGTTTGAAATCGATAGAAATTAGTTTGTATAGTGTTTTCGACGGTAATGTAGGTTAAATCGGATTGATTTGAGAAGATTTGAGATAGGATTGAGATTTTAGGGTTTAAGGTTTCCGGGAAAACGATGAACACCATCGTAGAGGCCATCGTACGATACCGTACGATACCATACGATACCGTACGATGGACGTACGATACCGTACGATATCGTACAATATCGTACGATGGCCTTCGAGGCACCATCGTACGATATCGCACGATATCGCACGATGGTGTACGATATCGTGCGATATCGTGCGATATCGTACGATGGTGTACGATATCGTGCGATTGTTGCTATTTTTTGCTCGATTTGTGTATTGTTATCTTATTTTTTTGTGTTTTTTGTAGGATTACTTGAAATTTCTCATTAACGAGACTTTCTCGGGACGTATCACGTATGGTGGATCCGCCGTGTTGAAAAATGTGAAGAATAGGTTCGAAGAAATGAAACTTACCGAGCAACTACGAGGGACGGTCTTCGAGCAATTCTTCTTCGATAATAGCGAATTGAATTTCGCACCCGTTCTTGTGCACGCACTTTTGGAGAGAAAGGTCGAGTCAATCAAGTACGGAGAGATTCAATTCGGACTTGGAGGAAAGAGGGTTCGATTCGGCCGTCTCGAATATGCCTTAATATCGGGTTTAGACTACACCGACGGTCCGACAAAAGACGAGAAGGACAAACGATCCTCTAGAAGGCTCATTGATGAGTACTTGAACGGGACAAGCAACATCAAGTTCAGTGCACTCATCGGTTTCTGGAATGCGTGCAAGAACCCCGTAGACGTTTACAAGCTCGGTTTGTGCGTCTTCGTTCTCGGATATCTACTGGGACAACCGGCGAACAAAGTTATCGAGCCGAGGTGGCAACCATTCGTGCAATACGTAGAAGATCTCCCTTTCTTCTACAGTTTGCCGTGGGGGAACATGAGTTGCGCCGAGACGTTTCAATCGCTCTCGGTCGACTTGAAGCATCACCTCGAGGGTCTCGAGACGAAGTTGAAGAAGAAACCCGACGTTCTACAAAAGGAGGCAAAGTACACATTGTCTGGGAATCTTCACGCCTTTCAATATTGGGCGTACGAGGCGATCCCGGAGATTGGGCAAGCCTTCGGAACAAGCAGTGGAAATCGATTGCCGAGGATGCATTCGTGGTCGGGCACCGTCGTTGTTCTTAGGAAGGACGTCGAGAAGATTCTGAAGAAGAAATCGGTAAGTTTTATTGATTTTCCATATTTTTCTTTAATTGAGATTGATTTTTAATAAATCATAACATTTTTCAATGTTTTCAGCTGGGCGTCCTTCAAATGCTTCGACCTAGACCGGCAGAGAAAGGGTTCTTCGATATTCTCGAAGACCAGACGAAGAAATGTCTATATCCAATAGACATCGAAGGAGTCAATGCGGCGGAGCCAAGGAACGTTGATGAAGAAATCAACATCGTTGGTTCAGCCGCGGAGGAAGCCGACTTCCTCGGCCACGACGAGGAAGAGGACGATGATGAGGAGTATATCTCTGATACTCCTCGAACGCGTCCGACTAAGGAGTCAAAAACTCGAACTCCTCGTCCCGATGCTCGACCTCCTCGTCCCGATGCTCGACCTCCTCGTCCCGATTCTCCTCGCCCAAGAACTTCGCCTCCTCCACAAGGTCCTCGTGGTTCCGAGCCAAGCGATGATGACCCAATTGTCATAACGGTGGGAATGTGGAACGAGCTTCGTCAAGGAATAGGATACATACTCCAGACGATGGCTACCCTAGGACGAGGGATGAACGTAGTTAACAGTCGAGTTGAGCGCATACGCAACAGTCAGGTAATAAGGTCGTTTGAAAGTTATAAAATTTTATTCAAAGTATAACTAACAATTTTTACAGATTCGTACATGGACGCGTCTGAATCACGTATTCCGTGACGTTACGGGGATGCCAGGTGGACCCATTCCTACCACGCAAGCGCGTGGTCCTGATACGCAAAAGCAAAGCAAGAGGAAGGCGAAGAATGCTAAACAAGCAGAGCAGTCGGAGCCCCCGACGGATGCTCCTCCTCATCCTCCTACACCTCCATCGCCTTTTACGCCCCAGAGCAGTCGGAGCCCTTCACCTGAAATCCCGGATAAACAAGCAGGGTTATTCAAAAGACGACCGACGCAACATGATGAGAAGTTAAAGGGCCATGCCTTTGAGAGACCGTCAAAGCGTCAACGGAGCGAGCCACCCGAATCTCCAGCGAAGGCACCACCTCAGAAATCGAATAGGTGGGACGACTACACCGACCCGACGAAGCGCAAGTACACAACACGTAGAAGAACTTCTTTCAAGCCGGTTAAGGAGCCTAACCGAAAAGACTTTGCCGAGATGATGTTGTGGGTGAAGACGGGGAAGTACTATGGCCGCTTTATGCCTAACGTTCGGTTAGTGGCGAGAGAAGTGGGTCAAAAGTTCTTTGACCCCATTGTCGGCGTAGGAGTTTGGCTGACAGATGAGGTACACTGCATTTTATTTGTGCAACTATTAGAAATTTTATATTAATTATATGTTTGTATTGTAGCATATCGACGCAATCCTTCATATGTTGAGGACTCGACAACATGAACTCAGTGGTTATCGGCAGGATGTCCGCATTATGGACACTGTATGGGTTCAGAACGTCTTCGGGAGGTACAAGCAAGAGCAGGCAAACATAGAGAAGGCGAAAGAGTTGGGGACTGAACCTGAGAGAGTTGATTGGGATCAGAGATCCGTCATTACGCCGATGATGGGATACCGAGACATCAAAATCAAATCGTGGAAGGGTGCTAAGGAGATCCTACTGGTCGTCAACTTCAAGAATGTCCACTGGTTCACATTTCAAGTTGATTTGATGGAGTGGACGATCACAGTTCTTGATTGTCAGCGGGTACTAGTGGAGCAGGAGCAGCATTCAGCAGACTTCATGGAGTTCATGCACGTAAGTTTAAATAGATACTCTTTAAACTCCTACAATATTTATATATAAATTTGTAATTACTTAACATTTTTTGGAATACTATAGGATTGGAGTCGCGCATTGCCACGAGTAATGAATTTGAGTGGCCTGTTCAACAACCACCCGAAAATGTATCACCCTCTCTCAGCAGGTCGACCGACGCTTCATGAGTTCACATGGTTGATTGACCAAAATGTCCCTCAATCAAGATTAAGGTAAACGTTTTAATTATATTTTTAAATGTTAAAATTAAGTTGTTGACAAATTCTTATGTATCTTATGTATCGTTATTGTAGCGGTGATTGTGGGATATTCGCCGTCAAATACGTTGAGCATCTTCTTGTTGGAATTCCCTTTGATACACTCATAACGGAGAACATGAAGATATTCAGACAGAAGTGGGCGGTTGACTTGTTCTTAGATAGAATAACCCGATAATTGTTTTTATATTTAAACACTTTCTGATTGTGTATAAATTTTGTTTTTAAATTTGACACTTTTTGATTGTGTATAATTTTGGTCATTCAAAAGAGTTCAACGTCATTCAATAGAGTTCAACGTCATTAAAAAAGAGTTCAACGTCATTAAATATAATTCAAAAAAGTTCAACGTCATTAAAAAAGAGTTTAACATAATTCAATATAATTCAAAAGAGTTCAACGTTATTAAAAAAGAGTTCAACGTCATTAAAAAAGAGTTCAACGTCATTCAATATAATTCAAAAGAGTTCAACGTCATTAAAAAAGAGTTCAACGTCATTCAATATAATTCAAAAAAGTTCAACGTCATTAAAAAAGAGTTCAACGTCATTCAATATAATTCAAAAAAGTTCAACGTCATTAAAAAAGAGTTTAACATAATTCAATATAATTCAAAAGAGTTCAACGTTATTAAAAAAGAGTTCAACGTCATTAAAAAAGAGTTCAACGTCATTCAATATAATTCAAAAGAGTTCAACGTCATTAAAAAAGAGTTCAACGTCATTCAATATAATTCAAAAAAGTTCAACGTCATTAAAAAAGAGTTCAACGTCATTCAATATAATTCAAAAAAGTTCAACGTCATTAAAAAAGAGTTTAACATAATTCAATATAATTCAAAAGAGTTCAACGTTATTAAAAAAGAGTTCAACGTCATTAAAAAAGAGTTCAACGTCATTCAATATAATTCAAAAGAGTTCAACGTCATTAAAAAAGAGTTCAACGTCATTCAATATAATTCAAAAAAGTTCAACGTCATTAAAAAAGAGTTCAACGTCATTCAATATAATTCAAAAAAGTTCAACGTCATTAAAAAAGAGTTTAACATAATTCAATATAATTCAAAAGAGTTCAACGTTATTAAAAAAGAGTTCAACGTCATTAAAAAAGAGTTCAACGTCATTCAATATAATTCAAAAGAGTTCAACGTCATTAAAAAAGAGTTCAACGTCATTCAATATAATTCAAAAAAGTTCAACGTCATTAAAAAAGAGTTCAACGTCATTCAATATAATTCAAAAAAGTTCAACGTCATTAAAAAAGAGTTCAACGTCATTCAATATAATTCAAAAAAGTTCAACGTCATTAAAAAAGAGTTCAACGTCATTCAATATAATTCAAAAAAGTTCAACGTCATTAAAAAAGAGTTCAACGTCATTCAATATAATTCAAAAAAGTTCAACGTCATTAAAAAAGAGTTTAACATAATTCAATATAATTCAAAAGAGTTCAACGTCATTAAAAAAGAGTTCAACGTCATTCAATATAATTCAAAAAAGTTCAACGTCATTAAAAAGAGTTCAACGTCATTCAATATAATTCAAAAAAGTTCAACGTCATTAAAAAAGAGTTTAACATAATTCAATATAATTCAAAAGAGTTCAACGTCATTAAAAAAGAGTTCAACGTCATTAAAAAAGAGTTCAACGTCATTCAATATAATTCAAAAAAGTTCAACGTCACGCTCACTCTCGCCATGTGCAAGTCTTTCTATTGTGACCTAAACCACCGCATTTTCCGCATTTTCGTCTTACAACTACCTTTTCACCTTGAGATGGATATCGGTTTACCCTTCGCCTTCCTTGTTTACTTTTTCTTGGACGACCAGCTTGTTTCTTTTCAACGGGAACCAATACTTTCATATGCTTTATATCTTCTGGAACATCCCATTGTTCTTCACTCCCAACTGGATAAACGGCGTCTTTATACTGTTCGATCCACGTTTTCTTTACATAGAAAGGACTACATAAAGAGTATACGTCCACAGAACGATGTTGAGCTGATGCAATGGCATGTTCGCAAGGGATACCTAGAAGTTGAGGAATTCCACAAGTGCAAGTATGTTGTTGCAAGTTTACATCATGCTCACCCCCACTGTCTTTTATGTGACATTCGTACAACCCAAGCCCGTACGCGTGTACAAATTGTGCTTTATTGTTCATATTCTCAAAGTCAGCTTGCCACCTTGGTGTAAGTTCCGTGTTTAACTTATGTGCAATGTCTTCTCGTTTGAAGAACCAATTCTGTAGTGTGAATCTTATGAACTCAAGAAGCGCGTTATCGGGAATGACCTCGCATGCCTTGTTTTAGCGTTAAAACTTTTGGCGTTGTTACTCGTCATAATATCATACCTGCCAAAAATAACAATTAAGTTGTTATGAAATGAATATTTGATTACACGTTATTTAATTTTACCTTTTTCCAGGAAAGAACGGTCTTGCCCAACGATCAAACCCGATGTCTTCAAGATATTTTGCCATCTCGATATCTTTTTGCCTCAGCTGCCTGAAGTGTGCTTCGAATGACGTCTTATTGAAACAATAAGCAGCTTCGTACAATTCACCGCGACAATGATCTGTCTTAAACTTATGTTGAACGTTAAGCTGCATATGATGGTAACAATAACCATGAGGTATTCCCGGAAATGCAACTTTGACACCATGACTGATACTAACATGTCGATCGGATATGAATGCCAAATCAGGTACGTCTTCACCAATAACTTCTTTCAACTTCAACAAAAACCACGTCCATGATTCGTGACACTCACTGTCGACAACGCCAAAAGCGATTGGATACAAATGTGAATTCGCATCCAATGCAATCGCTACAAGCAACTGTCCCCCGTATTTAGTCTTCAAAAATGAACCATCCAAAGATATGACCGGCCTACAATACTTAAATCCTCGAAGACACGCTCCAATGGCAAAAAATGCATATTTGAATTTGTCGCCATTTCTCACAAAATCAGTAACCGTGCCTGGGTTTTTTTGCTTCAACATGTACAACCAAGAAGGTAGTTTCTGATACGAATGTTCATGTGTACCACGAACAAGTCCAATAGCTACTTCTTTAGATCTCCACGCCTTCAAATACGATATGTCTAAACCCCATTTTGTCTTCACTTCTTCTCTAACGTTATGTGCTGAATAATCGGCCATTGAGTTGATGGAATATTTGTCTTTAAACACGTGTCCAATAACCCATGGTGCAGGTCCTCGTTGACCTTCTGCTCGAACAACACGCGAACACGAGTGAGCTTTTTCGAAAGCCACAACTTCCCATATTCCTGACCACTGAACGACGCCCCGGAGTTTCCACGTACAACTCTCATCTTTGCAAAGAACGTACCACCTTTTTTTCGATGATGATTTAACTCGAAACTCAAAATTATTTTTCATGGCGTATAGGTGCACGTGTGTCTTCATTTCTGATTTGTTCTCAAACTGTTTTCCCAAATACAAGTCTTCTGAGCTGCCTATTATATTAAACGATAAACGGTTAAGTTCAAAACATAAATAAATTATACATGAACTTTAAAAGAATTACCTGTAGAGGATTGAGTCGGGCCTTCAAAATATTTTATCTCCTTAACCAATTGTTCTTGCGTGAATTGAGGATCTTTCCAAGTATAAGTTCTCGAAAATCCTCCACAAGGATTAACTTCGGGATGATACTCACCAGAAGGAACTTCGTAGTTCTCAAAAAGGTGATCGTACTCTTCATCGTTCACAAACTCTTCAAAATCTTCACCGTCTTGAACGTCATTACCGTCATCATCATCTTCGTTTTCTTCAAAGTCTTCAAAATCTACGTCAAAGGGATCTCTATCTCGCCTATACATTTCATCTTCGCCGCTCTTGTCTGCTGAAAATTCATCCTCGGCAACCGAA
The DNA here is from genome assembly GCA_958296335.1 of Urtica urens. NCBI lineage: Eukaryota > Viridiplantae > Streptophyta > Magnoliopsida > Rosales > Urticaceae > Urtica > Urtica urens. The sequence continues at coordinate 8,089,302 of OY282525.1, forward strand.
CGTTCATCATTTCGTTTTGGATTACTTTGTGAGACTTCAATTGCAAGAGGATAATGTTGTCTTCTGTCTTCAATGCAAGAAACCTTCAACACCTGTTTTCCTTTTCGCTTAGGATCCAAATCGTTAGCAATTGGTGACATTATTCGTTTCGGTTCAAAACTAACGCAAATAGGAAATTTAGTCCAATAGTCGTTGTTCATATAATATGCGACATCATCATCTGACACCAAGACTGCTGGCGCCAACACAATGTCACCCACAGTGTACGAGACTTCAATTTTTAAGTCATACGCCATCTTATCCATCTTGGAAATTTGGTAAATCATATGGACCAACTCATCATATGTTGTTTCTTTTGTAGCGTTCACCGTATACGTACGACCTTTACTAAAATCCCACCTATCTCTTTTTCTCACCCACGTTCCACCAACACTGATGAACACTGCAAACATATTCATAAAAACAGGTCAACAACTACACTTGTCCAAAATTAAACTAAACTTGTCCAAAATTCATCTAAACTTGTCCAAAATTCATCTAAACTTGTCCAAAATTCATCTAAACTTGTCCAAAACCATCAAACCATGTCAAAAAAATGCCAAAACATGCCAAAAAACTGTCAGAAAAACATCTAAACCTATAAGATGTCGTAGGGCATCGTATGACCTTGCAGGGCATCGTACGATGTCGTAGCGCATCGTATAACCTTGCACGGCATCGTACGATGTCGTAGGGCATTGTACGATGTCGTACGATATCGTACGATGTCGTACGATATCGTACGATGTCGTATGATATCGTACGACATCGTACGATGCCCTACGACATCGTACGATGCCGTGCAAGGTCATACGATGCCCTACGACATCGTACGATGCCCTGCAAGGTAACTTATCGTACAATTTTTCCAGTTTTTTGACGAACTTTTACTTTCCCGACCCAAAAATGATTCTAACACCAATAATGACTACAAAAATGATTTAAACAGAGTTAACGAAAAAACATACCCATTATGACGATGATCTTATGTGATTGCAACGTATTTTAAGAGAATTTGAGTGAATTCGAAAGTGAAAATGAGATTGAAATTTGAAATAAACCCTATATATGAGTTGAAGGGTATTTTTGTCCGAATATTGGTCTAAAGTCCATTTTAAGATATTTAACAATTGATGAGTCTAATGTGGATATTTTTAACGTTTTTTGGTCTATATTATGAAATTTCTCTATCAGAACTTGCAATTCATCTAATGCCTATACAGTTTAGGCCAAACTACATCCTGAAAAACAACATAGTAGCCTTAAAGAAGTCTGCATCAAGAATAACACCATTGAATTTATACTACATTTGATAGGCAACGCATTAGACAAGGAAATATCTATTCCAACCTAGATATTAGAACTCGGTCATTATGGACTTTCAACTACATTCATACACATGAACTCTAAGCGGAGGACCGTAAGCTATGTCTTCCATCGTGATGTCGAATGAAACTATCCATCAATCGTGCGTAAATGGTTTTTGTATTAAATAACAGCTCATCTATCACAGATGCTGCATAGAAACTATAAATTTGAATTAGTATCGCCAACCCAATTCGTCTTTGTTCCCCGGAGGTGGATAACGGAGAATACGATTCTCACCTGAGAAGTGATCAGCTCTATAAATAAGAAAAAAGGTGAAACAGGTTGCGTAGACATTAAAATTGATATGGCAAAAGCGTACGATCGGATTGAATGGCGATTTGTTCTTCATGTGCTAGGTAAATTTGGTCTATCCAATCATGTGCTAAAGTTGATTGAGGCATGCATAACTCAAGTTTCATGTGCAGTTCTCCTGAATGGGAGTCCTTTGTCCACGATAAAGCCAACTAAAGGTTTGAGACAGGGAGACTCGCCATCGCCATTTTTGTTCATTCTGGTCTTCGAGGTGTTGAGCAGACTGCTAGTTAATAGAGAATGGAGAGACTAGTTTTGAGGGATAAAAATAGGGAGGTATGTCACGCCCATCTCTCACAACGTTTGCTGACGACACGATGTTGTTATGCTATGACAGCCTCGCAGAAGTGGAGAAATTGTGAGAAACAGTTCGATCCTACGAAAAGTGCTCTGGCCAGAAGATTAACACGCAGAAATCGGGCGTGTTCTTTTCCAGGAATGTCAGAACATAAGTAAAGGACCAAATGAAAGTGATTTTGGGCTGCGCTAAATATGAGGATGATATAGTTTACTTGGGAAATCCTTTTGTCATCGGGGGTCACAGAGCTAAAAGTTTTGACAAGTTTAAGAAAAGGATTTTCGAAAAACTAGACAGCTGGATGGCGAGATCTATTTCGAGGACTGGGCGTACCACTATGATCCAGTCAGTTATTCAAGGTATGCCATTGTACGCTATGGTGATCGTTAGACTGCCGAATCATTCTGGGATGCGATCGAGAGAAGGGCTAGAGAGTTTTGGTGGGCGGAGCAAGCGAATCCACCGATACTTTATGCTAATTAATTGGGAGTATTTATGTCAACCTAAATCAACCGGGGGTTTAGGATTTCATAGTTTAGACGACTTCAACAAAGCTTTTCTGGTTAAGCTAAGTTGGAATATGATTGTGAATGAAGATCAGTACTAGGTGAAATTACTTAAGGCCAAATATTGTCGAAATACTAACTTTCTCCGCAATACACAGGCGAGAAGGTCGAATGGTACATGGAAGGAGATCAGCGGCCAAAGAGATCTTATCATAAATAATTCCTTCATGGTCATCGGCGATGGGCTGGGAACGATGGTGTTTAAAGATAAGTGGTTAAAGTCTGATTTAATTGCTCGACCTAGTACTACGACGTTGGATGCCTGGGCGACTGTGAGAAATATGTTCATCCAGGGAAGGCATGCGTGGGACAGAGAAAAGTGCTCAGAGAATGCGTGCATGAGAGGCTGGAGGAAATTTTGTCAACGCCCATTATGCCGGGGAATAACACTGATCGGAGGAAATGGACTACTATGGAGTCAGGTATTTTTAGTGTAAAGTCTGCATATTCACAAATTATGCGAGCTCCATTAGATCAAACGGACCAGGTATGGAAGAAGAGTTGGGGATTCAAGTTCAATATGAGATATCGCTTAATTCCTTGGAGGATTGGAAGACAATGTTTCCCTACAGCCACTATACTCACGGTGTGCAACCACTACTACAAAAACTGGATCCCACAACCCTTATTTATAGATGTATAAATCTCCCACAATGATTATTAAGCGTCGTGGAATCTTGCGTTGTAGAAGAGAAATTTCATTTTCTAGACCTAAAAGTATGGAAAATATCCAGATTATACTCATCTTATCCTTAATATCTAAAAATGGACTTTACCTCCAAAATTGGACGAAAATGCCCTTTTACTCAAAATTTTTAAAAATTCATACAATTTTATACGATGGGATACGATGAGATACGATAAGATACGATGAGATACGATGGGATACGATAACTTTTTGTACAATAGGATACGATTGTATACGATGGAATACGATGGGATACGATACTATTGCAAATTTTGAGTATAAGGGTACTTTCGTCTAATTTTGTGGCTAAAGTTCATTTTTAGATATTTTTGAAAAGATAGGTCTAATCTGGATATTTTTTATACTTTTAGGTCTAAAAAATGAAATTTCTCTTGTAGAAACTCCCACAACGCTTAGCTAAGCGTTGTGGGAGAATTGATTTTCCACAACGTTTAGTATCCGTTGTGGGAGCTTTGACATCCCACAACGCTTACTATCCATTGTGGGAATCCCATAATTTCCAAAAAAAACTTCGCCGTGGCTATGTACAATCTCCGCTGCAGCGAGATTTCCCACAACGAATATATAAACCGTTGTGGGACATCTCGCCACAGCGGAGATTGTACACCGCTGCGGCGATATTTTTTTTTAATGTTTAAATTTTTTGCCTTATAAGAGTATTTCTTTGTGGTAGTAGATGATATCGAACCTAGTAAAACACAAATTAAAACGCAATTCCAACAAAAATACATTATAACCCAAAACATTCTAATTTAATTTCAACAAAAAAATGTTATAATTCAAACTCACACTTACATTCTAATTAATTCATTATAATCCACACTCACAAAAACATTATAATTTATACATAATCCACATTAACATTAACATACTAATTTATACACAATCCACACTCATACCTATATTTTTTTTAAACATACCTAAGGGAGGCCGGAGAGAGTGGAGGCGAGAGGGGGGGGGGGAGAGACCCCGAGAGGGAGGATGGGCGGGAGAGCGGGCGAGAGGGAGAGAGAGAGGAGGGCAAGCGGGCGAGAGAGAGGGATGGTGGGCGAGAGGGCGAGAGAGAGGGGTGGTGGGTGAGAGGGCGAGAGAGATGATGTGCGAGAGAGAGAGAGAGAGAGAGAGAGAAGGGGGGGGGGGATGGTGGGAGAGAGGCCGAGAGGGCAAGGAGAGGAGGTAGAGGCCGGAGAGAGAGAGAGAGAGAGAGAGAGAGAGAGAGAGAGAGAGAGATAGAGAGAGAGAGAGAGAGAGAGAGGAGGCCGGAGAGAAAGGAAAGAAGAATGAATGAAAAATATGAAAGACAAAGGTCAAAATATCATTTTAGGTCGAAATTGTTTTGGCAGGAACTGAAATATTCGAAAAAAAATTTCATTTTAAACGCTCCCACAACGTTTAAAAACATCCATTGTGGGACCTCGTCACGGCGATGTACAATATCGCTGCGGCGAGATCCCACAACGGATGTTTTAAACGTTGTAGGAGATTCTCGCTGCAACTAGGATTCAACTTCGCTGCGGCGAGATGTTTTTCCAAAAAAAGGGTGGTCCCTGGAGCAATCTCGCCACAGCGATGAAGAGATTGTTCTGCGGCGAGACCCTCTGGCTACAGCCAGGATTCAACTTCGTCGCGGAATTTTTTTTTCCAGAAAAAGTGTGGTACCAATTCCACAACGCTTATCTTAAACGTTGTGGGAACTTCTCCCTGCAGCTAGATTTGTATTTCGCTGCGGCGAGATTTCCACAACAAATCCAATAAGAGTTGTGGGAAAGTTGTTATCCGCCAATCTTCCACAATGATTAGTTTAAGCGTTGTGGAAATCAAATATCCCACAACGTTTTGTGGATAGGAAATTGGTCTTCCCACAATGGTTAAGGACAAACGTTGTGGGATCTTTGATTCCTACAATGCATAAGAATATGCTTTGTGGGAACCCTATTTCCCACAATGCTTATTATAAGCGTTGTGGGAGACCCGTTGTAGGATCCAACATTTGTATTAGTGAACCAAAGTAATGATCCGTTCTGCCGTGTCTGCAACAATAAGCCAGAATCAGTAAAGCATTTGTTCTTTGAATATGATCTTGCCGCAAGAAATTGGTTCGTGGCTCCTTAGGTAAAAAGTGGAATGTCAAAGATTGGATATCGGGCCTAGACATATTGAGTGCGATCCTCCTGAACAACAATGAACCAAATGACGTCTACAGGAATGACAAGTTTTGTTAGCAGAGTTGCCCACGAGAAGATTATTATTTACATATTGATGTAATATAAATCTCTCATAAGTCTTTATTATAATTTGCTGATTAAATTAAGGGATAACTAAGCATATAGCCAATTGAAACATATAAATTGCAAAATCGCCAAACTTAACACAAATTTGAGTTAATGGCAATAAATCGTTATAAATAAATATAAAGACACTAATATACCCTCTAAATAAGCGGCAAACTGAAATAATTAAAATATAAAAAAAACTCACAAACGCTTAAACATGCAGATGTAACTTTTAATTAGGCGGGAAGATAATTATCGATTTATTATTTCCGAAATATATATATATATATATATATATATATATCAAACTTTTTTAAAAGCAAAAAAGTATCTTTCACCTCTTCAAAAGTGCAAAAATAATATATAAAAAATAACCGTGAATAACCAAAAATAATAAGAAAATGCAAAAAATTAGACAGTGCAAAATCCTACGCCAGTTTGTTTAAAAATTCAAAAGAGAAATAACTGCTCTATATATATCATTTTAAATTCAAAACGAAATAAACCCAAATAAAACAAAAGGCCATGAATGTAAAAAAAATATTAAAAAATCTACCACGTCATTAAAAAGGGTTATTTACTTAAAAACAAAAATAATTTGGCTAAATTGAAATAACAATATTTAGTGCTATTTAGAGCGAATTTTCTTAAATTAATAAAAGTTGAAACGTTCATTCATTTCTTATTCGTTTGTTTGAAGATTTGTGATATTTAATAGTCTTTTAGTCCTTAATCAAACCTAACAATATATGAAGAGACAAATGTAGATTTGCGTGAACAAACTCTTCATGGTTTGGTTAAAATGAAATATTCACAATCTAAAGATCGATGGACTATTGATCCTACTATGCTTGTTGGAAGAAACTATGATGTCTGGTTACGAGGCATAGAGAGTTAGGAACTCTATAGTCCTTCAAGTGTATCTTCCGAAGATATGTAATTGACCAATGCACCTTTAGAGACAATGCAAGAATGAACCATTTAACCTCTTATGTCTCAAGGTCACTATGTATGAATATCGTGCTTACCTAAACCATGAAATGAGACATGTCATTTCATTGTTTTAATATTCTTATTTGAGAAAGTCAAATTCTAGGTCTACTAAGTGATCTAGACTAGACTAATTGGTGATATATTAAGTTATGAAGATGTCATGAACCAGCTTTGTGAAGTTCTCATATATATGGAATTCATGTACAAGATTGTGAATAAATGAACCGCGCGGTATCCAAAATTATGTAACGACTTTATTTGGATGAAACAATGTGACTTGTTAGCTCCTCGTTGATACATTGTTTCTAACTTATTCACAAGTAACAAAGGAGTTGAGGAAATAATAATTAAAAGTGTAAAATGGTAATTTTTTAAATCTCATCTAGTTGATGATATTCATGAAGGGTAATCATAGATAACATTCAATGGATCCGCTCAATATAATTAAGTTGAGTTTGAGTATAAAATAAATTCATTTGAACCGAGAGATTCTCACTGTCAATTCTTTAGTGGAGTCAGTTGACATTAAGCTAATACTCGGAAAAAGATTGTGAACTTTTGAGTCCAAGTATAATAGCTCAAGCTTTGTTCATTTGGATACATAAGGTCACTATTACAGGCCATTAGAGTAGGATTGTTAAACTAGAAGCTAAGTCAAAATAAGTTAAAGTGTTGAACTAGACGTTCTCTTGGAAAATGTCTAAAGGGTATTTTTGTCCACATAGACATGAAATGATGTGAATGTCAAAATAAGATTTTGAATATTTTCATATGATGGAAATACAAATTAGTTTCTAAAGCCGAGAAGTCGTTTGAGGCATTATGAAATTAATTTCATTATTTGTACAATATTAATTCTACAATGGGCTTTTTAAAAATTGTCTTAAAAGAAATAAAGAAGCATCTAGATGCCTCTTCCCTAGTGTAGAGTTCGGCCAACATCATCCAAAGAGGAGATAATTTGTTTGCCTTTAATTATAAAGATAATTACCCAAAAGGAAAAGAGGAAATGAATTTCCTTGAAAAGGAAATAAATATGTTGAGTGAGGAAACAAATTTCCCTAACTTATGCTAGGGATGGTCGGCCATGTACAAAGAGGAAGATGAGAGAAAATCAAATATTGTGTCATGAATAATGGGAAAGGGTAATTACCCTTTCTTGATTTTCATTCTCCTATAAATAGAGCCTCACATAGAGATGTGAAAACAAACTTTTGCTATTGTTTCTCTTATTTTTGGCCGACCATTCTCATCTCTCTCTCTAAAAATATCTCTTTATTTTTGCACCTAAGTCCTCATTAGACTTAGGCTTAAATTAGCCCTTTAGCTCATAGACTTGTTCTTGAGTTATTTTGTTTAATTGTGCCCACACCTAAATCTTTCAAACACTCTATAGACTCTTGTAATAGAAACCTTAGGTTTCTCGAGTTCACGTCTAGGTGTGAAGGTAACAAGCAAGAGACAATCTAGCTTTCCCAAGGCTCATCAAAGATCAAACTACAAGAGAAATGTTAGTATTAAAGTAATTAATAATAATGTTTTAAATATATACGTGTTCATGCACTTTTCCTAGGTTAGTAAAAAAAATTTACTAATAAAGAAATTTTATATTCCGCCATTAACTTGTTAATGATAATATTTTCTTAACCCTAGATCTATTCCCACAAGTTTGTCAAAACCTCAATATTTATAATCGATACATTATGGCTGCACAGAAACGTGAAGATCTTCATAGGGGAGAAGACAAATTTCGAAGATCTAATTAAGGATGTGCATCACAAGAGAGTAAATATTGGTCTTAGTGTTACTTCATTCTCTACTGGTATGCACCAGCAGGTCGACGATGTGAAATCTGTTTCCTAGAGACCTCTGGATGTGGGAATTATTAAAATCAACACCGATGCGAGAGTTATTAAAATCAACACGGATGCGATTTTTAAAGATGGTCGGGTGGCCATAGATTGGGTGGCTAGAGACTCGAGGGGAGAGGTTAAATGGCTGTGGAGAAGAAGGATTCCGGCTGGGTCAGCTTTGGAAGCGGAGCTTAGAGGCTACGAAATGGAAGCTCGTCTGAATTGTTTTTATAAATACCCAAAGGTCTCTATCGATGGAGATAATCAGGTGTTTAGTCTCAGCTTGCACCACATGGGAGAATTCCTCGATTGGATGCTCACTGTCAGGTTCAAACGGGTTAAAAATGTGTTGAAGTGTTTAGATAACGTTGAGGTCATGTAGACCGGTAGAAGTGGGAATCGGGTGGCTCATGAATTAGCTTTATGGAGTGTTTATTCTCCTTTGTCTGGTCTGTTTCTAGTCGGAGATTCTCCGCCCCCTGTGCGCAGAGACATTTCGGCTGACTCTTTTATTTGAATGAAGGTTTTTGGCCCCGTTTTGAGGCTGTCATTTAAAAAAACTATAAATTTGAATTATAGAATAGAAGATAATATAGGGATTTATAAGAAAAATATAGTGTGCCTACAGTACACTAATATTATATTTATAAACAAATAGAGCTCGGCTACTCGGATCTTCTCGGGCAAACATAGATCCATGCAGTTAAAAAACATTAAACGAAAGTTGTTCACGTCCTCATGGAAGTGATAACAACTTTGAATAGATCATGCTGAATCTTCTCTCTTTAGAGACCACCTCGCAAACGCCTAGCTCGAACTGATTATGAATGACTTGTTTGCTAGGCTACTTATTCCTTGGGCTAGTCTAGTTCGCATGTTTCGGTCCCAACATTCCTTTAATGATGCACTGAGAACGAAGTACAACATTAATAGTCGCAACTTCCCCAGTTTTCTCAGTATGAAGTTATAGATAAACTATTTGAAACATTTTTTGTGCCCATTCCTTGTGGAATGACTATCAGCCGAGCTTGCTCATATTTCTAATATTTTCTAAACATTGTGCGGTGCCACGCATACCATATTTCTTTAAGACATTATTTATTCTTGTTTTGAAATTGCAATTACTTGAACTAATACCAAGATTTTAATGATAAGATATATCATTTGATAAGAATAATGGGGCGTTAGGTGCGAGTCTGTTAGGTTTCCATGTTTCTTAAAGGTTAAATAGAATAATGAAGTTGTATTTATCCACTCGGTTTAAAAAGTGCACTTCATTTAATTCTTATCGTGTATCTTTGCTTTCCTTGATTACTTTTTCCTTTGTTGGAGTTTTGAATTAAAGTTCTTTTTCTTCTTGAAGTTTTTCGAGTTTTATTTTTCTAGTTTGTTGTGTTGTTTGTAGATTCTATATTTCTTTTTTTTTTTGAATTATTTTTGCTTTACAAGGAACATAGTTATACTTCTTCGGTTATTCATAGTGCCTATGTCGACAACAGCAAAACAGGGTGCGAGCTCATGGAGCTGAACACCCTAAGGGTGATTTTCTCCATTGATTCCCTCCAACCCAACACTATCACTCTGATATATATAAAACGTGATGTTTAGTTGTTTTTCAATTCCTTGTAGAAATTGAAAAGAGAAAGAAGATAAAAGAATTTGGGAAAGAGGGAGGGACAAAAGGGAGTTATATGCAAAGCTATACATGAAGTATTTACAAAAGATATTTCAAATAGAGTAAACAAAAGAATAATAACTAAAATATCTTTATTATTCTAGTACCCCTCAAACTCGCGATGCATTAGAAAAAAATATCGAGAGTTTGCTAACTATGATTAAAAAAGGACACGAATGAGTCTCCAATAATAAATAATCAATCTGCATGGAAAAAGTGATGAACGCCAGCGTGATAATCTCATTCTAATTGTGGTGAAGAGAGAGACGACAATTGATCTCATGTGCGCTCATGAAAAAAAGAGTTACGAGTAATTTGAATCACACTAACATTGTCAAAATGCATGATAGTGGGAGACAAAAAAGAGATACCCAAGGCAACAAGTAACCATCTCAACCAAACAATGTCAGCAATAGTGAAGGTGGTGGTGCGATATTCAGCTTATGTAGAAGATCGAGAGACAAACATATGCTTCTTTCTCTTCTACGAAATATGCGAGTCACCCAAGAATATGCAAAAATCAGTCGTCGACTAACGATCAGATGGATCTTTATCCCAATAAGGACCTGAGTAAGCACGTCACTCAAGTGAAGAAGTAAAAAAAAAAAGAGAAAACTCTAAAACTTAGTTCCCTTAAGATATTGAAGAATGCAAAGCATGGATGCCCGAACAGTAGTCGGAGAGGCAATAAGCTGACTAAAAATATGGACGACATAAGCAATATATGTTCTGGTGATGGTGAGATGAACTAAGAAAATAACCAAAGTGCAATACAAAGTGGGGTCTGAGAGAACAATATCATTCGAGGTAGAGTAACGAGCATTAATCTCGAAAGGCTTATCAAGAATGCGAGAGTCCAAGAGACAAGCTTGATCAAAAATATTGATAATGTACTTTGATTGAGAAAGAAGATATGAAACCCAAATTTTTCATCTCAAACTGACGAGCTAAATGTTTCTTCGACTCTACAATTCAATCAACATTATCGTATGTGATAGTCATGTCATCAACATACAATGAGAGCAATATGCGACATAAAGAAGAACATTTGACAAAGATAATCGAGTCATGTGAACTAGGATGAAATTCAAAATACGATATCACAACGGATAACTTTTCAAACCATGTCAGAGGAATCTATTTAAGCCCGTAAAAGGGTTATCTTCAATCAATACACTTCACCTGAAGTGCGAGAAACATCAAGAAGATGAACCATGTTCTCATCAAAATCTCCTTCAAAAATATATTTTTCACATACATTTGTGAGATATCTAATTGATGAACAAATGTCACTGCAATAAAAGCATGAACAGTGTCATGCTTGCAAAGAGTCCACATGTTTCTTCACACGCATATATATAAAGTCATATGTAATATGCATTCTTTTTCTTTCTATTGTATAGGTAATATGTAATAGGCAATAGGGCAATAGGAAATTATATTTGAGATTTAGAAAACTATTCTGTATGTGATTTGACAGTTTAAATAATGAATCCTTGTAATCAATTTTTATTAGTTCATATTTGTCAATAGGTAATAGGTATTAGGCAATAATAATACTTGTCATTCTTATTCATGACATTGTGATATTATGAAATCTTATAAGTATATTTAAGTTCATAACCATTAAAAATATTAATGAATCGCCCAAAAGTTGCATACTCGTTTAATAGTAAATTGAAATGCTTAATTAAGTATATTTAGTACATCCAAATATTACAAATATATGTATTGATATGTTTAATTAAGTATATTTAGTACATCCAAATATTACAAATATACATCCAAGTATCTATTATGTTTATTAATTGTATATATTAATGTTATATTCAGAAGTAACAATAATATATTACTTCATTTATCTTACTTTCATTTATCCTATTACATATTACTTTCATTTATCTTTGTATTATAAATTATATTTATTACTCAAAACAGTGTGAGCATACATTATATATTTGCAGCTTCTATTCTTGTTCTTCCTTTGTAATCTATGACTGTTATTAAGTTTAACGCGCTCAATTTTTTCAAATGATCTGAACAAATCAAAAAAATTTGTCTAATGAGTGCTGAAAAGTGGACGACTTCCATGAAAAACTCTCGGAGTCACTCTAGGAAACAATGTCGGGCTTGCGAAACCTTTTAGATAATTTTTTCATCAAAAATGAGATTTTGGGCAAATAATCCTTGTGTTTATCCCTTTAAAAAAATTTGATTTGGTTCCTGTCCAGCTTTCCACGAAATCTGAGGAAAAATAGATTTTGTTACTCCTAGTGCTAGCTAGGACTTCCAAAATGGTGTACCTGATTCCCGCCCAGAATTAGTCGTAATTTCAAACTTTGGATTTTAATGAGGCATATTTTCAAAATAAAATGAATAATGGTAATAATAATTAATAATTGATCGCGTTATTTTTGAATTGCATGTGTGGACTGTTTTGTTTCTAGTATATCAACTGATGTGCTGCACTTGCACATTATATCTTTCAAGTAGAAACTTAAAACGGCATAATAATAATGGATTCAATTGATCAAAATAGGTATAATGAAAATATAGTGAATAACCACCATCGTTTGTTACTTTGTTCCGAAAACTGAACCATATATTTTGGGAACTAATTGCGAGATTGTAGTGTTAACATGCATTATTAATCACGAGAATACCATGTGAAGATTTCGTAGTTTGCAAAATTCAAAGTATCCCCCGTTCTCTCAGCCTAAAACTTAATAATACCAAAGGCATGTGTCAAGAGTTGACAATTCCTTAACTACTTTGCTTCAACTTCCAATTAGAACGTTGTGTATAAACCAAGACACATGTTCACGTCTCACTTATATATAGGGATATTTCGGTAATTTATGAACAAATTGAGCGTCTTTTCCCATGGCTACTTATACCAAGTATAGGATGAGTGAAGTGCTTTGTAAAGTCCGCGCTTCATGAGCGAGAGAGATTAAAATGTGGTAGTTGTGTGGCCATTTTCACATGACAAGCTTAACAAACTCAAACGCACTTTAATAACCCAACAAAGCGCTTTTTTGTTGTTTCTATCAAATATAACATAGATATATTTCTTGGTACCTGAGAGAGAGATGGGTGTTAAAGGGAACAATGGAAGCAGCACCACGAGTAATGGTGGAAGAGGAAGATCGTACGGAACCATGTTGCTCTTGGCATTCGGAGCAGCACTGCTTGGGGCTTTAATTCTTCACAAACTCAGAGAAAGGAGAATCTTCACTCTCATCCTCAAACAAAAAGACCAAGACCTCGTTTCCCTTCAACTCCTCTTTCAGGTACATAATCTCTTTAATGCACTGCATTCATTACCGGCTAAACGGCTTATTTCTCTTCCCTAAAACTTCCCAGAGATATATTCTTCAGCAACTTTTGGGGGTCTGTCTATGTTCATTAGCATTCAAAACGCATGACGTAATAACATTGTTAATTCCTTTGTCTGGTCGAGCAGAAGGAAAAAGAGTACAGTCAAGAAGTGACAATGAAGTATGAAGAAATGAAAGCCAAGATATTTAATCTCAGAAACCATAAGATGGAGCTTGATAGGAGGCTTTTGGAGACCCAATCCACCGTCAGCTCTCTCAAGGACGAACTGAATACTCTGGACGTCGAGCTCAGATCACTTAGGCTAGAGAGAGATCGTCTTGTCAGCGAAAAGGAAAACGACCCTCGAATCGCAGCACTGTTCCGTGGCTTGAAGCAAAAGGAAGCCAAGATCGAGGAGCTGAAACAACGGCTACTTCAGTCAGCGAGTTCAAATGTTGCAGCTTCCAACGAGACACATTTAGAGACATTCCGAGACGTGAAAGGTGAAAATGTTCATGACAATGAAGCCAAAGATGAGACCGGTCCAAATGAAGAACACTCTCACCGTGTTGGAAGACACAGAAACAAAGATCGTCGGACCTCTAAAAGTGGAATGAAAATCAAAATGACAAGCGACGATAAAAACAAGGATTTAAATATTCCAACTAGAGGGAGACAAGAACTTGTTGGCGGCGTCAAGGAAAAAAGATGGAAGAATAGGAGATTGGATGGCACTGGAAAGAACAACAAAGTTCCAGCTTCTGAAAGAGTGAATGATTACGATCATCAAGTACATCGAAGGAAAATAAAGGAGGTTAAAGTCTCCAGAAATTCTAGGATATTGAAGACAAGACACTGATTAAATCGAAAGACCAAACAAAAGAGACCATAAAGCACCGTATGGAAAATCAGAAGCCAAAGAAGGTTAAAAATTATTGTTTTTGTTTTTTTTATTGTTGTGGTGGAAGAAGATACGTTCATTGTTGTCTTTGTACATGTTCATTATGTTCGTTTGAAACGATATCAAGAACAAACAGCAAGCAAGATAAGAAAGAGTTCTTACCTTTTTTTTCCCCAAGGAGCATATGTAAGAAACAAGAAGGTAATACAAATATATATTTGGTCTTTCCTTGGAAACTTGTTTTATTGAAACAAGCAAGAAGAAACTTGTTTATTGAAATATCAAAGATTTAGTTGTGAACCTAAAGACAAAAAAGAAGGGAGAGACTACAAATTTAAAAAGCAGACAAGACACTCTCATCGGATAAAATTAAAAGAACCCCAAATACGTCGATGCACAATTCTGTAAAGATTCAATATTTAACTCTCAAAAGTTGTTTTCTCCAGCAATTAAATGTATTCCAAGGCATCTTAAGTCCAAAGCATAACATCATTATTATCAAGAAGTTCTCCGGCATCTTAACGATTGAGATCTTACTGTGGCGCTTGAGCTACCACCTATAATGAATAAATAAGTTTGAGCATTAGCCAACAATATTTCATAACATAATGAAACATAACGATATCTCTTACAACGAACTTGTGTAGAATTGAGGTATAATTAGAAAGAAGGTGAGCTTGGAAACTTGGTAGTATCAAGTCAAGATTATAAACCATCTACTGCCGCCTATAATTCGTGGTGGCTGAATATAAAATTCTAACTTATATCAGGAACATATCTCAATATTTAGCCAGCATAAAACACTATATGTCAAGTATACTGAGACGAGATCAAAATCACATACTATTTTTTCTGGGATGAGGCAGTTAACATTTCTTATTCAAAACAGATCATTTATCTCATAATCCAGAAACTAAAGTCACATTATAGAAAGAATATATGGTCTTTAACATCAATGTACCTCTTCCTTCTTTCCTCCGGTGAAGAACTTATAACCACCATAGATGAGCAATCCCCATCCAGATAAAGAGACAATCACAAACTGCAATAGTATGAAATCAGCACAATCATCTACAAGCCATAAATACAAAAAACCACAGATCTGAAAACTATCTAAGAACATCTGAAATTTCCACATTATATCTGGAAATACAAGATTAAATACTTCAAAAAAAATTGTAAAAACAACTTTCGTGATATAATGATCGACCTACCCTCATGGACTCAAGTCACAATTCTTAAACAACAAGTACAAGCCAGAGCTGCAATTAGTTGTTCAAGATCATCGACCAAATCGATACAGTTTCCAAATTGACAACCTAAGGTGTGCCCTAAGCTAAATCTAGGCACAAAACAACTCAATACACTTCTCCTACTTATGCCAAAACTGCGAAACAATCATCAAAATACATTTTTAGAAAACAAATCAAAACTTACATGCTCTTCCTTCCATTTAGAGGGACTCATCGGGTCTTCCCATACGTTAACCTTAGGAGGTCCATGGTGATCTACAAAATCCCCAATTCGGTCAAAATTCGTAATAGCTTATGCGTAACAAAGGATTTAATATAAAAAAAACTGCAGAAACCAATATCGTATTGGATTCATATACTAAAATTTCGAGTTTAGATAAGCAAGATTCGAAAGAAAATAATAAACAGAACAATCTGAGAGTTCGCAAAGGAGATCAGGAGGAAGATTCTTATACCAGAGGAGCCGGCAAGACCGCGTCGATGAACGAGGTTAGCGGCTCGGGAAGAGGCGTTGGCCGGGGAGAGCCTGGTTAGGGTTGCGGCTCGGCGCGCTGCAGCCGCTGCTAATGTGGCCATGGCTTTGAACTTGTTTGTGACGGAGGAGAGAGAAAGAGAGACAGAGGCGACTTAGGCAGGGATGAAAGCACTATAGTTTTAAGAAGACGGAGGCGAGAGAACTAGCATCACAAACGCTGTCGTTTTAATTATTCCTTGGTTTTAGAATTTGTAACTGGATCTCTAATCATCTCAATTCGGACCGGGCCGAACTGAGCCAAATTTCAAGCGACCGGCCCAAAAAATAAATTCGAAAGAACTTTTTCAGGACCCATTTGAGTTAGAGAATTTTGCCACTTGAAATTATAACCACTTTCTTTGAATACGCAAAAGCATTATTCTTCTCAAAATACTAATTTTTTCAACATGAAAAGACACTTTACCCTTGAAAAAAAAAAAAACTTACAAATATCTCCTACAACTTCTCAGCCGGGTAAACGATTAAAAAAAATTAAAAAAATAAAAAATTACTTCCTACAACCGGTTCCTACTTTCTACTCTACAACTTCTCACCTTCTCTCTCTATTTCTCTCTCTTCTCTTTTCACTATACTTTATTTCTCAACACTCAACCCTCCCTTCAACACTCTTATTCAACCATCTCCGACGCAGCCCAGCTCTGGTCCATCTCCGACGAAGGTTCGTTCCATCTCCGACGAAGGTCCATCTCCGACGCAGCACCGCTCCATCTCCGACGTCTCTAACGCAGCACCGCTCCATCTCTGACGTCTACGACGTTGCTCCACTCCATCTCCGACGAGGTTAGGTTCTTTCCGTTATTTACGATATTGTCTACGAATTTGTAACAAAGTCTACCACTACTACAAAAGATACTTTTAGAAGCGACAGGGTGAATTAGAAGCGACATTTGACAATTAGAAGCGACTAGTCGCTTCTACCTTCAATACCCCGATTTTTACAAAATTATCAATATTTTGACAATTAGAAGCGACTAGTCGCCTCTAATTTCGTCGCTTCAAAACATTAGAAGCGACTCGGCTTTAGAGGCGAAACATTAGAAGCGACTTTGTCGCTTCTAATGTCGCTTCTAAAGCCAAATTAGAAGCGACTTTTTGGCCTTTAGAAGCGACAAAGTCTACAATGTCATCTACAAAACTGTAACAGAGTCTACAATGTCGTCTACAAACTGTAACAAGGTCTTTAATATTGTCTACAGTAAAGGTCTACAAAGGCGTCGATATTGTTGTCTACATAGGAGGTAGAGCCAAATTGATTCAATATTGGTACGAGTTCATGTTGGAGAAAAACTTGGGAGAAGGAGATGTTTGCATCTTTGAAATGCTCAAGACAAGATAGATTGTTCTGAAAATTACATTTTTTCGTGTTCTCGACGGAGTTGGAAGAGAAATGATGGTCAATCCCCTAACGCAACATCAACCCCTCAGCAACGGTAGGGTAATAAGAAATTAGTTGGGTCCTTATTTGTGAAGAAAAAGAAGTATTGGTTTCTTACATGAATTATTGGCCTCTTTTATGATTTCAAGTTATTGTAGTTTAATGTATTTGGATTATGTTCTCTTGTTTAATGTTATGTATATTTTTGTTTAGGGTGCCAAAGAGTTCCTCGAAGCTTTCAAGAAAAATCCACAACTGAGAATCAAACTTAGCTAGTTTCATCATCAAATTGAGTCAAATAATACATGCTTTATGTACTTGCATTAATTTGGCTGCATAGAGAAAATTTGTGATATTTATCTTTTCTTTTTTAATGTGTGATTGCTTGAGATATATAAAATGGATCTGTGTAGCTCTTATTTTCTAGCTCTAAATATTGTAGTTATAGAATTTTTTGTATACGAGATTTTAATTATCGATCATACTATAGAACTTTTTGTAGACGATATTGTAATTATAGATAATATTGTAGACTTCACAAATTATTGTACATTATATTGAAATCGACAATAATAATCGTTGTCTTTTTCTCGTGACAATAACACTAAAAAGGAACAACATATTTTACATTGTAGACAACTTTGTAGACAACTTTGTAGAGGAAAATTGTAGACAACAAAGTCTAAATTGTAGACAACTTTGTGCGTCGGCGGAATAACTTTTATATTTTCTACTTCGTGTGAAATATCCCAACTTGATATGTCTGAGTGAGGATGATGTAAAGTTTTGTACGTAGCCCTCCAACTTGATATTATTCGGCACCACAATTCCCAATGCTCTTTTCTCGTGATACCAACCACCGTCAATCCATGACACACCATGCTTTAATAACAAATATATTTTCCCCATCGCTGCATCAACAACTCTTGAATCAATATTACATTAAGCATTAAGATATACAACTTAGTCTAAAACAGCGTCTACAATTTGGTCTACAATCTTGTCTAAATTAAGCACCAACGTCTACAATCAAGTATACAACAACGTCTACAATGTCATCTACAATAACGTCTACAATATTTTCTACAGCAACGTCTACACTGTTGACGCGTTTGTAGACCTTTATTGTAGAAAATATTGTAGACTCTGTTACAGTTTTGTAGACGACGTTGTAGACTCTGTTACAATTTTATAGACGACGTTGTAGACTCTGTTACAATTTTATAGACGACGTTGTAGACAGTGTTACAGTTTTGTAGAAAACATTGTAGATAACGAGAATAACCTAACCTCGGAGATGGAGCGGCGGCGTTGTTGAAGATGGATTGTATCTTCGCCGAAGACTTCAGAATGCAGCGGCGGCGTTGTCGGAGATGGAGCGGAGCTTCGTCGGAGATGGAGCAGTAGCGTTGTCGGAGATGGAGCGAAGCTTCGTTGGACACGTCGAGATGGAGTCACGTGGACTGTTGCGTTGGAGATGAAGGTTGAAGAAGATTGTCTTTTGGTTGAGTGTTGAAGAAGAAGACTAAAGAGAAGAGAGAGTGTAATAAAATAATAAGAAGATGAAAAGTTTACTTGTAAAGTTAACAAAAGAGTACCGGCTGTATAAGTATTTTGATTTTTCTTTTTTATTTGTTTTGTCTTTTTAGTCGGTTTTCTTTTTTGAGAGGGAGGATGTAAGTTTTTTATTTTTCAAGGGTAAAGGGTCTTTTCAACTCAAAAACTTGTATTTTGCGAAGTAAAACGAATTTGGTGAATTTAGAGAAAGTGATAATAAAAAGGTTGTATAATGGGCTATTTCTCTATGAGTTATACATAAGATACTAATTCAAGTTCAAATCAGGTGTGTAAAAAAATTAAATAGATAATTCATTTCAGTTAATCAGAGCCGGTTTATAAAGCTAGATCAAATTTTGGTTTTCCGCTATTAAACATGTTATATTTTTCTTTTAATTGGATAACCAGACATGACATAAACATAAATCTAATCATCGCAATAAATCTTAAAAAATACAATTAAACAAACCAAAACATCATGTGTAACAATACATATTTGAGCGTTCATGTGTAACAATACATATTTGAGCGTGTATGTATACAGAGTCTGTTTACATGTAAAATTAGTAGAACAATATTTTACGAAACTTTTTTAGTATCAAGCACATAGTTCCAAAGAGTTTTAAATATTAGATAGTACTCTCTAAATATAGATTAATATAGTACAAAAGAGTAAAGACAATGAGGTGAGATTATGCAAGTAAAAGTATGAGTTTTTTAGTGTCCTTCCTCGTATGTCTTCTCTTTCTTTTATAAACGTCTTTGCAATAATTTCCCGATAGTTCTTTGAGAGTGTATTCGTGATCTTGATGGATCGTGTGATGATCAGTCTCATGTCCTTTCAAAATAATCGCTTATTGCATACTATTTCTTTTGACTGCATACTCGGCTTGTAACTGCTAGAGTGTGTGTTTTACTTTGTTTCACTTGTATTGTGGTTTTGACTAGTTTTTGATCTATTATAGTCTCTTCTTTTCGAAGTTTTGTTCAATAGGGGTCGTTTTTTACTTATAAACGGGAATTTGTTTTTTTTATCTTTAAGTGGTTTACGGACCTATTTGACTCAAACTTTTGTGCTGGGATATATGTTCTCCTCGGTAACTGTCTACATGGTTAGCCTTTGCAAGTTCCAAGGAATATCGTCCTCGGTATACCGATTATGTAATCGGTCTTGACTAAATTCTTGAGTACCAGCAGATCTCCAATTCCTTACCATTTACGAGTGATATTTCATTTCTTATAACCATTTGATCACTTTTACTTTATCTTAACTTATAGATGTTCGGCTTATAAAAATGGTAAGGAACTTTTCTAAATCCTGTTACTAATACGATGTCGTTCTATTTGCAGTCGTTTTGAATTTTGAGTGGCGATTAACTTTTTATTGTTGGATACGTGAAACTTATTTGACAAGCTAAATCTCAGTCGTTGAGATGAACCATATAACAAGCCTTCTGAGAATTTTGAAATTCATTTCACAGAATTTTGTCTTCTTCATCGGTTTTGGTCTGTTTTTTTTATCGCCTCTTCGTTTCCGGCTCAAATCCGTTGAGGTAATTTTCCCTTCACACTCTTTTTGGATGTACATTTTCTTTGGGTAAGTTTATTTCATCTTACTTTACGCTTTTTATTTCGTTTTGACTGTAGGTTTGCTGAGATTTTATAGAGAACTTACTGTGTCTTTTCTTTACTTTCGTCTTGAACACTTAACCAAAAACAACCAAAACACATTCTTCTTCAAGCTTTATATCTAACGCTACAATCCAGCTCCGCTCCATCTCCGACGAAGCTCCATTTGTACTCCTTTGTCTCCGACGAAACTCCGCTAATACTCCAACGTCTCCAAAAAGACTTCGCTCCATCTCCAATAAAACCGTCGCGTCATGCTGCTCCATCTCCGTGCAGATAGCTATTAAACACGAGATTAGACTCTTCAAGTTATCTATTAATATTTTGTTCAAACTTGAAAAATATGTAACAGAGTCTACAATATTGTTTACAAATCTACAATGTTGTCTACAAATTTGTAACAGAGTCTACAATGTTGTCTACAAATCTGTAACAGAGTCTACAATGTAGTCTACAAATCTCGTGAAGACAGTGGTTTCAAGGTTAACTCTTAGTTTACTAAAATGAAGACAATGATTATTAGTGTAATGATTTATTTAAATTAATTTGTTATTGTTATTGTTATTGTTATTGTTATTGTTATTGTTATGTCTATTTATTTGAGTTGTGTTCCCTTTAATTTTGTCAAGTATCTTATAAATGTAGTCTATTTTATTACATGGTCCACCATGTAGATACAATGCAATCTACAATAATCAGGAAAGTCTAAAATTAAAAGCATCGTCTACAAAATTGTATACAATATGGTTTACAATTAAAATATCGTCTACAAAAAGATCTACAACATGGTCTATAATTAACACATCGTCTACAAAAGAGTCTACAATTAAAATAAACTCTACGAAAAAGGCTACAATATCGTTTACGATAGTGTTGCAGCCTTTCGTTTTTGTTTTGATGATCCTGCGTCAACGGTAATATTTGCCGGTACGCCTTTCGATTCAGTCCCCCACTTCTTCGTTTTTCCTCCATTTTGATGACCTATAATACAACCGACGAGAAACATGTGGTTCTAAAAAAAACATTAACAAACGGTTTTAAACAACCTAAAAAACACAAACCCGGAAAAGTACACAAACACAAACCTGAGAAAGTACACAAACCCACGAAAACCGAATAGGTGATTCAAGTTTTCAAATCATCAAGCAGAAATGAAACAATTTCTATTATCGAAGCAAACGAGAGTTTTCCACACATAAAAAGAAAGAAGAAGAACACTACCGGGAAAACCCAAAAGTACGAACACAAACACAAAATCCCGAACACAAATACAAACACAAAATCACAAACACAAAATCACAAACACAAAATCCCTAAAAAACACAAACACAAACAAAAAATCACGAAATCGCTAAGAACACAAAAAAAAAAACCGAAATAACCGAAATCGTTATAACGAAATAAACCCTAATATCCGAGAACGAAATAAACCAAAATAAATTAGATATAAACCCTAAACCCACCCGAAATTGCGAGAAACAAAAGCCCTAAACCCATCCAAGATTATACCTGCTGAGAGACAACGAGATAGAGAGACAACAAAAAAAAGTGAGTGTGGTCGTCGGAGTTTTCTGGTCGGAGAGAGAGGAGAAGACTCATGGAGATGATGAGACTTTTGAGAAAGCCATGAGAGAGGGAAAGAAACTTTGGAGAGTCAGGAGAGAGGGAAAGCAACTTTCCAGAGTGAGGAGAGAGGGAGAGTAATTGTTGAGAGAGAGTGAAGAGAGAGGGAGAAGGTAAATGGTTTTTTATTATTATTTTTTTTAAGTATAACTGGTAGCAAGGACCCAATTTAAAAAAGGATTAAACTTGAAGGAAAAATTGTTTTTAAGGGCATTTGGTCATTTACTCTAGTATTTTTTGAAAAATTTATTTTTAGTAGATTGCGGGAAAGTGACTTAAGAAAGGTGGTAGTTTAGGCAAATTCTCTTTAATTTATTCTGACAATCATTATTAAGATTCAATTGCCCCATCGATCTTTAGATTGCGAACTGTTATATAAACAAGTCATAAGAAGCTATCTTGTCAAGTTTGTACTTAGCACTATTTTTGTTGATGACAGTTTCAGAGCATAGACATTCATGCATAAACACAATCTTAAATAAGAATGAATATTCAATATTTTATTTAAATTCAGAACAAAACGAATACAAAAGTATTTAATATCAAAAATCTACTTTGTGGGCATAAATGCCAACAATAGAAACCTTTACGTTTCTCGAGTTCACGACAAGATGTGAAGGAAACGTGGAAGAAGAGACGATCTACATTTCCCAAGGCTCCTCAAAGATCAAGCTACAAGAAAGATTAGTAACAAATAATTAAATAATTTTTTTTAAATAACAACATGTTCATGCACTTTTCCTAGGTTAGTAAAATTGTTTTACTAGTAAAGAAATTTTTATATTCCACCATTAATTTGTTAATGATAATATTTGCTTAACCCTGGACCTATTCCAACACCAGTACCCTGGCCGTGAATAGGGAAACAACCTATCCAATCTTTGGAGTTGGCTCATTTTGCCCCTGCGCCACTTCCTCGATCATATTTACAATATTTTGAAATTATTTTCTTCGGTGCGTACGATGTCTTCGGTATCTGTAACTCCATTGTGATCTTCTTAGGTTACGCTCATAAATCTTTTCCGGAGATCCCAAATATTCGCTAGAGTCAGATGCATTTCCATCTCTCTCGTATTGACCTTTTGCATGTCTTCTGGATTTCTTAATCTGAGGTTCCTACTCATCAGGCTCTTTTCCTAATCGGTACGAGATGTCTTCTTTAGGGATCACTATTTCACTTTGCAAAGTGACCTTCTTAATTTGCAGTTTTTCTTCCAGCTCTTTATTCTTGGCTTGCGGTAACGCCAGACGCCCTTGCATCTCTCATAATTGGATGTAAAAATTGGGCTCTGGAAAGAGTTTAACGAGTTCTTCTTCTCTGAGATGGAGAGTGCAATTGTGGTGTTCCATTAGGATTTGACGAGCTAGCCATTGGATTTTAACAATTTACCCCTTTTTCTAGCGTCAATTGTTGACATGTAAAATTAGTATAATAATATCTTACAAAAATTCTTTAATACTGAGCACGCATTCCTAAAAAGTTTCAAAGATTTAAGTAAGATTTTATCTAAACACATACTAATACAGTACAAGCGAGTAAAGACAATGAGAGTGCTGATTGAATAGGTGAAATTATGCTAGTAAAAATATGAGTTTTTTTGGTCCCTTTTCTCGTATGTCTTCTCTTCCTTTTATATACGCTTTTGTGATAACTACCCGGTAAATATTTATGAGTGGGTTTGTGACCCTGATGGATCGTGTAGTATCAGTTTAATGTCCTTCCGAAATAGTCGCTTATTGCAGACCATTTCTTTGGACTACATACTCGGCATGTAACTATCAAAGTGTGTGTTTTACGTTGTTTAACACGTGTATTATGTTTTTGACTAATTTTTGATCTCGTATGTTTTCTCTTCTCTTTAAAGTTCTGTTCAATAAGAGTCGTTCTTGACTTATGAACGAAGTGTTCATTATTTTTCAGTGGTTCTCGATCTTATTTGGTTCAAATTTTTGTGTTGAGATATATGTTCACCTCGATATTTGTGTACATAGTTAGCCTTTGCAAATTCCAAAGAGTATCGTTCTTGATATACTAATTATGTAATCAGACTTGATTTAATTCTCCAGTAATAGATTATATTTCATTTTTCAATATATTATGCAATACTTTCTAAATATACCTTTCTACTTGCATGTTAAACTCTTTATCAAGACATTTGTCCATATTTCAGAAATTTTTCATAAACCTTTTCATCCAAGTGGTAGAATTTTCATTAACGTAAGACAGGTGGTGCATAATACAATTATCGCAACTAGAACCACGACTAAGATATATCACACACAAAAAAATAACTTGAGACATGCATAGATCATTTTTTATTGTAAAGTGTAATACTTCGGCATGACAAATAAAAAAATAAAGTGTTTGTTTAAATAGGCTAAGCAAAACCAGTTAGCGACTTTCTTCAATTGTGTTTCTCCAATGAAGTCACCTTAATGCTTAAAGGTTACAAGACATAAAACATTCAACATGAATATAAACTAGCAACATATGTGCACCATTAGTTCGATATTTTGTTAACGTACAATTTTTTTTAAGTTTGTCGATATATAAACAATTCGAATGAAAAAAAGTTATGGCATCACTCAACCAACCCAGGGCTCTATCCCACATGCCCGGTTTTGCAGTATTGGGCGTGCACGTGTACTAAGGATTAGCTTGTATGCATCTTGGAGCCTCGACGCAACTTTGTCATCATAAGTTAATATATGCACCACAAAATTATTACATTTATTTTCCCTTTACATCTTTAATATTTTTAATACCCTTTTAGCAATAACTTATTATTCATCTTAGCAATGCGCTTGAGCGAGCGTGCGTGTGTAATCGGAGACATAATTAGTACAACATTGTCTCACGATGAACACTTGGTTTCGAGCATGCAATCTCAGAAACTCTATGGGAAAAATTATCTCTAAATACATAAGAATCTAATAAAAATGGCATGTAAATGAGGGTCTTGAATAATAGAAGAGACTTTAGACGAATGCTTGCGAGTACTTATACGAGTTGGAGTCGAGTATGTCAGGTGATTAGCACCATATTCTCGGTGATTATTTACTAACCGTAATATGTTTAATGGGTGGTTATTTCCTCTGGCGCTTGGTAGAACCATCAAGGTGTGCAAATATATCTAAATTTTAGACATAAGAGATATAATTTTAATTCTAGTATGATTGGAGATATTTGTCAATCTTGAGCTTTCCTCTAGGTGCTCGGAGTTTGTGGCGACATACTTTATATCATGCTTATCTTGACTATTTTTGGGATAATTAGTGTCACAAATTTTGGCGAGGGCCTAAATATGGATCCTTTCTAAAAGCCCATCCTTTTGAACATTTCTCCCCATAGAATGCCGATGTTTCTACTGTTGTTTATTAGGATCCAATGAATAGTTCGGTTTTCAGTAAGAGTTGAGACAACAAAGGGATTGTTGCGTGGGAACATTACCTAGCATGCATCTTCTGCTTCCACAATGAAAGTAATCCTTCCAAGCTAGGTAAAAACTGTGCTTGGACCTTGTTCTATTCCATAACTTATTGAACGTTTCGCAGGATAACTCTTTTGAGCAGTTCTTGTCTTTCCCCCAATGTCGGGTTTGCCCCACTAGTGACATGCCCCAATAGGCTTCATCTTTTTTCTCAACATGTTCTTTAAGGTCCACTTAGCACTTCTCCAGTGATCCACTGTTAGCAATATTATTAATAATATTGAAATAAACAAAAAACAAATATAAGGAAATAGAAAATACGAAACTGGAAATAGTAGAAAAAATAGCAAGGTAGTTGAGGCCCGTTAGACGGATTCTTTGAAGCTTTTATCTCCCTCCAAAGGTGCTGGATTACTTGAGCGAAAGCCTCTCAGGATACAACATATTTGAGACGAGTCTAGCACCACTTAAAACGTCTCCGGAGAACTAGAACCCAAAGCCAAACTTCCACCGGACTACAAAAAGAAAGAACAATTTCGAAGAAGGAGAGAGAATATGAACGAGAGAGCAATGATTTGTCTCGGTTTGAGGTTTCCGGTCGAATGATGCTTAGCCCTCCTTTTATAGGCAATGTTGTAAGATGGTTACAAACCATTCAACTTGGCCATTTAAACTTCTTAATGCCCTTTACTCCGGTGACTTGAATAGTCAAAACCGACCACCCTTAGTGGCCACCTAACCGACCATAAATGTGCCTCTTAATGCATATTATTTCGGTTATAAACGTTCCAAAACCGTTTGGACGCAAAGCCAAAGTAGTATGTTAGTTCCCATAATAACCAATAAGTTATTTGAGGAATTAAAACATAATAGAAGTGATTTTAGTTATAAAAAGATAAGTATTAGGCCTGGAAAGCCCGAAGGCCCAAGTTGCCAAGATCTGAGGCCCGAGTCAGAGCCCGACCCGGCGGCGGCGCATGTGTGCGCGCGAGGGGTTAGAGCTAACCCACCCACACTCTCCCCCCTTACACTTAAATGTCATCTTAATGAGGAGAATCACTTATAAACACTTCACCAACACACACTCCCAACCTATGTGAGACTCTTTTCATTACACACCTCTCACTTCTCTAAACAACACATATCACATGTGTTTTTAACATTTTTAGAGCATCAATTTCTCATTCATTATAAACTAGATTTTAACAAATAAATACTCAATCTTATACTCGTCGCAACGAGGAATAATAATATGGAAAAATTATCCAATTCCGATGGGTGGACCCCACTCAAATATTTGACCGAAAATCATTAACACACTAGATAAAAGAAATACTCTTTTTACCTTTTATTCCAACTTCTACTTCAAACTAATGCTTAAAATGGTTGGCTTTAAATTTATAAACGAGTCGGTGCTTAAATTTAGAAAATTTTCAAGCCTAATTGACTCGAGCATAGTGCTGAATTCTTATTAGAGAAATTGTTCAAACTATCACTTTTTATTGTTGGTTTTCTCAAAATTCACTAGAACATGTTTTCTTTCCCAAAATATAAGTAAATTTCACATGAAAATACGAAATGCCATTTAAAAAAAATAACACAAATACCCTACACCCTATTATCAGTATTAAAAAATAAAAATAAACTAAACAAAAATTGACTTGCAATAGCCGGTTAGTCTATTGCCATACATTTTTTTTTTATAATGCAACCGATGAAATTGACTCTAATGAAAGAGAGTTGAAATTTAAGAAAATTTTATTCTTAAGGATATTTCATCTTTTGTACTTGTAAATTGAAAAAACAATTTTAATGCATTTTGAGAAAATCAACAATAAAGGGTGATATTTTGGGCAGTTCCTCTTCTTATAATTCTCGATATACTTCTGCTCTTGATAGTATGAAAATATCGGGCGATGTGATTAGTTGTCATGAACATATACCTATCATTGGAATTAAGAAGTCTTTAAAATGGCAATTCTAAAAACAACAAATTATTCAAAAGGTTAGGAACTGATTTATGTCCCTTGTTTTGTCCGATAGCCAATTTGGGTAATGCCACATCTCAAGCTGCATTCCTCAATCTGATCACACGAAACATAGATAAATTTACGATACCACCAAATTTTGAATTGAATTCGTACTTTGACAAACTTACCTCTAAAAATGACAGAGACCGTAAAAGTTCAACGCACTCCTGTAGAAGCAACTTTTCTTGGGAAACTACGTTTGCCAATTTTGACAGTAGCTCAACATTCTCCTCAGTCTGTTTAAAAAACATTTAACAAATGCACTCTTAGCTTTAGTAGATACATACACAACGAGAATATCATTATGTTAAAAAAGAAATAGAACTATAATAATAAACCTTATATGAAAATATCTGTAGCATGGATTTTGACGTAGACGCTAAATCTAAAGCTTGTCCAATGGCGATACAACAGGATCGAGTCCCAGCCTGTATGTGAAAACAATTTCACAAAATACATTTAGCTATCAAAAGTTATTAGTAAGAAGTGAAAAAGTTACAAAGAATTTTATTTAATATCCATGGCCTTACCGTTGCACCTTCTACTAGGGGAACCCTGCAAGCTACGGAATGCAAAGACTCTATAGCCATTGTAAGTGCTGATGAGTGTTGGTTTTCCATATCATCCCATATTTGCAATAACTTACACTGCAAAAAAAAAAAAAAAATACACATGAATATCTAAACCCTAAACCCTTATTTGGTTTAACCATACATTAATTACTATTGACCATAAATTACTTGAGATTGAAGGAGTTCGATGAGCTTCATCTGAATCTTTTCCCTTTGAAGCTGTATCCTCTTCTCAACCACGGAGCGCCGTAGGTTTTCAAATCCATTCCAAACACGTACCACATTGCACTGCAACGTATATAATATATTGACACACACACTTCAGCTTCAGCATATACATAATAATATTTTAGTCTTTTATCCTATTAAATAATGCGACACGAAGTACCTGTCTCCGCTTAGCTATTTTGACGTTGACCAATTCAGCCCTTGCATGCGCAAAACGCCATTGGACCAGCCTATTGTGCAGCAAACGAAAATCGTGAACGGTCTCTGAAACCGAATTCGATTTCTTGCTTTTCAAGTAACCAAACCCTGACGTGGACCTGGACGGACTCATGCATTTCGCTGTTGCCGGCTCGGGCGACGAGGCCCACTGAGTTCTCGCGCTCTCGCTCCCACCAGAAAAACTCATTGACCGAGCTCTCCGGAAAGTCGCCGGAGATTCATGCCCTCCGATCGTTGGCCTCGGAGCTCTCTCTTCTATGTACCTCGACGCGACTTCAATGCCCCGTTTTCTCGCCTCTGTGAGCCCATCCGAAGCTCGGCGGTTGCTTTTCTGCTGGAGCGTGGAGTTTTCACCCGCGATGAAGGTCGGGTTTCGATTCTCTTTAGCGCGTCTCTCGAGTCTTGGCTTCAAGTGATCGCCGAAAGTAGGAGATGATGACGGAGATGAATAAGGCCGAAGAGTTTGGAGAGACACCGAGGTCGGGCCTTCCTCGGGTCGGTTCTTATTGTTTGGCTTTCGCTGGATCGGAGAGATCGGAGATTTTTGGAGGCGAGAAGTCACTTCTCGGGACTTGCTTCTTCGGAGCTTATTCGGATATCGTACCTCCAAACCCGTCTCTGCTCCTTCGTTCTTCATTTCGTTACTTGCCTCTGCAAATGGGAATGAGTCACGAGTCTATTGACTTTGTTGAGAAACTCTCGGTAGGTTTTGAAAATTTGTTATATTCTTTTTCAAATAAGGCTATTGAATATCTGGTTTTTCATTTGAAAAATAGCATTCCATCTTATATAAATTTTAAATTTCATAAACATGAATTTTTTTTATTCAAATTCAATATAAATAGAGAGAGAGAGAGAGAGAGAGAGAGAGAGAGAGAGAGAGAGAGAGAGAGAGCTTATAATATATAAAGTCAGACGCATAAATATATTACTACAAACTTAAAAAATACAATAAAAAGGAATGTTACGCGCTACCCATGAATTTTAAACTTGTGGTTATTGAATCTTAAAAGAAATTAATGAGTTACATAAGATGGTAAATTTGTTATTTATAGTTTAAACGATAAAATATTTTTTTTTGAAGCATAAAAGGCTGGTCGAGTGAAGAGGTTATTTGGACTACTTCAACGGGGGCTTCTTTAGTGAGTATTTTCCATGTCTTCCTTGTATTGTGTAATACAAAAGCTTTGTAATTTTACCAGCCATTTTATTGAAACATAAATAAAATCGCGCCGCTACCGGGGATCGAACCCGGGTCACCCGCGTGACAGGCGGGATTATTTTCCACTATACTACAACGACTTGGATGTCGACGTATTGAGTGAGATTAAATTATAACAATTTATATTTGAAAACAAGATAGACATACGAGAATATAAAATGACGCCGCTGCCGGGGATCGAACCCGGGTCACCCGCGTGACAGGCGGGAATACTTACCACTATACTACAACGACTTGCTTGCTGTAGGCTAGAATTGTAATGACAACAGGAAAAGAAGGATGATTGGCAGATTTTGCGTTACCTCCAAACAGAAAGGTGTTGAGCTTGTGAATTGCAATGTATAATCATCATAATAAATTTAATAAAATAATATCGTGATATGTATAGCTCATGTATATTAGCATGCATATGTCCTTTTTATGTATAAACCACGGGAATCAAAAGCTACAAAATGATTAAGTTATAACACTTGAAATATTCTAGCCGGATGTGATTTCTCATGAGTTTATTTTTCTTTTTATTAACACTCACAGCTAACTAAAATGATCTTTTTAGTGACACAGTTTGGCCATATTTACTTGACACTAGAGCTGCTCTAAATACGCACGATGCTGAAAATCCACAAGTGACATATTCACATGAAAAAGAATAAGTTGATGGCATTGTCAATCACCAACATGAGGTAACCACAATTGATCAAGACCTCAATGATGCACCAGACAAATGAATTACAAATTGTAGATTATGGACAACCTTCAACCTCAGTCAGGCGATCAGCTAGGCCATCTAAACCCCAGCATATTTATAGGACCATTACTGTAACTTTATCAACACACTGACCATCATACCTTACATAATATCTCCTCACCATATCTCCAAAGTGCTTATTTATGATTCTCTCAACTCCATATATAGAGTATTCACTCTTTATATTTCAAGGAGATGCAGTGGAAGAGGAGCTAGATGTAATGCAAAAGGAGCTGGATTCAATGCGCAACAATCACACGTGGACAATCATGAAGCTTTCAAAAGACAAGAAACACTAGTACAAAATATGCCATTAGATGCGACATTTTGTCGCATCTAAATGCCTAAAGTCGCATCTAAAAGTCAATTAATATGGACTATTAGATGCGACATTGTCGCATCTAATACTTTTGAAAATTAAAAATTAAAAATCCACGTCAGTTAAACAATGCGAAAGTGGGGAAGTTTCACCCACCTAAATTTTTTTGGACTATTAGATGCGACTAAGTCGCATCTAATATTCATGTAAACCTTCAGATGCGTCTTTGTCGCATCTGTTGCTCTTCCCCAGGCCAAGAAAATATTCGCCATATTCTCGTGTTTAGATGCGACTTGTCGCATCTAAATGTCCTATCAGATGCGACATTTAGATGTGACTAATCGCATTTAAAAGTCATCCGTAGCAGATGATCAAATTTGTACTAGTGAAAGTTATAAGATGTTGATGGCTATTCGAGAACAAGTTGCATGCTTATGGAACTTTGGCTCGGCAAAAAACACGCCTTGTAGCCAAAGGATACACACATTAAGAAGGCTAGATTATACTGTGGTATTCTCTCAAAGGCTAATTAGTCACTGTAAACATACTCATAGCCATAACTGCATCACACAAATCTATATTGGTACAAATAGACGTCAACAATGCTTTCTTAAATGGAGATTTGGATGAAGAAGTCTATATGAATCTACTGTTGGGTTTTCTTATATAGGGGTGCCAGATCTTGGTTCCCATAAACTTGTGTGCAATCTTCATAAGTCTATCTACGTCATAAAACAAGCATCAAAACAATGGAATTAAAATTCGCACAAGTCCAAAAACATTATGGTTTCTCTCAGTCATTGACCAATTATTCATTATTCACATGTGGCTCAGGTAATAACTTTTTCCATTGTCCTCTATGTTGATCGAATTGTTATTGTCGGACCACGATAAAATATAGTCGAAAAGATCAAAGATTATTTGCATAAAAATATTAAGATAAAAGACATGGGTAATCTTAAATACTTTATGGGCTAAGAGGTAGCGAGGTCCAAGTTGAGCATTGTGGTTTCACAAAGACAACTTTGCCTCAACATTTTTTATGATGTTGATTTTGTTGAGTCAAAATAAGAACCAACAGTATAACAAGGCCAGACATCAAGTATGTTGTCCACTAGTTGCGCAAACGCATGGCAAAACCGAGGAAACCTCATATGCAAGCATGTCATCATCTTCTTCGTTATGTCAAAAGCCAACTGAGACTTGGACTTTTCTATTCAACCATTTCGTCTCAGCTGTGTGCCTTCTCCCATGCAGACTGTACCACTTGTTCAGGTCCAAGACGTTCTATTACAAGATTTTGTGTCTTCCTACGTGATTCACTTCTGTTGTGAAAGTCAAAGAACCGTGTCAAAGATCAGAAGAATAGACATACCGTGCTATTGTTGTTGTGGCTAGTGAAATCATATAGCTCTAGCAACTCCTACGCGACTTATGGAATGATCAACATGAGCGTACATTTGTAGTTATGTTACAACAAGTTTATCATTCATATTGCAACAAATCAAACGTTCCGCGAACGTACAAACCACATAAACATCGACTATAAGTTAGAGAGCATTTAAACAAAGGCAAGTTCAAGCTCCTTCCTATACAATCTACAATGCAAGTAGCAGATGCATTCACGAAGCGCTTAACCTCTCTCACGCTCATCAATTTCATGGATAAGATGGCGCTAAAAAACATAAATGTTTCGTCAAGTAGCATGCATATGTCATTTATTAAGCATATATGTATAAACGACTTGGTTTAACGTTTCTTTATGGAATTTGTGAGTTAAGATAGCTACACTACCTCACTTTTTAAATAGATATGTAATTTCACTTTCTGAATCAATAAGAGATAAAATGATTCGAAGACCGTATTTTACAACTTTGCTCAACCTCATTTCTCTCTTCTTATTCTTCTTCCTGATCCGGTGATTTTCAGTTTCACCCACCGGATCTGCGAACATAATAACAATGTGGCCCATCGGGAGTTATCTGGTAGTAAGTTGTGTAAAACGCTTATTCTTGATCAAGCTAATCCACATACGCTTGCTTCCGTTCTAAATGAATTACAGCAATTGTGTTCATGGGCCGTGGCAGCAAAAGAATATCAATGGAAGTTACAGCTCTGCAAGAGAGGGTGAGAATAATCAACAAACTTCTCCCAAAGGGGCTTATACTTTTCGATCCCGATCTTGAGCCAGGGCTTGGAGTTGCCATTGAAGTGCAAGACAGCTCCTTTTTCGATGAGCTGGCGGTCAACATTGGTGTAGCCGAGGCCGAGGACGTGCCAGGAGGCCTCGAGCGGCTGCGTCAGGCCGTAGAAAGTCAACAGGCCCGGCGGGAGAGTCCCGAGCTTCCAGAGAGTCCGGTCAACATTCTTCTCCTGCCAGTAATGGTAGATTCCGGTGACGTTCCTGCTCCTCCACTGAACGAGATCAAAGACGTTCATCCCGAAAGCCCATCCGCAGGCATCAGGGTCAAAGTGCGATCGAATAAGCGGGTGCGTGTAGTTCAAGTACTTGTGGTAGCGGTGGAACGTTTCCGTGCAAGTCTCAACCGCTCCATTCACGTTCCCGTTGAGCTCCACCGAGAACAGCCCCGTCAAGTCTCGCTGCACCACCACGTCGTCGTCCAAGAACACCACCTTCTTCAGCGCCGGGAAAACCTCAGGAATGTAGAATCGGAGGTGGTTCAGCATCGAGAGGTACTTTGGGTTTCGGAACTTTATCGGAGTTCGAGCGTCAACGTCTTTGCTCCCCGAGAAGTAGTAGCTCTGAGTCTCCGAGTCTTGGAGCTGCTTCAGGACCGGGACATACGAGGCGTTCAGCCATGCGAAGTCCTCGAATTTCTGGACGTGGACGGTGACTCCGCGGAACTCGTTCATGGCGAACCAGGCTTTCATGGCGGAGAAGTTGATCTCGTCCGTCACGAGGTGGAATACTACTCTTTCGGGGGCTTTCGAGCTCAGAGCTGTCGAGTTCACCACCACCGAGGTGGCGAGGATGTTGTCGGAGAAGACGCAGAAGTGGTTGAGAGCGTTGTCGCTGAGCTTCTTGTCCATCTCGGAGAGCTTTCTATGGCTGAGGTTTGGGTCTCGGAACCACTCGGTGGTGAGCCTTACTCCGAGGCAGAACATGCTTTTCGGGACCTCCTCGGCGGCGATCTGGCCGTACTTGGAGCTCTTCTCCGAGATGGAGCTCATTTGCTCCTCCAGGGCTTGGATGTTGGCTTTCAGCTTCATGATCGTCGTGGCGCTGTCGTAGTGGAATTGCTGGGCTTGAAAGAGGAGAATCGCCATGTCGCGGATCGCCGTCTCGGATTCTCCGACGGTCAAAGGAGCTCTTCTCACGGCGGCGTTGGAGAGGAGTACCTGGGAGTTCCGAATCTGCGCGCTGAGTTCCCACGCGAACTGGAGGTTTCTGCTCTCTTTCGCGATCACCACGAAGGCTTTCGCCAGAGACACTTGGTCGGTGAGTTGCCGAGTCACCGAGTTAGGGTTCAACATCTCCTCCGTTATGTTCAAGCCTTCTATCATCCTGTCCTGTCTGTAAGATCTCTGAACTCCCCAAAAAACACAAAAACAACGTTTAAGACACTGCGATGGAGATTGGATCGAAATCCAGTCGTCAGATGAAAAAGAAGAGAATTCAATTACGAAGGGAGATTTGGGGGTTACCCTAGAAATGGAGGGTTTGGATTGAATCTGGGAGCCTTTGGTCCAAATGTAGACGAAAAGAAGAAACGCAACGGCGCAGAGAGACCCCCAAATGATGCTCGAGAATCGCCTCCTCGGTGGCCTCCGAAAATCCTGAGCTCGTCTTCTCATTTTGTCCAAAGCCAAATCCCCAAAATGAATATTAAAAAAAACAAAACAAAACTCCGATCCGAACCGAACCGAAGGTATCTCAGATCTGGAGACCGCAGTTCGTTGCTTTACTTCAAGCAGTTGCTGTGTTTGCACGTATGGCCTTAAAAGGAGAGTATTTGTGGGAGAAGGAGTTGGGGTTTAGAAGGTTTGGGGTTTCGAGGGAAGGAAGAGAAGAGAGAACGAACGGAAGTGATGATGATATTGCAGTGATGTGGGTTTTCAGTTTTGACTGAAACCAATGGTCTTGCTGTTGCGGGTCCCACAAGCCAATTACTTCGTGTCATGATCTCCCAGTTTCTAGTTCATTTCCTTTTCAATTTATGTAATGTGAATGTGATGCCAAAATGCTCCTTTTCCACGATATAAATTGCTCAACCCCAATATTGCTTTATAATCTTGCGTGAACCGGGTCTTAAAAATTCACCGGCACGGTTGAGTATAATTTGCTTTTATTGAGAATCTAACGAAAAGTGAACTAAATTTCAGTTCACAAAACCGGCGTAATTCGGTTATTTTAATATGAGTATTTAACGAATTTCGACACCACATTCACGATTTGCCGCAAAGTGTTTTTTTTATTTTTTTTTTGTCTCTCAGCCGGAGAATCTTAACACGAAACTTCTATTTTCTCATGAACGTTGGCCACTTTTCGCATTCCGACATTTAAATTTTTCTTCGTCCCAACGAAAAACATGGATAAATTTTAGATCTTGGCTATATATTTTTTAGATTTCGATGCCTCCGATATTATTGCTCAATTTGTGCTTTCAAGTTTTTTAGATTAAGTTAATTTTCTTAGCTGTTTTGATACATATTATGATTAATATGATATAGTTACAAATTTTTTAATTATTAATCCGCAATTACTAAATGATATGGTGGATTGTGTTGAACTTTTTCATTTCTCTTTGTATTTGTATGGAACTATTCATCTTTTCATTACATTGAACTATTTAAATTATAGCTTGTAATGTAATAAAGATATTAGTCTATTTTTATATTTACCATATGTTACTTGTGAATTATTATATAAATATATAAAAACTTCCAAAACTTGCATTTTGCAAGTATGAAGTAGTATTCGTTATCATATTTTTATTGTATGGAGGAATGCTTAGTATTTTAAGACTATGGCGAGGGAGGTGTTCGAACACCTTTGAGGTGAAAAAAGAAAGCATTTATCCTCTCCCTTGAGATTCTATTTTTTTGACCTAAAGCGACTTCTTCAATTTGACATTTCAGCTTTTGGAAACTAATTTGAACATTACTTATCGCACTTTAATATAAATGTCCAATTATAGTTAGGCTCTGCTTTATTAGGCTACAGGTCTTCATCGAATGGTTAATACATATCTTTAAACCGTCGAATACTAGGCTTATCTGAGCCGTCAGTATCCTCACTGATTGTTTCCTTCTCATACTTACCTTTGGAAGTTTTTGGTATTCATAGACCTATTATCTGTCTCGTTAATATCCTTGCTTGACTTCCGGAGGGGAAGATTGTCCACGGGAGTCACAATTGTGCTATGTAATCTGACATACTTGGCTTTGATTTTCTCTTCCAACTCTTCGTTAGACGCTCTTGAATCTCTCGGAACATATTTGGTAGACTCGATTGTGGGAGCATGTGCGCTATTGTGATGCTCGATCTGGTAGTACTCGTCTCTTTGAGGATTGTCTTCCGCCAACAAAATCGCCTTCGAATTTCAACGTCTAACTACTTCCTTCTAGCACTAAAATATTAACGTCGGAAAATAAATACAATAATTGTCTTAATGATCATACAACAAAATATGGATTACATTAGATATTGTGTTAAATACAAAAATCATAGTTTCTATATTATACAAATTAATTATAATTACACTCCTAGCGATTACCATGTAACTACTCTAATCCTGTTAATTAATTGTCCGCTCAAATAAACATTCGGCAACTAATTAACAATTATTGATATTTATGTGATCATTGCAAGTTCTTCCCTAGTTCTTATCTTATGCTTCTCCGTTCTTATTGAAGGCTTATCCGTTCTTTACGGTTATAATTATACGCCCCGGAAGACCTCCCATTGCGTGTTTCATAGCTATTCGATGTTATCAAAATTCCGAGGCTTTGATCTTTCATTAGTACATAAAACCACAAGAAATAAATAAAAAGGGTGTACTATGATTAAGTAACAAGAATAGGAAGACTTATTTAACTTTCCCCTAGCCCATAAAAAACGATCAATATCAGTACACCATCAGAAAATGGCACCTCCGACCCTGTAGTCGGTGTGGATGAGAGCAGCGTGGGAGATGAAGGGGAGACGAGAGTAGAGGCCACGGAGGGCAGAGAGGGCCCCGTAGAGCAAGAGGGCGATGTAGAGGAAGCCCACGGCGGCCCAGTAGTAGGCCCCGAGAGAGCCGTCGAAGTGGATGAGCGGGGCCCAGTTGCTGGAGACCCAGACGACTTGGAGGGCGGTCTCGAGGAGCATGGCAGTGATGAGGTGGTGCCTCAGGAAGAGGGGGAGCTTCTTGTTCTTGACCACCAAGGAGTAGGCCGCGAAGCAGTAGAGCATGGGGAGCCAGGCGTGCCACCTCTTCGCCCCACCCGGGATGAAGAAGATGAGATCCTCCAGGGTCTCTTGCTGCTCCAGGAGGGGCATCACGTAGTAGCCCGCGTCCGAGAATTGGCAGGCGATCAGGTAGGGAGCCGCCGCCAGGGACCTCCACCACCACTCCGGCTTCTCTGATGTGTCTTTGTCGTGGCTCACTCCGCTCGACCTGTCTGTCTGCGCCCTCAGCTTTCTCCCGTTCCCCCGCCATTCTCTGACTGGGGTCAACCCGCCGGGCGTCCCTGGAACATTCCAAAAACCGTGACTTATTACCTTTTTTTTAATCAACTTTTATGAGGTTTGTCAGCTATGTTAGCTATGGGCAGGGAGACCGAGATGTACTGTAGGTGAGGTGAGTAGCGAGTGTTTGGTTACAGGGAAAATTGAGCCTGAGCTCTGTTCGTGGACCATACTAAAAGTTAATATTTGGTTATACATATGAGGGCCCAAAAATGCTATCATTTTGTTACATGTTAGGAGATCCAAGATCAGAGAGTGATTATAAGTTGTAATGAATCATGAATCTTGACAGAAACTAAGGTGTATGATGTAGTTAATAGGCAGAGAAAGAGCTCTGTATGGTTGTAACTATTTCACAACTCTAACTCAAGGACCTCGGATTGGGCGCCTGCCATACTTCTTTGCATCTAACTAATTTAAATGAGCAATCAGCCCAAGATTTAAAATTGATTAGGAAATGGTAACCTATAAAGACTAAGCATGAAGAAAAAAATCACCTTAAAAGAACTTAGAAGATTATTGATTACTCTGTTTATGGACAATTGGTTTTAAAGCTAATAAAGGTCAGAAATCACAGCATAAACTAAGGTGCTCGAATGTTGTTATAGGCTAGGAAAGAAAGCTTTGTTTGACTGAAAAACTAATTCAAAATCCTAATTCATGGATTAGAAACTTATAACAGAAAAGTAATAATTAGGTTTAAAATTCGATTTACCTTTAATGGCCATTGGATCTCTTGCCGTGAGACGTCCATGTATACTCCGCCGAAAGGATAGTTTATTAGGGTTATAGGCAAATGAGATCGACGCGGTGTTATGGAATTTGTTTCCGACCACAGTCTTTTGTCTGCTAAACAATAAAGAGTCATCTATTTCAAACCTCAAACACATATAAATTAAATACAATTAAGGTTGATGTATACAGGATGTTACACAAAGCGTGATGAAAATGATTTCCGAAATAGAAGATATAATAATCTTCATACGATCACAAGGAGTCGGAGAAGGACGATTCATAGAATATGCACTTTCTTCCTAGTAAAAAATTGATTATCATTTTATTAACATAGCGACAGATATCTCAACTAAACAACAAAATCTTCTAAAACAATAGAGCATTAGAGAAAAAACATTGCTTTTCTTTTTGGCTTTCCGTTTGGTTCTTTAGACTCTACGACGGGAATGTTCTGGAAACTTGTCGATAAAGTAAAAGAAGATAGAGAGAGTGAGAGACGGAAAATATATGGGATGTACGTAGATATCGGTGCAGAAAAGAGCGGCTTAACGAGGCTGAAGCCACCGTGTGCCGCCAACTTCGCCGCCGGTACGGCCATCTCCGGTAAGCTTGGGCTTAGGGCTTTCTTCTTCCTCAAGAATAGCGGACTGTGAGTTATTTATAATTTTATAGGGTGCGAGTCTTAACTTATATACGTAGTTTTTATTTATTTATTTTTACTTCTATAGTCTATACTGAATAAAAGAACCTTTGAGTTTAATCTAGAAAGTAATATTTTTTAAACGATATTTGATTATTTTAGGCGAGGAATTTCATTTCAAGCTCTTTCGTGGCTTAGATTATGTAAAAAATATCAAAAACATACTTATTATTTCATCAAAAATTGTCCTAAATAACCAAATGAAACGTTAATATTGATGTTTGACTATTTTTTTTTGTTCAAATGAAACATTAATATCGATGTTTGACTATTTTTATTTATTTATTTAGTAAATAACCATTTATTGTGACGTGACTGTTAGTAATCGGTGTTAATGAGTTACATCTTTAGTTAACATATACATATTTATTTTGATTAATTTTTATTAACCAATTTTTTTCAAAACGTTTGGCTATATAACAATTAATACGTTTTAAAGTGCTATATTGCTACTTATCCCTTATTTCATTTTTATTTCAAATTAGATTTTTGACCTATTTTCGCACAAAAATACATCTTAATTCATTTTTATTTCAGATGATTTCCGATGGTTTTAAAAAAAAAATTCTTCTTTTATTTGTAAAAAATTTCAATGATTTCTAATGATTTTTGATGGTTTTCGGTGATTTTCAATAAAAATTATTTTTTAAAAAAAAGTTTCTAATGATTTCAGATGGCTTGCTGATGATTTTCAAAAAAAAATATTTTTTTCAAATTTTTTATTTTTATTTTTATTATTTTTATAAAAAGTTTTCGATAGGTTCCAATAATTTTCATATGATTTTAAAAAAAATTGATAAAAAAGTTAAGGGTATTCTTTTTGTAAAAATGAGTCAAAAGTCTGTTTTGAGATAGAATTGAAATGATATTTTTGATATTTCAAGTACAATCAAA
Organism: Urtica urens; assembly: GCA_958296335.1. NCBI lineage: Eukaryota > Viridiplantae > Streptophyta > Magnoliopsida > Rosales > Urticaceae > Urtica > Urtica urens. Next base: position 8,129,374 of record OY282525.1, read on the forward strand.
ACCACAAAATGAAATTTCTCTTAAAAAATTTATATTCTATTATTTTTACTTTTAAATATTTCAGTTAGACTACCAATGGGCTTATTTATAGCGCAATGTTTGTTATGACTATGACATGTAATTTCAAATTAGTGTTGCATTAGAAAACAGCTTTTTAATGACATGATTTTATTTTATGATTTATTTTACAATTTTGTTTTTTATATAAATATATAATTAATTAGAATTTTTTTAAAAGTAATTGGTTTCAGATTTGTACTATGCACAACCGTTTTTTAAATATTCTTAAAATATTTATTTATGATTATTTCCGGATATTAATTAGAAGAGAGGCAAAAAATATTATTTGCTTATTCATAATTCAGTGTAATTAATTGATTACTTATTTATGGTTATTTCTCAATTGGATATCAAAAATTTATATATATGATTCGTTGAAACTTGGTTTCGGAGTTTTTAAATTTTGATTCCAGTTTATTCGAGTTAATTTTCTAACATTACTCGATTATTCTGTTTTTATTTTGCTTTGTAATTATTGGAAAAAACTGGCTAGATTCGGGCGTCTGAATTCTTGCTTTCATAACTATTTAACGTTATTATTTTTTATAAACAAGCGGCAGTTACATTTTTCACTATGCATTTTCCCTTGGTATTTCTCTATTTTTTTTTCTTAGACATTTACTGTTTATCATCATGGGCAACTTCCCATTTCAACAAAAGTATCCTAGTAATTTTTTATTCGTTATTCTATTTTCCGTCCAATCATTCTATTTCTTTTTTCATTTTTTCATATTATAACAGGTTCAGGTTCTGGAATCAAATCATCCCAATTTTCAGATATTGATAACGATAAGAATGAATTCATTTCAGTTGGTATCAAGGTGTTGACCGTTTTCTCATCACCATGAAATTTAGTGTCAATATATTGTTTGCTAGGAAAAAATATTATGATTGATGCGTGTCATATACATTTTATTAGGAATAATTTTGAATTTGCTACTACAAGATCGAGCCAAAACAAGATACTCTTTAGTTTACAAGGATGTGAACTGTTCATGGTATTTCAATGCGGAAGTCAAAGGTTACTCGACCATTTGAGCCATTACATCTGTTAATAACGCACATACGTATTATGACCAAGTTTCATATGAAAAGCATAGACAATGTTCATCTTTATTGATTATTAGATTCATCAAACTTGATTTTTTGCGTGCAAGTTCCGGTAAATTCAAACCGAAAACTATCATGGAGATAATGTGAAATCGTTTTAAGGCTGAATTTCAGCTATTTCAAGGCCTGAAAAGGTCGAAGTCAGGTGTTAACAAACATAAGTGGAAAATTTAAATATTCATTACTCTCACTTTTCATTAATTGCAAAGTTAATAAAGCAGAAAAATGTAATTAAACTACATACATGTCATTAATTCAAAATGATATTGGTTGAATACCAATAGCTTTTCTCCGATCGTGAACCGTAAGTAATTTATTTTTGCATTGTTCACTTGATGTAGCATTAACAAATGCACCATATTTTTTGGATAGAACCTCCTACAAACTTTGTAATTTATTCAAATTGTCCATTCTCAACATTAACTTTTGGTTATCTGTTATTAAACATTTCATAATGCTCTTTATATGTGAAAAGTTGGAATGTTAAATTATTTTCTGGCTGCGGTTCCGAACTTCTAAATTCCCCGTGAATTTTTCCATCTAAATTTGATTTTCATCTTCTTAATTTCTGATTTTTATATTTAGTATGTTTATTTTGTTGAGATTGGTGCCCACAAAGGAGATATTAGAAATTGAAATACATTTGTATTTAATTTTGCTGAGACATTAATACAAATAAATATTCATTCTTTATTATGTTTGTGTTTATGTATGAATGCTACGCTCTGAAACTGTCATCAACGAAAGGGGTGCTAAGTACAGATTTGACAAGATAGCCCCTTGTGACTAGTTTAAACATTTGTTCGCAATCTTAAGATCGATAGAACAATCGAATCTAAGTAATGATTGTTTGAATGAATCATGATATCTTATCTTGTGATATAGAGAGCTGTGACTCTGTGTTTCATTCTTGATATCTTATAAAAGATATTGAACAAGACAATTGATACTTAGAAGCTCGAGATAAAAGCTTTTAACCACTCGAAACTTCAAGATGACATACGAGGGGTACTTTGGTACTTACCTAAATCCTGAAGTGAATATATAACTAATACTGAAGTGAATATATAATTGATATTACACTTTATGACATTTGATTTGTCAATGGGCAATGACTAAGTTTTAGTTTCATCTGACCCGACGGTTGGTGTCATTAGGTTATCATATTGGGTTATACGATTCACAGATATGGAATTCATGTTGAAACAATGTAAAAACATTAGTATCACACTATGCTTTGTTATGATAGTGTGAATGAATAAACCTTGCCAGGTATTCATCGCATAAGAAAATTCTTTGATTAAAACATGTGACATATAAAGACATCTCACTATATGTTATTCTCATTCACAAATAACAAAGGAGTTAGTGAAATAATAACTCAAGGGGTAAAACGGTAATTTTACATTCCCCTTAGTTAGTGATACACATAAAGGGTAATGTCGTAAATTACTCCGTGGATCGTGTGAAATTTTTTTTTGTCACATCAAACAGAAAATATACGCATATGATCAGAGAGAGTCTCACTATTAGTCCTTTAGTGGAATAGACTAATATTAAGAATTAAAAGACGAAAAAAGTTTGTGAACTTTTGAGTCCGATCTTTATTCTAAAGCTTCGTTCATATGGGTCCATAAGGTCTCAATGATAGACACTTGGAAGAAGAGATTAAATGAACAAGAATAATTGATTTACTCATTGAATATAAATTGTGATTTATATCGAGAAAGTTATTTTCTGAGTAACTTAATATTAGTTATTTATTGTTACATTTATTTGTTGAATTATAGAGTATTATTATATAGATAGTAATACACTTGAGTAATTCAAATAAATAAAAGAAGAAAATAAATAATTTCTCATTTCGTATTTATTTGAAAAGTATGAAATTATTTAATGAAATGTCATTAATAAATGAGAGTTTTAAATCAATTGAATTTAGTAACAAATTAAAAGAATTTGAGAATAAAATAAATCAATGTGGCCGAGTATAGGGAAGAGAGTTGGCCGAAATTTATAAGTGATTGGTTCATGGGTTTGACCTAGTTTAAGCCCATTTAACCTGTTTATAAAAAAGTTTAAGAAAATCTTAATCACTAATGCCCTAACCCTAATATTTTCGGCCATGAGCTTTCTCCCTCTTCCCTTGTGACACTCGGCCGAAACTCCTAGAGAGAACAAAAGAGAGAAAATTGTTTTAATCCCTTTTGAATGATTTTTTATTCTCGAGAGTTCATAGAAGAACCCACCCTCTCTATCTCAATAATTCCTTGTTTATTATTGTTGATTCTATTTTATTGTGTTTGGTTGTTGGTGTTCTGTGAATTTTTGATTTTTAGAATCAAAATTGAAGTCCTGAAGGTTCTTGCAAATTATGTCCGGCGAAATTTCCAGTCAGGCGTCCCAATCCGGCGAGAATCCCAGTCCGGCGAAGGTCCCAGTCCGGCGGAAGCGTCCAGGTCGCCTTCCGGCGAAGGCTCCCCAGCACGTCTCCCAGTCCGGCGAAGGCTCTATCCGGCGACCCTGTTCTCCTTGACCGGCCAGCGTGCGTCTAGGGCAATCCGATGAGTCTCCTTCCACGTTTTGACTTGGTGTGGCCTTCCGGAGACAACGAACAATGTCGGGATTGTTTACAATCTCTATTGTAAGTATTTCTCAACGAATTGAATGTCCTTTAAATATATAAATTGTTTATATAGGTTGATAGTGTGTTCAATTCTCGCTCAACATGTTTTAATAAATTTGTTTATTAACATGTCAATAAATTTTAATGTCTAAGTTGTATAAATATATTAAAAATAGTTTTTAATATATTAGGTCTAATTATATATTTCCGCTACATAAAATGTGTTATATAATTAAATTGTTTAAATTGTTAAATAAATTCCAACATATTTCTATATTCTCTTCACTAAGCTTTAGTCTTATCCTATGTTTCTTAATATATTAACTGGTTACAACTGTTTGAAGACTAATACAAATTTAAGTTCAATATTAACAAGTCAATTGGTTTGTTTCAAATTAACACTCGAATCAACATTCATTTTAATTCAGTTAACATTAACTATATCAAAAAATGTTTTACCTCACAAATGAAATTGAGCATGATCTTAAAATAATATAGAAAAACTGAGGAGGTTATTGCTTCAATAAGTTACTTTGTTTTACAACATCTAACAATAGTATGTACATCATTGTGTCAGTTTATAAACCAACATAAGAATGAAGACTATCACATTAAAAAAAATTCAATATTAGCTCCTGATTCAGCAAAAAAATTACTCAATATTTGTGTAATTTCTGTTAACTTTAATAAAAATTTATCAATCCTATTACCATTACCTTATCAAATAAATCAAGGAGACTCAAATCTTTACTCAAAATTATTATACTTTTGAAAGTTATAATACTTTATTTATGTTTATTCTAGTTAATTTGTTTTGAAACATAAACTGGTTTGTTTCATTTATTTAGAAAACGGGATTTGAAACATTTTAAATAAACAATACGTGTCTTATTTCAAAAACCTTAACTGCACGCACTTGTATGTTCAATTTTATTGGTTTTTAGTAAAACTAAACACCATCTATACCTTTTTAAGGCTTCAAAAACTTTGATTTTTTATTTATTTTTGTAATACTTTGAAAAAATTATAAAAATATTATGGATCATATTTGTTTATTCCGTTTTTTAAGCAAACATAACTTTCTTGAGTTATTCTTTAGAAACCTGAACTGGAAATCTTTAAATCAAAATATTTTGAGTTCTCCAAAAATCTTAACTTCATTACCTTGCATTTTCAATTTCTTTTCGTTTTTCAGTATAAATAAACATCATCCATACATTTTTCGATTTTGAAGAATATGATTGCAGAGTTCAAGCATCTATTGAAGATTTATTATTATTATTATTTGAGTTTCTTTGTGTTTGAGGAGTCGGAAGTTAAGAGGTTTTTGTTCTTAAATGAAATGTGAGAGAAGTGTTTAGGTTCCGAAAAAATGAATCATTTCATTTATTTATTATTTAATTTCGCCCAATCAGTAACGGCTATTAGTTGGTCGTTTTTATTTTCGTTGTATCATTTTTTTCCGCTTTAAAAAATGGTATTTTGGACTATTTATTTCGAGTTATTTTGAAAATTGCTATAAACCAAAACAAGACGTTTATTTTAAAACGATTATTTTGGTAATTAGTATATTCATAAAGTCGAAGTTAAAATTTAGCAGATTAAATATCGTCTTTCTCTAACAAATTAAACTTTGTATTTGCGTTTCAATTTCCCAATTTCGTTTTTCAATTTTGTGCATGTTGCTTGGCCGTTGCAATTTCAATATTCTTATGCTTCCTCCTCTCAACCTCACATGTATGACAAGAACATTTACGCTTGTTCTAAACCGAAAGTGAAGTTGGTGTTTGTTGGAGTTTAAAATGGTTAAAATGGGCGTGGTATATTTAACAAAAAAATTGACGAAATTGACAACGTTTACTGTCTCATTTTCAATATGACCAATGGGTAGTTAAATTTTTGTTAATGACCCAAGTGCTTATATGTTAAACTAATTAAGTGTGTTTCATACTACATACCCTTTAAATTTTGTGGTCAAATTTTGAATGTTGAGTGTGTTCAGATTTTGAAAATTAAAAAACAAACCGTATTAAGTTTGTTTATTAATTGGTTGAAGTAAGTTATTTTAAATAATCCACGAGGTCTACTAGCTAGAGATTAAATTGTAAACAAAAAAGTTTAAAGAGTATCTAGTATTTTCATCTCATTTATACTAGTTAAATAAGAAAAAAACATTAATTTGTACATTATGATACACGATTAGTAAATAGTAATGATTTGACAATCTTTTTTATAAAATTATTTTTTTTGTTTATTTTATTATTCCGTAAATAATAACTAGTTTTTTTTTCTCTCTCTCTCTCTCTCTCTCTCTCTCTCTCTCTAATTACGTCATAATTTCATCTCCATTTCCGTTCAAAGCTAATACTTTCCAAAAAATTGATCAACTTTATGAAATTTTCCCAGGTAAAATTTAGTAAAAGTTTTTCAATTAGTCATAATTTCTCATGGAGTTGTCCGTTGGACTTTGTTTTCAATTTCATGAAAATTTGCTAATTGTCATTGTTTTCCCTAATTAATCATTTTTTTTGCAAATTAGTATTTTATTTACAAGACCATATTTTTGTTTGCAATTAAACTGTTTGAAAGTCAATGTTCTCAAGATAATGAACATGATAATATAGCTTTTGACGAGCAAAAAGAACCGAAAATAATATTATATGATGATTCATATTCGAAATTTTTTCTATGAATGTTGAATTGGACGTCAACAATGTTTTTACTAGCAAAGAAGTTCTTCAAACCGCTCTTAGCATGTTAGCGGTTAGGAACAATTTTGAATTTAATACCATCAAGTCAAGTACGAATATATATATATATATATATATATATAATCATATGCACGTCGCACTTTCGTTCCCTAGAAAATATTAACGTCTAGATTATTGGCACGTTGAGTAGAGCAATCTTCTCTTTGCCGGTTCCAGTAAATAGAGCCGCAAGTATCCCGCTCAACATTTGTGAACATTGAGTCTGTGAAACCTTGAAGAACGCATCCCTCAAGAGGTTACTGATACACAAATCTTCCTTAGTTTCTTGGAGATTCTTGCAGTTCAACCTTGTAAATGTTTCAGTAAATAACAAATAAAAATTAACACATGAAAAAAACTGAAATATCAATCTGTTAATTTACATGACATAAGTTCGAAGTCGTATATCGTAAACTTATGGATTTTTCTCCCCCACTTGAACCGCTATTTATCATTTTTCTCGGAATTGACTTGACTAAGCATCGGTAGTAGGTGGACCGATTTCTTAGGGAATATATGTCGTCGTAAATATTGGAAATGAGAAAATGGACATTTGTTAACCAAATCAATTTCCTGTTATGACTCTATTGTTATCATTAGTTGCTAAACGCCATAAAAATTGAGTGGAAAATGATCATTTTCCTTTCCACCATGTAATTTTCAATCAACATAAATACAAAATCAAGTTACACAATTCACATTACAAAACAATATGAAACCCTATACAAAATTTGTAAATATTTATCCTTACTTGTGACATTTTATTGTTGCGCTCAAATTTAATTTTTTTAATTTCTTCCCAATATTTTGCTCCGTTGTTGACCATTTCCCCATTTTTGACTTGCGTAACACGAATTAATTAGTATAACATTAACATTTTATGATAATCAAACAAAAAATAATTAAAATACATTTACGTATACAATTAAACTGTCAAATCGCTTAATTAAATGCCAAAAATAATTTCATATTTATGTCCCCAGATAACAACATACTTTATATTGTAGTACCAAATTATATAACGTCCCTGTATTAGGTTACGAATGTTTTGGTATAAATTAGCACCAAAATTATCTAATTTATAATGTATTTTCAAAACATAAAAGTTAACAAATTTCTATTGTTAATAATTAACAATTATACCTCGGTAAACAAAATGTTATAATAGCTCATCATATTTCAAGCCGATGGTCAAAATTTTGATTACCGATAAATTTTCGATGACCAAAAAGCATGAAAATGTCAATGAAAATAATGTGAAAATCCAAAAAATACCAATGAATACGCCGATTGCAAATTGAAATACTGATAAATTGCGAAAAATATTGACAAACGTATTGTTGATCCATTACAAATATAAAATATAAAATGCATACTTCCAAAGTTACAAAAAGCCACAACCAGAACTTTAACTTTAACTTAGATAATATATAATCTCATAACGTACATCACTTTTTGCAAAAATAAAAAATAAATTATTAATAATAATTCAAAACAAATAAATAAGTCAATAATACAATAAATATAATTCCATTTAATTTAAATCAATTTAGTTTTTATTCAATAAATATAATACGATTTAGATTTATTCAAATTATATTAGAATTTGAAATATATTTCAAACAAAAATTAAATTATTTTCCTTTTTATTTAGGTGTTAATATATTTTCACTCTAATAAACTCTTTTTTTATTTTATATGGTAATAGGTTTTAAATTAAAATTGATATAAAAAAGATGTTATTTTTTTAAAATGGTTGATAATAATCAGAATAAAACAAAACCTTTATTACATATTAAATGTTGAGTAGACACATATAATATTGTAGATGATTAACATAATTTAGTTTGAATTTTAACAAGCTTATCATAATGTATTTATTGCATATTTAGCATATAAACTTGCATCATGGCAATTGATGTGGGACTGTGCTTTTCTGTGCTAAATTTAAGTTTTAATTAACGATACCGATATTGATGTTGATGCTCTAATTTTTTGGATATATCGGATTTTGATTGGAATATTGATGAGTAATTTCTAAAAATATTTATTCCGACTATTGATGATATCGGTAATTTATTAATGATATACCCAATACCGATTAATATATCGATCTCGATAACTTTAAACGCCGGGCATTATATTATAAATTTCAAATAATAAAATTTAAACCTCGGTAACTTTAAAATTGTTTGATATTCAGACATCAATACTTCAAAGAAAAAAATTTGAAATAGTTACAATGACCTTAATACAAAAACTTGTCCAGCTGTGCCGGTCGGACCAGTCAGACTGTTTTTATATGTCTATCCACTAATTGCTAAATAATTTCGTACAAACTAAAGAGCATCGTTACCTTTCACCTTTTTTATAAATAGGATTTGGTTATTGGTGTATGGATTTTATTGTTATTATTATAGTAATGTAAACTTTATCTTGTCATTAGTTTATAGATTAATTAAGGTTATAAGCAATTTGATTAATTCACATAATTTTCTTTCTTGCTCAAGCTCAATAAACTATCGATTTATTTATAAAGATTCATTTTTTCTCTCGAGATCTCCAGAGAGCAGTTTTACATTTATTTGATGAATTTCAAGATTACATAGAACAAGAATCGGAATTATCAATCCAATCTCGTCTCTTGTTTATAAGTATGAAAGTAGTTAATACCCTCTTGTTCTCTATAACCTCTTAGTACAAATTTATCCTTATACTTATGAATAGTTCCATCCATTTCACCTTTCTCATGAGAATTTACTTTGAGTTCAATGCTTTACTTCCAACATAAAAATTAATATACTCCCAAGTATGTTTTTGCAAGAAGGAATATATTTCAATTTTTTAGTATTTCTTTTTAAATGTGATCTTCTATTAAAATATTATAACCAAATGATATTCGATCATTGTTCGTTTACTTAGTCTAAATCTTATGTACTCTATCCCATCTTTAGACTATTTAATATCATTTTCTTGAGTTATTTTCTCAACATACTCAATAAATTGATTTGATAACTTGAATTTATTTTCTTCGGACTGAAACATGTGTTAGAAGAAAGAAACATTTTTGAATTTCAAAATTCAATGTTTTTGTATAATGGAGTTTTTCGCATACACATATGCATGACTATGTGCGTATTCATTGAAGATAAAATCAGTAGTTATTGATCCAATCTTAATTTTCTATGGAGCATGTAATATTACAAGTATTTATAAGAAGGTCCTTTTTCTTCCTTTAAATAATTCACATTTAGACTTACTTCCTTTTGGGATACTTGTTCAAAAGAAAATTTACAAGACAAAATTGTCTCCCTTACATGTTTTAGGGTTACCCATAACTGACTAACATAACATTCTTCATTTTTTTTAAAGTGCGATTCTTACGTTTGATGCCGTCATTTTGTTGAGCAAAATAAGGTGGAGTGAGTTCGTATGAAATTACTTTCCGCGAATTCAGGCGATTGCTTAGTTATGCAGAACAAGTTTTATTAACTGTTGTGTTTTGTAATTACTTGAAGCGCAAGCTTTTATTGGCCTATATATACATGAGTTATATCTTATAATAACACAACTCCATATTGTATTAGATATTCTCCTATTTTCTTTCTTATATCTTATAATAACGTTTTACCAGATATTCTCCTATTTTCTTTCTTATATTCATATATGCACATCTGTATAATATATAAATAAACAAACATACATATACAGAGTACGTGAGTGATATCTGAGTGGGAAAGTGTGTTGAATAGAGAGTGAATATTTTTGTTTGCCATTGAAGATTCGGTGGAGGCTATTTTTGGTGAAGAGATTTGGAGAGTGGGAACCAACATTTCGTATGAGAGCTTATGCCGAAGTACATGGAGTCACCAAGCAAATCAACCAGAGCAAATCAACATTTCTTGTGTTTTCAATCTTGAAGTGTCTTGGGATAGGTGGATCTTCTTCCTTGGCTCGATTCCTTCACGTCTAGTCCTGAACTTGAGAAACCTAAAGTTTCTATTACAAGAGTCTATAGAGGTTTAGAAGGATTTGTGTGTGGACACAATTAAACACAATAACTCAAGAACAAATCTATGAGCTAAAGAGCTAATTTAGCCTAAGTCTAATGAGGACTTAGGTGCCAAAATAAAAGAAGTATTTTCTAGAGGGAGAGAGGGAGAGAGGTCGGCCAAGAGCAAGAGAGAACAAGGCAAAAGCTTAAACTTTCACATCTCTATGTGAGGCTCTATTTATAGGAGAATGAAAAATCTATAAAGGTCAATTATTCATTCATGAAAGAATAATGTATTCATGACACAATATTTGATTTTCCCTTCCCCTTTCTCTCTTAGGATGGTCGACAACACACCTCAAGTAAAGAGGAAAATTTGTTTTCTCACTTAGCTTATTTATTTCCTTCTCAAGGAAATTCATTTCCCTTTTCCTTTTGGGTAATTATCCTTATAATTAAAGGGAAATAAAACTCTCCTCTTGATGCATGTTTTGGCCAAAATTCTACCTAGGGGGGGAGCTTCTAGATGCTTCCTTATTTCTTTTAAGACAATTCTTAAAATACTCATTGTAGAATTGTAATTGCACTAATAACAAAATTAATTTCATAATGCCTCAAATTACTTTTCGGAGTTAGAAAATAATTTATATTTTCATCATATGAAAATACTCAAAATCTTATTTTGACATTCACATCATTTTATGTCCATGTGGACAAAAATACCCTTTAGATATTTTCCGAGAAAATGTCTAGTTCAACATTTGAACTTATTTTGACTTAACTTCTAGTTTAACAATCCTACTCTAATGACCTGTAATAGTCACCTTATGGATCCAAATGAATAAAGCTTGAGCTTCTATACTCGGACTCAAAAGTTTACAAACCTTTTCCGAGTATGAGCTTAATGTCAACTGACTCCACTAAAGAGTTGACACTGAGAATCTCTCGGTTCAAATGAATTTATTTTCTACTCAAATTCAGCTTAATTATATTGAGCGGATCCATTGAATGTTATCTATGTTTATCCTTCATGAATATCATCAACTAGTTGGGATTTCTAAAATTACCATTTTACCCTTCTAGTTGTTATTTCCTCAACTCCTTTAGTACTTGTGAATAAGTTAGAAACAATGTATTGACGAGGAGCTAACAAGTCACATTGTTTCATCCAAATAAAGTCGCTACTTAATTTTGGATACTGCGCAGTTCATTTATTCACAATCCAAGTAATAAAGCATGAGGTGATATATATTGCATCTCAGCAATCTTGTACATGAATTCCATATCTATGAGAACTTCACAAAGTTGGTTCATGACATCTTCATAACTTAATATCTCACTAATAGGCCTAGTCTAGATCACATGATGGATCTAGAATTTGACTTTCTCAAATGAGAATATTAATGCTATGAAATGACATGTCTCATTTCAGGATTTAGGTAAGCATGATGCAATTCATACATAGTGACCTTGAGATAGAAGATGTTAAATGGTTTGTTCTTCTATTGTCTCTAAAGGTGCACTGGTCAATTCAATATCTTCGAAAGATACACTGGAAGAACTATAGAGTTCCTAACTCTCTATGCCTCGTAACCAGACATCATAGGTTCTTCCATCAATCATACTGGGATCAATAGTCCGTTAATCTTTAGATTGCGAATATATCAGTTTAGTCAAATCATGAAGAGTTTGTTCATGCAAATCTACATTTGTCTCTTCATACATTGTTAGGTTTGATTAAGAACTTTAAGACTATTGAATATCATAAATTTTCAATCAAACTAAAAAGGAATGAATGAACGTTTCAGCTTTTATTAATTTAATCAACAATTTACAATAAAGACTTTATAAAGATTTATATATTACATCAATATATAAATAAACAATCTTCTTATGGGCATCTCTGCCAACAAACTCCCACTTGACTCAAAGAAGATGAGAGTAGTCCTTCATGCCTAATCCGTCTCGATGTTGATCGAAGACCTTGTTGGATAGGGCTTTGGTTAAAGGATCTGCCAGGTTCTCAACCGTTGAGATTTTCTTCATCTCCACGTCTCTGCGCTGCACGATCTGTCTAGTCAAATGGTATTTTCTCTCAATATGTTTAGAGCGCTTATGGCTTTTAGGTTCCTTTGAGTTAGCAATAGCCCCACTATTATCACAATAAAGTGTCATGGGATCGTTGACATTTGGAACAACTTATAAATACTTAAGGAATTTTCTAAGCCATACAGCCTCTTTGGATGCTTCACAAGCAGCCACATATTCTGCTTCCATGGTGGAGTCAGCAATGCAAGATTGCTTGATACTCATCCAAACTACAGATCCACCATTCAGGATGAACACATATCCTAAAGTGGATTTCCTGGAATCCTTATCCGCCTGAAAGTCGGAATCGGTATACCTCGTCATAGTCAGGTCATTACCTGAATATGTAAGCATCAATATCCTAGTTCTCTGAAGATACTTAAGAACATGCTTAACAGCAACCCAGTGCTCGGGTCCAGGATTTGATTGGAAATGGCTAACTACGCCAACGACGAAACATATTTCCAGTCTAGTGCACAGCATATCATACACGTGACTTCCTACGGCTGAAGCATATGGAATCTTTCTCATGTCCTCAATCTCTTGTGCAGTCTTGGGAGACTAGTCCTTAGAGAGTGAGACTCCATGTCTAAAGGGGTTTAGGCCCTTCTTGGAGTTTTGCATAGCAAAGCGATCCAACACCTTATATATATAAGCTGCTTGGGAGAGTGACAGGGTCCGGTTCTTTCGATCTCGAAAGATCTGAATCCCCAGAATGTACGCAGCTTCCCCTAGATCCTTCATATCAAACTGCTTAGCTAACCAGATTTTAACCTCAGATAATTTGCCTACATCATTACCAATATTAGTATATCATCGACATACAATACCAGAAACACAACATTGCCCTCGTGTATCAATTTATAGACACAAAGCTCATCTATTGACTGTTCAAAACCGAAGCCTTTTACAGTTTCATCGAATCTAATATTCCGTGATCTAGATGCTTGATTTAATCCATAAATGGATTTAAGCAATTTACAAACCTTGTCATCTTGATCACTTTCCACGAAACGGTCTTGTTGAGCCATGTAAATGCGCTCGTCAAGATTGCCATTCAGAAAGGTAGTTTTGACATCCATATGTGAGATCTCATAATCGAGAGCGGCAGCTATGGATAGAAGTATACAGATGGATTTAAGCATTGCGACTGGCGAGAAGGTTTCTTCATAATCGATACCTTCCTTTTGGGTATAACCCTTAGCCACTAGTCGTGCTTTGAACGACTCAACGTTTCCAACCGGACCCCTTTTCTTCTTATAGATCCACTTACAGGCTACAGGTTTAACCCCTTCAGGTAGGTCTACAAGTTTCCAGACTTCGTTGACATACATCGAATGCATCTCAACTTTCATGGAATCAAGCCAAAAGTTTGATTCAGAACTTGCCATTGCTTGGCTATCGGAAACAGGGTCATCCATGTCAGCGACAGCTACGAGAGTATCGCCATAAGACATGTACCTGTCAGGCTTTTAAGAAACCCTCCCACTACGTCGAAGTACTACTTGACGAGGTTCTGAATTGTTAGGTTGTGTTTCAGTTGGGGTAAGAACAATTCTTACAGATGAGGTAGAAGCATCCTCACCCAACTTTTCTTCAAGCACAATTTTGCTTCTAGGTTTCGTATTCTACATATAGTCCTCCTCAAGGAAACGAGCACTAGTGCTGACAAACGTTTTGTCTTCCTCGGGAAAATAGAATGTAAACCTTTGGTTTCCTTTGGATATCCAACGAACACGCATAATTCTGACCTACTAGCCAACTTGCTAGTCTTTTGCCTTAGCACATGTGCTGGGCAACCCCAAATTCTGATGTGGCTTAAACTAGCTTTATGCCCAGTCCATCGTTCATAAGGAGTACCAGGGACCATCTTAGACGGAACTTGGTTCAGAATATATGCGGCAGTTTCGAGGGCATATCCCCAAAAGGAATTAGGGAGTGATGAGTAACTCATCATTGATCTAACCATATCCATCAAAGTTCGATTCCTTCTCTCTGACACTCCGTTTTGTTGAGGTGTGCCAGGTGCTGTAAGCTGAGAAGCGATACCTTCTTCTTTAAGAAAGTCATCGAACTCTTCAGACAAGTACTCACCACCTCGATCAGATCGAAGGATTTTGATCTGTTTGCCAGTTTTCTTTTCCACTAAATCCCGAAAAACCTTAAATACGTTAAAGGTTTTGGATTTGTTTTTGAGCAAATAGACAAATCCATATCTTGAGTAATCATCGGTAAAGGTAACAAAGTATTCATATCCTCCCCATGCCTGAATTCTGAGGGAACACATACATCAGAATGTATTAGTTCCAGCAGCTCATGGGCTCTTCGACCTTTATCAGAGAAAGGTCGTTTGGTCATTTTTCCTTCTATACTGGATTCACAAGTCGGCAGTGAGCCTATTGCAGAGGCTTTGAGTGGACCATCCCTCACAAGTCTCTTAATCCTATCTAGACAATATGACCAAGTCTTAAGTGCCAGAGATGTGTTGATTTCATTAGATCAGATGAGTCATTAAGTTTGATCCTCTTGGGTTCCCTAATTAGATCATTATCTATTTCAGTGTCTAATAGCAAAGGCTGTGTAGGATAAATATAGTATAAACCATTCTTTAAACATTCATCTGTGACAAATGAATTGGAAGAAGTAATACGAATTCCATTATCAATGAATTTTAAATAATAATTCTGCTCAATAATTTGAGCTACAAATATTAAGTTTTTCGCAAAGGAAAGAACAAAATACATATTATTCAAATTTAAAGTTTTGTCTTCATAAGACAATGTCACAGATCTCATAGCCTTAGCAAACACCAAGCTCCCATCACCCCACTTAAAACAGAAGTCGCCATCCTCTAAGCTTTTGTTTTTCCTGAAACCATTCAAGTAACAACAAATATGGTTAGTAGCAGTGGAGTCAATAATCCACGATGATACATTATCAGCTACTAAACAAGCTTCGGTAATGAGTACAATACCTTTCCCTTTAGTCTTGAGGTAGGCATGCAGTTTCTATGCTAGAGTCCCTCAGCAGTGTGAATCTCCTTCATCAGCTCGGTAACAGTGTACCCTAGCTTATTAATGGAGTAGTTCAGCTTGAAAGTATCGAAAGATTCAGGGAGAGTTTCCAAGATCATATATATTTCGATTTCTCCATTAATCTCAGATCCAAATATTTCCATGTCATTGAGATAACTTATGATCAATATCATGTATTCTCTAACAGGAGTCTTAGCTTTCATACGATAGTTCACAAACTGTCGAACCGCTTGTTATCTAGCGTGACGCCTTTGCTCTTCAAACATCTCATAGAGATTGAAGAGCAAGGTTTATGCCGAACCAATATCACGATGATGTTGTTGCAACATATTGTTCATTGATGCTAAAAATTGATGCTAAAACATAGCATCTCACAATCTCATCTGATTGGATTCAGGCCATTAGGGCGTCCTTGTCTTTTGAGTCGAATCATCATTCATTTCAAAAAGACATGGGGTGGTGAGTACCCATTTATGCTTGTCTTTCGTAAGCATGATGTCTAGGTTACGTTTCTAATCTACGTTGTTTTTTCCGTTCCAGTTAATTCGAGGAAAGGATGATTGAGAAAGTGTTTAGACACATGTTGCCGATTGTTGAAACAATTTATGATTAGTCTTTTGTTTAAGATTTTAAGTTTAATTTTATTTAGACAAGAATAAATCCAAAGGTGTTATGAACAAAATGACAATTTTACTTCTTCGAGGGAAGACCGCAAAAAAGTCGCATTTCATAAGTAAATGACACATCATTAATGCATAGTCATGATGTCAATACATCAATGCTTTGACTAGCCACCTTATAAAGAAGTTTGATCACTCAAAACTTTTCGCAGGGCCTCGAGGGAGGATTACTAGAGTTTGAGTCTAGGTGTGTAACCAACCACTTAGTTCAACAAGATCTACTTGAAAACAATTTGCGAGGGGAGGCCTTGTCTCATCGTTTCACTTTTGAACGTAGCTATAAAAGCAATGTTAGGAGCAATGCGTCTATGAGTACTCTCATTTAAGAGAGGGTCACGAGGGTGACTCTTAGTCCGGCGACATATGCACTTCACATTAGTGTTGGGGATCACGGGTTGTAAATAATAAGTACAACCCTTCCACTTAGTTTTTAGAAAATAAGGGCATCCTGGGTTGCAACAACAAGTGCAACCCTCCCACTTAATTTTTGGAAAAAGGCACGTATACTCTTGTACGTATAGGAACCTTGTTTCCATTAGTAAAGAGAGATAGAGTGGATCACTAGAAAAAAAGAACCCTAAAATCGATATTTATGAGGGGAGAGCAGTGTTAATGCACTAAGGCACAAAAAACATACTTGGATCTTTTTGTCTAGTAATTTATTTTTCCTAAGAAAAGTGTGTGAGATTAATAAATCATCACTTTTGCACT
The DNA here is from genome assembly GCA_958296335.1 of Urtica urens. Taxonomy (NCBI): domain Eukaryota; kingdom Viridiplantae; phylum Streptophyta; class Magnoliopsida; order Rosales; family Urticaceae; genus Urtica; species Urtica urens. Next base: position 8,146,428 of record OY282525.1, read on the forward strand.
TGAAAGTTTTTGAGATTAAAAATCTCCTAAAACTAATATCTTCATCTTCATGACATCTTCGTCAAGGCGTCTTCATGGTGGTTGAGCGCGTGAACATCGGAAATCTACGAAAGCATTAAGAAGAGGCGAGGAAGCTTGGAGTCGAAAAATCCGGATTTAAAATATCTGGACTCGCGGACTGCCGTACACTTCGGACTTAAAAAGGTCATAATTGACACATCCGATATCCGATTGAGCTAAAACCAATTGCATTGGATATCTAACTTCCGTACCTCTAATTTGGTTCAAGAACCACTAATTTTCAAGTTTCGACCAAAGAGTTATGCCCGTTTTACTGAGCCATAACAATTTGTCCAGAAACTGAAAAACAATTAGAAGGTACGTCGGATCTAGGTGTACAGAGAAAGAGGTTTATTGAATCATTTTAATTATATGTTTTGATTTCAATTGTGTGTTATATTAACATGTTAATAATTAAACACAATATAAAATAAACAACATAATATAAAACATTCAATAACAAATTTAAAATAGAAGTGCAATAAACTAGTTTAAACGATGTACACAAATTTTCAAACTTATCAAAAAATTGATCTTAAGTATGCTAAACATAAAATAATTAAAAACTGTTTTATTGTATTTATATAGCATATTTAACAAGTTGAAAATCAACACAAAATTAATTTTAAAGGTCGTACCAAAAAATTAAAATTTTGTAAGATCAAGTCTTTGAAAAACCATTATTCAAGCAATTTTAGAAGACAATTTTCTTATAATGATTTTTAAATAACATGTACATGCTAAACTTTGACCATATCTCTGATACCATTTGTTGGATTATGTCTAGGGTTAAGAAAAATTTATCATTACTCATATTAATGGCGGAATATAAAAATTTATTTTACTAGTAAAATAATTTTTAATAACCTAGATAAAGTGCATATACATGTTATAAATTGAAAAAAAATTATTTAATCTACTTGAATAGTAACATTTCTTGTGTCTTCAAACATGAAGCATCTTGGAAAAGGTGGATCTTCTTCCTTGGCTCGATTCCTTCGCGTCTAGTGTTGAACTTGAGAAACCTAATATTTCTATTACAAGAATCTATAGAGGTTTAGAAGAATTTGTGTGTGGGCACAATTAAACACAATAACTTAAAAACAAGTATATGAGCTAAAAAGCTAATTTAGCTTAAGCCTAATGAGGACTTAGGTGCCAAAATAAAAGAAGTATTTTCTACAGAGAGAGATGGAGAGAGGTCGGCCAAGAGCAAGAGAGAACAAGGCAAAAGCTTAAACTTTCACATCTCAATGTGAGGCTCTATAATGGTTAATTATTAATTCTTGAAATAATAATGTATTCATGACACAATATTTGATTTTCCCTTCCCCTTTCTCTCTTAGGATGGCCGGCCATACACGTCAAGCAAGGAGGAAATTTGTTTCCTCACTTAGCTTATTTATTTCCTTCTCAAGGAAATTCATTTCCCTTTTCTTTTTGGGTAATTATCCTTATAATTAAAGGGAAATAAAACTCTCCTCTTGATGCATGTTTTGGCCAAAATTCTACCTAGGGGGGAGCTTCTAGATGCTTCCTTATTTCTTTTAAGACAATTCTTAAAATACTCATTGTAGAATTGTAATTGCACTAATAACAAAATTAATTTCATAATGCCTCAAATTACTTTTCGGAGTTAGAAAATAATTTATATTTTCATCATATGAAAATATTCAAAATCTTATTTTGACATTCACATCATTTTATGTCCATGTGGACAAAAATACCCTTTAGATATTTTCCGAGAAAAAGTCTAGTTCAACATTTGAACTTATTTTGACTTAACTTCTAGTTTAACAATCCTACTCTAATGACCTGTAATAGTCACCTTATGGATCCAAATGAATAAAGCTTGAGCTTCTATACTCGGACTCAAAAGTTTACAAACCTTTTCCGAGTATGAGCTTAATGTCAACTGACTCCACTAAAGAGTTGACACTGAGAATCTCTCGGTTCAAATGAATTTATTTTCTACTCAAATTCAGCTTAATTATATTGAGCGGATCCATTGAATGTTATCTATGTTTATCCTTCATGAATATCATCAACTAGTTGGGATTTCTAAAATTACCATTTTACCCTTCTAGTTGTTATTTCCTCAACTCCTTTAGTACTTGTGAATAAGTTAGAAACAATGTATTGACGAGGAGCTAACAAGTCACATTGTTTCATCCAAATAAAGTCGCTACTTAATTTTGGATACTGCGCAGTTTATTTATTCACAATCCAAGTAATAAAGCATGAGGTGATATATATTGCATCTCAGCAATCTTGTACATGAATTCCATATCTATGAGAACTTCACAAAGTTGGTTCATGACATCTTCATAACATAATATCTCACCAATTGTCCTAGTCTAGATTACATTATGGATCTATAATTTGACTTTCTCAAATGAGAATATTAATGCTATGAAATGACATGTCTCATTTCAGGATTTAGGTAAGCATGATGCAATTCATACATAGTGACCTTGGGATAGAAGATGTAAAATGGTTTGTTCTTCTATTGTCTCTAAAGGTGCACTGGTCAATTCAATATCTTCGAAAGATACACTGGAAGAACTATAGAGTTCCTAACTCTCTATGCCTCGTAACTAGACATCATAGATTCTTCCATCAATCATACTGGGATCAATAGTCCGTTGATCTTTAGATTGCGAATATATCGGTTTAGTCAAATCATGAAGAGTTTGTTCACGCAAATCTACATTTGTCTCTTCATACATTGTTAGGTTTGATTAAGAACTTTAAGACTATTGCATATCATAAATCTTCAATCAAACTAAAAATGAATGAATGAACGTTTCAACTTTTATTAATTTAATCAGCAAATTACAATAAAGACTTCATAAAGATTTATATATTACATCAATATGTAAATAAACAATCTTCTTGTGGGCATCTCTGCCAACACGGAGATGTTGAAGCGCGCAAGGATAGCATGGCTCTGGCCGCTATCTACTAGGGAGTTCCAAAAGATTTCTTTTTTATGATTTCCGAGAAGGATTCCACAAGGAAGGTGTGGGAGACGTTGCAGACGTTGCACATGGGCGCGTAACATGTACCATAAGCCAATGTTCAAACCTTGAAAAGTGAAATTCAAGGTTTTCCGTATGTGAGGCGGTGAATTTGTGGACGAGTTCGCCATGAAGCTTGCATCTCTTGCAACGGGTATCCGCTCACTAGACGAACAAATGGATGACACCACCGTGGTCAAGAAATGTTTGAGATCTGTAATGCACAGTTACATGCATATTATGACGTCGATCGAGCAGTTCGGTGACCTCAAAGATGTGTCAGTCGAAGAGGTTTTCTGTCGAACGAGAAAAGGAGAAGCACCTTCTGCTCACGCATGATGAAAGATAGATAAGTAGAAGTGGAACCAGCAAGAAGGTTCTTCTTCAAGCTCGACAAGTTGCAACGGATACGGCAGCGAGAGCCGTGGACGTGGTAGAGACCAAGGTCGTGCACATGGTCGCAACACTCCTCGCCAAGACGGCGCCACCTCCCAAGAAGAGTCTCAGCCACATTGAGTCGTTGATGTTCAAATACTTTTACGGTTCTCCCAAAGAAATGGAAGCAATTTTACTTTTGCTGGGAGAAGCAACTCAATTTTATTTGTGTGTATGTATTTTATTTGACATTGGTACACATTTTATTTGTGTATGCGGAATAAGAGATCATGCATGTTTGTTTTAAGTACCACTGTTTTCTAAATGTAATGAATAGTTTATTTTAGTAATAATTTCTATCCTGCTAGGTTTCATTATGAGAAACATAGAGCTTTCTTATATATATTGTGTGTGGAGGGCGAAATGCGACAATCGCTTTGAAACAATCACAAAGATAAAATAATAATTGTAATAAATAAATAGTGTGAGGTCTGTAATATCCTTGATTTATCAATATAGTGAGGCTCGGTTTCTCTTGTTTATTAGCTTAGAAGTTTGAAGAATTACAGGGAATATTTATGGAAAAACTCATAGTGTCCTAATTGATTCTCTCTCATGCGGGATCCCCTTCAATGAGAGTTTACATTCGTATATATAGACTTACGGTTACCCGAATTGTCTGCTAGGATCTCCTTATTAATCTCGGATCTCAACTACCTAGAATACAAGATTTTCTTTGAGATTTACTGAATACATCGCGTAATTATCTCATTTGGTTTTGATCTTTTTGATTTCCTTTCGTATTTAAACTCAACCGTATCTATACAGCTTCCCGACGACAATCCTTCCTCACGAAGACATCATTCCTCGCGACGAGCTTTCCTCACGAAGACTTTCTTCCTCGCGAAGAAGTTCTTACTCGCGACAAGATTTCCTTGCGAAGACGTTCTTCCTCGCGATGAGCTTTCCTCGCGAAGGCGTTCTTACTCGCGATGAGCTATCCTTGCGAAAACATCCTTCCTCGCGACGAGCTTTCCTCGCGAAGACATCTTTCCTCACGACGAGATTTCCTCGCGAAAACATCTTTCCTCGCGTCAAGCTTTGCTCGCGAAGAGATCCGTCCTCGCGTCTCGCCTCCATTTCTCGTCGTTCGGGGAGTGAAAATGACACAAGTGGTGTTAAGATAGATTTGACAAAATCCGACCTTAACAGTTAGTCTCCCATTTTATCAAGTGTAAACACTTAGTAAAATAAAATGCAGGTTGTCTCGAGGAGCCTTTATCTCATTGGCGATTGTCACTACCAGGTTTCACCTTTATCTCCTTCTTCGAACGTACCCCTTCGAATCCCGCAAACATCTCTCCTCATTAAATGCAGGTTACGTGTACTCGAGTGCTGTAATCTTTTTATAACGTCATTATAATGGGCTAGTTGTATTCCTCTGTCAATTTCTCTAACGCCCCTTCACATTCGGCCCGTTGGATCTGCTTGCACCGCTTCAAATTCTTCTTTACTCTCCACTATAAATTCAAGACTTTTCGTTCGAAGGAAACTTTCCTAACTTTTTCAGCATCGATATCTTTCACGCCTCTCCTCAAACTCTTTGCAAAAACTCTCCATTTCCAAATATTTTCTTTCCTCTTCCGAACCCTAGATTCACGATGGTTTTGGGATGAATCTTCAAAACCAACTCTCCTCGCTCCACCATGACAGTTGACCACCTAGACGCAATCAGGCGCGACTGTTGTGACAACGATGTTTGCCAACTCCGCCTTCCTCTCGACGACGAGCTGGCCGACGATCCCAGCGGAGGGGGGTGGATCGCCGTATACAAGGCCTTCTTCCGAGTTGTGGGCCTTTATTTTCCAGTTCCCTATCTCCTCTTCGCCTTCCTCCATGCCTTCAACGTTCACATTAGTCAAGTACATATTCACTCCATTCGTCTCATTCTTTGCACCCTCTCCATCGCGCTCGAGGAGAAGGTGGTCCTCACTCTAGAGGACTTGATGTGCCTCTACAAGTTCTCCAAGAATTTGAAGAACTTGGGGCACTTCTCTCTCTCCCACCATGTCAGGGAGCATGTTATCCTCAACGCCATCTCGAATGAATCCGGATGGGAACATTCCTATTTCTTCGTCAAGATCAACGCTCGATCCTTCGGCTACCACAGCAAGTCGTTGCCGACGAGATGGGTCGAGGCTAATCAAACGCTTCTCCAATTTAAACCCAGCATCGGTATCGAGGCTGAGGCTAGCTTCAAAAAAATTCACGCGACACTTCTTGCAAGCGAGCGTCTCGACTAGGCGACGTACTTCACCAACCCCCAATGGCTAGTGGATGTCGGGGTCTTCATAGAAGCTAACATCCACAGACCTCACATCCACACCCATTTCCCAGCTGGATTTTGTATCAACGAAGCGGGGGAGATGCTTCGTCATCTGCCCCGGTGAAGAAAATCCAAATAGGGTAAAGAAGCCCAGGGATGTTCCTGGCTACACCGAGGAGGTTCCCCCTCAAGAGAAGGAGTCGTCCCCGGATGAGCCTCTCGTGAGGAAACGCCCCTCCAAGAGGACGCCGACGGCCCCCTTTCCGGGAAAACCAAGAGGTTCCGGGGGGCAATCATCCCAAGTTGGGACTTCCGCGAGCAAACGGTCTTCTGAGAGCACGTAAGATGCTCCTCTGGCAAAGAAGGGTAAGGGTGTCTCTTCAGCCGACGGACCCCCGAATGCTACTAGTTCCACGTCGCGAATCTTGGATAAGAACAAAGTGACCCTGGCTTCCCTGACCATCCGATCGATTTTAGGCGCCGAGCTCGTCGCCTTGTGCACTTGGGACGCCACTTGCCCCATTCTCGATTCGATGCCAGAGGACATCTCCTTCACCACCTTCCTGATATCTTCTTCCAACATCGGCGTCAACGCGGCCGCCGGGCCTCTTTGTGGGCCTGTCGTTGATGTGTGGGCGGTGGCGTTGAAGAGGTCTCTGTTGACTGCCGGCGCTCGTAGCATCCATCCTTTCAATCCCCCGCCGGCCATCATATGATCCAGACGGGCCATGAGCTGCCTATTTAGCTCGGCTTGTTCCTCTGACCTCTTGTTAGCTTCTGCTATTACCGCTATGGCGTCGGCTAGCTGTTGTTGAAGCGTTCCCGCTTCTGCGGCCTCGTTCAGGTCAGCGCCGGCGTTGCTCCCTCCGGTTTCCATCTCGATTCAAATTCCTTCCTTAAATTTCTTCAACTTCCTGGTGTGAGATAGAAAGAAACTAGGCCCCACGGTGGGCGCAAAACTGTGGAGGGAGAAATGCGACAATCCCTCTGAAACAGTCACAAGGATAAAATAATAATTGTAATAAATAAATAGTGTGAGGTCTGTAATATCCTTGATTTATCAATGTAGCGAGGCTCGGTTTCTCTCGTTTATTAGCTTAGAAGCTTGAACAGGGAATATTTATGAGAAACTCAAAGTGTCTCAATTGATTCTCTCTCACGCGGGATCCCCTTCAACGAGAGTTTACATTCGTATTTATAGACCTACGGTTACCTGAATTGTCTGCTACGGTTTCCTTATTAATCTCGGATCTCAACTACCTAGAATACGAGATTTTCTCCAAGATTTACTGAATAAATCGCGTAATTATCTCATTCGGTTTTGACCTTTTCGATTTCCTTTCCTATTTAAACTCAACTGTATCTATACAGCTTCTTGACGACGAGCCTTCCTCGCGAAGACGTCCTTCCTCGCGAAGAGCTTTCCTCGCGAAGACGTTCTTCCTCGCGATGAGCTTTCCTCGCGAAGACGTTCTTACTCGCGACGAGCTTTCCTCGCGATGACATTCTTCCTCGCGATGATCTTCCCTCGCGAAGACGTTCTTACTCGCGATGAGCTTTCCTCGCGAAAACGTCCTTCCTCGCGAAGAGATCTTTCCTCGCGACGAGCTTTCCTCGCAAAGACATTCTTCCTCGCGTCTCGCCTCCATTTCTCGTCGTTCGGAGAGTGAAAACGACACAAGTTGTGTTAAGATAGATTTGACGAAATCCGACCTTAACAGTGTGTGTTGTATATATATATATATATATATATATAAATCAAAAGTCATGGTTCTCAAATTATCTGGCTGATTAAAATATTCAACCCATATATATTAGGGCTAGCGATATCTATGGGTGTTAGGTATAGCTTGAATATTTAAATCTGCCCTAAAAAAGGTTATATGGGAATTGTGAGTAAAGTTTATACGTACATACATGTAGTGTTGGTGTTTGTGTTGGATGTTGTATGTTAGTCATGGCTTGATGGTAATGAATGAAATGCTTTTTGCATAAGTAATTGTTAATTTGAGTAACCTTTGTAACACCCATAAACACACACAACAATCACAAGCTTTGTTATCGAGGTTCAACCCAAAAACCTACTCCCCCGAACTCCTCAATATAGGTAACTTGAATTTATTCCGATCTAAATTACCTCAAACGGCGAACCGTTGTCTTCTTCGAGCAACGATCTAAACTCAAAAAATCCTATACAAACTATCTTCCTAGAGACTTTACAAGTCATTAATTTAATGTACTTCTAGATTTGATCTTCTAAGTATAATGATTGTTACTCTGTAACTTTTTATTTCTTTTGTTCTACGGCTGTATACTCTTCCAGCTTGATATTACCGTTAGACGCTAAGTCTCACTACCTAAAAAACTATACTGTATGCGGTCATGTTGGGAGTCGGAAGAAAGGTTCGAAGAGAAAGATGAATGTCAGAACGATACCTAAATTGTTTGAACTCAGATGGAGTGATAGTTGTAGGGTTTAACATATCTACATTAATACTTATTGGCGGACTAGACTCCAACATAGTGAGAAAGCAAGGTTTTAAGGAAAGGTATCTAGAGAACTGAATATACAACCTAATATTTGTTGAAGTCACGACTTCGACTAAGCGAACTGAGGGTAAAATTAAAAACTAGAGAGAGAAAGGTATAAATGACTCACTACGACCCTTCAAAAAATATTTATACAATCAATTAACCAACGAACACGAGAAAATTATGTCCCATTGACCTGCTAGGTCAAACAGGAGGTCGAGGCCTAGTATATTTTCTTGAGCTCGTTCCAAGAAAGTGTCGATTGTAATAAAGATAACTCATACAAAAAGTTTATTTGTTGTCGTAATTTTAAGGTACAAAAAATGGGTGTGTTTTCTTCTGGTATACATGTTAGGTTTGTTCCGTACACAATATTTTTTTTTCTTCATGAAAATCAAAGAAAAAGGATGTGGGCATTTAGACTCCACTGTGTAAGAGAGGTCAATACTTGATTTGTTGAGGAGGTTAAACACTATGGAAAATGAAGAACAATGGACTTGTGCCTATTAAAATGATCGAAAAGACTAAGTTGATGTTGGATGTATGATGCTATTATTTTTAGTGTTTGTCGTGGGTAAATAATGGTAATGAATGAAAATGATTTTTTGCATAAATAAATAGTGTTGATGTTAATGTGAATGCATGAACTAGTATTTTTCTGTGAGTTTTTTCTTTACACAGTCAACCATAATTTGTTACGAAATATATAGAAAGTTTCTTAGATCAACACAAATTTCAAGATAAGTTGGGAGTTAAAAAAATAATATTGTACCATAATAATATTGATAAACATGTAACTAGAAGAATGATTAGCTAATATTGACGACAGAAAACACAAATAAGTAACATAAAATAATAATATGGGAATAAGGAACTTGTCATTGGTGCCTAGACACGTGCCTCTTGATTTTATAATCCAAAATCTCCTTCCTGGAGTGGAGATCATCCAAGATATGGTCTTGTATCTGTTGTGGTGATTGTTGCGATTGAAGCCATCGTTGACGACCTCGAATTTGGCGTTCCAAGAGGTGGACTTCGGAGTTTAGTTTCATCAACTTCAAGCGGTGAGCCACCTCAACCCAGATCTCCACAGGGAGTTTGTCCAGATTCTCCTTTCTGAACCCAAATCTGGATTTGATGAGTTCAAACTGGGCTATGCTGAAGTACTGCGTGGGCTTCGGGGCTGGGCCTGAGGCTGGGCCGGAGAGCAGGCGCACCAGCGCTTCGACAGCCTTGATGGCCGGCTTGAGCAGCACCGGCGACATGTCCGCCTCGTACTCGTTGTCTGGCGGGCCGTCATAGATCATCTCTCTGGGGAATGTTTCTCCCTCGATGATCTTCTTCTGCACCGTGAGAACGCAGAAGCCGTCGTTGAGGATTCTGTCACGTGGGACGTCGGACTCGGCGCACGTGAGCTCGTACTTGGACACCCTCTCCACGCGTTGTAGGTACTCCGGCAGATTCTCATCCTCGGTTTTGGCTTCTGTGAAGAACTTTTGCACGTGCGGGAGAATGACGTCGTCGCAGTGGCCTTCGAGAGCGTCTCTCTCTTTTTCTCCGATGGTCGTCAGGAACTTGGCGACGTCCTTGGCCGGCATAAAGGAGTCCGCGGCTTTCACGAGGGCGTCGTGCTCTGCCGGCGATTCTCGTTGCAGCTTTTCCAGGTAGTCCACGTAAATACACATCTCCGTCCTATTCTCTCGCCGTCGGAGTTCATCACACCTCATTTTCGGACTCAGTTCTTCTCAAGATCAAGCTCTGATAGTCGCTTCTCTTCTGCAGGCAACACAAATCAAAAACTTGAAAGAATGTCGTGCTTGAGCTAATCAACTCCTGCTTCTGGTTTTATAGATTTAACAGAACATCATGGAGTCGGATTAGGAGTAGGATTCTTATCTATTTCATTAAATAAAGAACCGGACCGAAACTAAGGCCCAATCCCAATTACATTTTTCTGGCCCAATCCCAATCACGAACAAATAAAAATAAAATATTAAAATCCTAGTTTATTAGTATAGTAAATTTTAACCTCCATTTATACTTTTATAAAAAAAAGGAAGCGATCATCAACAAAAATCAACAAAACATAGATACCCTATTGTAGAAACTAGAGCTACAACATAATCCAGAAATATCCGTCATTTCATTTCATTTTTATTTCTATAATACTTTGAAAAACTTATAAAATTCCTATAAATCATATTTGTTTATTCCGGTTTTCATTTTACCAAACATAACCATGTTGAGTTATTCGTTAGAAACCGGAACAGGGAACGTTTAAACAAAAATATTTTGAGTTCTCCAAAAATCCTAACTTCATTCCCTTGTATTTTCAATATTTTTTCGTTTTTGAGTATAAATAAACATCATCCATACCTTTTTTTTATTTTGAAGAATTCAATTGGAGAGTTCAAGCATCTACTGAAGATTTTTATTTATTATTATTTGAGTTTTTTTGTGTTTGAGGAGTCGGAAGTTTAAGATGTTTTAGTTCTTAAATGAAATGTGAGAGAAGTGTTTTTGTTCCGAAAAAATGAATAATTTCATTTATTCGTTATTTAAAATTTTTCCCAATCAGTAAAGGCTATTAGTGGGTCGAGTTTATTTTCGTTGTATCATTTTTTTCCGCCTAAAATCAGGAGTATTTTACACTATGTATTTCGAGTTATTTTGAAAAATTGCTATAAATCAAAACAAGACGTTTATTTTAAAGCCATTGATCTGGTAATTAGTATATTCATTAATTTCATATTTTTCCCAATCAGTATATTCATTATTAGCCATTGTCGAGTTATTTTCTTTATTTTCTGGCCCAAACTCAATCACGAAAAAAATAAAAATAAAATAGTAAAAACGTATTTGATTAGTATAGTAAATTTTAACCTCCATTTTTACTTTTATAAAAAGTAAGTGATTATTAATAAAAAAAATCAACAAAACTTAGATACCCTATTGTAGAAACTAAAGCTACATCCATGAAAAAGATAATCCAGAAAAATTCGTCATTTCATTTTCTAGTACACCTGAATCATGGAGAAACTGAAAACTGATCATTCAAAACATAAGATACCATACTGTAGACCATATTCCTTACTACAGAATCCAGTAAACCTTCTTCACAGTAATTAACTATGCAAAGTGAGTGTACATGTATCCTAGGTAATAGGATATTCTGCCAATATTTATTTGACTTCCAACTTCCAGTAGCAAGTCTTCATAACCAAGACTAAATAAAAAAACTGAAACTCTTTTTTCACTAGAAACGAATCTACACAATACTTTTTCCGAAAATGACTTAGATCCAAAAGAAAACTTAACAAATTTGGTGCTTGAGCTTATGAATTGTCTAGTGCTCTTTTTAAATAAGAGAAACTAAGAGTAGGATTAGATATTGAGTTCAATATTAAAATAGGAGTTGGATTCTTAATTTTTGTTCTTATTGTTTTTAAAAAGAGCCGTACTAAAATTAACGCCCAAACACAATTACGTTTTTTTTGGTTCAAACCAAAAAATTTCTTCTCTGGCCCTAACCTTGAGTTGAGTTATTATGTTAGAAAATTAGTGCACAAAAATTATTTAAACATACCGATACGATAAAGATTTGATAAACTCTGTAAGCAATCACGAACAAATGACATAAAAATAAAATAAAAACTGCTAGTTGACCAAAATGAGAAAGATATGAGATATATTATTTGTATTTAATATTTAAAATTTAAAATTTTGGAGATATTTCCGTTAGAGGAAGGTTTGATGTAGGTTATTTGGTCGGAAATAAGTGAGTTTTTCGTCGACGGTTGCTAGGACGTCGTGAGCCACTCTTAGATTATGGAAGAACAATAAACGATGGCATTTTTATTGGTTTAAAAAATTTGATGAAAAAGATGAAGTGTTGTTGAAGAAGATGAAGTCTGTTGAAGAAGATGAAATTTGTAAAGAAGATGGAGAGAGAGAGAGAGAGAGAGAGAGAGAGAAAATTAATTAAGTAAATTTGTTCTTTAATTATAAGGGTAAAATAGTAGTTGCATATGCAAAAAGTAAAGGTAAACATGAGACAAAAAAAATCTCTCCCTTCCCGAACTCCTAGTTGAGTCTTTTAAAAAAAAATAGTTGGAAAAATATTCAAATTTACTAGTATTGTTGAAAAATCCCTAAATTTTAACCTGCATTTATACTTTTATAAAAGTAAGTGATTATAAACAAAGATCAACAAAACTTAGATACCCTATAATAGAAACTAAATTTACAGCGTGGAAAAGAAAATCTAGAAAAGTCCGTCATTTCATGTCCTTGTACACCTGGATCATGGAGAATTTGAAAGCTAACCATTCAAGACATTCGATACCATATTCCTTACTACAAAATCTAGTAAACCTTGTTTACGAATAAGTAAGTGTGCAAAGTCATTTATCCAACCTAATAGAACATTCCGGCCATATTTCTTTGGCTTCCAATTTCCATTATCAAATCTTCATAATCCAGACCAAAGATAAAATTGAAAAAAAATGACTCAGCTCCAAAACAAAACTTGAAAGACATGTGGAGCTTGACCTAATGAATCGTCTGGTGCTCTTTTTAAATATGAGAAACTAGGAATATGATTACATATTGAGTTTAATATTATAGGAGTTGGATTCTTATTTTTTTTATATTTGTTTTTAAAAGAGCCGTACTAAAATTGACGCCCAAACACAATTACGTTTTTTTGGTCAAAACTAATTTTTTTTCTTTTCTGGCCGTAACATTGAGTTGGGTTATTATGTTAGAAAGTTAGTGCATAAACTTAACTAAACATATCGATACGATAAATATTTGATAAACTCTATAAACAATCACAAACAAATAATAAAATATTTAATGCATTTGATTATTGTAGTAAGTTTAACCTCAATTTATACTTTTTATCAAACATAACGCATTATCAACAAAACCAACAAATCCCATAATAATCTAACCAAGCAACGTGATATTTTTTTTGGCAGAGACTAAAACTACAGTCGATGATTGATTTCTTGAAGTAGAGGTGAACCAGATTGCATTGAAAATAAATTGATAGATAAATCATTAATATGATTAAAAACGTGTTTTATTAGTATTGTAATTTTTAACCTCCATTTATACTTTTATAAAAAAAATAAGCGATCATCAACAAAAATCAACAAAACATAGATACCCAATTGTAGAAACTAGAGATACAACATAATCCAGAAAAATCCGGCATTTCATTTCATTTTTATTCTTGTAATACTTTGAAAAACTTATAAAATTATTAAAAATGATATTTGTTTATTCCAGTTTTTTTTTACCAAACATAACCATGTTGAGTTATTCGTTAGAAATCGGAACTGAGAACCATTAAACAAAAATATTTTGAGTTCTCCAAAAATCCTAACTTCATTCCGTTGTATTTTCAATATTTTTTCGTTTTCGAGTATAAATAAACATCATCCATACCTTTTTTTTTATTTTGAAGAATTCAATTGTAGAGTTCAAGCATCTACTGAAGGTTTTTATTTATTATTATTTGAGTTTCTTTGTGTTTGACGAGTCGGAAGTTTAAGAGGTTTTAGTTCTTAAATGAAATGTGAGAGAAGTGTTTTGGTTCCGAAAAAATGAATAATTTCATTTGTTCATTATTTATAATTTTGGCCAATCAGTAACGACTATTAGTGGGTCAGGTTTATTTTTCGATGTATCATTTTTTTCGCCTAAAATCATGGGTATTTTACACTATTTATTTCGAGTTATTTTGAAAAATTTCTATAAATAAAAAAAAGACGTTTATTTTAAAGCCATTGATTCGGTAATTAGTATATTCATTAATTAAAAATTAAAATTTAGAAAATTAAATATTGCCTTTTTCTAACAAATTAAACTTTGTATTCGCGTTTCAATATCCCAATTTCGTTTTTCAATTTTGTGTATGTTGGTTGGCTGTTGCAATTTCAATTTTCTTATGCTTCCTCCTCTAAACCTCACATATATGACGAGAACGTTTACGCTTGTTCTAAACCGAAAGTGAAGTCGCTGTTTGTTGGAGATTCAAATGGTTAAAATGGGTGTGGTATATTTAACAAAAAAATTGACAAAATGGACAACGTTTACGGTCTCATTTTCAATATGATCAATGTTATAGTTAAATTTGTGTTAATGACCCAGGTGTTTATGTGTCAAACTAATTAAGTGTTTTTCATACTACATCCCTTTTAAATTTTTTGGCCAAATTTTGAATGTTGAATATGTTCAGATTTTGAATGTAAATTTTAAACATATTTAAAAGTTGAACTAATTTATTAATTGGTGGAGGTAAGTTCTTTTTTTTTATATATATAAATATTCCACGAGGTTTATTAGCTAGAGATTAAATTGTTAAAAAAAGTTTAAAGATTATTTAGTATTTTACATCTCATTTCTACTAGTCGAATAAGGAAAAAACCATTTTTTGTTAGTTATGAGAAAAGATTAGTAAATTGTAATAGATTTGTTAATTTTTTATAAAATTATCTTTTTGTTTATTTTATTATTCCGTACTTAATAACTGGTTCTCTCTCTCTTTCTCTCTCTCTCTCCCCCCATTATATCATAATTTCATCTCCATTCCCGTATTTTCAAAGCTCTTATTTTCCAAATGTTCAATCAACTTTTGGACATTTTGCCCGATAAATTTAGCAAAAATTTGTTTCAATTAATCGTAATATCTCATGAATTTGGCCGTTGGACATTGTTTTCAATTTCATGAAACAACTTTGCTAATTGTTATTGGTTTCACTGATTTCGTTTTCTTTTTGTAAATCAGTTTTTCATTTACAAGATCATATGTTTGTTTGCAATTAAACTGTTTGAAAGTCAATGTTCTCAAGGTAATGAAGATGATAATATAGGTTTTGACGAGCTAAAAGAATAGGAAATAATATTATATGATTTGAATCCCAAATAAAGTTTGACATCCATCATTCCATAGCCTCTGTATTAAACTGAGTCATGTGCTAGAAACCTAAGTTCATGCAGTGTGCTAAAACTGTTAGGAATTCTTGCCCGCTTGAGAAGATACTTATGTAAATTCTCTTTGACATTATTAATAAAATAAAGTTTGACATTTATAATTATTTGAATTGAAATGGTTATTTCTTATGTATAAAGATTTATAGAACATTCGTCATCCCATAGCCTCCGCATCAAACTGATTCACGTGCTGAGTACCTGAGTTCAGACGATGAGCTAAATCAAGGTTGATGACTGATATACGCATGGGATGCTATATTGAAAGTCACATATGTGGAATACATGAGTAAATGATGATCATTATGTGAGAACTTTCTACATTTATGGTAAGTGTACGACCTGGCCATGCCTTGAGGTAGATGTGTCATTTAAAGATTGTAACGACGCACTAACCGAGGCCATTATGATGGTCACAATGAGACTTGATCTAAATTCTGAAGTGATCACGGACAGTGAATCATGTCTCTGAGCTCTTTGACTCATTTCGTTAAAAGGCTATTCGTGCTAATCACAACTTATGTCTTGGGAGTCTTCTTTTGGAAGTCTTCTCAGAGCATGATTCGAGTGTGAAGTAATTTACAGATACAAAATCCAGCCTTCGTGAAAGGAGGTCAATGTTAACTCACTTAAGGGTTGATTCTAGACACAATTGATTGCGCGCACTTTCGAAGTAAGTTAACATTCGTAATAATCTTTAGATGGTGAAGCAACGATACTTAGGGCTGATATGTATAAAGAGAAGTATAACATAATAAATTGACTTCTCTTGGCACGGATTGAACTTGGAGGATCTTGATCACGAGCTGACTATACCAGTGGACACTCGTCACGATGCGTAAATATAACTCTAGTATTAAAGAAGGGCTCAATCTTTGATTACACGATGAAGTATTGATTAAGACTAGACGAATCGATGAAAAAGAGATAGGACTATATCGTCTTTTTCGTCGGGTTCGTCAAGCTTTTAATACTAGGTCGATAGTCTCATATTCGGCTCTGATAAAGGTGGATAAAAACTTTCAAATAATAGTGTTTAATCACTATTTAATCTCACTTACTGTAACGGTTATTAACAATATTGATTTTGGAAAACGGGTATTCGCAAAATTAACTAAATGTTTATAGCATAATTTTTTATTTATTGTTGGATCAAGCAAATAAATAACTAATTGAAATTTAAGCAAACGGGCCTTGAAAATTCAAGAGATGGGCTAGGGAGAGGCTTGGCCCAAAATCCCCTAGGGTTATGCTCTATGGGTGGCCGATTATGCCTCCCCAATCTCTCCCTGAATTTCTCTCTGATGAGAGAAAATCTCTTCTATAGATATTGATCTGATAGATATGAGAGAGTTTAGATTCACTGTTGAGATCTAATGGCCCATAATAAATCCAAAGGAGATGATATCTCTGGAAGGAGAGAATATCTCAACCGAAAGGAGAGAAAATAGGGATAGAAGGGAAGAGAAAAATTAATTCCATTCTTTGTAGAATTTTTTCGGCCAACTCTCTCTCTCTTGGCTGATTATTTCCTTCCCTATTCTCGGGAATTGATAAATTCCAATCCTAAATAATAGGAGCGAGATTCCGAAACAATCTGGTTTCGAGATTTAAGTGAGATATTATATGTTGCAGCTTATCTTTCTTATTCGTCTCGGAGATTACGTTTCAGAAGACTATGGTGTCATCCTTGAGTACTAAATCAGACGAAGGAGTTGCGAAGGCTTAAAAACGGAACAAGAATTGGATTAGAGCATTCTATAGCTGAGCCAAAATTCATGTAAGTGTTCTGATCGCCTCTTATATTAATGGTTGCAAAATTTCTTTCATAATTAAATCAAATTAATTAATCTAGATCTTGTTTAGTAATCATTATCATTAATTGGCTATTGTGAGTGCGATTAATGATATTCCACATTTAATATGGTTTCTAAGGTGAATCAATCACCAATAAAAATAAGGTCGATGACTGATATACAATTGGAAAGCAATATCGAAAGTCATATATGTGGAACACATTAGTGAATTTTGATCACTATGTGAGAGCATTCTACATGTGTTGTAAGTGTACGTCTCGAACATGCATTGAGGTATATGTGTCGTTTAAAGACCGTTACAACGCACTAACCGAGGCTACTATGATGGTTACAGTGAGACTTGATCTAAATCATGAAGTGATCATGGACACTGGATCATGTTTTTGAGCTCTTTGACTCATTCGCTAAAAAGTTATCCATGCTAATCACAACTTATATCTTGTGAGTTTTCTGAGAGCATCATTCGAGTGAGAAGTGATTTACAGATACAGAATCTAGCATTCCTGAAAGAAGCTCATAATCTGGTTTCTTTGAAGTTTTGGGAGATCACTGCCATGACTAATTTTCCAGTTACGTGTGAGATATTTTTATTTAGGTTTCATGTGTAGTTTAGTATTTCCATATGAACATACTAAATACACAATCATATATTTAATTTTATTTCCATATGATTATGAACATACTATATACATACTCGTATATTTTATTTTTATGTGCAGGTAGAGAATTATTTTAACTAGAGGCCATGGAAAATATGTCAGACCAAGATGTTATGGCTTAAGTGAGAAGGTGACGTATAACATGGTCGCTATATTAATGAGTTGAAAATTTTAAGAACATAATAACTCCCTGATTAATTATTATCTCGATAGATTTGCATGTTTGTTTGATATGTGGCTGTATACCCTTGTCCTTCTCCCCATAAATAAGCGTTAAAGATGTCCACTTATTAAACATACGCAAATCCGCAATATATCTATTTAATATTGTACTGTTCTTAATAATTGCATATCTTTATATGTTTGCAGTAACAGCTTTTCAAGGGGAAAATCTAAGTACCGTGGTGTTGTGGGGTTCCATTCTCTCTATGCCTCTCTCTCTCTCTCTCTCTCTCTCTCTCTCTCTCTTAATGGGTGTATAGTAACTAAATTAAACATCTACATGTATTTTATTATGAATAACAGGCACACTAATAGTGAAAAATGGCAAGCTAGGAAAAGTTTTGGTATAGTAATTACTTTTACGTATTTTATTAGTATAGTAAATTTTAACCTCCATTTATACTTTTATAAAATAAAAATAAGCGATGATCAACAAAAATTAGATACTGTATCGTGATTTTATTTGATGCATTCAGGTTTTGGTTCCTCCACAGAACTAAGGCAACTCATTGTTTGTTCGTGTATTAATCGAGGCTAGCAAAAGAGAATAACAGATCTTTGAGTCGGTTCAAAATACCGATTTTTTAATACTTGCCAGGTAGATACAATGCTATTGTAGCTGGTTCAAATTTGTTATTCCATCAATGCTCTTATTAGCATTTTTTAGGGAAGGAAACTAATGCTATTATATATTAAAATAGTCCTTAATTCCTATCAGCATAGATTCTATAAAATGGAAATTATCCTCTACATTTAATTATGTATAAGAATCTGTAAGGTGTTTGAAAGGTGGGTTTACAATTATTTTTTAAGAAGAAAATTGTAGAGGTCGATTTTCACCGATCTCTAAACAGTCACAAGGATTAAGAGATAATAAATAAAAAAAATAGTCAGGTCTGTATCGTTAATATCCTTGAGTTTATATTTGTAAGGGCTCGGTCTCTTCCGTTTATTAGCTTGGAAGCTTAAAGAAATACAGAGCAAAAGTATGAATTTTGTATATGGTGACGGCTGATATTTTTCGAACCCCCTCAATGAGATTATTATATTCATATTTATACTCCCTCTTCTCTTACTTGGACGGTCTCTCCGGTTTTCTCCTCCCGCTAGGGTTTCCTCTTTTGCCCCATCTCTCTTCTGACGAGTTCCGGGATCCTCTCCGAGATTTCCCCAACCAATCCGTGATTTCCGCCCCTTCCGACTGAATCTCTGAAGCCAATCCTCACTCGAACGCTACCATTTCCACGCAGACTCCTGACGGTGAGTCTTCTCTCGGGACGCGACCTCCTCGGGACATACCTCCTCGGGATGAGATTCCCTTGCGAGGAACCTTCCTCGCGACGACCCTTTCCCAGCGATGAGCTTTCCTCGTGAAGAATTTCGTACCTCCGCTCGCGATAGGACTTAAAGGGGAACGAGCCCCTCTCCTCAGTTGACCAAGAGTCAATCTTGGTACCCCCTCTGCTCCCTCTCTTCGTCGTCCGAATGCTAAAAACGACACGAAATGTGTTAAGAGGGATTTGATGAAATCCTACCTTAACAGTTAGTCCCCCATTTTATCGAGTGTGAACACTTGGTAAAATGAGATACATATTATTTTGATGGGCCTTCTAGAGCGTCGAGCCTCTTTGATCGTGGCTCGCGTCCGGTTTCATTCTTGCCCCTTTCCTCGGGCGTGTGACCTCGAATTTCGCAAATCTCTCTCTTCATTAAATGCGTATGTAGAGCACTCGAGTGCCCCCTAGCTTTTTCCCCCTTCACGGCCCCCTATAAACAACTGTCCCCCGCGAGTGTCTTTTCGCCAGGGCCTTTTCTGTTCCGACCGTCGATTCGCCTGTGTCGTTTCAGATTCTGGCCCTTAGATTCGTTTGTCTTCCTCTATAGATTTAAAATCTCAGTTAGGGGGGGAGGTCTCTTGAAACTCTATGCTTTTCGTCATCTCTCAAAATATCGAATATGTATTCCACCTCGAAACTTCTTTCGATTCTTTCCTTCTCCGAACCAGAATCGCGATGGCCCCCGAACGACCCAGGCCGACTCCCGGACATATCTTCGAGACCGACTCGCCTTGCTCTATCATGACCCAGGCACGCCTCAACACCATCAGAGAGGAATACTGCGACGGTGACGTCTACCAGGTCCGTCTTCCCCGCCCCGACTCGCGAACGATCCTCTGGACGAGGATGGGTCGCCATTTACGAGGCGTTCTTCCAGGATGTGGGCCTTTCCTTCCCGATCTCGTATCTTCTCCTCGCTTTCCTCCACGCCTTCAATGTCCCCATCGCCCAGATGCAGCTCAGCGCCATCCGTGTCATACTTTGCACTATGGCCGTCGTCGCCGAGCAAAGGGTCACCCTTGCCTTCGAGGACCTGATGCGCCTCTACAGGCTTTCCAGGGACGGCCAGAACTTGGGGCGTTTTTTCCTCTCCCATCGCGTTCTGAACCCCGTCATCCTCAGCGCTCCCTCGAATGAGTCGGGGTGGGAGCGCTCTTACTTCTTTGTCAAAGATTGACGCCAGCTCCTTCGGCTACCATTGCGACTTGCTGCCGACGTGATGGGTCGAAGCCGATCGGTTGCCTTCCCACTACAAAACCAACGTTGGAGACGTGGCGGAAGCCCACTTCAGGGAGATCTATCAGGCGCTTCTCGCGAGTGACCGTCGCGACTGGGTGAGGGACTTCTACAACCCTCAACGACTGGTGGATGCTGGGATCTTCCTCGAGGCCGACGTTCACGGCCCGCATATCCCCAATTGCTTCCCAGCTAGGTTTCGCGGCGCCTCGTCCTCTGCTCCGACAAAAGGAACACTGCGGCAAGCCCCAAGACCCAGGGAAGGCGTTCCTGAGGATGAGGAGGGCTCACCCGAGCAGCCCCTCCTGCTGAGACCTGATCGCGAATCCGCGAAAGTGCGACCAACACTTTCCCCGCGGGAGCTGAGGAGCTCTGCGGGGACTTCGTCTAGGGCCGAGAACGCTGCGGGCAAGCGACCCGTTGAGGTCAGTGATGTCGGCCATCCGGCAAAAAAGGCCAAGGTCGTTGCCCCGGCCGGCAGAGCCTTAGACGCCATTTTTTCCGCGCCGCCCGCCACTGAAGCCCAAGTCACCCCATTGCCGCGAGTAGCCTCCCCTTTTCTCGGCGATGTTGGAGCTGCTCGAGGGTCGGCTGCCGACGCATCTTCCGAGGGTGCGGGTCCTCGTCGTCGTGGCAGGAGAAGAAGGGACCTCGCGGTGGATTACAGCAATGTAGCCCGTTGATCGGGCTCGTTGGTCGGGACGGAGAGCAGGACAACGCCGCTCTTGGCTCCGAGGAGGTGCACTTCGCAAGGGGTTCCTCCAACGTTTCCCGCTCCGGAACCCCTATCGGGAGTGGGGCAGGGACGTCGTCCATCCTCAGGCGGGAGGTGGTTCCCTTCGTACCGCCTCCTCCTCATCCTCCTCTTCGTCCTCCTCATCCTCCTCATTCTCCTCGCTCTCATCCTCCTCTTCGTCCTCTTCATCCTCCCGGCTCTCATCCTCCTCTTCGTCCTCTTCATCCTCCCCGCTCTCATCCTCCTCCTCCTCTTCCTTCTCCTCGTCGCCATTTCGAGTTCGAAGCTTCGCAGTCTTCCCCTCGAGTCTTCATCGGTTCCCCTCGCGTGCTCGACTCGAATTCATCCGCCGAGGACTGGCGGGAATACTCTTCGCACTCATGTCGGGACTTGACGCTGCAAGCACCCGGCACGTTCGGCGCTGGTCTGTCTCTCGAGGGCCTCGAGGGCTATCCCGAGGTGACGACTTGCTTGTTCGAGGGCATAGCCCGAATGAATGATCTGGTCCTCGCTGAGAGCCACAAAATCAACCTGAAGGATCAGGAGTCCGAGAAGCTTTTGACTCAACTCGGCGAGGCCCAGAGACAACTTGGGTTCTCTATTGCTGGCGAGCGTGCCTACCGGATACGGAACGAGAGGCTGGAGTCGAAACTGGCCACGGAGACGAGTAGGCGTGTTTCCGCCGAGGTCGACCTCGCGGAGTTCAAGGCTCAGGCGAGGCGGGAACTTGAGGAGCGCGAGCGGCAGTTGGTCGCCAAGGAGGATCTCCTGGCCAAGAAGAAAAGATGCCATCAGGAGGCCGCGGAGTTCCTCTGGAGGAAGAGTGAGCTCCTTGCTCAAATTGGCGAGGCCTTGGGTGTCCCCGTCGCTGAGGAGGGGTGTCTGCCTTCCAAGGTCCGGGCTACCTCGCGGAAGCTTGCCGACGAGCTGGAGATGGCGCAGGCCGAGGCAAGCGAGGAGTGTCACGCTCGGCTGCGTCTTTACAAGAAGGCCAGAAGCAAGCTAGAGCCGGCGTCGACCAAATTTTGGGCCCTCGAAAACTCCGTCGATGCCAACCGCATGGCGGCCGCCTACCAGGCCAACATAAATGCGGTCACCGCCCTTCCTCCTGGGGCTTCGGTTGAGCTCCTCTGGGCTAAGCTTCCGGAGTGGGCGCAAGGTCGCGAAGATGAGCAAGCAAAGGCCTCGGAGCTCAAGGACAAGGCTGCCGCGGATCTCGATTCTCCCCCTCTGTCTCCCGGCGACCCCCAACGATCGAGGGCCATCGTCTGTCGGCTCTCATTGTAGGGAGCTTTTCTGCCGCATTCGGCTCGCTAGGCGAGCATGGGTCTAACCGAGGTTTCATCTCTCCTCGAGAAGCAGCAACATAGGCTTTTTTTCCTTCGCTTTACTTGTAATTTGTTGCGCAATTTCACTTATAATGTACCATGTGCTTGTAATTCATCGAGATTCCATTAAAAAAAAAAATTATTTCCTAGTTCTCATTGTGCTCTTTCATCCTTTCTTTGCTCGCGTCTAAATGCGGTTGATCCCACGACTACGCGTCTTATATATGTATATGTACCCTATTTATTATTTTCATATCCGCTCGATTCTTCTAGAGATCATTCGTCTCACCAGTTTCTTTGGCAGCTTGTAAAATTTGTTCTTCATCTTGCAAGCGAATTCTTCTGTCAATTCTTGTAAGACTTTGTTAGTCTTTCTCAGCTCTAAGCATTCCATTCTCAACTCATTCAGATCATCTCCCTCCATCGAGAGACGCTTCCTCCTTGAGTGACAAAGCGATTTGGGGAACCCAGAGAACAAAAATCTTGTCCGCCGAAGATAGATGATGAGTGCGATCGAGGATCCGCGACCGGGTTATTTACTCGGGGTTATCCTCCTCGGGATAGACTCTCCTCGGGGCGAGCTTGCTTCCACGTCGTCACTTGGGAGGTGAGGAGCCGCACGAGTGGTTGGGAGGCTAGTCCCCCGTTTTACCAAGTGTAGGCAGTTGGTAAAATGAAGAGAAGGCTACCTCGACTAGCCGTTGTGAGGGTTTAGCGACGAGCCTCTGCGAGTATCATTTGTGTTTACTTCCTCGGGCGCGTGCCCTCGAACCCCACGAATCTCTCTCCTCATTAAATGCGGGTTTCGGGTACTCGAGTGTCTATTACTTTTCTCGAACCCCTATCGCTTCCAACGACTCTTCGATTTTGCCCCTTGATGAGTCCACGTGTCTCTTTCTGGACCGTTGGATCGGGACGTGCCATCTCGCTTCCCTTTTCATTTTTCCTTATAAATTCGATGCTGCGCTATGGACAGGACCTTCCCATTTTTCTCATTCAAACCTCTGCCACGTTTTTTTTTTGCGATCTTCTCTCTCGCTCGTTGTCCTCCAATCTCCTTTTGGATTTTCTTCATCTTCTCTATTCCATACTCAATGGCTCCGCCCGTTGTCTGCCGCATATTTAAGACTCGCTCTCCCCTATCCCTTATGTCAGAGCAGCGCCTACAGTAGTTAAGGGGGAGGTTCGTCAGGGACCAACAATGCACCCTTTACATCCCTTTCGACGGTGAGCTCGCCGACAACCCTCGATACGGCTGCGTTGCAATCTACGAGGCTTTTTTCCGGAGAGTGGGTCTCCATCTTCCGGTCCCCCCCCCCCTCATCGTGGCCTTCCTGTGTGTCTTCGGGGTCCCCATCTCTCAGGTGAGCCCGAATTCAATCCGCCTCCTCCTCTGCACCATAGTCATCGCGCTGGAGCTAAAGGTGGATATCACCTTGGAGGATTTGATGCGGCTTTTCAAATTTTCCAAGAACGCCAAGAACGTGGGCCGCCTTTCCCTCACTCATCGGGTCAAAGCCCACATCATCCTGAACACCCCCTTGAATGAGTCCGGGTGGGAGGACAGGTACTTCTTTGTCGCGGTTGATCAGCATAACTTCGGACGCTTTCATGAGTCTTTGCCGAGGGAATGGATCGTCGACCAAGAGCTTCCCAAATACAAGGCTACCGTTGGCGACGAGGCTTCTTGTCGTTTTGATTCGCTTCACCATACTCTTCTTTCCCATCCTCATCGCGACTGGTCGTCAGACTTCACCGTCGGTCGGATATCGGATTCCGGGGTCTTTACGTGGGCTTATCCCACCGGGACGAGCCTCCGGGAGCTACTTCCGGCCTTCGGGTTCCGCAGTCTTCCAACGCCGGAGAGTTTGTCGGTGGCCTCTCGAGGAGGGTTCCTTGACCAAGAGAGGGGAAAGAAACCCGTGGGTACTCCGTGCGATGGTGAGGATGCCCCTCCCCGGGAGGGGGGAACTTCTGCGGATGACCCCTCGCGAAGAGACTTCGTAGATAGGGGATGTCTACGGTCCCAAATCCTTGGAAGCCGAGGGGTTCTAGTGGGCGGTCCGCCAAGGGTTCGGGAGACAACTCTCCGGCGAATAAGGCCAAGGCCGCTGCCTTGGCTGGTGGGACTCCGCTCGCTACATCCTCCGAAGGGGATGCTTCCTCGGCCCGGGCGGCTGCATCGCCGCAGAGGACCCTCCCCTCGGGGAGGCTCGTGTGGACTCTTCGGTCCCTTCTCTTCCTGCCAGCACCATGCCAGCTCAGGAGGAGACTGGTAGCCTTCCAACCACCACCACCGCGGGCAAGGCCGGGAAGTCCATAGAGGTCTCTGCCGGAGTTGCAAGCTCCTCTCGGCGTTCGAGGAAGAGGTCGGAGTTTACGTGAATTTCAGCCACGTGGTTTCGGCGACGCCTCCTTCTATCGGGGAAGCGACAGCGGTCTTCATGATTTCGGACCCTCCGACGTCTACCGAGCGGGAAAAAGGGGAGGAGAACACTGAGGCCGAGGAGCCGATGGCCGCAGCCCCTGTCGGCGATGGGGACGCAGCTGTCGTGGCCTCGGACCTTCCAACGTCCTCCGAACATGAGAAAGGGGAGGAGAGCGCTGAGCCCGAGGAGCCGATGGCCGCGGCCCTTGTCAGCGATGGCGACACGGCTGTCGTGGCCTCGGACCTTCCAACTTCCGCCGGGCAAACAACAGGGGGAGGGGCCGCCGAGGCTGAGGGGCCGACGACCACGCCCCTTCCTGTGGAGCTGGAGGTCATCCCCTTTGTTGGGCCTCTCCCTTCTCCTCGTTCCTCGCCTCGACGCCATTTCAACTTTGGGGCGTCGCGACCCTCTCCTCGGGCTTCCAGGAGCCCTCCTCGTGCACCCGCCGCGGGCGCGTCTGCTGAGGATTGGGGAGAGTACTCCTCATATTCGTGCAGGGATTTAACGATGTGAGTACCCGGCACGCTTGACATTGATGAGCCCCTCGGGGACTTCGAGGGTTACTCCGAGGCGACGGCCTGTGTATTCCAGGGCGTGGCCCGAATGAATGACCTGATTCTCGCGGAGCGTCATGCTGCCGTATTGGCCGTGCAGGAGTTGGCAGAGATGGGGTCGAAAATCCAGGAGGCCCATAGGCAGCTCGAGGTCTCCATTTTTGGGGAACGTCGGTATCGCAAACAATTTGAGAAGCTCGAGTCCGACTTGGGGGGCGAGGTTTCTCAACGTAAAGCTTTCGAGACCGAGCTCGTGACCTCAAAACCAGGGTGGAGCAAGAGGTCGAGGAGCACAATACTCTCCTGGCCGCCAAGGAGGAGCTTTTTCCGAGGAGAGGAGAGGCCGCCGAGAGGTCGCGGAGGCCTTGAAAGAGAAGGACGGGCTCCTCGCTCAGCTTCGCGAGGCCATAGGCGTGCGTGTTACCAGGGAAGAGTCCTTGCCTTCCGTGGTCGGATCCACGTTGGGGAGACTCGCCGAGGAGCTCGAAGCGGCTCGAGCTGGGTTGGGGAAGGAGCGCCACGCTCGGTTGCATCTCTTCGAGAGGGCGACGGGCAAACTCGAATGGGCATCGGCCAGGTTCCAGGCTCTGGACAAGTCCGTCGACTCTAATCGTCTAGCGGTCGCGTATCAAGCCAACATCAGTATGGTCGAAGCTCTCCCGGCTGGGGCGACGGTTGAGTTGCTCCGAGCCAAGCTCCCGGAATGGCGGCAGGGCTATGGCGAGAAGCAGGCGAAGGCCGAAGAGCTCGAAGACAAAGCCGTCGCGGACCCTGACTCCCCTCCGCTTTCTCCGTGCGATCCCCCAGCGGTCGGGAGCTAGCAGCGTGGGTTTTCCTTTGTATTTACTTATAAAGTGTATTGATTTTGAATTTGTATGAGATTGGAGGTTTAATGAATGAAAATTCTGCTCCTATTCTTTGCGTTCTACTTTCTTCTTACTATCCCCTTGTTTGTGCTCGCCCGTGATTGTTCGACGAGCTAATATACGGAATATATTGAAAAGATTAAAGTGAACATTGGTATAATGAATTTCCCTCACCCGACAGTCGCACCGTTCCTCCATTGGAATATCATCCGTCTCATGGATCTTCACGTAACTCTTGGTCTGCCAATTAGCCTAAGTATGATTTTGGACATTGTCGCCTCTTGATTTGCTCGCTGGGATTCTCTTTTTTTTTTCTCTGCTCGCTGGGAGTTTTTTCATTTTGCTCGCTGGGAGTCTTTTCGTTTTGCTCGCTGGGAGTCTTTTTGTTTTGCTCGCTGGGAGTCTTTTCGTTTTGCTCGCTGGGAGTCTTTTCGTTTTGCTCGCTGGGAGGATTTAATTTGTGCTCCCTGGGAGGCTTTAATTTTAACATGGGTCCTCTCGCCGCTATGTTTTGTGCTCGCTGGGAGGCTTTAATTTTAACATGGGCCCTCTTGCCGCTATGTTTTGTGCTCGCTGGGAGGCTTTAATTTGGCTCACTGGGAGGCTTTAATTTGGCAATGTCGTTGGATAAATTTTGGGCATTCTCGCCTCTTTTAGTTGTGGGCATTCTCGCCTCTTTAAGTTGTGGGCACTCTCGCCTCTTTTAGTTGTGGGCACTCTCGCCTCTTTTATTTGTGGGCACTCTCGCCTCTTTTAGTTGTGGGCACTCTCGCCTCTTTTATTTGTGGGCACTCTCGCCTCTTTAAGTTGTGGGCACTCTCGCCTCTTTTATTCGTGGGCACTCTCGCCTCTTTTATTTGTGGGCACTCTCGCCTCTTTAAGTTGTGGGCACTCTCGCCTCTTTTATTTGTGGGTACTCTCGCCTCTTCAAATTGTCGGATTTGCTCGGCCGTAGGACGGCATCTCGTTTTTTCACCGTCGTAATTTGATAAATAGGCCTCATCAAACCCTTTGAGTCCCCCGATCGGGTGCGGCTCGCGAGGGAAGAGTACTTTACTTCTATTGCATGAAAGGGGCGAAGCGGCAAAAGTATTCCCGAACAAAAGGATCGGGAGTTCCTGGTAATTGGAAAAGATGCTCGTGAAATACTTACCAAGATTGTGACTGGGCCGAGGAAGCTTTCAGTAGAACTTCTTCAGATGCTTCACGTTCCAGCTCCTGATCACCTTGGCACCTTCGGTGTCTTCGAGCTCGTAGACTCCTGGCTTGAAGACATATGTGACTATGTATGGGCCCTCCCAACTTTGCCCGAGCTTCCCGGCGTTCACCTCGGCAGTGTTCTAAGGACCATCTCACCGACCCGGAAGCTTCTCGGGCGCACCCTCTTGTTGTAGTAGCGTTAGTTGGCGATGTGTACGCTCGCTTGCTCGGGTCGCTCGTCCACGTGATCGAGCTAATGGAGTAGGCCCTGGCTGTTGGCCTCCTCGTCGCTTGGTGCCACCGCTCGTCGAAGGCTTGGGATCCCCACCTCCGCCGGTATCACTGCCTCCACGCCGAACGACAAGGAGAATGGAGTTTGGCCGGTGGCGGAGTCAGGTGTCGTTCGGTAGGCCCAGAGCAAGCCGGGGATCTCGTCAGCCCAGAGCCCCTTCTTCTCGTCTAGCCTTCTCTTGATGTTGTCGGTGATCGTTCGGTTGACTGCTTTGGCGTTTCCTTTGCCCTGAGGATACCTAGGCGTCGACGTGCTCAACTTCACCCTCCACCGTGTGCAGAAGTCTCTGAACCTCTTTGAGATGAGCTATGAGCCGTTGTCAGCGATGATCTCCCTTGGTAGGCCAAAGCGCGTGAAGATGTTCTTCCAGATAAAGCTCTCGATGTCAGAGTTCTTGATGTTGGTGTAGGCCTCGGCTTCTTCCCATTTGGTGAAGAAGTCTGTGACAACCAGTATGAACCTCTTCTGCCTCATCACGATGGGCATTGGACCGACGATGTCCATGGACCACTTCATGAAAGACGGTCACCGAGGACAGCTCTTTGGCTGGACAGTTTATTGCAGGGGCGTGTCGCTGGCACTTCTCGCATCTCCTGGCGTGATCGACGCAGTCAGCGACCATCGTGTCCCAGAAGAAGCCTTGTCGCTTCGTCTTCCCTAGTAGCGACCTTCCGTCGAAATGGTTTTCGCATTCCCCACTGTGGATTTCCTCCATCACATAGGCGGCCTCCTTTCTGCCGCGGCATCTCAAGTAGGGGCCGGTGAAGCTTCTCAAGTAAATCTTCTGCTCGATGACGGTGTACCTGGCGCTCTTGGACTTGACCTTCCTCGCCTCCTGGCGGTCTTCGGGCACTGTTCCCTCCAGGATGTATCTCCTGATGGGCGCTCGCCAATCTTCGTCATCGTCGTCTTCCACCACCCCTCGCTCGTCGCCCTCGTCTTCCCTGTTCTCGAGCTCGCTGATGCTGGCCTCCTCGGGCTCCATCTCTCGACTTTCGGCCTCGGCTCAAGGCTTCTTCTTCATCGGACCTTCTTCTCGCCTGATGCTCGGCCTCTCCACCGTTTCTACCGTGATAGACCAAAGTTCACCGACCTCTGTCGTCGAGCTCAGGCCCGCCAAGGCATCAGCGTGAGTGTTATCTCCTCGCGTCACCTGCGTCAGGCTGAAGTAATTGAACTTCCTGGAGAGTGCTTCCACGAGCTCCGCGTAGGCCTCCATTCTCTCGTCGCTTCTCTCGTATTCCCCGTTGAACTGCTTCACGACCATCTGGGAGTCCAAGAAGACGTTGATGTTTTTTACTCCAACAACGAGGGCTGAAAGCATGCCGATGAGGAGGGCATCGTACTCCGCCTCGTTGTTGGTGGATCGGTAGGCGAGTCGGAACGCCTTCTCGATGACTTCCCCCATCGGAGAGGTGAGTCTGACTCCTGCACCTGACCTTTGTGAAGTGGCGGATCCATCGACGTGTAGCTTCCAGGTGCCGTCCTCGTCGCTCAAGTCGATTGGCTCCCCCGGAAGCTCGATGAGGAAATCAGCGAGGACCTGGGAGTTGAGGCTCGTCCGAAGCTTGTACTCGATGTCGTATGCCCCGAGCTTGATCGACCACTTGGTAATCCGTCCCAACTGATTTGGGCTGTGGATGATAGCGTGGATCGGTGTATCGATCATAACGACGATGGTGTGGCCCTAGAAGTGGAACCTTAGCCTCTATGAGGCGTCGTACACCGCCAAAGCCAGCTTCTCCACCAACAGATACCTTGTTTTAGCGTCGAGGAGCTTCCTGCTGATGTAGGCCACCGGCTTTTGCTCTCCACCAGCACCGGGCTGATCGCCTGGTCGGACACCGCGACGTACAAATACAGTGGCTTCCCGGGTAGCGGCTTCGTCATGACGTGGGGCGACGAGAGGTATGCCTTCAGCGCTTGGAAAGCCTCCTCGCATTTATCGTTCCACTCGAACTTCTTGTTCTTCTTCAGCATCTCGCAGAAGACGAGTGTTCTGATGGCCTTTCGCGAGATGAATCGGCCCAGAGCAGCGATCCTCCCTGTCAGCTTCTGTATCTCTCGTCGACTTTGAGGAGAGGGCATATTATTGATCGCCTCGATCTGCTGGGGGTCGGCTTTGATTCCTCATTGGGTGGCTATGTGGCCCAAGAACTTCCCCGAGGAGATACCGAAGATGCACTTGGCGGGATTCAGTCTCATCTTGTGCCGATTCAGGATCTTGAAGAATTCCTCCAGATGCTCGATGTGCGCTGTTGCCTTCATTGTTTTGACGACCATGTCATCAATATAGACCTTCATGCTCTTCCCAATTTGCTCGTGGAACATCTTGGTTACCAGCCTTTGGTAGGTCGCGCCGGCGTTCTTAAGGCCGAAGGGCATCACCTTGTAGCAGTACGTCCCTCGCTCGCTGATGAAGGCAGTCTTCTCCTTGTCGTCTGGGTGCATCCTTATCTGGTGATACCCCGAGTAGGCATCCATGAAGCTGAGGAGTTCATACCCTTGAGTGGCCTCCATGAGGTGATCGATGTGCGGCATTGGGAAGCTGTCTTTCGGGAAAGTTTTGTTGAGGTCGGTGAAGTCCACGCAAACTCGCCACTTGCCATTCTTCTTCTTGACGACGACGGTGTTCGCCAACCATTCGAAGTACTTCACTTCCCTGATGGTTCCCATCGAGAGCAGCTTGTCGACCTCATTGTTGATCACCATGTTCCTGTCCGACACCATCTTCCTCCTCTTCTGTATGACAGGCCGGTAGTTTGGGTCCGTGTTGAGTCGAT
This sequence comes from Urtica urens, assembly GCA_958296335.1. Classification (NCBI taxonomy): domain Eukaryota; kingdom Viridiplantae; phylum Streptophyta; class Magnoliopsida; order Rosales; family Urticaceae; genus Urtica; species Urtica urens. The sequence continues at coordinate 8,177,199 of OY282525.1, forward strand.
GATAAATCACCGATGGATCTACTCCCGGCATATCCTCGCGAGTCCAGCTTAAGCTCCTTCGATTCTTCTTCAGGAAATCTATCAATCTGGCTCTGACATCCAGGTCGAGCTCCACGCCAATGCTGTGTTGGCAGAGATGCCCACAAGAAGATTGTTTATTTACATATTGATGTAATATATAAATCTTTGTAAAGTCCTTATTAAAAGATTGTTTATTTACATATTGATGTAATATATAAATCTTTGTAATTTGCTGATTAAATTAATAAAAGTTGAAACGTTCATTCATTCCTTTTTAGTTAGATTGAAGATTTATGATATTCAATAGTCTTATAGTCCTTAATCAAACCTAACAATGTATGAAGAGACAAATGTAGATTTGCGTGAACAAACTCTTCATGGTTTGACTAAAACGATATATTCGCAATCTAAAGATCAACTGACTATTGATCCCAGTATGATTGTTGGAAGAATCTAGGATGTCTGGTTACAAGGCATAGAGAGTTAGGAACTCTGTAGTTCTTCTAGTGTATCTTTCGAAGATACTGAATTGACCAGTGTACCTTTAGAGACAATAGAAGAACAAACCATTTAACATCTACTATCTCAAGGTCACTACGTACGAATCGCATCATGGTTACCTAAATCCTGAAATGAGACATGTCATTTCATAGCATTAATACTCTCATTTGAGAAAGTCAAATTCTAGGTCCAATGTGTGATCTAGACAAGGCCTATTGGTGAGATATTAAGTTATGAAGATGTCATGAACCAACTTTGTGAAGTTCTCATAGATATGGAATTCATGTACAAGATTGCTGAGATGCAATATATATCACCTCATGCTTTATTACTTGGATTGTGAATAAATGAACTGCGCAGTGTCCAAATTTAATTAGCGACTTTATTTGGATGAAACAATGTGACTTGTTAGCTCCTCGTCAATACATTGTTTCTAACTTATTCACAAGTACTAAAGGAGTTGAGGAAATAACGACTAGAAGGGTAAAATGGTAATTTTATAAATCCCAACTAGTTGATAATATTCATAAAGGGTAAACATAGATAACATTCAATGGATCCGCTCAATATAATTAAGTTGAAATTGAGTAGAAAATAAATTCATTTGAACAAAGAGATTCTCAGTGTCGACTCTTTAGTGGAGTCAGTCGACATTAAGCTAATACTCGGAAAAGGTTTGAGAACTTTTGAGTCCGAGTATAGAAGCTCAAGCTTTGTTCATTTGGATCCATGAGGTCACTATTGCAGGTCATTAGAGTAGGATTGTTAAACTAGAAGCTAAGTCAAAATAAGTTCAAGTGTTGAATTAGACTTTTTCTCGGAAAATGTCTAAACGGTAGTTTTGTCCACAAGGACATAAAATGATGTGAATGTCAAAATAAGATTTTGAATATTTTCATTTGATGAAAATATAAATTATTTTCTAAAACCGAAAAGTCGTTTGAGACATTATGAAATAAATTTCGTTATTTGTGCAATTAAAATTCTACAATGGGTATTTTAAGAATTGTCTTAAAAGAAATAAGGAAGCATCTAGAAGCTCCCCCCTAGGTAGAATTTTGGCCAAAACATGCATCAAGAGGAGAGTTTTATTTCCCTTTAATTATAAGGATAATTACCCAAAAGGAAAAGGGAAATGAATTTCCTTGAGAAGGAAATAAATAAGCTAAGTGAGGAAACAAATTTTCCTCCTTGCTTGACGTGTATGGCCGACCCTCTCTCTCTCTCTCTCTCTAGAAAATACTCTTCTTATTTTGCACCTAGATTCACATTTAATCTAGAGAATTAGCTTATGATCCAAGAATTGTTCTTGGTTCATATGCTTTAATTGTGCCAACACACAAATCCTTCCAAAACCTCTATAGACTCTTGTAATAGAAATTTTAGGTTTCTTGAGTTCAAGATTAGGTGCGAAGATGACGAACGAGCCAAGGAAGAGGATCTACTTTTCTCGAGACGCTTCAAGATCAAGCTACAAAGAAAGGTTCGTGTTCTACTAAATTAAATAATTTTTTTAATATATAACATGTATATGCTTTTTCTAGGTTAGTAAAATTGTTTTACTTGATTAATGTTAAATTTTTCTTTAACCCTAGACCTATTCCAACATGCCGTGCACTTGCCGTGCTACCTCTTCGGGCGTCTTCTCGCCGTGCACTTGCCGGTGGTGCATCATGTAGCAGACGCGGTATGCGTCTCTATCTCCCCAGATCTCCTCGATCACTCATCCTTCCCCGTGGAACTTGATGCATTGTTGTAGGTGGAGGGCACGGCCCTCATGGAGTGGATCCAGGGTCTTCCGAGGATCACATTGAAGTGCGAGGGAACGTCCAACACCATGAACTCCACCATCCTTTGGACTCCATTCGCCCGGACTGGGAGGTGGACCGTCCCGGACGAGATGGCCACGTCTCCGTTGAATCTGGACACCTTGCGTCACCCCCTTCCGATCTCTAGTCGCTCGATATTCATCTTCTCGATCCTTGCCATGATGACCTCGATCCTTGCCCTCGTCGCCGGTCTGTCATCCGCGTCTTGCTCTACAACCTTCTTCTCGGCTGCAGGGTTCCTCCTCGCTCCACCTTGGCCGCCTCCGCCAGCCTGGGCCGCCTCCCATTGTGGCCTCCGCCATGTTCGATTTTCATTCCTCCATGGTTCGCGGTGGATGGGTACCAAATTCTTCAGCTCTCCCCGCGCGTACCTCTTATGGAGCTCCCTATTCAACATGGCGCGGTAGTAAGGCCGCTCATGTTGTGGAACTCGCAAAACTTGCTCGAGTCCTTAGGCCAGGGCTTCCTTTCAGGACCTCCTCGCCATCCCGAGGACCCTCCTCGCCCTCCGGTATGGCCTCCTCGGCCTCCAGAATATCCTCCTCGGCTCGCCAAGAAGCCCCCTTGCTGGTATTTCCTCCGCTCGCCCAAGAAACTTCCTCGCTGCTGAACACCCTCTCCGGGGTCCCTTCTCTCCTCCACCTGATAGACTCCCCTCTTCGAAATCTCTCGGGCTCGTCGCTCACTGGAGATCCCCCAGTCATCTCCTCCTCTCGCCTTCGCTGGACGAGCTTCTCCTCCGTCCCGATGGTCTTTTCTCTCCGGATGTTTGCCCTTTCCTCCACCCTCGTGGATTCTCTTCAGCGCCGTCTCCTCCTCCTCAATCTCCATAAAGATCAAACCCGGTGAAGAGCGTCCTTGATGGTCGAGGGACGCATCTTCCCCAACTCCGGGCGAAAGAGAGAGGTGTAATATAGGCCATTCTTCAGTGCCTGGATTGCGATCATCCCGTCGAGGTTCGAGATCCTGACGATGACCGCCTTGAACCTCTCGATGTAATGGCGGAGCATCTCACCATTCTCCTTAGCGAGGTTCCACAGAGTGGTGATCGTCGCATCTCTTTGCACGTACATCGAGTAATGACGCTGAAAAGCTGCAACGAGGTCGTCGGAGTCACTGATGGACTCAGAGGGCAGCTTGGCAAACTAGTCGCTCGCCGGGCCGTGCAAGCTTTCAACGAAGAGGCGGTAGAGGATGGCATCTACCTTCTCTGTCTCCCCAGTTATGCGTTCCGTCACGATTCGGAACGACTTGACATAGGTATTTGGGTCCGAGGTCCCCTTGTACGGCGTAATCTTGACCTTGGGAAGCTCTCCGAGCTCCACGCCGTGGATCTTTGACGAGAATGGAGTTTTCCTCGCTTCTCTGACCATCCGGTCAATCTTTGGTACCGAGCTCGTCGCCTTGTGTACCTGGAACGCTACCTGTCCCATCCTTGACTCAATGCCCAAGGACATCTCCTTCACCGCCTTCCTGATCTCTTCCTCGAGCGTTGGCGTCAAGGCGGGTTGGGCGCCAATGGCGGTTGTCGGGCCTTCTTCTTCGGTCATCGACGGCGTGAGCACGGTGATCTAGAAAAGGTTCCTATTGATCGGAGCTCCCGGCGTTATCCACCCCTCTAGTCCTCCGCTAGTCAGCAGGTGGCCAGGCGAGCAATGAGTGCCTGTTCACCTTGGACTGCTCCTCTGCTCTTTTGTTGGCCTCCCCTATCGTCGCAAGGGCGTCGGCCAGCTGTTGTCGGAGCACACCAGTCTCAACGGCTTCCTCTTGGCTTCCTCCAGCGCTGCTCTCCTCGTTTACAATCTTGCTCAGATTCCTTCAACCACCTGGCTGTGTGTTAGAAAGATACAGGCCCCACAGTGGGCGCCAAACTGTAGAGGTCGATTTTCACCGATCTCTAAACAGTCACAAGGATTAAGAGATAATAATAATGAATATTAGTCAGGTCTGTATTGTTAATATCCTTGAGTTTATATTTGTAAGGGCTCGTTCTCTTCCGTTTATTAGCTTGGAAGCTTAAAGAAATACAGAGCAAAAGTATGAACTTTGTATATGGTGACGGCTGATTTTTTCGAACCCCCTCAATGAGGTTATTACATTCATATTTATACTCCCTCTCCTCTTGCTTTGACGGTCTATCCGGTTTTCTCCTCCCGCTAGAGTTTCCTCTTTTGGGTCATCCCTCTTCTGACGAGTTATGGGATCCTCTCCGAAATTTCTCCAACCAATCCCGTGATTTCCGCCCCTTTCGACTGACTCTCTGATGCCAATCCTCACTCGAATGCTACTGTTGCCACGCAGACTCCTGACGGTGAGTCTTCTCTCGGGACGCGATCTCCTCGGGACATACCTCTTCGGGATGAGATTCCCTTGCGAGGAACCTTCCTCGCGACAACCCTTTCCCCTCAATGAGGTTTCCTCGCGAAGATCTTCGTACCTCCGCTCGCAATAGGACTTAAAGGGGAACGAGCCCCTCTCCTCAGTTGACCAAGAGTCAACCGTGGGACCCCCTATGCTCCCTCTCTTCGTCGTCTGAATACTAAAAACGACACGAAAGGTGTTAAGAGGTATTTGACGAAATCCTACCTTAACAAAAATAAGCGTCTGATTGAATCCGAGATCCATTATTCATGAATCATATCCATCATCCTTGATGACTTTGAACCAAAATTATGTAAAACAGACATTTGAAACTCATTGATTAGGAAACTAGCTGTTCTTTCAAATATTCAATATCTAAATAGAAGTTGGATTCTTATTTTCTTTTTTATTTTCTTGAAAAATAGCCGACCAAAATTAAGGCTCAAATACAATTACGTTTATTCTGCCCCGAACCCATTATTTTGCCCTAAGTTTGACTTGAGTTATTATGTTAGAAAATTAGTGCAAAAACGTATTCAAATATATTCATACGATAAAGATTTAGTAAACTCTGTAAGCAATCACAAAAAAATAACATAAAAAATTAAACGTATTCCATTAATTTGATAATATTAACCTCGATTTATACTTTTATCAAGCATAAGCCATATCAACAAAACCAACAAATCACATAATAATATGGACAAGCAACGTGAGAAGTGAACTAGATTCATTGAAAATAAATTGACAAATAAATCATTAATCGAAGAAAACGAAGCAAGTTCAATGAACTGTGTCTTACATTTTCTTTTATTATCGAGAAACAAATAGAACAAACGAGAGAAAGGAAAATTGACTTACCTACGAAACGGTCATTGCAAGGAAGGTTTTGGAACTTCTTTCAACAAATACTTGAACCTAGGACTTCTTTAAGTAAAACTAACTACCATCCATACCTTTTAAAAGTTTCAAACACTTCACTTTTGTTTCAGTAATGCTTTGTAAAACTAATAAAAATATTAAAAATCATATTTGTTTCCTTCGATTATTTTTTTACCAAACATAAACTTGTTAAGTTATTCTTTAGAAACAGGAATCAGAAACTTTTAAACAAAAATATTTCGAATTCTTCAAATATCCTAACTTTATTACCTTGCATGTTGAATTTCTTTTTTTCATTATAAATAAATAATGAAGAGTCTATTGAAGAATTTCTATTGAAGAGTCTATTGAAGAATTTCTTTTATTATTGTTTGGGTTTCTTCGTATTTGAGGAGTCAAAAGTTTGAGAGGGTTTTAATTCTGAAATAAATGCGAGAGAAATGCTTTGGTTTTCAAGAAAAATGAATCATTTCATTTATTCATTATTTGAAATCCAGCCCAATTGTTAATCCCTATCGGTGGGTCTGCTTTATTTTATTTTTATCATTTTTTCGCTTAAAATTTGGGGTATTTTGTGTTATTTATTCTAAATTATTTTGAGTAATTGCTATGAACCAAAACAAGATATTTATTTTGAAGTGATTTCTTTGGTATTTAATATATTCATAAAGTAGAAGTAAAAAATTAGCAAATTAAATTTTGCCTTCTCTAATAAATTAAACTTTGTATTCGCGTTTCAGTTTTCTAATTTTGTTTTTCAATTTTGTGTATGTTGCTTGGCCGTTGCGACTTTAATCTTCTTGTACTTTATCCTCTCAACCACACATATATGACAACAATCTTTACGCTTGTTTTGAACCAAAAGTGAAGTCGGTGTTTGTTTGGAGTTTCAAATGGTTAAAATGGATGTGGTATGTTTAGCAAGAAGTTTGGCAAAATGTTCAACGTTTACTGTTTCATTTTCAATATGTCCAACGTTTTGTTAAACTTTTTTAAATGGCCCAAGTGCTTGTGTGTCAAACTAATTCATTGTGTTTTCTTAGCTAGATTACCCTTTAAATTTTAGCCAAATTTTGAATGTTGAGTGTGTTCGAATTTTTAATTTTAATTTTACATGAGTTTGAAATCAATTCCGTCGATTTGAATTTGGTAAGTAATGGATTTAGTTCTTATTATATTGTAAAATCCTATAATTTGAGAAATAAAAATAGAGAAATTGCATAATCTACCACTTTTTACTAATATTTTTCGGATAATCCACAAAATTGTTTTTATCACTTTACTAGTACAAATTACCACTTATCCTTGATATTTTTTTTACATTTCAATCTCACTAAGAAATGTAACTAGTTAATCTAAAAAAAATTCAAAAAACAAACCGTTTAAGATTATTTTTTAATTGGTGGAGGGATTAAATTATTAAAAAAAATTAAACTATATTTAGTATTTTCATCTCATTTCTACTAGTTAAATGAGAAAACAATTTGTAAATGGTGATAGATTAGCTAATTTCTCTATAAATTATTATTTTGTTTAATTTTTATACCATAATCTCTCTCTCTCTCTCTCTCTCTCTCTCTCTCTCTCTCTCTCTCTCTCTCTCTCTCTCTCTCTCTCTCTCTCTCATTATATCATAATCTCATCTCCATTTCCGTATTTTCAAAGCTTCCAAATTTTCGATAAATTTTTAGGCATTTTCCCCGATAAATTGAGCGAAAATTTGTTTCAATTAATCATAGTTTATTATGGAGTTGGTCATTCGACATCGTTCTCAATTTCAAGAAATTGGTTTGCTAATTGTTATTGTTGTCCATAATTATTTTTTTTTGTAAATCAATTTTTATTTACAAGATTATATTTTTGTTTGGAATTCAACTATGTGAAAGTCAATAATCTCAAGATAATGAAGATGATAATATAGCTTTTGAAGAGCAAAAAGAATGGGAAATAATATTATATGATGAATCAGATTTGAATTTTTTTCCCATAAATATTGAGTTGGACGTCAACAATATTTTTACTAGCAAAGAAGTTATTCAAACCGCTCTTAGCATGTTAGCGGTTAGGAACATTTTTTAATTTAATACCATCAAGTAATGTATGACTAGATATAAAATCATATACATGTCGTGCTTTCGTTCCCTTGGCAATATTAACGTCTAAAAAATCGCCACGTTGAGTATAGCAATCTTCTCTTCCTCGGTTTCAGTAAATAGAGCCACGAGTATCCCGATCAAAATTTGTGAACGTTGAGTCCCTTGAACCTAGAAGAACGCATCCCTCAATAGGTTATCGATACACAAAGTTTTCTTAGTTTCTAGATACTTCTTTATTTCTCTTAAAACAATTCTTAAAATACCCATTACAGAATTAATAGTGCACAAATAATGAAATTAATTTCATAATACCTCAAACGAATTATCGACTTTAGAAAATAATTTATATTTCCATCATATAAAATATTCAAAATCTTATTTTGACATTCACATAATTTAATGTTCATGTGGACAAAAATACCATTCAAACATTTTCCTAGAAAATGTCTAGTTCAACACTTGAACTTATTTTAACTTAGCTTCTAGTTTAACAATCCTACTCAAATGACCTGTAATAGTGGCCTTATGGATCCAAATGAACAAAGCTTGAACTAATATACTTGGACTCAAAAGTTCACAATTTTTTTCCGAGTATTAGGTTAATGTCAACTGACTCCACTAAAGACTTGACACTGAGAATCTCTCGGTTCATTTTATTTTCTACTCAAATTCAACTTAATTATGTTGAGTGGATACATTGAATGTTAAATATGATTACACTTCACGAATATCATCAAATAGATGAGATTTATAAATTATCATTTCACCCTTCTAGTTGTTATTTCTTCAACTCCTTTGTTATTTGTGAATAATTTAGAAACAATGTATTGACGAGGAGCTAACAAGTCACATTGTTTAATCCAAATAAAGTCGTTACTTAATTTTGGATACCGCGCGGTTCATTTATTCACAATCCAACTAATAAAGCATGAGGTAATATATATTGCATTTCATCAATCTTGTACATGAATTCCATATCTATGAGAACTTCACAAAGTATACTCATGTCAACTTCATAACCCAATATATCACCAATAGAGCGCATTTAGTTCACGAACTTAGATCTAGAGTATAACTTTCTCAAATGAATATATTGAAGTTATGAAATGACATGTCTCATTTCAAGATTAAGGTAAGCACGATGCAATTCATACATAGTGACCTTGAGACATAAGAGGTTAAATGGTTTGTTCTTACATTGTCTCTAAAGGTGCACTAGTCAATTATGTATCTTCGGAAGATACACTGGAAGAACTATAGAATTTCTAACTCCCCCAGACATTATAGATTCTTCCAACAATCATACTAGGATCAATAGTCCGTTAATCTTTAGATTGTTAATATTTTGTTTTAAGCATACCATGAAAAGTTTGTTCACGAAAATCTACATTTGTCTTTTCATACGTTGTTATGTTTGATTAAAGACTATAAGACTATTGAATATCACAAATCTTCAAACAAACGAAAAGGAATGTATGAATGTTTCAACTTTTATTAATTTAATCAGCAAATTACAAGGACTCATGAGAGATTTATATTAATATATACGCAGACGTCTTTAGTGCTTCAGTCCTCAAAAATTGAGGAAGTTTTGTTTTACTCCTCATACCTCTCACCATGTCCATTAAGTTCGGTTTCTTCTTTCAGATACGTCATTCTAGTCCGGAGTACCCTGCATAGTGTATTGGGCAACAATCTCATGTTCTGAAGAAACATCGCAAATGGCCCAGTTGCTTATCCATTCTCAGTCTATCTTCCATTATACTCTCTCAGATCTCACTATTTTGATTTGTTTATCACATTGTTTCTCTACTTTAGCCTTGAAACTTTAAAGGCATCTAAAGCTTCATCTTTTGAACGAAGTAAATAAAGATACATAAATCGTGAGAAATCATCTATGAAGGTGATAAAGTATTTTGGACTACTTGCATCCATGTCAGGACAACAAATGTCTATATGTATGATTTCTAATAATTCAGTACTTCTCTTTGCACCCTTTTTAGACTTGTTGGTTTGCTTTCCCTTAATGCATTCCACACAAGTCTCAAAGTTAGTAAAATCAAAGTACTCCCTCATTCACTAACCTTTGAATTCTTGGAATGGAGATATGTCTCGATCTCCAATGCCACAATAAAGAAGAATTTTCATTCGTCATACAACATTTCAACCCAACAGTAACATTCATGGAATTATAAACATTGTTATTTTGCAATGTCATTGAATATAGACCATCAGAAATGTACCATAACCAACAATTTCAGATTTATTCAATAAGGTGAAACCATTATCCAAAAATTTAAAGTCATAACCAAAAGGCACAAGTCTTGAAACTAAAATTAAATTCCTTGAAAAACTAGGAACATAAAAAGTCTTTTCCAAATGCAAAATAAAACAAGCAGATAAAACCAACTTGCAAGAACCAACAACCTCCACATGTGAGATCATCTTGGATCCTGAATAGATGCAATGCTCACTTCTCATTGGCTTCCGTAGGTTTTGCATACCCTGGTAGGTATGATGACCAACATCAGTTAGATTTGATTCATAATATACAAGAGAAAGTTGAGTACCCTTCTTGTCAACCCAATCTTTGAACTTATAGCATTCTTTCTGCATGTGTCCATTCTTCTTGCAAAAGAAACACGTTAACTCTTTCTTAATGCCCGATTTGACAGAGATCTTATCTTTGTCTTTGGCACGATCTTTCTTCTTCCTTTCAGAGAAGGTCAGATTCACTTTCTCACCCAGTTCCATAGCCAACCTATGCTCTTGAACGCACATGGTCATAAGTTCATTAATTGACAATTTATCCTTATGTGTGTTATAAAAAATTCTTAAATATACCATATTGTTGGGGCAGAGTGCACATAACGAAGTGAACTAGAAAGGTTTCAGACATTTCAATTAATTGAGCCGCAATATCGCTCATGTGCATGATATAATCACACATACCTCTTATTCCAGTGAGCTTCATGGATGAGAACTTCATAGTTAGAGTAATTGTCAAAGCCTTATCTGAAGTGACAAATTGATCGTCTATAACTTTCATTAAGAGAAGAACATTGTCTGATTTCTCAATTGAACCCCTAATCTCAGCAGATACTTTGGTCTTTATGAACATAACGCAGAGACCAACCTGATCAGGGGTACTTTTCTCGGTGATTGAGGGGAGTTCAAGCTTCCTTATGGCATAGTCGATATCCATCCGTTCAAATGGAAAGAGAACTCTCTCTTTTCAGACCTTAAAATTGTGCCATTTGAGTTCAGGAACATTGCATTTAACATCAGAGTAGCTAACAATTTGACTAGCTGTTATTAATAGAAATAACATGCTTATACGAATCATGTTTTGAAGAATTAGATATATCATGATTTACCAATGCAAAACATGTTTACTCAATGAATTCAAAGACATAAAATTTGTGTGCGGGCTAAAATTCTAATTCTATTAGATTCGCGATAATGATAAAACTATCAAACTATATTCTTCTTCGTAATACTTGTGGGTTAATTAGGAAATATAATTTGATATTTTATCATAATTAATTATACAATTATCACAAAATTCATGTGGGTAAGTTTTATAATATATCGTATAATAAATCACAATAATTATTCTATGTGATAATAATTCTAGATATATACATCTAAATTAATTAAAGATGCTGTGGCTATTCTCTAGTTAATTAAGACAATATAAATCACTAAACAATATAACATATAATATTGTGTTATCATTAATTTGCTATATATTACATGCATAATGAGATAATAACACAATAATATATTTGCTTCTATATCCTATTGTATCTTAAGAAAATGATTGTACTGTATCGGCCACCTAAAGATACATAAAAAAAATGCACAACTACATGAAGTGTACAATTTTCAAAAAAAAGTTATAATCTGTATAACGTAAGCAACCGTGTATAAACAGATACAGTAAAATGTTTACAAATAGTTGTTACGGGAGGGCCTAAATTCCTACAAATTAAAATAAAGTCAGGCCTAATTAAGATGTTCTCTAATGTAAGAGCTTACACCTATAATTAAAACAGGCTGAAATACTAAAAGCCCAAAGAAACTCGATACTACAACAACATGTCAGTTCAAAATAATAATAGAAAAACAAAAAAAATAATTTTAAAACGACAGAAAAGAATAAATGACATATCGTTTTGTGTCCTCTTCAACCTCTAAATGGGTTATTCCGATCCGGTTGAGAACCATTTTAAGATCCGACTCGTTTTTACTCATTACAACACCGAATTAAGCGATTCAAAAGCCAAAAACAGTCATAAAATAATTTCCTTAAAGATTTCCATAAAAATAATTAAATGTTAAGTTCAAAAACGCAAAATCATAAACACTCAAGAAAATGAGATATTTCAAAAACAAAGTGGAGGTTATGTGAGACTCTGATATCAAATGTAAGAACTTATTACACATTCTAAATGTGTTCTAACAATATGAACACGTAAAAGCGGAAGTAAAAAGTCTCGGTTTACCTCCGGTCATTGTTGTGGTTTTTCGGCGAGTTTCGGACTCCGATTCCGGTGAGCTTAGGACTCCGATTCCGGTGAGCTTTGGACTCCGACTCCGGCGAAGTGTCTTGAGGATTTTCTAAACTCTCTCTCTCTCTCACGTTTAGATGGTGTTTGTGAGTGAGTGAGTGAGTTTAGGAATCCTAAAACCTTTTTATTTATAGGCTCCAAACCATCAATAGAGAATATTATCCTCAGAATTGTGGGATAACGATTTGATTTTCGGCATTAATATAAACGTAATCAATGAGTTAATTTCGCAATATATGAATGATAATAAAAAAAAATTATATCATATTATTTTCTTAAGTGTACAATGAAATATTCTCTATTAATGAAAATAATCTTATAGAGACCATATCTAAATATATTGTCTCGTAGATTCTTCGAGACTTTATCGCCGAACTTGATTATTAATTCTTTATGTTCTTTATATTATTATATTTTATTCATTGTTTACCTAATTTGTCTTGGATTAATAAATGTTGTTCAAAAATTTGTATGCAATGGAATAAATTAAAAAATGGGTCTTTTCGCTCCATACTCATTTAAACGTTTATCAATTTCAATATACCTAACGTTTGACTAATTTTGTGTAAATACGCATTGTAAATTGTTAACAAAATTATTTGGACTAATTTGACCTTATTTTGATTTCCCGGTTACATTTCCCGCCCAAAATCAAATTAACATAAATAAAATGAAGGGAGCATTAACGACATTTTGCGTCATTATTGATTCTATGTTCCCTAATAATTTCGAAAATTATTAGGGAGGATAGTTTGGACTCTACTTGATTGTAAACAATTTATAGCGGATATTTATACAAAATTATTCAAACGTTGGGTATATTGAAATTAGTAAAGTTAAAAGTGGGTATAGAGCTAATAAATGTAAAAAATTACCTCTCAGTGACATATTTAGCTGCACAATTAGCATTTATATAAAGGAATTTTTGTGTGAAAATACCACAGTTTTATTGAATTATACTTGCAAAAAATATAGGTATGAAGGGACTACTAGTATTATTTTGTAATTAGTTTCTTTTAAGTTGACATCAGGACTTAATTTATATTTAAATAAACAAAGGCCCCGAATTGTTTCTTTTACGGACGTACAATAGTAATATTATTTCCAAAGTGCAGAGAGAAATTCAGTAAACCCAGAAAGTTCAGTCAAATTCTACAAGATAAGACTTCACAAAGATGGAAATGTTATAACTAAGGAGTTAATGAGTATTAGCGTGAAAGGTTATCAGTACAGCTCAGAATCCAAAAGAGTTACTCAATAGCCTAAACTTAGCTTTATTTCCAGACTAGAGCAAAAAGAAGCGCGACTTTTCAATTTTTTCAGATATTCAGTCTTCTAGATTCCGCTCCTCTTCAACCATTCTTCCGTTACGAATAGTGAGAAAGGGAGGGCAGATATTCATGCCACGTGGAAAATCTCAGCCAGGCGTGAAGACCTAAGAGAGGAGAGAATTCCTCTATATAAAGGACTAGAGGGAGAGAAACTTTCTGAGATAAAAAATAAACACATATCTCTTTTTTGTCGCAGAAAGTTATCATGTCCTGGTCGAACTTTCTGAGGCTGTCTCCTCCGCCGCCGGTGGATAATGGCGGCAGTGATGTAGCTCCACGCCGGAAACGGATGAGGGTCTCGCGGCCTCAGTGCAAACCTCCGAGCGACGGGTTTGACCGGCTGACTGACCTTCCTGAGGCTCTCCTGCACGTGATAATGAGTCTCATGTCGAACGAGGACAAGGCGAGAATGAGCGCTCTATCGAAGTACTTTCTATCCGCGTGGCGTTCCCACCCGAAGGTGGAGTTCGACTACCGGGCCCACTTTCGCCGGTCAAGGTCGAAGCTTCCGTCTCCGCGAGCGTTCTCCGACCACATCCGAGACTCTCTCCAGCGGCGCCGCCTCCGCTCCAGCGAAGAAGGCGTCCAGGCCCTCCATCTCCGGGGGTTCAACGGCTTCCGCAGCTCCGACCCCCACGCCTGGAACGCCGTGCGAGACGTCGCGTTCTTCGCGATGCTCAACAGCGTCGAAGAAGTCTTCCTCAGCTGCGGGATCTGCTGGAACGTGTTCAGAGTGCCGAAAGCGTTCTTCTCGTGCCATTCCATGAAGCGGGTCTTCCTCTCCGGCTTCGACCTCGGCCCCTCTAAGCTCGCCTTGGACGGGCCCCGCCTAGAGGATCTGACCCTCGAACGATGTCAGATCGGCAGCCTCGTCCTCCTCTCCGGCCCTAAACTCCGGCTGGCCATGTTCAGCCGCTGCTTCTCTGGTTTAATTTTATTCCTCGTTATTCTGTTTGTGATCTGTCACTGTTCTATGTCTGTAATGTGTCAGTGTCATATTGCTAACAGCCGTCTGCGAGCTTCGCTTCGAAGGCTCCCAGCGCTCCATGGAGTCCCTCGTATTCCGCGGCCTTAGGGCGTCCAAGTTTCGCATCGTGAACCTCTCTTCTTGCCGGAGATTGAAAAACCTCGAGGTGGAGCAGTTCGAGATGGACGACGAGTGGTTCCGCGAGGAGGTCTCGAAGCTCCCCTTGCTCGAGGAGCTTCGCCTCAAAGACTGCATGGGGCCGGAACGGCTCTGCGTGAAGACCCAGAGCCTGGTGACGGTAGAAATGGACGAGTGCCGCGGAGTCAAGGCCGTCCACGTCACCTCCAAGAACCTCCGCTCGTTCGGGTACACCCGGGAGCCGCACGAGTACGATTGCAAGATCACTCTTCAGGAGTGCGAGAACATGAGAGAGCTGAAGCTCATAGGTGCGACCGGGACCGTGACCGACAGGTGGCTCGCGACCAACTTGGCTAGGCTTAAGCAGCTCGAAAAGCTCATTTTGGCGAACTGCGACTTGCTCGAGGTTCTGAGGCTGGACTTGGAGCGGCTTCGGCGGCTCGAGCTGACCCGGTGCAAGGAGCTCAAAGGGTTCGATGTTTGGGCGCCGAACTTGGAGTCGTTCGTGTTTGATGGGAGGCTGATCGGGCTCGAAGCCCCGGCCGGGATCCACGCTCACCGCCTTAAGGCCGAGATTCGCTTCCACAACTTCAGCAAGAATGATTACAAAAAGTTGAGGGATTTTCTCAGCTACTTTGGCCACTGCAAACTCCTGACTATCTCTTGTTACCGCGATGAGGTAATCTTTTTTTTTTTTGGAGTTATTATTTATTAATTTTGTTTGGGGTGGTATAGACAGACATATGATGATGATGATGATGCTGTTTGACTAAATTGTTGACATGGAATTTTTCGTTTTAATATACAAAAAGAACAATAGTCCACCTTTTAGTTTAATTAGCAGATCTCCCGAAAAATAGCCCTAGGGTATTGCCAATATTATAATAAGAAATTATACTAGAAGTAGAAGAAGAAGAAAGAGAAACCAGATGTTGGTAGAAGATTCGAATCATTGTCTGGTCTAGGTGTACGGCAAGAGCCGGCTGAACTTTACAGTCGAAAGTCTTGAAATTCGTACGACCCCAGATTGAGAAAAATACTTATTCGTCTAAGTCGACCTTTAGATTTTGGGTTTTAGGGATTGCTCTATTGAAACACCTCAAGTATCTGGTGTAGTTCAAGGGATTATCACAAAACGTGGGTCGATGCCTAAAAGCCCCAAAATCGTATGAGGCCCTCGAATTCATTTTCTTTTTCAATCTTTAATCTTTAATTTTTATATTTTATGCAGCGGTTCATTTTCCCAATAGTAGGCAGGGCTGGTTTAGTTTCTCCTTTGACCGAACTTCGTCACTTGAAGGTCAATGTCGTTGTCATGTTTTCTCGGGCTTTCAGACTTCTTGAAAGCGCACTGTGGCTCGCTCCTCGTTTATGCACTTTGCGCATCTGTTTAAACTCAAAGCCCTATCTCACTTTCCGGGTAAGTCTATAATCTTTTTATGTCATATAGTTTTTATATATTCAGATAATTTCTTATTTCCTCAATTCGGTGAAACCTAAGGTATTTGTATATATGTTTTTTGTTGACTTATTTTTTATCAACAGTTTCGAACTTAATGCAAACTAAAAAAATTAACTTATTTACACAGCATATGTCGCATAATATACGAATTCGACTTATACACGAAATGTTTTACTTAAAAGATGTAACTCGCTGTTTTTTTATAACCACTATGTATACAGTATTTACTATTTGACAAGAGAATCATGTGTATACCAAGTTTTACAAGAGTTGTGATCTCATCACTTATTATTTTTTACTTGATTTTTGTTTCGAGAGAGATATAGATGAAGATTAAGTGAAACGAGGGTATTACTGTAAACTAGAAAAGATAATTCAAACGAAATTAAAAAGTAATCAGATAGCTATAAACAATTAGGGTAAAAATGAAAATATATTATCGATATACTTTTCACATAAACTTTATTAGAAAACTAAATGAACAATTAATAACTAACAAAAAAAAAGGTTGATGATCCCCATTGTTTTTATAAAAACTTATCTATTTCATATCCTGATATATCTCACTTTGAATAAATATTGACGAAGAGGTCAAATCTTTTGCATTTTTCAGTTCCATTTCCGAGTCGAAAACGATTCTCGAAACCGCGGACCCGGAACATGCTGTTCCGGTTATCCGGTCAAATGCTGGCGTCACTCGGTCTTCAAAATCGAATACGTGGCCTTTCCGAATTTCGAAGAGGACTGGGATGTCTGCAAATTATTCGCTTGCATTGCCGGTTTTCCGGTCACTGTTCGCAATGTCCACAGCATTACAGTCAATATCTAGCTCCGGCGGTAATTCATTGATTCCCTAGGGATGGAATGGCTGTAGACTTTACTATGCTTTTGTTTATTTTCATCGTTAAATTAGAGACTCCTTGTAGTGTGAGAGAATACTACTCACAGAAGAAGAGCTTAGTGCAAATCTTGCCATGATACTTCTTTGGCTTATTTTTTTCCGTTGGGGAAAATTCATTATTGATATTTATTTAAACATGCTTTTGATTTTTATATCTATGTGCTGCTCATAATTTATGTTTTTGTGCCTCATAATCACTATTTTCTCTCTACTCTACAGCACATTGACCGGTGAACTTGGTTATTTTCTGGTGCTTGGGCCTTGGAAAATGAAAACCATACCTCCTCCTTATTATAATTTTTCACTTTGTTTTGAAGCTATACAGAATTTGCGCAAATAGCAAATACCTTATAATAAAAATATGAAAAAATTATTTTTTCCATCTAATTTAATCTATAATTTACTAATGTATCTCACCCAGATTTCTGTCCGTGATTTAAAAACACTTATTCCAATAAAAACTAGGTTCAAAAGGGTGAAAGGGAGGTGTGTTGATTTGTTTTGACATCAGTGACATTTTGAAGAAGGGTGCTGTGTTTGAACATGGAGGTGTAATGCTACAATTATTCTAAAATGATAAGCTTTAAATATAGACGAAGAGCCACTTTTATACTCCCTGATGAAGCTGGTTTTTGCACAGATGTTATGTTAACCTAAAAAATCAGGATTGTACCTAAGGAAAAGAAAAGAAAAACTATAAACTGCTCGATGTAAGACTTTGTCCATAAACTTCGATCATATTTATAGTATTCATACAATAAGAACTTAGCAGTACTATTATCTTTTATGACATACATCATCATGGCCAGCAGCACAGCTTAAGCTACGGAAAAAGTGGGCTTACACCCTTTGAATTCCTTGTCAGTTTACCCTTGAGGTTGAGGCTATTAGAACTGCTATTATCAACAATTTTAAGTATAAAGTGTCAATAAGAATAGGATCTCTAAGACCAGCCTACTTAAATCCATAACTTAAAAAAGCCCAATATATCAACTGAAAATATAGGTGTTAAAATACAGAAGAAAAGAAAGTGTAAAAGAAATCAACGCATAATACCAAAACCTATTAATTTAAGTCAACAACAGCCTCTAATACATGTAATTTATCGTTCTAAAAAATAATAGGTTAAAAGGATATAAGAATGAAAATGTTAAAATGAATTATCAGATATCATTTATTCCATAAGTAAAAAAAGAAATCCATTGAATAATGGAATTCGAGATTTTATGTTTTAATGTTATTGAGATTCTTTAGAAGAAATTACTTATATTAGGGTTGAAAAAATGGACGGCCAAGATGATTAGCACGTGGTGAAATCGAGGGAGGCGTGAAAACCTAGGTGTGAAAAGTTAGGGCCCCGATAGCCCTAGCTAATAAAAACATTATAAATAATGTGTATATCTTGCCTGACCGCAGCTTTCACTTACTCCAGAAAAATACTGTCCGAAATATTTTACATCTATAAAACTACTGCTACATCTCCACCTAGATCTAAGCCTAAAAAATAATTGCACTACGTCTATAAAAATACCAGATTCTAAACCACATATTCAGGTGACCGTCATTTTATATGTTGTTTCCTGTAAATAATAAAGTCTTGTATTTCAGTGACTAACTATTTTGCTCAGTTCCAGATTTTTTTATTATTTTTTTCTTGAATTTATATATAAATATTATTGCTGACTAGTAATTTTGAATATAATAATGCTATCTATTTTTTTGGTGTCTGCAGTGATGTACGCCTAAAAACTAGATTAAACCTAAAAAAACACTACTATTGATGCAGTAAACATGAGATTCAGGCCTCTTTCACCATTTTATTATCATTTTTAACTTTGGTTCTCTTAATCGTTGATTTTTTTTATTGGATACGTCAATTTTAATTAGATCTGAGAATTCTTAGTCCTATTTATTTAGGCTGTAGTATTTTTCAAAGTACTGATTCGTACTATCTACCACTTCTATGGGTACTCTTTGTCTGCAGGCCGCCAAAAGAAAAAGTACAAAAAAAAAAAAACCCATCAGGTATAAAAGTTTTCATTTTCATATTTTCTTCAGACTATTATTTGACTTTATTATTTGATTAGATCTGCATATTTTTAGGGTTCTTTTTTTTTTTTACTTCGGTATGGTTTTTCTGGTTTAATCATATTGATCCGTTTGTACACTCGTTGCGACTATTTCAAATTGGATCCATATATTTATTTCAAATCCTAAAACTTTCATTGATTAGACCATTTAATAGCATACGTATGATTAAACCATTTTAATTAGATCTGCATATGTCTAGTCTTTATAATGTTATCAGGATCTACAGTTTACCATTGTCTAAACTCTTAAACTGTTATACATTTACTGACCACAAAACATGTATGAAAAAAATCTCTCACTTTTATTTAAATTGCAACTTCCGTTTCCGTATAAATTTTACAAGTATCATTTGACTATTATCAATTTTTAAAAACCTTTGTATATATGAAACTATAATTGCACATTTCTAGTCATATGTTATATGTCGTTTGACTATTATCAATCAACATTTTGTAAATAGTTATCGTGTATTTATTATGGACCAAATTACTCTTTTTATTTGAATAATTTTAAGATTTAACAGAACTAAATTGGTCAAAATAAATATATTAATTTGACAATTCACTATGCATTCACAAAAACATATTATCAAAATACTTTATATTATTATTAACTAAAATAACCCTAATATATTGACTGTAATGGATATATGTATAGTGCAAAAAATCAGGAGAGGAGAATGTCAAGCCGAAAAGGAATGAGCCAAGGAAGTTCCCTGGGAAGCCCGCCGGGGTATCACCTGCGGAGATCATTGAGGCTATGCGGAAAGAGACGAGCCCTTGTCAAGAGCGACGAGATCAGCGCTCTCCCGGAAGGAATCACCCACCGAATCCTCAACTTCCTCTCCACCAAGGACGCGGTTCGAACCTCGGTGCTCTCCAAGAAGTGGCTCGCCATATGGCGCTCCTACTCGGTGCACGACTTCGACGAGGCGCGGTATGAGCGGTATGAGAAGGACGCGTGTCGCCACCTGTTCAACAACGCCATGGCAGGCCCGCTCTACCGACTCCCGACCCACGGGCCACCGGCCGTGGAAAAGCTTCGTGTGCGATCATTGACCGAGACCGACGGCGTGATGCGCGCTATCATGCACACGTATATCGAGATCGGGGTCAACCGTCACAGGCTCACCGACGTTGACCTAACCCTAGACTCATCCTACCTTGTCCATTACGACCAGTTACACCCTCCCGAATCGCTCTACAATGTCCCCAGAATCCTTTTCACCTCCGCCAAGTTTCTCACTGCCCTAACCTTACAAGCTTGCGAAATCGTCCCGCTGATCAAGTCCGCATCCATGCCATCCTTGAAGAGGCTCTTCTTGAAATACTCGTTGATCGGAGATAAAACCCTAGAAGTCCTGATATCCGCAAGCCAGCTTCTCGAAGACCTAACCCTAGAGTTTTGCTTTGGGTTTGAGGGTCTTAAGGTTTCGAGCCCGCAGCTGAAGATTTTCAAGCTCTCAACTTGCGTCGAGCTCTCGGAGGTGGAAATGGACGCTCCGAGCCTCGCTGAGTTCCACTACGTTGGGTCGCCATTCCAGCCGAGCCACGGGAACATCCATAACGCGGATGACTGCACCAAGTTGAGGGGGTTCAAAGCGAAGAAAGGGAGCCTAGGGTTCCCATCCCTTGAGATGGTCACGCTCTCCAATGCGAAGATGGAGTTTCGGGCGGCGGCGGAAATGCTGGCGCTATTTCGACGGCTCGTCTCTCTGACGCTCCTCCGCTGCTCGTTCGAGAGCATCCCTCTGAGCTTCAGCCCTCAGCTTGAGAGCGTTGAGATCAACTCGTGTGACTACGAAGGCATAGTCATGGAAAGCGACAGCCTCACCTCCGTCCGGATCCTCAACCACGCGCCGCCCGCGAAGCACATCTTTGGCCAGGTCGTTCCTGCGGGAAAATTCGCTCACCTCAAGAACATCGTCATAGCCGGGTACTTCATCTTCCCCGGTAATCACTTTGATTTCACGAGCGGTCCTTCGTTGGAGACGATGAGGATCGAATCCTGCGTCGACCTCTGCTCAATCAGGATTAGGAGCATTAATCTGAAGAAGCTTCAGATAATCAAGTGCGAGGAGCTCCAAGTCGTTTGGATCGACACTCCTATGCTCAAGCTGTTGCGGTACTTCGGGTACGTGACCGAGTTCTCTCCGCCGGCGATCATCTCCAATGACACACGGGTTGAGCTTCATCTGTTGAACCCTAAAATGTTTGAGGACAAGGCGATTTATGAGAACAAGCTAGCGTGCTTCTTTAAGAGCTTTGACGCTGCAAAGTTCATTCAGGTCTCATCTGATAACGCTCTGGTACGTCGTGTATTTAAGAAAACAATTGCTTGATATCTACTTCGTACTTAATAGTCTTTATGTAAGCCATGGAGGTTCTTTCTCTCGATCCTTTTCAGCATCCAACTTTTTCAATCCTTTTTATTATTTTTCTTTCGATAATGTTATAAATTATTTCCCAGTAATATAATTGAAATGGAAACATCCGTATTTTCTTTTGAACCTGCACTTGCTTTTGTTCATTTCTTATAGTCCAATCAGTCAACTTGAATTATATCTCCTTCACGTAGCTTTATAAAGATTATAAGATGGGCACTGAACTACTACTAATGTTGAGGATATGGCCGATTAACTCATCACCTTATGGCCACTTTGAGTGAGAATTAAAAATTTCCAACACACAGTGCGATAAATAAGAAAACGCAGACCTTAGGGGTACCTATGTGTGTGCGATCGCGTGAGTTTTTACTAAAGCAGATTAAAAATCATAATCAGAAAAGTTCTTTTACATAGCCTGTATTTTAATATTTTATACAGAGAATATATTGATATCACACCCTCAGTCATACTATGGATATGTACCATTAGACGAAGAAAAATTGTTCTAATTAGCCAAATTAAACATTGAAATTGCTATTTGGCCAAACCTTTTCATTTATTTAGTGTATAGCCATTTTTAATGAGGTGTCATTATTTGGTTATTAGTTTTTTTTAATCTGCCATTCTTTTATACGGGTTTATTTTGGTTTATTGCTATTAACCAATTTTTTTTCAAACTTTGGTTATATAGCAATTAATATGTTTCTAATGGCTATTTTGCTACTTAATAATGAAAACTAATTACTGATCTCTTTGTTTTCTCTGATAAACTTTTTCTGGTGGTAAAGCATATTCTAACTCCGAGCCTGACACAATTCGGCCCAGAGGAGCTTACTATTAAAACCACGGTGGTAGACATGAGCTACACGGAATATCTTCTTGTCATGATGAATCTCTCTCTTTGCTTCAAGTCACTGGAACTCAGCATGTTTTACCGCAGGATTGAGCTCAAGGTAATTCTAAATATTGTTGTTGATAGCATTTTAATTTAGCTAAGGTTGATTTTTACAAAGGTTTAAAGAATTGGGGCTGTTTGTTAAGTTAATTCAAACCTTGGTTAATCTGACGAATATAAGTGGATATTGGTCTAGCTTGTTTCACTTCATAGTTTCATTTACAATGTCACAAAGTATCTAAAACATATATTGCAAAAACTTAAAAAACGAAACTTGATCACAAACATTTATTTAGCGGGTTTTATGTGACTAGAGAATATTTATATTCTTTTCAGTAAAATAGTGTTTTAATTTATATTAATAAGGTAATTTTTGGGAGCAGCCATGTAAATTAGTGACATTTTAATTTTAACCTAAATTTCGATAATAGATAGTAAACGGTCACCTTCTTTTGTTTACAATAAAAATTACAATAATTAATATGGACAATCACACATGTCTGGTAAATGAGTATCACGTACACAAATGTGACTAGTTATTATCCCTTTACAAAATATTAGTTATTCTTAAATTACTTAAATTAGCCTTCGTTAAAGAACCAAAAATTTAATATTAATATCTCATGGGTTTCAGTTCACCGATCCGGTGTTGCATTTTGAGGCGTGGAGAGGTATCAAGTGCACGAAGAAGTGTCTCAGCCACATTGAGTCGTTGAAGTTCGAATACTTCTACGGTTCTCCCGGAGAAATGGAAGCGGTTTTCTTTTTGCTGGGAGAAGCAACTCACCTGAGAGCCGTGGAGTTCAATTTCAGGGATTATGTACCGAAGAGTCAAGCTCATGGAATCATGGCGAACCTTGCTGAAACTTGCTTCAAGAACCTTCCTCATGTCGTCCACAATTCTTACATCGCAGGCAAAGAGTTTTAATTTGGATTTTTTTTTTGTTTGAATAAGTGGCTAGCTAGCCGGATTATTTGGTGGTTTAGTTTTCAATAATTCATGACTCAAGAATTTATTTTGATATTGATACACATTTTATTTGTGTGTATGCGGGAATAAGAGACATACATGTTTGTTTTTAAGTACTACTGTTTTATTTTGATATTGATACACATTTTATAAACAGTTTCTACTATGCTAGATTTCATCCTCATAAATATTATATATATTATGTTATATATATATATATATATATATATATATATATATATATATATATATCGCATTCTCAAATTATCTTGGTTTTAGGGCTGCTTTAAATATCCAAGCCATACTTTTTAGGGCTAGAGACATCCGTGGGGTGTTAGGTATAGCTTGACATTGTCAAGCCAAGCCGCGAGAGATGGAAAGTTTCAGATTTGATTTTAATAAAATATATAACATTTCATTTATTTTATTAAAATATATAATATTTAATTTAATTTTATTAAAATATATAATATTTGACTTCTTCGAGAGAGGACGAAGTCCACCAAGTTTTTTTCGGGCTCTTCTTTCTCGTCGCGCCAATCCCACTTTTTCTCATCTTCGAACACGGCGTCCCTGCTCACATGTGTTTTGTCGTGTTGGGATCGTAAAACCTATGTGCTTTGCTTCCTTCTTCGGTGCCAATATACACCATCGGCTGACTCCGATCATCGAGGTTCTTGAGGTGTGGTTCTACAGTCTTCACATGTGCATTGCACTCAAATACCTTCAAATACTCCAGATGAGGTTTTTTCTCTTTCCATGCTTGGTAAGGGTTGCGCTCACCTAGCGCGTTCGTTGGTAGAAGGTTCAGCAAGTAGACCGCGTGTCGTAATGCTTCTCCTCAGAACCTCGCCGGGACTGGCATGCTCTTCAGCAAACTCCTTGCTATTTTCATCACGGTCTGATTTCTTCTCTCCACCACCCCGTTTTTCTAGGGCGTGTACGGGGCAGTGAGGTGGCGTTCGCCTCCCTCTTCATCGCATAACTCTCCAAACTGCTGCGACGTTAACTCTCCACCTCGGTCGGTTCTCAAGGTCTTCAACCTGTGTCCTGACAAGTTCTCCATGAGCCTCTCGAATTTCTTGAAAAATACAAAGGCTCCATTCTTCTCTTTGAGCGTATAAACCCACATCCAGCGACTATAGTCGTCAACAAATTGGAGAAAATACTTGCTTCCAGCGACTAGTACTACAAAAATGATCTTTAGAAGCGACGGGGGGCATTAAAAGCGACTAGTCGCTTCTAATGTCCCCGCAGGTGAAATTTTTGGCGGAAAAATTTTGGAGCCAAAGATTTTGAGCATTAGAAGTGACTGCCCAAAAATCTATACTTAGTGAAATTTTGGCGAAAATTTTTTGGAGCCAAATAATTTGGGCAATACAAGCGACATTATAAGCGATTTGTCGCTTCTAATGCTCAAACATACTGAAATATTTGTGCGGAGGGTGTGAGCCAAAAAATTTGGCCTTTGAAGCAACTTGTCGCTTCTAATGTGCCGACTCGGACAATTAGAAGCAACTAATTGCTTCTAAAGGTCAAATTTTTAATTTTTCGAGAAAAGTAAAGGTGAAAAGTCGCTTCTAATGCCCCCCGTCGCTTCTAAAGGTCATTTTTGTAGTAGTGCAGGTCAGCGTGCACCAGTTGGACGGGTCGCTCTACTCGGAACTTGGCCTTGATCGGAAATGGCACTCTTGCCTGTTTTGTGACCATGCAACATTCGCAGAGCTGGTCGGGGTGTTTAATCTTTAATACCCCAAAGGGCATCTTGTTTTCTCCCATCATCTTGAGCGCGTATAAATTGACGTGCCCAAGTTGTGCGTGCCACAACCAAGCCGAGTCTGCTTGAGACGCAATAAAGGAGACATGTTGGCCCGTCTCCAAGAGTATCTTATACAACATGTTCAACGTTCTCTTCACCTATTGGCAGAGCTGCCCACAAGAAAATTATTTATTTACATATTGATGTAATATGTAAATCATTCACAAGTCCTTATTGTAATTTTTTGATTAAATTAATAAAAGTTGAAACGTTCATTCATTCCTTTTTAATTTAATTGAAAATTTATAATATTCAATAGTCGTATAGTTCTTAATCAAACCTAAAAATGTATGAAGAGACAAATGTAGATTTGCGTGAACAAACTCTTCATGGTTTGGTTAAAACGATATATTCACAATCTAAACAATAACGGACTATTTATCCCAGTATGCTTGTTGGAAGAATCTATAATGTCTGGTTACGAGGCATAAGAATTAGGAACTCTATAGTTCTTCCAGTGTATCCAGTGCACCTTTAGAGACAATGTAATAACAAACCATTTAACATCTTCTACCTTAAGGTCACTATGTATGAATTGCATCATGCTTACCTAAATCCTGAAATGAGACATGTCATTTCATAGCTTCAATATTCTCATTTGAGAAAGTCAAATTCTAGGTCCACTGAGTGATCTATACTAGACAATTGGTGAGATATTAAGTTATGAAAATGTCATGAAACCAGCTTTGTGAAGTTCTCTTAGATAAGGAATTCATGTACAAGATTGCTGAAACGAAATGCATATCCCCTCATGCTTTATTACTTGGATTGTGGATAAATGAATCGCGCTGTGTCAAAAATTAAGTAGCGATTTTATTCGGATGAAACAATGTGACTTGTTAGCTCCTCATCAATACATAAATCTAACTTATTCACAAATAACAAAGGAGTTGAGGAAATAACAACTAGAAGGGTAAAATGGTAATTTTATATATCTCATCTAGTTAATGATATTCATGAAGGGTAATCATTCGATCATATTCAGTGGATCCTCTCATCACAAATAAGTAGATTTTTTAGCAGAAAATATATTCATTTGAACCGAGAGATTTTCGGTCTCAACTCTTTAGTGGAGTCAGTTGACATTAAAATACACTTGGAAAAGTTTGTGAACTTTGAGTCAATGATTCCTAGTTAAATCTTTGTTCATTTGGGTCAATGAGGTCACTATCACAAGTCATTAGAATAGAGTTTATTAAACTAGAAGCTAAGTCAAAATAAGTTCAATTGTTGAACTAAACGTATATTCCGAAAATGGTGTAAAGGTTATTTTCGTCTTTAAGGATAATTGATGTAAAATTTCCAAATAAGATTATGAATTTTCTTACGAATTAATTTAAAGTCACACAGCTGAAAATTGGTTTTCACGCTTAGTGAATTAAATTTTGTGACATGTTATTGTATAGGCAATAATGCGAGGGTTAACAAATTAGGAAGTAAATATGTGTGTGTAGCCACGCATATGGCCGGCCACTTTACATCAAGGGAGGGAGAGAAATATCTTCTTTTATTTTATGCATTATTGCATATTGGTACACTACTACAAAATATACCTTTAGAAGCGACGGGGGGAATTAGAAGCGACGGGGGGAATTAGAAGCGACATTTTGGCATTAGAAGCGACTAGTCGCTTCTAACGTAAACACCCCGAATTTTCCCGAAAAATGAAATTTTTGTCATTTAGAAGCGACTAGTCGCTTCTAATTGTCCGAGTCGTCTTATTAGAAGCGACAAGTCGCTTCTAAAGACCAAAATTATTGGCTCGCACTCTTCGTGCCAAATATTTCAGTATTAGAAGCGACTAGTCGCTTCTAAAGTCGCTTCTAATGCCCAAATTATTTGCCTCCAAAACACTTCTGTCAAAATTTCACTAAGTATGGAAAATTGGGCATTAGAAGCGACTAGTCGCTTCTAATGCCCAAATTATTTAGCTCCAAAACCCTTCCGCCAAAATTTCACTAAGGAGGGAAAATTAGGCATTAGAAGCGACTAGTCGCTTCTAATGTCGCCTAATGCCCAAATTATATGGCTCCAAAATCCTTCCGCCAAAATTTCACCTACGGGAACATTAGAAGCGACTTTAGAATACTCTTTTATTTTGGCACCTAAATCCTCACTTGATCTAGAGAATAAGCTTATGATCCAAGAATTGTTCTTGGTTCATACTGTTTAATAGTGGCCACTAACTAAACTCTTCAAACACTCGAAGACACTAGTGGTAGAAACTTTCGTGGTTGCTCGAGAATCCAAAGACGAATGGCAGCGAGACATGGAGAAGGATCTTCATCTAAGAAGGGACTCCAAGATCAAGCAGTAAGAGAAAGGTTAGTATTCAAGTATTTTAAATAATGTTTTTAAATTGATACTTGTTCATGCACTTTGTCTAGGTTAGTGAAATTGTTGTACTTGTAAAGAAATTTTATATTTCGCCATCAATATGATTAATGATGATTTTTCTTAACCCTAGACCTATTCCAACATCACCTTCATCAACAAGGCGCCGATATTGTTCCATATCTTCAAGTACGAGCCGGTTAGCACCACTGTGTTTCCGACCTCCATCATCCAATGTGACTAATGATGTTATTCTTCAGTTTCGGGATGTAGTACACCTGGGTCAATAGGTGTTGGTCTCCCTTCTTGCGCTGGAACAGGATAGACCATCTGCCTTTGATTTCAACAATTGATTCATCGCATAAATTCATGCTACTTGTGATCTTCTCATCGATCTCTTCAAACTTAGAATTTTCTTTCTCCATCTACGGGCAGGTTTGAAATAACCTTATCCTCGATAAGCATGACCGTCTCAGTGGCCATCTTCTTCAAGCCATAATGACTCGTCTTCGTGGAATCTCGTTAGATTCGCTTCCTCGCCTTGGTTCTTGTTGCAGCACTCCGATGCATGGTGCCCAAACTTCTGACAATTATAGCACTTCACCGTGCTCTTGTCTCTTCGGGTCGTGGTGCCATAATGACGAGGTAAGCTATTTCCGCGACCTCGAATGTCGCAACCTCATTTTTGTCCTCGGCCTCTACCACGTACTCGACTATCTCCACCATATCTACTATGGCTCGAAGAGCTAGAAGACGATTCAGCTCCATGGTTCTTCTGTTTGGCCATATGTTCTTCATACGTGAGCGTGAGGTGTTTCTCCTATTTTTTGTCATCATAGCCTCGAAGTCTCTCCTCATGGACTTTTAGACGACCGACGACCTCCTCGGTGACATAGTCTTGAGGTCTCCGAACTGCTCGATCGACGTCACGATCTGCATGTAGTTGTGAGTTACTGATCTCAAAAACTTCTTGACCAGGTGGTCTCGTCTACTTGTTCGCCTAGTGAGCGGATGCCCGTCACAAAAGATGATAGCTTCATAGCAAACTCGTCATGGATTCACCGTCTCTCATACGGAGAATCTTGAACTCATCGAATCTTGGCTTCTCTGACGTGTCTGCGCCCATATCCATCGTCCGCAACGTCTCCCACACCTTTTTTGCGGAACATTTCTTGACGATCATGAGAAAGACATTTTCCGGACTCCTTGATAGATGGCGGCGAGAACCATCTTATCATTCCGCCCTTTGACATCTCCATCTTCTAAGGCCTCTCATAATCCTTGTGTCTGCAAGTTGACTCGCATCTTCAACGCCCACACCGAGTAGTTGCTCTTTGTGAGCAGCGGGTACTGCAGCGTCACGTGTCCTTCACGATCTTTGTCGCTGACATCTCTCCGGTGGCTTTGTTTAGTGACGACATGTACTTCGGCATCCGGCTCTGATACGAAATGTTGGTTACCAAACTTTGACCGTTGCCGAAAAACACGCACTATATATGACAATGAGTTAAACACCACACACCCACTCAAAGATTATATATATATATACACATTATATGTTGGGATTCTTGGGAATGAAATAAGAGATTTGGTAGAGCAAGATGCGGAAATATTGTATTGTTGGAGTTATTGAAATGAAGGATGTTAAATAGTTATTTATAGTGCAAGCAAGACTAACAAAATTTGGGCATCAAGATATCCACGTTTACGTTCCAAGCAAGTAATATTAACTAATAAATATACTACATAAACTTGCTATGCAAGTTGTATCACCCAAGCTTATCCACTTGAGCCCTAATATATTTTATTGAGCTCGTTCCAAAAGAAATCGTCGATTGTGCTAAAGATAACCCGTACAAAAAAGTTATTTGTTGTCGTAATAAGGTTCAAATAATGAGTCTTTTTGCTTCTGGTATACATGTTGGGTTTGTTCCGTACACAATGTTTGTTTTATCTTCATGAAAATCAAAGAAAAAGGATGTGGGCATTTAGACTCCACTGTGTAAGAGAGGTCATTGAAGGTAATTCTTGATTTGTTGATGAGGTTAAACACTATGGAAAATGAAGAACAATGGACTTGTGCCTATTAAAATGATCGAAAAGACTAAGTTGATGTTGGAGATATGATGCTATTATTTGTAGTGTTTGTCGTGGGTAAATAATGGTAATGAATGAAAATGATTTTTTGCATAAATAAATAGTGTTGATGTTAATGTGAATGCATGAACTAGTATTTTTTTGTGAGTTTTTTCTTTCACTAGTAGAAAAACTTGTTCCCACAACCCTTAATAAGGGGTGTGGAATTTTCCCACAACCCTTAATAACGGTTGTGGGAGCCTGAGTTGTGCAATTTTCCACAACCCTTAAACTTCCGGTGTGGAATGTTCATATTTCCCACACCGAATGTCTATGGGTTGTGGGAAATTCAACAACCAATTAATTATCGGTTGTAAAATTTTTTTATTTTTGAAAACTTATTGCCGCGGCGACTCTTTACGGCGCCGCGGCCTCAAGTCCCACAACAGATGTTGGGATCCGTTGTGTGACACAGTCAACCATAATTTGTTACGAAATATATAGAAAGTTTCTTAGATCAACACAAATTTCAAGATAAGTTGGGAGTTAAAAAAATAATATACCATTATAATATTTTCTTGAGCTCGTTCCAAGAAAGTGCCGATTGTAATAAAGATAACTCATACAAAAAAATTATTTGTTGTCGTAGTTTTAAGGTACAAAAAATAGGTATGTTTTCTTCTGATATACATGTTAGGTTTGTTCCGTACACAATATTTTTTTTGTCTTCACGAAAAAAAAAAAAAGATCTGGGCATTTAGAATAAACAAAATACGTTTTTTTGTTTATTTTATTATTCCGTACTTAATAACTCTCTCTCTCTCTCTCTCTCTCTCTCTCCCCCCACATTATATCATAATTTCATCTCCATTCCCGTATTTTCAAAGCTCTTATTTTCCAAATGTTCAATCAACTTTTGGACATTTTGCCCGATAAATTTAGCAAAAATTTGTTTCAATTAATCGTAATATATATCTCATGAATTTGGCCGTTGGATTTGATCTTCTAAGTATAATGATTGTTACTCTCTAATTTTTTATTTCTTTTGTTTTAAGGCTTTATACTATTCCAGCTTGATATTACCGTTAGACGCTAAGTCTCACTACCTAAAAAACTATATTGTATGCGGTCATGTTGGGAGTCGGAAGAAAGGTCCGAAGAGAAAGATGAATGTCACAACGATACCTAAATTGTTCGAACTCAGATGGAGTGATAGTTGTAGGGTTTAACATATCTACATTAATACTTATTGGCGGACTAGACTCCAACATAGTGAGAAAGCAAGGTTTTAAGGAAAGGTATCTAGACAACTGAATATACAACCTAATATTTGTTGAAATCACGACTTCGACTAAGCGAACTGAGGGTAAAATTAAAAACTAGAGAGAGAAAGGTATAAATGACTCACTACGACCCTTCGAAAAATATTTATACAATCAATTAACGAACGAACACGAGAAAATTACGTCCCATTGACCTGCTAGGTCAAACAGGAGGTCGAGCCCTAGTATATTTTCTTGAGCTCGTTCCAAGAAAGTGCCGATTGTAATAAAGATAACTCATACAAAAAGTTTATTTGTTGTCGTAATTTTAAGGTACAAAAAATGGGTGTGTTTTCTTCTGGTATACATGTTAGGTTTGTTCCGTACACAATATTTTTTTTTCTTCATGAAAATCAAAGAAAAAGGATGTGGGCATTTAGACTCCACTGTGTAAGAGAGGTCAATGAAGGTAATACTTGATTTGTTGAGGAGGTTAAACACTATGGAAAATGAAGAACAATGGACTTGTGCCTATTAAAATGATCGAAAAGACTAAGTTGATGTTGGATGTATGATGCTATTATTTTTAGTGTTTGTCGTGGGTAAATAATGGTAATGAATGAAAATGATTTTTTGCATAAATAAATAGTGTTGATGTTAATGTGAATGCATGAACTAGTATTTTTCTGTGAGTTTTTTCTTTACACAGTCAACCATAATTTGTTACGAAATATATAAAAAGTTTCTTAGATCAACACAAATTTCAAGATAAGTTGGGAGTTAAAAAAATAATATTGTACCATAATAATATTGATAAACATGTAACTAGAAGAATGATTAGCTAATATTGACGACAGAAAACACAAATAAGTAACATAAAATAATAATATGGGAATAAGGAACTTGTCATTGGTGCCTAGACACGTGCCTCTTGATTTTATAATCCAAAATCTCCTTCCTGGAGTGGAGATCATCCAAGATATGGTCTTGTATCTGTTGTGGTGATTGTTGCGATTGAAGCCATCGTTGACGACCTCGAATTTGGCGTTCCAAGAGGTGGACTTCGGAGTTTAGTTTCATCAACTTCAAGCGGTGAGCCACCTCAACCCAGATCTCCACAGGGAGTTTGTCCAGATTCTCCTTTCTGAACCCAAATCTGGATTTGATGAGTTCAAACTGGGCTATGCTGAAGTACTGCGTGGGCTTCGGGGCTGGGCCTGAGGCTGGGCCGGAGAGCAGGCGCACCAGCGCTTCGACAGCCTTGATGGCCGGCTTGAGCAGCACCGGCGACATGTCCGCCTCGTACTCGTTGTCTGGCGGGCCGTCATAGATCATCTCTCTGGGGAATGTTTCTCCCTCGATGATCTTCTTCTGCACCGTGAGAACGCAGAAGCCGTCGTTGAGGATTCTGTCACGTGGGACGTCGGACTCGGCGCACGTGAGCTCGTACTTGGACACCCTCTCCACGCGTTGTAGGTACTCCGGCAGATTCTCATCCTCGGTTTTGGCTTCTGTGAAGAACTTTTGCACGTGCGGGAGAATGACGTCGTCGCAGTGGCCTTCGAGAGCGTCTCTCTCTTTTTCTCCGATGGTCGTCAGGAACTTGGCGACGTCCTTGGCCGGCATAAAGGAGTCCGCGGCTTTCACGAGGGCGTCGTGCTCTGCCGGCGATTCTCGTTGCAGCTTTTCCAGGTAGTCCACGTAAATACACATCTCCGTCCTATTCTCTCGCCGTCGGAGTTCATCACACCTCATTTTCGGACTCAGTTCTTCTCAAGATCAAGCTCTGATAGTCGCTTCTCTTCTGCAGGCAACACAAATCAAAAACTTGAAAGAATGTCGTGCTTGAGCTAATCAACTCCTGCTTCTGGTTTTATAGATTTAACAGAACATCATGGAGTCGGATTAGGAGTAGGATTCTTATCTATTTCATTAAATAAAGAACCGGACCGAAACTAAGGCCCAATCCCAATTACATTTTTCTGGCCCAATCCCAATCACGAACAAATAAAAATAAAATATTAAAATCCTAGTTTATTAGTATAGTAAATTTTAACCTCCATTTATACTTTTATAAAAAAAAGTAAGCGATCATCAACAAAAATCAACAAAACATAGATACCCTATTGTAGAAACTAGAGCTACAACATAATCCAGAAATATCCGTCATTTCATTTCATTTTTATTTCTATAATACTTTGAAAAACTTATAAAATTCCTATAAATCATATTTGTTTATTCCGGTTTTCTTTTTACCAAACATAACCATGTTGAGTTATTCGTTAGAAATCGGAACAGGGAACGTTTAAACAAAAATATTTTGAGTTCTCCAAAAATCCTAACTTCATTCCCTTGTATTTTCAATATTTTTTCGTTTTTGAGTATAAATAATAAACATCATCCATACCTTTTTTTTATTTTGAAGAATTCAATTGCAGAGTTAAAGCATCTACTGAAGATTTTTATTTATTATTATTTCAGTTTTTTTGTGTTTGACGAGTCGGAAGTTTAAGATGTTTTAGTTCTTAAATGAAATGTGAGAGAAGTGTTTTGGTTCCGAAAAAATGAATAATTTCATTTATTCGTTATTTAAAAATTTTCCCAATCAGTAAAGGCTATTAGTGGGTCGAGTTTATTTTCGTTGTATCATTTTTTTTCCGCCTAAAATCAGGGTATTTTACACTATTTATTTCGAGTTATTTTGAAAAATTGCTATAAATCAAAACAAGACGTTTATTTTAAAGCCATTGATTTGGTAATTAGTATATTCATTAATTTCAAATTTTTCCCAATCAGTATATTCATTATTAGCCATTGTCGAGTTATTTTCTTTATTTTCTGGCCCAAACCCAATCACGAAAAAAATAAAAATAAAATAGTAAAACGTATTTGATTAGTATAGTAAATTTTAACCTCTATTTATACTTTTATAAAAAATAAGCGATTATTAACAAAAAATCAACAAAACTTAGATACCCTATTGTAGAAACTAAAGCTACATCCATGAAAAAGATAATCCACAAAAATCCGTCATTTCATTTCCTAGTACACCTGAATCATGGAGAAACTGAAAACTGATCATTCAAAACATTAGATACCATATTACATGTCACTATGCTAGGATGTTTATTAATATTTATTATTTCAGTTTTTTTTTTGTGTTTGACGAGTCGGAAGTTTAAGATGTTTTAGTTCTTAAATGAAATGTGAGAGAAGTGTTTTGGTTCCGAAAAAATGAATAATTTCATTTATTTGTTATTTGTCAGCCTCCGGTTGAATGTATGTAACTGTTGAGTCACATAAAATGTCGGTTTCAGAGATGGTGACTAGATTGTCTCCGTCTGAAGGACCTGTGACAGGAGGGTTAGAATATGTTGGATTTGAAAGTGTGGAAATACAATCATTTGATTGAATTTCTTGAGGTGAGTCATGAGTGGGTTAATCATCCGATTGAACATGTACGACATCAGTATCGTTTCCTATAACAGAAACAGATTCACTGTGATTAGAAATTGGAAAATTGGGCATAACAATATCTGGGAATTTATCAATGGAAAATTCTGCATTGTTAGTGAAATAAATTGAAAATTATTTTCATGAAACACAATGTCTCTTTATATGTAGATAGCACGTGTGTCAAGGTCAAGAAATTTGTATGCCTTAACACCTGGTGGATAGCCGAGGAAAGCACACTTGCGTGCTCGTAGAAATAAAAGCTAGACAACCTAAGATGCGCAAAAGTGAATAATCAAAATCTTGGTTGTGTAGTAAAAAAAATATGGAGACTTGTTTTACAATAATGGGGAAGGTACACGGTTTATAATGAAAGTTATTGTTAGAATGCAATCAGACCAAAAATTCAAATATAATTTAGATTGAAAGTAGAGAGCTCGAGTAACATTTAAAATGTGTTGGTGATTTCTTTTCACCATAGTGTTTTGTTGCGGTGTTTCAACACACGAAAACTGGTGCAAATACATTTTAAAGCAAATAATTTAGTGAACATTAATTCATTGGCATTATCCGATCTAAAGGTTTTTATTTTTCTGGACAATAGATTCTCAATCATGTTGATAAACCTGGGCAACAACTGCAGAACATCCGATTTTTGTTTCATTAAAAAAGTCTAAGTGAAACATGACAATTATCAACCAAGGTTAAGAAATATCTAAAGCCATTATAAGAAGAGGTATGAAATGGACCCCATGTGTCACAATGGGTTATGTTAAGAAGATTCTCACTAAGTTTGTTTGGATTTGAGAAAGGTAATTTATTCGATTTCAATAAAGGAAAAATACAACAAGGCTTAGACTGAACATCATTGAAATTCAAAACAGACTTTAAGGAATTCAGTTTCCTGTAGGAGATGTGGCCTAATCTAGTATGTCATACATCAGTGGAAACCTGACTTACACAGGCACAATCTTGTGCATTATTGACACCTTGTAAGACGTACAGACCTCCCTACAAATCAGCGCTGCTAATCCTCCTAAAAGTCCAAGTATCATGTATGAGACAAGAAGAATGTGTGAAGATAACAATCTTGTGTGAAGAATTTTCAATTAAAGAACTGACCGATATTAAATTAGATTGAATTTACAGTCTGCGATGCTCGTTAGTCCGCCAATCCACCTGCCTCGACCTCCCCGATCACCTCCTGGGGACTCT
Organism: Urtica urens; assembly: GCA_958296335.1. Taxonomy (NCBI): domain Eukaryota; kingdom Viridiplantae; phylum Streptophyta; class Magnoliopsida; order Rosales; family Urticaceae; genus Urtica; species Urtica urens. Next base: position 8,212,763 of record OY282525.1, read on the forward strand.
CCGCCTCCTTCGTTTTCCCTTTTCCCAATGAGTCTTGTTTACCTTCGCGTGACGGTCCTCCACCCTGCTTCGAGTTTCTCGGTCACTGTGGCGCCGACGTTTTCTGTTCTTCCATCCAAGTGTTCCAGGATGTAGGGCTTGTTGTTCCCTCCATCTTCTTTCTTATGTCTTCCTTGTGGGCTACTATTGGAAATTAATTAATGTTTAATTAACATTATTATATAACAAATCAATATATGGTGGAATTATATAATAAGATCTAACATATACTAAAACTCATTTTAACAAATTACACAACCTAGGCACACTACTACAAAAGATACTTTTAGAAGCGACGGGGGGAATTAGAAGCGACTAGTCGCTTCAATTAGAACCGACGGGGGGAATTAGAAGCGTCTAGTCGCTTCAATTAGAAGCGACATTTAGGCTTTAGAAGCGACTAGTCACTTCTAACGTAAAAACCCTGATTTTTCCCGAAATATGAATATTTTGAGAATTAGAAGCGACTAGTCGCTTCTAATTGTTGGACTCGACATGTTAGAAACGACTTGTCGCTTCTAAATGCCAAAATATTGGCTCCCAACCTCCGCGCCAAATATTTCAATATATTTGGGCATTAAAAGCGACTAGTCGCTTCTAATGTTGCTTATAATGCGCATTAAAAATTAATAACATGCCCATAAACATTTTATTCTAAACATGGTGCGAACAAATTGATCACACTAGCAAGAAATAAGCAAATTTGTAATCACAGACCAATCCGTTTAGAAATGACTTACACGCGAAGTTGTAAACAAGTTCGTGCGTAGCTAGCTTACTCATGAGTGCCTCGTCAAATTTCCTCCCCATAATGGAGATTATGACTCGTCATAATGAAAGAGGCACAAGCTCGCCGGAATGGGTGAATCTGGCTCGGCGGATTGCTTCAGGAAGTTGTTGGCCGACCGGAATTAGTCTCCCAGACTGGAAAAGTGAGCCTGCAAGCCAACAAATTCCCGAGAGCTGCTAGAGGTGTGGGACCGGTGCAACAAGGTAGGTTGGGACCAGGGACACATGGCAGAGGTACAGGACCGTGCGGAAAAGCATTAGGACGCGCGTGAGAGCAAAGGCCCACCTGAAACCCACTAGCCGGCCATAATATTGTCTGGCAGGATACGTGCAGTAGGCTTGTGAGCCTACGGATTCCTCGCGCCTATTTTGAGCACCAAACCTGTGCAGGATGGTAGAAGACACATATACCCATATGGAAAATGTGTTGGACTGCAAAGATACATCACAAAACACGCGTGAGAGAGAAATCCCACCTGGGACCCACTGACCGGCCGGAATGCTGTCTGGCCGGCGGGCCTGACAGTAAGGCAGATTCGCCTAGAATGAGCCTAGCTCGATTCTCTTCAATTTTTGGCTTATTTTTTTGTGAATAAAATTCACTCAAACACCACATGTTGAGTTAATGATACTATTCTCAGATTTTTGAAGGAGAATAAGAGGGTTTGCTTTTTTAAATCGAACAACGAAGAAGGGAAACACTGATGAACAAAACAAGACTCAAGAAATGGTTTCTTGACCCTTTCTCTCTCAAGAATACTCGTCAAACTGAAGGGGAAGGGAGATTGGTCGAAGTTCTGATTAGGGTTAGGGTTTCAAAAAACTTTTTTATATCTGAAAGATTGGGCTTAAGTTAGGTCAAAATCCAATTTTGACCCGTTAGTCAAACTTAAGCTCAATGTTCTTTTTAATTGAGTTTAAAATAATTACTCAGCCTAATTCACTAATTATGCCGGTGCATAATCATTTTATTTTTCCAAAAATAGATTATATTTATTTCTAAAATAATATTTAATTATTTTAGAACATCTCACTTATTTAATGACAAGTCATTAATTATTTTCATCGTTCTCAAGGAAGTACAAAACGAGAAAATATTCATTTTATTTAATTTATTTAAATCATCAAATTATTTTATTATTAATACATAACATAGTATGATTCGTTAAATAAATGTAATAATAAATAACCAATATTTACTAAGTAATAATCAAATAAATAATTGGTTATGTATTATTACATTTATTTAAGGAATCATATTATGTTAATATATAGATATTAACATATTTAATTGATTTAAATAAACAATAGATAAAAATAAATATTTTATCATTTCGTACTATCTTGAATAATATGAAAATAATGATTTGCAATTAAATAAATGAGATATTCCTAAATAATTAAATATTATTATGGAAATAAATCAAAATAAATATTTTTGAAATATATAGGATTATACTCGGCCATAATTAATGAACTAGGTCAGAGAATTAACTTTTGAAATTAACGAAAAGAATAATAGACTAAAGTTTGACTATTGGATTTGACTTAAGAAAATGCCGCTCTCTCTCTATTTAAAGGTTTTTTGAAAACACTAACCCTAACCCTAACCCTAATCTTAAAATTTTCGGCCAACCTCTCTCCCCCCCTCCCCCTCTCCTGAGTTCTTTGGTCGAATTTTTAGAAAGAGAGGGATCAAGAAATATTTTCTTGATCTCCAAAAAGTTCTTGAGTGATCCCGAGTGTCCCTTGTTGTTCAATTGAAGAGCCCACCCTCTTAATCTCATCAAATCCCGAGGGAATTACCATTGACTTGTATTGGTATTTGAGTGACTTTGTACACGCAGGTATCCACTCGAAACGCGAAGAAATCGAGCGAAACAGAGCGAGGCTCATTTTAGCATGCTTGCCGGATTAGGTCGCCGGATTGGGTCGCCTGACTGGAGTTTTTGCCGGAAAAAAATTCTTGGGAGTGGAAATGAAGAAATGTCTACAATACCGGGATTTAATCAGATACAATTTGAAGGGTTCTCTAGGTTTATTAATTGGGGCTTAAGAGAAGAATTTTATAAGTTTCCAAAAATTGAAGATACAAATCAAGAACTTGAATTTCAATTATTTGTGGAAACCTATCAATTGGTAGAAACCTTAATAACGGAAAAAGACGCTCTATATGAATCACTCACATATTTTTTCTGAATTATATGTATCCGCGGGATTAATTTGGAAGTGCCTAGCTCACCACGGGAGTTTGACGAGGAATCTGGTCAAGCCCTTTTATAGGGACCTAGCCCTAGTTCTCTTCCACATTCGTGCGAAGTTTCGTGGCCAGATTCATCCGGAGGAAGCCACAGCGCCATGGCCGGTCGACCAAAATCCATTCCGGCCGGCCAAAGTTGTCCATTCCGGCCGGAGTCTATTTTTGAAGAAATTTTGAAGAGACCTTCCGGAGTTAGCTAGCAACGTCCGCGATTGTTTACAATCTCAATTGTAAGTTTTCTAAAACGAACTGGATCTATAAATAATGATTTATGAATGTGTTTATAAGTTGTTAGATGGTTTGGTTCAATTTGTTGACATGTTTAGAATAAATAGTTTATTGACATGTTTATGATTTTTAATGCCTAGTTTGTTAGTTTATTAAAATGAGTTTTAATACAGATCATATTATATAATTCCGCCACATTTAGATGTGTTATGTAATATTATTGTTTAATTTGTTAAATAATTTCCAACAAGCGCTATCTTTCAGTTTTTCCAATCTCTAAAGATCTGAATCCCTAGAATGTAATCCACTTCTCCAAGATCTTTCATCTCAAATTTCTTTGACAGCCTGAACTTAACCTCTGATAAATTTCCTACGTCATTCCTAATACGTAGTATGTCATAAACATATAGGACTAGGAAGACCACCTTGCCATAGTTTTATCATCTTATACGCATGGCTCATCTACTAACTGATCAAAGCCGTAGCCTTTTACAATCTTGTCGAATATGTATTCCACGATCTAGATGCTTGCTTTAGTCCATAAATGGACTTCAGGAACTCACAAGCATTGCCATGTTGGCCTTTCTTTATGAACCCGTCTCGTTGAGCTATATAAATCCGCTCTTCAAGACTTCCATTAAAAAATGCAGTCTTGACATCCATCTGCCAGATTTCATAATCGAGGGCGGCAACAATGGATAAAAGATTACGAATGGACTTTAGCATCGCGACTGGAGAGAAGGTCTCCTCATATTCGATACCTTCCTTTTGTGAAAACCCCTTCGCCATAAGTCGTGCCATAAATGTCTCAACATTTCCATCCGGTCCTTTTTTCTTCTTGTAGATCCACTTACATCCAACAGGCTTGATGCCTTCGGGTAGGTCTACAAGCTTCTAGACCTCGTTGAAATACATTGAATGCATTTTAACGTTCATGTCTTCTTGCCATAGGTTTGCTTCGGAACTCTGCATCGCTTGGGAAAATGATACTTGATCATCTTCCTCCTTGTATGCGACAGTAGTAAGAGTCTCTCTCATACCCTTGTATCATTCAGATTGTCGTACAATCCTGTTTTCGCAAAGAATCACAGGAGGCTCTAGTTCCGAATGCGGTTCTTCCACTGTTGATATAGGACTTGTCCTATCTTGTGAAGTACCAACTACTTCACCCACCATCTCCTTCAGCACAAGTTTGCTTCTCGGTATAGAATTCTTGATATAGTCCGCTTCAAGAAACATAACATTCGTGCTAAAAAACGTTTTCTGGTCAGCAGAACTATAGAAGGTGTACGTTTCGTCTCCTTTGGATATCCAACGAACAGGTATAATTCTTAACGAATCAGGAACGGATGAGTAACTTATCATTGATCTCACCATATCTAGCAGAGTTCGATTCCTTCTCTCTGACACACCGTTCTGCTGTGGAGTGCCAGGTGTTGTAAGCTGAGAATGAGTGCTTTCTTCTCTAAGAAGGTCTTTGAACTCTCTAGATAAGTACTCTCCCCCTCGATCCGATTGAAGAGTTTTGATCTGTTTCTCCGTTTGCGTCTCAACTAAAGCCCTATATTCTTTGAACATTTCAAAAATATTGGATTTGTGTCGCATAAGGAAAAAGTGACCGAATCCAGAGTTGTCATCAGTGAAGGTTACAAAATATTTGTAACCTCATGCCTGGATGTCAATTGGACGACATACATCACTATGTATGAGTTCTAACACCTGTGTGGCTCTTAGACCTTTCAAAGAGAAATGTCTCTTGGTCATCCTGCACTCAAGACAGGATTCACACGTGGGAGATCTCACGCTTAGAGACTTCAAATGATCATACCTTGTCAATCTCTTAATCCTATCTAGGCCAATATTTTCAAGACGTAAGTGCCATAGATATGTGTCGTCATTTTCATCATTATGAAACGTCTTACGCTTCCCGAGTAAATCATCATTCCTTTTTCGGTGTCCAAGATTTTTAGCTCGTTTGGATACATAATAAATTGAATCCACACGATGAGCTTTAGTAATAAACGACTCATCAAAATAAAATTCAATACCATTATTGATTTTAAACTTGAAGAATTGTTCTTCTAAACGACCAAAAGAGACAAGGTTCTTACTAAAATCCAGAATGTAATAAACATTATTCAATAATAAAGTTTTGTTCCAAAATTTAAGCTTCAAAATCACGACTGTTCGATCCGACATTCGTTCCATTTTCCCAGTTGAACGTGTACTCTTTGTTATCTAAGCGTCTGGTTTTCCTGGAACTATTTAAGTTACAAACAATATGGTCAGAAGCCCCACAATCTAATATCAAGGGTAATTCTTTGTTTGTGATATAACACGCTTGAGTAACGAGACTCGTTCGGTTGGAGTTTTTAGGTCCTTTCATCATCCTCTTAAAACCAGAAGTCGAAGCCCTATGTTCAGCAACATTGACTTCACTAGACTTCTTCTTGTTCTTAGGGAGAAGTCTCTCGGCAATCTATAACTCCTTCATGAGCTCGGTTACAGTATACTCGATCTTCTTCATGGAGTAGTTCAGACGGAAGCTATCAAATAAGTCCGTTAGAGTTTCCAAGATCATGTCGATCTTGGTCTCTTCGTTGATCTCAAATCCAAGAATCTCCATATCGTTCAGGTGACCCATGATCAATAGCATGTGTTCCCAAACTGGAATTCCCGGTTTTATCATGCAGTCCATGAAACTGTGGATAGCTTGATGCCGTGCTTGACGCCCATGACATCCAACCATCTCATGGAGATTGAAGAAGATTTCATATGCAGTGGTGATGTCCGTATTGTTGCACCACATTGATCATAGATGCTAAGATGCAGGATCTAGCAATCTCATCGGACCTCATCCACGCATCGTAGGCGTCATTGTCCTCTCTGCTCAAGTCAGCACTCGAAAGAAGAGGACACGGGGTCGTGAGAACGTACTTGTGTTTTTTCACCGGCAATATGATGTCGAGATTACGTTTCCAATCAACGTAATTCCCACCCTTGAGTTTGTTCGAACTCAAAATCGTTTGCAATGGGTTAAAAGACATTTTTTTAAAAACATAAATAAAATAAATAAATTTAGTATGTGCTACTGTTTCGAATTATATGCATGAAAAATCTTAATATGGTGAGGAAAGCGTTAAATAATTCATGGTATTATGAACACTAATGGCTAATTACTTTTTCGAGGGGAAACCGCAATTAACCGCCTTTCATAATCGTGACACATTACTATTTAGTTCGAACCATCCAAGAAGGACAACTTCTAGTTCTTACTAATTAGCATAAACGTTGGTCACCTATTTTTAACGCAGGGCCTCTAAGTGAGGATTTTTTTAAAACATAAGTCTAAGTGTACAGCTGACAAGTGGGCCTTTAATCAAGTCAGTTTGATAACGGTTCACCAAGGGGAGACACCGCATCATCGTTTCTTTTTAAGACTTAGCTCATAACAATTTGATTAACATAATGATTCCGAAGTACTCTCATTAAAGGGAAGGCCACGAGGGTGACTCTTAGTTCATCACACATTAGGTTAATTAAATTCATGTCAGGGACCGCGGGTTGGTTCAACGATAAACAACTCTTCCACCTAGTTTTTGCAAAAATTGTATTTTTGTTGAAAACAATTTACATTTTATAATCTCTTTATAAACTTTAAACTATATGAAAATTTCATTTTAATGTGATGTTTTAGTTCTATCCTATATGACATGTGAGGTGATTATGCTATGAGATTAAATATAATGAAAGCATAAAATATTTAACTCATCTAATGCCCTATTTCTAATCACAACCCAAAGAAAAATACTTAAGAAAAATGAACTATTTATTCCTCAAAATATGGTCGGCCAAGGACTCCTTGTGACGCATCATCGGATGTCTCGGGTCAGCCCCCACATGTTCTCCAGCGTGCGGCCAAGCCCGAGGTGCTTCCTTTCTTGTCTTCTCGTTGTCGGATTTCAATTAAATAAATTACAATTTAAATTTTCCTCACAAATTGAGGTTCACATATAAAATATAAAATAAACCGGGGACGATAACCGGAAAATTCCTAGGGCCATAACAATGAGAATCCATCCATAAAACACACACACAAACATTCATAATGCAATTTCAAATCATACAAAAAAACGCAAACACCAAACTAGTCAAACAATTTCTAAACTAGTCATTAAAACCTAATTTTTAATGTATTTTCCTAGCTCTCATACCATTTGTTGGAAACTAATTAACATTATTATATAACACATCAAATATGTGGCAAAATTATATAATAAGACCTAGCATATATTAAAACTCATTTTAACAAATTCCTTTAGTACTTGTGAATAAGTTAGAAACAATGTATTGACGAGGAGCTAACAAGTCACATTGTTTCATCCAAATAAAGTCGCTACTTAATTTGGATATTGCGCAGTTTATTTATTCACAATCCAAGTAATAAAGCATGAGGTGATATATATTGTATCTCAGCAATCTTGTACATGAATTCCATATCTATGAGAACTTCACAAAGTTGGTTTATGACATCTTCATAACTTAATATCTCACTAATAGGCCTTGTCTAGATCACGTAATGGATCTAGAATTTGGCTTTCTCAAATGAGATTATTAATGCTATGAAATGACATGTCTCATTTCAGGATTTAGGTAAGCATGATGCGATTCATACATAGTGACCTTGAGATAGAAGATGTTAAATGGTTTGTTCTTCTATTGTCTCTAAAGGTGCACTGGTCAATTCAGTATCTTCGAAAGATACACAGGGAGAACTACAGAGTTCCTAACTCTCTATGCCTCGTAACCAGACATCCTAGATTCTTCCAACAATCATACTGGGATCAATAGTCCGTTGATCTTTAGATTGCGAATATATCGTTTTAGTCAAACCATGAAGAGTTTGTTCACGCAAATCTACATTTGTCTCTTCATACATTGTTAGGTTTGATTAAGGACTATAAGACTATTGAATATCATAAATCTTTAATCAAACTAAAAAGGAATGAATGAACGTTTCAACTTTTATTAATTTAATCAGCAAATTACAAAGATTTATATATTACATCAATATGTAAATAAACAATCTTTTAATAAGGACTTTACAAAGATTTATATATTACATCAATATGCAAATAAACAATCTTCTTGTGGGTATCTCTGCCAACATTGACTATATAATTGGACACTCTTCATGATGAGTAAATATAATTCTAGTATTAAAGAAGGGTTCAGTCTTAGATTACACGGTTGCGTATTGATAAAGACTAGACAAATCGATGAAAAAGAGATAGGACTGTATCGTCTTTTTCATCGAGTGCATTAAGCTTCTGCTACTAGGTCAATATGTTGCCTCGATTCAGCTATGATAAAGGCGGATAAGAACTTTCGAATAATTATGTTAATCATTATTTAATCTCACTTTCTGTAATGGTGATTGACAACATTAACTATGGAAAAATGGGTATTCTCGTAATCCCCCCCCCCCCCTAAATGTAGCTCTTGAGAGAAAATATCTTTTATATATATATTGATGTAATGGATAAAGGAGATTGTAGGTTCACTGTTGAGATCTAATGGCCCAAATTAAATTCAATATGAGAGAATATCTCTCAAAGGAGAAAATATATCCGAAAGAAGAGAATATCTCTAGAAAAGAGAGAAAATATCTCAGGGGATATCTCCTTTCTAAATAGCAATAGAAGGGAAGCGAAAAATTCACTCAATAGATTATGAAAATCTTGGCCACTCTCCCTCTCTCTCTGTCTTGCCAAATTTTCCATTCCCCTTTCCTTTTGCAAATTCCGTTCCTAAATAATATGAGTAAGATCCCGAAAAAATATGGTGTTATCCTCATATTCATTATTCGTCTCGGAGATTACGTGTTGGAAGAGTACGGTGTCCCCCTCGAGTACTCAGGTCGGACAAAGCATGAATATGGTGTACACGTTGGATCGAGCTTTGTGTAGCTGAGCCAAAATCCATGTAAGTAATCTAACGACTTAACTAGATATCAGATGATGAATTGATTTTATTAAATAAATTTAATCATTAAATCTAGATCTTGTTTAGCAATCATTAATATTAATTTGTTAATGTGAGTGAATTAATTCCTTTCCGCATTTAATATGGTTGCTAATGTGTTTAATCACCAACACCTTCGTGCATGGTGAGTTGGATGAAAACATCTTAATGAATAAAATTGTTTACTCAATAAATCTATTTATGGCATGAAAGAAAGACCCAAATAAAAGCATAAGAAATTTGACAACTTAGTTCTAAATATTGGTTTTATTAGAAGTGAATATGATAACGGTTAATGTATATAATAGCTCTATATAGATTTGCTAATTTGATTTTGTCCAACGCTTTGTAAAATTTATGTAAATGTCCACAATTTTAATTAACATAATTTTTGTACCAAATTCGCCCCAAATTTGAGTTACCGTCCAATGTCGAATTAAATTAAAAAATTAATTGTCAACATAAATCAATTCTTAAAATAACGCACATGATTCCTCTCTGAAACAAAAATCCATCGACGAACAAACCCACACCATTTTTGTCGATCGATTATCACCATAAATATTTTGAAGAATCAAAGACGTAACTGGACGACGATTAATAGGTATTTTGTTTTAACTTTACAATCAATTTTGGGTACATGTAAAGCGATTTTTCTAATCGGTTTCTTCATCTCATGTTTTTGGTTAACATGTATCAAATTTGTTTTTGTTTTTTAAATCTTGTCTAGGTAACCACTGATTATTTTAGAATCGGTTTTAAATCTCTTATTTCTGGGTAATGTTCATGAAAATATAGGTTTTCATCTTCTGTCAATGCATGAGAGGAAGATGACGGATGGTCTGATAAGAAGGTCGCGACCGATCACGAGACCTTCCTCACAGAGACAATTCGACTATTTTCGTTTGTTTGAAGATTTGTGATATTCAATAGTCTTATAGTCTTTAATCAAACCTAACAACGTATGACGAGTCAAATGTAGATTAGCGTGAACAAACTCTTCATAGTTTGCTTAAAATGATATATTCATAATCTAAAGATCATCAGACTATTCATCCGAGTATGATTGTTGGAAGAATCTATGATGTCTGGTTACAAGTGATAGAGAGTTGAGAACTCTATAGTTCTTCATATGTATGTGCCGAAGATATTGAATTGACCAGTGTACCTTTAGAGAAAATGTAAGAACAAACCATTTAACCTCTTATATCTCAAAGTCACGATGTATGAATCGCATCGTGCTTACCTTAATCCTAAAATGAGACATGTCATTTCATAACTTCAATATTCATTTGAAAAAGTTAAACTCTAGATCCAAGCTGTGTGATATTCATGAAGGGTAATCATTCGATAAGATTCAGAGGATCCACTCATCACAAATAATTAGATTTTTATTAGTAAATATATTCATTTGAACCGAGAGATTTTCAGTATCAACTCTTAAGTGGAGTCAATTGGCATTAGGCTTAGAAAAACTTGTGAACTTTGAATCCAAGAGTCCTAGTTAAAATCTTGCTCAATTGGGTCCATGAGGTCACAATCACAAGTCATAAGAGAGAGTTTGTTAAACAAGAAGTTAAGTAAAAATAAATTCAATAGTTGAACTAGATGTATTTTCCGAAAATAGTGTAAAGGGTATTTTTGTCCACATGGACATAAAATGATGTGGATGTCAAAATAAGATTTTGAATATTTTCATATGATTGAAATATAAATTATTTTCTAAATCCGAGAAGTGGTTTGAGGCATTATGAAATTAATTTCATTATTGGTGCAATATAATATCTAAAATGGGTATTTTAAGAATTGTCTTAAAAGAAATAAAGAAGCATCTTGAAGCTCCTCCCATAGGTAAAGTTTGACCAACATCAAGAGATGAGATAAATTATATCTAGAAATTCCTTTCCCTGGAATTATGAAGATAATTGCCAAAAAGGAAAACAGGAAAACATGAAATGAATTTCTTTGAGAAGAAAAAAATGTGCTAAGTGAGGAAACAAATTTTTGTCACTAATGAACATGTATGGCCGACCATCCCCTAGAGAAAGAGAAGTGAAATCAAATATTGTGTCATGAATACACAATAGGAAAGGGTAGTTACCATTTCTTGTATTTCATTCTCCTATAAATAGAGTCTAACATTAAGATGTGAAAATAACCTTTTTGCACTTGCTCTCTCTATTTTGGCCGACTATCTCTCCCCCTCTCTCTCTCTAAAAATATCTTATGTTTTTTATTTTGGCACCTAATCCTCACTTGGTCGATATACACGTTTGAAAATAATTTTTTACATTCCGCTATATATGATATGATAATTAATTATTTAAATCCAAGATCGATTCCAACAAACATGACCTTCATTCTTCTTTCTTCTTCTTCTTCTTCTTCTTCTTCTTCTTCTTCTTCTTCGTGATTTAATTTTGATTTTAAATTCATGTATGAAATAATGATTTATTTCATCTAGTAAAATAAACCAAAATCGTGTTTTCTAATTTAATATGCAACTAACGATAATTCAATTTACGTTGTAAAAATCGAGTAACTTTGTAAAATCAACTCAATTTACGTTATAAAATTAATTAACGTTAAAATACTCAACTCACCTTACGTTGTAAAAATCGAATGAGAAGAAAATAAAATTATGGCCGGCTGAAATAATTTCCAGAATTGGAAATAGAAAGTAAATACAAACTATGACAAGTTGAAAGTAATTTCTAAAATTGGAAATCGAAATGAAATAAAAATTGTTGAGTAATATAAGAATAATTAACGAATATTTAATATATTAAAATTTCATTTTTGTATGATCTTCCAAATAATTATAGGAACAAATCTTTAATACTATTGAAACTGCCTAATTTGAATTATTTCGGTAGAAAATTCATACTTTCAACTCGAATTTCCGAAAAAAAAATTCAAAATTCAAAAATATTGGCCGAATAGGAATTAACGTTGTAAAAATTAATTAACGTTGTAACACCGTGATCCTTGTAAATGAAATATCAATTTTGGACTAGGAAGAATTGGATGAACTAGAGGACGAAAATCGTTCTGTGTATAAACGATCATGAAAGAGGAAAACTGAAATTTGAACTTTTTATGAAGGATTACTGGTAATATTAATAATTTCCAGATATAGAACGAATATAATGATGATTGAGAAATATATTATTTTTGGAAATGAAAATGGAAATAACATAATTAAATTACGTAGATATGCGTTAATTGACAGCCCATTATTGTAGGATCGAATACCAAATAATGTTCAACCGACTAAATTAAAAAATTATAGGAAATATTTATGATTATCACACGAATTTAAACATGTCAAAGTTCAAAAATTCAAATAATTTAGCCAAAATAGTACAAGGGCGTTTACGTAAAATTACAACGTAAATTAAATGGTCATGTAAGCCGTAGGATCATTTACACAAGTTTTACAAAATGTTAGACTTTTCCAAATTAAGTTTGCAAACTAACGTCATTTCGTCGAATTTATTATATGATAATTGTTTTTATTTTTTTGAATGATACGTCTATTTTTTTTTGCTAAATGTTGATTACATGCTTTTGATTAGTACATTTGCAATTAAAATAAACAAGTTTAAATGTGACTTAAATTATGCTTTTGACATGAAAGATTTAGGAGTCTAAATTGTTTATTAGCTCTTCAATTTATTCTAGATAAGACACATTGTCCTCAATCTAAATCTAAGGTGATACCAATGGAATATTTGTCTTATGAAAATGATATTGTATCTCTTCTTCTATATGCCATTTATACTAGGCTAATTTGAAGTAGTGTACATCGGTATCGTTTGATGTGTATTATTGTTTATGTCAGTACACTAGGAATAAGGCTTTTAGAAGCGACAAAGTCGCTTCTATAGATTCGCTTCTAAAACTCAGTCTCTTCTAATGTTCAGAAGCGACAACTTTAGAAGCGACAACTTTAGAAGCAACTAGTCGCTTTTAAATTCGCTTCTAAATGTCCAAAAAAGCGCAAATAAAGCCTTCGAAAATATGTTAACTTATTAACAAAAATTATTAAGAATACTTTTAAAATCTCGACTCTAACTATTAGAACCGACTAGCCGCTCGTAAAGGTCAATTTCTTTTTAAGAAATAGGGGTTAATAGGCTAATCGTTTTTAAAGGTAAAATGTCACTTCTAATTAGAAGCGACTAGTCGCTTCTATAGATAGTCGTCGCTTCTAAAAGTCATTTTTGTAGTAGTGATTGTACAACAAATATTGGTTGGTATTATGGAAGAATAGTTCATTATTTGATTTGATTAGATCTGTACATGCTAATTATGTTGGTGAAAATGATACTGGAAAATATATTAGTGTCACATAAATCTAATATGCAATATGTTGTTTCTCTGTCTACTGCCGAATTTGAATACTATAATGTATGTGATGCCTTTAAAGTAGTTGTTTGATTTAAAGATTTATTAAAACATACAAAACTGGTAACCATCACCTTTGTTGTATTTTCCAAAGTGCAATACATTTAAGCAAGAACAAAGTTTATCACGAGGGGACTAAACATGTTTATATGGGGTTTTACTATATCGGGATTAGATTGCATGTGATGTAATGAAGTTGATAAAAATTGATACTGAGAATAACTCAAATGATATGGATACTAAAATTGTTATTTACTCTAAGTTTAAGCATTGTTTAGATACATATTATTATTGAGCAACGTTTACGCACATATTGAGTCGTGAAGTGGTTGAAGAAGTCAATTAGTACTACATATTGAGTCTCGTTTAAGATGCAGTTTACTGATTTTAGGTGGAAACTTTTGAATTTAAAAACCCATCAAGTATCTTTACTGAATTGCACATTAAATCCCATGCGAAAACTTGAGATAGATGTCGTCTGAGTGAGATGATTTGTCGTTTGGACAAAACGAAATCATGGCGACCAAATGAGGTTAGAACCATCGATTGTTCGTGGTTGAGATGCCTCTGATTATATCTAATATTTGAAATTGAAAATCCTAATCGAAGTCCATTTGACACTCTTGCCTTATTATTGTATTCGTCTTCGAGAGTATTCTCTCCTTCTTTGTCTATGTTCTTTGAGTGTTTTGTTTTGAGCAATTGTTTAATTCTTTGTATGTACGTGAGATTGGTAAAAGAATAACATGTGTGAGATTTGTAGTGTGAGGTGTTGAGAGATCGGTATTGGGTGTAATTGAGGCTTCTGGTTCTTATGATTATGGTACGAGAAAAATGTGATTGTGTCGTAAGAATTCCCTTTTAAAATTCTGCATTTTCAAAAGTTTATTTTCGTCTTTATTTATTTATTAATAAACTTTCAGTTTATTTTCTAAGTTTCGATCCATCCATCTTAGTGGGCATGCCCAAAATGATTTGGGCTAGGAGCCCAATAAGACATGCTTACGATCATAAAGCTTATTCCTCGGGTACCAATTTTCGCGGCGATAATTTGCAGTGAAGAGTAAAACAGAGAATCTCCAGAAAACCCCCTCTGAGATGAGAGAGTGAGAACTCAAACTTGAAACCATGTCAATGTCCACCGTGACTCTTCGAACTCTCCCCTCTCCAAAGCCCTCGCTTCTCCTCCGCAATTCTGCCTCGCCATCGCGTCTCTCTTCTCTAGCTTTCCAGTTTCGCCGCCGTGCCGTACTCTCCGACCTTCGACTCGCTCGCGGTTTTTCGGGAGAATTCACTGGAAAGAGTCCTGAGCTCTTGTACGAACGGAGTGTGAGAGTTTATGCTGGTGATCAAGAAAACGTCGATCCTAATGGCGACCATGGAAATGGCGAGAGAGAGTTCAGAGGAGAAAGTACTATGCCTCCTAGGTTTAGGTATTTGTTGAAAGAAGTTCCAGAACCTCCCTTGCGATGGCCGTGGTTTGTAGGTAAGCTCAATTTTCCTTTCTCTCGTTTACTCCATTTCTTTCTTGATAAAAATAAAATAAAGATTATAAGACACAATTCCTCTAAACGGCTTCTTTTTCTTCAATCACTGATTCACCTGTCAATTTATTTTCAACGCAATCTGGTTCACCTAGCGGCCGGATTTGTACTGTACGCATGGAGAGCGGTGCTGTTCGAGCTGCGGAACTGGAAAGTGGCTTTTCAAACCGTCACAGGCTTCACGGGAAGCGTCTTCAAGCTGATCCTGGCTCTGATCTTGGAACTCATTGGAAGCCCGATCACATCGGCGATCTACGCCTTGGAAACGGCCTGGTACAGCGTGCGAGCCTTCTACTCGGGGGTGATCGCGTACACTCCCATCCCAGAGTTCACGACGATGATCGTGCTGGCGTGCGCGGTGGTGGCGGTGGCGGAGGCGGCGGCGCCGGAGTCAGCGAGCCGGGAGCCGTGGGCCCTGAGCATCGCCGGAGCCACCGCGTACGCCGCAGTGGTCAGCCGGATCTCGGAGCTCTTCTTCTGGACGGTGCTGGTGTCGCTCTACGCATTCCAGCGCCTCGTTAGGAAGAGGGACCACCTCTCCTCTGCCCTCCCGGTGGCTGCCATTCTCGCCGCCGTCGGAGACACTTGGGTCAGAGTTCTGGCCATCTTCGCTTACTCCGCCTTGGCCGTGCTTCAGCACTCGACGAAATCGCCGGAGGAGAAGGAGAAGGATAATGAGAGAGCTGATGCTGCGGGAGCGGAGAGGAAGCCTCCGTTGCCGCTGCTGCTCGTCGGACTGGCCGTCGGGACCCGCCTGGCTGCCAACTGGGCTGGGTATCGCCACTTGACCTGGATGATCGCTTAATCTTTCGGTCTATTGACCTCTCTTGATCCTGCTTTTTCGTCTGCCTAGGATTGTTGATAATGAGCAGAGATTTGAGTTTTTTCCCCATAAACCTTTGGAGCTGAGTCATTTTTTTGCTTTGTAGATTTGTTTCTGATAAAAAATACTTTGTACGCCTCTGCCAGTAGGAGCAAAAACGTTTCATTTTTTTTTCTTTGATCTGGGTTATGAAGATTTGGTGCTGGAAATTGGAAGCCAAAGAAATATTGCCAGAATGTCCTATTAGCTTGGATACATGTATACTTACTTTGCACAGTTAATTATTCGTAAACAATGTTTACTAGATTGTGTAGTAACGAATGGTCTACAATAGGGTATCTAATGTCTTGAATGGTTAGCTTTTAAATTCTCCATGATTAAGGTGTACAAGGAAATGAAATGTTGGATTTGTGTTGATTTTCTTTTCCACGGTTGTAGATTTAGTTTCTACGGAACACATCTCACGTTGTATTTTAACTTCAACTACTTCTTAGGCACAGCCTATGGCACAACGTTTGTTTGATTTAGTACACCGAGTTCAAGTTAGAAAACATATGGCCACATACAAAAAATTTCCTTAAACATATAACAAAGTTCATAAAAATATCACATAATATAGTCATATGTATGTATACGCATATGCACAGCTGGAGTTTCATTTTACAAATTTAGTGTATATTGTTGATGTTGGATTTCATCGTCAATTATTTTAAGTACGAGCTTAAATTGGTCATAATTTTGTCTAGGCCACACAAAAATAACTCGTATTTGGATATTGAAAGTATCAGCTCGATGCTTTGCCCCATATCTTAAGCTTTATGAAATCAAAGAGTATATTTTTACTGGTTATGTTTAGCTTACATTATTCTTTTTTTCATTTTGTCTCCTTGAGTGAGCTCATTGTTTCATAGCTTGTTACAATTCATCCATTGTTCTTGAATGACAATAATAAAAGGCATGAAGCTTCAGGGCGTTCACACGTCATTTTACTTGTTTGTCAGTGCCGACCTGACACTATTTTGGAACTAAAGTTATAGTTGTAAAGTGATCTCAAAATGACAATGTTCTAGGAACCACAAGTTTTATTGACTTTACGAGTCTGTGTTTTATTTATTTTGTTTAAAAAAAGAATAAACCAATGCCTAAATTTCTTCGGGCACAACAAATACAAGTTCATTGATCTCTTCGATCTTTATTTACGTCGGATGAAATATATAATATGTATACTATAGAATTTTGACAACAAAATGAGTATATTTACATAACTTGTCAAATAAGTTCATGTTTATTCCTGTATTTTAACAAAATGTCTCGATTCCGAGAGTCACATAGTCCATCTAGTTAATCTCACAAAAGACTGCGATTATATCATTATACTATTGATCAACTTATAAACCAAACATGGATTATCTGACCATCATTCGCTCAGTGTAAACAATGACACTTCTACTTAAACTATTACACTAACGGTGCTTTAAAGGTGGGTCAAGCCAATCTTAGAGATGGAGTCTGATTCTTCAGGTTTCTTCGATGTGGGTCAATGCCTAGATCGAAGATTCTGGGTCTGGAGCAGGTTATAAATCCATATTAATTGTAGAAAATAAGAGAACATTTGAGCAGAACAATTTACAATGCGTACTGAGTGCTGAAAATATATTTGGACAAGAACGGTAGAGTCAGAGATAACTTTATCAAAGTCAAAGTGAAGATGGATATCTCAAAGCCGCTGAGAAGGGGAATCTCAGTTCAGCTTGGAAAGTAGGCGAGGAAGGTGTGGTGCAACGTTAAGTACGAGAAACTTCCTATCATGTGCTTCGCGTGCGGACTCATTATCCACCATTGGGAGCACTGCACTGTTATACGCGCTCCGAAAGAGGAACCAGAAGGGGGATGGGGGTACAGGACATTCCTTGGCGGCGAACCACCCACAACAGATTTGCGACACCGGTCTTCCGGATTGCAGGAGCTGTTGGGATGGGTGCCCACAAAAGAGATATTAGAAATTATAAATACATTTGTATTTCGTTTTGCTAAAACATTGAATAAAATAAAAGATTCATTCTTGATTAAGTATT
This sequence comes from Urtica urens, assembly GCA_958296335.1. Classification (NCBI taxonomy): domain Eukaryota; kingdom Viridiplantae; phylum Streptophyta; class Magnoliopsida; order Rosales; family Urticaceae; genus Urtica; species Urtica urens. Next base: position 8,230,955 of record OY282525.1, read on the forward strand.
TGTTTATGTAAGTTTGCTACGTTCTAAATGTTGGCAAAGATGCCCATAAGAAGATTGTTTATTTACATATTGATGTAATATATAAATCTTTATAAAGTCCTTATTGTAATTTGCTGATTAAATTAATAAAAGTTGAAACGTTCATTCATTCCTTTTTAGTTTGATTGAAGATTTATGATATTCAATAGTCTTATAGTACTTAATCAAACCTAACAATTTATGAAGAGACAAATGTAGATTTGCGTGAACAAACTCTTCATGGTTTGACTAAAACGATATATTCGCAATCTAAAGATCAACGGACTATTGATCCTAGTATGATTGTTGGAAGAATCTAGGATGTCTGGAAACGAGGCATAGAGAGTTAGGAACTTTGTAGTTCTTCCAGTGTATCTTTCGAAGATACTGAATTGACCAGTGCACCTTTAGAGACAATAGAAGAACAAACCATTTAACATCTTCTATCTCAAGGTCACTACGTATGAATCGCATCATGCTTACCTAAATCCTGAAATGAGACATGTCATTTCATAGCATTAATACTCTCATTTGAGAAAATCAAATTCTAGGTTCAATGTGTGATCTAGACAAGGCCTATTGGTGAGATATTAAATTATGAAAATGTCATGAACCAACTTTGTGAAGTTCTCATAGATATGGAATTCATGTACAAGATTGCTGAGATGCAATATATATCACCTCATGCTTTATTACTTGGATTGTGAATAAATGAATTGCGCAATGTCCAAATTTAAGTAGCGACTTTATTTGGATGAAACAATGTGACTTGTTAGCTCCTCGTCAATACATTGTTTCTGACTTATTCACAAGTAACAAAGGAGTTGAGGAAATAACAACTAGAAGGGTAAAATGGTAATTTTATAAATCTCAACTAGTTGATGATATTTATGAAGGGTAAACATAGATAAAATTCAATGGATCCGCTCAATATAATTAAGTTGAATTTGAGTAGAAAATAAATTCATTTGAACCGAGAGATTCTCAGTGTCGACTCTTTAGTGGAGTCAGTCGACATTAAGCTAATACTCGGAAAAAGTTTGAGAAATTTTGAGTCCAAGTATAGAAGCTCAAGCTTTGTTCATTTGGATCCATTAGGTCACTATTACAGGTCATTAGAGTAAGATTGTTAAACTAGAAGCTAAGTCAAAATAAGTTCAAGTGTTGAACTAGACTTTTTCTCGGAAAATGTCTAAAGGGTATTTTTGTCCACAACATAAAATGATGTGAATGTCAAAATAAGATTTTGAATATTTTCATTTGATTAAAATATAAATTATTTTCTAAAGCCGAAAAGTTGTTTAAGGAATTATGAAATTAATTTCGTTATTTGTGCAATTATAATTCTACAATGTTTATTTTAAGAATTGTCTTAAAAAGAAATAAGGAAGCATCTAGATGCTCCTCTCCTAGGTAGAGTTCGGCCAAGATAGTGCATCAAGAGGAGAGTTTTATTTCCTTTTTCTTATAAGGATAATTACCCAAAAGAAAAAGGGAAATGAATTTCTTTAAGAAGTAAACAAATGTGCTAAGTGAGGAAACAAATTTCCTCACTAATGCAAGGTGTATGGCCGGAAAAACTAAGAGGGAAAGGGGAAGGGAAAATCAAATATTGTGTCATGAATACATTATTCATTCATGAATGAATAATTGACCTTTATAGATTTTTCCTTCTCCTATAAATAGAGCCTCACATAGAGATGTGAAAGTAAAGCTTTATTCTTGCTCTCTCCCTCTTTTGGCCGACCCTCTCTCTCTCTCTCTAGATAATACTCTTCTTATTTTACACCTAGATCCATACTTGATCTAGAGAATTAGCTTATGATCCAAGAATTGTTCTTGGTTCATATTGTTTAATTGTGCCCATACACATCTTAATTTGATTAATGTTAAATTTTTCTTTACCCTTGACCTATTCCAACAAATGGTATCAGAGCTATGGTCAAAGCATAAACATGTACATGTTATTTAAAATCATTATAAGAATTTTTTTTTCTAAATTTACTTGAATAATTGTTTTTCAAAAGACTAGATCTTACAAAATTTTAATTTTTTGGTACGACCTCTAAAATTAATTTATTGTTGATTTTTCACTTGTTATATATGCTATATAAATACATTAATTTTTTTTATAATTATTTTATGTTTAGCATATTCAAAATCAATATTTTGACAAGTTTGAAAATTCGTGTACATAGTTTAAACTAGTTCATTGCACTTCTAGTTTTATTTGTTATTGAATGTTTTATATTATGTTGTTTATTTTATATTGTGTTTATTTATTAATATGTTAATATAACACACAATTGAAATCAAAACATACAATTAAAATGTTTCAATAAACCTCTTTCTCTTTACACTTAGATCCGACGTACTTTTAATTATTTTTCAAATTCTGGACAAATTGTTATGGCTCAGTAAAACGGGCATAACTCTTTGCTCCGACCTTGAAAATTAGTGGTTCTTGAACCAAATTAAAGGTACGGATGTTAGCTATCCAATGCAATTGGTTCGGCTCAATCAGATACGGGATGTGATATTTATGACCTTTTAAGTCCGAGGTGTACGGCAGTCCACGAGTCCAGATTTTTTAATCCGGATTTTGCGACTCCTAGCTTTCTCCCGTCTTCTTAATGCTATCGTGGTTTTCCAAAGTTCTCGCGCTCAACCACCATGAAGACGCATTGAAGGAAGATGTCATGAAGATATATATATATATATATATATATATATATATATATATATATATATATATATATATACATATTAGTTTTACGAGATTTTTTTTAATCTAAAAAACTTTCAAGTACAAAAGTGTAGATTTATTAATCTCACACACTTTCCTTAGGAAAAATAAATTAATAGACAAAAAGATCCGAGTATGTTCCTTGTGCCTTAGTGCATTAACACTGCTCTCCCCTCACAAATATCGATTTTAGGGTTCCTTTTTTTATAGTGATCCACTCTTTCTCTCTTTGCTAATGGAAATACGTTTCCTATATGTACAAGAGTAGACGTGCCATTTTTCCAAAAATTAAGTGGGAGGATTGCACTTGTTTGCAATTCAGGGTCCCCTTATTTTTCCTAAAAACTAAGTGGGAGGGTTGTATTTATTGTTTGCAACCCGCGATCCCCAACACTAATGTTAAGTGCACATGTCGTCGGACTAAGAGTCACCCTCGTGGCCCTCTCTTAAATGAGAGTACTCATAGACGCATTACTCCTAACATTGGTTTTATAGCTACTTTCAAAAGTGAAACAATGAGACAATGCCTCCCCTCGGCGGATTGTTTTCAAAGTAGATCTTGTTGAACTAAGTTGTTGGTTACACACTTAGACTCCAGCTCTAGTAATCCTCCCTCGAGGCCCTGCGAAAAGTTTTGAGTGATCAAATATTTTTATAAGGTGGCTAGTCAAACACTGATGTATTGACATCATGACTATGCATTAATGATGTGTCATTTACTTATGAAAGGCGACTCTTTGCGGCCTTCCCTCGAAGGAGTAAAGTGTCATTTTGTTCATAACACTTTTGGATTTTTCCTTGTCTAAATAAAATTAAACTTAAAATCCTAAACAAAAGACTAATCATAAATTGTTTCAACTATCAGCAACATGTCTCTAAACACTTTTTCTATCATCCTTTCCTCAAATTAACTGGAACCGAAAACTACGTAAATAAGAAACATAACCTAGATATCGTCCTTTCGAAGGACAAGAAAAATTAGGTACTCACCACCCCATGTCTTCCTGAAACGAATAATGATTCGACTCAAGAGGACAATGGCGCCCTAGCAGCCTGAATCCGATCAGATGAGATTGTGAGATGCTATGTTTTAGCATCGATGAACAATATGTTGCAACAACATCATCGTGATATTGATTTGGCCTAAACCATGCTCTTCAATCTCTATGAGATATTTGAAGGGCAAACGCCATGCTAGATAACAAGCGGTTCGACGGTTTGTGAACTATCGTATGAAAACTAAGACTCCTGTTAGAGAACACATGATATTGATCATAAGTTATCTCAATGACATGGAAATCTTTGGATTTGAGATTAATGGAGAAATCAAATTAGATATGATCTTAGAAACTCTCCCTGAATCTTTCGATGCTTTCAAACTGAACTACTCCATCAATAAGCTAGCGTAAACTGTTACCGAGCTGATGAAGGAGATTCACACCGCTGAGGGACTTTAGCATAGAAACTGTCCTATCTACCTCAAGGCTAAAGGGAAAGGTATTTTACTGATTACCGAAACTTGTTCAGTAGCTGATAATGTATCACTGTGGATTCTTGACTCCACTGCTACTAACCAAATTTGTTGTTCCTTGAATGGGTTCAGGAAAAGCAAAAGTTTAGAGGATGGTGACTTCTGCTTCAAGTGGGGTGATGGGAGCTTGGTGTCTGCTAAGGCTGTGGGATCCGTGACACTGTCTTTAGAAGACAGAACTTTAAATTTAAATAATGTGTATTATGTTCCTTCCTTTGGGAAAAACTTAATATATGTAGCTCAAATTGTTGAGCATAATTATTATTTAAAGTTTATTGATAATGAAATTCGTATTACTTCTTCCAATTCATTTGTCACTGATGCATGTTTAAAGAATGGTTTATATTATCTTTATCCAACACAACCTTTGCTTTTAGACACTGAAATAGATAATGATCAAACTTAATGACTCATCTGATCTAATAAAATCAATATATCGCTAGCACTTAAGACTTGGTCATATTAGTCTAGATAGGATTAAGAGACTTGTGAGGGATGGTCCACTCAAAGCCTCTGCAATAGGCTCACTGCCAACTTGTGAATCTTGTTTAGAAGGAAAAATGACCAAACGATCTTTCTCTGATAAAGGTCGAAGAGCCACTGAGCTGCTAGAATTTTATACATTCTAATGTATGTGGTCCGCTCAGAATTCAGGCACGGGGAGGATACGAATACTTCGTTACCTTTTCCGATGATTACTCAAGATATGGATTTGTCTATTTTCTCAAACACAAATCCGAAACCTTTAACGTATTTAAGGTCTTTCGGGCTTTAGTGGAAAAGCAGACAGGCAAACAGATCAAAACCCTTCGATCCGATCGAGGTGGTGAGTACTTGTGTGAAGAGTTCGATGACTTTCTTAAAGAAGAAGGTATCGCTTCTCAGCTTATAGCACCTAGCACACCTCAACAAAACAGAGTGTTAGAGAGAAGAAATCGAACTTTGATGGATATGGTTAGATCAATGATGAGTTACTCATCACTCCCTAATTCCTTTTGGGGATATGCCCTCGAAACTGCCGCATACATTCTGAACCAAGTTCCGTCTAAGACGGTCCCTGGTACTCCTTATGAACGATGGACTGGGCATAAAGCTAGTTTAAGCCATATCAGAATTTGGGGTTGCCCTGCACATGTGCTAAGGCAAAAGACTAGCAAGTTGGCTAGTAGGTCAGAATTATGTGTATTCGTTGGATATCCAAAGGAAACCAAAGGTTTCACATTCTATAGTCCCGATGATGACAAAATGTTTGTCAGCACTAATGCTCGTTTCCTTGAGGAGGACAATATGAAAAATAAGAAACCTAGAAACAAAATTGTGCTTGAAGAAAAGTTGGGTGAGGAAGCTTCTACCTCATCTGTAAGAACTGTTCTTACCCCAACTGAAACGCAACCTTTCAATTTAGAACCTCATCAAGTAGTACTTCAACGTAGTGGGAGGGTTTCTGAAAAACCTGACAGGTACATGTCCTATGGCGACACTCTCGTAGTCGTCGCTGATATGGATGACCCTGTTTCCTACAGCCAAGCGATGGCTGGTTCTGAATCAAACCTTTGGCTTGATGCCATGAAAGTTGAGATGCATTCGATGTATGTCAACAAAGTCTGGAAACTTGTAGACCTACCTGAAGGGGTTAAACCTATAAGGTGTAAGTGGATCTATAATAAGAAAAGGGGTCCGGATGGGAACGTTGAGACGTTCAAAGCGCGACTAGTGGCTAAGGGTTACACCCAAAGAGAAGGTATCGATTATGAAGAAACCTTCTCGCCAGCGCAATGCTAAAATCCATCCGTATACTTCTATCCATTGCTGCCGCTCTCGATTACGAGATCTGGCAAATGGATGTCAAGACTGCTTTTCTAAATGGCAATCTTGACGAGCGCATTTTCATGGCTCAGCCAGACGGTTTCGTGGAAAATGATCAAGAGAACAAAGTTTGTAAATTGCTTAAATCCATTTATGGATTAAAGCAAGCATCTAGATCATGGAATATCAAATTCGATGATACTGTTAAAAACTTCGATTTTGAACAGTCAATAGATGAACCTTGTGTCTATAAATTGATTCACGAGGGTAAGGTTGTGTTTCTGGTATTATATGTCGATGATATACTACTCATTGGGAATGATGTAGGTAAAAATTATCTGAGGTTAAAATCTGGTTAGCTAAGCAGTTTGATATAAAGGATCTAGGGGAAGCTGCATACATTCTGGGGATTCAGATCTTCTGAGATCGAAAGAACCGGACCTTGTCGCTCTCCCAAGCATCTTATATAGATAAAGTGATGGATCGCTTTGCCATGCAGAACTCCAAGAGGGGTGAAAACCCCTTTAGACATGGAGTCTCACTCTCTAAGGACCAGTCTCCCAAGTCTGCACAAGAGATTGAGGACATGAGAAAAGTTCCCTATGCTTCAGCCGTAGGAAGTCTCATGTATGCTATGTTGTGCACTAGACCGGATATATGTTTTGCAGTTGGCGTAGTTAGCCGTTTCCAATCAAATCCTGGACCCGAGCACTGGGTTGTTGTTAAGCATGTTCTTAAGTATCTTAGGAATACTAGGAACTTGATGCTTACATATTCGGGTACTGACCTGACTATGACGGGGTATACTGATTCCGACTTTCAGGGGGATAAGGATTCCAGGAAATCCACTTCAGGATCTGTGTTCATCCTAAATGGTGGATCTGTTGTTTGGAGGAGTATCAAGCAATCTTGCATTGCTGACTCCACCATGGAAGCAGAATATGTGGCTGCTTGTGAAGCATCCAAACAGGCTGTATGGCTTAAAAAATTCCTTAAGTATTTGGAAGTTGTTCCAAATGTCAACGAGCCCATGACACTTTATTGTGATAATAGTGGGGCTGTTGCTTACTCAAAGGAACCTAGAAGCCATAAGCGCTCTAAGCATATTGAGAGGAAATACCATTTGATTAGAGAGATCGTGCAGCGTGGAGACGTGGAGGTGAAGAAGATCTCAACGGTGGACAACCTTGCTCATCCTTTCACCAAGGCCCTATCCAACAAGGTCTTCGACCAACATCAAGACGGATTAGGCATGAAGGACTACTCTCATCTTCTTTGACTCAAGTGGGAGTTTGTTGGCAGGGTTGCCCACATGAAGATTGTTTATTTGCATATTGATGTAATATATAAATCTTTGTAAAGTCCTTATTAAAAGATTGTTTATTTACATATTGATGTATTATATAAATCTTTGTAATTTGCTGATTAAATTAATAAAAGTTGAAACGTTCATTCATTCCTTTTTAGTTTGATTAAAGATTTATGATATTCAACAGTCTTATAGTCCTTAATCAAACCTAACAATGTATGAAGAGACAAATGTAGATTTGCGTGAACAAACACTTCATGGTTTGACTAAAACGATATATTCGCAATCTAAAGATCAACGGACTATTGATCCCTGTATGATTGTTGGAAGAATCTAGGATGTCTGGAAACGAGGCATAGAGAGTTAGGAACTCTGTAGTTCTTCCAGTGTATCTTTCGAAGATACTGAATTGACCAGTGCACCTTTAGAGACAATAGAAGAACAAACCATTTAACATCTTCTATCTCAAGGTAACTACGTATGAATCGCATCACGCTAACCTAAATCCTGAAATGAGACATGTCATTTTATAGCATTAATACTCTCATTTGAGAAAATCAAATTCTAGGTCCAATGTGTGATCTAAACAAGGCCTATTGGTGAGATATTAAATTATGAAGATTTCATGAACCAACTTTTTGAAGTTCTCATAGATATGGAATTCATGTACAAGATTGCTGCGATGCAATATATATCACCTCATGCTTTATCACTTGGATTGTGAATAAATGAATTGCGCAATGTCCAAATTTAAGTAGCGACTTTATTTGGATGTAACAATGTGACTTGTTAGCTCCTCGTCAATACATTATTTCTGACTTATTCACAAGTAACAAAGGAGTTGAGGAAATAACAATTAGAAGGGTAAAATGGTAATTTTATAAATCCCAACTAGTTGATGATTTTCATGAAGGGTAAACATAGATAACATTCAATGGATCCGCTCAATATAATTAAGTTGAATTTGAGTAGAAAATAAATTCATTTGAACCGAGAGATTCTCAGTGTCGACTCTTTAGTGGAGTCAGTCGACATTAAGCTAATACTCGGAAAAGGATTGAGAACTTTTGAGTCCGAGTGTAGAAGCTCAAGCTTTGTTCATTTGGATCCATAAGGTCATTATTACAGGTCATTAGAGTAGGGTTGTTAAATTAGAAGCTAAGTCAAAATAAGTTCAAGTGTTAAACTAGACTTTTTCTCAGAAAATGTCTAAAGGGTATTTTTGTCCACAAGGACATAAAATGATGTGAATGTCAAAATAACATTTTGAATATTTTCATTTGATGAAAACATAAATTATTTTCTAAAGCCGAAAAGTATTTTAAGGCATTATGAAATTAATTTCGTTATTTGTGCAATTATAATTCTACAATGGGTATTTTAAGAATTGTCTTAAAAGAAATAAGGAAGTATCTAGATGCTCCTCCCCTAGGTAGAGTTCGGCCAAGATAGTGCATCAAGAGGAGAGTTTTATTTCCTTTTTCTTATAAGGTTAATTACCCAAAAGAAAAAGGGAAATGAATTTCCTTAAGAAGGAAACAAATGTGCTAAGTGAGGAAACAAATTTCTTCACTAATGCAAGGTGTATTGCCGGCGAAACTAAGAGGGAAAGCGGAAGGGAAAAATCAAATATTGTGTCATGAATATATTATTCATTCATGAATGAATAATTGACCTTTATAGATTTTTCTTTCTTCTATAAATAGAGCATCACATAGAGATGTGAAGGTTAAGCTTTATTCTTGCTCTCTCCCTTTTTTGGCCGACCCTCTCTCTCTCTCTCTCTAGAAAGTACTCTTCTTATTTTGCACCTAGATCCATACTTGATCTAGAGAATTAGCTTATGATCCAAGAATTGTTCTTGGTTCATATTGTTTAATTGTACCCACACACATATCCTTCTAAACCTCTTTAGACTCTTGTAATAGAAATCTTAGATTTCTCGAGTTCAAGATTAGGTGTGAAGGTGACGAGCGAGCCAAGGAAGAGGATCTACCTTTCTCACGACGCTTCAAGATCAAGCAACAAAGAAAGGTTGGTATTCTAGTAAATTAAATAATACTTTTAATATATAACATGTATATGCTTTTTCTAGGTTAGTAAAATATTATTTTACTTGAAAAGAATTTTTTAAATTCCGCCATTAATTTGATTAATGTTAAATTTTTCTTTAACCCTAGACTTATTCCAACAGTCAATTCCTCATCAAGTTCCACGAGGTTCATACCGTGTCAAGAGAAGTCAATTTGATCGTTATACTTCTGTTGATACATATCAACCCTAAGCATTGTTGTTTTCCTAGCGTAAGACTTTTTCGAACGTTAACTTACTACGATAGTGCGCGTAAGCAATCGGATCTTGAATCAACCCTTAGGTGAGTGAACATTAAGCTTCTTTCAGGAATGCTAGATTCCGTATCTGTAAATCACTTCTCACTCGAATGATGCTCTTAGAAAACTCCCAAGATATAAGTTGTGATTAGCATGGATAACCTTTTAGCGAATGAGTCAAAGAGCTCAGAAACATGATCCAGTGTCCATGATCACTTCATGATTTAGATGAAGTCTCACTGTAACCATCATAGTAGCATCGGTTAGTGCGTTGTAACGGTCTTTAAACGACACATTTACCTCAATGCATGTTTGGGACGTACACTTACAACACCTGTAGAATGCTCTCACATAGTGATCAAAATTCACTCATGTGTTCCACATATATGACTTTCGATATTGCTTTCTAATTGTATATCAGTCATCGACCTTATTTTTGTTGGTGATTGATTCACCTTAGAAACCATATTAAATGTTGAATATCATTAATCGCACTCACAATAGCCAATTAATGATAATGATTACTAAACAAGATCTAGATTAATTAATTTGATTTAATTATGAAAGCAATTTAGCAACCATTAATATAAGAGGCGATCAGAACACTTACATGGATTTTGAATCAGCTATAAAATGCTCTAATCCAATTCTTGTTCCGTTTTTAAGCCTTCGCAACTCCTTCGTCTGATTTAGTACTCAAGGATGACACCACAGTCTTCTGAAACGTAATCTCCGAGACGAATAAGAAAGATGAGCGGCAACATACGATATCTCATTTAAATCTGAAACCAGATTGTTTCGGAATCTCGCTCCTATTATTTAGGATTGGAATTTATCAAGTCACGAGAATAGGGAAGGAAATAATCAGCCAAGAGAAAGAGAGAGAGTTGGCCGAAAAAATTCTACAAAGAATGGAATTAATTTTTCTCTTCCCTACTATCCCTATTTTCTCTCCTTTCGGTTGAGATATTCTCTCCTTCCAAAGATATCATCTCCTTTGGATTTATTATGGGCCATTAGATCTCAACAGTGAATCTAAACTCTCTCATATCTATCAAATCAATATCTATAGAAGAGATTTTCTCTCATCAGAGAGAAATTCAGGGAGAGATTGGGGAGGCATAATCGGCCACCCATAGAGCATAACCCTAGCGGATTTTCGGCCAAGCCCCTCCCGAGCCCATCCCTTGAATTTTCAAGGCCCGTTTGCTTAAATTCCAATTAATTATTTATTTGCTTGATCCAACAATAAATAAAAAAATTATGCTATAAATATTTAGTTAATATTGCGAATACCCGTTTTCCAAAATCAATGTTGTTAATAACCGTTATAGTAAGTGAGATTAAATAGTGATTAAACACTATTATTTGAAAGTTTTTATTTACCTTTATCAGAGCCAAATATGAGACTATGGACCTAGTATTAAGAGCTTTACGAACCCGACGAAAAAGACGACATATAGTCCTATCATCGATTCGTATAGTCTTAATCAATACTTCATCGTGTAATCAAAGACTGAACCCTTCTTTAATACTAGAATTATATTTACGCATCGTGACGAGTGTCCACTGATGTAGTCAGTTCGTGATCAAGATCCTCCAAGTTCAATCCGTGCCAAGAGAAGTCAATTTATTATGTTATACTTCTCTTTATACATATCAGCCCTAAGCATCGTTGCTTCACCATCTAAAGATTATTACGAATGTTAACTTACTTCGAAAGTGCGCGCAATCAATCGTGTCTGGAATCAACCCTTAAGTGAGTTAACATTGACCTCCTTTCACGAAGGCTGGATTTTGTATCTGTAAATTACTTCACACTCGAATCATTCTCTGAGAAGACTTCCAAGAGAAGACTCCCAAGACATAATTTGTGATTAGCACGAATAGCCTTTTAACGAAATGAGTCAAATAGCTCAGAGACATGATTCAGTGTCCGTGACCACTTCAGGATTTAGATCAAGTCTGACTATGACCATCATAATGGCCTCGGTTAGTGCGTCGTAACAATCTTTAAACAACACATCTACCTCAAGGTATGGCCAGGTCGCACACTTACCATAAGTGTAGAATGATCTCAGATAGTGATCATCATTTACTCATGTATTCCACATATGTGACTTTCAATATAGCTTCCCAAGCGTATATCAGTCATCAACCTTGTTTTAGCTCATCGTCCGAACTCAGGTACTCAGCACGTGAATCAGTTTGATGCGGAGGCTATGGGATGACAAATGGTCTATAAATCTTTATACATAAGAAATAACCATTTCAATTCAAATAATTATAAATGTCAAACTTTACTTTATTAATAATTTCAACGAGAATTTACATAAGTATTTTCTCAAGTGGGCAAGAATTCCTAAAAGTTTTAGCACACTGTCTGAACTTAGGTGTCTAGCACATGACTCAGTTTAATACAGAGGCTATGGAATGATGAATGTCAAACTTTATTTGGGATTCAAATCATACAATATTATTTCCTATTCTTTTAGCTCGTCAAAAGCTATATTATCATCTTCATTACCTTGAGAACATCGACTTTCAAACAGTTTAATTGCAAACAAAAATATGATCTTGTAAATGAAAAATTGATTTACAAAAAGAAAACGATTAATCAGTGAAACCAATAACAATTAGCAAAGTTGTTCATGAAATTGAAAACAATGTCCAACGGCCAAATTCATGAGATATTACGATTAATTGAAACAAATTTTTGCTAAACTTATCGGGCAAAATGTCCAAAAGTTGATTGAACATTTGGAAAATAAGAGCTTTAAAAATAAGAAAATGGAGATGAAATTATGATATAATGAGAGAGAGAGAGAGAGAGAGAGAGAGAGAGAGAGAGAGAGAGAGAGAGAGAGAGAACCAGTTATTAAGTACGGAATAATAAAATAAACAAAAAAATAATTTTATAAAAAATTAACAAATCTATTACAATTTACTAATCTTTTCTCATAACTAACAAAAAATGGTTTTTTCCTTATTCGACTAGTAGAAATGAGATGTAAAATACTAAATAATCTTTAAACTTTTTTTTAACAATTTAATCTCTAGCTAATCAACCTCGTGGAATATTTAAAAAAAAAAAAAAAGAACTTACCTCCACCAATTAATAAACAAACTTAATACGGTTTGTTTTTCGATTTTTTTAATTAACTAGTTACATTTGTTAGTGAGATTGAAATGTAAAAGAGTAAGTTGTAATTTATACTAGTAAAGTGGAAAAAAAAATTGTTGTGGATTATGGGAAAAGCATTAGTAAATGGTGATAGATTGGGCAATTTCTCTAAAAACAAATTTCCAAATTATAGGATTTTACAATATTATATGAACTAAACATATTACTTATTTAATTAAAATCACCGGAATTGATTTAAAATTAACTACCTAAATTAGTTCAACTTTTAAATATGTGTAAAATTTACATTCAAAATCAGAATATATTCAACATTCAAAATTTGGCCAAAATATTTAAAAGGGATGTAGTATGAAAAACACTTGATTAGTTTGACACATAAACACCTGGGTCATTAACACAAATTTAACTATAACATTGATCATATTGAAAATGAGACCGTAAACGTTGTCCATTTTCTCATTTTTTTTGTTAAATATACCACACCCATTTTAACCATTTGAATCTCCAACAAACAGCGACTTCACTTTCGGTTTAGAACAAGCGTAAACGTTCTCGTCATATATGTGAGGTTTAGAGGAGGAAGCATAAGAAAATTGAAATTGCAACAGCCAACCAACATTCACAAAATTGAAAAACGAAATTGGGATATTGAAACGCGAATACAAAGTTTAATTTGTTAGAAAAAGGAAATATTTAATTTTCTAAATTTTAATTTTTAATTAGTGAATATACTAATTACCGAATCAATGGCTTTAAAATAAACGTCTTTTTTTTATTTATAGCAATTTTTCAAAATAACTCGAAATAAAGAGTGTAAAATACCCATGATTTTAGGCGAAAAAAATGATACATCGAAAAATAAACCCGACCCACTAATAGTCGTTACTGATTGGCCAAAATTATAAATAATGAATAAATGAAATTATTCATTTTTTCGGAACCAAAACACTTCTCTCACATTTCATTTAAGAACTAAAACCTCTTAAACTTCCGACTCGTCAAACACAAAGAAACTCAAATAATAATAAATAAAAACCTTCAGTAGATGCTTGAACTCTGCAATTGAATTCTTCAAAATAAAAAAAAAAGGTATGGATGATGTTTATTTATACTCGAAAACGAAAAAATATTGAAAATACAAGGGAATGAAGTTAGGATTTTTGGAGAACTCAAAATATTTTTGTTTAATGGTTCCCAGTTCCGATTTCTAACGAATAACTCAACATGGTTATGTTTGGTAAAAAAAACTGGAATAAACAAATATCATTTTTAATAATTTTATAAGTTTTTCAAAGTATTACAAAAATAAAAATGAAATGAAATGCCGGATTTTTCTGGATTATGTTGTAGGTCTAGTTTCTACAATAGGGTATCTATGTTTTGTTGATTTTTGTTGATGATCGCTTATTTTTTTTATAAAAGTATAAATGGAGATTAAAAATTACAATACTAATAAAATACGTTTTTAATCATATTTATGAGTTATCTATCAATTTATTTTCAATGCAATCTGGTTCACCTCTACTTCAAGAAATCAATCATCGACTGTAGTTTTAGTCTCTGCCAAAAAAAATATCACGTTGCTTGCTTAGATTATTATGGGATTTGTTGGTTTTGTTGAGAATGCCTTACGTTTGATAAAAAAGTATAAATTGAGGTTAAACTTACTACAATAATCAAATGCATTAAATATTTTATTATTTGTTTGTGATTGTTTACAGAGTTTATCAAATATTTATCGTATTGATATGTTTGGTTAAGTTTTTGCACTAATTTTCTAACATAATAACCCAACTCAATGTTACGGCCAGAAAAGAAAAAAATTAGGTTGGACCAGAAAAAAACGTAATTGTGTTTGGGCTTCAATTTTAGTACGGCTCTTTTAAAAACAAATATAAAAAAATAAGAATCCAACTCCTATAATATTAAACTCAATATGTAATCATATTCCTAGTTTCTCTTATTTAAAAAGAGCACCAGACGATTCATTAGGTCAAGCTCCACATGTCTTTCAAGTTTTGTTTTGGAGCTGAGTCATTTTTTTTCAATTTTATCTTTGGTCTGGATTATGAAGATTTGATAATGGAAATTGGAAGCCAAAGAAATATGGCCGGAATGTTCTATTAGGTTGGATAAATGACTTTGCACAGTTACTTATTCGTAAACAAGGTTTACTAGATTTTGTAGTAAGGAATATGGTATCGAATGTCTTGAATGGTTAGCTTTCAAATTCTCCATGATCCAGGTGTACAAGGACATGAAATGACGGACTTTTCTAGATTTTCTTTTCAACGCCTGTAGATTTAGTTTCTATTATAGGGTATCTAAGTTTTGTTGATCTTTGTTTATAATCACTTACTTTTATAAAAGTATAAATGCAGGTTAAAATTTAGGGATTTTTCAACAATACTAGTAAATTTGAATATTTTTCCAACTATATTTTTTTAAAAGACTCAACTAGGAGTTCGGGAAGGGAGAGATTTTTTTTGTCTCATGTGTACCTTTACTTTTTGCATATACAATTACTATTTTACCCTTATAATTAAAGAACAAATTTACTTAATTAATTTTTTCTCTCTCTCTCTCTCTCTCTCTCTCTCTCTCTCTCTCTCTCTCTCTCTCTCTTTCTCTCTCTCTCTCTCTCTCTCCATCTTCTCTACAAATTTCATCTTCTTCAACAGACTTCATCTTCTTTAACAACACTTCATCTTTTTCATCAAATTTTTTAAACCAATAAAAATGTCATCGTTTATTTTTCTTCCATAATCTAAGAGTGGCTCACGACGTCCTAGCAACCATCGACGAAAAAACTCACTTATTTCCGACCAAAGAACCTACATCAAACATTCCTCTAGCGGAAATATCTCCAAAATTTTAAATTTTAAATATTAAATACAAATAATATATCTCATATCTTCCTCATTTTGGTCAACTAGCAGTTTTTATTCGATTTTTATGTCATTTGTTCGTGATTTCTTACACAGTTTATCAAATATTTATCGGTATGTTTAAATAATTTTTGTGCACTAATTTTCTAACATAATAACTCAACTCAAGGTTAGGGCCATAGAAGAAATTTTTTGGTTTGAACCAAAAAAAACGTAATTGTGTTTGGGCGTTAATTTTAGTACGGCTCTTTTTAAAAACAATAAGAACAAAAATTAAGAATCCAACTCCTATTTTAATATTGAACTCAATATCTAATCCTACTCTTAGTTTCTCTTATTTAAAAAGAGCACTAGACAATTCATAAGCTCAAGCACCAAATTTGTTAAGTTTTCTTTTGGATCTAAGTCATTTTCGGAAAGTGTGCTTTCCTCGGCTATCCACCAGGTGTTAAGGCATACAAATTTCTTGACCTTGACACACGTGCTATCTACATATAAAGAGACATTGTGTTTCATGAAAATAATTTTCAATTTATTTCACTAACAATGCAGAATTTTCCATTGATAAATTCCCAGATATTGTTATGCCCAATTTTCCAATTTCTAATCACAGTGAATCTGTTTCTGTTATAGGAAACGATACTGATGTCGTACATGTTCAATCGGATGATTAACCCACTCATGACTCACCTCAAGAAATTCAATCAAATGATTGTATTTCCACACTTTCAAATCCAACATATTCTAACCCTCCTGTCACAGGTCCTTCAGACGGAGACAATCTAGTCACCATCTCTGAAACCGACATTTTATGTGACTCAACAGTTACATACATTCAACCGGAGGCTGACAAATAACAAATAAATGAAATTATTCATTTTTTCGGAACCAAAACACTTCTCTCACATTTCATTTAAGAACTAAAACATCTTAAACTTCCGACTCGTCAAACACAAAAAAAAAACTGAAATAATAAATATTAATAAACATCCTAGCATAGTGACATGTAATATGGTATCTAATGTTTTGAATGATCAGTTTTCAGTTTCTCCATGATTCAGGTGTACTAGGAAATGAAATGACGGATTTTTGTGGATTATCTTTTTCATGGATGTAGCTTTAGTTTCTACAATAGGGTATCTAAGTTTTGTTGATTTTTTGTTAATAATCGCTTATTTTTTATAAAAGTATAAATAGAGGTTAAAATTTACTATACTAATCAAATACGTTTTACTATTTTATTTTTATTTTTTTCGTGATTGGGTTTGGGCCAGAAAATAAAGAAAATAACTCGACAATGGCTAATAATGAATATACTGATTGGGAAAAATTTGAAATTAATGAATATACTAATTACCAAATCAATGGCTTTAAAATAAACGTCTTGTTTTGATTTATAGCAATTTTTCAAAATAACTCGAAATAAATAGTGTAAAATACCCTGATTTTAGGCGGAAAAAAAATGATACAACGAAAATAAACTCGACCCACTAATAGCCTTTACTGATTGGGAAAATTTTTAAATAACGAATAAATGAAATTATTCATTTTTTCGGAACCAAAACACTTCTCTCACATTTCATTTAAGAACTAAAACATCTTAAACTTCCGACTCGTCAAACACAAAAAAACTGAAATAATAATAAATAAAAATCTTCAGTAGATGCTTTAACTCTGCAATTGAATTCTTCAAAATAAAAAAAAGGTATGGATGATGTTTATTATTTATACTCAAAAACGAAAAAATATTGAAAATACAAGGGAATGAAGTTAGGATTTTTGGAGAACTCAAAATATTTTTGTTTAAACGTTCCCTGTTCCGATTTCTAACGAATAACTCAACATGGTTATGTTTGGTAAAAAGAAAACCGGAATAAACAAATATGATTTATAGGAATTTTATAAGTTTTTCAAAGTATTATAGAAATAAAAATGAAATGAAATGACGGATATTTCTGGATTATGTTGTAGCTCTAGTTTCTACAATAGGGTATCTATGTTTTGTTGATTTTTGTTGATGATCGCTTACTTTTTTTTATAAAAGTATAAATGGAGGTTAAAATTTACTATACTAATAAACTAGGATTTTAATATTTTATTTTTATTTGTTCGTGATTGGGATTGGGCCAGAAAAATGTAATTGGGATTGGGCCTTAGTTTCGGTCCGGTTCTTTATTTAATGAAATAGATAAGAATCCTACTCCTAATCCGACTCCATGATGTTCTGTTAAATCTATAAAACCAGAAGCAGGAGTTGATTAGCTCAAGCACGACATTCTTTCAAGTTTTTGATTTGTGTTGCCTGCAGAAGAGAAGCGACTATCAGAGCTTGATCTTGAGAAGAACTGAGTCCGAAAATGAGGTGTGATGAACTCCGACGGCGAGAGAATAGGACGGAGATGTGTATTTACGTGGACTACCTGGAAAAGCTGCAACGAGAATCGCCGGCAGAGCACGACGCCCTCGTGAAAGCCGCGGACTCCTTTATGCCGGCCAAGGACGTCGCCAAGTTCCTGACGACCATCGGAGAAAAAGAGAGAGACGCTCTCGAAGGCCACTGCGACGACGTCATTCTCCCGCACGTGCAAAAGTTCTTCACAGAAGCCAAAACCGAGGATGAGAATCTGCCGGAGTACCTACAACGCGTGGAGAGGGTGTCCAAGTACGAGCTCACGTGCGCCGAGTCCGACGTCCCACGTGACAGAATCCTCAACGACGGCTTCTGCGTTCTCACGGTGCAGAAGAAGATCATCGAGGGAGAAACATTCCCCAGAGAGATGATCTATGACGGCCCGCCAGACAACGAGTACGAGGCGGACATGTCGCCGGTGCTGCTCAAGCCGGCCATCAAGGCTGTCGAAGCGCTGGTGCGCCTGCTCTCCGGCCCAGCCTCAGGCCCAGCCCCGAAGCCCACGCAGTACTTCAGCATAGCCCAGTTTGAACTCATCAAATCCAGATTTGGGTTCAGAAAGGAGAATCTGGACAAACTCCCTGTGGAGATCTGGGTTGAGGTGGCTCACCGCTTGAAGTTGATGAAACTAAACTCCGAAGTCCACCTCTTGGAACGCCAAATTCGAGGTCGTCAACGATGGCTTCAATCGCAACAATCACCACAACAGATACAAGACCATATCTTGGATGATCTCCACTCCAGGAAGGAGATTTTGGATTATAAAATCAAGAGGCACGTGTCTAGGCACCAATGACAAGTTCCTTATTCCCATATTATTATTTTATGTTACTTATTTGTGTTTTCTGTCGTCAATATTAGCTAATCATTCTTCTAGTTACATGTTTATCAATATTATTATGGTACAATATTATTTTTTTAACTCCCAACTTATCTTGAAATTTGTGTTGATCTAAGAAACTTTTTATATATTTCGTAACAAATTATGGTTGACTGTGTAAAGAAAAAACTCACAGAAAAATACTAGTTCATGCATTCACATTAACATCAACACTATTTATTTATGCAAAAAATCATTTTCATTCATTACCATTATTTACCCACGACAAACACTAAAAATAATAGCATCATACATCCAACATCAACTTAGTCTTTTCGATCATTTTAATAGGCACAAGTCCATTGTTCTTCATTTTCCATAGTGTTTAACCTCCTCAACAAATCAAGTATTACCTTCATTGACCTCTCTTACACAGTGGAGTCTAAATGCCCACATCCTTTTTCTTTGATTTTCATGAAGAAAAAAAAATATTGTGTACGGAACAAACCTAACATGTATACCAGAAGAAAACACACCCATTTTTTGTACCTTAAAATTACGACAACAAATAAACTTTTTGTATGAGTTATCTTTATTACAATCGGCACTTTCTTGGAACGAGCTCAAGAAAATATACTAGGGCTCGACCTCCTGTTTGACCTAGCAGGTCAATGGGACGTAATTTTCTCGTGTTCGTTCGTTAATTGATTGTATAAATATTTTTCGAAGGGTCGTAGTGAGTCATTTATACCTTTCTCTCTCTAGTTTTTAATTTTACCCTCAGTTCGCTTAGTCGAAGTCGTGATTTCAACAAATATTAGGTTGTATATTCAGTTGTCTAGATACCTTTCCTTAAAACCTTGCTTTCTCACTATGTTGGAGTCTAGTCCGCCAATAAGTATTAATGTAGATATGTTAAACCCTACAACTATCACTCCATCTGAGTTCGAACAATTTAGGTATCGTTGTGACATTCATCTTTCTCTTCGGACCTTTCTTCCGACTCCCAACATGACCGCATACAATATAGTTTTTTAGGTAGTGAGACTTAGCGTCTAACGGTAATATCAAGCTGGAATAGTATAAAGCCTTAAAACAAAAGAAACAAAAAATTAGAGAGTAACAATCATTATACTTAGAAGATCAAATCCAACGGCCAAATTCATGAGATATTACGATTAATTGAAACAAATTTTTGCTAAATTTATCGGGCAAAATGTCCAAAAGTTGATTGAACATTTGGAAAATAAGAGCTTTGAAAATACGGGAATGGAGATGAAATTATGATATAATGTGGGGAGAGAGAGAGAGAGAGAGAGAGAGAGAGAGAGAGTTATTAAGTACGGAATAATAAAATAAACAAAAAAACGTATTTTGTTTATTCTAAATGCCCAGATCTTTTTTTTTTTTCGTGAAGACCAAAAAAAGATTGTGTACGGAACAAACCTAACATGTATATCAGAAGAAAACATACCTATTTTTTGTACCTTAAAACTACGACAACAAATAATTTTTTTGTATGAGTTATCTTTATTACAATCGACACTTTCTTGGAACGAGCTCAAGAAAATATACTAGGGCTCGACCTCCATTTTGATTTCCAAGAGAAATTTTAAATTCTGTTTGCCGCTCGGACAAATATCACAGAACTTGTTGTAACAGTCTGTGTGACACTTGGACAAGTAAATATGAGATGACAATTAAAAAAATATAAATAATAATGAACACGAGAAGTACGTGGTAACCCAGTTCGGAGCAATGTTTCCTACATCTAGAGGGTTATCAACCCAGTGAAAAAAAATTCACTAATAATAGTCAATAGTACAACAATGGCCTTACATGAATCTCGACATCAATGCCCCTTTGACTAATACTATACGTGAAAACTAAATTAAGGACTCCCCCTGACTTTGAGACCTCTCTCAATTCCACTATTCAAACACTCACTTATGTGTTGGCCACTTCAATGAACAAATCGTGAGAACTTCTGACGTGATCCTAGAAACGAGGAACACGATTTTCAGCGGATACGGGTCGTTCTCCACAAGATTGGTGACTCCGCGACCCAACGCCTAGAGAGACGCGAACCTTGGAATAATGAAGACCCCACAAACGATGGTGGAAGCTCGTTTGATAAGTCGGGGATTGAATGACGCCACGATCGGATGCGGAAGACCGATTGATAAGTCAGTTTGAACGCCACAAGACTAGTCTTGATAAGTTCGATAAAAGTTCATATAGAACTCAAGAGAAGACTCTCATATTTCGTTTTTCAAATCTGGCTCCTTTTCTATTAAAATGAAAGAGTATTTATAGGCATGAAACAACCCTTCATCCTAGGAAAACCAAAGGTCTCATAAAAGAACCATTAAGTTAATTAAACACACTTAAAAACCCATTAAACACACTTAAATAATTAAAAGAACAAATAATGACACCTTTTACAATTCAGCCCACTTAACGCCATTAAATAAAGCTGAAAGTAATATGGAAACCTAAGAGTCATGCCCACTTGTAATCAGATCTTCTTCTTCACGTTTTCTTGATTCATGGTAGCATTCTGATTGACATTTTGACTCTAAACACGTGAATTTGATGTGTGTAAACGCAGAATAAACAAATTCCTTATATTTCTTCCATTCATCTTCTCCTAAACCATGAAATTCCTCATTAAAGTATTGAACTAAATTCGGCATTGAATCTTTGAAATATCTCTGTTTTGTTGCTCCTATTATCATATCATTCTCTCTCTCTTGGAGAAGATTTGTCCTCAAATCTTGCATGCTCTTGATCTCAGCGATGGATGTAGACATCTTCAACTTCTTTGTGTGAGACAAAATCTCTTTATTCTCTGGCTTCTTGTTCACTTCAAAATGAGTATATCTCAAGTTTGAAATATTTATGTTTATGACAAGAGACTCCTCACTCGGTGTAGCTAGATTCTCCTTCTCGACAAGTTTTTCTTCTTCTTTCGCAACTTCAAAATTCTTAACGTCTTCTTCTCTCTTTTCCTTATAGGCTAGTTGTTCAAACATGTCGCACATGTGTTTCGTCAAAACATCCCAACTTTTGTCAAGCGATTCTAACCTTTTCTGATTCTCACTTCTTAATTGCAATTTTTCTTCAATTCTATCCAATCTCTTGACTATCTTAATTTTCTCTATTTTAAGAATGTGTTTCACCTCACTGAAAATCTTCTCATAATACATTATTTTTCTTTTAAATTAACAAAAATAATAAATACTGATAAACACCTGGGAGAAATCTGCGCTCTGATACCAAATGACGTGATCCTAGAAACGAGGAACACGATTTTCAGCGGATACGGGTCGTTCTCCACAAGATTGGTGACTCCGCGACCCAACGCCTAGAGAGACGCGAACCTTGGAATAATGAAGACCCCACAAACGATGGTGGAAGCTCGTTTGATAAGTCGGGGATTGAATGACGCCACGATCGGATGCGGAAGACCGATTGATAAGTCAGTTTGAACGCCACAAGACTAGTCTTGATAAGTTCGATAAAAGTTCATATAGAACTCAAGAGAAGACTCTCATATTTCGTTTTTCAAATCTGGCTCTTTTTCTATTAAAATGAAAGAGTATTTATAGGCATGAAACAACCCTTCATCCTAGGAAAACCAAAGGTCTCATAAAAGAACCATTAAGTTAATTAAACACACTTAAAAACCCATTAAACACACTTAAATAATTAAAAGAACAAATAATGACACCTTTTACAATTCAGCCCACTTAACGCCATTAAATAAAGCTGAAAGTAATATGGAAACCTAAGAGTCATGCCCACTTGTAATCAGATCTTCTTCTTCACGTTTTCTTGATTCATGGTAGCATTCTGATTGACATTTTGACTCTAAACACGTGAATTTGATGTGTGTAAACGCAGAATAAACAAATTCCTTATATTTCTTCCATTCATCTTCTCCTAAACCATGAAATTCCTCATTAAAGTATTGAACTAAATTCGGCATTGAATCTTTGAAATATCTCTGTTTTGTTGCTCCTATTATCATATCAACTTCAATCACGCAAGCACAAAACCGACACTTCTCTAATCTTGTAGTATATCAATAAGTGTTTAGAGAATTACAACCATATAAATGTATACAATGACATTTTTTTTGCTGCTAATGGAAAGCTACTCGGTTTATATAGCCCTCTTTCAAAGTGGAAGTCTTTATAAGTTTTTCTTACCCTTTAATAAAAAGTTCACAAAATAGAAAACTGTCGCAGACGATGTCGCAATTTATGACGTGACAGTATGCCGAGATCTATCAAAATAGGAAACTTCCCAAATATCATACAATCCGAAATTAATCCATTTATCACCAAATAAGTCAACATGTAGAACTTCCCAAAATGAGCATGCATAATATCTTGAAGAAATTAATACATTTATTATGATATATATGATTTGAATCTTTGCCGAAAAATAAGCCAACACATTAAATTACAATGAATGTCATTGTAATAACAAAATCAATAAGCAAACTGGGATTTTCGTTTGAGAAATTAGGGCTCAGAGTTTTTCTGAGCAGTACTAACTTAATAGCCCACTCTTGTTTCTAAAAATAGCTAAAATTTTAATCAGTAAAAGAAATACTTCACTAAATCAAAATAATTTAGTTTTATTTTATTTATTTCAAATAATATATTATTCAAATGAAATAATTGAATTAAATAAACTATAATATATTTTTAATCAATAAAATTTACGTAGATTAATTGAGTTGTTTCATTAATAAAATACATTTGGATTATACTAAAAACTAGTATATCCACTATCCACAAACTTTTCGATAATAAAACCTGACAATAGTTTAGCAGTTTTTTTTAACTTGATGGATAATATTTGTTTGATTTACAACTTTAAATTTGTTTAATACATCTCAGGATTTTTCGGTTAAAAACATTGAATATCTGTAAATAACCGTCAATAAGTAACCAACTAATTACACCGAAATTATGATAAAAAAAACAAAAATAATATCCAGAAAATAAATTGTTTTAAAATTATTTAAAAAATAAATAATTTTTTAAGAACGTACAAAATAAAAATCTAAAACTAATTATTATAAAACAATTCAAATTAATTATATATCTATATATAAAAATAAAATTATAAAAACAAATCAATAAATAATATCATATCATCTAAAAAACAATATTCGCAAATATAAGAAAATGGACAAAACGCAACAGAAATGTTTCACATACTTAGTTAGAGGAATTAATATTCACTACATACAATTTCCTGTATTAATATGACATGTAAACTTGCTATTCTTTTCGATGTCCCAAAAAGTACACTATACGGTGCTAATTGAATTAGGTTATTGTGGGTAGCTTTCACTTTTTTCTTAAACCTAAATCATTTATAAGAGTTTGGTAAAATAGTTTCTTTTAAGTGGGAAGTAATTTTTATTTCTTTTATAAGAAATCAAAAGTTAGAATTTGTATATTTTGAAAGCATATGCTTTTGATTTTTATTTCTAATTTCTCTATGATTTTATTTTCATTTATACTAATTTTGATTTGTAATTATCTATATTTTTTTATCGAATAATCTTTTTGACATCACCAAAATTTATAATATATTTTTTTGCAATAAATAGACACATATATTTTATTGTTATTATTAATTATATTTTATATAAATGATTAATATTTATAAATGTAAATGTATATTTCACTAAATCAGTTTTTACTAATAGCTACAACTATTTTACAAAAGTTCACCAAACAATTATATACATTTTAAACAGCAATTTTTTTAAAAATTAATTCTAAAATATAGTAAAGCTATTGCGAACCGATCCATTATCATCAGAATAATTATTCGAAACTTTTTCCACTATACAGGACTGGCCTAAGGGGAGGACGAGAGGGGCGGTAGCCCAAGGTTTCCAACCAATAAAATTTTTCGTTTTGAAAAAGAAATTGTTTTTGGCGAGATTTGAACCAATGACTTCTTAATTACCAATAAACTTTTTTTTTCCATTTGATTGACGCGCTTGCATTTACCGCAAGAAAAATATCTAATAGATTAATAACCGCAATCTTAAATTTGATAAAGGGAGAAAAAGAAAGGAAACTTTCAACTTCAAACAATAAATTTAATAAATCAATGGCGCGTGAACTCGTCAGACAGATTTTAGCTGCTGCAATGGAGTCAATAACGCTTACATGATTGATCTCTCTCTCTCTCTTTCTCTCTCTCTCTCTCTCTCTCTCTCTCTCTCATACTTCGAGTTCACTAGCTAACTCTCTGTTTACAAATCTCTCTCCATAAGCTAGAAATAAAATGACTGCTTTCTCTTTCTTCACAAGAGCTTCGAAAGCTTTCTACCGCTATCCCGTTGCCTCAAAGCTTTTGGTCGTCTGTTCTCTCAGGTTCTCAAATCTGCTATTTAGTTATTTATTGAAACATAAATTGAGAATATTCATGGTACTGAACTTGATCTAGGTTTTCAGTTACTCTACTTCCTCTCTGATCCGAACATACATTTATATTTTTTTTTCTATACAGAAATTCTTTCATTCTATTGGTTTGTTGAAGGAAATAAGTCAGCTTATCCGTTCAAAATCTGCTTACATGGATTCTCTGTTATATAATTTTCAGCTTAAAAATGAGATCTGTTGAAGTGGAAAAAGAATCCCACACGGGCTGTGCGTGTGAATAGGCTATGTGTTTATATATTGGTTGAAACTCTCCACTTAATACCAATTGGTTTCGGATTGGAATTTCACAATATCATGATCACACATTGTACCTCAACTCTGTTATGTGGCAGAGTTGGACAATTAACTTATGAATTATTAATATTTTTGCGTCAAAACTTCAGAAACTGATTCCATGTGATGCTATTTCTCGCTTTTGTTGGACCTGTTCATCATTGATCTACTATTTTAAAACGAGACTTTTATGCTGGACTGAGCATCATTTGGATGAAACTTTCTTTGTTGTAGTGGTGGAGGGCTCGTGGCATATTCGGAAGCTAGCTCCAGTGTCGAGTCTCTCGAATCCGACAGAAAGCAATCGGAGCCGAGGAAGAAGAGAGTTTTGGTGCTCGGAACTGGGTGGGCCGGTACTAGCTTTGTCAAGGACCTCGACACTTCAAAATTCGACGTTCGGATTATCTCTCCAAGGAATTACTTTGCATTCACGCCCTTGTTGCCCAGCGTCACTTGCGGGACCGTTGAAGCCCGGAGCATTGTTGAGCCGATTAGGAAAATCGTAGAGAAGGAAAGTTTTTTAGATCTTTCTGGTTAATATTGGTACACAGTTTTATTCAGATTGTCAAGTATCATCTTGTTCCATATAAGTTCATCTCAACACCATTTATCTTTTTGGCGCGAGATCTTTATTGTGATCCTATTATTTTTGGACTCATGTTCACTAAAATTTAGTGAGCTACGCTACAATGTCTAGGATTGAACATCTTAGAACCAATTTATAACGAGATGAATAATCTACGACCTTATTAACCAGGCTAAGTTTCTTTTATCTGTTTATGATGTGCGATCCTTAAGAGAAATGCTTATAGTCTTGGTTTTATTTGGTCTCGAACAGAGTAAAGGAGAGATTCAGTTCTATGAAGCGGAATGTGTGAAGATAGATTCTTCGAGTAAGACTATTATGTGCCGATCAAATAAACAAAACAAGCTGCTTGAAACCAAAGAGTTCTCTCTGGAATACGATTACTTGGTTGTAGCGTTGGGAGCGCAGGTTAATACTTTTAACACCCCCGGCGTAGTCGAGAACTGCCATTTCCTCAAGGTAAAAAAATAAAAATTAACGATAAGGGAAGCTGATTCAAGTTTGAATTGTTGCCTTGTTCGCGTAATGGTTTTGATGGCTTGTTGTAATAGGAAGTAGAGGACGCTCAGAAGATCCGTCGGACTGTGATTGATTGCTTTGAGAAGGCTGTTCTTCCGGGTCTCAGTGAAGAAGAGAGGAGAGCGCACCTTCATTTTGTTATAGTGGGCGGTGGACCCACCGGGGTGGAATTCGCCGCCGAGCTCCACGACTTTGTAGAAGAAGATCTCTTCAAGCTATATCCTGGGGTGAAAGAATTCGTGCACATCACGGTGATCCAATCGGGAGATCACATTCTGAACACGTAATGAAATATTCTTTCTTCCATGTATATATGTGTTCATCATTTGCAATTTATTAATTTTTTTGACGTTGGTTCTGCTGCAGATTTGATGAGAGAATCAGCTCTTTTGCGGAGCAGAAATTCACAAGAGACGGTATCGATGTCCAAATTGGATGCCGGGTTGTCAGTGTCTCTGACAAGGATATCAAGATGAAGGTAAAATCAACTGGTGAAATCTGCTCTATCCCACATGGGTTGGTTGTGTGGTCCACCGGGGTGGGGACACGCCCGGTCGTGAAGGAATTCATGGGGCAAATTGGGCAGGTATTTCTTTAAGAACACTGATCATTTTTATCAATAGAAAGTAGGATAAGCGGAATGCAGATAATCTGACTAAAAATAATTATTACTCTTCCCACGAGTCTAATATGATCACTCCCTTTCTTCGTAACATAGATAATAGTTATAACTATTCTATATACAACCCCTAGTTATTATAAATCATACATTCCTTGGATCCTCACATATTTTACAATCCTCTCCAACTTGTAGAGGACCGATAAGTTCTGTAGTACAAATAGAGAATGTGAAAGATTCATTTGATTTATAAATTAGTCGAATATGGGATGAGTAGTCAGCTTGTATCTGTAGGGAAACAGATGTATTCTTGCAACCGATGAATGGCTGCGTGTTAAGGGATGTGAGAATGTGTACGCCATTGGTGATTGTGCCACGATTGATCAACGTAAAATTATGGTATTTTTCTTATAAATTCGTGTTATTTTTTACTTTTCTTCTCACACGCTACTCAAGTTTTATAAGTCCATCTTTGTCTTCACTCAGGAAGACGTGTCAGCGATATTTGAAGCCGCGGACGAGGACAAGTCTGGCTTCTTAACAGTTAGCGAACTGCGAGAAGTAATAGATGACATCATCATAAGGTACCCTCAGCTTGAGGTCTACCTAAGGAACAACCATGTGGCGGATGTAACTGGTCTTTTAAGAGACCCCGAAGGAAACGAAAGGACAGAAGTCGACATTGAAGGTTTCAAATTGGCCTTTTCTCGTGTCGATTCACAGATGAAGAGTCTCCCCGCCACTGCACAGGTTCACCGGAAAAAGAAAAAAGAAAAACCCACCGTTTTTCCTTCTTTTTGAGACACCAGAAAATTCAAGGGGGCCAAAATGAAAATCCCTAACATGTTTCTTGTATTGCTTAGGTTAAGGAAAATTTGAGGGAAATGCCGTATTAAAAAAAAATTATCCATTTTTTAGTCAAACCTGGGTTCCAAAGAAGTGAAATACGATCTCATATTTTTGATCTCTCAGGTTGCAGCTCAGCAAGGTTCATATCTTTCTCGGTGCTTCAATCTCAGTGATAACTGCTCACAGAATCCAGAAGGTCCTCGGCATTTCACCAGTTCTGGGCAGCACCAGTTTCGACCCTTCCAGTACGTTTTCTCATTTTCTTTAGTCAGCATATGAATGGAATTAAAACTCGACTCATTCCATGTAAAACACTCTTGGGATTGGAAGATACAAGCATTTTGGGCAATTTGCGCCTTTGGGTGGAGAACAAACTGCGGCAGAACTTCCGGGCGACTGGGTTTCCATGGGCCAGAGCACTCAGTGGCTCTGGTACTCTGTGTATGCAAGGTAAATAACGCTCATAATTTTTTCTTTGATGTTATAATCAGTGGTCATGGTTTGTTGATTATGATGTGATTGGATTTCTTGTTCAGCAAGCAAGTGAGCTGGCGGACCCGGGTGTTAGTTGTCTCTGATTGGACTAGGAAATTTATCTTCGGTAGGGATTCGAGTGGAATCTAAGCCAATCAAGAGATGTGAAAGCCTTGCTGAAATGAAGTGTTCCTGGTTATTCATTCTAGAAATAGCTATATGTGTAATTTAGATAAAATAAGTTGCAACAGTTAGAATGATGATTTGTCGTTGAAATGAACTTTCTGGAATGGAGTGTTCTTTCTTTCTTCCTAGAGTGAATCTCATTGCTTTTAAGCCTTTTTACTTCAATTGTGTACGGAAATCCAGTAGGTTGATGGAAATTAAGTGCATTTAGTTTGCTTTTAAAATCTAAGTCTGACATACACTATTCGTTCAAGAGCAGTTAATAGCCATCCCAAACCAGAATGATATTTATAAAAAGAATAAACTAGCTAGATGAACAAGCAAGCAAGTAGGAAATTTGTAAGATCACAACTTTGCATTTGTCACAAAATTTCATAGCAGAAATGTCTCAATCTGTTATCACGGCCTTATTTATACTATTCATTACACACAATCAACAGCAACAACCTCTGATAACCACGAAACTTGCACAAACAAACGCCCTTTTTACACGTCTTCATAACAAGAGTTATGGACTCAAACCTGTTCTCAATTACCTTTGGAAACCTGTTCAGCCTCTCCAAAACACAGAGCCTGACAGACAGAGCCTTCCTCCTCCGGGCAAAAGTGGGAGCGACGACCCACCAAATCGGCCACTCTCTTCGCCGGGCCGGAGTCCCTCGCCGGGCTCTCCTCCGGCAGCCGCCTCAGCGTCCTGATATTCGGAAGCGCCGCCGGAGAGTCGTGGAATATCACCACTTCCGCCGGAATCTCCCACTTCTTCTTTCCCCGGCTCATCCGCTTCTTCTCCGCCCTCTCCTCCTCCTCCTCCGGCAGAGACCTCTTCCGAGCCTCGCCGCTCGCTCTCGCCGCCGCCGATGAGTTGTACCGGCTCGCCACAACTCTCCCCGCTCTCACCGCCTGCTTCTTCGCCGACATCTCCCCGGCGAACAGCTTCTTCGGCTGAATAGTCGAAGCCGCTGATCCGAACGCGCCTGTTAATTTCTTCGCCGTCGTCGTCGCCGCGGATTGCTTCGCCGGCTGAGTCTTCATCGCGGTTTTCCTAGATCTAGGGCTCAAGCTCTGGCTCTTTCCTCTCTGCTTTGTTGCCCTGAGCTCGTCCACTTCCTCGAGCTTCCAGAAGCAGGACTTCCTCCGGCTCTGAGCCGCCACCTGGATCGGAGTCAACTCGAGCTTGCTCATCCGCCGCATCCCCGCGCCGGAGAGAATCTCCGCCGGCCCCAAGCTCATTCCGCGCCGGCGGTCGACGCTCCTCGGAGCCTCGAAGACCGGCTTCTTCTGCTTCCCCGGCGTCGGATCCGCAAACTTCGCGGCGGCTATTCGCCTCCGACGCTCGGCGATTTTCGATTTCCGCTCGATCCGGAGCGCCTCGAGTTTCAAGGAAAGCCGGCCGATCTCTTCCTCAACAGCCTCTATCTCTGACTCGATCTTTTTCTCTTCCTCCTCTAGATACTCGTCTACGAGTCTCTGAGGCCTCGGCGGACAGTTCAAAACCGCGGCGTTGGAACGGAGCGTTTTCGCCGGCGCGGTGGCCGGAGCCTTGACGGGAACAGAGACGGAGATGCCAGGGCTGAGATTCTCTTTTCCGGCGAAGCTGGAGTCGGAGGAACGGTTGACAAAGGCCGGATCTGGCTCGAGGCAGGAGGACCACCGGCCGTCGGAGTCCTCGTTGTCGAAGGCGGCGTTGTTCCAGACCTGAAGCTCCGGCGCTTCCATGGCGTCTGGATAATGAAGAATGTTGCTCATTTCTCTTCCTCTTTCAACGATTGAACAAGAACGCTGTTTGGCGATTGATTCTTGGTTTTGGATTAATCGATTTTCTTTCTTAGGACAGTTCTGCGAGAAAATATAGAGAGAGTACGAGAAAGCGATGTTGTTTTTGTATTTTGAGATTTTCGACCGTTGGTGGGAGCGAGGCGTTGTGGGGTTGAGCGTATCGCTTTGTTAAATCTGGGCCGTCAGATTAACAACGGCTCTTTCAGACGCTCCGATTAGCCCATTTAATGCGTAAATCATTAGCAGCACAGCATTGCGTATCAAAATTCCATGGTTTAATATTTGAGAGAGGTTTAAAACGTTAATTCTAATTCGGTGGCGATAACAATAATTGGGTTCAGTCACTATTATAGCATTATACGCAGATGAAATTTCCACAAAAATATTTATTTTAGTATTTTCAAAATTTATTTGAAATATCTTTCGCATGCATTTCAAAACGCCTATAAAAGTCAGATATAAAGGCAGCTTTTATCACTGATTTATTGTTGACTAATATGATATTTTGTATTTCATTTAAACTATACCTACTTTTAAACAGATAATTGTTGATGTCGAAATCCAACCCAACAATCACGAAGTAAAGATATGATAGAAATACTACGATTTTATATGAAATATTAAAAAGGAAGGTCTCGACAAAATGTCGTATCGATAATACAGAGTACTCTCGATAATAAAATGGAGCGAACTGGACCAAACAGACGAGATATAATAAAAATATGAATAACGTGATAGATCGAATACAAATACGAGGAGTTGTCGCTCTCGACAATGATCACTCTTAACGAGATCGAAATGAATACATAGATTTTCTTAATAATCACCAAGAGAATTGAAAAGTTGTAAAAGGAATGATCATAATGCCCTCTCCTCGAATTCTGACTCTCTCTTTATATTCTTGGTTTGATCGAGATCCGATATAAGTGGGCCTTCGGGGATTTCGACATGTGGCTCGACAAATTCTGAAGGGATGTTTGATTTCGTCTTCGTTTCTGATCTTGGGGCGAGAAGAGTGCTGAATGGGTTTGTTCTGGGCTTTGGTCTTCGGGCTTCTTCGCTTTTGGGCTTTGAGTTTCTTTATTTGGGCTTCGGGAGGCCCAAATGTACTTGGGTCAAGATTATGCTCCCACAATCAGCCCCCAGTATTTTTAATATTGTAAAATATTAAAGATACTTAGTGATTGCGCTGATTATGTGAAATGACGTAGCTATGAGCACGTGTCGTTCATGCTATTCCGGCGAAGTCGAAGGGTCGAAAGTAGTTTTGCTTTTTCGCGCTTTTTGAGGCAAATTATCACGAGATTTCAGTTCGATGGGACGTGAATTTCTCGAATCGGTTAAAGCATACGCGGTATAAATAACTCAAGGGTCGTGATCGCTCATTTATACCGTTTTTCGTCCGAGTAACAAAGTAAATGTTCTTTCTTTTCATGTCTCTAGGTTTCTCTCTCTAAATCTTGTTATCGTTTAATCGAGATCCTGAGTTCGGCATATCGCGTTTGTTTTCTTTATGTTCTCGCTTGAGTTTTCATTTCGATAGTCTTAGGTTCTTAGATTTTATTTTCCTGTGTCGATATGAGTTTGTCTGATGTCGGTCGATCCACTAACGTGGATATATTACTTCCTACTACTATTACTCCTGAAGAATTTGCATCTTTTAGGTTCCGTTATGATATTTCTCCGGGCCTTGGGCCTTTTTACCAAATTCGAGCACGACCGCCGACACCGTCATAAACGGGTATTGTTGCGTTTACGAAGTCAGGTTTCAGTCTTGCGGTCTTCGCTTTCCAATTCACCATCTCCTTCTCGATTTCGCGAATGCTCTGGGCATTACCGTGCCTCAGATGTGTCCGAACTTCGTTAGGATGGTACGCTGCTTTGCTCTTCTCGCCAAAGAGCAGGATGTCAATTTGGACCTTTTCGATTTGGTCCGGTTGTGCGTCGTGAGGGCGAATTCCAAACAGCATCCCATATGTTTTTATCTTTCTCAACATCCGCAGATGGTCGTTCTCGAAGATCTTCCGAAGAAGGACTTCGCGTGGGGTCGCCGCTATTTCTTCGTAGCGGTGAACGAATTCTCAATGGGAAATCGAGCTAGATCTTTCAGGCCGAAATGGGCCGATTCTGCGAGTGCGTTGGGTCTTATCGTTTAGGATTTCGTAAAAGACTTTATGTAGTCCCTTTTTTTTTATTCATCATTCATCATTTTTTTTGTTTCAGGAATTATCAAGGCTCCCCCCACTGGAATTTTGTTCGGGCGGAAGATCGATCAATTGCGTCAAGGTCGAGTTAAGTGGTCGGAATTCACGGATTCTCGATACGTTGAATCAGAGTTTTGGCCTTCTCCGGACGTTCCCGAGGAAGAAGAAGAAGGTTAGTTTTGTCTTCGCTATACTTTTGGGTCGATTTTTT
Source organism: Urtica urens (assembly GCA_958296335.1). NCBI lineage: Eukaryota > Viridiplantae > Streptophyta > Magnoliopsida > Rosales > Urticaceae > Urtica > Urtica urens. The sequence continues at coordinate 8,264,137 of OY282525.1, forward strand.
TTTTGTTTAGACTGTTCACCTTGTTCGCGCGTTTACAGCTAGTATGAATATCGAAACGTCGGCTCGCAGCGCCCGTCGCGAGAAGAAGAAGCAAGCTACAACTGCCGAACCCTCGACTCCTATGGTCGTCAATCTCGACTCCGAGATCGAGGAGAGTCCGGCGTCGACGGTTCCTCTTGTCGTGCCGGCCGTTGTCGAGACCGTTGAGGGGGTGGCGAACGAGGTCGGGAGGAACGGTCTGATTCCTCGCAAGAGGAAGCAGGTTGCCGTTCCTCCTGGAGGGTTTTCCTCGTCTGGCGACGAGAGCGAGAAGAGAGGGAAGGGGAAGGAGGTTGAGAAGGACGACCGTCAAGCTGGCCGAACTCCTTCCGCCGAGTCGGGCGTTCCGAGGGCTGCTTCCTCGAGGAGTACCGGTCGATCTCGCCAATCGACCCCGAAAAGGTACTATCACACTTTCGTTTATAATTCGGAAGTGATGTTGGCCGAGGACGCATACCAGTCGGCTGGGCTAGTTCGCCAAATTACCCACGAGAACTACCCTCTCTCGAAGGTTCCCGATCTTGCTGAGCCCGCGTGGTACAAGACCATGTCTGCGCAGATTACCTTGGTATGTCTTTTTTGTTGATCTTTTTGCTCTCTTTACTATTTTGCTTAAGTATACGTTTGTTTGCATCTTAGCTTGCCTCCCATTTGAACCGCGGCGTTCATATTTATGAACGTCGAGTTCGCGAGGCCGAGGAGAAGGCCGCTCGGTTCGCCGAAGTGCAGGACGGGACGGACTCTCTGAAGAAGGAGCTGGAGGAGATGAAGTCCAGGCTGGAGGGGCTTTCTGAAGAGCTGGCTGCAAAGGAAGCGCTTATCGCCAAATACAAGGTCGCTCAGAAGGACCTTGCGCTGGAGCTGGGCATGGTCCAGTCCAACTACGAGGCAAAGGTTGATCGACTCAAGTTGGTCGATCAGGCGAATTATAGACTCGAGCAAGAGCGGGACCAGATGAAGGCCGAACTGGAGCGGATTCGGAGGACGGCGAAGTTTGAGAGGGATCGGGCCGTATACGCGGCAAAGAAGGCCACTTCGCTTCATTATCGAGAGCATATCGTCAAGTATCGAGCCCAAAAGGAGAAGATGGATAAAGCCATCGTGGTTCTGAGGAAGCTTGAGCAGTGTAAGGGGAACAAGGAGCTCATCTCGGAGATCCTTGGAGGTGAGATGCCGGACTGGTCGGAGGAGCTTAAGGATACTGAGGCCGACATCGAGGCGTATCATGCTCAGTTCGCTTTCATCGAGATCCCGGTGGTTGACGACGTTCCTTTCTCACCTTATCCTGATGCGTCGCCTTCGGAACTCACCGATGAAGAGATCGCTCGGCTTCTGGAGGGAGGTCCTTCGAGCGAGACTTTGGCTCCGGTCCCCGAGGTCAATGAGGCGGGAGCATCGGCATGAAGATTTTGTTTTTGCAGACGTTTTGATTGATTTTTATTTTGAATAATTTGGGCTTGTTCTGGCCTCTATTTTGTCGAATAATTTGTTATGGGCTCGATTCTGGTTTGGTCGAGCCGAATTTGTGTTTTTCTTTTTCGTTTTCTTTCGAATATTTAGGATGATTTCGATTGTTTATGAAGTTTTTATATATATATATATATATATATATACATATATTTTTTGAAAATACTTGGAATAAGTATTTCAGCTCGATCGCGAAAATACTTTGCCAAGATCTATTTTTAAATAATTCACTTCGATGTGAGATATTTAAAATTTTGCTAAGTATTTTAGCTCGATCATGGAAATACTTTGCCGAGATTTATTTTTAAATAATTCACTTCGATGTGAGATATTTAAAAATTTGTTAAGTATTTCAGCTCGATTGTGAAGATACTTGCCGAGATTTATTTTCAAATAATTCACTTTGATGTGAGATATTTAAAAATTTGCTAAGTATTTCAGCTCGATTGTGAGGATACTTGCCGAGATCTATTTTTAAATAATTCACTTCGATATGAGATATTTAAAATTTTGCTAGGTACTTCAGCTCGATCGTGAAAATACGTTGCCGAGATTTATTTTTAAATAATTCACTTCGATGTGAGATATTTAGAAATTTGCTAAGTATTTCAGCTCGGTTGTGAAGATACTTGTCGAGAAAATTTTTAAATATTTCACTTTGCTGTGAGATATTTAAAATTTTGCTAAGTAGTTCAGCTTGATTGTGAAGATACTTGCCGAGATCTATTTTTAAATAATTCACTTCGATATGAGATATTTAAAATTTTGCTAAGTACTTCAGCTCGATCGTGAAAATACTTTGCCGAGATTTATTTTAAATAATTCACTTCGATGCGAGATATTTAAAAATTTGCTAAGTATTTCAGCTCGATTGTGAAGATACTTGCCGAGATCTACTTGGGAGATTCGTTGTGTATGCGTATATACCTATCCTCCCCCTCTCTTTTTTTATTTGGACTGTGCTTCCTAGGGAGAGCTGCCTACGTACCCTTTACGGGATCAAGTCCTGTAGTTCGGATTTCGATCTGTTTATTGGTGATATTTTTTTAAGTTGATGATGTTCCATGATCTTAGGATGGGCACTTCATCTAGAGTGGTCAGTTCGTAAACTCCAAGGTGGATTGCCCTGACTACTCTATAAGGGCCTTCCCAATTGGTGCCTAGATTTTTGGCGTTTGGCTCCGTGGTGTTCTGAAAGACTTTTCTGAGGACTAAATCACCTGGTTCGGAGCTTCGTGGGTTTACCTTTTTATTGTAAAATTTTGCGATTGTCTGCCTGTATTGTGCGAGTCGTACGAGTGCTTTTTCTCTTTTCTCTTCTATGAGGTCGAGAGAATCTCGGAGTGCCGTGTCGTTTCCATGTTCGTCTTCTATCATGGTGCGAAGTGTATGTATTTCTCGCTCTATCGGGATGACGGCTTCTATGCCCGTATACTAGTGAGAAGGGGGTCTCTCCGGTGGGGCGTCGAGGGCTGGTTCGGTATGCCCAGAGGACTCCGGGTAATTCTTCGGCCCATCGTCCCTTTTTGGTGGTTAGTCTCTTCTTTATGGAACTTACGATTTTTTTATTTGTTGCTTCTGCGTGTCCATTGCCTTGGGGATATCTAGGGGTCGACATTTTCAGTTTGACGTTGTTTCTGAAACAGAATGTCCTGAGTCTTTTTGATATGAACTGTGGTCCGTTGTCTGTTATTATTTCGCGGGGGGCTCCGTGTCGACATATGATGTTTTGCCATATGAAGGTTTCTACGTCGGCGTCTTTGATCATGGCGAAGGCCCCTGCCTCTACCCAATTCGAGAAGTAGTCGGTCATGATCAGTAGGAACCGTAGTCCACCAGGAGCGGTCGACATTGGTCCTACTATGTCCATCGACCATTTCATGAATGGGTAGGGGGCTGATATCGATGATATCTCTTCTGCTGGTATTTTGATATTTGGGGCGTGTCTTTTACATTGATCGCAATTTTTTGAGTGGGTCTCGCAATCTTTTAGCATTGACGGCCAGAAATAGCCTTGCTTTTTGATTTTTATGGCTAAGGCTCTCCCTCCGGCGTGGTTCCCACACTCTCCTTCGTGGATGTCGTCCGTATAGCGTGGGCTTTAGTCATTCCTACGCACCTTAGGTATGGCCCGGAGAAACTCCTTTTGAATAGTGTTCCGTTTATGATTGTGAATCTTGAACTTCTTCCAATGAGTTTCCTTTTAGCTTGCTTGTCTGTCGGGGTGATTCCTTCGGACACATAGTTGAATATTTCATCTCTCCAGTCGCCTTGGTGTATGGTTGTTATGGTTTTTAATGAGATGTCTATGGAAGGTTGCTTTATGGTTTCCACTGGGATGATTCGCTTTAAGTTCGAGTCGGATGTGGAGGCTAGGGCTGCTAGGGCGTCTGCCATTGCATTCTCGCTTCTAGGTATTCGGGTCAATTTGAAATCGTCAAGTTGCTCCGCCATAGTTTTTACTATTTTTAGGTAAGCTTCCATTCGCTCGTCTCTGGTTTCGTATTCTCCGAAGAATTGAGAGGCTACAAGCTGAGAGTCGCAGAAGGCGTGTAGTCGCTTGGCGCCTAAGGCTTGGGTCAGTCGAAGTCCTGCTATGAGGGCTTCGTATTCGGCTTCGTTATTTGATGTCGCGAAGTCGAGTATGAAGGATTGTTCGATGACTTCTCCGTGGGGGGAAGTCATGTGGATTCCCACTCCTGCTCTTGATTTTGAAGATGCTCCGTCTACTCTGAGTGTCCATGTTCCCTCTGTCAAAGTTATGGATGGGCCGTTTTTGGGTAGTTCGATCAAGAAATCAGCCAGTACTTGCGATTTTGCGTAGGTTTTGGTGCGATATTCTATGTTGTACTCACTTAACTCTACCGCCCATTTGGTTAGTCTTCCCGATTAATTTGGACTATGGAGGAAACTGCGTAGCGGTTGCGTAGTCATTACTACGATCGGGTGGGCTTGGAAGTACGGCCTCAGTTTTTGTGCTGCGGAGATGACTGCTAAAGCCAGCTTCTCCATTGCGCTGTATCTTGTTTCTGCGTCTGATAGACTCCTATTTACGTAGAACACTGGCTCGCCTCGGTCTTCTTTGATGAGCACTCCACTCACGGCGGCGTGCGATACTGCTATGTACAGGTATAGCGCTTCTCCGTTTTCTGGTTTCACTAAGATTGGTGGCGTTCCCAGATAATCTTTTAGGTCTTTGAATGCCTGCTCGCATTTCTGGTCCCATTATGCGTTCTTGTTGGCTTTCGATAGCCTGTAGAACAGGAGACACTTGTCTGTAACACGGGAGATGAATCGGTTGAGGGCTGCGATTCTTCCCGTTAGCCTTTGTATATCTCTCCGGTTCCGTGGTGAGGGCATTTCGCGTAATGCGCGTAGTTGGTCGGGGTTGGCCTCTATTCCTCTTTGGGTCAGTAAATATCCGAGGAATTTTCCGGATGATACTCTGAAAGAGCATTTTGACGGGTTGAGTTTCATTTGATATTTGTTTAATATCTCGAAACATTCCTCTAAGTGAGCTACGTGGTCTTCTTCTTGCATTGATTTTACTAGCATATTGTCTATGTATACTTCCATTGTTTTGCCTATCTTTTCGGCGAACATTTCGTTTACGAGTCGTTGGTAGGTAGCTCCCGCGTTTTTGAGTCCAAAGGACATTACCTTGTAACCATATGTTCCTTTGCCCGTTATGAATGCTGTTTTTTCTTGGTCGTTGGGATGCATCAAGATCTGGTTATATCCTGAGAAGGCGTCCATAAAGGACATCATTTTGTGCCCGGCGGTGGCCTCCACGAGTTGGTCGATGTGTGGAGGGGGAAACTTTCTTTCGGGCATGCGCGATTTAGGTCGGTGAAATCGATGCATACTCTCCACTTTCCATTTTTCTTTTTAACGACGACCGTATTTGCTAACCAGTCAAGATATTGTACGGGTCGAATGGAGCCGGCCTTCAGCAGTCTCTCGACTTATTCTTCGATGATTTTGGCATGGTCCGGGCCTAGATTCTTTTTTGTTTTGTTTTACTGGCTTGAAGCTAGAGTCAGCGTTTAGTTGATGCGATGTTATGTTTGTGTCGATGCCGGGCATATCTTCGATTTTCCAGGCGAATGTAGATTTATTCCTTTTTAGGAAGTTAATCATGTCGCGTCGGGTTTTTCCTTTGAGTGAGGAACCGATTCCTACACATTTGGTCACGTTGCTTCCATCGAGTCGGATTTGAACAGTTGTTTCGACGTCTTCTGGCTTGTCTTCTTTTGGGTCTTCGAGTCGTACCAGACTTGAATCATTCCTGGTCGGCTCGATATTCATTAATTGTTAATCTTTTCCGGTGTTCAATTTATGGCCTATGAGGTAGCAACTTCGCGAAGCGGCCTGATCCCCATGGATCTCGCGTACCCCTCTCGAAGTGGGGAATCGGACTCTTTGGTGATACGTGGATGAGACTGCCTTCATCCTATGTATCCATGGTCTACCCATAATTAAGTTGTAGGGAGATAAGCAGTCGAGAACTTGGAATTCGACCATTTTATTTACACCTTCGGTCTTTACGGGTAATTTTATTCCTCCGAGAGAGGGGGTAGTTACACCGTTGAATCCTGTCAGGTGGGTCGATTCTCTTTCGATTTCTGATTCATCGATTCCCATTCTCGACAAGGTATTCTTGAATATTAGGTCAACCGAGCTTCCTCCATCGATTAATACGCGAGCCACCTCGCAATTCGAGATTTCGACTATCACGACCAGAGCGTCGTCATGGGGGTTTGCTACCTCGGAAGTCTCGCTTTCGAGGAATGCGATATGGACTTCCTTGGTCTGTTGGTTATTACTGGGCGAGCTGTGCAGTTGTCGTCGATACGCTTTTATCGAGTTGACCGAATTTCCGCAATACTTAGATCCTCCGGTAATGAAGTCTACCCGATGTTTTACGAGAATTTGTTCGGGACTTTGTTCTCCTTCGTCTTCGCCAGGGCGGGATCGTTTAGGTGAAGGGTTTCCCCTTCCGCGAGGGGCGAAGAACTTCCTTTCCGGTGGTGGTCCCATGTCGAGGTCCTTTAGCTCTCCTTTGGCGTATTTTTCTGCGAGAACTTTTCTCATGGTTTCGCAATTAATCGTGGCGTGGCCATTGCTTTTGTGGAACTCACAGTAGGCTTCGGGGTAGCAGGTCCATTTCTTTCCTTGGAACCCGGGCTTCTTTGTTTCGTCCCCTACGGCGAATGCGAACCCAGGGTGATGGCTGCCCCGAGTTCCTGGGAACATGCTCGGTTTCTTAGGTGGGAAGGACGGTTCTCCGTCGGTTCCTTTTCTGAAGTTGGTTCCGGGCTTGGTCCATGAAGTTGCTTGGTTCGGTTGGATTTTTCTCAGAGGGAATTTCTTTGATAGCGAGCTTATTTCGTCTTCTGCTCTCGCGAAATTGGTAGCTCGATGAAGTTCGTCCTCGATTGAGGGGGGTCGGTTAACGGTCATTTCCAAGCGGAAGCGGGATTTGTGCCACAACCCATTTTTAAGGGCTGTTAGGGCGGAGTTTCCGTCTACATTTGATATTTTAGACAATACTTCTTTAAATTTGGCCATGAAATCTTTTAGCGGCTCAGATTCTTTCTGCTGTATGCTCCATAGGTCAGCCATGGTAAGTTCGTCGTCTATGAACATTAAGTAATGTTTGAGGAATGCAGTTGATAGGGCGAAGAAGCTGTCGATTGAATTGACTTCCTATCGCGAGAACCACTCCAAGGCAGCTCCTGAGAGACTCTCTGCGAAGAGCTGGCAATATCCAGCGTCTCGCTCCCAGTCTTTCAGTTGGGCTCGCCCCATTGCAATTATAAATGACATCAGGAATGCTTTCGGGTTTGATGTGTTGTTGTATCTCGGCAATCTCACCTTTCCAGCGTCTCCGATGAAGATCTCGGTGATATTTTTGGCGAATGGAGTTCGACTTGCCTCTGCTACCAATCGGTCGATCTCCGGTGCCAAGCTCGTTGCATTATGAAATTTCGAGCGTACAACTTTGATTTCTGTGGTCATGGTTTCTTTGAATTTTCTGAACTCGTTGGACTTCGGGTCGTTTTCGTACTGAGTTGGGTCGATCACGTGTACGGGCTCGCTTCCCAGATCGAAATGACTCGGTTGCCCATTTCCTCGGCTCGAGGGGTCCGTACCTCCTTCGACAGCAAAACGATTAGCGTCGGGTCTAAAGAGTTCTCGTGGCCTTCCCTCTAGGGGGGGGGGGGGAGGCAGTTCGGTTGCTTCTTCTCGCAAAGATTCGCCAAACTGGAAGACTGGGTAAGCGTCATGTCCGGTTCGAGGATCCACCTGGATTCTCGAGAAATCCAGGCGGGTCCCCTGAGGGACGTTTCGGGTCTGTCGTGCACTCGCGGTGTGCATCGAATTGTTTCGGGTCATTTTACCGATTCCGTTCCCAGGACTGGGAACGGATGTGGGTGTCAAGATTATTTTATCAATCCGGTCATGTATATGCTCGTCGCTTCTTCGAATTTCTCGTAAAATCTGTCGAGGATTGCCTGGAGAGCCGAACGGCTTGATTCCGGGGTCTCGACGGGTGATCTAGGAGAAGACATTGGAACAAAAGTACGAATATTACCGTCGAAGTTGATTTTGTCGATTTGTTCCCACAGACGGCGCTAAATTGTTGATGTCGAAATCGGACCCAACAATCACGAAGTAAAGATATGATAGAAATACTACGATTTTATATGAAATATTAAAAGGGAAGGTCTCGACAAAATGTCGTATCGATAATACAGAGTACTCTCGATAATAAAATGGAGCGAACTGGACCAAACGGACGAGATATAATAAAAATATGAATAACATGATAGATCGAATACAAATACGAGGAGTTGTCGCTCTCGACAATGATCACTCTTAACGAGATCGAAATGAATACAGAGATTTTCTTAATAATCATCGAGAGAATAGAAAAGTCGTAAAAGGAATGATCATAATGCCCTCTCCTCGAAGTCTGACTCTCCTTTTATATTCTTGGTTTGATCGAGATCCGATATAAGTGGGCCTTCGGGGATTTCGATATGTGGCTCGACAAATTCTGAAGGGATGTTTGATTTCATCTTCATTTCTGGTCTTGGGGCGAGAAGAGTGCTGAATGGGTTCGTTCTAGGCTTTGGTCTTCGGGCTTCTTCGCTTTTGGGCTTTGAGTTTCTTTATTTGGGCTTCAGGAGGCCCAAATGTACTTGGGTTAAGATTATGCTCCACAATAACTACCTAATTTCCCTTAATAAATGGCCGCAACTCTATGATAGAATTCATTACGACCTTCGGTAGTTTTTCGCTTCCGAAATTCTAGATATTAAATGAACCTAATATATTAAATATATCGAGCTCAGTAAAAACTCAATATCCGAAATTATTTGTCGAACAGATCTATCAATCATCGCCCCACCAAATCAAATCATCGAAATCAAAGTGACGAAGTCTCCAAAACACGAAGTGAATCTCACCGCGAGAATCGGATCGAGAAAAGGTTTAAATCCTCACCATCAACGGCGATATGCGACGTGACGATTTCATCGACAATTTCGGCACCACGTGTTACAAAGTGTTCAACTCTTTTTTCGATTATAAATATAGTGTATTAGCCAACCGAGATCAGGACGTTGTATCATTATTATTCTATCATTTTTCTATTATTATTTACTTTTGTATTATTCACTACAGATCAATTAAATTTTATATTCGTTCTTGCATTAATACAATTTGCACTTCGATTAAGTTCGCTTTTCTTTCTTTCGATTATACAATATTATAATACGACATTTTACTCCTAAATCTAAATCATATAAATTATATTTATCATTGATTTTGTGATTGTTATAGACGAATTCCAACATCAATCCTCATATATTAGCAATGTCATAAATATCAAGAATAAAAAACTTTGACGTACATTTTAAATTTCATTTTCACGGTTAGACATTATGGTTAGACTTTATAAACATTTACATTTAATCTTTTTTTTTTTTTTGCAATGGAACATTTAATCTCATTTCGTTCACTCACTTCTCATTTTCGTAAATATATTATATATATTGTAAAATATAAATCATTACATATATTTTCCTTGAGATTGTTAACCAAATAGATTTGTAGTACTGTATGATTGACTTTTTTCCATGAGGTGCTTTCATGAGATCCACATGTTATTTCAATGGCATGATTAATTAACTCTGATAGTCTTCGAGTTGTTAGAAATTTTTCTCTATATAAAAATCCAAATCCATATCGATGTCTTTAAAAATCAAATTAAATGAACAATAATATTACTCGTGGATAATTTTTATTTTTTTAGGCAAACTTTGATTACGATGGAGATTGAACTCACGCTCTCCAACTTGGAGGGGAGTACATTACCACTAAAACATCCTAACATATAAATTATTCTCCTGAGCTACTATTTGTAATCTTCTCGCTTTCGCTTGTTAACAAAAAAATATAAAATATATAGAAAGCAAGAAATATCAAAAAATTTACTTGTGATATTAGCTCGTTAATGAACTACATATCAAAAAAATCCAAGTGAAATTCCTCATTGTAGTAACCAATTTCTTATTTTAATTATCTTTAAAATGACAATGAACTGGGCCAACGTACTTCCCAACCGTTTGGCTAGGCCCAATATAACATGTGCATCTTAACCAGCGCGCTCAAACTTTTCCATCAAAACAACGACGTGTCGTTGATGATCGTATCGGAATTCGGAGCAGCTCACGAGAAAAAAAGGCCAAAAACTCTCTCTGAATCCGGAATTGATCGCCGGCCTGTTTTATAATCGAACCAGTATTTGGTGGTTGATCTTGGTTAGGGTTTCGAGGATTCAGTTATGGACCAGGGACGACCTGTTTTCACGGTCGATCTTCTCGAGAGAAACGCGGCGAAGGGCCGCGGAGTCGTCACCTGTATGGCCGCCGGGAATGACGTCATCGTGATCGGAACCAGCAAGGGTTGGGTCATTCGACATGATTTCGGACTCGGCGATTCCTATGGTACTTTTCTGAGATTGCATTTCCCTGAATTCAACTCACACTCCAAGCTATACTTTCCAATTCTTGTATGAGATGATTTCATTTTTGCGATTTTTTCTTTGTTCTGTTTTGTAATTCACTCCATTCAATTTCTTATTCAGTTTTAGTTGTGTTAGAGTCGAGGTTGAAGCTCAATTCAGAAAAGAGAAGAAGAAGTTTAAATGACTTGCAATTTACCTTTTGTTAATTTCCGAATCGCTAATCATGTTTGATCTTTAGACATTGATCTCTCGGCTGGCCGTCCCGGAGAATCATCGATCCACAGAGTCTTTGTTGATCCTGGAGGAAGCCATTGTATCGCCACAGTCGTGGGAAGTTCAGGCGCTGAAACGTTCTACACGCACGTGAAATGGAGCAAGCCTCGACCTTTGGCCAAATTAAAAGGTCTCGTTGTGAATGCCGTGGCTTGGAACAGACAGAGCATTACCGAAGGTAGAGTTTATTAACATTCTGAACATCGTTTTGTGATCTACTATAAGGCAATCATTTCTTGTTTAAAATTCAGCTTCTACAAAGGAAGTTATTCTCGGTACTGATAATGGGCAACTGCATGAGATTTTTGTGGACGAGAGAGATAAGAAGGAGAAGTATATCAAGTCTCTGTTCGAGTTACTGGTAGCTGCGGAGCTTCCTGAAGCCTTTATGGGTCTCCAGGTTCTCTTTCCACTAGCTTAGAACCCCCTTTCTCTCGATTTCTTTTCCATTCGAGGAAACATTTTAACTTGTTTATTATTCTTGGAACTCTACGATTGCAGATGGAAACCACTAGCACTCCAAGTGGCACCAGATATTATGTGATGGCTGTCACTCCCTCTAGACTTTATTCTTTCACTGGTTTCGAATCGTTAGAGGTATCTGTTCAAAATAGATTGGCCACAAACTTTCATTTATTTATTTTATATGTAAACATTGTGCTACGTTTTTTCAAATCTCTTTCTACTAGTTGAAAGATTCATGCTTTTTAGCAACGGTAGCAGAGAATTATATTTATGCATATTGTGCTTGTTCAATTCCGTTGATCGAGATTCTATATTTGTTTGCTATATTGATTCTTATTCATTGTAGACTGTTTTTACAAGTTACGTGGATCGTGCCATTCATTTCATGGAGCTACCCGGTGATATTCCAAATAGGTATTTTCTTGTTTATTTTTTAGTTGGGTTGTCCATTTGGAGCGAGGTGACCTAATCAAGAGAGCCTAAAGTCCAATTTCAGTTTAGAATTCTTGTTACAGTGTATATGGGGCTATTATCAATAGCTTCAAGACTAATGTCTTTTATTTTTCAAATGTATCTAGAGCCAAGGTCAAGCTTACCTTTTTTCCCCTATTTGTTTTTCCAGTGAACTGCATTTTTATATTAAGCAAAGAAGAGCTGTACATTTTGCATGGCTTTCCGGTGCTGGCGTCTATCACGGTGGTTTGAACTTCGGAGCACAGCACAGGTACGAAAAGGCATCAAGCTTCATATGCCTCACTATTCCAGTGCTCAGCGTCATTATAGAGATGCCATGTAGTTTCGATAATCATGGATCGTGAATTTTTTTTAATTCCTGCAATACCTCTTCTTCTGGCTTTTCCTTTTGCAGTTCTCCAAATGGGGATGAAAACTTTGTTGAAAATAAGTCTCTTTTTAACTATTCAACTTTATCTGATGGAGCTGGTGAAGCCATAAAACCCAGCTCCATGGGCCTGTCCGAATTTCACTTCTTGTTACTTGTTGGAAACAAGGTTAAGGTGTGTTGATAAATCATAACTTCCACTCGATGTTCAGATCATTTTTCAGTGATTTTATGCATGCGTTTTCAGGATATCGTTTGCCTTGATTTACTAGATTGTGGTTGTTGTAGGTTGTAAACAGAATCAGTGAACGAATGATAGAGGAACTTCAGTTTGAGCAGACATCAGAGTCGGGTTCAAGGGGTGTGATGGGACTATGCAGCGATGCAACTGCTGGAGTATTCTATGCATATGACCAGAGCTCTATTTTTCAGGTTTCATCTCATGATAAATTGCCCTGGTGTCTTTGGAATTTCTCCAAAGTTAATAGTAAATATTTATTTTCTCATGAATCTAATTTTGAGAATAAATATAGGTGTCAGTCAATGACGAAGGGCGTGACATGTGGAAGGTTTATTTGGACATGAAAGTGTACGCTGAAGCCTTAGCAAATTGTCGAGACCCACTCCAAAGGGACCAAGTCTACTTATCGCAGGTCATTTTCAGTCCTGATTAAGGGCAATACAGTTTTCTAATGACAGCAACATTGTTACGGTTCTTTATCTTCCCGATTTTTTAATAAATTGTTGTATAAATACAGGCGGAAGAGGCATTTTCTTCGAAGGATTTCTTTAGGGCATCATCTTTCTATGCAAAAGTAAGTTTATGAGTTCTCACAAAAAGAAAAGCATACTATATTTGTAATGTTGTGCTTAACCAATTTGGAATGTACACACTCACTAGTGAGTGATTTTGTATCTAATATATTTCCTGACTACCTTCTATCTCCTAATGTCTGGATTTGCAGACCATTATCATGCTTTTATTTTTTTCTCTTCTTATGTAAGTAGCATTATAATGCATTGACCTTCAGATAAACTTTACCATTGTGTTTCAATTTTATTCAATAAATATTACAACTGTATGATGATTACGAAATTCTATTGCAGATAAATTATATAATTTCGTTTGAGGAGATCACTCTGAAGTTCATTAGCGCGAATGAACAGGTAAATGCTGGATAATTGCATTGGTGCTTTATTATTTTGAAAGAGAATGTTCTATGATTAAAATAATTTATATTGCTTGCAGGACGCTCTAAGAACGTTTTTACTGCGGAAGCTTGATAATCTTACTAAGGATGATAAATGCCAAATAACAATGATCTCAACATGGGCAACTGAGTTATACCTGGACAAGGTGTGCTCTTTTGATGTTATTTATTTTTTAAATTGGATTAAGCAATGTTCGTAAAAAGCTGTGAATAGTATGATGGAGTTCAGATATGGTATATCATTAAAGTCATGTGCTTGAAATTATCTGAACGAAAAAGCTTACAATGCAATTTTCAAGTGATGTATGGTTCCCTTGCTTGCTGGGACTTTTTTTGTTCTGTTTTTATTGTATTTAGGTTTGCTTGAAGACAGAAGATGTATAGTTTTTCGAATTAGCAGTCTAACAAGTGTACTCCATGATGATGATAATACGTGTATCTATTGAATAGTCTGACATGACAATTAGTATATAAATCTTAAAAAATGCACTCTAGACATTTATGAAAAGACAGATAACTTGATGCTATGGATAAATTCTAACTATATCTCCATTACAGATAAATCGGATTCTATTGGAAGATGACACTGCTTTGAATAACAATAATTCAGAGTACGAATCAATAATAAAAGAGTTCCGAGCTTTTCTTAGTGATTGTAAGGATGTACTGGATGAGGCAATAACAATGAGACTTTTGGAGAGGTAATTTCTGACCAGGTCCCATGTATTCTATTGCCTATTGAAAAAAGCGTCAAATAGCTTTCTTTAGCCGATGCCGCAATGAATAATGTTATTTCTAGTTCGACTAGATTATTTGGAAATGATATTAGCAATATATTGCAGCTATGGTCGGGTTGAAGAGCTGGTATTTTTTGCCAGTCTAAAGGAGCAGTACGAAATCGTTGTTCACTATTATATTCAGGTGCTATAATCAGTTGCGCTTTGTTCTGAATTATTGTAACCTTTTTTATAACCTAAGACACATGACTCCTTATGACCATATCGAGCTAAGATTGTCTTGTGGATTTAAAACAAATAATAGAAACCTTAATATGTTATAATCATAGAGCATATTCCGGTCACTGGATCCTTATCACCTCATTTTTCCGTCATATGCATGTTACTTAGTTTGTTAGTTGACAATTTTAATTTTCTACTTTTGGGCTCTGACATTAGCAAGGAGAAGCTAAGAAAGCCTTGGAAGTGCTTCAAAAACCGTCTGTTTCAATAGACCTTCAGGTAAAGTGAAAGCCTGAAAATTTGAAATAAATACTCACTACCACGTGACGTAATGGTCTAATCCTAGTATGATATTTTATCATTGTTACTTTACAGTACAAGTTTGGTCCAGAGCTTATCATGCTTGATGCTTATGAAACTGTAGAGTCCTGGATGACCACAAAGAAACTCAACCCGAGGAAGCTTATCCCAGCAATGATGCGTTATTCAAGTGAACCTCATGCAAAGTAATGTAGAACCAAATTTTCATTTTTGATTACTTTTATTTTTCATTTATCTTAATTGATTTTAATCACTTGCAAGTATGCTCATTCTTGGAAGTTCAATTTCCTCTGCCTGTGATTTGCAATGTATTATGTAATTCTTTCATATGTTTTACGGTAAAAAAATTTGTTTCTTTGTTACTTCAATTTGCATGCAGGAATGAAACTCATGAAGCTATCAAATATCTTGAATATTGTATTCAACGTTTACAAAATGAGGACCCTGGAGTCCATAACTTGCTTCTCTCACTGTATGCTAAGCAGGTTGGCAGTCTTATATTATAAGTCTCCTTATAATATTGGTTGGCTTATGCTTTTGGTGCACTTTTAAATGTTAGCGATAATAGATTGATATTATCATAGGTTATTCTGATTCTGCGTAGTTGGATATTAATTTGTTGTAATATATTAGTCTAGTAAATCCCTGGACATCAGAAAGTAGTTTATTGTACTAGTAGCTTTTCATGTGTATGTATGCGCACATACTAAATCGATAAAACTCAGTACCTATCAATAAAAGTGTAGTACTGTTTCAACCCTCATATAACCATATCACAAGTCCTTCTAATCGGAATAATACATTTAAGAGAGTTGATTAACAGAAACTTCTGTTGATCTATTCCCAAAACTAAGTATGTTTTTGAATTTTTTATAAATCAAAATTGGATAGTGTGAAAGTAATGAAGCCAGGCTTACTCGAATTAAGAGTATACCTATTTTATTGTTTCCGTGGAGTTAATGTTAAACTTCATTCACCTGTAAAGTTTTCACCTTCTAGCGGAAGATAAGAAGTTTTCTACTTCGATCTTTGTTTCGTGACCAGGAAGATGACAGTGCACTACTTCGGTTCCTTCAATGCAAGCTTGGGAGAGGACGGGAAAACAGCCCCGATTTCTTCTACGATCCCAAGTACGCATTACGCCTTTGTCTCAAGGAAAAAAGAATGCGTGCATGTGTTCATATATACAGCATGATGTCTATGCATGAAGAGGCTGTTGCCCTTGCTCTACAGGTTATTTTTTTGTCTATTGACTCTTCAGTTGGAGCATTTGCTTGCATTTCTGTCACTTGATGCCACTTGTCAATCCCATGCATCAGGTTGACCCAGAACTTGCTATGGCCGAAGCTGACAAAGTTGAGGATGACGAAGAGCTGAGGAAGAAGCTTTGGCTAATGGTGGCCAAACATGTCATTGAACAAGAAAAGGGTGCTAAAAGAGACAATATACGCAAAGCAATAGCCTTTCTCAAAGAAACTGACGGCCTTTTGAAAATCGAGGACATCTTACCATTCTTTCCCGACTTTGCATTGATCGACGACTTCAAGGTACAAACATTTCTTATTTGGTCAATGTTTTCTTAGCCATACGTGGGTTTTGTTTTTTTAATTTTAATTTAATATATTACTGGTTTTCTCATCTCGTTGAATAATTTGCAGGAAGCGATTTGCTCGTCTTTAGAAGACTACAACAAGCAAATTGAAACACTAAAAGAAGAGATGAATGATGCGACTCATGGAGCGGACAATATTCGGAATGATATAAGCGCGCTTGCACAAAGATACGCCGTGATTGAGCGCGAGGAAGAATGTGGGGTATACAACTCATCTCATCTTTGTTAAATCAACTGATTCATCTTTCCTTTTCTATTCTTTATTTGTATAAATACTCCAAGACCAAGACCTAAGTAGTTGCAAATATTTTACCGAAGGGATGTAAGCGTAAGATATTAACGGTGGACAGAGATTACCAAATGGCCCGAGGATATTCATCAGCGGGACCAATGGCTCCCTTTTATGTCTTCCCATGCGGCCATGCCTTCCATTCCCAATGCCTTATTGCCCACGTCACTCGATGCACAACTGAATCTCAAGTACTGTTCTTTTCTTTTATTTTCCCCTTGGTGTTCTTTGTTCATTGTTTGTTTTACTATATAGATTTGAAATCTCTGATTGTTTTGCAGGCCGAATATATTCTAGACTTGCAGAAACAAATTACGTTACTTGGTGGTGAAGTTAGGAAGGATTCAAATGGCAGTCCTAACGAGGACTCCTTAACCAGCATGGCTCCAGAAGATAAGGTGAGCATTTAGTATTATTTATTTAAGTATATTTTAGTGCTAACAAGTCATTAGGGTGGGTCATTAACACTGGAAAATATTGATTTGTTGGCCGTTCTGTAATTACCATCTGTTTATTTGGTTGAATGAGTGATCTTCGGCTTAGCGTGTACTTTTTTTGTTTTTCTTTCTTGGTTCTTCCTTGCAGCTTCGATCGAAACTGGATGATGCCATAGCCAGTGAATGCCCGTTTTGCGGGGATTTGATGATTCACGAGATCTCGTTGCCTTTCATCGTCTCAGAAGAAGCACTGCAGATTAGCTCATGGGAGATTAAGCCACCCCAAACTCTCGGAAACCAGAGAACCCTTTCTTTGCCTTTATGATCATTCCGTTCTTGAAGATTCTTTTTTGCGCGTGTGAGAGAGAGAGAGAGAGAGAGAGAGCTTTTCGTGTATATTCATTCCTTTTGGATGTTGAGCTGTTGGGTCGTGATGTGAGAATCATCACTGTTATTGTTGTAGTTTGGAAGTAAAATTATTATTTCCACTCTTCTGCTAATAAGCGCGTTGGTCCTTGAGTGTGGGTTTTTCATCGATCAACGTTTTGTCATCATACTGTAATATTTCGTTTGCATTATACACTTTAATTTATTATTTAGGCTGTGCTCTTTGTATAAAATAAAAAATTGAAGTCCGGCATCATCTTACGCAAGTGTATAATATCTTTTCGAGTACTTCTAGTAGTTTCTAATGAATATCAACACATCTTTGCATTTGAAAACTGGATAAAGCAGTTACTAATAAGTAGTACAATTCTGTTTATATGTAAACCTTGATATGAACATTTTGAGCAGACTTGTGTAGCTGCATGAGATCTTACACATTACATCTATTTATCTCGAAAATTAAACCAGGATCAAAGTGCGAACGGCCATTCTTCTGGAAATTTTGGATGACTCTACTCCAATTCCAATAATGATGGATATGAATATATAGCATAGGAGATTTCATTTCCGATTAAAAGTTAAGATTTACATTAACTATGCTGTCAAGCATCCATTTACAAAGTCATTTACGGAAATCCCTTCCTATATTCCTATCTACAATCGATAGACAAGTTTACGGTCGCTCTCTGTTCGAGATCTTCAACTCGCCCGTTCCGACTCAGCAGAGTCATCATCACCTTCATCGTCATCGTCATCAACTCCGATTCGCGGAAAACAACTTCTGGGAGTCCTTTCTCGTCAGCCTCAGCTTTGTCCCCAACAGTTCAAGTACATGACCTTCTGGAGAGATTCGTCGGCGTGCCTCAGCTTCTCTTCGCAGTTCTCAACGATGCCTGCAACACCGGCTCCGACAGCCATAGATCCGGCGAGAGCGCGAGCTCCGGCGGCGGAATCTCCGCCGGAAGAGAATACTCGGCGACCGAGCTGGAGAGATCGGAGGCCAGACTTGATCTGGCCTTGCTCCGTGGAGCCTTGCGTGACCGCCACGCTCGCCGCGATCCACATCTTGTTCAGTTGGTTCATTTGAGATTCGTACCGATAAGGATTAATTTTGTTCTTTCGCTTTGTCTGTGATTTAAGAGTTTAGAGGAGTGTCTGTGAGAAGGTAGAACTGATGTATAAGAAGATGAGGGCTTTATTTATAGAGGATCGAGAGGATAGCGGTTTCTGGAAAACCGGAAATGGTTTTTCTGGATAAGATTGCGTGGCTAGCGGGGTGACTGTCCTATGAGTTTTGTCGCTTCCTCTTATTTTCTACATATATAATATATATATATATATATATATATATATATATATGCATTTTTTTAGGAAGATATATAAATGCTTATATGATAAACTCGTGGAATTATCGGTTTGTTCGAGAGAATTTGGAAGTAGCGATATAATTTTGATTTAATTACGATATAAGGTACATCCATACTAGCATCTAATTAGCATGGCTTAGTAATTAATTTGGATTAAGATGACAGGGGCTAATTTAGCTTTCTGATGCTCTTACCTCAGCCTCGGCATACGGACGGACGGAAATTCCGTCTACCGTCTAGGCGGAAATTTTTGTTCCGCGGAAACGGAACTTCCGTCCACAGCTTGGGCGGAAATGGAAGGGGTTTTTCCGCTGGAAATAAGTCTTTCCGTCGGTACCGTTTATGGTTAAAAAATAAATTAAAAAATAATTTAAATAGAATATTAAAGAGAGTAAAATGTAAGAAATTTAAAAGTAGGTTAATATTATGAAATGTAATTAATATGGATAATTTGAAAATTCGATGAGATGATTCTGAGAAATAATCAAAATTGTAGAACTTTGAAGAGAATTTAGAGTGAAATCTGTTGAAATTATAGAGAGAAAGTGTTGAAATTTTAAAGAGAAAATCGGATGAATTGTGAAAAATGTTGTGAAAATGGTTTGTATTTATAAAGAAAAATTCGATTGGGGTTATAGTGTAATAACGGACAAATTTTTTGAGCCATTGAATTTAAAAACGGTAATAATTTTAATGCTCCAGATCGCGCCACGTCATCAAATTCACCCTTAAAATTGCCAAAACGGTAACCTGCTTTCCTTCCTTCCGCTGTTAGCCTTTTTCCTTCCTTCCACGTACCGTTCGTCACCTTCCGCGGGTTCTATTTTCTGCACGCGCTGCGGACGGAAGTCTCCATTTCGTGTACCGTGAACCGTATGCCCAAGCTGACTCTTACCCTTAAATGGTTTAAGTTTCGAGCGAATATTTTTCACCAATAAATAATACTTTATTCTCCAGTATAAGGACCTTCTTTTATGTTGAAAATAATTAAATAATTTTTCCAACTACATGGATTTAATTTTTTTTTAATGAAGTGAATTTTTTAAAAAGTCACTTATACATATTTATTGTTTTATATTTCTTAATAATATGTCATAATTGATTATTTAATATTAAAGATTACAATAATTAATTATTCAAAATATGCTGCTTCTTTATTAGGTTGACATAAAATTTAAACCTTGAGTTGATTTATCGCTTTTCAAATCTTGAAATTTTTAAAACAAAAAGTATGTCCTATTGATTAGTTTAGGCTTATTTCGGTTACTTTCTTTACATAGTAAATTTTGATTTTTAAAACGGATTTGGTTATAAATACAATTTATGTTCGTGTGATTGTATGCCAACACGGGATTTAAAACTTTTTTAAATGTCTAATATGAAAATTTTCAAACCTTTAAATGTTTAAACTCTAATAAAATTAATGTTATAGCTTTATAAAAATTCAGATATTATTTGATTTTTTTTAATATTTCGTTTATTAGTTTTTCTAATCTTTCTTGCAAATTACATTCACGTTGTGTTATTATTTATAATTATTTCCAGATTTTGTTGAATCACTTTATGTAAAGATTATTTAGAGAGATTGATCTAATATAAACAATTCAATGTCTATAGTTAAACATATTATAATTATCAAAGTAATATAAAAAAAATTGTCAAATTTAATATGTAATTGTCGAAGTAATTACTATTATATTTATTTTCGGAGTGCAACAATTAGTTAATTACTTTATTGGCCTAAATAAAATAATAAAAAGTAAGAGTTGCAGTAATTCGAGTGGGACCCACAGAGTGGGTGGCTGATTGGGATTGGTACGATAGCGATGAGTCATGAGATGGTCGTTTGGGATAAGATTAGCCCACCACCTGCCCCATCTCTTTTTTTATTCATTTTTTTATGCAATTATTATTATTATTTGATGCTTTACTTTTTCTTCTGCTCTATCTCTCTCGTGTGCATTTCCAATTTACCACTTAGATATTTGCACATATCTTAAAAAGCGAAGAGAAATCTGGGTCCTCCTCTCTAATCTCATTTCTCATCGCATGTCCACTAACCAATTAAATATATAGTTTTACTATCACTTTCTTTTTTACAATTTTTGCCCTTCTATGTTTCACTTAGATTAGTATAATCACTTATAGGATTGGGATCAATCAATTCGATTCGTTTATTAAAATCAGCATATGAATTAAAAATTAATTCACGAACCAATCAAAGACTAATGTAATAGTAAACTTGTTTGATACATAATCAAGTATAAAATAAAATTCAACTTTGAACGTATAAAAACCGATACAGCGACCAAAAGTGATTTTTTTGGCTAACTGCTAGCTCAAGGCTTATGTTTGTATTTTTATAAAAATCAATATGTTTTTTAAAACATATCAATGTTTCTGTCAAACTAAACTTACTATTTTTTAATTTGATTTCAAATAAATTAATATGATTGAGGACTGTAAATTAATCTACTTGGTAAGATCCACAAAGATCCTCAATAAATCATTTAAAAGTAACATTAATGTCAAAATTGGTATTTTAAAATTTGTTCAAACTTTTGTGAATATATATTTCAATACTCAATAGTTTTTTGTTCGATTGAGCCAATTGCGTTCCATCCAAATTTATATTTAAATATTGCTATCCAGTGTAAATGATTTGTAAAAGAGATACATTTTATTTAAATGAGCGATTACCAATACTTTTTTGAAAACAAAAAAAAATTACCAATACATTTCTCGACTAATAAGTAGACATCTGGGCTGAATACTCATAGTAACTCTACTTGTTTTCTTTCTTATTTCTTTTGTCTTTTCCGTATGAATTGTTCTTATCTGTTCTTATAGCTGATGTTCCCTTAGGAACATCATGTCCTACTAATGAATGGTAACAAGAAAAACTGAAATTGGACCACTATTATATGTTGGTAGTGCATCCAAAAACCGATTGCAATAATAAAGTCATACGTTGAACTTGAACCTCACACGGATAAGAAAGTCCTCTTATTTTCGGAAAGAAAAATTATATCTTTAAGATTAATAATTATACCAATCAAATTTCGTAGAATATTTATTAGCCAAGAAACCCACTATCTCTTTGAAGCTTCGTAAAATATTCCACGATCCAAGTCCAACCAACCAGCCATGCATTAGGAATCTTGCAACAATTATTGTCTCCATCTTCGAATCATAATCTTTTTTCTAATGCGAAAAAATAATTTTAGAAGAAGTCATTTTTTTCATTGTTATTGATAAGGATCTCTCCAAAAGAAAGTGACACCATGCATGCCCCACCAACCATGATGAATTTACCATCTTCTTGTTTTCTTTTCATTATTAATTTCCTTTTTTCGCTCCAAATCAGCCAAAAAATTCAGAAAATACTCGTTTAACCATCATTCAAAGAAAAAACAATCAAAAGGCCTCCTTAAAAAAATTAAAAAGTTAAAAGATTATAATCAGGGTAGAGCATTTTAATGAAAACTCTCACATTTTGAAAAATTTCAATCCCCAAAAAGAGGATTTAAAATCTTCTTCTTTAGAGACTCTCATCCTTAAACCTTGAAAATGTATTAGTATTACAAATTAATCTTTTAATATTTAATAATACATAAAGAATTTTCTTACTTTTATCTTTATATTATATAGTTCTTACTATTTAAGAACGTTGTTATATATTATATTATGCGTTTCATCTATTAAGTTAAAATGATTTAATTATAAAATTTTCATCCTTATGTAGTAAAAAATAAAAAATTGAATACATTTAAAAATGAAGTTAATTTTTGCATATGCAATAATAACAAAATAAACTTTAACAACACTTGAGTTAATTATAATCTTTTTTGTAACATAAGCTTTCACTTGCGGTGAATTGATCTCATGATTTTCAATTAAAAACTGGCGTGAAATTATCACTAAATTATAGTAGTTGTGAAATTATCATTAAGTTATACTAGTTATTACATTTAATTACGACTTATTGAGCTTGTCTTTTTCGTCACGTTTATCGGGATCATCGGTTCAGTATTTTCAAAGCTTTCCTCTTATTATCAAAGTCTCAATTGATCCCTTTTAGATTTAAGCAATAGGTAATATTGTGCCCAATGTCATGATGGAAAGCTCAATATTTTTATGTTTTCTTTATATCTTTCTTTATCCCCATAGGCTTTCACAAATTATCTTAATGTTATGTAAGCCTGAACACCTCATGTTTATAAACTATCCCCGTAGTTATGGGTGATATTTTTTGAACTGGATGGCTAAAGTCTTACTTGACACATGCTCACCCTAATTTTTCTTTGTGCCCCTATCACCTTTTTGTCGATCTTCATCGATCACGTTGATGATCACCAAAGTGATGATCTATTTAGTCTTCATCAAACTTACTCTCTAGTCTATTGATTGTTGCGATTGTCAATATTTCTTCCTCAGCATTTATGTTTTCTTCTAAGCTTTCGAAATATATTCATTGTAATCTCTGATGGATTGGTGGGTCTTCATCAGATGATTGATATCTATCTGCAAACCTCTGACTAGAGAGTTAGTTGAAAGTATCAGTGTCTTCACTTACAACTTCTTTTTCATACGTGTTGATATCTGGCGAAAATATAAAAGTATAAATAATAATTAAGTCAGATTTTTCTTATAAAAAACTAATCTTCATGATAAAAAGAGTGTTTATAAGAAAGATTCTATGCGTTAGTTCAATGTCCGTGTGTCTAGATGTTCTTTTTTTTCTCCCCTTCGTCTTCGTTTTATATCTTCTTTTCTGAGAACGTGCGTTGATCAGATCCACGTTCATGATAACTGTTGTTTGTTATCTAGATCGTGCATTTGTGTCTTCAATAAACGTTATATGGTTATTTTCGACGGTTTCTATGCTTACGTGGCCTAAGTCTATAAATTCAAATGATTAGTCTTTGCGTACTGAGAACTTATCCAGATTATTTTGTTATGTTATTCAGTATTTTGAAATTAGTTTATACGTTCATATTCGTTTCTCTTCTGCCTATGTCGAATACTCTTGTTATTTAGTCAAGCGATTATTCGGTGAGGTGCCGTGAAATTTCGGTGATAACACTGCCCTTTAGTTTCTTACCATATAAAAATTATTTAGTGAGAAACTTTTAATTGCGCGAGTTTCGACTTTGCTTATTTGGCCTTAAATTGTGAATGTTCGGAAATCTACTCGTTCGGCGTTGATTTTTGAATGTTTGGCTTTTCACTTTTATGCCAGCTGGCAAGAGAAATATATATGCTAAATGCAAAATTTATTTCACTTGAATCGCTCTGAATGAATCGTCGCGACTCTTCGTATTCATTTTCAAATTTATGACTTTTCATTACGAATCGTTGTGGAAGTCGTATCGTTTCATGTCAAACTCTGTTCCTTGTGACGATCCTTAGCTTCCTCATGAAGCTATGGAGGTCTTTCCCTATAAATAGGATTTTGACGTTTATCAAAATTACTTTTGCATTGTATTTTCTCTCAGATATCGCTCGACATTTTTTATTTCTTTTGTAAGTAATCTTCTTTTTTTATTTGTCTCATTTTCTTTTATTTATGAAAGCGTTTTTCCGAATAGAGAAATACGTTATCCGTAGTTTTGTAGGATATTTAAATCTTACCAAAACAAAAAATGTCCAAAGGCGATTCTTTCCTTGGATATGTCGCTTTATAAAAAATGAACAGTCTCTAAAAGAGGAAGAAAAGCGGCTCAAGCTCTTCTTCCACCGATTCCAAAGAAGTGTTTGAGTTCCATTACCGTTCTTGTTGTGGCGATTCTTTGGACTCAAAATCTAAGGAGAGCTCTTCGGAGGAGTCTTCCGAACATACTTTTATGACGACGTTCATACGCCGAGGAGTCCCAAAGAATGGAGGGGACAAATTTTTCTGTGAAGCATCAGGATTCTCAAGTGTCCGAGTCTTACTTGGACGGTCTCCGACGAAGTATTTTCGTCTCTGATTCTTATCTCTTTATACTTCCTGACGAAAGAGAAAGAACTCACAGATCACCCAACGGATTGATTGCAGTCAATCCTCTGTTGTTGCGTGTGACCGGGGGTCTTCCGTTTCACCCTTTTATTATGAAAGTTCTTGCTGAATCTAATCTAGCTCTCACTCAAACTAATCCACATGTTTATTGAACCTTAATTTTCATGATTATAATTTGGAGAAAAGTCTATGGGTGTGATCCTCCATCTACCGCGATCCCTTACTATTATAAATTAAATCGAAAAATTGCTGCAATGGTTGGTATAATCTAACGACCAAGACTCGGAAGTTTTCCTTGATTGCCGATTTACCGACCAGTAGCAAGGATTGGAAAGATTGATTTTTTTACATTAGGGATGTGGATCTTCCAAAATATTTTTAAAATTCCGAGTATTTATTCATCTTTCGCTAGGTATAATCGTACTTCCCGCGATTTATTTTTGTTTAAACTTTTTACTTATATTTTATTTTGTTTTATTTTGTTTGCATAGTTTTTTCGTAGCCGATCAAGCCGTGGTGATTTTTTTGAAAATCGAAAGTCTTTCTCCCCAAACCCGTTCGTAAAAAATCTATGGACCTCTGGGAACTATTCAAGATTTTACAAGATATTCTGTTCGGCTGATCCGGTTTTGATCCTGCTAAATTTATCCATAAAGTTTAATGGTTATTTTAATTTGTTGACGTATCAATTGTTTATTTAAAGAAGCGCAAAGCTCCGATTATTTCCGAAATTCTTCAACTTTCGAAAGAATTCAAAGTTCCTAAAGAAGGGAGTAAAGAGATCTACCCCTATTTCGAAAGTAGAAAAAAGTCCAAAGGTTGTTCAGAAGATTGATACCAACTCTCCGAAGTCTTCAACTTCTGTCGTTCCTCCGACTAGGGATGCTCCTGACCACCTTAACTCGGTCTCCCACTACATAATGGAACTCACGGGCATGCAAGATCCGAAGCAAGTAATCGACTTATCTCTTTCCGACCACGCTACCAGACTTCATCATAGCCTCGCACTTGTAACAATAAAGAATGTATATATACTTTAGCTGTTAAATAATCTTTTTTCTAGACCCCAACAGTATAAAAAACAGTATCACTGTTAGACGCGTTAGTTGAAAATAGCTAAAATTAAATTTTTGTCACATTTTTGAAAATATTACCACTTAAATCAAACGAAATCTTTATTTTTCTTATCTTTTCCACTTCACTTTCTCTATTTAAAACTCTTTTAAAAATAATCTTTGAAAACCCATTAGTCATCTTTGTGCTCTCACATGTCGTTAAACAAGATTTAAATTACAAAAATCAGAAAAAATCACAAAAAATAAATTAAAAATCTCATTTGAGATACTTTCCAAAAAACGGACTTAATACTTCGGGTCTAGAAAATAAAATTTATCTTTGTTAAACGGTGAGATTGTCTAAAAGTAAATAAAAACAATAAATTTAACAAAAGGAATATTTTGAAAATGTATTGTAATAGTATAATTATGTTGTTCATTCTCATCCATCACATAATTTTGGTGCTTCTAAATAAAAATTTAGAAGTTAAACTACAAATTTAGAATTTTGTGTTTGTCAGCAATAATAATAATAAATGAATAAACTTTAAGACTGAAAAAGATAAATAAAAGACTATTCGGTCCTGAATCAAAATTGTTCTCCCGCCCTATATATGGACTGTACTGACAATCTTAAGTTGTCTTCAAGTTTCAATGCATAGGATAGGTTGAAGGACACGTGAGCATGGTATGAAGTGGGACACGTGGCAGTGTTTAGAAGGCTAGTCTGCGACGTTCACGTGCCCAGCGATGGGTGTAGAGATCACGAACCATCTAACAATTTTGCCTTCTAGTTACTCCAGCTTTTCTGAGAATGAAATGAACTTTTGGACGACAATATACTTGCGAGTTACGACCGACTAGCTGTATTAGAAACAAAACATTTTTGTACGGTTCTGATAACTCTCAGTCTCTCCGTATTCTGAAAGTTAAACAAAAAGCAAAAAGTATAATATGGACAAACAAACGCCCATGCTCTTTTGTCTTGACTCTTGAGCGAGCTAAGAAGATAATAAGATATATAAGAAAATAAAAGAAAAATAGCTTAAAGATAAGATCGCATCAATTGTACTTTGTTTTTCTCATATTCATGTTATGGTATTTTTGTGCAATCAATGAACGGAAGTTCTTCCGATATCTCACTTCCAGAATTAATATCGTAAGCTAGTTAATTATAAAACAATGCACCTAGTTTTGACTTTTGAGATCTCTCTATGGATTGAAACCATAGACTTAAGAAAATAAAAGAGAATCGTGTAATGCGTGAACAGGTACAAGTAAAACGAGGAATTAAAAAAATAGGATTGGACTTTATATTGGTGGCCTAGGGTTATGAGAATCTCCTCCTATATGTTTACCATTATTTGTTCCACGCACGTTTATATAACAAGTGCTTTAAATAAATAAATAAAATACTAAAAATCAAGCTAAACGCACTTTGCACTAATCTCTCGAAGGATGACGATTGATTTTTGACAAAAATAATATAAAAAATAAATTCCATGAAAATTGTAGTTATTGGTTAACTTTTTTGAACAAAAATGAACGAAAATAGTATTGTATTAGTTTAAAGGGTTATTGTATGTAATAGTTTTATATATGTTTGGTAATTTAGTTTAGATATTTTGTATATTTATTGTAATTGTCTATAATTTTAATTTACAAAAGTTTCGTATCCAGTTTGCTCCAAAATAATAGTTACCGCCTAATGTATTATTGAATTAAAATATTTAATTTTTGAGGTAAATATAAATCCTAAAAAATCCCAACACATTAACTAACATTTACCCTTTCGTATTCTATGAGAGATACACAAACACACGCATGCAAACCAACGCAATTTTAAAAAACATTTCTCCCTCAAAACCAAAACACGAACATAGCGACGCCACTTTTATCAAACCGATCATCACCATGAAATTTTTGTAGAGTTAAACGACGTAAATTTATCGGCGATTAACATGTATTTATGTTCTGTTATATCTTTTATTTGTTTTTGTTTTTGAGATCTTTTATGGGTACCCATAAATCGATTATTTTAGAATCGGATTTAAATCTTTTGTATCTAGTTAATGTTCATGAAACTACAATTTTTCGTCTTCAGTCAATACATGCAAAACTTCCGGTTATAAATTTTGATTTAGAGTTCTTAAGTTCTGGGATTTCGTGTTAATGGTGTTGAGATGTATTTATGTTTCTTAAGATATGGGATTTCGTGTTAATGGCGTTGATATCCGAGTATCAATTTAGGAAAAAATTAGGATATCCAGTTATCCGTGTTAATGGCTTACGTATGTTTTAGGAATTTTTTTGAAATCGTATTATGTTAACAAAACCTTCTATGTTCTGTAAATCATAATGCGATTAACGAATATATTTTGTGCTGTAATCGAATATGAAATTGTTACCGAGATTTATGCGTATTGGTATGTTGTTTTGATTTCAAATTTAAATCAGTTTTGATTTCTGAATTTTTTCATCGGCACTAATCTGTTCTATAATTTTTTATATCAATTTACAATGTTATGTGGATTTATATATGGATTATTATCAGTTGAGCATGGAAAAAAGGATTTTCTGATCGTAGGCAAAAAACGACCACGTGGTGATCAAAGCAAAGTAACACACAAAGTAATATTTGTTGAATGGAAATTAATCTTTAATTTACTTAGTTAATTAACGTCATGTTATTGTTGCTGCTTTGTTTAGGTAAGTATGCATCTAATATATCCTAGTAGATGAGAATAGTCTCAAAATATTTAGTACACATAAACTTCGGTGCAATGAAACAAATCTTATCTGCTCTTGATACCGATCAACATTTCGAGCTTTTTTCCAAATCACCATTCTTCCACTTTCAATATCTCAAGGGATAAGTCTTATTGGACTCCTAATTAACTAAGTAAATCGAGGTAGCAAGCTGCCACCTTGGTGTTGTTGATTACAATGTCATCCCCAAGTAAGGCATAGTCAGTGAAGGGTTTAACCCGGTCGGGATCAAAACCAGATGAGATGCACTTCAAGTTTGGCAATAGTACTCATCGATTCACTATAAAAGAGTGATGCCGGGTAAGAATTCTAATATATTAATTTCTTTAGTAAATTAATGTTAAATTTACTGACTCAATTAAATGGACTTTTGATTTACATGGTCAATTTGTGATGAGATTCCCTACATAAAGGAAGATCTAATCATTGGAAATTTGTTGAAAGATGGATTTTTAAACGTCCTAGGACAAAAAAAAACCTCATGTCCTCCTCTGAATTTTACGAGGAAAATTTGGTCGTACAGATGAAGAAATGATTATAATAGTAAATGTCACTATAATCGAGATTGGTGTTGCCTAGAGAACGACAACACATTATCTCCAACAACATTGAGGATGACAACAAACGAATAAATATTCAACGATTATCCATGGAGAAGAGTAAGTTTTATGCGTTTATGCGAATCCTTTAAAAGGATTAAAGTATCGGACAGCAAAGCATGGCTCAACATTGGCGGGTCTATACACCCATTAATCGTATGAGTGTATAGTTGATCCCGGTCTTTGAAAAAAATGGATTCACAAAATCGAACAGTGCATTGTTGATGTCAAGAATGCGAAAGTGGTCCTACCACTTTAGTCTATAATACGATGATATAAGTCTTATTTTAGGAGATGAACATGTATGAAAATAAATTGACTAAAAGTATAATACACTGTAAATTGTTAAGTTTTTCTTTTTTTAATTGTAGCTCCGATTCAACAATCTTACAACAACAACAAATAAACTGAAAATGGGGGTTTAGTTCTAATTGAAACTAATTTCCTAATCCGGAACAACGTCGAAACGCTGAAAACAATCCAAGGGGGAAGATGTAGCCAGCTCTTCAGAATCTCTTTAGGAACACGTAACTCTCAAAGAAATGAAACTTGTTTGTAATAAACTGGACAATGCCCTCCATGAGATTGAAGTACTAAAAAAAAGAGTTGACAAATGTAATGGATCATGGGAAGTTATGCTTGACATCTTGAATGTGTAGTTAGAAAAAGAAAATGTTGAGCACAAGGTAATTGTCTTTGAAAATAAATAATTTTACGCTACTAAACCATAACACTTTTCAATTTACAGGCGGATACAACGAACGTTTCAAAAGGGGAAATGAAAAAGACTCCTACCACAAAGGTGATTGAAGAATGGACCCCCTCAATACCCACAATAGAAACAACAAGTGTGCAGCCCAAAAAAATGATGCAAACGGAAAAGGACAACAAATTGGGCCGACAATAGTGGAAGTACCTACATGACATTCTCCAAGAACAAAATTGAAGTACCTACATAACTAATTTATATAAATATAATAATTAAAGTAAATTAGAAATTTTTTTGTGGAAACAGGAACAAGGAAATAAAATCATGAACAAACAGAGAAGAGTAAAACATAGATGCAAAAGATCAACAAAAATTGACGAAAATGCTGAGATTGATTTGTTAAGATAATTTGGTTTGTAATTAACTTGCAAAATGATGCACTAATTAACCCAATAAATTGTGTTGAACAGTTTAAGGTACCAAATGACAAAGCTGTTGGAACAAAACCAAATTAAATAGTCGAAGTCCAGCCAGAAGGGGATTTTTCGCCACAAAATATTTCACCACTGGTTGGACTTGAAAAGACAAGAAACATGACTCTAAAATATGAAATAATTGTGAATGATCTGGATGTAAATTTATATGCTATTAATAGGAAAGATTATTACAACTCTAAAATGATTTGATATTTGTAATAGATGAAGTAACCAGCACGGAATCTAATAGAAACGTTTAAGAACAAATGCTGAAAAAAAAAATGCAGGTATTCTATATCATGCAGGCAGGTTCAAACGTCTTCGAAATGAACTTCCAAAAGCCCAAGAATTGGCGCAAAACCAACATGGTCAATCAATCAAGTAAGTGAGTTTAATTATATGTCAATTTACAAATCAATCAAGAATTATTGGACCATAATATATTATTAAGTATATGAAGATTTACAAGTAGTACCAACTTTGAAGAAGGTACCAAACACATAGTCAACACTAACAAATAACATAACACTTCCATAGGTAAATAAAATAGTTTGTTTAACAAAAATCATTATCGAATAATTTACTTTGTTAATTGAGGTGAACAGATAGAACAACCGTCTCAAGAACAACTGCAAATATGCGAGGGCTAAACGAACCTGTAGAAAATCGGTTTACGAGCAGTCACCTTACACTGTAGATGATAAGACAAAGAAGATTAAGACGATGATACCAAGCGATAAATATCAAACCGAAGAAACGAAACTAGCAACAACTGTGACCGTGGACGACGACCCAAGTAGTCAACCATCCTTCTCATTAAGAATAGACTTATGAATAATATGTTAAGAAATGTTTTGGAGGTTAATTCAAGTGAATGTTTTGAAACTAGTTAAATATCATGTTAATTTTGGATTTGTAATATTGTTTTGGTTATTCTGTGACATGTGAATTTGTGGATTCTAGGACATGACATGTATTTTGGAACGTATGTTATTTACTTTTGTGTTAACATTAACATTAACATTGGTTCTTAACTAATAGACATGTTAACAATAAACGTATGTAAGATTAACAGAGTAAATAGATTTGTAGTTACCTAAGTTATGTAAGTTAATAACATTATACAATTAATTAACGTATTTATGTAAAAAGACCAAAGTAAATACTTAACAAAATGTTTGGAAAAAATTTATAAACCAAAATAAAATTAAACAAAAAGATTATGCATGCATTACACCAAATAAAACAAAACATTACGAAAAAAATATTTAACTATTACATTCACGTTTATTGTGACCACTTTAACTGTATTTACCATAACACTACACTTACGGTTGATACTATTCAGACTATGAACAATATCTCTTCTCTTTTGGCCTCCAGGTTTGACGCTTTTGAATAAGAGGTTTGACCACAAACGCTTCAGGTAGTAATCCCCAATCACCATCATGTGAAATCGGGAAAACATCTTGAGCACATGTCATACGAAAATATTCTTGGTTGTACTATGGAGATACAAAGTTAATATGATGTAAATTCCTACGGTATAAGGCAGCACAGACATGAGGACATGGAAAATCTTCAAGCTGCCAAAGACGACAAGTGCATGAATTCTCTTCAACATCAACCAATCTTTGGATGACCCCGTCCACAACTTCAAATATATTTTCATTAATAGTATTTATTTGGTTAATATTTTGACATTAATTCAATTTACACAGTAAATATCAGTGGAATTAACCAAATTTACAGACTAAAAATTAATACCAAATTTTATACTTATATTAATGCAACGAACAACTTCTTGTGTATCCTTCAAAATTTAAAAACCTATGTCAGGTAACCCATACATCATCTTTGGAATGAGTTTTTTTTTCTTGACAATCCATCTTTGGATGAGCTCCCGATAACTCAAAACAAGACATGACACTGGCTATCCCATTCCCTCATGCAAAACGGAATTCAAGCTTTCAAAATGTTGGTAGTTATGATATTAAACATCTTCCTCGGAAAATGACTGCGGGTCCATAATTTAGGATTAAATTTTAGCAAATACTTCTTAATTTTACGATCTCTGTTGGACAAAATATTTTGTCAAAAATCAAATTCTCTAGGTGTGTAAGCCTTTGCACACTTGTAAAAAAGAGGCTGGATATAATTATTACCAAACTGAGCTTTAACATTACCCCACAAATGTTGCATGCAAGAGGCCCACTTTACATCCGGGAAAACCATGTCAACAACTTTTTGTATAAATTTTGTGTTTATCAGAATTGATCAACATATCTTGACGAACACCATAAAAAATTTGAAGCTACATCATAAACCACGACCAAGAATTATCGTTTTCAGAATCCAGAATACTAAATTTCTAAGGAAACAAGTGATTATCCCCATCTTGAGTTGTAGCTAGAAGCAGCGTCTCATACGACTTCCCCTTAAAAATGTACCATCCACATATATCACTGGTCGACAATACATAAAGCCAAACATAAAAGCTCCAAACGCAATGAAAAAATACTTGAATGAGCCATCATCTTCAACAACCGTTTTAATATACAAACCTATATGCAATTTACCAAGTAAATTATTATTAATAATGTAAATCAGTTCTATGTTAATCAACAGTAAATTAAATAATAATTTACAAATTAATAGAATAGCTTATCCGGATATTTTAGTGAAATCATATGACCAGTAACTGTAAGACGAATCTATAACTCCGTGCAGGTCAGTTAACGCATTTTTCCGGCCCTTCCACGCTCAGTAATAAGATACTTAAACTCTCCAACGACTACGCATAATCTCAGCTACACCAGTAGACTTAATTTCCTAAAATCGTGTTTTACATATTTACTAATAAGCTTAGAAAATACATGTTTATTCTTGTGAATAACAACTCTACCAAAACATGTATGTTCTTTGGAAAAATTCCTTATCACCCGTAATCCAGATCCAGAGCATATATTGGCATATAACTTCCATAAATAATGTAAATCCTTAAAACAAAAATGATATCTTGTCATGTTAGCAATCTTGTACATGAATTCCATATTCATGAGAACTTCACAAAGTATACTCATGTCAACTTCACAACCCAATACATCACCAATAGAGTGCATCTAGTTCACAAACTTGGTCTAGAGTGTAACTTTCTCAAATAAATATATTGAAGTCGTGGAATAACATGTCTCATTTCAAGATTAAGGTAAGCACGATGCGATTCATACATAGTGACCTTGAAAAATAAGAGGTAAAATGGTTTGTTCTTAATTGTCTCTAAAGGTTCACTGGTCAATTCAGTATCTTCGTAAGATACACTAGAAGAACTATAAAGTTCCTAACTCTCTATGCCTCGTAAGCAGACATCATAGATTCTTCCAACAATCATACTAGGATCAATAGTCCGTTGATCATTAGATTGTGAATATTTGGTTTTAACCAAACCATGATGAGTTTGTTCACGCAAATCTATATTTGTCTCTTCATACATTGTTAGGTTTAATTAAGTACTATGAGACTATTGAATATCATAAATCTTCAAACCAACGGGAAATGAACGAATGAACGTTTAAGCTTTTATTAATTTAATAAGCAAATTACAATAAGGATTCATGAGATATTTATATTACATCGATATGTAAATAAATAATTTTCTTGTGGGCATCTCTGCCAACAAACTCACACTTGACTCAACGAAGATGATTATAGTCCTTCATGCCTAATCCGTCTCGATGTTGGTAGAACACCTTATT
Source organism: Urtica urens (assembly GCA_958296335.1). Lineage (NCBI taxonomy): Eukaryota > Viridiplantae > Streptophyta > Magnoliopsida > Rosales > Urticaceae > Urtica > Urtica urens. The sequence goes on from OY282525.1 coordinate 8,298,206, forward strand.
GTATAGCCTTGGTGAAAAGGATTTGTCAGGTTGTTAACCGATGAGGTCCTCTTCACCACCACGTCTCCGCGCTACACGATCTCTTTAATCAAATGGTATTTCCTCTCAATATGCTTAGAGCGTTTCTGGCTTCTAGGTTTCTTTGAGTTAGCAACAGCCCCACTATAGTCACAATAAAGTGTTTATGGGATCGTTGTCATTTGGAACGACTTCCAAATATTTAAGAAATTTTCTAAGCCATACAGACTCTTTGGATGCTTCATGACCAGCCACATATTCTACTTTCATGGTGGAATAAGCAATGCAAGATTGCTTAATACTCCTCCAAACAACAGCTCCACCATTCAAGATGAACACATATCCTGATGTGGATTTCCTGGAATCCCTATCCGCCTGAAAGTCGAAATCGGTATATCCCGTCATAGTCAGGTCAGTACCAGAGTATGTAAGCATGAAGTTCCAAGTTCTCCGAAGATAGTTCAGAACATGCTTAACGGCAACCCAGTGCTCGGGTCCAGGATTTGATTGGAAACGGCTAACTACGCCAACGACGAAACATATATTACGTCTAGTGCATATCATAGCATACATGAGACTTCCTTCGGCTGAAGCATCGAGAATATTCTCATGTCCTCGTGCATTCTTGTGAGACTCCATTTCTAAATGGGTTTTGGCCCTTCTTTATGTCTTGAATAGTGAAGCGATCCATCACCTTATGTATATAAGATGCTTGTGAGAGCAACAGGGTCCGGTTCTTTCAATCTCGAAAGATCTGAATCCCCATAATGTACGCAGCTTCCCCTAGATCCTTCATATCAAAGTGCTTAGCTAACCAGATCTTAACCTCTAATAATTTACCCACGTCATTACCAATGAGTAATATATCATCGACATACAATACCAGAAACACAACCCTGCCCTCGTGTATCAACTTATAAACACAAGGTTCATCTATTGACTGTTCAAAACCGAAGCTTTTAACAGTTTCATCAATCTAATATTCCATGATCTAGATAGTTGCTTTAATCCATAAATGAATTTAAGCAACTCACAAACCTTGGTCTCTTGACTACCTTTCATGAAACCATCTGGTTGAGCCATGAAAATGCGTTTGCAAGATTTTCATTCAGAAAAGCAGTCTTGACATCTATTTGTCAAGATCTCATAATCGAGAGCGGGAGCTATCGATAGAAGTATGTGTTGGAATTTAGTTAAAAATTAACCTAATTAATTATGAAACATATCAATATATGGCGGAAATTCATAATTCAATTTAACATGTTAAAATGTTTTAAAACGTATTCAATAACCATGTCATTAATTCTAATCTAGCATGTCAATAAATTTCTAATCATGTTAATAAATTCATTCAAACATGCAAACGAGTGATCTAAAATTTCTAACAATCCTACAATGATTATTATATTCAGATCCAACTCGTTTATAGAAAACTTATAGTGGGTTTGGATCTGCGAGAATCAGCCACGGGGATGCGTCAAGAAGCACGGCTGAAACTCCTTCCCACGCGCGTCTAGGATGTCCTGAAATCCGTCCTTGCTCCGATGCTCTAAGAAGTGGCCGGCCCCGTGGATCAAATGTCACTCAAACAACCACAAGATGAATCAATGATAATTCTCTAGGAGTTTTTAGGAGATGAAGAGGGTGGGCTATTTGTAGGAACAACGGAAGAAAGGGAAACTCAAAGAAAAGGAAGGGCTGTCGGGAAACCAATTTCCTCTCTTTCTTTCTCTCTAAAATTCGGCGAAAACCTCTCAAGCACAAGGAGGGTGGGCTCTTTGAGTGCTGGTCAAAATTAGGCTAGGGTTATCAAAGAGAGAGCCTCCTTTTATATCAGAGAGAATGAGCTTAAGTTAGGTCAAAATCCAATTAATACCCATTAGTCAAAAACTCTTTTTAATGAGTTTAAACAATTTTTCCAGCCCATAAAACTCTTATTATGGCCGGCCATATTATCTTAATTATCTCCCAAATTTATTTAATTTATTTCTAAAATAATGTTTAATTAATTTAGTACATCTCATTTATTTAATGACAAGTCATTAATTATTTTCATACTAATCAATGTAGTACGAAACGAGAAAATATTTATTTTCATCTTTTATTTATTTAAATTATCAAATTATATTATTATCAATATAATAACTTAATATGATTTTTTAAATAAATGTAATAATAAATAACCAATCATTTATTTAATTACTTAGAAAATAATTTTCTTAGCGTAAATCACAATTTACGTTGAATGAGAAAACCAATCATTTCTTGTTCACCAAAATCTCGTCCGAGAGTCTATCATTGAGACATTGTGGACCCACATGAACGAAGCTTTAGAATAAAGCTTGGACACGAAAGTTCACAAATATTTTCCGACTTTTAATTCTTAATATTAGTCGATTCCACTAAAGGACCAATATTGAACATCTCTAAGTTCATATGCGTTTATATTTCCGTTTGATGTGACAAAACTATTCTTCACACGGTCCACGGTGTATTTTACGATATTACCCTTTTTGTGTATCATTAACTCAGAGGAATGTAAAATTACCGATTTACCCCTGAGTTATTATTTCACCAAGTCCTCTGTTATTTGTGAACGAGAAAAATATAAAGTGAAATGTCTCAACATGTCACATGTTTTATTTCAAAGAATTCTTTATTCGATGAATACCAGGCCTGGTTTATTCGCTCACACTCTCATAACATAGGATGGTGTGATACTAATGTCTTAACATTGTTTCAACACAAATTCCATATCTGTGAATCACATATTTCAACGAAATAGTATTATGACACCAACCGTCGGGTCAATGAAGCTTCACTTAGCCATTGCCCATTGACAAATCAAATGTCATAAAGTGTTACAAGAAGATATGTACTCACTTCAGGATTTAGGTAGTTACTAAAATACCCCTCGTATGTGAGTTTGAGGTTTCGAGTGATTAAACGGTTTGTCTCAAACTTCAAAACTTCATAGGTCTTGTTCAATATCTTCATTAAGATATCAAGAATGAATTACAGAGTCACAACTCTCCATATCACAAGATAAGATATTGTTTAATTCATTCTAACAATCATTATTAAGAATCGATTGCCCAATCGATCTTTAGATTGCGAACTATTATTTAAAATAGTCATAAGAAGGTATCTTGTCAACTCTGTACTTAGCACTTCTTTCGTTGATGAAAGTTTCAGAGCGTAGACATTCATGCATAAACACAATCTTAAATAAGAATGGATATTCAATTTTTATTTAAATTCAAAACAAACAAATACAAAAGTATTTAATATCAAAAATCTCCTTTGTGGGCATAAATGCCAACAAACTCCCACTTGACTCAAAGGAGATGCGAATTATCTTTCATAACCGTCGTGTCCCCTCTGTAAACTATTTTGTATCAGGTGATATTTCCGCTCGATGTGTTTTGAGCGCTTGTGACTTCTTGGCTCCTTACAAATAGCAACGGCCCACTTTTATCACAATAAAATGTAATTGGCTCGTTGAAATTTGGAACTATTTCCAAGTACATCAGGAATTTCCTCAGCCACACAGCCTCCTTTGCAGCTTCGCAAGCTGCCACATACTCGGCTTCCATGGTCGAGTCAGCAACGCAAGATTGCTTTATACTCCTCCAGACCACGGATCCACCATTCAAGGTGAACATAGACTCTGATGTGGATTTCCTGGAATCCTTATTCCCTTGAAAGTCGGAATCGGTATACCCTGTCATATTTAGGTCATCACCTAAATATGCAAGCATATAGTTTCTCGTTCTCCGGAGATACTCGAGAACATGCTTGATCGCAACCCAGTGCTCGGGTCCAAAATTCTATTGGAATCTACTCACCACGCCCACCCCGTAACAAATATCTGGCCTAGTGTAAAGCATCGCATACATGAGACTTCCCACGGCTGAAGCGTAGGGAATGTGTCTCATGTCCTCTATCTCTTGAGGAGTCTTGGGAGACTGCATACTAGATAGATGCACTCCATGTCTAAAAGGTAGCTGTCCTTTCTTGGAGTTCTGCATACTGAAGCGATCCATGATCTTATCAATATAAGATGCTTGAGAAAGCGCTAACTTCCTGTTCTTTCGATCTCTAAAGATCTAAATCCCCAAAATGTAAGACGCTTCTCCAATATCCTTCATCTCAAACTGCTTTGACAGCCAGATCTTAACGTCTGATAACTTTCTCACATCATTCCCAATGAGTAGTATGTCATCTACATATAAGACTAAGAAGACCACTTTGCCATCGTTTATCATCTTATAAACGCATGGCTCATCTAATGACTGATCAAAGCCATAGCCTTTCACAGTCTCGTCGAATATAATATTCCACGATCTAGGTCTTGCTTTAACTCATAAATGGACTTCAGAAACTCATAAACCTTGCCATGTTTCCATGAACCCGTCTGGTTGAGCCATGTAAATGCACTCGTCAAGATTTTCATTCAGAAATGCAGTCTTGACATCCATCTGCCAGATTTCATAATCTAGGGCGGCAACAATGGATAAAAGAGTACGGATTAACTTTAGCATCGCAATGGGCGAGAAGGTATCTTCATAGTCGATACCTTTCTTTTGTGGGAACCCCTTCACACAAGTCGTGCCTTAAATGTCTCAACATTTCCATCCGGTCCTCTTTTCTTCTTAGATCCATTTACATCCAACAAGCTTGATACCATCGGGTGAATCTACAAGTTTCCAGACCTCTTTGACATACATCGAATGCATTTCAACGTTCATGGCTTCTTTCCATAGGTTTGCTTCGGATCCCTGCATCGCATGGGAAAATGATACTGGATCATCTTCCTCCTTGTATGCGGCTGCAGCAAAGGCCTCCCCGATGCACATCAATCTCTCAGGTTGTCGTACAATCCTGTTACTGGGAAGAATCGTAGGAGGCTCAGGTTCCGAGTGTGGTTCTTCTACTATTGGTGTAGGACTCGTCCTATCTTGTGAAGTACCAGCTACTTCGCCCAACATCTCTTTCAGCACAAGTTTGCTTATCGATATAGTATTCTTCATGTAATCCTCTTCAAGAAACCATGCGTTCGTGCTAACGAACGTTTTTTTGTTAGTATGAATATAGAATGTGTACCCTTTTGTTTTTTTGGGATATCCTATGAAAAGGCATAATTCTGAACGACTAGCGAACTTGCTAGTCTGTTGTCTCAACACGTGTGCTGGACAACCCCAGATCTTGATGTGGTTTAGACCAGATTTCTTACCAGATAATCTCTCGTAGGGAGTGTCGGGAACCGTTTTTGACGGAATCTGGTTCTGAATATGAGCTGCCGTTTCTAAGACATATCCCCAGAACGAATCAGGAAGAGATGAGTAACTCATCATCGATCTCACCATATCTAGTAGAGTTCGATTCCTTCTCTCTAACACACCATTTTGTTATGGAGTGCCAGGTGCTGTAATCTGAGAATGAATGCCTTCTTCTTTAAGAAGATCCTCGAACTCATCAGACAAGTACTCTCCGCCTCGATCCGATCGAAGGGTTTTGATTTGTTTCTCTCTTTGCTTATCATCAAAGCCCGATATTCTTTGAACATTTCAAAAGTATCAAATTTTTGTAGCATTAAGAAAACATGACCAAAACGTGAGTAGTCATCAGTGAAGGTTACAAAGTATTCGTAACCTCCTCTTGCCTGAATATTGATTGGACCAAATACATCACTATGTATGAGTTCCAACACTTGTGTGGCTCTTAGACCTTTCGAAGAGAAAGGTCTCTTGGTCATCTTGCCTTCAAGACATGATTCGCACGTGGGCATAGATCCTACGTTTAGAGATTTCAAAGGACCATCCTTTATTTACCTCTTAATCCTATCTAGGCCAATATTTCCAAGACGTAAGTGCCATAGATATGTGTCATCCGTTTCATCACTATGAAATGTCTTACGCTTCCTAAGTGAATCACTATTCATCTCAGTATCCAAGATTGTCGACTCATTCGGATATAGATAATAAATAGAATCTACGTGATGAGCTTTAGTAATAAAACAACCATTAAGAAAAATTTCAATACCATTATTGACTTTAAATTCAAAATGTTGTTCTTCTAAACGACCAAAAGAAATCAAGTTCTTGCAAAAATCCGGAACATAATAAACGTTATTCAATAATAAAGTTTTATTCCCAAAATTCAGCTCTATTGTCTTGACAGATCTGACTCTGACCTTCGTTCCATTCCCCCAGTTGAACGTGAACTCCTCATCACCTAAGCGTCTGGTTTGCCTGAAACCATTCAGATTACACACAATATGATCAAAAGCCCCCCAGTCTAAAATCCAGGGTGATTCTTTATATGTCGTGTAACATGCTTGGGTGACTAAAACAATACCTTTCCCCTTGACAGTCTTGAAGTAGGCAGGGAAGTTCCTTCGCCAATGACCAACTTCTATGCAATGGTGGCACTTGTGTTTAGACTTGTCCACCTTTGTGATGCCCTTGCCCTTGACATCCGCAGCCTTCTTGCAAGGCATCTTGGATCCCGGTCGGTTGGCGTTTTTGGGACCCTTCATCACTCTCTTAGAACCAGAAGTGGAAGCTTTATGTTCAGAAACATTGACTTCACCAGTATTCTTCTTGGTCTTAGGGAGAAGTACCTCGACAGTCTGCAACTCCTTCATGAGTTCGGTTACAGAATAATCGAGCTTTTTTCATGGAGTAGTTTAGACGGAAGCTATCGAAAGATTTGGTCAGAGTCTCCAAGATCATGTCAACCTTGGTGATTCCATCGATCTCCGATCCGAGAATCTCCATGTCGTTCAAGTGACCTATGATCACTAGCATGTGGTCCCTGACTGACGTTCCTGGCTTCATCCGGCAATTCATGAAATTGCGGATTGCCTGTAGCCTCGCCTGACGCCCATGACATCCAAACATGTCATGAAGATTATAAAGCATGTCATATGCCGTGGCAATGTCCTTGTGAGATTGTTGCAACGCATTGCTCATGGAACCCAAAATATAACACCTTGACAATCTCATCGGACCTAACCCACGTGTCATAGGCGTCCTTGTCCTCCTGTCTTGAGTCAGAACTCGGAGCTCTAGGACGCGGGGTAGTGAGAACATACTTGTGCTTTTCCACCGTCAATACGATATCGAGGTTACGTTTCCAATCAACGTAATTCTCACCCTCGAGTTTGTTGTAACTCAATATAGATGCAAGTGGATTCATGATATATTGCTGATATTAAATAAAATGAATATATTTAGCATGTGCTACAATTTTGAATTATGATGCATGTACAATCCTAGTTAGGTGATGAAAGCGATAAATAATTCATGGTATTATGAACAAAAATGATTAATTGCTTTTCCTAGGAGAAACCGCAATTGATCGCCTTTCATAGTCGTGACACATCACTATTTAGTTCGAACCATACAAGAAGTCACAACTTCTAATTCTTGCTAATTACCATGGACTTTGGTCACTTATTTTTAACGCATAGCCTGTATGAAGGGTTACTTTAAACAATAAGTCTAAGCGTGTAACCAACATTTGGGCCCTTATCCAAGTCACTTTGAAAACGGTTCTCCTAAGGGAGACCCCGCTTCATCGTTCCTCTTTAAAGCTTAGTTTGTAATAATTCAATTAATTATGTGCTTCCGAAGTACTCCCATTAAAGGGAGGGCCTCGAGGGTGACTTTTAGTTCATTCACACAAGTTAATTAAATTCATGTTGGGGAACTTGGGTTATTTCAACGACAAATAACCATCCCACCTAGTTTTTGCAAAAATCATATTTTTATGGGTGGAGTTCAATTTCATAACTAGTTTTATAAATAAAACTACAATGATGCATGAATAATTTCATATAGTGTTGGCGTTCTATCCTATATGACATGTTAGTTAATATGAGATAAGTTTAAATAAATAAAAACATAATATTTAAGTTATCTAATGGCCCATTTCTGAATTTACAACCCTTTACAAAAAGAAAAATAAATAAACTATTTAATTTTTTGTCTTGCATCGAGCCGTCGAAATTCCGAGTTTTAAAACTTAGAGATCAATATCTCCCACTCAAATAACTAAATTCACTTTTATTATTTCAAAAATAATAGAACCAAATTTAATTATTCAAGATTTTAAATTTATTCGGAAACAATTTCCGAATCTCGGTCGTCGAGCCTAACCCTAGCTGGCACCCGCGCGTCCGAAGATACACGGCCACGCTAGGATTTTGGCCGATCCAAACAGCCCTCATGTGTCCAATACACAGGTCCTTGGCGTGTCCGAAATGGTCCGGGATAGCTCCCACACGTTCCACAACGCGCGACCATTTCCGGTGCTTGCCTCCTTTCTTCTTGTCCACCCGGATTACAAAATAACAAAATTTAAATTTACAACATATTACAAATTTAAATAAAATAAAATAAAACCAGGTAACCCGAAAATAATCCTAGGACCAATTAGAATAAGGATGCATCCATAAAACGCACACACATTCACAAATGCAATTCATACAAAAACGCCAACACATAAAATCGATTTTAATGACAATTATGGCTCTGATACCATTTGTTGGAATTTAGTTAACAATTAACCTAATTAATTATGAAACATATCAATATATGGCGAAAATTCATAATTCAATTTAACACGTTAAAACATTTTAAAACATATTCAATAACCATGTCATAAAATCTAATCTAGCATGTCAATAAATTTATAATCATATTAGTAAATTCACTCAAACATGCACACGAGTGATCTAAAATTTCTAACAATCCTACAATGATTATTATATTCAGATCCAACTCGTTTATAGGAATCTTACAGTGGGTTCGGATCTAGAATCAGCCCCGGGGATGCGTCAACAAGCCAGCCGAAACTCCTTCCCACGCGCGTCTAGGATGTCCTGAAATCCGTCTTTGCTCCGATGCTCTAAGAAGTGGCCGGCCCTGTGGATCAAATGTCACTCAAACAACTACAATATGAATCAATGATAATTCTCTAGGAGTTTTTAGGAGATCAAGAGGGTGGACTCTTTGTGGGAACAAGGGAAGAAAGGGAAACTCAGAGAAAAGGAAAGACTGTCAGGAAACCAATTTCCTCTCTCTCTCTTTCTCTCTAAAATTTGGCCAAAACCTCTCAAGCACAAGGGGGACGAGATTTGGCTGAGTGCTGGTCGAAATTAGGCTAGGGTTATCAAAGAGAGAGCCTCCTTTTATATCAGAGAGAATGAGATTAAGTTAGATCAAAATCCAATTAAGACCCATTAATCAAACTTATGCCCAAAACTCCTTTTAATGAGTTCAAACAATTTTTCCAGCCCATAAACCCTTATTATGGCCGGCCATATTGTCTTAATTATCTCCCAATTTTGTTTGATTTATATCTAAACTAATATTTAATTAATTTAGAACATCTCATTTATTTAATGACAAGTCATTAATTATTTTCATACTAATCAATGTAGTACGAAACGAAAAAATATTTATTTTTATCTTTTATTTATTTGAATCATCAAATTATATTATTATCAATATAATAACGTAATATGATTCGTTAAATAAATGTAATATTAACCAATTATTTATTTAATTACTTAGAAAATAATTTTCTTAGCGTAAATCACAATTTACGTTGAATGAGAAAATTAATCATTTCTTGTTCACCAAAATCTCGTCCGAGAGTCTATCATTGAGACCTTATGGACCTACATGAACGAAGCTTTAGAATAAAACTCGGACAAAAAAGTTCACAAACTTTTTCCGACTTTTAAGTCTTAATATTAGTCGATTCCACTGAAGGACCAATATTGAACATCTCTAAGTTCATATGCGTTTATATTTCCTTTTGATGTGACAAAACTATTCTTACAAGGTCCACGGTGCATTTTATGATATTACCCTTTGTGTGTATCATTAACTCAGAGAAATGAAAAATTACCGTTTTACCCCTGAGTTAATATTTCACCAAGTCCTCTGTTATTTGTGAACGAGAAAAACATAAAGTGAGATGTCTAAACATGTCACATGTTTTATTTTAAAAATTATTTATTCGATAAATTAGTCGCTTCTAAAGCTCAAATGTCGCTTCTAATTCCCCTTGTCGCTTCTAAAAGTATATTTTGTAGTCTAACTAGGGAAGATATCGGAAAACACTTAGAGCTCAAATTCAAATATCTATTCAATATATCAAACCTGGTTATCTAAAAAACTCTCGAAGATCTAATTGACCCGGTTATTTCCTTAGAAGAGAATGAAAGAATTGCTAGAATTCCCACACTGACTGAGATTAAAATTCCGATATTGAAAATGAACGAGCTGAAAGCTCCTGGCCCAGATGATTTCCAAAGACTATTTTATAAAAAAATTATGGGATCAAGTTGGGCAATCTTAGGTGCAGTGTATTAAAAAATTCTTTGTCTCTGGAATAAATAAAGACTTAGTGATACTTTGGTGGTATTAATTTTGGAAACAAGCAAAGAAGATTCATTCGAAAAATTCAGGCCTATTAACCTGCAACTTCAGCTTTAAGGTGATAACGAGGATAATCAAAATTAGATTAAGAGTTATTCTGGATAAAATTATATCGCTATCTCAGTCAGCTTTCATCTCGACCAGATGGATAGCAGATAATTCAGTTCTTGCTTGAAGTTATGGCTGTTTTAAAGAAGAAAAAAGGAAAAGAGCGTAGGGATCAAGATAGATCTATCTAAGACCCATGATAGAATCGAATGGAACTTTTTGTTCAAGGTATTGAAATTCTTTGGGTTTTCAAATAAGGTGAAGGATCTGATTAGTAAGTGTGTGACTACAGCCTCTAGCACTATTATCCTGAATGAGAGTCCTCTATCCAAGCTCAAACTTCACCAAGATCTCAGAAAAGGCGATCCTCTCTCTCCATTTCTCTTCATCATCGCATCAGAGGTCTTGAGTAGACTCTTAGCTCGAGAGGAGGTGAAGGGCAAGTTTTATGGAATTAAACTGAGCTTTAACAGTATGAGTATATCTCACTCATGTTCGTCGATGATACAATTTTGTTTTGTAACGCTAACATGAGAGATGTCAATTCGGTTGGAGATTTATTCAAAATTTTGAAACTTGGTTAGGCCAAAAAATTAACGTTGCTAAGTTAGGGGTGATCTTCTCTAAAATATATTTAGAAGCTACGATCTTACTCATTTAAAATAGATTGGGATTGGAAGAATGCGCAAATAAGCTGACACTAGGATAAAAAAAGGCCTTTAGAAATGACAAAATTTGCTTATAAAGGTCAAAAAATCGCTTCTAAATGACATTTAAAAGCGACATTAGAAGCCCCTTTGTCGCTTCTTAAAGTTTATCGCTTTTAAAGTCACTTCTAATGTTTGGAAGCGACGAAATTAAAAACCACTTATTGCTCCTAGAGTGACTTTTAAGGCGTCCAACTGAAAGCTTGAGCGGAAGACGGGCTGGAATGTCGCGTTGAGGATGGTGCTGGACGCGAGAGCGCGCAGAGGCTGGAACAGCTATTCTGCGGCAGAGGACATTGAATAATCGGCGAGGAACAAACAAAGAGAAATTAAAAAAATGAATATCATCGACGTGGAGGAACGACGGAGACCGGGCGCAGGAACTGACTCGCAGAGGCCGGTGGCCAATGGGCCGGAGACAAACTTCGAGCAAAGGGAGAGAGGCCAGAGGCTGGTGGGCCAGAGGGAAACGTCGAGCAAAGGGAGAGAGGCCATAGGCCAGTGGGTCGGAGATAAACGTCAAGCGGAGGCCGGCAAGGAAAGACTCGCGGTGGCCGGTGGGAAAGGAGGCGGCGATCAGATTAGGGCGGGGAAGGAGTTTCAGAGAGAGGAAGTTATTTTTGTTTCAATATTTGTGAAATGAGGAAGAAGAAGAAGGCCGGTCAGGTGATTTAAAGATCTAGAGACATTATAAGCAGCATTAAAAGTGACTAGTCATTTCTCTGTCGCTTATGTTGGAATCGATTTAGAATTTAACAATTAATTATCATAACGTACATTGCTTAATATAAAAAATTGTTTTTATGATGTGTAAAACTATTTTACTACCTAGACAAAGTGCATGAACATGTTATCATTTAAAACATATAATAAACATGAAAAGAGCTTAGTACCTTTTTCTTGTCGCTTGATCTTGGAGACCCTTCTTGGATGGAGATCCTACGCCTCGCCTCGCCTCGCTGTTCTCGTCTTTGGATTCTCGAGGAACCACGAAATTATTTATCACTAGAGTCTTCGAGCGTTTGAAGAGTTTAGGGAGTGAGCACTATTAAACAATATGAACCAAGAACGAGACTTGGATCAAAAGCTAATATAGTAGATCAAGTGAGGATCTAGGTGCCAAAATAAAAGAGTATTTTAGAGAGAGAGAGAGGGGGGGAGAGAGAGAGAGAGAGAGAGAGAGAGAGAGAGAGAGAGAGAGAGAGAGAGAGAGAGAGAGAGAGAGAGAGAGAGAGAGAGAGAGCTAGAGAGAATAAGTGCTCAAGACTTATTTTCACATCTAAATGCGAGGCTCTATTTATAGGAGAAATAAATACAAGAAAGTGTAATTGCCATTTCATATTGTGTATTCATGACACAACATTTGATTTCCTCTCCTCTTTTCCTAGTATTTGGCCAGCCATACTATGTGCATTAGTAAGGGAATTTTGTTTCCTCACTTAACACATTTGTTTACTTCTCAAAGAAATTGATTTACTCTTTTCCTTTTTGGCAATTATCTTCATAATTCAAGGTAAATGATTTTTTAGATATAATTTCCTTCTCTCATTGATGTTGGCCGAATTCTTCATGCATGGGAGGAGCATGTAGATGCGTCTTATTTCTTTATAAGACAATTCTTAAAAATACCCATTGTAGAATTAATATTGCACCAATAATGAAATTAATTTCATAATGCCTCAAACGACTTCTCGGCTTTAGAAAATAAATTATACTTCCATCATATGAAAATATTCAAAATCTTATTTTGACATTCACAAAATTACCCTTTAGTCTATTTTCGAAAAATATGTCTAGTTCAACGATTGAACTAATTATTTTGATTTAGCTTCTAATTTAACAAACTCTACTCTAATGACTTGTGATAGTGACCTCATGGACCCAAATGAACATAGCTTTAACTGGGACTCTTGGACTCAAAGTTCACAAACTTTTCCAAGTCTAGTTTAATGTCAGTTGACACCACTAAAGACTTGACACTTAAAATCTCTCGGTTCAAATAAATATATTTCTACTAAAAAATATATTTATTTGTAATGAGTGGATCCGCTGAATGTTGTCGAATGACTACCTTTCATGAATATCATCAACTAGATGAGATTTATACTTGTGTTACAAGGAGCTAATAAGTCACAATGTTTCATCCAAAAGAATCCTTTATTCTATTTGGACACCGGCTAGTGCATTTATTCACAATCCAAGTAATAAAGCTTGAGGTGATATACATTGCATTTCAGCAATCTTGTACATGAATTTTCATACATATGAGAACTTCACAAAGTATACTCATGTCAACTTTATAACCAAATACATCACCAATAGAGTTCACAAAGTTGGATCTAGAGTGTAACTTTCTCAAATGAATATATTGAAGTTATAAAATGACATGTCTCATTTCAGGATTAAGGTAAGCACGATGCAATTCATACATAGTGAACTTGAGACAGAAGAGGTTAAATGGTTTGTTCTTACATGGTCTCTAAAGGTGTACTAGTCAATTCAGTATCTTCGGAAGATACACTTGAAGAACTATAAAGTTCTTAACTCTCCATGCCTCGTAACCAGACATCATAGATTCTTAGAATAATCATACTAGGATCAATAGTCCGTTGAACTTTAGATCGTGAATATTTCACTTTAAGCAAACCATGAAGAGTTTGTTCATGCAAATCTACATTTGAGTCTTCACAAGTTATTAGGTTTGATTAAAGACTATAAGACTATTGAATTTCATAAATCTTCAATCAAACGAAAAAGGAATGAATGAACATTTCAACTTTTATTGATTTAATTAGCAAATTACAATAAGGACTCATGGGATATTTATATTAAATCGATATGAAAATAAATAATCTTCTTGTGGGCATCTCTGCCAACAACTTCTAATGTCCCCATAAGTGAAATTTTGTTGGAGGAATTTTGGAGCATAAATTTTTGGGCATTAGAAGCGACTAGTCGCTTCTAATGCCCAAATTTTACATTTAGTGGAATTTTGGAGCCTAAACTTTTGGTATTGGAATCGACTTTAGAATGCCCAAATTTTTACACTTGGTGAAATTTTGGCTGAGAAAAGTTTAGCTAAATAATTTGGAAATTAAAAGCGACTAGTCGCTTCTAATGTCCCAAAACAATAAAAAAAAATTGGCGAAAAAAGTGAGCAAAGATTTTGGCCTTTAGAAGCGATAATTTGTCGACTCCGACCTTTAGAAGCAACTAGTCGCTTCTAAAAGTCAAAAATTTCATTTTTCCGGAAGAAATGGGGTGTTTGTGTTAGAAAAGACTAGGTAAAATGTCGTTTCTAACCGTACCCGTCTCTTCTAAAACTCATTTTTGTTGTAGTGTAAATATTTTGATAATGCTATGTTTATTGGTCGTAACAAGACAAAGACTTTTAATTTTGTTAGAGATAAGGTTAATGAAAGGATTGAAGGCTAGATGGTTAATGACATTTCCAAGGGGGGCATGTCAACCCTCACTAAAACAGTCCTGCAAAGCATCCCAACTTGCGATATGGCTACTTGTATATTTTTTTGTAGAAGTCTGGATGAAATCGTTAGCCAGTTTTGGTGGAGCGGAAACATAAACAAAGCTAGCTACTTAGCCTTAAAAAGTTGGGAGAAACTGTGAACCAGAGGAGAACGGAGGCCTCGGCTTGAGGAGGTTTGAACACATAGACGAGGCTTTAATGGAAAAGTTAGGCTGGAGAATCGTGGAGACTAACACATGTTGTGGGTCCAAATTCTTGGATAAGAGTATTTGGAAGGACATTCTTTTTTGGAAGATACATATTGCAAGTCCAAGTCACAAGGTTGGATAAACTAGCTTCTTCGATAAATTTTTTGAAAGATAGTTTGTCTTCATTATTTTCCGGGTAGCGACGTTAAATTATTTAACGATCCATGGGGAGTTCAATATTTGATCCAGTTAGAATGATTCAGAGACAAACTCAGACTTAGTTGTTAAAGATTTATTGGTGGAAAACAAGAGATGGTGGGATTGAGATAAGGTATTTTGCAAATTTTGATAGTCTAAAGAAAATTAGATTCTAAGAATCAGAACAACTCAAGATGCGACTCGAGATGAGTTGACGTGATCGGGGACTCAGAATGGAGAATTCTCGGTGAAGTCAACTTACAAGAACTTATTTTGAACTCCCCTCACTCCAAATAAAGTTGTGCGGTAGCTTTGGTCTCTTAAGATGCAGGAAAGATTAAAATTCATTTTAGGAAGGGTTGCATCATAGACTTTTACCACGACATTGGCGCTCAAAAGGAGGGAAATTTTATTAGAGGATGCGTGCAAGATCTGCACAAATGCTGCGGAAACAACTTATTATCTTTTTTTTTCCACTGTCCATGGACGGGGATGGTCTGGCTAGCAGTCAGAGGTGGAATCAGGTGGAAGAGTTTATGATCAAGGAGAGGTTTTGGAGCAGTTCAAAAATTATTGAAAGCTAATGAGGAATTGAACATTCAAGGATTTCATGATGAACTAATAATCAAAGAGAGATTAATCTTGGACGAGACATGGAGATGGAGGAATGACAAAGTATTCAAGAATCAAGATGGAGATGGAAGCGTAGTAATCCTTTTCAGGATCCGAGCGCAAGTCGTGGAGATTCAAAGAGCAGTGAGTTTACTCAAGCCTATTGTTCATGTCAAACTTTACCAGTAATAAGAAATAGAAGATGTTACATGAGATTGGAGTTTGGAAGTCAATGCAGCATTAAAAAAAATAGAGCGACAGTGGGCATGGTGGCTTCAACATGTTCAGATCGCGGTTGTTGATTTGAGAATAGTAGCATCTTTAGCGGAGTCGGATCTTCAAGCCGTTCATTTGGCGTTTTGGTGGAAAAATTCAAAAGAGATAAAAAAACTCATTATCGAGAGTTTTAGACTTAATTCTAAATGTCGGTTTTGGTAATGTAAGCAATCGTTTTCACAAGTAATTAAACTACCAAAGGTTTTTTACTTTTTTTTCTTTCATTTGGATTCCTAGAACCATTAACCTCAAAACTCATGAAATTAGTCAATAGGTTTGGAGATCTAATGTGTTTAATTTTAGTGCTGTCCGGGATGTCCCGCCCCGTGTGAGAGTTTCGTGGCTTTGACTTAGGCTCTTCCCTTCTTAAGAAAGTAACTTGATTGGCGTGAGATTTATAATCATACTAGTCAGCCCATTCATGCGACCCGCTACTATCAGGACATGTGTATTGTAATTGTCTTAGTCACTTTCAAAAACAATGCAGAAGACTAGATACTAGAGGTAACTCTTCAACTAGTTCATGTCCATACATATATTCAACTTTAATAATTTGCTCTCTTATTTCCAGATGGGTGAGGATGTCACCGAGGACAAGCACACGCACGACACTGGATAAGAACATAGCTAAAGATAGTGGTACTAACATTGAAATCATTTGTACGATTGATTGACATTTAGTAAAAACTCGAGTCGCTATGCATTATTCATAATTAGTACATGCCATGAACATGATGGAACTCGTTCCCATATGTGTTACTGCCCAGCCTCAAAGACATATAATTGTTGTTTCATACTTAAACATATAAATACACATAAGATCAAATTGAATATATAAACACATCACAATATATTAGTACATATCTTGAGTCTCTAGCTCCATGATCTGCATTATTGAATAGTTTTAAGGAAGACCACCACCACCAACACTACAAATATTGCTACCACACGAACACTACGAATATTGCTACCAACACCAGCACAACTAAGGTCGTCATTGGCGAATAAAGTTACACCCACATATTCACTAAGTACTCATTCAATATCAATACTTTATGATCGAACTCTTAAATCTGTTTGTGGCTCAAGTACAAAAACGTTTACTTTTAGAATTGGAGACGAAATTCAAAGTCTAAATAAAAGCGATTTTAGATACTTAGAAACGACATGTTGCTTGTACTACATCAATTATCGTTATGTCTATCATTATTTTGATGAAAAATCCAATTTTCATATTTAGTAGTGATAAAAAATTTGGGTACTTTACTCAAATTTTTAGATTTTCCAAAGTTACGATTTTTTTTACATTTAGGGACAACATTAGTTGCTTTTAAGTACCAAAATAATTGGCTAAAATTTTCTCTACTAATATTTCAATTTGTTTTTTAAATTCAGAAGCGACTAATGGTTAATTTTTTTGGCTCCTCATTTACTTCGCAATTTCTTTTAGCTTTGAAGCAACCAACGTTGTTTTAACTCCTCATTTCTTCCTCTGATCTAGGCCACTTGTAACAGTTTAGTGTCTTCTTTATCTTCTTCATTATGTTTCTTGTTTCTTCTTCTCTTATTCTCTTCTAGACTGGTCCAAACTCTATTTTCCACACCACGCCATCTTGAGTGTCGCTGCTCACGCTTTGTCGCCCCGAGGTTCGCCGTCTTGAGAGCCACGCCTACGGTACCCTCTCATCCGCCATCGTCTGAACCTTCTTAGTCGTCGTTGCCTCGCGAAGTGCCTCATACCACATTGAACGTGTCGCTTCCCAACGCTCCCAACTTCAATACTTTCGCCCATCCACGTCTCCGCAAAAGAGTGTATCCGAATAGATGTATGGATTTCGATAGCAGGTCTCCGAGGGGAGATAAAAGAAAGAAATGAGAAGGAAAAAAAGTTAGAAATGAGGAAAATTTTACGAATGTTTAGACAAAAAATATGGAAGAGTGCAACCAATCTTTTAAAGAAATCTTCCAAAATAAACAGTATGATTGATAATAAGAAACGATTTGTGTCAAAGGACATGATCCGGCATACACAACTTGAATCATCACTCAAATTTAAGGAGACATAAAGAAACATCATTTCTCAGTGATGACTGTAGTAATTGAATGGACATCACCCGATGTCCAAAGTCAGCCTTATAACATATAACTAATATATAAACTTCGACGATTAAAATCTTAATTGTTCGACGTGTTAACCTAAATTAGCGAGTATAAATAAAATTTCTCACTTTTTAAAATACTAACGAGTTTTCCTCAAAAAAAAATACTAACAAGTTTGAGGGCATAATTATGGTCATAATTTTATACCACCTAACATCCATGAAGCACCAAACAAGATTTTGTTTGATGTGTAAGAAATGCGACAAACGATCATGAGCGTAAGTCAATCAATAAAAAAGTTAATGCAATGAAATCTTACAATTTACTGTGTGAGCATCAATAAGCAGATAACCCACATATGACTATCGAACATTTACATCACATGATGAGAGTAATTATTATATAATTATTTAAGACAAAAAACACAAAACTCCTACAAAGAAGACTAGATACTCAGGTGGTAATGGTAGGTAGGCCGGTACCCCTTCTGAGTTCTATAATGTCATTTCATGTAAGTTTAAGTTAATGATTATGATTCCAACAAGAAAGAGATTCTCCCAAAAACTCATACTCCGCTTTGTCATTTTTATTTCATTTATAATTTTTTATTCATTCGTAATATAGATTTTTGGTATTAAAATTCGTTTAATATACAACAATAAGGTCTTTCATTCAAAATATTACTGAGTTTATTCGGTATAATCGTGCATTCATAGTGGTTGTATATATATATATATATATATATATATATATATATATATATATATATATGCATTGATCGTAGTACCTTATTATATTATCAATTCTGTTACTATATTCGATGATTTTGGTGTTTTTAAGCCGTTTCCAATTACACTCCAAAACATCAAATTTGGTATAAAAAATACTCCAATCATACTACGTTTTTCACATTAAATTTGGTCTTGTGAACAGTATAATGCCGGCAATTTTTTTTATATCTATATTTACTTAAAAATTATGTATACATTTAAAAAAATATATTATAATGATGAATAGTATTTTTGGTGTAAAATTTGGTGTTGTTGTTTGAAGATAAAAAAAATTAAGAACCAAATTTGATGTTGAATTAATATCAAATTTGATAGTTATGGCCTCAATTCTCATATCGAATTTTATGCGCGTTTGTAGCTTCAAGTTTGTACTATACTATACTTCGTAGTGTATGAAGTTTATAGATATAGATCTATAAGTTTGGCCAACATTTGTGATTATTCTTGAAAATAGTGTTTATAGTGATCGACATTTATCCACTATTTAATTTAAAACCACATATATGTCTGGACACAATGCAATTGATATATGTCATCTTCACAATAAAGTATAAAAATATAAAGTGAACATATATATAAAATATTCCTCTTAGTGGTGGTGGTGGTGAATTAGAACGAGAAAATGACAATACCATTTAAGTGGCATCTCCAACACTATCAGTATAATATGACTGATTATCGACACAAATATTCGACATGAGTGGCTGAAATCGAAATTTATAAGGAATCGGTGGCCATGAAATCTTGAGCGTATCCGAGATGCTCCATAAACATTCCACTAATTATTCATAATATATTTGATTCGTAAGACTATTATAAGAACAAAAATTGAACTTTGTTTACATTATAGTTGGAACTTTTTTTCCAAAGGTAATTAACATGCCTTGAACACTATTTTAATTGTATCATGTCTGATCATGCATAAAATATTAAATCCTCGTATCTCGTGTTCAAATAAAACTAGTGATCCCAGAGTTTGGTACGTTACATTGGTCCCCAATCTCCATCACTTAGATCTAAGTCATACTGATTTTCGACAGAAAGTGTGCATAGTTTATCCATTTTAAGTATCCCAATTTTAGACTTCAAAAGTGTAAAAGTATTAAAATTGTACTCACTAATTGAAAATATTTATAATCCAAATTCGGATGAAAAATTCTATATAAGCCTATTTTTCCAATTTTATATTATTATATTACATCTAAAATAATCTAAAATTATCTTAAATGTTCAAATTTCATCAATATCTATGTCATTTTTACTAATATCATTGGTGAATACTAAATCAGAGTCTTAAAGGATACATAGACAAAAAGTGTGACATCTTTCTAATATGAACCCGGAATCGTGAACGAGTAACTGGAGGTTCGTCGCGTGAAGAAGTTCCCCGCGTCGTGGTGATCTGGCTGCTGGTTAATTTGGTGGTCGCGAGAACCTTTCTGCCTGGGTGATAAAGATACACAAATAGAGAAAAAAAAAAGAAACTTTTTGAAAACCCTAATCTTTGAGAAAGATTAAAGTTATTCTGATGTTTTTTTTTTATTTCTTTACTTAGCTTGTATATAGGCTGAAACCAAAAAATAATAAACTCCTTGTGAGCTTTGTGGGACGTTCCGGAACCATCCGCCCCTCGAACACCGTTGGCAGTTCCGCCACATTCTCTGGTGCCGGTCCTTTGTGAGCTTTGAGTAGCGAGACGTGGAAGACATCATAAATTCGGCACCCCTTCAGAAGTTTCACGCGGTACGACACCGAACCGACTCGGTCAAGAACCTCGAATAGACCATAGAAGCATAGTGAAAGTTTGTGGAAGGCCACACGTGCCACCGTAAGTTGCCGATACGGCTGCAACTTTAACCACACTCAATCTCCCACCGTAAACTCCACGAATCTATGCTTCTCGTCGTAGGCTAATTTCATCCTTTCCTGTGCCGCACAAAGCCGAGCCTGTACATCGGCAATAAAGGTTGTCCGTCTTGCTAGCGCCTCGTCTAACTCCTCAATCTTCGTCGAACTTGCCGCGTATTCCAAGAGAGGAGGTGGTTCTTGTCCGTAGACTACGTGGAAGGGAGAAGTTTTTAGACCCGAATGAAAGGACGTGTTGTAAACATGCTCGACCCACGGTAACCACGCCACCCATTTATGTGGATTCTCCCCCGTCGTACAACACAAATACATCTCCAAAGTACAGTTGACTACCTTCGTTTGGCCGTCCGATTGCGGGTGAAAAGTTGTCGAGAAGTTCAGCGTTGTTCCAACCAAACGGAAAAGCTCACGCCAAAATCTACTCCGAAAAACTTTATCACGATCGGAGACAGGCAGGAAATTCATGTAGGCGAACTATTTCCCGTAAAAAAATGTTGGCCACTGAAATCGCCGTAAATGGGTGGCTAAGTGGAATAAAGTGTGCAAACTTAGAGAAGCGATCCACGACGACAAGAATCGCGCTTTTGCCATTGGATTTTGGTAAGGCTTCAACAAAGTCCATTGAGATGTGCTTCCATACCTGGTTAGGAATTGGTAGCGGTTGTAGTGCCTCACATTTGTTCCTTTGGCATGTTTCACACTGGCTCACGAATTGTTGAACCGAACTCTTCCACCCTCGCCAATAGAAATCCCGCCGAATTCGTGCCATCGTCTTTTGAACTCCCTCATGCCCGATGTCGTGGAACCCCTTCACAATTTTAACGATAATAGGTGATGTCTCCTCAAGATAAAGCCGCGTCTTGTAGAAAATGTGCCCGTCGCTGTAAGTCCAGCACGAAAGAGCGTCCCCCGCGATGATGCGATCATGTAGCTCTCGCAGTAACATCGACTCGGATACGGCCAGCCAAATGGATTCGTTGAAGGCGGGACTCCCTACACTGGTTGTGGATAAGGCGTTGACGGTCCCGTGCATGGCAGTCTCGTCTCATCTCGGTGCGAGAGGGCATCCGCCACTTTGTTGAGTACGCCAGCTCGATACTCTATAGTGAAGTCGTACCCCAAGAGTTTGCTAATCCAATGGACTTGCGAAGATGCCGTTAGTCGTTGTTCGAGCAGATGTTTGAGGCTGGAATGGTCCATTCGGATGAGAAAACGACGACCCCAAAGATATGGACACCAATGTATAATGGCCTTTGCATGTCCAATCAATTCTCGCTCATATGCTGCTAACTTCGAGTGTTGGTCCGCAAGCTTCGGGCTAAAATAAGCGATTGGGTGACTTTTTTTGCAGCACTGCGCCGATGCCGATTCCCGACGCGTCACACTTGACGATGAAATCTTTCAAAAAATTCGGTAAAGCCAATACTGGGGACTCGGAAACAGCGGTTTTCAACGTCGTGAATGCTTGGGTGGCGGAGTCCTTCCACTGAAAACCCGAGCGACGTAGCAGGCTCGTAAGAGGGGCGAAAATCACCCCATAGTCTCGAATAAATTTCTGGTAATATCCGGAGAGACCGAGAAACCCACGAACCCCGCGTGGAGTCTGTGGTAGCGACCAATCTGCCACCGCCACCACCAGTGCCGGGTCGACTTGCACGCCGATTCCCAAAATAATGTGATCAAGGTAATCCACCTCTTCTTTTCCGAACGCGCATTTTGATTGTTTCAGACGAAGTCCATTCTCCCGACACTTTGTAAGCACCTCTCTAACATGTATAAGATGATCATGCCACGAACGACTATAAATGAGAATATCGTCAAAAAAAAACAAGAACGGTTTTGCGTAATCTGTCATGGAATATCGAGTTCATGAGGCCTTGGAAGGTGGACGGCGCGTTTGAGAGCCAAAAAGGCATGACGAGAAACTCAAAGTGCCCGTGGTAAGTTCGGAATGCCGTTTTTTCCACGTCGTCCTCATGCATGCGCACTTGATAGGTATCCAGCCGTAAGGTCCAATTTCGTAAAATACCGAGCTCCGTGAAGTTCGTCAAGAAGTTCATCCACGACCGGAATCGGGTACTTGTCCTTAACAGTGACTTTGTTGAGTTCACGAAAGTCGATGCAAAATCGCCAAGAGTCATCGGGCTTCTTGACGAGGAGAACCGGCGATGAGAATGGGAAGTGCTTTTCCGAATCACTCCTGCGCGTAAAATTTTCGTACACTGACGCTCAATCTCGTCTTTTTGAAGATGTGGATATCGGTAAGTTCGAACTGCCACCGGATCGGTCCCCGTAAGTAGGCGAATTCGGTGATCATAGTCGCGCCGCGGAGGTAATCCTAAGGGTGTGGTGAACACGTCTTCAAATTCTGTAATGAGCTTACTAAGGACCGAGGTGGACTCCTCGGTCTCCAACGCCGAAAGGTGAATTTTTTCATCTGTATTTGGTGTCAAACGTCCGTCTACTGTGATCGACGCAGAGACGGTGAAAGCTTCCTCGATGTCTTCGAACCATTTCTCGGGCTTTACATCGGCATCGCCGATTTGGTTGAGGCGCGGTGCTTCTTCCTTTGACGCGGTCTCGGTTGCCCATTCCACGCATTTCCCACCGTCTATAAACGAAATGGTATGGGCGGCTCCATTCCACAAGACCAACCCGAGGGAATTATGCCACGTCATTCCAAGGATTACGTCGAATCCGTCAAGGGTGATGACGAAACAATTCACCTTAAACTTGTGGCCTTGCACCTCCATTGGTACGTCTTTGTAATATCCTTCGATGGTGAGTCGTGGCCCGGTCGGGAGTCCCACCGAGAGACCTGGTTTCCGGAGCATCGGTAAACCGAGCTCCTCGGCAAAACTTTTCCTGAGGAAGTTGTGTGTGCTTCCTGTATCTATAAGCGTCCAACCTTCTCCGTCTCGAATATTTGTATGTACTTGAAAAGTCTTGGCCGTGACCTTGCCCTCGAACGCAGAAGTTGAGATCGAAGCCGAGGCTATCTCGTCCTCGGTAAAGTCTTCTTCGTTCATCGGCTCGCCGTTTTCCGCCAAGGGAAGGATGTGGAATAAGACTGGTTTGCACACATGCCCGTTCGAGAACATCTCGTCGCAATTGAAACAAAGACCTGGACGCTTTCGCTCCATTTGTTCCGGTCCTGAGAGTCTTTTATGTACTCTTCTTGGAGGGTTCAACTTCCCCTCAGTGGTCTTCCCTTCTGTTGTGGTTGTTGTCGGAGGTGCTGCTCGGAATGTTCCTCCGCCGCTTGTCGAGCCGTTGCCATGGTCTCGAGTCACAAAGCCCGTCTTGGGCAAGTACGGTGCTACCATGCCTCCGAAGGTTCGTGGGCCTTTGTCTGCCGGATGGTGGAACTCATTGTTTCGAGCCAATTTCATGGCAGCAAAAATGGTCCCCGGTTTGTTGTATTCCACCACGCATCGTAGATCGTCTGATAACCCCGCGCAAAACTGCCACACTTGAATTTGACTAGGAATCTTGTGATTGTTGTGACTGTTGTTGGTTAGCTTTTCAAATTTCTTGCAATAGAGATCCACCGAACTTGTTTGCCGTAGATTAGTGAGCTCGCCGAGGGGGTTGGAAAGCGCAGGTAACCCGAATCGATCCTTACAAAATTCTTTAAACTCTTCCCACGTAAGGTAAATTTCTACCAGCTCGTTCACATTCTCGTACCATTCATGGGCTGTTTCGGTCAAAGCTCATTGGGCGAGGCGGCCCTTCACCTCATCGTCCATAATTCTTTGGTCCGAGAAGTAATCTTCGCACTTCCGAAGCCACCTTGCGGGGTCGTTTCCGGGCTCCCCGTCGAACGTTGGAAATTCACCTCGTGGTGTCTCCACCTTAGTTTGCGTGCCATGATGTCCCGACGTGTGCCCGCTTCCCACACCGATCGGTTTAATTGGCCAACCCTCGCTGGAGTCGGCTCCGTAATGACCTTGGCCTATTCTTGGCTTCATCAAGGGACCGCCAAGTTCCTTTCCTTTTTTTGTTCCGCGGGCTATGTCGTCGTACCACACATCGCCCGGCTTGAACGATTCCCCTTCCTTGACGCTGTTTTTACCCCTGTTCCCGTGGGATTGGCTTCCCCTGGGCTGGCTGGTGCCCATGAACGCGTTAACATGCGTTCCTCGAGACCTCGCAACATCTTCTCCATTAAGGTCGCTTGCCGTTTTTCTGACGCCTCAATTTCCGGAACAATGGCTTCCAAGCTGTTCAATCGTTCGCCTAGTCTTTCTTCGGATCCCGCCATGACTTCACAGAAATCACTACGCGTGCGATCAGCGTGGAGGTTCATGGCAGACTGAATATTCGCCGGGTCGACGAATCTGACTTCTTTCCCGTTATTATTTTTTCCACTCCATCTTCGTTGGTTTTTTCCGAATCCCTTCCCTCCATCTCGTATCACTTTCTTCTAAATTTTAAAAACGAGATAAGTCAGAAATATCGTGACAAAATAATTTAGTCATAACATACAAGTTAAACAATTCTACAAGCCATCGCATGATCACTCTGTCAAATTATAACAGAGTGTTCAAAACGAAAGGTGTTTCTTTCCACAAGAGATCCACCTATAAAACGAGAAACAATTCAACTACCTTCCTGGAAGGAATAAATTAATCAAGACACTTCAGGACTCATGAAGAGAAACACTTAGAAACTCGTGGATATTTTAAGTGAAAAGAATAGCTATTGGGTAAAAGTGCATATCAAGCTAAAAAGAAGTTTCAAGGCATAAGGCAAGACTAGTTGTTATGGGTGCAATCGAGTTGAAGGATTTGATTAATTACGCTGAGACATTTAATCTTGTTGGTAAGCCTACATTTTCAAAAGCATTGGATTGTTCATCAAGTGGACGTGGACAATGATTTTCTCAACGGAGATCGTACCTTAAGTAATTGTTTGTTGTTGGCGATAAAAAATGACGTAAAGTAGTATGTTAGTTGATAAATTCACTCTACGAACATTAGTAGGATCCTAGAGTTGATTTGAAAAACTTCATGATATGTTTTCGGCTCAAGGGCTCACATCAGCACGATCAGATCACTCCCTTTTAACACTTCACCCATCTGCATTGACTATCTCCTTCTTACTCAATGTAGATTATACATTTGTAGTGAAATAACATATTCACAACAATGATAAGCAGTTTATGGAAGACCTCAGAGAGACCAATTACATTCACAACAAGTTTCTCAGCTATGGAAGTTCACATGTAGAAGATCCTCAAACATACAAAAGTGTTGTAGGTACTTTCCAACATGTCAATATGAATATGACCATACATGAGCTTGTATAAGTGTAACAAAAGTTTGTCAACATAAGCATGAACACTTAGAAGATTATAAAGATACTTCAATGTCACAATCAGCCTCATGGTACAACTACAGCAGCATTGAAACTTAAAGCATTTAGTGATGTAGATTGGGCCTCTGATCTACTTGGCAGAGATTCCAACTTCTGGTTATTTTATGTTTCTTGGTTCAAATTTGATCTTGTGGCAGTTAAAGTACAATGTTACGATTGAATGTAGGAGTTCACATAACTAGCCTCATAAGTGACATGGAGGTAGTCTGTTGTTAAATCTGCGAATCGCAAATCCACAAATGTTTATCCGATGGTGCGACAATAGTTCACTTATTAGCCTCCAAGGCACATAGAGATGGACCTATACCTTGTTCGTGACAAGATCCTGACCAAATAGCTCAAAGTGCAACATTATCCATGTATCAATCAACTCACACAGTCACTCTCGAGTAGCATGCGTGTTAGTCACGCTAGAGTTAGTACTAAGATGCTATTAGAGTCATTGTGGTTTTTCGAGTTTGCTAGTTTTTAGAGTTTGTTAGTCTTTGTAACGTATAGTATGAAACGCAGCTAGTTAACATTGCAATGCTTAATGACTAATTCTCCTATCACATTGATTATCCCTCTGTCTCTTTCTCTTATAAAAAACTTCTTTCAGTAGCTGGATGAGAGCGTTATTGTTAATAGATGCATTTCGTCAGCATTTCCTGGAATTTTAAATTCTGGGTCGAAGTGTATGGATTTAAGGAACTACTCATACAAAAATGAAATTATTCACGGAGATTAAAGTTCCTAAAATGTGTTTAAAGTTTAAACCCAGATATGGAAGCCAAATAACTTTGTTTATATTATGGAAATAGATAACAAATGACTCTCAGTTCCAATACCTTCTATCTACAAGTAACAATTTTTAAGCCCTGGATAAATAAAAAAAATTCCCCAAACGTTTCCTCAGCAATATATATATATATATATATATCCTCATCACAATTATGTCACATATGCTTCAATTTCAAATTTGACCGCCCATATTTGTAACAGAGAATCACAAAAAACGGGAAGAAAAAACTCATCACACTGATTCGATTCCTTCAACTTGTTGTCGTGCCAAATATCTTTCGCGTCGCTCTTTCTATTCATAGAAAGAAATAAGAAAAGTGTGGTTGAGGTAAGTCTTATTTATTTACTAAAATTGAACATGAATGCATTTGCCTTAAATTATATATTACCCATTCATCGATGACGAGTCCTTCTCCAACGATTCTGGGGCCTGTTTCTTCAGGAGGCATTTTACGCGCCTCAAGAGCAGCCTCGGCCTCAGCTAGTTGTCGCTTCAGCTTTTCCATTGCCTTATAAGCATGAACATAGATGAAAGAAAGAATATATACATAATACATATACACACACAGAAAAGAGTTGATCAATTAGTCTTACAGGGTTAGTGCTTTCGGGGTCAACGAAAATGACCCTTAAAATTTGCTCAACAGCCACTTGATCCTTGTGCTCATCAAACTGCACAGAACTGTAACTTATAAATGCCTAGCATAGATAGTGCACACAAGTGATATAAGGGAAATGCTAATATGGGTGAGTTTATGACTAAAAGAGAAGAGGGATTTTACCAATTCAGGGACATAGTCCATTAGGCCTTTAACTTTCAAGCTCATGATCTTAAACTTGACCCTGCTCTTCTGATCTAACGGCCTCTCGTTGCTCTCCGGAGGCTCAACAAACTTGAACACTGCCATTTCATTCATTACAAGTAAGAAAAAGTGAGACCCACGAAACTGAAGCTCGTGGTGAGAAGAATTATTACCTGTTGCGATCAAGCTCTCACCGGGCCCAAGAATTCCCCCGGGAGGTCTCATGTAGCAGCTCTTTGGCGCCGTTGTTTGGAACTATCAATAAAAAAAAATTAATTAAACAAAAAAGTGGGTCTTTATCGAACATAGTTTGAAATTAGTCAACATTTTATAATGTAAATAATTATCGCGCTTACACGACAGTTGTTTACATGATCGGGTTGTCTTTTTCGATTTGAGTATTCTAAGGATTATTCGGGCGAAATTGCTCAAAATAATCTTGTAAACAGACTGTCTTGATTATTTACTACACATTTACAAAACGCTACTTATTATAAAATATAGTAACTAAATGCAACCCTCTGCTTCAAATAATATTATGTATTATGGTTAAGTGATATATATAAATTAAACATTAATACTAATAAGAAAAACCTTGAAAGCTATGTGAGACTTGCAAATGTTTTTGATCCCGATTGCGCTTCTAACTTGCTTCCCCGGCTCATCTTCAAATAAATAAACAGTGAATAGTAAAAATATTTCTATGTTCGAATCAAAACAGACCCAGATCAAAAAAAACAAAAGAAAGAGGAGAAAACGAGGTTTGGTTAAGAGTTACATGGGAAGAAGAGCTTGTTGGGCGGGTCAAGCCGGAGGCGGCGGCGCGTGGGAAGAAACGACTTGGCCACGGAGGAGACGGTGGTGGTCACTTGGTCAACGGATTGGAGGCTCTCACTTTGACTCATCTGATGCTTGAAGCTCTGTCACTTTGACTCATCTGATGCTTGAAGCTCTGCACTGAAGACGAACCGCTCTTATTGCTTTGCCAAAATTGCATTCTACACAGACTCCAAGCTTTCCCGTCCGACCCATACTTTTTCTCGACCAAAGCCATTCTCTGCTCTCTCTCTCTCTCTCTCTCTCTCTCTCTCTCTCTCTCTCTCTCTCTCAGTGTATTTTGTGAAGTGGGTTTAGTTGGTGTAGTTGTAGCTCAGATCTCGAAGATATGGAATATTTATGGTACAGTACTTTCTTTTGTCTCTCCTTCCATGTCATACAGTTCGGTTTCTGTTTTTTCTTTTCCCGGGCTATTTAATTTGATTTTGGGTTTATAGTTTTCCTAAATAACAATAATAAATAAATAAAAGTCCGGTTTTCTGATATTTCTGTGATATATTGTCCCATTTGTTTTAAACTTCGTGTTTAATTCTCATAGTATGTGCCCCTCATAGTACGTGAAAACGTCTTGAGTTTAATCTCCACTGCAATAAATGAAATGTTGCATTAAAAAAATTCTCATCATCTGTACTTTTTCCAGAAGAAAATTTGTACAACTAAGATAATCAGCAATTTTACAGGCAAAGACCATACTTAGCGTCTATACTATGGTTACACTGTTAACTTTATAAGCTTATGACTTGTGAATTATATATGACAAACGGACTCACAAGAAAATATGAAATCAAGTACATTAGTTTCTTTTCTGAAAAAGGAATATGTTTTATTTATTATTATTATTATATATATAAAAATAAGAATACTAATTTTAAGGAATACTAATTTTTCCGTTCTTTTTCTTGTTCAATAATTTTTTCTCTTTAATTATTTTATTTTAGAAAACAGACTACTAGCCTATTAAACCGTTAAAATAATCATTAATATGACGTGATATTCTTAATAAATTTTACGTTAATTTACATATATAAATACATAAATATAAGTATATATTTAAGATTTTCGAAATATTAATGTAAAACTGTAAATATATTTATACATCAACATGAAAATGCAAACGAATTTGTTTTAGTTCATTAAATCATCACGAAACAGTAAAAGTTCTGACAAATTTATATTTATAAGAAATTATAAATGAGCGATTTCAAAATACAAGCACACTAAAACGGTAG
The DNA here is from genome assembly GCA_958296335.1 of Urtica urens. Taxonomy (NCBI): domain Eukaryota; kingdom Viridiplantae; phylum Streptophyta; class Magnoliopsida; order Rosales; family Urticaceae; genus Urtica; species Urtica urens. The sequence continues at coordinate 8,327,982 of OY282525.1, forward strand.
AACATGATAGAATACACACCTAAAATATTCACTAATCGAATTAAAGAAAATTAACAGAAACAATCTCTATATGCTGGACATACCAAGAGCTACTTTAAAACTTTGGATAACCTTTTAAGTGGTTATAATATTTTAATTTTCTCGAAAAGAAGATACAAAGAAGGGTGGCTCTGGTAAAGAGCATGCCATAATAATTTGCCATGATGATGTTATAGCTGTTAAATAGAACGATCTTTTTCTTTTTCTTTTCTTTTTTGTTGGCACGCAGGGTTATAATTTGGATAACAAAACACACTCACACATGTGTGGTTACTCGCCTTAATCTTCTATTTTCCATATCCAACTCATCAATATAACTATTTTTAGAAAAATGCAACGACCTTCCGTCAATAATCTAGTAATAGGATCACCACTTTAGGATACATAACAATAATATCTTAGATGAATATCAAAGATTTTTGTTAAAGACATTTTTTTTGCTGTTGTGACGATCATAGTTACCACCATGTCACTTCGATCAAACTAAAATTTAAATCCAAGCACAGATAATCGTTCGTTTTGTACATGCTTCTAACTAAAAAACAATTGAATAACAAATTCTAATTTGAGCATACATAAATGTTGTTGCTGAAATTTAGACAACATTCAGACACTTCGGCGGTCAGATTCTCGCAGGGGTGGATGACCCTCGTTTCGGCTTTAGCGTGTCGGATCCGGTGTCATGGATCGTCTTTTAGCTGTCGCGTGGTCTTCGAGTTATTCTGTTATTTGAAAAGAGTAAACATGCGTTAACTAAGAAGGGAAAACAGAGGGGGGTCCTTTGTTTACCTCTCTGACGCTCAAATGTGGGCGAAATTATAGGATAACGATGAGGGATCAACAAGATCTAGGAAAATAGAGACACTTGGGTCAACGTCGTTTCGGGACTCGGGTCTTGGATCTTTAGAGAACTATTCCGATCAGAAGGTGTTGCCTAATTTACCTCACGTGGGAAGCAAGGTAGAGAGAGAGAGAGAGAGAGCACGAGCTATTATTTTAACAAGGTTTGATATGAAGGATCTAGGGGAAATTGCGTACATTCTGGGACTCAAATATTTTGAGATCGAAAGAACCGGACCTTGTCGCTCTCACAAGTATATTATATAGATACGATGATGGATCGCTTCTCTATGCAAGACTCTAAGAAGGGCCGAACCCCCTTTAGACAGGGAGTCTGGCTCTCTAAGGACCAGTCTCCCAAGACTCTAAAGAGATTGATGACATGAGAAAGATTCCCTATGTTGCGGCCGTAGGAAGTTTCATGTATACTATGTTGTGCACTAAACTGGATATATAATTTGTTGTTGGCGTAGTTAGCCATTTCCAATCAAATCGTGAACCCGAGCAAAGGTAGCGACTTAAGCCACTACTTTGCTCGGTCACATAAAGAGAATGGGAATAATGGAAAATGAATGGAATCATTACCAATATTATGGATCTGAAAAATATCACATAATTCGTTGAAGTTTGCGATGTGCTCATTCGGATCTACATCGGGGCTCTCAAAAGTTGATTTTGTTGAACCATGTTAATCATCCCCAATTTGATCTCGAAGGTTTGATTCCCTTCAACCAATGGATTTTTGATCACCAAGCGATACCCTTGGACTGTGTGGGTTGCACATATTACATGAGTGGTCATTCAGGTTAAGGTTTTGTTGGTATTTATGCCCACAAAGGAGATTTTTGATATTAAATACTTTTGTATTTGTTTTGCTTTGAAATTAAATAAAGATTGAATATCCATTCTTATTTAAGATTGTGTTTACGCATTTATGTCTACAATCTGAAACTGTCATCAATGAAAGAAGTGCTAAGTACAGACTTGACAAGATACTTTCTTATGACTAGTTTAAATAATAGTTCGCAATCTAAAGATCGATTGGGCAATCGATTCCTAGTAATGATTGTTAGAATGAATTAAACGATATCTTATCTTGTAATATGGAGAGTTGTGACTCTGTAATTCATTCTTGATATCTTAATGAAGATATTGAACAAGACCAGTGAAGTTTTGAAGTTCGAGATAAAACCGTTTAATCACTCGAAACCTCAAACTCACATACGAGGGGTATTTTAGTAATTACCTAAATCCTGAAGTGAGTACATGTATTCTTGTAACACTTTATGACATTTGATTTGTCAATGGGAAATGGCTAAATGAAGTTTCATTGACCCGACGGTTGGTGTCATAATATTGTTTCGTTGAAACATGTGATTCACAGATATGGAATTTGTGTTGAAACAATGCTACAACATTAGTATCACACCATGCTCTGTTATGAGAGTGTGAGAGAATAAACCAGGCCTGGTATTCATCGAATAAAGAATTCTTTGAAATAAAACATCTGACATGTTGAGACATTTCACTTTATGTTTTTCTCGTTCACAAATAACAGAGGACTTGGTGAAATAATAGCTCAGAGGTAAAACGGTAATTTTACATTCCTTTGAGTTAATGATACACACAAAGGGTAATATCGTAAAATACACCGTGGACCGTGTGAAGAATAGTTTTGTCACATCAAACGGAAATATAAACGCATATGAACTTAGAGATGTTCAATATTGGTCATTTAGTGGAATCGACTAATATTAAGAATTAAAAGCCGGAAAAAGTTTGTGAACTTTTGTGTCCGAGCTTTATTCTAAAGCTTCGTTCATGTGGGTCCATAAGGTCTCAATGATAGACTCTCGGACGAGATTTTGGTGAACAAGAAATGATTGATTTTCTCATTCAACGTAAATTGTGATTTACGCTAAGAAAATTATTTTCTGAGTAATTAAATAAATAACTGGTTATTTATTATTGCATTTATTTCACGAATCATATTATGTTATTATATTGATAATAATATAATTTGATGATTCAAATAAATAAAAGATGAAAATAAATATTTCCTCGTTTCGTACTACATTGATTAGTATGAAAATAATTAATGACTTGTCATTAAATAAATGAGATGTTCTAAATTAATTAAATATTATTTTAGAAATAAATCAAATAAATTTGGGAGATAATTAGGACAATATTGCCGGCCATAATAATTGTTTTATGGGCTGAAAAAATTGTTTAAACTCATTAAAAGGAGTTTTGGGCTTAAGTTTGAGTAATGGGTCTTAACTGGATTTTGACCTAACTTAAACCCATTCTCTCTGATATAAAAGGAGGCTTTCTCTTTGGTAACCCTAGCCTAATTTCGACCAATACTCAGCCAAACCTCTTCCCCCTTGTGCTTGAGAGGTTTTGGCCGAAATTAAGAGAGAAAGAGAGAGAGAGGAAAACTGTTTCCCGGCAGCCCTTCCTTTTCTTTGAGTTTCCCCTTCTTCCCTTGTTCCCACGAAAGAGCCCACCCTCTTTGTCTCCTAAAATCCCTTGAGTATTATCATTGACTCAACTTGTGGTTGTTTGAGTGATTTTTCTCTCCCCAGGGCCGGCCACTTTTGGAGGAATGAAGGCACGACGGATTTGAGGATCTCTTTGACGCGCGTGGTGTAGAGGATCGGCCGATCAGTTGGACGTACACCGAGACTTGCTCTCGCAGATTCAAACCCTATGTAAGTGTCTCTTAAACGAATTGGATCTGAATGATATAGTATTGTAGAATGATTATATTTATTTAGATTGTTCGTTTGCATGCTTAAAAGAATTTATTGATATGTTCATAAATTTTGTTGACATACTAATTTAGATTTAATGACATGGTTATGAATATGTTAAAAAACATTTTTAATATGTTAAATGAATTATGAATTTCCGCCATATATAGATATGTTTCATAATTAATTAGGTTAATTGTTAACTAAATTCCAACAGGTTCTGCAATCTTAGATTACGATAATGAGAAAGAAAGAACTATGGTTTCACACGTTATTTCTATGGTTGAATTCGAAAATTATGCACAAAACACACCCTCTTATGTTTATTAATAATGCTTACGATAATGGTAATCTAAGATTTCTCTCGAACATCTAAGAATCTAAACTTATGCTAGGATATCTTTACTCGATCTCAACCCCTACAAACAATGGTTGTCATTAAAACAAGAACGTTAACATGATTCTGAAACAGCCTATTTATATCTAACCTAGGATTGTATCCCGGTAAATTAATTTTTGTGCACAACTAACCTAATCTCTTCCGAGGATAAAGCAATCCTAATTCTTTGGGTCTTTAATGTGAGTCCAATTAATAAGTATCTTTCAAGGTCTCTAAGAGTAATGATAAAATAATGCATGATCTTGGCTATATGACCGATATGGAAATGAGTGCTCTACCGTTGTATTGTTTGTTATTTGTGTTACCAAGAAGCAAAAGATTCCAGAGTCTGAGCGGAAAATACATGCGTAGTGGTCTTTAATGACAATAAGGCCGGAAGCTAGCTCGGGATTACCGGTAGCTAATCGAATTCACGCATTACACACGAAATTAAAATAGACAAACATGATTGAACATATGAATACTAATCTAACATGATTGAATCCATTCTCGTATTCCTAACTCGTTACGACAAAGCTCTTAATGAATTTAGTGTATAATTGAATGGAGAATAAACAAAGATGAGTATGAAAGACTCATAAATAAAAACGGATTTGTATTAATAAAACTGGAGTTCCAAAGATTTAGAGAATATAAATAGCAACTCTGAATGGTGAAAACATAGTTGTAGCAACGATGATCTTCTCTGAATGCTTCTTGTCTCCCGGGCTGAGAAGAAAACCGAAAAACTCAACTAAAGCATAAGATATGTTTTTTAATAAAGTAAAGTTTCTTTGTAGATATCCTAGGTTTTTTGGAGCTCATATGGGCCGTTGGATCACATCTAACGAGTTGGAATACAATTAAAACGTGTGAAAAAAGATGTGTTGGAATCGGGCCTTATGCGCCGCACATACCATACTGTGTGCCGCACAGATCTTCCTGCACATTGTTTGCACCACACGTGGTTGCAAAATGATACGCACAAGACTGACGTGCCGTTAGAGGGCATTTTTGGGCAGCTTGCGCGTCGCACACCAAACGCAGAAGTTGGCGCACATACAATTTCTTTGGATGTGCGCCGCACACTTACAGCACATGGAAAACGCATGAAACCCTGGAAGTTTATGTGTTTCCTCACCTTGAATCACCTATCTTGAGATTCGGGTGTCGGAATCGAGATCCAAAATTTTTTATGAACTCCTTGCATTCGCTCGTCGTCTTCAGTGCTCAATTTGTCATTTTGAACTCCTAAATCATGAAAATTAAGAAAAACACTCTAAAGCACGTGAAAATATTATCGAACTAACTTATTTTCACTTTTGAAAGCACAAACAAGCACGTTTATAACGCGCTTATCACTAACCACCACAACTAGGTCAATTAGAGTCTAATAACCTTTGTTTTCCGTAGATTATGTTTAAATTGTTCTTTGCTCGAAAATAACTTCCTGCGCAAGTTTCTTTCAATATCGTGTTTGATCCTATTTTTGTTTTTGCATTCATGATATGCCTTTCGCCGCGTATGTTTGTTTTTATTTTTAATTAGGGCTAAGTAGTAATATAGTATTTTGAAATATATTAATTGCGATATAGCCAACGTTTGGAAAAAGTTGATTAATAGTCACTAACTAAAATAAATCGGTATATATTACTCAAAAAGTAACCCACTACTAATAATTATTAACAGCTACATCACACTAAATGGTTAGTTACTAAAAAAAGAATGGTCAAACAACAAGACCAATGTTTCATTTGCTTATTTAGAGCAATTTTTGTTTAAATTATGCTACGTTTCATAGTAAGAAAATGTAAAATTATATATGCTCAATGAGCCTTAATTTTCACGATTGGTATTTTACTAGTATCAGCAAACAGATATTGTGAATTTGATATTTAATACGGTAAATTAAAAATATTTACTGTTTACCCACTAAATTATATAGTAATTTTAAAATATTCAACGTTTCGTAAATTTTGTATAAATATTCAGTCAAAATTGTTTACACGCTTTAATGGTCCATAATATCCCATAAATAATTAGGATAAAGAGTAATATAACCATTTGAAACTTAAAGTTCGCTAAATAGCCAAACTTTTGTAAATATTGGTTTATGGTCATAAACTGAAATAAACCATTTTTCTTAACAATATTACCCTTATTCCAAACTGCGTAAATAAAAAAAGAATGTTAATTGAAAAAAAACTGCCATTAATATCTCACTACCCGATAATATTAAAAAAGAAAAAAAAATTAGCTCACTAACGGCGTGTTGAAAATATACGTTAGCTAGTATATGACTCGCATTAATTATCAGCCTAAGCGTGTTGAGAAAGAAAGTTGTCCATGAAGGTATCAGAAGAAATCTATTTCAAATTTTGTTTACCGTAAGTTAATCAACAAAAAATAATAAATAAAACATAAAATAAATCAAAATTAACACGTCTGATACTCGCTAAAACCAAAATAAACCAAAACAAAGAAACGGTTCTAACAAAGTTGAAATAAATGCGAATAAACACAGTTAAAACTTGAAACAACGTATAACTCCACAGCTGTTTAACTTTTTTTTAATATTAAAAAATAAATCTATAAACCAACGAAATTGACGCAAATAAAACCAACAAACTAAATTCACACAGAATTAAGTATATAATTAAAAATTAAAAGAAATAAATATATATAAAAAACGGTTTCATGATAACCACTCTCCAAATAGCCATTTATTATATTTTAAAATAAACTGAATAAATCCGAAAGGACACTATTGGAACTCAATCGCTATAGAAAGTTCCATGTCACCTTTAATGGCTTTGTACTTAAAGAAATAACAAGTTTGACCAAATTGCTTCATAGTGTTATTAAAGAAATTTTTCTAAATTGATTTCTAGTTTAACTTTTCTTTATTCAAATTAATTCAGAGGAAATTTCAACATTTTGACTTATTGTTTTTTTTTCTTAATTCATTTCAATGGAGAGATAAGCGGTAAACTATTTTTTGATTAAAACAGTAAAAAAAAAATTGTTAACTATTTCGGTCGAGTATTTACACAAATCTACCCAACATCGAGTATATTAAAATCTATAAATACTTATATGGTATTTAACACAATTATGAAATTAAAAAATTAAAAGTTATATTGAGGTCAAAACACTTTGGACCGGACATAAAGATAGGAGGCCCAAAAACCAACAGACAGTTTGTCCATTTCGTTCAGCAATTCAGTTATCTTTCCTTGTAAGTTGTAATCCTACTAAAAGTTAAATGTCGTCTTCTGGTTATGTCGTTTACTTATGTTCTTATAGTTTCGGTTGTGTTTCAGTGCCACATAAATTGACTTCTCTCTCTCCGATATATAAGAAAAGATATGCTTCCTTGGTGAGATGACCAAGAAATAGGCTGATGAAACTTATTTACAAATGAATAAAAAAATGAAAAAGTCAAAATCACACCAAAAGAAACAAAACTAAGATGAGGGAAGAACGAAAGCAGATTAATATACAACGACTGGAACTAACACTACAGGCCAACTCTTTATTTTACAATATAAGAAACCCGATACATATGGTATAGAATGAGAAATGAAAACAACTGAAAAGGGTTTAAGAATTCGGACCCCAACAGCTGAGATACATGACTGTCCGGAGCGATTCTTCGGCGTGTTTAAGCGTATTGGAATTACATTTTTTTGGAGCTGATTTCCCAAAGGCCCTGTAGTTTAAATCACCGGAAATTGACTTTCTATGAAACTGATCATCACATCTCAAGGAAGCGGAAGAAGAAGAAGAAGAAGAAGAAGAAGAAGAAGAAGAATGTGAGGCTCTACACGAATCCTTGAAATTGAATTGGTGTTCATGTGTCGGTTCTTGATTATGATGGTGATCTTTTGTTCCTTCCATTCTGAGAGTGAATTGGATTAATATCTCTGATTTTTATTATTATTATTATTATAAGAAATGCAAAGCCTTTGAGGTGTTTAGAATAGGGATGTTAAGGAAGTGGATTGAAGAATGAGAGAAGAGTGAGCTATATTTGTAGCAGGAGGTTTGTGATCTTTTCTCTTACCATTGACTTAATGCTCATAATAATACGTAGAACGATCATGTCGATCGGATCCACTTGGCAAAATATTATCCTGTCCTAAAGCATAATAATATTTGTTTTAATGTTGGTATCATTATTATGTATTTAAAGCTACTTCCACATCTTGTTAAAGCTTTGCCCGAATATTATATTTTAATCCATATTAACCTTTTGGGCATGTGCATGAGTACTAATTGAGGAAAGAGAAGGCTGAGGCTTTGTTCTAATATTTGCAAACCGTAATCTTATATAACACATTCATGGAAGACTCAAAATAAAGTTTAATTAGATTTATTTAGCTTGTTTTGTGAATAATCTATGGTACAAGAAGCAAATTATCAAGATATTGAATAGCACGTGATGTGGCAGAAAGCATATTTGCATGTGCATATGTGGATAGATTAGACACGTATATGTTTCTACAAGTTTTTTGAAAAAGTTTAAATAGAAATAAAGAGATAAGATCAACATAACAATCGTCCTTCTCATGTGTTGCCTAGCAAAACTTTGATTTATATTTTATTTTCCCTTTTGGACAAAAGTCTTTAAAGATGTTCAAAAGATCTGTTCAACATTTTATGAGAGATATTTTACAGTTCCCATTTTATCATCTAGTTTGTTCGGGACCACCGCTTACCATTATAGGAGATGATAATAATTTCAATAAAAAAAATTGTTGAAATTTTCGACGTCTACTATCTCATATTGATTTTTTAATAAAATTTTGGTAATGATTTAAGTGTTTACGTATTAAACTAATTAATTATATTTGTTTTAATAAATTGTTTATTATGATTTTAAGCCCATATTTAGCATTTTCCTTTACCGATTCAAGAACACGTTTTCATATCCAAACCAAAACAGAACCAACACGATAATGAACCGATAGAAAAGTAAAGAACAATTAGATTATCGTGTTTCGGTCAAATGATTTACATACAAATTGATCTTATCGGAGAACCTCGGTCATTACAATGCACAATTTCGATTACACCCTCAAATTTCACCAATAAAATCAATTCTCATAGTCACACAATCACGCATACTTTAGGGCTTCGTTTTGCTAGTTTGTCACAAGAATATATGACCAATATGATCGAACAAAAAAAATAGATGCGATAAGAACAAACCCTAACATATGAATAGAGAGAAAAGAGGAAGAAGTTGAAAAGAGTCGAGTCAGTACAAAATGAGACTCGCAAAGTTTACAAGATTTATGTCAAACAAAGAATCAAGCACTAATCTCATCCGTCCAACTCAACATGAATCAAAGGTTTCAAATCATCGTCATAGGTGAGGATGTCGTTTAAGTCAAATGATATGTCTTTTGAGGCCGAGGGATGCAATTAGGCCTTGGTGAAGTGAGCGTCAACAAATGATTGATGGGCTTTTAACCCAATATTACCTTTTAAATTTCAGTAATTAACAAAAGTTTAACTTGATCCGAGACATTAACGCAAGTTTTACTAAATGTGGGTCATATTAAAAATGCACTATGTTTGTAACCCTATACTTAATAACCCTAATTTCAAAGACGCTAATATGAATTTGGCATTTACAACACTTAAAAATCATTTGTAAACTGCTTTTTAGTATTTGTTTACGGTTGTAAAATCTTATATGAACTTTCACAAACACTTATTCAACTATTGTAGAGAACTATGCAACGCTTAATTAACCGCTGTAAAATTTAATTTTTTTATGACGGTTAACTAAGTGTTCTAGGACAATGAAAAACTTCCCATTGTATAGGTTTAACAAATCAAACAAACTCGTACAGTTTTGCGGCAAGATTAGACAAGTCTTTTAACCTCCATAACATCTCGCCGCGTGGCTCAAACATTCTTGATGCGACGATTCTATAATGATTATGGTACCGCTTTAGAAAGTTTCATTTTTTTATTAACTTGCCACAATGAGACTCGGACGTAGTTGTAGTGAGATGAATCAGAATATTTGAGGATTAAAAGTTCTTATTATTTAGGGTATATGTTTTCTTGAATAGTAATTTGTCTACACCATTTCCATAAATCTACGCATATAAGCTAAATAAATATTTGCATGACATATTTTCAAAAAAATTAGATACTTCGAGATGGGTGGATCAGTTATTACTTAAGGTGTCTTTGTTTTTTTATCTTGAAACCCACAAAATCTTATGGAACACTAAGCAAGCGTAAGAAAACACACATCGAAATGATAATAAAAGTACTTCAAATAGTATAACTTTATCTTGTTATGAATTTATTTCACAATGGGTCGAAGTACATCAAGTTATTTATCCGTTGTAGAAGGATCTCTTTGTGGCAAACAACATTGATCTTTGTGGATAGGTTCCATAGTTTCTCATAACGTCTACATTGTTTCACTAAACCATTGTAGAAGCATCTATTGGTGGTGAGAAGAACACATCCTTGCAATGAGCATGAAATCACGTAACCTGTTTAACACATTTGTTCAAGAAGTGGTTTCTATTATTTATATTACAAGTAACTGAGAACATAGATTTGTATACATATAAGTGAAGAGAGAAATAATATCTTCATTAAAGGATTCGTAATCATTTTCGACTAAATGAGCACTTTTCACATACTTTTTTTACACTCATAAAACATGAAAAAATATTATCCTTTTCCCTAATACACTGAGGACACTAAGGATCAACGTAATCCATCTTCTTGCTCAAGTCTTGTAGACGTAAATCCATCCCCAGGCCACCTTACATAAGAAAACTCATATTTTAGGAGGAATATGGAGTTTTCACATGTTGTACAACGACACATTCGAAACGCAGACGGACAAAGACTTGGTATTCACCAAGAAATCACATATCAGCTGATCTCCCATTTTTATCGCATACGTCTCCATCGTTAGTGAATCCATAACAACTCGTCTTTACCTGTTGTAGAGGTATTCGAAATCTTTAAGATCTCTCCCACATAATCACCATAAAATAAAAGACGATGATCAGACACATCCCAAATACCTCTTAAGAACTTTGAAGTCTAAGACTAAAGACTCCTTGAAATACACCAAGTTCCACGATCTTAAAAGTTTGAGGTTTTGGGACCCACCAGTCCTTTCTAATGGAAATCGTAGTCCCCTAACCAATTCCATATCCATCCTAACTCAATCCCCTCACAAATCCATACAAAACTCCTCAAAATTAAAGAGGTATTGTATGTAGAATTCAACATGAGAATATAAGAATCCAAGAAATAAATCGCTTTACACATATGGGAGGCATTGTAATTTGGAACTGAATAACTCACCTTTTTGACAAATAGGGATTTATTGAACCGGTCAAAATTGTTAAACCCTATTTCGTCCACTTTTTTTATCGCCAAATTTCTCTCAATTACCCCAATAATTTTTTTATCCTCTCCACTTTCCCACCAAAATTTGGCCGATAAAGCATGAAAATAATAGGTGAGGCTCTTAAAAGATTAAAACAACTCATAGCACTACTCGGAATTGTTTGAAGGACTGTCTTTATGATGATCTCTTTTACGGACCAGGAGAAGAAAGGTCATTTCCATCCTCGAACTTTATTAAACTCGCTCTTTCATAGAATTAAATGAATCCACCTTACTTTGTTCCACATTTATTGGAAGACCACGATATATCTCGTGATTCTTGGTGATCAAAACCTTATAACCCGTCTATACCTTCGATTATCTTGCTTTAACATTTTTCTAAAACAAATCGTGTACTTATCGTAATTCACTGCTTGCCCAAACGCACGTGAATAAATATCTAAACACCTTCTAACGTCTCGATTTTCCCTATCATTTACCTTGAAGAAGACCAAACTATCATAAAAAAAACAAATGAGATTCGAATGCCTGATTCTTCGAATTTCACTCTTTTATTCCTTTATTTCTCCGCCTTTATGCCTGATTTTTCGACTATCATAAAAGACTAGAGATACCTCCTGAACAAAAAAAAAAGAAGAAAATGGGTCACCTTGTCGCAATATATGTGACAAAGTAATGACACCACAAAAATTTACCTTTGAATAAAAATTTAAAAGAACTTAAGCGCGTTTCATACGTGATTAATAGCTGAACTTAAGCAAAGAATCAATGTTTATTCTCAAGTATTTTGATAGTTTTGGTAGTTTGTGTGAATGTTTAAGACATTCAGATTCGCAAACATCTATGAAATGCAAAGAAAGGAAAATGAGAATTATAGATGCAAAAGAGAAAGAGGAATAAAGCATCCTAAGATAACGAGACAATCTCAAGGATTCCGGAACATTTTACGGATCTCAATTCCGATACCCGGAGCTCAAGATATGGGAGACCATTGCGACGCGATGAGACTCTAACAACAATTTAATTTGACACGTGAACTGCGATTTCGAGCCGTTTGATAAGTTTTCGAAGGCCAGATCTGCGCAAAATTTGAGAGCTCGCCGATATAACCTAATATCAGCATCTTAGAGAGCATTCTTGGTTTGTTTTAAGTTTTAGATAGAGGAAATCTTACGTAGGAACAAAAGGTTAACGAAGAAGAAGGCCAGGGAAGCTCTGGAGGCTGTGACGAGCCTGCAACTACCGAATCTAGTTTTTTTTCTCCTTCTTCATCTGAAACTATATCATTGTTCTTGTTTGTTTTCTAGTTCTTCCACCATCACCATGAACCTTAGAGGGTGATGGTGGATCTTTTCTTGTTAATTGTCATGGATTTATTTAATTTTGATTTGATTCTTTGGCTGGTGTTTATTCTATTTTTGTTCTTAATGCTTGTATATGCTTGATCATCGTATGCTTGATTTTAGGATTAGTTATTCTCTCTAGCGAGGTTTAATTAGTCGTGCGAATAAAATAGAATGCCGTAGTACATTCTGTGATGTCTATAGATAGCCTTAGCTGCTAGGGAGCCGTGTGAGTGTTCTAAAACGTAAAGCAAGCTAGGTTCTATGCCTTGAGACCGAGAGGTAAAAGGAGTTCTTAGTCGTAGGTCGTTAATATCACTCTAGCGAGGGTTAGCGATAAAATTCATGTGAACACGATTAGCATAGCCATAGGATTGATCATTCTTCGTTTCTCTTGAAATCCCGACAATAGGATAGAAAAGTGAAACCTCACCCTTGCTCCTCAAATCCATCTTTTAAACGTCTTTATTTTAAGTTATTTAGCAATTTAGAAATCACAACATTCACTTTAATTCTCTGTTGATTCAAATTGCGGTATTGTTAGAATTACATTTAATTATAAATCCTCGTGGGAACGAACTAAACTTACTATCTATATTACTTGTTCGACGTGTGCACTTGCGCACGCGAATTTCGAAACAAGTTTTTGGCGCCGCTGCCGTGGATTTATTTAATTATTTGTGAATCCGATTTTTGCTGCAATTTGAATCGGTGATTAAACAATTATATCTACGTATTTGTGTGCCCTTTCAGGTGTATGCGAAAAGACGGATCATCAGCTATACTTTCGATCGAACTTGAAATAGAAAAGACTTGCAAAAGAAATCGGAAGACAAGAAGACACGTTCGTCAAGAACCATAGAGTCCACAGCAAGAACGCAAAGAACCGATGGAAAATTTTCCAAACATCCCACGACAAAATCTCGAGGAACATGTCCTCGTGGAGCGACCTCTCATTGACTACGTGTCACCAAACTCTGAAGGCTACCGTTCGGCCATCCATAAACCGGCGATTACGGCGGATCAGAGCTTCCACATCAACACGGGGATTATCAACATGATTCAACATAATCAATTCTCAGGAGCCCCGTATGAAGATCCGAACGAGCACATCTGCAACTTCAACAAGATGTGCGACACCTTTCACATCCCCAACATTCCGGTGGACGCCGTACGTCTACGGCTGTTTTCATTCTCGCTGAGGGACCGAGCCAAAGGTTGGTTGCAATCACTGCCGTCCGACTCCATCTACTCGTGGGAGGACATCTGCAACGCCTTCTTCACCAAATACTTTCCCTTCGAGAAGACCACTCCTCTCCGCAACGAAATCCACAGCTTCCATCAATGGGACGGAGAAACTTTATGCGAAACATGGTCGCGGTTCAAGGAGATGCTCAAAAAATCCCCCCACCATGAGATTGCTCGGGCAGATTTTCTAGGCACGTTCTACTATGGTCTCCTAACTCCAACGAAGACCTTAGTGAACACCGCAGCGAAAGGGGCTTCCCTGACAAAGACGCCATCTGAGTTCTATGAACTCCTTGAAGAATTGGCGAGAGCAAACGAACAATATCCCATGGAGCACAGAATCTTGAAGCCGGAGCCGAACATAATACACGCTGCGACAACCTCATCCAACGATTCGAAGTTATTAAGGATGATGTCGACTCAGATGGCTCTCATCACGAAGCAAATGGTGAATTTTGACGCTCAAGCTAAAGCCATACAAGCCACGATCACCAGCAACTACAACCGCCCAACGTTTCAAAATCCAACAACTCATACAGGGGCGCGAGAAACGATCATCCTAATTTTTTGTGGAGGCAACCGGTGAACCAAGCTCACAGGCCAGCATAAGAAAATCATCAACAACAAGCACAAAAGGTGGACCTCGAGGATCTGATGACGACATTCATGAACGAAACTCGCACCGCCCTTCAGAGTCAATCAGCCCAAATTCGTAGCCTCGAGACTCAAATGGGTCGATTAGCGTCAACCTTGACTGAGAGACCTCAAGGATCATTACCGAACAACACAGAGGTTAATTCGAGGCAACAGGTAAATTCTATAACTCTGCATAATGGTTTGGTTTTAAAAAATGTATATGAAAAAGAAAAAAACGGAGCGTCGGAAATCCAGGAAGCACCACCATCGCGACGCGACAGAGAGCCATCGTGGCGCGACGCACATCCATTGCGAGACACGACGACGAATCAACGTGATACGACGATGGAGATTCTTTTGGAATAGGTCAAGGGTTAAAGAAAAATTTAACTAATCAAATCAATGGCGGGATTTAAAAATTTCTTTTTCAAGTAAAACAACTTTTACTAACCTAGAAAAAACATATACATGTTATATATTAAAAACATTATTTAATTTACTAGAATACCAACCTTTCATTGTAGCCTTATCTTGAAGCGTCTTGAGAAAGGTAGATCATCTTCCTTGGCTCGCTCGTCACCTTCACACCTAATCTTGAACTTGAGAAACCTAAGATTTCTATTACAAGAGTCTATAGAGGTTTTGGAAGGATTTGTGCGTGGGCACAATTACACAATCTGAACCAAGAACAATTCTTGGATCATAAGCTAATTCTCTAGATCAAGTATGGATCTAGGTACAAAGGAAGAAGAGTATTTTCTAGAGAGAGAGAGAGAGGGTCGTCCACAAGAGGGAGAGAGCAAGAAAAAGCTTAACCTTCACATCTCTATGTGAGGCTCTATTCATAGGAGAAGGAAAAATCTATAAAGGTCAATTATTCATTCATGAATGAATAATGTATTCATGACACAATATTTTATTTTCCCTTCCCCTTTCCCTCTTGGTTTGGCCGGCCATACACCTTGCATTAGTGAGGAAATTTGTTTCCTCACTTAGCACATTTGTTTCCTTCTTAAGGAAATTCATTTCCCTTTTTCTTTTGGGTAATTATCCTTATAAGAAAAAGGAAATAAAACTCTCCTCTTGATGCACTATCTTGGCCGAACTCTACCTGGGGGGGAGCATCTAGATGCTTCCTCATTTCTTTTAATACAATTCTTAAAATACCCATTGTAGAATTATAATTGCACAAATAACGAAATTAATTTCATAATGCCTTAAACGACTTTTCGGCTTTAGAAAGTAATTTATATTTTCATCAAATGAAAATATTCAAAATCTTATTTTGACATTTACATCATTTTATGTCCTTGTGGACAAAAATACCCTTTAGAAATTTTCCGAGAAAAAGTCTAGTTCAACACTTGAACTTATTTTGACTTAGCTTCTAGTTTAACAATCCTACTGTAATGTCCTGTAATAGTGACCGTATAGATCCAAATGAACAAAGCTTAAGCTTCTATACTCGGACTCAAAAGTTCTCAAACCTTTTCCGAGTATTAGCTTAATGTCGACTGACTCCAC
Source organism: Urtica urens (assembly GCA_958296335.1). Lineage (NCBI taxonomy): Eukaryota > Viridiplantae > Streptophyta > Magnoliopsida > Rosales > Urticaceae > Urtica > Urtica urens. The sequence goes on from OY282525.1 coordinate 8,344,151, forward strand.
TAAAGAGTCGACACTGAGAATCTCTCGGTTCAAATGAATTTATTTTCTACTCAAGTTCGACTTAATTATATTGAGCGGATCCATTGAATGTTATCTATGCTTACCGTTCATGAATATCATCAACTAGTTGGGATTTATAAAATTACCATTTTACCCTTCTAGTTGTTATTTCCTCAACTCCTTTAGTACTTGTGAATAAGTTAGAAACAATGCATTGACGAGGAGCTAACAAGTCACATTGTTTCATTCAAACAAAGTCGCTACTTAAATTTGGACACTGCGCAGTACATTTATTCACAATCCAAGTAATAAAGCATGAGGTGATATATATTGCATCTCAGCAATCTTGTACATGAATTGCATATCTATGAGAACTTCACAAAGTTCGTTCAAGACATCTTCATAACTTAATACCTCACCAATAGGCCTTGTCTAGATCACACATTGGACCTAGAATTTGACTTTCTCAAATGAGAGTATTAATGCTATGAAATTACATGTCTCATTTCAGGATTTAGGTAAGCATGATGCGATTCATACGTAGTGACCTTGAGATAGGAGATGTTAAATGGCTTGTTCTTCTATTGTCTCTAAAGGTGCACTAGTCAATTCAGTATCTTCGAAAGATACACTGGAAGAACTACAGAGTTCCTAACTCTCTATGCCTCGTAACCAGACATCCTAGATTCTTCCAACAATCATACTGGGATCAATAGTCCGTTGATCTTTAGATTGCGAATATTCCGTTTTAGTCAAACCATGAAGAGTTTGTTCACGCAAATCTACATTTGTCTCTTCATACATTGTTAGGTTTGATTAAGGACTATTGAATATCATAAATCTTCAATCAAACTAGGGAATGAATGAACGTTTCAACTTTTATTAATTTAATCAGCAAATTACAAAGATTTATATATTACATCAATATGTAAATAAACAATCTTTTAATAAGGACTTTACAAAGATTTATATATTACATCAATATGCAAATAAACAATCTTCTTGTGGGCATCTCTGCCAACAGATTCAACTCGGGTCACGACGCGACCAACCCCATCGAGGCGCGATGGTTAGTCGGGTCTTACAGGTTCTACTGACGCAAAAGAAGCCCAAACGTCGAAAATTGCGGCGTTTCCTCAAGTTCAAGTCCCGTACCCCCAGGGGCTGAAGAATGTGAAGCTTGACAAACAGTTCGGGAAATTCATTGAAGTATTCAAACAACTTCACATCAACATACCTTTCGCGGAGGCCATCGAACAAATGCCGAGCTATGCCAAATTCTTGAATGACATCCTCACTCACAAGCGGAAGATTGAAGACTGCAGCACGATTGCCTTATCTAGGTACCATTTAGTTACCAAAAGAAGCTCCCTCAAAAGCTGAAGGATCCGAGAAGCTTCACCGTCTCATGTGCTATCGGCGAGACATATTTCGAGAAGGCGATGTGCGACTTGGGAGCAAGCATTAACTCATGCCATACTCCATTTTCAAGAAGCTTGGAATAGGCGACGTGAAACCAACACGAGTTACACTACAAATGGCCGATCGCTCAGTCAAATATCCTCGAGGAGTCGTCGAGGATGTGCTCGTAAAGGTAGATAAATTCATTTTTCCGGCTGATTTTGTTGTTTTAGATATGGAGGAGGACAGAGACATTCCTATCATTTTGGGGAGGTCATTTCTAGCAATCGGAGGAGCACTAATCGATGTGCAAAAAGGAGCACTGAAGTAGAGAGTGCAAGATGAGTAAGTCATTTTCAACGTCTACAACTCGAAGTACCCGAAGAGAAAATATGTTGAAGAGCTCGATGCGAGGACAAAGCGCTCGAGACCGCGGACGACGAGTGACTCGGTCGTTCACTCGCAAGGTAAGTCTCCTTTTCATCCATGTATTTCAGTCCTTTTCACATTGAGGACAATGCTTAGTTTGATTTTGGGGGGAGATTTAAATTGCGATGTATATTATTTTTTGTTATTTTTGCTTTTGTTCTAGTTTTTCATTTTTTAGTTTTTTTACTTGGGTTGTTCGATAGGCTGTTTATTATTGTTAAACTGATTGGTTCACATATGCTTGTCAATGAGATTTTGAGTTTTTAAAGACTTTAGGTTTAAGAATAAAAATTCATGAATTGTTAGGAGGAAATTGAGTTTTGAGAATCTTTGTTGTCACATAAGCCCGAATTTTGTATATTTTGAAGTTTAGAAATGCTAGATGCGTATTATTGTCGAACAATTGAATTAAAATCACCGTACCTACTAGAACCTTCTCCAATTCCTAATCGAGGCAAAATTGAGTACATATTGATCTAGTACAAATGAGATTCGAATGCCTGATTCTTCGAATTTCACTATTTTTTTCCTTTATTTTTCCACCTTTATGCCTGATTTTTCGACCATCATAAAAGACTAGAGATACCTTCTGAACAGAAAAAAAGAAGAAGAAAATGGGTCACCTTGTCGCAATATATGTGACAAAGTAATGACACCACAAAAATCTACCTTTGAATAAAAATTTATAAGAACAAAAACATCGCATAATGAGATCAATCTAAATCTTGGCGTATCGAATCTTCCTCAAAACTTATTCCAAATAGTCGCATTTGACTCTATCATATGCCTTAAACGTATAGAATTTAAGAGCTCCGCCATGTCGTTCTTGAATCTACCGTTCCTTGTCCTATTGAATGATAAGAGCGTTTCATACGTGATTATTAGATGAACTTAAGCGAAGAATCAATGTTTATCCTCAAGTATTTTGATAATTTTGGTAGTTTGTGTGAATTTTTAGGACATTTAGATTCGCAAACATCTATGAAATGCAAAAAAAGGAAAATGAGCATTATAGATGCAAAAGAGAAAGAGGAATAAAGCATCCTAGGATGACGAGGCAATCTCAAGGATTCCGGAACATTTTACGGATCTCAATTCCGATACCCGGAGCTCAAGATATGGGAGACCATTGCGACGGGATGAGGTCCACCGCGACAGGACGGAAGTCCATCGCGACGCGATGGGACTCTGACAACAATTTAATTTGACACGTGGACTGCGATTTTGAGCTGTTTGATCAGTTTTTGAAGGCCAGATCTGCGCGAAATTGGAGAGCTCGCATATATAACCTAATAACAGCATCTTAGAGAGCATTCTTGGTTTATTTTAAGTTTTAGAGAGAGGAAATCTTACGTAGGAACGGAAGCTGAACGGAGAATAAGGCTAGGGACGTTTTGGAGACTGTGACGAGCCTGCAACTACCGAATCTAGTTTTTCTTTCTCCTTCTTCATCCGAAACTATATTTATTTGTTCATGTTTTGTTTATTTATCATGGATCATTGTTCTTGTTTGTTTTCTAGTTCTTCCACCATCACCATGAACCTTAGAGGGTGATGGTGGATCTATTCTTGATAATTGTCATGAATTTATTGTAGTTTGATTTGATTCTTTGGCTGTTGTTTATTCTATTTTTGTTCTTAATACTTGTATATGTCTGATCATCGTATACTTGATTTTAGGATTAGTTATTCTCTCTAGCGAGGTTTAATTAGTTGTGCCAATAAAATAGAATATCGTAGTACATTCTGTGAAGTCTAGAGATAGCTACAGCTGCTAGGGAGTCGTGTGAGTGTTATAAAGCGTAAAGCAAGCTAGGTTCTATGCCTTGAGACCGAGAGGTAAAATGAGTTCTTAGTCTTAGGTCGTTACTATCACTTTAGCGAGGGTTAGCAATAAAATTAACGTGAAACACGATTAGCATAGCCGTATAATTGATCATTTTTTGTTTCTCTAAAAAATAATTATTCCTAACGAGGACCGAAGTCTACTAATTATACACTTCGAAACCTAAACTCTAAATCTTCCAATGGACTTTGATACTTAACCCCTAGATTTTCCTAAGACGGGTTCCTTTTGGTCATTAAGATCCATAGAAATACATATGAAATTTTCCTGTCAAAAATTTAAAATAAAAATAAATAAACAAACAATTTTCGACCACAAAACATAAGAACAGACGCAAAACGAAGCTAAGTCAATAGACGAGGAAGTAACAAAAGACGCAAAGCATAAGTCAGCATGTTATCTTTTACCAAAAATACTAAAACAAGAAGCCGATTTTTTTATTATGATCTTTCATTTTGTAGGAGAAGAAGGAGCCAATGAGAAATCATAGTCACACGAAACACCACGTGGCGAGTAAGTAGAGGCTGTTCAAAGAATCAGTAAGACTGGAATTACCTTTGGCACACTGGATAAGCCTTCTCTTCATCGTGGACCGAACAAAACGTTACAATCCCACCCCAAAAAACACACCAAAAATTTCATCTCTTTCCATTCTCGCACAACTATGCGCACCATTTTCCCGGAAAACTATCGGCTTTGAAATCGAATTTGCCGTCTCTCTTGTTCCCACGCTCGCTTCTCACAAATGGCTTCCCTAACCTCGCTCTCTTTCTCGGCGTTAAATCAGTGCTCCGACAAGAAAGCCGTAGCTCCGGTTTCCAGAAATTTATCTTCCAACGCCGATTGCTTCAGAGTCCGAACGAGCTTTTCTTGTCACTTCGTTGGCTTCAGAGCATCAAATGGAAGCTCTCGGATGGTCGTCAAATGCATGTCTTCGACTTCAGGTTGGTTCAAATTTTTCCTCCGGTGTTTTTAGCTACTCAGAAAATGAATCGAGTGCAAAAGAAATATTTCAATGCGTGTCTACAGTCTTTGTATCTGAAGCAAAATAGTTCACTAGGTGAATTAATTGGATTCAAGTGGTAATCTCGTATATAGAATTGAATTATTTTATTTTAAGATAGATTAATTTTTTTTAACGAGAAATTCACTAGAGATCTCAGTTTTGTCACGCAAGATTTTCTTTAAAAGCTTGCGCTTATGTACATGGTTTGTGATTTGGATTTCTCGAATTCCCAGGGAGTCTCGTTTGCGAAGATAATATTTGCTTCCTGAATTTGCAGATCCGCCAACAGTAGCGGACACGAAGCTAAGCTTTTTGAAGGCTTACAAGAGGCCGATACCGAGCGTGTACAACACAGTGTTGCTCGAGCTGCTCGTTCAGCAACACTTGATGAAGTACAAGAAGTCCTTCTGTTACGACCCGATCTTTGCTCTCGGCTTCGTCACCGTGTATGATCAGCTCATGGATGGATACCCCAGCGATGAAGACCGCGAATCCATCTTCCAGGCTTACATCAAGGCCTTGAACGAGGACCCGAACCAGTACAGGTCATAAATGTTGTACAAGGCACCTAAAATTTCTCATAGAATGTTGTGCTATTATGGTCTTGCTGATAGTAAATGCATTTTTGCGTGTGGCATTGCAGAGCTGATGCGCAGAAAATGGAAGAGTGGGCTCGGGGTCAGAGTGCGAGCTCGTTAGTCGAGTTTTTGTCGAAAGAGGGAGAAGTGGAGGGGCTTATGAAGGACATTTCGGAAAGAGCAACGCAGGGAAAATTCAGCTACAGCCGTTTCTTCGCTGTCGGACTCTTTCGAATTCTCGAGTTGGCAAATGCCACCGAACCAACTATCTTGGAAAAGGTTTGTTCCTCATATCTCGTATATATTCCGCTCTATGAACTTGGTCATCAGTCTTATCACTTTGGATTGAGTTCTTTTTTGGTTTCTCAGCTTTGTGCAGCTTTGAACGTCAACAAGAAAAGCGTGGACAGAGACCTTGATGTGTATCGCAATCTGCTCTCGAAGCTGGTCCAAGCAAAAGAGCTCCTAAGGGAGTACGTAGCGAGGTAGAAACAACCGCTACAAATTATAGTTTTGTTTGTTGCCATTTTAAAAGGATTAGTATATAGAACCTAGTATTCACTTGCTACGAGTTAACCTTTGTTTACCTGCGAAACCAAATGACTTGCAGGGAAAAGCAGAAAAGTTTAGAAAGATTGGGAACGAAGGCCAACGAGGCAGTTTCGAAGTGATCAGGAGATTTCCAGTGAGTCATTCAGTATATCGATCAGGCCAGTGGTTTTGGGCTACAGAGTTGGGAGTTTTCTCAGTTTAGGTACCTTCATCGGCTTGAAATGGTCCCTTTTTATTTATTTGAACAAGATAAGAAATCAAATCCAAGCATCTAATCCCTCCCTATTCCTCTCTAGACTCTTCATGTTCAGATCTTATCATTTGTTCAAATCTTCTTTCAAATTTGTTCAAATCTTCTTTCAAATTTGTTCTTACACATGTATTATATAAGTTAATCCCAAATGAACACTTGCAAATACTCATATTATTAATACTTTTCTCTTGAAATATAACTACTACGCTCAAGCAATTAGACTTTGGCTTCGATCAAATGATTAAGAAGCGCGATAAACTTAATGCACCACTGTTTTCCCCCACTTGATGACACTGAAAGCATACATAAAATTAAATACAAATTTACATAAATCGTTGTAAAATGGACGAACACCAAGAGAAATGTAAAGCGATGTAAAATAAAAATTACAAATTGCATATATTATGGATTTTATGAGGATCACAAAAGGGCATGTTTCAACTAAGGTGAGAGATTTCAACACCGTCGGGGATCTTGAAAGTGTCGGCGGCTCCGAACTTTCTATACTCTTCACCTTCCTCGGTCACGTCCTCCCCGCCGCTGTCGTACTCTTCATCTCCATGATTCGAAGGCGACGAAGGATCGTTGACGCTTTTCGACTTGCAGTCCTGAGTTGCAAGCATGTTGACCTGGCCGAGGTGCGATATTTCCACCACCACAGTCTCGTCGTTCACCGGCAGTGGCTGCTTCCACGGCTCTCCATCGATCCTCATGTATGTCTCGTTCGCCGCCGCTTTGTGAAACTCGAACCGGATCCGGTGAGCCTACACATGAATAATATAACAAAGTTCCGAACGCATGAAGAAGGCCCCGGCTCTAGAACTTTTAAGACCCAAAGAAAATTAATTTTTTATAGGCTTTTTTAAAACATTTATTTGGACTTGATAATATTTCAGCATTTAGGCATAAGAATATATTAAATCCGAGCCTCTTTCTACCTAATTTAGGCTTTTATTTAGTGGGGCCTAAAAGACTCACTTGATCCCTAAGGAGTCAAGCCGGGCCTGGCATGAAGATATCTAGTTCTTTTCTTGAATTTCTTACCTGTGCGAGACGAGTCCCGTGCCCTTTCGGAGCAAGCAAAACAAGGCCATGCCAAGCATCTCTAAACCCCACCACCTCAAGTAGGCCATCATCAACAAACGGCGATGTCAAATCTCTCTGCAAATACACAACCAGAGGTATTTTTCAGCGCAAGCTTTTAGTGATACTGAAGTTCAGTCACGACGGTAAGACGTATGTTTCCTAAAAGAAAGGACTTTTAGGCATGTAGATGAACTAACGTCTCGAAGTTTCTTTCTGTTTGGGGTTCCCCACGGACTTAATCCGCCAGAAAAGCTCGGCAAGTTGAGGCACACAATTGACCTTATGCTGTGATGATGACGATGACAATAAGGCAGATACACAATGAGGAAATGGAACCAATTCTTACTAATTAATCTATGAGCCTGCCATTTTATTTAACGCAATCGAGAGTTCGGGACAAGCATAACCTCTGAGGTATGGTTAACTCTTCCCAGGTGCCATGCTTTTTCATTACAAACACCTTGGCAAGTTGAGCTATGTTCCTGTGTCACCAAAAAAAATTAAAACTAAAAAGAAGATGCGACGAATCGAGAGTTTGGATACGAAACAACATATTGCAATTCAAAGATTTGTAATGTGTTCTTCATGAGAGACAAGATGTTAAACTAAAGCCAAGTGAATATATGAACTCCCAAGGGAAAGCAATCAAGACAATTCATTTCTTATATCTCAAATTTTCACGTTAAGAGAACACTGTAAAGAGAGGAGAAAAGCATACAGTAATTTCCTTTTTAAACTTCAGATACTCACCGGGACGAATGATGGAAAAGAGGAGCAAGAAACCAGCCTTGAGTACACCCGATCTTAGCATAATTACTCTGTTTCGAAATTGGAATATTTAAGTAGAAATCTTTGTAAAACAACTATAATATAAAGGCATAAAGTTAATCTTTCATGAATCAGTGACATGCTTCAGGTCTGTGCATTTTAGGTACTAATTGAGTTGTAAAAGTTGGCTCAGGTATCCAATCATATACTCGGCGTGCCATACGTACCTGATTAACCAATTGATTTTTGAATTTCTCGGGATGCAATTTCCGCTCCGTATGAAATGCATATGAGACTTGAGCATCCATGCCTAAAAACAAATAAACAAAATCTCAACGGTGGAGTTAGAAATTCAGATTGAGATTGCCGATTTCAGGGACAGACACAAGTAGTCTTACCCATGCTGAAGTAATTCCAAAACCCACCCCGGAAAGTGATGCAACCTTCCTAGAAAAACCATACAAAAATCCGACCGTTAAGACACCGTAAAAGTAAAACTCGAGCTGAGGTTGTTTACCTTGTTTAACTCGTCATCCTCAGACACGCGTTGAAATGCATGAAGAGAGTGAGGCAAGTCTAAAGGCGCTACGGGATCGCAAGACTTTTCTTTCGGAGCCCTCATTCTCATCACAATATGCCAACTATTAAATAGCAGAATGCGATCAGTACCTGCCTTGTAAAAGAAGAAAGCTAAAAAGAAGAAGAAGAAGAGAACCTGTCTATTTTCATTTCCTTGGCCTTCTTCACTTGATCAAGAAACAACTCCACGGCCTGGCGATTTGTCCCAGGATTTTTCTTTCCCTGATCAAAACCAAGCCGAAGTGTCACTATCACGATGATCGAACGAACTAATTAAGGCTTTGAAAAAAATAATTAAATATTACCCAACCAAATGCAAATGGGAGATTATTTCCGGTTCCCAAAGGCACAGTTGCGATCGGTGGGGGACGAGAGAGCTTCAGATCCGAGACCACTCCGAGAAGCCACCCAGCTGTTCCATCTCCTCCTGCAACCTGAACATCTCAAAGAGTTTAATCCACATTTCAATTATCTAATTATATATACCATTAGTATTTTGATAATAGCCAACATTTTGGTAAATGTGTATTAAGACCAGTTTGTACAAAATTATTTGGACTAATTTAGCCGGAATAACTCTTAAAATTACTCATATTATAAAGGGCAATCCGAATCATAATTTCCTGTAAGCGAATGACATTTAACCACGATAACATATTTACAAAACGGTGGATATTTCCAAAATTCTTTATATTTTATGTTGGCTAATGACCCAATTTCAATTATCTATTTACTTCTGCTTCAATCAAACTCACAATCAGTATCAGGTTTTGCTCAATATGTTTAGCAAACTCGTCTTCTTCAGCCTTGAGCCTCTCTAGATTCCTGTAGATATTACTCAACGCCTTATCAGGAGCTTCTTCTCCAAGATCAAATATCTGAACGGGAAATGAAGATTATAATGTGGTCCGACTCTGAATTAGAAAGATAATGAGTTTACCTGGTTGGGGTTAAGAATCGAGCGATAGGTCTGAAGAAGATCACCTCCAAGTTGACCGCCACTTTTGGAATTTATGAAAATTATAACAGGATATTTAGGGATGTGATGAATCTCGTCGTTTGGTTCAGGTACTAATATGTAATTGGGAATCAGAAACTCCTTCAAGAGATCGGCGTTGGAACGAGACTCTGCCATTAAAATCTCCACCCAGAGAGCTGAGGAGAAGTTGAATAGACTGGGAATTTAAAGAGTGAATCTTCCGAAATTCAATGGGCGAAAGAAACAGAAAATGAGTTAATTCAATTCAGCAAAAACAGTGAGCACCATTCATTATTGCGGTTGAATATGAAAGGTGTTTAGAACAATCATTAATTGCTGGTTTGACGTTTAGGATGGGTCACAGATTTAACAAGTGAACAATGTAATACAACATACAATGGTAGGGTGGTTGAGAAAACGAAATAAAAAACAGTTTCTCCTTCCATTATTCGTTTACTCTTTAAACTTAGGATTCTGGAATATACAAGTACATATCAAAATGTCTAGTTCTTGAGTAATTTATTCTCAATTCATCTATTGAAAAGCTTTTTCTACAGTTGACTCTGAATATATTAAGTGATAAAGAGTAATATATCCTTATGCATACATTTTTTTTTTTTTTATCTTTTCTTAACTTTTCAAGTTATGCATACAAAAATTTGGTGGATAAAAACAATTAAGAAGAGAGTTCAATTTACCCTGAAAAAAATTGCGGTACAGAAATCGAGAGGAGATTGTGAATTGAATTCAGATCCAGAACACCACAAGCATGAATGAAGAAGAGACAGAGAGAGGATTAGGAACGTTTATTAATGATGATTCGACGCATTGACTATGTAACTAAATTATTATAAATTATAAAATACAAAAAGTACACACGAAGTAATAGCGAAATTTTTACTTAATCTACAAGGGAACGTGAAGAAGCACGATTAAAAAAGAGCCACAACAATTCATGTGGACAGTAATATTCAGTTACTATTATTATTTTAGAGCAATTAGCTCAAATGGTCTCTGACCTCGTATATGGATTTATCATAAAAAATATTCCTGAATTATTTATTAAGAGCATTTAAAGTCTCATTCTTAACATCGTTTACTATATTGACGGAAACACGTCGTGGAACTCAGCATTTGACCCTTCGCTCTTTCGCCCTCGGTGCGAATTTTTTGTCTTTTTTAAGGAAATGTGCGAAATTCTGTTTTAAAAGTTACATAAAGATTGATAATTTTCTAAAACGATCAAGGAAAACCGGGAAAATTTGAGAGAATTAAGTTCAACAGAGTAAAATAATGTGCGGAGGGTCCTCCACTGCGTTGAACGCGTCTAAAATTCGGGAAAGAAAGTTATGTTTTTTAGACGAGAAATGTTAAAAAAAAATCGAATTTTTTTTTTGATATGAGCTGCGTTTGGTAATACTGTGCTTTAAAAAAAAGTGATTTTAAAAAGTGCTGCTTTTTTAAAAAGCTACATAGTTTTGGAAAACTGTTTTTATTTAGTTTTTGGTAAAAGTAAAAGTTGATTTAACGTTTGGTAACACTTTGGTTATTATTAAAAAAAGACTAAATTGACCTTAGAAATAAATATATAAATAATTCTTTTTGTAGTTATATGTACATATTAATACGAACGTAATATTTAAACCACAACGAATTAAGCAAACAAAATGAAATTTCGTATATAAATTTAACTTTTTTAGTAACAAATATTAAAATGATTGATTTGCCGATTCTACTAAACTTGCAGCAATTTCGTCTCTTAAATTATCCATACAACTAGTAAATGTTCTATAATCTTCATATTGATCTCAAGTTGTGTCCTCCCTATCCTCGTCATCTATTGTCTCGTCATCGTCAAAATTTAAATCTTCCTTTGCGTGCATTCGAATGTAGTTGTGTAACCCCATGGTGGCGATAATTACTTTTACTTGATTTTCGAACGCATAACTCGACATGACATTCAACATTCTCCATTTTTTTCCACACTCCAAAAGTACGCTCGACAACGCTTCTAAGCGAAAAATGTGCTCGATTGAAAATTTCTTTGAGAGTTATATTAAAACAATGCATTCACAAAAATTAGCAAGTACATACCTTAAACTGTGACCTAAATTAATTTTCATAAATTTATACTGAAATTTAAATAATATTATCATAAGTATGTAAAATTATGTATAGTTAAAATTTCTAAAATATATTATATTACATATCGATTTGTAAACAATTAATTGTTTTAGTAAAAAAAAAAAACCAAAAGCGACATAACCTTAATGTTTCTTCTTTATCTTTCGAATGAACACATTTTCTATCTTCTTCAAAATCAAAAGAACCAAAACCGACCTAAATTTCACCGAAAGATCCCTAAATCCCGTCAAACTAAATTCTCCTTCGAACCAGGCAAAATCTCTCATAAGACACGAGTAAAATCTATTTTTGCCGAGCCACAACCTTTGCGAACAAATTCAAAATCGCCGACGAGCCACCGCGCGATACAGATTCAATTCAATTCCAAAATCCCAAAATCCCATCGACCTAGGTAAAGTTTTCATTTCTTCAATTTAATAACCTATGAACGTAAATTCCTAAACTGGTTAAATTTGAAAATCGGTTACAAGCTGTAGTTCGCTCACCACCTTCAAAAATGATGTCGACCTGGGTTCTCGACCTTAAGCTCAAGCTCAAGCTGAAGACTGAGCTAAAACGGAAACTCCTATTACTCGGATAATTTTTTTTTCTCAGCTAAATCGAATGACCTGGATTTATTTAATTAGTGTAATCCCTAAATCTCAATTTGTGGATCCATTATGTTTAAATTTGAGTTTGTGAATCAATACTAATCCATTTGTGTTTTTTGGTCGATTCTAATACATTTGTATTTATAGTTCGACTCAAGAATATTTATATGAAATATGATAAGATCTGTTAGAGTGTTAGAATGTTTGATTGTTTCTGTGAACTATATACCAGATAACGAGAGTTTATTTACAGTCTTATATTGGCTAGTTAATGTATTTAACAACGAGTGAAAAACTGTAGTCGAAAAAGAATGAGAAACAGATTGTATCGAAGTATAAAAAACAAACTAATTAACTTACCGGACTAAAGTTAGCAGACTATTTCTATTTTAATCAATTTACATAAATTAATATAAACAACATGTAATTACTTGGTATGTTATCTCTGTATTGTGATGTTGTGAGATCTGAGTTTCTTCGAGAACAATCACACGCCGAGTATAGTTGTGACGTTGTAACTCGTTCTGAAATGCTCAGTTGTAAAAATACAAGATAAGGTATAAGATACACTAGGCAGAATATAATCTACTCTGGAAGTACATGGTTACAAAACTTACATTTTTGTTGATATGCTAATTGAACAGGTTGCATGTAATGAATGACTATGAAAGTGTTTATTTTTACTGCTAAATGACAATCAGTAATGAATGATTTTGTTGGCAGCTCCAAATCTGTATAAGAGCTTTTACAGTAGATTTAACACATGATTTATTGAATATGACAACTTCCAAATTGACTGCAACGTTTCATACTGAATTTACAGTAGTTTAGCCAAAACTTAAGGAGAAATAAGTGGCTGAATTTATGTTGAACGATTATACAAATTATGTGAGTAGGTTTTGATTTATTCTAGCCAAAGTTATAGGAGATAGTTGACAATGTTTATTGGCAGTTATTTATTTTGAACGTGGATTGCTAAATCAATGAGTCTTTATTTTTTTAACGTGCTTATACACGTCTGACTTTTAGCAATGTTAAAGGCACATATTTATGAAATAAATTGGCCGAGTGATAATTTAAGAGAATAAAACAGTAAATGAACAAAAATGTGCTAATTCTGAGGATCCAAAAGATTTGTTTTTTAGCTTTCTTTAAAATCTACAATTTACGTTATTTTTTAACTGCTAAAAGCACTTTTGAAAATTTTTCCAAAATTTATTTTTACCAAACGCCAAAAATTGCTTTAGCTTTTATAAAAAGTAAATTGGGTTTTCAAAAGTCTTACCAAACGCACCCATGAACTATCTTGGTACTGTACGAGTACTAAAAAAATACTTATTTATTAGGAACCTGGAATTTAGTGTGTTTTATTTATTTATGGTGGAGTAGCTATGTTTATTTTTTTGTTTTAACTAAATTTTTCAAAAGATAAAACTAAATGTTGCCTAGAAATGATAACGGTAATGTTTTCTTCAGTAACTCGTTTGATTTTTATTTTTAATGGATAAATTAAAAAATCATATAAGTGTTAACTAGTTTTCAATATATTATATTTTAATAACTACTTTGCTACCGTATTTTTGTCTGTTTGTTTATTATAATCATTCATAACTTTATAGTGATATTTAAGCAAAATTTCACGTAGGTAATATGTTTTACGCTCTCGATTCATTAAGTTATTCGAAATTAAAAATTAGAGGATTTGATAGGAATCGAGGATTGTGGTAGACTATCTAGTTGGACTTGCCTTTGGCTGTTGGCTGGTTTAATATTTTATCTTTGTTTTGATTCCATTACTTTGTCATTTTTCTTAATGTTGATTCATAATTCATTGTATGCAATGCAACTTGGAAATAGAGAATAGAGAAGTTGAAATATGAGTACAGTTGCAGACTACAAGGATTCCAGATGGCGGCTTAATTTTCTTAATATAGAATAAAAAAGAGTACATGGTACACAACCGTAGTAAACACTTGCATTAAATTACATTTTTTCCCCTGGAATCTGAATTCATGATTTAAAATAATAATTATTACCTAACAAAATAAAAAATATTGGGCCGAGATGACATTGTGAGGTGCTCTTTTAGTCGACAAATGCTCTACTCGAGCCCATAATGCAGAAGGCTCGCGGGTCTTTGTCCAAAATCGAGGCTTGCACTCAGGCCCGGCTCAAGGGTGGGGCGAGTGGGGCATAGGCCCAAGGCCCTCACTCAAGAAGGGCCCCCTTTCAGACAAAAAAAATAATTTGTTGTGTGCTTTTCAGTCGAATTTGTGCTGTATGTGTTTTGTAAAGACTCATTTTTTTTTGTCTTGGTTGATGTATAACAAAAACAACGGATTTCCTAAATGATTAGTATAGCCAATTACGATTTTCTATGTTATCAAAGTTGTTTATTGTTTTTAACCGTTATAAAATTAAATAGTGTATTGATAAACCAAACATTTTAAACTGTTGTATATTCATGTATATATATTTGTCTACAATACTTACTTTTACAATACAAATTGCAAAAAACAAAAACATAGTGAACACAAATAAAAAAAAGAAGTACCCATTTGAAAAAAAGAGAGATCAGGAGAGATTTTTTTTAAAAGATTAACAAATTATTATTGTTTCATATATTCGGTTTACAAGCAAGCAAAAAGATGTGAAGAGATCAAGTGTTTCCATACTTTCGGATTTTATCTTTCTCCTTTTATCTCTTATTAAATTAATTAAAATATTATTATAAAGGGCCCTTATTTTCTTTCTCGTCCAAGGCCCCCAATTTGTTTGAGCCGCTTCTGCTTGCATGACACTTGTGCATGAGAATTTTCAAGAAGCCTGTCATGCAAACCCTCAAGCTAGGGCAAAAAATTAGCCGCGTCGCAGCCTGAAGATGATCTAATGGTTTGTACGACAATCGTGTGCATGTGTCTTTACTCAAAGATTTCCGGTGTGAGATCTTGGAGAAGAATCACGAACAGGAGAAAAAGACTGAGAGAGAAATGTTGAGCGATATAGAGGAATTTGTGTTACGATTAAAATTCATGATCAAGAACAAAAAGATCAAGAGAGAAACGAATCTCGGTTCTGGAAGAAGTGGTGCAATCGGTGCAATAATTTGTTTCGTTTTCAAAGACACGCAAATAGGATATTCTTGTTTCATATAATAGAAGACATCCTCATCGTTCATCATAATCGCAACCACCAACGCAAAGGTACCCAACATGTAGAGACTTCAAGTTTTAAGTCAAACTTCATCTTGTCGACCTTTATATTGTTGTTTATCATTTCAACCGATTCAAAGTACGTCGTTTCTTTTGGAGCATCCACCGTATACGTACGAGTATTAGTATCAAAATTTCATATGTTACTTAATATGACCCAAGTGCCACCAACTATGATGAAAATTGTTGATGTCGAAATGCAAACTCAACAATCTCGAAATAAGACAATGAATGACTTTATTTAAGGAAATATAAATCACAATAATAAGAAGGATTATTAAAACGAGATTGAGAATAATGATCGACGCGAATTCCGCGAAGTCGAGCTAAAGAAAACAAAATATATTCAATTTCTGAGCTCGAACTGATAGTTGCTAAAAAAACAATACACATAAACTTTTACGAAGATAAATTTGAATTCCATCTAAATTCTATGAGAACTCTTATTTATATCCTCTTCCGATCTCGCTGTTGTTTACTCGCATTCCCCGGATGAGCAAAGAGTTCGCCACGTTGATGGTATCCTTCCTTCTTTGTCCGGTTCTTCACGCAAAATTTACTCCAACTGCATGACTTCGTCTTCGTGGCTTCGAGATCCGGCGAATGAGTAGGTCGATTTGCTTGACTTCGCTACTGACGTAATTCTTTCGGCGAAGTGGGCCTGCAATCGAGTATTTCGAAGAGCCCACTAATTCATTGGGCTTGCGTAGTCGGTCCAATGTTACTTGGACTAATTTTCACTCCAACAATCAGTCCTCAGTATTTTTTTAGTATTGTATAATATTAAAAATATACTCAATAATAAATTTGTTGATAGCGGGAAAGTATTTTAAATTTCAAAAATTTGAAACGGTAGGTGAAACGGCTGAATCTGACAAATTAATGGAGAATTGAAAGGGTTTATGACGTGGACAATGATGACTCTACACGTGTCGTTATCTCGCAAAGTCGAAGTCGGTTGAGATTTCTATGCAATTTGGAGTGTAATTATTGCGAATTGTCAGGTCAATTAGACATGATCTCCTTGAATCGGTTAGCCAATTGACTATAAATGTTTTATAAAGGGTCACTTTATTTCATTGATACTGCGTGGTGAAGAGTCGTATAAGGTAAATTTTCTTCATTTCTCCTTTTACTCTCTCTCCTTTTTACTCTCTACTCCCTTCCTTTCGTGAATCTCATTTTCCATGAGCTCGTCAGAACTAGGACTTCGTTGTTCTTAGCTATTATCTTTTTTTTTTGTTCTTAGTTATGTCGAAGTCTGTTCCAACTTCTAATTCGGACATGCTTCGTCCTACTAGGATTTCTCCTAACGAGTTCGAGAACTTTTTGTTTAAGTGTGATATTTCTCCCAGCCTTCATATGTATCTTCCACCTCCAAACGTTACCGCCGATACTGTCGTCGCAGGTTTATGTTGTATTTATGAAGTCTGGTTCGCATCTTGCGGTTATAGGTTTCCTATGCCACCTCTCCTAATTGACTTCGCCTATCAATAAGGTATTTCTATCCCTCAAATGTGTCCAAACTTCGTACGGATGTTTATGGGTTTATCATTTTTGGCTCTCGAGCAGGGGGTCGATGTAACTATTTTCGATTAAGTTCGTTTATGAATGGTCAAAGCGAACTCAAAACACGATCCAAAATGTTTTTATCTATCTAAGTCTCAATATCGAGGAGTTTTAGAAGGTATCCCCAATAAAGATCAGGATTGGGGTCGCAGATATTTTTTCATCGAAGTAAACGAAATTTTTTTTGGGAGTTACACGAGTTCGCTTCGGAAGTTGGGCGAGCTCGACGTGTAAAGATTTTTTACTTCTACCCTTTTATTGTTTGCTATATTTCTTGTATACGTTGTCAAATTTTTTTATCTTCCTCTCCCTCCTTTTTTTGTCAGTAAAAATTCGAGTTTCTCTTGCCGGGCTGGTTTTTGAAGAAAAGCTCTAAAGGTTTCGCTTGGGCCGAACTAATTGGAAGGACTTCACAGACTTCCGTTTTGTCAGCGCGGGACTTTGGGATAGTCCTCTTGTTTTGGGAGACGAAGAAGGTTGGTCGGCCTGCGTTTTACTTTTAGGTATATGTTTCATTCATAATTCATGAATCGATGTTTTATTTTCTGAAGCAGCGGACAACATAAATACCTAAGTTTCTGCTCGCAGTTTGAGGAGGGAAATGAAGAAACAAGTCGGCGTCCCTGATGCCTCTACTCCCCCAGTTCTAGTCATCAACCTGGACTCCGAGGTAGAGGCCGATGCAGGTGCCATTGTTCCTGCCATTGTGGCCAAAGTTTTGGGCGAAGCCTTGGCCACTGCCGAGGTTGCGACTCCGGCAGAGGTCACTCAACTTCATGACTCGAGGGCCGATGTGGTGCTTCGCAAGAGAAAGGAGGCTGCTCACAGGAACGAGGGAGCTGGTTCTCTCGAAGGAGAAGACGGAAAGAAGAATAAGAAAAAGGGAAATGAGAAGTTGACCGAAGGGGTGGTCGAAGAGTAGACGAAGGAGAAGTTGACTTCGTCTAGGAGTGGCGGCAGATCAGGGTTTCGCCACACCACCCCAAAGAAATATTATCACACATTTGTCTACAACCAGGACAAGATGTTTTGCAAAGACCCGTTCTAGTCAGCATTTTTGGTTCGTCAGCTTACGCATTAGACGCCCTTTGCCTAAGGTTCCTAAACTTCTCGAGCCGAGCTGGTATCAGTCGATGTCCACCCAGGTCACTTCGGTACATTTTGATTGCTTTGGTATTCTACTTAGAAAATAAAATTTGCTCTAACTATGCATATTTTCAGTTTGCCTCTCACCTGAACCGTGGTGTTCATTTTATGACGCCAAGTTCGGGAGTCCGAGGAGAAGGCAGCTCGCCTGGCCAAAGTTCAAAGCGGAGCTGAATCGTTGAAGAGCGAGATCGAAGGAATGATGTCTAACCTCGAGCATCTCGCCGAGGAGATTGAAGCTCGTGATTCTATTATTGCCAAGACACCGACCGTGCGATCTATGCCGCCAAAAAGGCCACATCGATGCGATATTGCGAACACATCCTCAAATACAAGGATCAGAAGGCGAAGATGGATGAGGCGGTGATAGTGCTCAAGAAGTTGGAGCAATGCAAGGGAAATATGGAGTTGATCTCAGAGGTCATCGGTGGCGAGATGCCCGGTTGGTTGAACGAGCTGAGGGATACAGAGGCCGCCATAGAGGAATACTCTGACCAATATGCGGCAATCGAGATTCTTGTTGTCGACGTGGTTCCCTTTACTCCTTACCCGGAAACTTCGCCTTCCGAGTTTCCCGATGAGGAGATCGCCCGCATCGTTGGCGAGGAGCACATAGTTGAAGTTCTCTCTTCGGTTCCTGAACGCGATGAGGTTGGGGCTCAAGCTCGAGAGGATTGATTTATGGGATCCTCCATTTCCCTTTTTTATGTGTTTTGGTTGTCGCTTCGAATGATTGGAACATATTTGGGCCCAGTTGTTTTTTGGTGTAATAAGTTTATTTTCTAAATATTCGCACTCTGGACCCTTTGTTTTAGTTCGCTTAATATATATATATATATATATATATATATATATATAGATGTTTTGAACAAATCAGTTGGGGTTGATTTGTTAAATGTAGAAATCAAGTATTTCAGCTCGGTTGCGAAATATCTAAACATTTTAAATAAATCAATTCGTGTTGATTTATTTATTGCAGAGCTCAAGTATTTCAGCTCGGTTGCGAAATATCTTGATGTTTTAAATAAATCAATTCAGGTTTATTTATTGTTGTAGAGCTCAAGTATTTCAGCTCGGTTGCGAAATATCTTGATGTTTCAAATAAATCAATTCGGGTTGATTTATTTATTGCAGAGTTCAAGTGTTTCAGCTCAGTCGTGAAATAACTTGATATTTTAAATAAATAAATTCGGGTTGATCTATTTATTGCAGAGTTCAAGAATTTCAGCTTGGTCGTGAACTATCTTGATATTTTAAATAAATCGATTCGGGTTGATTTATTTATTGCAAAGTTCAAGTATTTCACCTCAGTTGCGAAAATCTTGATGTTTTAAATAAATCAATTCGGGTTTATTTATTTGTTGCAGAGCTCAAGTATATTAGCTCGATTGCGAAATATCTTGATGTTTTAAATATATCAATTCGGGTTGATTTATTTATTGCCGAGTTCAAGTATTTCAGCTCGGTCGTAAAATAACTTGATATTCTAAATAAATCAATTCGGCTTGATCTATTATTTGTAGAGTTCAAGTATTTCTGCTCGGTCGTGAAATATCTTGATTATTTTTGGACTGTGCTTTCCTAGGAAAGCTGCCTACATACCTTTTGCGGGGATCAAATCGGTCATAGTTCGATTTTCATTGGCTAATGGTAGTATATCTTTAGGTTTATGATGTTCCAAGAAAAAAAGATAGGTGTTCTGTCAATGGTTTCGAGCTCGTAAATGCCACGGTGAACGATCTTTGTAACTCGGTATGGTCCTTCCCAGTTTGTCCCGAGTTTCCTCGCATTTGGTTTTGCAGTATTTTGGAAGACTTTTCGGAGGACTAGGTCTTCTACTTGGAAATTATTGGGTTGATTTGTTTGTTGTAGACTTTCGCTACAGACTGTCTGTATTGGGAAAGTTGTATTACAGCCTTCTCTCTTTTTTCCTCGACGAGGTCTAACGCGTCTTGGAGGGCGGCGTTGTTGTATGTGTTTTGTGGTGTCATTGTGCGGAGGGTGTGTACTTCTTTTTCTATGTGGATCACTGATTCGACTCCATGTACCAGAGAGAATGGAATTTCGCCGGTAGGCCCAGAGGACGCTGGGTAGTTCGTCTGCCCATCTTCTCTTCTTGAGGGATAACCTTTTCTTTATTGAGTTCATTATTGTTTTGTTTGCTCCTTCGGCGTGTATGTTCCCTTGAGGATATCTTGGGGTTGACATTTTGAGTTTAACGTTGTTTCTGAAGCAGAAGGTCCCAAGTCTCTTAGATATGAACTGGGATCCGTTGTCGGTACTATCTCTTGGGGGGCTCCGTGCCGGCATATGATATTTTTCCATAAAAAAGTTTCCACGTCCGCGTCTTTAATAAGAGCGTATCTTCTGCTTCTGCTTCGATCCATTTGGAGAAGTAATCACTGAGAACTAATAGGTAATGCAATCCTCCTAGGGCGATGGGCAATTGTCCTACTATATCCATTGACTACTTCATGAACGGATAAGGGGCCGAAACGAAGAGATTCCTCGGCTGGTACCTTAATGTTGGGTGCATGCTTTTGGCATTGGTCGCATCTTTTGGAATGGTCTTCGCAGTCGGTGGGCATCGTTGGTCAGAAGTAACCTTGTATTTTTATGCTGATAGCAGGGCCCTTCCTCCTGCGTGGTTTCCGCATTCTCCTTCGTGGATGTCTACTAGGATTTCTTGGGCTTCGGCTGTTCCTACGCATCGCAGATATGGTCCTGAGAAACTCCTTTTGAATAGGATGTTGTTTATTATTGTGAATTGGGCGCTCCGGATGATTAATTTTCTTCTGCTTGTTTTTCTACCGTAGATGTGCCGGCGGAAATGTAATTATATTTCATCTCTCCAGTCTCCGTTAATTACGATCATCGAAGTTTTGAGCGCAATATTTATGTGATAAGTGTTGATGGGAATATGCACGACCAACTATCACGAAGTATAGCAACTCCGATTACGAGATAAAAGATGAACGGGCTCAAATTTCTTATACGAATCCACTTCAGGCGAGTAAGAATGTGTTACGAATAATAATAATACGAAGTAAATAAAGAGCTTTGATTGATTGCAAGGTGAATACAAGTATAATCTCGGATGATTACAAAGTAATATTCCCGTCCCCCCTTCTATTCTATACGTGCTGTATTTAAAGGCTGATTACAACGTCTCTTTTCCTTGTTTCTAGCAGCATCTATCTTGACTAACTTGTTCCCCGTGCTTCCTGATTGTTTCACCACGTGTATTGCTGACCACGTACTGCTTGACAATTCATTCCGTAAGAATAGCTCGGGAAGAGTGGATTTCAGAGAGAAATCAGCCTGTTTGAACAAGGTATGGATCTTGGTTGAATGGAAGGGATCTGGTGAGTTCGAACCGTGGTGGGCCTTAAGCTTGAGGCCCATTTGACACTTCGAGTGATCAGTATGTCGTTTTATGGCATGTCGTCGTTTTTCAACATACTGCCATTTTTAGACATACTGTTGTTTTTATCTTTTTTGAGGTCGTTTTAGCATTGAAGTGCATAAACGGTGTCGTTTGCTGAAGGGGACGAAGTCCGGCATCAAGAATCGATCGACTAGCTCCGAGACCCAATATCCTATATAGAACAGCGGCAGATTGTTTCTTCGCAGGTGGGATCACATCACTATGGATGGTCGTTTGATTGTTTCGACGAGTATGATCCGCTTGAGATCTTGATCAGAAGTGGAGGCTAGGGCTGGTAGGGCGTCAGCGGTAGCATTTTTTCTCTTCGAGATTCGGGTTAGTTCAATTTTTTTGATATGTTCTGTTAGGCATTTGACTGTTTTTAAGTAGGTTTCCATGCGCTCATCCTTTGTCTCCTATTCACCTGAGTATTGACATGCTACCAGTTGGGAGTCGCAAAAAGCATGTACTTTCTTAGCTCCTATGGCCTGAATTAGTTGGAGTTCCGCTATAAGGGCTTCGTATTCGGTTTCGTTGTTGGATGCGGAGAAATCTAGCTTGAAGGATTGTTCTAAGATCTCTCCTTGTGGTGATTTGAGGGGAATTCCTATTCCGGCTCCTGATTTAGACGATGCTCCGTCTACGTTCAGAGTCCAGGTTCCGTCGGATGCGGTAATCGATGGGTCTTCTTTTGGGATTTCAATCAGGAAACCAGCTATGACTTGTGATTTTGCGCAAGTTTTGGCGCGATATTCTATATCGTATTCGCTGAGTTCTACTGCCCATTTGGTTAACCTTCATGAGTGGTTTGGGCTGTGCAGGAAGCTTTGCAGGGGTTGTGTTGTCATTGCGACTATCGGCTGGGATTGAAAATATGGTCTTAGTTTTCGAGATGCCAACACCACTGCTAATGTGAGTTTCTCCATGGCTGGATATCTAGTCTCATCGTTTGCGAGTGATCGGGTGGTATAGAACACTTGTTTTTGGTCTCCACGATCTTCCTTTACCAGCATTCTGTTGACTGTAGCGTGAGATACAGTGACGTATAGGTAGAGTAGCTAACCCTGTTCTGTGTTTGTTAGTACTGGGGGAGTCGCCAGATATTCTTTTAATTTATTAAAAACTTCCTCGCATTTATCGTCTCATTCCGCATTTTTGTTGGTTTTGAGCAACTTGTAGAAGGGGAGACATTTGTCGGTAGAGCGAGATACGAATCGATTCAAGGCGGCGATCCTTCCCGTTAGCCTTTGTATTTCTCTTCGATTTCGGGGTGAAGGCATCTCTTGCAGAGCATGCAGTTGGTCTGGATTGGTTTCTATTCCTCGCTTAGTTACTAGGTATTCAAGGAATTTGCCGGATGACACTCAAAAGAACATTTTGAGGGGATGAGCTTCATTTTTTATTTGTTGAAGATTTCGAAACATTCCTCCAGGTGGGGTACGTGGGCTTCTTCTCGCAGGGATTTCACGAGCATGTCGTCGATGTAGACTTTCATAGTCTTTCCTATATGTTCGGCTTATATTTTGTTCACGAGCCTTTGATAGGTAGCCCGAGCGTTCTTGAGTCCGAAGGGCATTACTTTGTAGCAATAGGTTCCCTTATCTGTGATTAATCGTGGCCTACCGGGAGTCCTGGTACCTCCCGGTAAAATTCCTGTGGGACTCCACCAACGAGTGTCCAACAAGATTCAAGGAGCACGCGGACTATGTGGGAAACTACAACCGCCCGACGTTTCAGAATTCCAATAATCCTTACACGGGCGCGAGGAACAACCATCCAATCCTCTCATGGCGTCAACCTTCGAACTAAGCTCAAAGGTCACCTCAAGGGAATCAACAATTCCAACAACAGAGCTTTCAACAACCCGCTAACCAACAACAACAATACCAGAAGGGGAATCTCGAGGAAATGATGGCGACATTTATGAACGAGACTCGCACAGCCATTCAGAGTCAGTCAGCTCAGATACGGAGTCTCGAGACACAGATGGGTCAATTGGCGTCAACATTGACCGGGAGAACACAGGGATCACTTCCTAGCAACACCGAGGTTAATCCGAAAAACCATGTCAATGCTATTACTTTACGCAGTGGATTGATTTTGGATGATGCAGAGAAGAACGCAGGAAAAAGGGTGCTGGAAACCTAGGAAACGTCTCCATCGCGACGAACAAATGTCGCGATGCGACGAAGACCCATCGTGACGGGAAGGCGGAGAATTTAGCCGTGTCGCGACGCGACGAACCCCATCGCAACACGATGGGCAGTCGGGTCTGAAGTGTCCAGGAGCCGAAAATGAGGCCAGTTCATCAAAAATTCAACCTTTTCCGCAAGTGCAAGTCCCGTACCCCCAAAGACTGAAGAATGTGAAGTTGGATAAGCAATTTGGAAAATTTATTGAAGTATTCAAGAAGCTTCACATCAATATTCCGTTTGCTGACGCCATCAAACAGATGCCAAGTTACGCCAAATTTCTGAAGGACATCCTCGCCCACAATAGAAAGATTGAGGCCTGCAGCACTATCGCTCTATCTGAAGAATGTAGTGCAATCATCCAGAGGAAGCTTCCTCAGAAATTGAAAGACCCAGGGAGTTTCACTGTCCCATTTGCTATTGGCGACTCATATTTCGAGAAAGCTCTATGCGATCTTGGAGCAAGCATCACTCTCATGCCTTAATCGATCTTTCAGAAACTGGGAATCGGAGAAATTAGACCAACTCGAGTCACACTTCAAATGGCGGATCGCTCAGTCAAGCATCCACGGGGAGTCATCGAGGATATACTCGTAAAGGTAGACAAATTTATATTCCCAGCTGACTTTGTGGTCCAAAATATGGAGGAAGACAGAGACATTCCAATCATCCCGGGAAGGCCACTCTTAGCTACCAGAGGACCAATCATAGACGTGCAGAAGGGAGAATTGAAACTAAGGGTGCAAGACGAGGAAGTCCTCTTCAACATCTACAACTCGATGAAGTATCCAAAGGAAAGCGACGACATCTTCAGAGTGGACGTGCGAAAAAATTGTTGACAGCTACTGTTTTCGTCCCGAGAACCTTGTACAGGTATGTCTCACTAACTCTATTGATTTTGCTAATCAGTTTGTTCAGTGGGAAACGCGGGAACAGGTGCAGTACCTTGACGGATTTGGCGCCAATATTAGAAAAGTTTTCGAGGATTTGGGAGCGGGCGCAAAGTGTACAAAACCGTCAATCGAAGGGCCGCCAAAAGTTGAGTTGAAGGAGCTGCCTTCACACCTTCACTATGCATTTCTAGAAGAGAACGACACACTTCCGATGATCATCTCAGCACATTTAAAGAAGAACGAGGAAGACAAGCTCTTGAGAGTGCTGCGGGATCACAAGACCGCTATAGGATGGACCCTTTCTGACATCAGCGGAATAAATTCATCCTACTGCGCACATCGCATTCTCATGGAGGAAGGAAATCGACAATCCGTAGAGCATCAACGCCGGTTGAATCCAGCGATGAAGGAGGTCGTTCGAAAAGAGATACTAAAGTGGCTCGACGCGGACATGATTTACCCCATCTCTGAAAGTACATGGGTAAGCCCGGTCCAGTGCGTCCCTAAGAAGGAAGCAATGACGGTAATTCAGAACGACAACAACGAGCTCATCCCCACATGCACAATGACAGGATTCCGAATCTGCATGGATTACCGCAAGCTCAACAATGCCACCAGGAAGGACCACTTCCCGCAACCGTTCATCGATCAAATGCTCGATCGACTTCCTGGGCACGAATTTTACTGTTTCCTCGATGGATATTCCGGCTACAATCAAATAGCCATCGCACCCGAGGATCAAGAAAAGACTACCTTCACATGCCCATACGGTACGTTTGCTTTTAGAAGGATGCCTTTTGGTTTATGCAACGCACCTGCTACATTCCAACGTTGCATGATGGCAATTTTCTCTGACATGGTACGCCGAACCATCGAAGTATTTATGGATGATTTTTCTGTTTTTTGTTCTACTTACGATGTTTGCTTGAGAAATTTGTCAGAAGTATTAGACATGTGTGTAGAGACGAATTTGGTGCTGAATTGGAAGAAGTGTCATTTCATGGTGAAGGAAGGCATCGTGTTGGGGCATCGAGTTTCAGCGCAGGGATTAGAGGTGGACCGAGCCAAAATAGCGACGATAGAGAAGCTTCCACCTCCAATTTCAGTCAAAGGAGTGCGCAGTTTTTTGGGACACGCGGGATTTTACAGGCGCTTCATCAAAGACTTCTCAAAAATCACGAAGCCGCTGTGCAGTCTACTCAAGAAGGACGTCAAATTCATCTTCGACGAGGCATGTCTCCAAGCCTTCAACACTTTGAAGAAGAAGCTGAGCACAGCACCAGTGTTCGTGGCACCAGAGTGAGAGTCACCATTTGAGATTCTGTCCGACGCAAGCGACCATGCAGTGGGCGCAGTTCTCGGAGAACGACGAGGCAAGGCTTTCCATGCCATCTACTACGCAAGTCGAACGCTCAACAACGTACAGTTGAACTACACCGCTACTGAGAAGGAGCTCCTCCTTGTAGTGTTCGCCTTTGACAAATTCAGGCCGTATGTCATCGGGACCAAAGTCATCGTCTACACTGATCACGCCGACATTCGCTATCTCATGATGAAAAAGGATGCAAAACCTCGTCTCATCCGGTGGGTACTTCTTCTGCAAGAATTCGATCTCGAAATCAAAGACAAGAAGGGCACATAAAATGTTGTTGTGGATCACTTATCGAGACTCGAAACGCTAGAGCACGTTCATGCTCGAGTCCGACTGATCGATGAGAGCTTTCGGGACGTAAAGGTAATGGCGATTAGAGTTGTCGAGACACCATGGTTTGCCGACTACGTCAACTACTTGGCGAATAGTGTTCTTCCAAGTTCAATGACTTATCATCAACGGAAGAAATTCCTCTCAGATGTACATCACTTTTATTGGGAAAACCCATTTTCTACCGATAGTGTGCGGACATGGTGATCCGGAGATGGATACCTGAGGACGAGATGAGCTCAATTCTTCACTATTGCCATGCACTCGAATGTGGCGGACACTTCGGACCCTCCAAAACTGCGGCAAAGGTACTTCAAAGTGGTTTTTATTGGCCTACTTTTTTTCTGGACAACCGCTTCTTCGGTTCTTTATGTGAAAGGTGCGAGCAAACCGGAAACATGTCGAATCGGAACGAGATGCCGCTGACGAACATGCAAGAGATCGAACCATTCGACGTTTGGGGGATTGACTTCATGGGCCCCTTTCCACCTTCTTACGGCAACAAGTACATCTTACTGGCGGTGGATTACGTGTCCAAATGGGTCGAAGCAAAGGCCACCCCAACAAAAAATGGGAAAGTCATCCTCAAGCAGAACATATTCACAAGATTCGGGACTCCCAGGGCAATAGTGAGCGACGGAGGATCGAATTTCTGCAACCGTCAGTTCGAGGCGCTACTGTCAAAATACAGCGTCAACCACCGAAAATCGCTTGGCTATCACCCTCAAGCGAATGGACAAGCCGAAGTCTCAAATAGAAAAATCAAGAAGATTCTAGAAAATACGGTGGGGCAAACTCGGAAGGACTGGGCAAACAAGCTCGATAACGCACTATGCGCATACAAGACGACATTCAAAACTCCGATAGGCATGTCACCTTATTCCTTCGTCTACGGAAAAGCGTGTCATCTGCTGGTCGAGCTGGAGCACAAAGCGCTGTGGGCAATGAAGAAGCTCAATTTTTATGAGAAGGCGGCGGGACATCAAAGGTTGCTATAGCTAAGCAACCTTGACGAATTCCGAAGAGAGGCATACGAGAACGCGAAAATTTACAAGGAAAACACGAAGCTCTGGCACTGCAGGCACATCGCGAAGAAATATCTCACGCCAGAGCAGTCGGTGCTTTTATTTAACTCACGTTTGCCTCTTTTTCTAGGAAAATTGAAGTCTCGCTGGTCGGGATCATTTGAGGTAGTCACAGTCTACCCACACGGAGCGGTTGAGCTAAAGAGCAAGAATGGCGAGCAATTCAAAGTTAACGGCCAAAGAGTCAAGCCATATTTTGGGACCCCACTAGAAGAGGAGAAAACTGTTACACATCTCGGTATATAAGGCCAGGTAACAGGTCAAGCTAATGACGATTAAACGAGCGCTTCTGGGAGGCAACCCACGTTTTTCAGGTTTATAGGTAATTTCTTTCGTTGTTTTCATTTTTGTTGATATTTTTATTTTTAGGCTTATTGTTAGTTTTGATTTAAAAAAAAAACGGACGCCATTTCACAGTGCCCATCGCGATGTGATGCCGCACTGTCGCGTCGCGATGGGTGTGATTTTACAAAAGTCGCGACGCGATCAACTTCATCGCGTTGCGATGGCCTAAAACCTGACGTTTTTAAATCGATTTTTTCTCCCTCTCTCTTCACTTTTCACTTACTCACTCGATTTCTCTTAATATTTCCCCCAAAACCGAATTTCTTCCGACCTAAACTCCCAAAAATTTCACAAAATACACATCTTTTTACCGACATTCACAACACAAAGTTTCTTCTACACGAGCCAACTATACGTTTACGTTGATTTCACACTCATTTTCTTTGTTTTTATCTCCGAATCAACTCGAAGTAAAATTTCGTTTTTGGACTTGTGTTCTTCATATAAATTGTTGATTGTGGTGTGTAGCAATAATATATTCTTTTTTGTATAGGTTTTGGGTGTCGAGTTATATATTGAACCCATGAATTCTCTCTATTTTATCCGCATGACACGTGTTCGATAAAATGCCTAAGAGAAAATTCGTGTGGTATTCAGAGTGTTTTTGACATTTTTTTCGGGTGTGCTTTATAGATATGACATCAAGAGCGACACGTGACCTAGAAAACAGGTTGCCAAAGAGGGTGAGACCGGAACCGTCGAGTTCGTCAAGAAAATTTATGGTCGGAGGAGCGGAAGCGTACGCAGGCTTGGAAGGAATAGCGAGCATTCCCAAACGAATGATCGAAGCCACAGCCGACGTGAGTACCTTCAGGTACATGCGTCACCAAATCGAGAAGGGGGGATGGAAAGATCTTGCATCAATCAACCGAGTCCCCAGCATCACGATGGTGCGGGAATTTTACGCTAACCTTTTTGCAGGGACTCCCAGATCCGCCACGGTCACGGTTAGGGGGAAAGAAGTCAACATCTCCCCGACGTCCATCAACGAATTCCTCAACATCTCAGAGGTCAATAGTGAATTTTACGACTCCAACATGCTACACCTGCCTACGGACCTCATCCTCAACACCCTTTGCCGACTCCCTGAGAGTTGGAAGCTGACAGCATCGGGTGCACCACGCGAGTTGTCAACGGCGTGAATGAACAATTTCGTCAAAGCATGGACATACTTCATCGCCTCCAACATCGTCCCCAACAATCACACCCACGAACTCACGGTACACCGTGCCTTTATCCTATATTGCATTGTGACTGACCAACCATTAGACGTAAGTCAAATAAGCAGGGATAGCATGGGCCACATCTCCTCCCGGGACGTGCAGCAAAACATGGGATTCCCCGGGCTTATTACGATGATGTGCACCAACGCACGAGTCTCAACAGAAAGGGGAGATGAGATGGGAGTGCTCGGGAAGCCGATCGACGCCACCTTCATGAGTCAATTGAAGCAAAAATGGCCATTCACCGAACCCTCAGGTCAAGGATTCTCAGCAGACCCGGAAGTATTTCCGGAAGCTCAGGAACAAGAAGCAGGACCTTCACAATACGCTGGCGACAACGGGCCACAGAACCCGTCTGGTTACGAGCCCGGATACGCGCAAATGATGGAGATGTTGACCAGGATGGATACAAATATCGGGCGGATCGACGAACGGAAATAGACGTTCCAGGACGAGATAGGAAGACGCTTCGACAACGTCAACACCAGGCTCGATCAAATGGATACCTACAATGCCACCAATACCCACCGCCGGACGACGAGTGACTTGGCCGTTCACTCGCGTGGTAAGTTTCCGTATTCCCAACTTTTGTGTCTCTCACATTGAGGACAATGCTTAACTTGAGTTTGGGGGGGATTTTTCTTGCGATATATATACTTCTGTTGTGTTTATTTTATTTGTTTTGTTATATTATTTTGTGTTTAGGTTGTATCTGATAGGTGATTTAATATTGTTAAGTAGATTAATTCACACATGCTAGTCAATGAGATTTCAAGTTTTTAAAGACTTTAGGAATTGGAGTAAAAATTCATGAATTGCTAAGAAGAAAACGAGTTTTGAGAATTTAAATTGTCATATAAGCCCTAATTTTGTATGTCTCGAAGTTTAGGAATGCTAGATGCGTATTATTGTCGATTAATTGAAATAAAATTCATAGTATTTACTAGAACCTTCTCCGATCTTTTATCGAGGCAAAATTGCGTACACATTGCTATAGTAAGAATGATATGGGCATTAGGATAAGCCCTTCAAGCCAAAAAGCCGGACCCAAAATATTGATTACCATTTAGAACCCGGTCACAAAAAGCCTAACGTTTTACCTCTCGTTACGTAGTCAGAAAAAGCCTTGAGCCATAATTTTCTAAAATCCCACAAAGAACCCGTTGAATTTTAGCGACTCTTGAAAACAACTAAATTCGTTGAGCTTTAAGTGAGAAAAAATATGAGACTAT
The DNA here is from genome assembly GCA_958296335.1 of Urtica urens. Lineage (NCBI taxonomy): Eukaryota > Viridiplantae > Streptophyta > Magnoliopsida > Rosales > Urticaceae > Urtica > Urtica urens. Next base: position 8,374,389 of record OY282525.1, read on the forward strand.
TTGGTTGTCTTCAGAAAGTTTTGTTTGTTCTTTGTAGAAGTTTCGTATTTAAACACCACATCAAGTTTTAAATTTTAAAAATCTTCTCTTTATCTTGTTCTTCTTAAAAAAGTAAGAATTGAAAGTTGAAAAGAGAAGTGTAGTTGTGTCGACGTGGTGTAGTTAAATACAAAAGGTATGTGAGCCAAGATTGAAAAATCAAAATAAGAGAGTTGTAAAAGAGGAGAAAAAGAGGAGAAGTGTTTTGAGTATTGAAAAAGCTAGAAGTTGATCATACATTTGCTAGAGTCGCTAAGATCAACCTTAGTCACTAAAAATTCCTTTTTCATACCCTTGACCCAAGCCTAACGTTACAAGCCTCATAAGACCTTTTGACGAGCTAGAAATGATTTGTGTACATTAGTGGAGATCAAGGGAAAGGAGGAGGCCTATGGTAAGTCAAAACTGTAAATAACAAATCTCAAATATATATTACAGTTTTGTGATTCTTTATGATTTTGGTTGGCGAGAGGACGATTTTAGGTATCCGAACACTTCGAGATGGATAGACATTGAAAAACGGCTAAAGACAATATTAGATTTGATTTTCTCGTTTGAAGTTTAGTAATTGACGATGATGTTTAAAACCATGAATTTCCAAAACCAAAAAGTCTTGAAAATGAGAAATAGAGTCTTAGCGCGAATTAATTGAACCAGCAGTAATATTGAACCTATCATTGTGTCGGGTAGTTTATCTTTGTGTGTTAGTGTTTCTAATTTGTTTATTTGCACTTTATATTATTTTTGTTACTTGAGGACAAGCAAGAGTTCGAGTTTGTGGGAGTTTGATAAGCGCGTTTTATACGTTATTATTAAGCGATCTTAGACGAAAATTCAATGCGAATCCTTAGGTGTTTTTGATAGTTTTTGTAGTGTTCGTTGTTTTTGTCGCAGATTATGCTAGGAGATCGGGTTTGAAACACAGGAGCGAATTGGAGCGAAAAAGGTTTAAGGAGATTCAGTATTGGGCGCCCGAGTGCCCATCGCGATGCGGTCACCTCCATCACGTCGCGATGGCTGACGGTCGCGACGCGGTCCCCTCGGTCGTGTCGTGATGGATGCGTCAGAAAAGGGTAAACTTCCATTTTTTGCACGATTGTGGCTAGGCAATCTGATTAGAAGGGTCAGGGTTGCATCAAAAGAACAATTTCGTTTATAAAAAGCAAGAGAGTAGCCACAAGGAACCAGACCCCCTTTTTGGTTAAATTTTAGAGAGTGAAACAGAGCTGAGGAACTGAAGCCTTTTTGGAAGAACCTGAGAGACGCTGTGAGGCCATGACGAGTCTGCGGCAACTACGACCACACTAGTTTTATTCTTTCATTTCCCTTGCACTTAGTAGTTTATTTTCATTAGTTTGTTATCATGAATTTTATTGTGTTTACGTTTTTCGTTTCTTCCACCATCACCATAAACTAACCCCGTAGAGGGTGATGGTAGATCTCCTCTTGGGTTCTGTTATCAACTGATATTGGTCTAGAGATTGATTCGTCTCAATGATGCGTTTTTGTTTGGCTTATTATTAATGCTTACATGAAATTGATCACTTTGTGTATGATTCTTGAATTAATCAATTACTCTAGCGAGCTTTGATGAAGTGAGCAATAGGCTAACAAACCTTGAATTACTGCGATGAAGAGAGATAGCCGTAGAATTTAGGGATTCATTGTGTGTTCTTGATTGTATTTCAAATTAGGATTTTAATCTTGAAACCGAGAGGTAAAATTTTATTGTGATTTAGATTGTTATATCACTCTAACGAGGGTTAATAATAATTATCTGTGAACACGAATACTGCATTAACAAAACATTGAATTAAACTCGAAGTCAAATAGGTTTGTAACGGAAGAATAGAGAAGCGAAACCTCACCCTTGTCTCCCACATTCATCTTTAAAACGTTTTAATTAAGTTGTTTAATATTTTAGAAGTCATCCTATTCACATTACATTTTCTCTTGATTTAGATTGTAGTCGACCTTGATTCTTATTTAATTATAAATACTCGTGGGAACAAACTGAACTTACTATCTATATTACTTGTTCGACGGGAGGTAGGTCTCGGTTAGATAAAAAAACCGAAGTCCTAGTCCCGCCTTGGACATGGTACCGGGACTCCCATTACCGCTTTTTTTGCTACCGGGACAGGACTCCCGGTTACTTCTCGTCCCGGTAGGGCCAAGTTTATCTGTGATAAATGCTGTTTTCTCTTGTTCGTTTGGATGCATCAAGATTTGATTGTATCCTAACAATGCGTCCATGAAGGAGAGCATTTTATGTCCGGTGGTGGCTTCTACGAGTTGGTCGGTATGTGGCAATGGAAAACTGTCTTTTAGACATGCCTTGTTTAGGTCCGTGAAGTCGATGCATACCCTCCGTTTTCCATTTTTCTTTTTTACCACGACCGTATTTGCTAGCCAGTCGTGATATTGTTCGGGGCGGATGGAGTTGGACTTGAGCAGCCGTTCGACTTCCTCTTCTATGATTTTGGCTCAGTCTGGTCCAAGCTTTCTTCTTTTTTGTTTTACTGAAACTTGGGTCGACGTTCAGGTGGTGTGATATTATTTCAGTATCGATCCCTGACATATCTTCGGTTTTCCAAACAAAGGTTGATTTGTTCCTTTTCAAGAACGTGATCATCTCTCGCCGTATCTTTCCTTTTAATCCGACCCCGATTCTTACGAATTTTGTACTGTCGGATCCATCCAGTTGTATTGGGACCGTTATTTCGATACCTCCGTCTTTCGGGTTGTCTGGGTCGTCTTCTGAAGCGGCGCATGCGCCTGCATCTGCCGTTTCAATGTTCATTATTATAAATCTCGTCCAGTCCTGAGCTTATGGATCACAAGGTAGCAGCTCCTTGACGCCGCTTTGTCGCCTCTGATTTCTCCGATTCTATTGATAGTGATGAATCGGACTCTTTGATGGAAGGTTGATGGAACCACCTTCATTCTGTGTATCCATGGTCTCCCTTGTATTATGTTGTACGGTGACAGGCAATCGAGGACTTGGAATTCGACCATTCTGTTTATTCCTTTCATCTTCACAGGTAGTTTGATTTCTCCGAGTGAGGGAGTGGTTACTCCGTTGAAGCATGTTCGATGGGTTATTTCTCTTTCGATCTCTAATTCGTCGATTCCCATTTTGGTTAAGGTTTCTTTGAATATGAGATCGACTTAGCTTTCTCCATCGACGAGAACCCGAGCTACTTCGCAATTTGAAACCTCGATCATTACGACCAGGGCGTCGTCGTATGGCGCGGCTAATTCGGAAGCTTCGCTCTTGAGAAAAGCTATTTGGGTTTCCTTTGCGTGGATATCGTGGCTTGGTTGATTGTTTAGTTGTTGTAAGTATGCCTTAATGGAGTTGATCGATTTGCCGCAGTATATCGATCAACCTATGATAAAATCTACCCGATGTTAGATGGGGTCGGGCCTGGACCCGATCCCTCTTCTTCTTCCTTAGGTCGGGACTGTTTTGGCGAAAGGTTACCTCTACCGTGTGGGACAAACACCTTTTTCTGGTGGGCCTATGTCGAGATTCTTCAGCTCGCCATTGACGTATTTTTCTGCGAGAACTTTTTGCATGGTTTCGCAATTAATGGTGGCATGGTCATTACTTTTGTGGAACTTGCAGTAGGCCTCGGGGTCTTGAATCCATTTACTTCCTCGAGAACCCGGTCTTTTCTGTTCGTCGTCGATTGCAAAGGCAAAACCTGGGTGATAGTTATTTCGCATTCCTGGGAGCGCATGAGGTCTTTTTGGTGGCCCCCTTTGCTCTCCGTCAGTTCCGTTCCGGGGGCTTTGTCCGGGTCTCGTCTAGAGGCTAGCTTGGGCCGACTGGGGCCTTCTCGGGGGAAATTTTTTTGACAAGGTGTTAATCTCGTCTTCGGCTCGGGCGAAATTTGTAGCTCGAGAGAGTGCGTCTTCGATCGAAGGGGTCGATTTACGGTAATTTCCAGGCGAAAACGTGAGTCATGCCACAATCCATTCATTAGGACAGTTAGAGCGGAATTTCCATCGACGCTCGAAATTTTTGAGAGGGTATCTTTGAATCTGGCCATGAAATCTTTCAGTGATTCCGATTCTCTTTGTTGCATGCTCCATAGGTCGGCCATGGTCAGTTTGACATCCACGAACATGGAGTAATATTTTAGGAAGGCAGTGGCCAGGGTGAAGAAGCTATTGATCGAGTTAACTTCTAGCCCTGAGAACCATTACAGGGCTGAGCCTGAGAGGCTTTCTGCAAAGAGTTGGCAATGGCTAGCGTTTCGGTATCAGTCTCTTAGTTGAGATCGTCCCATGGAAATTCTGAAAGACAACATAAATGCTTTTGGATTCGAGGTCCCATTATACCTCAGGAGTCTAACTTTGTCGGCATCTCCGATGAAGATCTCGGTGATATTTTTTTGCGAACGGGGTTCGACTTGCTTCGGCAACTAAGCGATCGATCTCCAGTCCCGAGATTTGAATTTCTCGAGCTCGTCATGACCGTCGTTGTTGGAAATTACTTAACGATTTAAGTAGATTATTATTAAACATAACAAATTACGTGCGGAATTAATAATAAAAACGATCTAGCATATTAAACTATTTAATATCTAGTAACCTATTGGCATTAAAATCAAAAGCATGTGAATTAACAATTAATTCAAAACATAAACATGTTAACTAACAATTAATTCTAAACATGTTTATTCGATAAAATTAAACACACCAAACATCCATATAAAAAATTTATATATCTTGCGCGTATTTAAAGTTATCGAGAACTTATATTGTCGAGTTATAAATAACTCGGTCAAGGAATCAGAAATGAGTTCGAAGGTAGAATCTTCAAGCTTCTCCAATTCCGGAAAGTAAGGCTCCTCGTCACGTCACTACGTTGAAGAAGAGCAGGGCTTGCACCCCTCGGTGGCAGCTCCTAGAACCGGGCTTGGAAGGCACTTGATGGGAGCTGGTGGCAGCAAGGGACGTTGCTTATTCTGAGCGCGGTAGCGAGGCGCGGAGCAGCTCCAAGGCGCGACAGCGGGCGCGGGAACAGAGGCAGCAAAGGCGCGAGTCTAGGCAGCGTCACGGAGGAGGCTTGGCTCGGACCTGGGCTCGTTGGTGGCATCACCGGGAGGCTGGGCTCGGCGGCGGAAGGCAGCGAGGCGCGAAGATGCTGTTAGGGCGTTGTCGGGCGCTGATACGCGCGGAGGGGCGCTGGCAGATCGGAGGCGAAACTTCGCGACGACGCTGAGAGCTCTTGGAAGCTTGGATCGGGACGCCATTTTTTGCGTTGCCTCATAAATGAACTGACTTAAATGAGTTTAGAAAGAGTTCAGAGTTTCTGGACTCGGTTTCGTCAGATTCATCAAATCTTTGATTCGGAGGTGAGATTTCCAGAAAAATAAATTTTAATGAAAATGGACCAAACAACCACAAGTTGATTCAACGATTATACAAGAAGAATATGAGAAAATGAGTGTAAGCTCGAGATGAACGCACACGAGAAAACAAGAAACAAAATTTCGTCTTCCCGGGTGTTTGAATGGTCAGCCAAAAGGGCTAGAGAGAGAGGGCAGACTATTCAGCCTAAAAACAATAAGGAAGCCTTGACCTAAGGTTTCCACAAACCTTTTATTTATAGGCATTATTAAGGGGCTCTCATGTGGGCTTTTGTTGAATCAATATTCAGCCCAAAACCATATTAATGACCGACCCCTATATCCTACTCGTCTCTCAATTTTGTTTCCCAAATTGCATTGATTTAATTTCCAAATTCGACTTAATTTAGAACTCTCATCTATTTAATAAGTTGTTATTAAATTGTTTCATGCTTATCGAATACGTTTTATTTTCTAATATTGTTGTTATGAATTCTCAAGAAAATTATTATCACAATAATAAAGTTCTTTAATTCACAAAATCAATAATTAATGAATAACACATTACTCATTAATTCGCTTGGAAAATAAATTTCTCCATACAAATCACAATTTGTATTTAATGAGTAAATCAATTTATTGTGTTCACTTAATCTCTTCTAAATGTGCATCATTGAGACCTTATGGACCTACATGAACGAAGCTTGAGAATAAAACACGGACTCAATAATTCACAAATTATTTACGGCTTATAATTCTTAATAATGGTCGACTCCACTAAAGGATCAATATTGAAAATCTCGAAGTTCATCCGCGCATATTTTTCCGTTTGAAGTCACAGAACTTTTTTGTACTCGATCCACAGTGTACTTTACCAAAATATCCTTTGTGTGTATCAGTAAGTCCGGGGAATGTAAAATTACCGTTTTACCCCTAGAGTTATGATTTCACTAACTCCTTTATTACTTGTGAATAAGAAAAACATAAAGTGAGATGTCAATACGTGTCACATGTTTTAATTAAGGAATCTCACATTCAATGATTATCTAGCCAAATTAATTCATTCACTCTCTCGTAACAAAACATAGTGTGATACAATGACTTTCATTATGTTTACACGGATTCCATATCTGTGAATCACATAATCCAACACTACAACATTATGTCACCAACCGTCGGGTCAGATGCAGCCATTACATGGTCATTTCTCATTGACAAATCAAATGACATAAAGTGCAGCATTGATTATGCACTCACCTCAGGATTAAGGTAGTTATCGAAGTACCCCTCGTATGTGATATTGGAGCTTCTAGTTTAAACGGTTTTATATCGAGTTTCCATAGAATCACTAGGTCTTGTTCAATATCTTTTATAAGATATCAAGAATGAAATCATAGAGTCACAACTCTCTATATCACATGATAAGATATCATGATTCATTCAAACAATCATTAATTAGACTCGATTGCTCTATTGGTCTTAAGATTGCGAACAAATGATTTAAACTAGTCACAAGAGGTTATCATGTCAACTCTGTATTTAACACCCTTTTCGTTGATGACAGTTTCAGAGCGTAGCATGCATACATAAACACAAACTATAGGAAAAGAATGCTTATTTATTAATATCAATGTTTCTGCAAAATATTATAAATAATAAATAAAATGTCTAATATTCTCCTTTGTGGGCACCAATCCCAATAGTTGCGGAGCTGTGACGGATCATCCGTACGCGCGTGAGTTGGATCGTCATTGAAGGGAGGTCGACCTCGCCTGTCTTCTCCCTGCGAGGAGAGCCCTGGGAGAGTTCCCGAAGTGACCCTGTTTGGTTCGGCTTGATAGATTCCTAGAGGGACGTCTTCCGCAGGCGAGGGAGGTAGCTCGGTTTGATTTTTGCAAGAGGTTTCTCTGAACTTATAGATCGGCTACTGATCTCGGTCGATTCGAGGGTTCATCTGGATTCTGGAGAAGTCTAGACGAGTCCCTGTAGGGATATTCTTGGTCCGATACGCGGACGAGCCGTGTATTACGTTATTTTGGTTCATTTCGCTGTTTGTCATCTCTGGACCAGGAACAGGCGAGGGCATTGATATTAGTTGATTGATGCGAGCGTTGATTTGTCTATTTGCTTCCTCAAACTTTTCTTAGAACCTGCCGAAGATGGCCTGGATGGCCGGGTGGCCCGGCTTCGGAGTCATGAGAGGAGACTGAGGGGAAGACATGGCAAGAAGAGGATCGCGATACTATAAACGAGGTTGATCTTACCGATTGTTTCCCAAATACGGTACCAAATTGTTGATGTCGAAATGCGAACTCAACAACATCGAAATAAGACAATGAATGATTTTATTCGATTTTTATTTAAGGAAATATGGACCTCGGTAAAATATCGTAGACTTATAATATCACAATAATAACAAAGATAATTAAAATGAGATAGAGAATAATGATCGACGCGAATTCCGAGAAGTCGAGCTAAAGAAAACAAAATATATTCAATTTCCGAGCTCGAACTGATAGTTGCTAGAGAAAACAATATACATAAAACTTTACGAAGATAAATTTGAATTCCCTCTAAATTCTACAAGAACTCTTATTTATATCATCTTCCGAACTAGCTGTTGTTGACACGCATTCCCCAGATGAGCGGAGAGTTCCCCACGTTAATTGTATCCTTACTTCTTTGTCCGGTTCTTCAGGCGAAATTTACTCCAACTGCACGACTTCGTCTTCGTGGCTTCGAGATCCGGAGAATAAATAGGTCGATACGCTTGACTTTGCTGCTGACGTAATTCTTTCGCCGAAGGGGGCCTGCAATCGAGTATTTCGAAGAGCCCGCTAATTCATCGGGCTTGCGTAGTCGGCCCAATGTTACTTGGACTAATTCTCACTCCCACAAAAACCGCCAAAACATCATCCGAACTTGTCAAAAAAAATCCAAACTTGACAAAAACTCATTCAAACTTGTTAAAAATAATTCAAAGTTGTCAAAAGTCATCCAAACTTGTCAAAAAAATCATCCAAAGAGTACCTCAAAGGTTACGATACATGCGATGAAATTGAAACATTTCCATCATGCATGCATCCCAGATTTTTGATGGACTGGAATTTGTTTCAAACAAAAATTGATTCTATCATCCAAAAACATCCAAATAATGCATAAGACATAGTAAATGAATTAACATACTCATGATTTATTAGAAGTTATGTGATTTCAACAAGTTTGAGAGGATTTGAGAAAATATAAGAGAGAAAATGAGAAGTATTTGACCGACTAAAATCGTTAAGCGAGGATAAGAATATTTTTTGTCCGGAGTAAAATTTTCATTTTTAGATACAAAAGGTATATCCTTGATATTTCATACCCTAGTAAGTCCACTTAACTAAATTTCTCAAAACAAAACTATGTGACACTGTTATTTATTTAAGGTATAATCTAATCTTTTAATTATACAAAAGATAAAAACTCAACATTTTTAAAAACTAAAAGTTAAACTCATTATTTCACTAAAACACATAATAATATATATATATATGTATATATATATATAAATAAATATATATATATATATATATATATCACACTCTTCCATCCTAAAAAAAACAATCATATTAACCACTTTATTTAGTTTCATTTTTTTTCAATTAATCTTTGCTCTTATTAAAAAAAAGTAGGCTAAAAGAAAAGATAATTGTAATATGAAAATATATGATCTATTAGATCTAGTCTTAATAAATATTTAAGATTGCCAAATACAAACATGCAGTACGTTGTTGGTAAATAGTAATGTTCCCAATTTTTACACTATTACATATGAGCATTATTTGTTGGGATTGACTCACAAATAAAATATTAGAATTATGTTTGTGTTTATGTATGAATGCTATGCTCTGAAACTATCATCAACGACATGGGTGCTAAGTACAGACTTGACAAGATAGCCCCTTGTAACTAGTTTAAACATTTGCTCGCAATCTCAAGATCAATAGAGCAATCAAATCTAAGTAATTATTGTTTGAATAAATCATGATATCTTATCTTGCGATATAGAGAGTTTTGACTCTATGTTTCATTCTTGATATCTTATAGAAGATATTAAACAAGACCAGTGATACTTAGAAGCTCGAGATAAAACCGTGTAACCACTCGAAACTTCAAGATCACATAACACCTTATGACATTTGATTTTTCAATGAGCAATGACTAAGTTATAGTTGCATCTGACCAGACGGTTGGTGTCATAACGTTGTCATATTGGATTATGTTATTCACATATATGGAATTCATGTCGAAACAATACAAATGCATTAGTATCACACTACGCTTTGTAATGAGAGTGTGAATTTATAAACTTGGCCAGGTATTCATCGAATAAGAACATTCTTTGATTAAAACATGTGACATGTAAAGACATCTCACTCTATTTTTTTCTCATCCACAAATAACAAAGAAGTTAGTGAAGACATCTCACTCTATGAATAAATGGTAATTTTACATTCCTCTTAGTTAATGATACACATGAAGGGTAATATCGTAAAGTACTCTTTAGATCATGTGAAGAATTTTTTTGTCACATCAAACAGAAAATATACGGACATGAACTTGGAGAGTCTCAATATTAGCCCTTTAGTGGAATCGACTAATATTAAGAATTAAAAGACGGAAAATGTTTGTGAACTTTTGAATCCGATATTTATTCTAAAACTTCGTTCATTTGGGTCCATGAGGTCTCAATGATAGACACTCAGAAGATATTAAATGAACAAGAATAAATAATTTGCTCATTGAATATAAATTGTGATTTATATCGAGAAAGTTATTTCCTAAGTAGTTTAATAAATAATTAGTTATTTATTTTTACATTTATTTAATGAATCATATAGTATTATGATATTGATAATAATACATTTGAGTGATTCAAATAAATAAAAGAAGAAAATAAATAATTTTTCATTTCGTAGTTATTTGTGAAGTATGAAATTATTTAATGAAATGTTATTAATAAATGAGAGTTCTAAATTAATTGAATTAAGAAATAAATCAAAAAAAAAATTGGAATAAAATAAATTGATTTTGGCCATGTATAATGATAAATGTTGGCCGAAAATAATTAAGAGAATAGGTTTAAAATTAAGTAATGGGTTTGACCCAACTAAAACTCATTTAACCTTTTATATAAAGGGTTAAGGGAAACTCTAATTCAAGCTTAACCTAGATTAAAATTTTCGGCCACTCTCTTTCCTCTGTGTGTGTGTGTTCGGTCGAAAGTGAAGACAAGAAGAGAAGATGAAAAACTTATTTTTCTTGCTTGCTCCTTGTTTCTTGAGTGATTTCCTTATTTCCGAGCGTTCATAGAAGAGCTCACTCTCTAAATCTCAATATATTATAAGTGTATATTATTATTGATTCAAAATTGTGGTGTTTTGGTGAATTAAATTATGTGAAGATTTTATTTTAAAATCAATTTGAAGCCTCGACGCTCTCAGCCGGAATCATCCTAGGCGCACAGCCCCAATTTGGCGAGAAGGCCCTGTCGGGCGACTCAGGCACAAGGCCCCCTGTCCGGCGAACCTTCCCGGGCGCACAGGTCCCTGTCCGTCAACCCTCCAGGCGCTGACTCCATGTTTGGTGAAGGCTCCCAGGCGCAGACCTACTGTCTGGCGAAGGTTCCCAGGCGCGCTGAATGCCTTTCTGGCGAGTCTCAGCTCTCTGTCCGACCAGCGTGTGTCCTAACCCTTCCGACAAACCTCTTTCACGCGTTCGACTCAACGAGACCTTCGGAAATAGCTAGTAACGTCTGGGTTGTTTACAATCCAATTTGTAAGTAATTCCCAACGAATTGGATGTGCAAATATATCAATTGTTTATATAGGTTCCTAGTGTGTTTAATTGCTGAATAACATGTTTAGAATAAAATAGTTTATTGACATGTTCATGATTTTTAATACATAAGTTAATTAAATATATTTAAAATGATTTTTAATATGTTAGATATAATTATATAATTTTGCCGTATACTAGGTATATTATATAACTAATTATTTAATCGTTAAATAAATTCTACCATTATTTACAAATTGAATATTACAATTTTACATAATAACCTCTACGATTGAATTTGTTATCTAGTTTTTCTAGCTTAAGTAACTAATTACTTGAAAATAGACTACTTACACTCATTTTCGAAACCTTAAGCGATACATCAACATGAGGCCTTACAAAAAATATTTAAAAAATAAAAATAATTATATTAATATCTTAGTAATTATTTTTTAAAATTATGCGAATAAATTCTACAAAAAAAAAATTATGAAGAAATTTGTTAGCGTACATTTCAAGTTATGTTTTTTTTTCATCAACATGCAAACCACGGAATTTAACAAATTAGTATTTATAAAAAATTAACCTTTTAAGTTTTTGCAATGAAACATATTAAATAAATATCTAAATTCAAGTTCGAATATCCTCATTTTTTTTGTACTGTTGACAACATCAATATTTTTCCAACATAGTTTATCTTAAATAAAATTTATTAGGTTTAATTACGTAATAGTTAATAATATACTTTTAAGCAATCCATACATTTGGAAACAAAATCACATGTTTAAAAAATCAAGTTTTTCAATTGTGTTCTCATTAAAATTTATCTTATAACTTTAAGTTCACCAAACAAATCTAACACACAATTATCAAAAACTGCATTACATTTAACACGTTTTTAAGATTCAATTAATATATATATATATATATATATATATATTTTCTAAATATATTCATCCAAACATTTTAACTTTTTAAAATTGAGATTTTTTTCACTAAAATTTGAGGCTTGTTTTCTTTAAAATTTTAGTATTTTTTTTTAAAAAAATTTATTAGGACTTAAGACAATATAATTTTTATTTTATTTTAAATGGGGCCTCTTCTTTTACCCTTTTTCACAAAAAAAAAGTAAAATAAATGTAGGGTCTTAAGCTATTGATTCATTGGTTAACTAATAGAGTCGGCCCTGCGTCCCACAATGCTTAATATCTGCAGGAGCTCTTACAACAATTATACGTTTATTGTAGACAAGGGTAAAAATAAGAGTCTCGGTTCCGACTCTCGCCGCTGAAATGTATAATTCTTTCTTCGTGAGAAGTTCCAAAATAGTATCTAATGAAATATTTTAGAAATCAAATCTTACATCAAAGTATTTATCGGCTTGATATTGTTGGGAATTCTTGCCCACGAGAAGATATTTATGTAAATTCTTGCTAAAATTATTAATAAAATAAAGTTTGACATTTATTATCTATTTGAATTTAAAGGATTATTTATTATTTAATGCGATTTATTAAACATTCATCATTTCATAGCCTCCGTAAACTGGGTCACTTGTTGGGCACCTGAGTTCGGGCAGTGAGATAAAACATGGTTGATGACTAATATAAGTATGGAAAGCTATATCTAAAGTCTTATATGTTGAATACATAGTGAAAGTTGATCATTGTGTGAGAGCATTCTATACTTGTGGTAAGTGTACGACTCAAATAGGTCTTGGTGTAGATGTGTCATTTAAAAACGGTTACGACGCACTAATCGAGGCTATTATGATGGTCACAGTGAGACTTGATCTAAATCCTGAAGTGATCATGGACACTGGGTTATGTTATTGAGCTCTTTGACTCATTCGTTAAAAGCCTAATCATGCTAATCACAACTTATGTCTTGGGAGTTTTCTTAGAGAATGATTCGAGAAGGAAGTGATCTACATATACAAAATCCAGCTTTCCTAAAAGAAGGTTAATGTTCACTCACCTAAGGGTTGATAACAGAACCGATAGATTGCGCACTTTGGAAGTAAGCAACGTTCGAAAAAATATTTTGCTAGGGAAGCAACAATCCTTAGGTTTGATATGTATCAAGAGAAGTATAACGGAAAAACTGAATTCTCTTGACACGGGTTGAACCTAGAGGATCTTGATCACAAACTGACTATATCACTGGACACTCATCACGATGAGTAAATATAATTCTAGCATTAAAGAAGGATTTGATCTTGGATTAAAGAAGGTGTTTGAAATGAAAAACTAATTTTCTCTCTCCTGTTTACCCTTTTACTCGGTTGGAAGCTGAAATATCTTTTCATTTTCGATAACTTCTCTTTTTACGCGAGAAATCTGGCGTAAACATCAAATCCTTAATGACTCATCACGTCAGTAATTATCACGCCATTAATTGTCGATTTTTTTTATTTTTTTAAAAGAAAATTTAATATGGGTGGGATGTTTTAGGCGAGAACTCAAACCAATGCCAATTTAGTCCCAAATATTCCGTTAACAAATAATTATGTGTATTTACGAAAAATTTATCAAACGTCGGGTAAATTGAAATTACTAAACCTAAATATGGATAAAAAAAAAATAAAAAAAAAACCCTTTATCTTTCCTCTTGTATATTCCTGATGTGTAACAACAATACGATTATCATTTATCATGATCATTGCAAAATCCGATGAGGTCTTTTTTTTGTTTGATTATCAATTACATATTTTAGGCAACTACTATGACGTTTTAGTAGGAAACGTATTTTGTTTTTTTTTTCTTTACAGGAGGGATAGAACAACGAAGAATCAAATCTTGGCTATCTTTATGGGCTCTATGTCTATCCAAGCAAGGGCTCTTCTTCTCAACAATGAAGAGTATCAAATTGTATTCCACGGATGAATTTCCTCCGTGTATTTTCGTTATTTAATAAATTGAAACGAGACGTGACAGAGATCACGTTATTCGAGTGCCAACCTAGTTGGGATGCGATTATACTTGTCTGATACTTTATTGCTTTCTACGTTTGATTATCAGAAACTATGTCGTTTATATCTTTAGTTGTGTGTGATTTTCTCTTCAACGTTATTATAATTTTTGGATTTGCATTTCCATTGATGTGGAAACTACTATCAGAAAGACACGAGGGAGCGAGCTGGACTTGCTGCTTTGGTTTGTAAAATTGTAATGCTGATCACGGGAGCTGTATTTATAACGAAGTCTTTGTACGGATTTCGGGTTTTCGAGAGGAAAAAGGTTTCTTCGTCATCGGGTTTGAGAAATGCCGTGTCTGGTTTGTATTTCTGTAATGAATTTGGAAACTGAATAATTTCTACTTCTCGAGGGATGGAATATACAAGTCCTATGTATATTGCACTTCAAACAAAATAAAAAATAAACGAGCAACAACAAAACTTCACTATAATGATCTTTCCAAATACAATTTCTAGTGGTATTTAAGTCTGGTTTTTAATTTATGCCATAAATATGACAATAATTGTTAACGTAGTCTCCGGAAATTTCCATAAATATACGTGTGGGCAATATTAATTACTAAAAAAACGGTCTGTAGAAAGTAGAAACCGATAATTACATGGTATGTAACCAGGGCCTGTATCTAACGTACGATTTTTTTTAAACAAACATATACCAAAAATCTAGATATGCGTATACAAAAATTTAATGGTACGTAATTTTAACAATAATATACAAATCGGAGTAATTATAAAAATAATTTACAAAAATGTTGTCCTACTAGCTCAATTAAAAAGATTTGATATCATCAAAATAAATGTAATCTACAAACTGATCAAGTGGTTTTGGGACTATATAATGACGACGCTATTTGAGTTGTAATACACATCATTATCGTCTCCAAACAGTATTCATATTTTCCTTTCTTTGCCGATCAGACATGGCTGTTTCAAAGCATGAAGCCATTGCTATTCTTCTTATTGCCTGCCTTTTCCTCTCCATGGGTATACTTATATATTGTCTATTTATAAAATATAATAAAAATCCCATTGCATAAACTTAAACTTCTTCTTCATGATAAAACTTATATATACGATTAGGATAAGTAGCAATATAGCACTTTGAAACATATTAATTGCATATACTCAAACGTTTTGAAAAAATTGTTTAATAGCTACTAATCAAAATAAAATAAATTTATATATATTAAATAAAAATGTAACTCACTAACACCAATTACTAGCAGTCACGTCACAATAAATGATTATTTACTAAACAAACAAAAAATAATGGGCAAACAACATTATCAATGTTTCATTTGGTTATTTAGAGCAATTTTTTTTAATTTATAATGCCTTATTTATTTAATTTTTGTGTTGCATGCTTAATAATTGTTCTATTATAATTTATTGCTATTTTTTTTAATTGCCAGCTCTTTCCCTCTCCATGCATACTACTAAATATCTTTATCTAAACTCTGAGCATGTTATTCTCTAATATTATACTAATCGTGCATGAACTAATTATACATTTTTTCTTGGCACATTAAAGATCTAATTTATCATTAAAATTTCTGTTGCTAAAAAACTCAACGATCCATTTAGCATATACCGCTGACTGTCTATTTTTGTCTCCGGGATTTTTTACATTTTTGTCCCAAAATTGATTTATTTTCTCAAATTTTTACCTTGAAACTTCTATTCCATTTTCGCCCTCCTTAAATACAAAGACGAACTTCGTCCTGTCTCTATCTATTTATCTATAAATATACGTTGTAAAGGTCTTTGTAGAACATTGGAATTAAAGAATGTTAATTTCTCCTTAAAATCATGGCTATCTAAAAAGAATGTTTGTATTTTGTTGATTTCAGGGGTAGAGAAGACAAAAGGAGATGAGTGCAATTTCGTATCGGGGACATGCAAGAACGACCAAGAATGTTTGTCGGTCTGCGCAAAATCTGGTGTTGCACATGTCGCTTCAAAATGCTTGCCAAAATCAGAACCACCCTTCAGATATCTAGCTTGTTGTTGCGTAACTCATAATGCTTAATTAGAAGTATCGATCCATAGCATGGAAGCCATTAATAAATAAATAAATGTCATGTTTGATTTTTTCTTGTTTTGAATATTGCAACAAAGTACGTCGTATTGTAACTTATTCCTCGATTAATAAGGGGAGTGAGTGAACCATTTGACTCAAAATATTTATTAAGCATGAATGTGCATGATGAGGATTTTTAATAGTGTAATAATTTATGGCCATGCCAAACAAAAGAAAAGTATAGCAAACTATAAAAAAAAACCATAAATAAATTTTCATGAAACATCAGTGAGTTGGTACAAAATCAATCATAAATACAAAGTTCTTTTCTCTTTGCCTCTCTCTAACTATAATTTATAGTTAGAATTTAAACGGTCAACTCCGCTGTTATTTATGTCATCGCATCTGAAAGTTATACATATAAAACAATTGTATCTCCAATTTTCTCATTAAACGACATTTCGCATCCAATTATTTGTATAAGTGCGATTTTTATGTTAGACATGTCGCATTCGAAAGTCAAACATTAAAATAATTTATTATAATATGATAAGCTAGAACACTATAAAAATCACTGCTTCGATGTTTTTGTTTTAGTTGAATCTTGGGACTCTTTAATATATATTATTTAAATTTTTTTGGCTTACTAAGATCTGATCATCGTTTGCTTGGATTATTCAAATTCAACAAGATTAAACGTCTCAAAAGCTAAAAAAGTCTCAAGACAATTTTCACAAAAATTTTCATAATTAGTTGTCGTTTTAGCATAAAAAAATTAAATCCATAAATATCCAAGAACATGGTATTCATGAAAATAAGACATAGATTATGTGATAGTCTGATAACAAAGTTTGATGCGATATGGAACATGATATTATTATTTCAATCCATACTTACTTTTTAATTTCTTAATAAGTACTATTACGAAAACAAAACAAATGATTAACCAAATTTCAAATTTTTTTGAGATTATGAAATTTTCACAAGTATATTGATATGCACTATGCTATATTAATCAGCAATAAATTATTATTTTTTGAATAATTTCAATTTTTATAATACACACTTAAGCGCAGTCAATAAAATATAATCTTCGAACACCGATATCTCGTTTTTGCAAGAAATCACCTCACACGTCGGCAGGCTCGGCTTTAAAAAATTAAAGGCCTAAACCACACATATCAAAATTGGGCATTTTTAACACATGTACGTATAATTTCTTTTGGCTTTTTGAGAAAAATTGGCATAAAGCTATGAAAAATTGTTCAAACACTTTTTATTTTTAATTTTCTCAAATCCACCGAATATGTTTTTTTCCCAAAATACAAGTAAATTTCACATGAAAATATGAAATTCCTTTTAAAATATAAAACTAACACAAATGTCCTACGCTATACCATCGGCCCAAAAAAATTTAAAAAATAATTTTTTTAGGAGTGGAACAGTTTTTAATTTTTTTAATTTAATTTTTTTAAAAAAAATAAATAGTAACCGGTTAATATGAATATAGAATAAAATGTAAAAAAAATTGTTTTAGAGGTATTTTGTATTTGTATTTTGTAAAAAAACCAATTTAAATAAATTTTGGAAAACCAATTACAAATGGTGGTGCTTTTGACAATTACTCCAAAAGGTATCGCTGGACCTTCTTACACTTCATATATAAATAAATTAATTGTACTAAGTAGCCAATTCCAATTCAAACTTACTGTACAACAAGATAGGTAAAGTTAGTCATTTTAGTAATTTATTATGCAAGTACTAGTACTATACCATTAATGTTTGAGTCAACCATTTTTACACAATCCCAAAATACTTAATGTAGGTGTCAAATTTTTTAATCTAATCTTCTTTAAAAAAAAATTGTTCCAAAAACTAATCAACAAAGTTTCGCGAAATCTAATCATGCCTTCAATTATGGTAATCCACTTCCAAAACATACAAATAAATTAGATGATTTCAGTGATGGTACATGCTTTCAAAAAAGTTAAATGTGCTTTGAAAACAAATTAATCAACTTATAAAAAATTAGATGAAACTGGCCACAATAACGACAAGGCCTGCGATGACCAAGAGGATGGCAGATAATCTTTGAAGAGATGTAAGGAGTGATGTGGGGGCCAATGGACTAAGAAGAAGCCATCGACATGGTTTGAAGATGAACTTAGATGGAGAAAATGAGTCTCTCATTGGGTATGCATATAAGGAGAATGAATAGGAGAAGTTGATGATCTTTTATAAAAAAAAATTACTTTTTAGCCACTAAATTTTATAGTATTTTGAATATACACAACGTTTTGTAAACGGTCGATAAATATTCATCATTGATTAAATGGCATTAATTTACATGAATGTTGTGTCTATATTACCCCCCATTAACTAATTTGAATTTGACTTCCGGTTTCAAATTAATTTTTGAAATAATACAAAAAATTTCACTGATTTCAAATTTTGAATTTGAATAGTTAATTGCGTTAATTGCGCATTATTTATTAACCAGTTTTAAAATGGAATGGGTTTTCGTCGTTAACTTTAAAAGAAAATAATTCGTTTTAATTCAATTTTAGATCATATAATTGTGGAAAATTACCCACTTATCATCGATTTTTTGCATTTAATTAACATAATCCATTGTGTGTTGGTTATTTTAATTTACATATTTTGTACTAGTGAGGGTTGACTTTTTCTTTTTATGTTTTTCTAATTTTTTATCATTTTATCGGTACAATCAAAATTCAAATATATTAAATTGTAAATTTATTGCCATTGTTTACATAATTAAAAACTCATATCTTGTTCATTAGACGTGTATCATAGTTCTTCTCATCTTGTTTCTTCTTCTTTTTTTGTATAGGTTATTTTAGAGGGCTGACTTTTCTTTTTACGTTTTTCTAGTGTTTTATCATTTTCTCGGTCATTTGTTTACAAAACTCAAAACTCATATCCCCTTTCAATCCAAATTCAAATATATTAAATTTTGTAAATTTTCTGCCATTCTTTACATAATAAAAAAACTCATATTTTGTTCATCAGACGTGTATCATAGTTCTTCTCGTCTTTTTTATTCTTCTTTTTTGTACAGATATAACTATTTCACAATGAAAGTTTTTCATTCAAATAATCGAGTAAGTTTTACAGTTTTTGATATTTCGTGTTTCTATTTACAACTATTTAATGAGATCTAATGTTCATTAAGTGTTGTATGTTTTTGAACTTCCTGTTTCTGATTTACTTTTTTTCCAGTCAAATTGTTTGAGAGACCATGTACGCAGTCTCAGAAAGTAGAAGATATCGGTGATGAAGATAGGAAAAAACTGAAATTGTTTCTTAATAATTTTCGGAATGGGGAACATCCTATAAATGTATAGTAAATAGACACCTTGTATATGTGGGAACCATTTATGAGACATGTATTGTTCGAACAACCCTTATTAATTTTTATAATTTTAGTTTCAGATTTAAATTTTAATTTTGTGTTAAATTAAATTATTTAATTTAAAAATAAAATATGAATGTATTTGATCGTGAGATTTTGAAGGAATGTACATCTATGCTTATAACCTTGTTTTGTTATTATTAGATTTGTTCATCACCAGGAAAAAGAAATTTTCACCCATTCTTTACTCAAACGAACATAACATTATAATAGGTAAACAATAACTTATATAAAAACATGTTACATATATTTTCATCCCACGAAAACTTGTTTTTACACAATGGAACTAAATTTTTTAGCATAATCAGATTAACATAATTGGCAACAAAACGAGTTTTTTTCTGGGTTTCCGTTCGCAGAGATTCAAGATTTTAGAGATTTTCGGACAAAACTACACTTGAACTTATATATAGGGTCTTGATATATTTCAATCTCATTTTCACCTTCAAATTCAATCAAATTCTCCTAAAATCCGTTGAAATCACGTAAGATCATCGTCATAATGGGTATGTTTCTTCGTTAACTCTGTTTAAATCATTTTGGGTGTTAGAATCATTTTTGGATCGGGAAAGAGAAAGTTAGTAAAAAAAACTGGAAAAATTGTACGATGAATTACCTTGAAGATCATCGTACGATGCCATACGATATCGTACAATGTGTTATTGTTGAGGGAGGTTTTTTTGATAAGTTTTGATGAATTTTGACAAATTTTGATGGTTTTGGACAAGGTTATATGAATTTTGGACAAGTTTAGATGAATTTTGGACAAGTTTAAATGAATTTTGGATAAGTTTAATTGATTTTTGAATATGTTTCATTAGTTTTTGACAAGTTTTTATGAATATGTTTGCAGTTTTCGTCAGTGTTGGTGGAACGTGGGTGAGAAAACGAGACAGGTAGGATTTTAGTAAAGCTCGTACATATACGGTGAATGCTACAAAAGAAAAAACATATGATGAGTTGGTCCATATGGTTTACCAAATTTTCAAGATGGATAGGATGGCGTATGACTTAAAAATTGAAGTCCCGTACACTCTGGGTAACGTTGTGTTGGCGCCAGTAGTCTTGGTGTCAGATGATGATGTCGCATATTATATGAACCACGACTACTGGACTAAATTTCCTATTTGTGTGAGCTTTGAACCGAAACGAAGAATGTAACCAATTGATAACGATGTGGATCCTAAGCGAAAAGGAAAACCAGTGTTGAAGGTTCCTCGCCTTGAAAGCAGAAGACAACATTATCCTCTCGCAATGGAAGTCTCACAAAGTAATCCAAAACGAAACGATGAACATTCGGTTGCCGAGGATGAGTTTTTAGCAGACAAGAGCGGCGAAGACGAAATGTATAGGCGCGATAGAGATCCCTTTGACGTCAATTTTTAAGACTTTGAAGAAAACGAAGATGATGACGACGGTGATGACGTTGAAGGTGTTCGTCGTTTTTCCGGAAAACCTAAAACCATAAATTTTTAAACTAGCTCAAATCTTCCCAAATCAAACCAATTTAACATACATTATGGTCGACAACACTAAACAAACTACATTCAATCGATTTAAAAGAACAAAAAGCATAAATCATACATTTTTTGGGTTTTTTTTTCTTGTGACGTCTCTTGAGTTTTCCGGCCGTCCCCCCCCCCCCCCCCCCCCCCCCCCCGCGCGGTGAAATGGTTTTCCGAGCTCGAAAACATTGATTTTATTGTATGCAACCATGGTCCTCTAGTTTTGCACTTGTGAAGATAGATTTGAAGATTTTTGTTTTTTGAAATAGTGAAGAAGGAGGTTTCGGCCGAGAGAAGAGAAAGGAAAGAGAAAAGTAGGAAAGGGTATTTTTGTCTCTTTTAGGGGCTAAAGTCCATTTTTGAATATTTTGAATAAGAGAGGTTTAATGTGAATATATTAATTGTTTTTTGGTCTATATTATGAAATTTCTCTTCAAAAATAAGCTTTCTCTCTTTTCAATATTAATTTCTTTTATTGCGTGGATTTGAAAAATTTATTAACTTTTATTAATTACTTTCCTCGAAATTCAATTGATATAATTGGAAATGTCTTATCATTAATGATGTGTATCATCATTTACATATGTTGATTTTCTCATTTCCAAACGAGCACGAAACTTCATTTGGCTAATTCGGTCATAAAATTTCGTAAACATAATGGGCTGGGTATTTACCACTAGTTTACAAAATTTTGGGTTATCAAAATAAAACTATTTTATTAGGGTATGTTCTAGAATTGCCCATATATATATATATATATATATATATATATATATATATATATATAAATGTCTCTTAATCGAAAATTCTCAAAACACACAAGTTAGATGATTTGAGCCAAGGAGTACATGATTACAAAAAAAGTTAATCGCGTCTTCTAAGTTCTAATCCATATTTAATCATGCATCTAACAATTTAGTTCTATGTGGCATAGTTGGAGGAGAATAAATTCTGAGTTAGAATAGAAACGACTTGTTGCTTATAAATATGTAAGTTTACAATTTTTTGATTCGTCGACTCAAAGGCAACAAGTCGTTTCTAAAATTAAAATGTTACTTTTAATTAGAAAAGACTTATCGCTTCTAAAGATAAGCGTCACTTCTAAAAGTATTTTTCGTAATAGTGAAGAAGAAGAAGAAGAAGAAGAAGAAGAAGAAGAAAAGGTGATGGTCGGCACTGATCATTGATCTCCAACGAAGATATAGAGACCGCCAAGCTTTAGCTCTAAATAACCAGCTGATTATGATTTTTCAATCATGATAATTCTCGGACGAAGCGACCTACATAAGATAACTTGATCTAGCTAGCCCAGTCATAGAAGTTGTTTATTCCCCAAGAATAGATGAATGTGGTCATAGTGGCACGAAGTCTCCAATGAAGAAGATACCAATACCAATTGTCTGAGAGATATGAGGAAATGATGTGTGGGACATGGTCGAAGAAGAGGCCATCACGCGAGTGAAGGAGATGACAAGCGTCAGAACATAAAAGTAAGGGTTGGACTTGAGATTTTAATCGAGAAGTTTCATCTTATAGACCTTAAACTACATAAAATATCCACTTTAAACTTACCAATTGAAACATATCTAAAATAGACTTTTGAAACAAAATCGGGAAAAATAGCCTTATGTGCAAAACACTCAGTTTTTTCAAAAATTTCTAAGAGATTTATTCTAAAATTTGATCATTAACCGATTGTTTTTTGTATGACGTTCTGTAAAAACTTATTAAATGTTGTTCATATAGTGATTTTTACCAATATATATGTTAAACCAGATTAATTTATTTTTTATATTTAAGCCGAATTTGAGTTTTTAGGCTTTAAAAAAAGATAAACACTTTGAATTTCATCGTACGTACGGTAGTGTACGATACACTACGATACCATACGATACAAAACAAACAATCTTTTTCTGATAGCATACGATTCAATACGATAGTGTATTGTTCATTAGAACTCGTTTAAAAAAACGACGTATAAAGTGTACAATATATGACGAATTACGATGGAATATGATGTATATGATACTTTAGAGGTCTCTTTTGCGTTAAAAAAACGAAATCTTAACTTTCAATTTTAATTGTTTTTTTCGTATCGTATCGTACGTACGATGAATTCAAACTATTTATCGTTTTTTAAATCTCAAAACTCAAAATTGACTTAAACTTAACCAAAATTAACTCGATTTAACATATATGTTGCTAATAAACTATATTTAATAAGTTTAAACGAGAAAATTATTTAAAAACAACTGGTTAATGATCAATGTTTTTAATAAATCTCTTAAAATTTTTGAAAAAATTAAGTGTTTTGTCTATAAAAGTATTTTTTCCGATTTTAGTCCAAAAATCTAGTTTTATATATTTTTTAAATGATTAGTCTAAACTAAATATATTTGAATAATTTAGAGTCTATAAAATGAAATTTAATAATCTTATGCTGATGGGTATGTGAAGAATTTGGATGGAGAGAATGAGTAATTGATTGTTTATATATACAGGAGAATAAAAATGATACACTAACGATTGTTTTTTTTTATTTATATTCTGAGCTAATTAAACACAACTTTATAAACTTGGACCATTTTATCGTTTTTTAACCGCTTTGATCGGTACGACGAAAATATCATATAAACTTTCATATATGGTGGAAAAAAATCGTGGTAAAATAGATAAGGAAATAAAATTGAAACCACAAATAATAAAGTGAATGATGAAATAAAGACAAACTCTAAATTGCCGTGCGGGACCTCAACTTGCGAATATCGACTATGATAACCTCTTTCGAACAAGGGGTATGTGACTTACCCAGGTCGAACACGAGTTATGGTACATCGCAAAGCGCGCTAGATTACGCGTCGTGCCATTACATAAACGAGAAATATGTGTAATGCTAAACTCCTCAAGCTCACTCACCTGTCTGAAGATGCAGTGCAAGATCGTCTCAAACTCAGTCGCAGGCGTCAAGCGCTCCTCAACCAGCCTCACTAGTTCAAAGCAGTCAGACTAGATCTCTGCTCTCATGCAGCCGACGCCACGTACTAGCACTATGCTAGAGAGGACTGCATACGCCACCACAAACTGGGGGAGAACCCCCTAACCAGGGAAAACGTATGTGAGGCTATCTCTATTTCGGTGTGGTCACGAACAATACAATCAACACCGAATCCTCCACGGTCCCGAGTCAGTGCCGCGTCAACATTAATCGAGAGAGTTTCGTCCATTGGAGGTCCATCTAAGGGGCGTAATCACAATTGTGCTCGTATGTACCTCTCTAGTGATAGCAGCTATATACTCCTCAAATAAACTCACCGTCCACTGAACTAACTGAGTCTGGCTCCACGTTGGCCTCCCGGATATGATATTGTTCCTGTGGTTGCATAACTCTCAAATAATAATGATAAAAAGTTCATGGAAACGAAGTGCAAGAATGTATGTCGCTCTAAAAATGGTGTCGAAGACGTTTCCTTCACTGAAAGCGGAAGGATGTAACTAAAATCAGTTTCATTCTATACTCTCCTACTCTATCTCGCCCCCTGACAAACAGGACAACTTTCGTTTGAGGCGATGCTCTTCGAAGCTAACACAACTATCACCAATATCTGACTTAAATAGACTCGCCAACAAAAAATTTTACAATAGAAAGAACTTTCAACTGCCAAAACTTCTTCCAACGACTCTCAATGATGGATCAAAAATATGGCGTAAGCAGTACTCTCTCTCCATCTCAACGAACCATTTTAACGTTTAAAATATAAATCTGTATGGCTGTATTGAACTATATATAGTGCCGTGTATTAGTTGAAGTTTTTAAAATTTTCATTATTTTAAACAAAAATGACTATTTCGGGAATAACAATTAGCCTTATTTATTACCATAAATAATAGGCGGCCATAACCACTACGAGAAATGCTCATGAAACTTGGACGAATCCCATTGGTCAACGTAGAGCAAACATCCCAACCATGACTGATAATAAAAGCAGCGACTTAATCAGTATGTCCGGAGATGATCGTTTGACGGCGGCCAACGTGGTGGAGCACAGCCACGTGGCTCCGCCGGCAGGATCAGTCCCGGAGACTACTCTCCCCTTGACGTTCTTCGACGTGCCGTGGCTTCTCTGCCCCCATATGCAGCGCATTTACTTCTACCCAATCTCTCTGACTCACGGCCACATCATTTCCTCTCTCAGACGTTCTCTCTCCGTCGCCCTCCGCCACTTCTTCCCCTTCGCCGGAAACCTAATTTCTCCTCCCCCGCCGGAGATTCCCTGCATCCGCTTCTCCGACGGAGACTCCTTGTCTTTCACGGTGGCCGAGTCCGCCGGAGACTTTGACTCGCTCTGC
The DNA here is from genome assembly GCA_958296335.1 of Urtica urens. Classification (NCBI taxonomy): domain Eukaryota; kingdom Viridiplantae; phylum Streptophyta; class Magnoliopsida; order Rosales; family Urticaceae; genus Urtica; species Urtica urens. Next base: position 8,399,896 of record OY282525.1, read on the forward strand.
GCTGACCGTACCAGGGACGTTCGGGAGCTTCAGTCGCTCGTTCCGGATTTGCCCCCCACACGTGTGGAAAAGGGAACACGTGTCTCTCCTCTCATTGCGTTTCAAGCTAAATGTCGTTTTATTTTATTGGAGCTTAGAAGAATCACTTTTCACATGTCGATTCGTTCATAACATTATATTTTTTTTCTTTTACCAGGTGACGACATTCCCCAACAAGGGGATTACGATCGGGGTCAGATTTCGCCACGTGGCATCCGACGGAAGGTCGTTCCACCACTTCATGAAATACTGGGCGTCGATTTGCAGGGTTGACGATCCGGCGACAGCGCCGCCCATTCCGTCTCACGACAGGTCGGCCATCGATGATCCTAATGGGCTGGGCCTGATTTTCTTGAATGAATGGTGGGCTTTAAGAAATGGCGGCCCATCAAACGATTCTCGTGGCGATATATCCCGCGTCATAGTTTTGGGCCGATCCCGAATCGAGAGGCTGAAGCGCTGGATCGTAGGAAGAGAACAACTCAGCAGAACCGTCGTCTTTTCCTCGTTCGTCGTCGTTTGCGCTCTGGTCTGGGTTTGTCTGGTCAAATCAAAGGGAAATCGGAAAGAAATGGACGAACCTTGTCACTTCGTCTTCGTCGCAGACTGTCGAGGCCGGCTCGAGTTTCCGGTGCCGGCGACGTACTTCGGAAACTGCCTGTCGCTGTGCTTCGTGGAGCTGAAGAGGCGCGAATTGGTCGGGGAAAACGGGATCGAATCGGCAGCGAAAGCGATAGCGAAGAGAGTGTTGGAATTGGGGAGGAGAGGGTATTTGCATGGGGCAGAGAATTGGGTGTCGAAGTGGAATCAACTAGAAGAATCGGGGGAAGACATAATCAGCGTGGCGGGTTCAGGTAAGCTCGGAACTTACGAGGCCGATTTCGGGTTCGGGAGGCCGATACGGACGGAGTCTGTACGAGAGGAGGGTTCCAACGCGTTCTCCGTGGGCGAGAATAGGGACGGCGAGATTGGCGGCGTGGAGCTTGGTTTGGCTATGAGCCAAGAGAATATGAGCACTTTCGATCACGTATTGGAACATAGCCTCTTCATCGTTGACGCTGCTAATTAAGTATCCCTTCCGTTTCTTGCTTTTCCCCTCATGGTTTAAATAAAGACTCGCATAGGAGTTAATTGCGATTTAAAAACTTATTCTTATCATGAGTTTTAAGTAAAGACTCGGATGATTAAATTATGAGTTTTACGTCTTCTCACCATTCACAAAAACATCGATCTACGCTCCTCAATGTAGTATTTGTTCTTTGCTGCTTATTTTAATTTTAAGAAACGAAATTGGAATTAAAGTCATTTTGTGTTCAGACGATGTTAACGAAAATAATAAATCTTTTGGATGTGAAACTATGCATTTAAATTGTCGCATCTAAAAAATCTGACTTTTGAATGTGAGTCACATTCCCGATTTCTATTATGGACTTTCTCATGCGAGAAAGGGACTTTTGGATGTTCGTTTGTATGGTGCAAATTTCACGATTTTCTTTGGCGAATGATGTTTTTTCTATTCCTATAGAAATGTGGCTAAATACATTGAAATTTCCGTGCCTATATTATCACCAAATCTACAATTTTTCACGATAAATGACTAGATACAACTAAAATTATGATGTTATAGTCAGGAAACAATGTAAGCATCTCGATGTCGTCACCAAAATAAAAAAAATTATTGACTGCACTGTCTTAAAATAATTATTTTCGTCCATTAATAATCGCCATGAAGCAACTGTCTCGCAACAATGTCATCAAAAAACAGTTGTTTTGTGATGATTTGTTATAAAATTAAAATTTACGACTACTGTGTCACAAAAAAACTTATTTTCATGACATCATTGTCACAAAATTAACTTTAATTCGATTCATGCACATCTATTAAAATTTGAGGAAAATTAAAATTGAATATTGGTTGTTTTGTGACGAGACATATCTATATAATCTAGATAAGTGCGAATAACTTGTGTCTATTCCGCAATCGATATGCCTATTAAGCCATCTAAAAATAAATGTTGAAAAAGACAATTTTGCTTCATCACCGGCCACGTCCAAGAGTCATAACCTTCACTACAAATAACTTACATATCCAAATGTAAAATAACCAACAACTCCAATATACATTATTATAGTCTAGACTTTCACTAAACATTAAATTTCACGTGCAAAACAATGACGAGAGTGATGACCAGTCCAATTTCAAAATCAGGGCGACGAAGGCGGGCGATCTCGCTCGGGCGCGGAGGGAGGCGCAGATCGAGTTCAAGGTCCACATCATGAAGAACCACGACATGAGAAAGCAACAGTTTGAAGAGGCTCTTCTCGCTGAAACGACGCAGTTTTGAAGACGACGAAGAAACGAAAGAGAAGAAGCAAGCGAAACAGAAGATTCTCCCGAGCTTGGACATCTCAGAGCCGTTCCAGAGGCCAATGTGGAAATGCTTCTCTTTCGAAGAAATCTCTGAAGCCACAAACTCCTTCGCTCCAGGTTCTTCCCTTCTCTCACTCTCTCATCCCTTAGAAAGAAGTAGAAATATATTATTAATCTTCTTTATTTAAATTTTCTCTGAGAATATGGTTGGAAAAAGGGGTTTCGTCGAGGTGTACAGAGGAACGTTAAAAAATGACGACAAAATTGCTGTGAAGAGGCTGACGAAGAGAGCCTCTTCAGACTGTTAATTTTTAACCACGAGTTTTAACCCGGTGTTTCACCCTCTCCGATGCCGAAGACTCCTCCACCGCCGCCGTGACTTTGAGAAAGCAAAAGCACATAAATCCACAATGGAGGCTTCCATCGTTGAGGTAACGTGAAAAATTAATCTTTTACATTATTGCCTTTGTACTATTGATTCCTATTTGAACAGTATGAAAGTCATGTATATTCCCAATTGGAATTCAGTTTAACAGGAAACCAGTAAAGGCTGTGGATTATTTAATATCAAATTAGTTGGTTGAAAATTCACCATTTTCAGTGGCCCGGTTTCTAAGAACCACTCCTCGTTTGGACAAGGTTGGTTTTTCCCAATGTTTAAACGGCCGCTAGCCGATAAACGGTCGATAACTCAAAATCACGGAAATGCCGCTAGCCGAACGAAAATTCGACGGAAAAAATGTGAAAACGGAAAAGGGAATGCCGATGGGATTGCCGTTGGCCGGTCGGAAATTCGATAAAAAGTACGGAAATTCGACGGAAAAAATGTTGATGACATTTTTAGTTCAAAACATGAATTTATAACTATAGAAAATGTTCAAATCATGAAGTTCATACATGTCATACCACATTAAAATTAAAATCATTAAAAGTTCATACATAACATACAATATCAAGTTCATACATACCATACCATGAGCAGTTCGAAAAGATCATTCGAAATCAAACAACAGTAGTATTCAATAGTAATTGGAATGATGTGCTGGCTGATAAAATCCACCTGTTCGTGCCTGAAGGTTACAATAGTCCAACCACGTCATTTGGGTCGCGTACGATGAAGTGTAGTTAATGACGTGGTTGTTGTAGTTGGCTTGCGTTCCCCCGACGACGGTGCACAATATGGGGTACTCGGGTAGTGGTCCTTGAATCTCGGCACCTATAATGACCGGAACTGGATATGGAACGGGATATGGATAAGCATACGAACCTTGACCGTCGTATGATTGTGTAGACATTTGGTCAAATGACATTGACTCAAGTTGAGTGGAAATGGAGTCAACGTCGTAATCCGTAGAACTAGTAGACCACATTCCCGCTTGTCGACCTCCCGGGTATTGCGCAGACTCAAAGTCAAAGAAGTCATCCGACCTACGAGACATTAGGTTAGATGTTAATAAATGTAAATTAAAAATGCATGTAACATATTAGTACCTGTCCCGATCCCCCGCTCCGTGATCTTCATCTTGAGTAGCTTGGTAACCCTATTCCATGGTCCATGGATCGTTATTCCAACCTCTGCTTGTGCCACTCCCGACACCAACACTTGTGCCGCCACCATCTCCGCCTCCTTGCGTCCCGCCACCATCTCCGCCTCCTTGCGTCCCGCCACCATCATCGTCACTAGACGAATCTATACCAACATCTTGAGAGACGACCCGGTTTACATCAACGCCTTCGGAACGGGCCTGTGAGGCTACTTGCGGATCAGGACGGTTGGATTCATCGTCAAGGTTGCATGGTCGAACTCACTCAAGAAGAACGTCGTCGTCGGCCTCATCTCCCATGGCTTGCATAGATTGCTCTATGATTTCTAAGGGGTCTCGGAGTTCCTTGTTTTCGTACTGAGCTTTGCGATCTCGTATCTGTAATTTCATGTTATAATTACAAAACACAAGTTGCTCCAACCTTGAATACGCAAGACGGTTGCGCTGTTTTGTGTGGACTAAGGCGAACATGCTCCAATTTCTCTCACAAGCCGAAGAGGATGCGGTTTGTGATAAAATACGCATGGCCAACCGACGCAAAGTAGGTGCTTCAGTTCCAAACATTCTCCACCATTCGGCTACAAAAGTAAATTAAAAATCAAGTAATGTTAACAGATCCCACACAACGATATCGTTACGTACCTGCGGCCATATGATCACGGTTGGAAACCGCAGTCTTCCTTCCAAATAGTCCACGTGCATCTCGAAACGCAATGAGCTGTGTACATAATATGTCACTATACGGTGAAGGAACATATTAATATGTGTAATTACGTACCTCATTTCCAAGAACCGAACAATCATCGTGCGGATGTAACACCTCAAAAACGTCTGTAACAGCAGTTAGATGTTCTGGTGTCATCGTAATCTCTGGGTTGTATTGACACCTCGGGTTCAAGTAATAGCTTGCTTTGTGCAATGGGTGACAAAGTTGTCTTTCCCATCTGTCGACAACGATATCGACAACCCTTCTTTTATTTGGCAGGGCCTCCAACTTTTTCTTCATTAGATCGAAAACGTGGTATAGTGCACCCAACGTCGGAACGACCTCAATGTCCACGAACCGAAGAGCTACAAATAACGGCTCGAATACCTGTCGCATTAACGTAAAATGTTAGTTCTACAAAGTAAACTACAAACATCATATTAGATACAAAAGTACCTTACAAACTCCATCGAGGTGTAGCCAAAAATTTGCATCATTTACTTTGTCCTCAACAAATGATCCCGCTAAGGTGTTGCGAAATGTCAATCTCTCCCACCAATCGGAATTGATTATCGCCTTCAATGCTTGTTTCTTGTTACGCAAGCTTGAAAGAGCTAAATAATTGGTAGCAAACCTTGTAGGGCCGGGTCGAATGATCTCACCTTCACCTTGTTCTCTTAACTTTGCTAATAGAAGCCCGTGGTTATAAACGAGCTTCGTTATGCGCCTATAAATCAGTTGTGATGTCAACTCCGTATTATGGTTTGAACTTTTCAGACAATGATAGGAGACTATATTGGTCAGCATGAAGACTTTTCCCTTGGTGTGTATGTAGTATCTATTAAATTTTTTGGAATGAAGTTTGCCTCTACAATCCGTGAATTTCTTAAAGGATTCCGACTTCCAGGGGAAGCCCAAAAGATAGATCGCATAATGGAAAAGTTTGACGAAACTGCGCGCGGAGGAGCGGTAACTGAAGGAGGAGTTCGACATGTTCACGTCGACGAAGGCGGACGATCTCGATGGAGCATGTAGGGAGGCGCATAACCATTTCCAGATCCACATGGTGATAAATCACGACGTGAGGGAGCGGCTTTGCCTTGAGTTTTTAACTCTCTGTTTTTTTAACCCTCTGTTTTTTTAACCCTCGATTTTTTAGACAAATTTGAATTTAAAATATCCCGTTTTGTGTTATAATTTTTGAACAAGCAGGAAACGGCGGATCGGTACAGAAAAAATCAAAGTCCAGGATTGGCGTGGTAGTTAAGATGCTCCTCCGCCAAAGAGAGAGAAAGCGCAGCGGTGTGCGCCGAAGTCAGTACTGACTTCGAACAAATTTATAGTTCAATGAAATTCCAATTTATATTATCTTGTATTTGAACAAACAGGAAACGACAGATCGATACGAAAAAGACAAAAATCCACGAGTCGCGTCGTAATAACGATGCTCCTCCGCCAAAGAAAGACAGTCTTGGAGATGTGCGCCAAAAGAGCCGTTGCTTATTTCACCGACCAAGTTAGTACCGACATTGAACAAATTTATAGTTCAATCAAATTCCAATTCTATCTTCTTTTTCTTTCTTTCTACACTTGAACCATATCGATTTGGTTGTGAATTTCGTTGTTTGTACATCCACAACTGCAATCGAAAAAGAACGTGATGATCGTGGCCCACAAGAAATCTCTCAGGTCCATCATTTTGGAAAACTGAATAGGATGCCAATATAGGTACTATGTTGTTTTAAGTTTTCTTATAGCATCATCAATTCTTTCACATAATCATATTTTGTGTTACACATATCCTGCATACATGATCCGTGCTACTCCAGCTGTACATATAAATCATTTCTATTCGCTCTCTACCTAGCAAGTTAGTGGAATAAAAACAAAAAAGATCAAAAATTTGTTTATGATGAAATTCAATTGATTTGTTTTGCAGCGGATCAATGAAAGTCAGAACCAAGTGGTAACCAAGTGGTGATCACAGACAGAATGTTTACATTTAGTATATTTTTTGTTTATTCATACGAGACAAATACCAAAGTAATTTAATGATGACATATTATAATACCGTTCTATAAATCTATTTCAACACTCTGTTTCCTCAACGGAATGTTAAAAATAACCGCTTATGCCTTTTCATTTATGCGTTTAAATATTTATTCCTTCCGTTTTTTTAAAATATAAAGCATTATACCATTGAGATCTGAGGTTTTCTGCGTCGAAGCTATGAATCGAAGTCGCCGCAGAGTTCTTGTATCCCTTACAGTTTGCACAGGTATACTCAATCACTCTAACTGATTTTCTCATCTCTGGTCGCTATTACAAAGTAATTTGAATGGTTTTGTCTAAGAGTTAACTAATCATGCAGTTTATATATTGTGTTGAGAAAAAAACAAACTCGACCATAAACAGAGGAATTTATTCTTTCACTCTTGAGAATCAACATCACATTATTTTTATTTTTATTATTCCAATTGTTCAAATAGTGTGAATGAAAAGTTTGGCCATGTTTTAGACTTTACACAAATTAATGACACTCTTAAATAATGCACCAATGTGTTCAAGAAGATACATCCTATCCTGCATTTGTTATTTGGCCAGCACCTGAAAAAAAAAACAAATAAACAAATGAAAATGATCCAACAATTTCTTTTAACATTGGCGTTGTGAAATGTAATTACGGTTATAAACTACATGTAAGTCCACCATCTTTAAATATGTGGTTGTGTAATAGATTTGTATATACGTGTAACATATGTTCCAAACATGAGAAGGTCCAATGTCTTCCATGGGCATCGAAATGCCGTCTATGCCTTTCAGTTCCGACAGATGGGTTTCTGCTTCTTTCTGTTTCCCCACAAATAATATTTCCTTTAAAAAACCTATATGTACAGTAAATTTATGATCCTTTGTTTTTTTAACTTGCAGTGCGCTTAATAACCGTAAAATCAAACTAAATGTACGCATTTTAACGTTTGCGTTAGATGTTTTATATTTATTTATATACATGAAACATACTAAAGAAATTTAAGAGTAATATTGGTTTACGACATACCTAATATAGTCATAAATTAAGTCGTTTTTTTTTTCTTTCCCTAACTTCGGTTTATTTACATTTTGTTCTCCGGATGATGAAAAAATTATACATGTCATTGCTGAAACCCTAGAGCCAAATATCAACATGAGACCTTATCAATAAATTTTGGAAACATGGGAAATGTAGTCCGAAGAAACCGTAAAGTATTACTTCTATCAATTTTACGCTACGTTCATCGATTGGCCAACTTAATTTGACGATGAAGAAGCAATTTGTCTATAATGGAATGGGCTATCTGAATCCAAAAATAGCATAGGTGTATCGCGACTACGAACCAATGCCTGAAATGACGCGGTATGAGTTCTTAGTGGACATGTAATGTCTCATTAATCATGTCAGTGATTTGGAGATTGCACACGACGACGACGACATGCTAGCACAGTATGGTTCCGAAATGAACCCAATCGTTATTGATTCATAAGAAGAATCAATATAATAATGAATATTATAATGAATGAAAGAATCTCCATCACTGTTTAGCATTTTATTTATTGTACCTTCATTTGTTACTAATACACATACTATAATATAATTCACGATTGATCGAATATAGAAAAACAAAAAGACCCCAAAAATAATTTAATGAAACTTCTCTCCAATTTTTCTTGTTTATTCTTTGATAATTTCCCATCACTCTCTGAATCAAACATTTCGGGATATTCGGAGTGCGTAAATCTGCATCATAAACATAATAGTATTTACTCATCAGCGCAAAATCGATTTCCAGTCGCCGGAAAGTTCCCGATCATGTTTTCGAGATTTTTCATTTTTTTCATTTTATGAATATAGAGAATATAAAGTAACAATGATATTTTTCCAACTTCATCTTTTTATTTCTAAACGTTGATTTTAAAATGTACAGAGCAATAAATTACACATTGCGCGTAAGAATGACATGACTATAGGATAGTCACAGACCCCAACATAGTAGTTCAATTTTTAAAACAATATAATGAGAAAAGTGAACCGTAGGAGTTACAAACTTTTGTATTTTATAATGTGCATGATATTATTTGTTTCGGTGTTAACTATTTTGGTCATAAGGTAATGCTTGGGCATTAACTGTTTATATATTATTATATTATGTACCACTTCTTTTAATTATTTGGTTGTTAAGTTTTAATTATCCAAGCGGTTTTTTTCAAGAATTAATATAGGTCTCATAAAATTGTAAGAATTCCCTCTAGGAGTGTTATGGGAGCTGAAACTGAAAGCTGTTTAAGCAAATTTATGATTATCGCAAGTTTTGCTGGTACCATTTTGTGATGAGTGCTTTGATACCATCAATTATTTGAAGGGTCCTTTTGTTTTTTTATTCTTTCAATCGTGAACTATAACAATGCGTATATTGTTATATGAATTCATAAGTGAAAGTCAGCGATTCTTATCTAAATTGAGATCATAACGTAGTTCATTTACTTTTAACAATTAATAAATGATATTTTTTTAAATATGGCAGCTCGTCATCGTCATTTAATAGTGTTGACGACAACGAACATAACCAAGTCACAACAGAGACAACAAACAAACTAATAACATACTTGAATCTGAAAGACAAACATTGGACGACGAAGTTAACCGTAGTAGAAAAATAAAACCAAAGAAAAAATAGAGACACAAGTACCAGACATCAAAACATGGTCTTGATTGATCCTAAGGTTAGCACTTTCAAAAACTTTAACTTTTAAATGTTAGTAGTGTTAGGTGAAAAAATTTGACACCTTAAATGTATTGATAGGTGAACAAGACAAGGGCGACAATTTTAAATCACGACATCGACCCTCTCTTGATTACTCTTGAATTGGGGAAAAATTATACTATTTCTAAAGCAATAGTTTCAGAGGAGAAACCATCGTTCAAAATCCATGGTACATACACTCATTTAACAATTTGAAAAAGTACTACAATTGAAGAACTGGAAGATAAATACATTGGTGGAACATTAGTACGATTTTACTCCACTAAGTTTTTGTAACAATTATGTCGGAACATCAATTGATTTGAGTACGTTATATACTATACTCTTAAATTAATAATAAATTAATATGTTCAAAGTATAGTCTCTCTTTGAATTTTTCTTATGCTATCTCCTTTAACTTTCTTAAAGATGTGTTAGGAGTCGTCATACATTTCACGAAAGGAGAACAAAAAAACAACGTAGATTTTTGTCAAATAACGTTGACTGATACCAGGTTTGTTGTAACCTACAAATTCCATTCATATTCATAATTCTTTAATATATCATAATACTTTTATATATAACTCTCAGCTTCGAAGTTATCAAATTAGCTTTGTGGGAGAATTTTTTGCAACCAATGAAGCAAGTATTATAACAACCATGAAGAAGACAAGGCCGATTATTGCAAGAATTAACTTGAATGCCAAAAATTATCAAGTTATTTTTTTAATTTCATTACGAATAGTAATTATTGAAATTTATATCATGATTAGCCCCGTTGCATTGTATTTGAAACAATTTTTTTTTTCAAGAGGTGTCATCTTATCCACTAAAGGATTGAGCACAATTTTCATCAACCCTAAATTTGATGTAGTCGAAAATTTTTCATTGTGGTACACACGTAAATCTTCATAAATTAATTTCAATTGTGAAAATTTACGTTTATCCAACACTAATTTTAATTTATTTAGGAATGTGAAGAATGCAAAAACTCTTAAAAAGTGGTCAAAGGAGCAGAAGAAGAACCCGACAACGCAAGAGGTTCCACCTCCCAAAGTACATGATTTACTACAACTCGAAGAATTCACAAATATCAAGATGAAGGTATGTATAATTTTTTTTATGTGTAATTAAATTATTTTAAAAGAAATATGTCTACGCAATAAAATGTGATTAGGAAAATAAATCTGGAAATTACTAGGTTAAAGCGACAGCGTCAGTCACGAATTACGATCAACGGTTCTATTATAATGCATGTTCAAATTGCAAGAGAGGAACCACGTGTCCCAACAATCAACGCTTTACGTGCCAAAATTGTAAAAAATAGAATTGCAAAGTCGTGCCACTGTATGTACTATTGTTTTCCGTGTTATAATGAAGAATTGATGTAGACTTGTGAATTCGTTATAAAATATTTATGAAATTTCAATTTATTTTTTCTTGCTTATAGTTTTGAATTAGTTTTTATAGATTTGACATTATAAAAAAAATTAGCTCATTTTATAAAATAAAAAAAAGAATCTTCATTACCGCTACAACTTTAACTTCAAATTTTCTTCATAATTAAATAGAGTGCTCAGACTCGTTATCATTTGCAAGAACTTGAGATGAGTATCTCGCGATTGAGAATAATAGTTTTAAATTTTATATAGCCTCTCTAAGAAAAAACAAAGAGAACAATAACTTTGTCATCTGTATTTTTTTACTCTATAAGTTGCGTGTAGAATTTATTTTGAAAAATGGTTCAAAAGAAGTGGAAGTTACATGCTTCGCTTATATTGTTAAAAAAAATATTATCCTGCAATGCTGCACAAATATCAGACAATATTAAGCATGTATCAGATACACGCACTTGTTCAAATGGCTTATTTAAGATATTTATAGTTGTGAAAAATTTGCTACTACAACGTTCACAAAAATCTCTATTGAAACCACTATTCAAAGCCAAAGAAGCAATTACAAAAGCGTTCTACAAATCAAAATTCAAGTGTAACACAACACCAATTCACAGTTAACCAAGTTTACAAGCTCACCGTTCATAAAATCAACAGCGACAAACTGCTAAAAAACATTGATGAAAATCTCTCTCTTGCAGCATCCACCCCCAACAAAAAACTAATACCTCATTAAATGCTTTCTTATTTTATTTTATCAAAACAATGTGCATATTTATTTCTATTTCTCATGGTTTATAATAATAATGTTTAGTTATGTGTTGTTTGAAATGTTATGAGAAACATGGATTTTAATTATTTATATATTATATTACGAGATTTGATTATTTTCATCTATAAATTATTGTATAGTAAATATATCTCAAATTTAGAAAATTAAGAAAAATGTGTGTTAAATTTTTCAAATTGAATTTTGAAATTTGATAATAGTTAAAATTTTGTATTAAAATTTGATTATAGTTAAAAAATTTGTATTATTATAGTATATGAAAAATGTAGAAATTGACAAAAAAAAAATGATGTACGCTAAATGTGTTGTTGCTAACTAGTATAATAATAAACGCTTAAATCAATATAACTATCTTTGAGTAAACTTTGATATTTACTATAATAGGATAAATTCTTTAAAATCAACGAGTATGAAAATAAGTCGTTTTCTGGTTGAAAAGCATGACGAAAGGTAGATACTTTATTCGTAACTAAAAGACAAAACAAATCGTGAGAATAATACAAATCATCACGTCGCTCGCACTGTTTCTAATTTTAGCTAAATGCTAGTTCGCCTCTGAACAAGAGAGGTGATACATAATTCGAATAAAAAAAAGAGGCGTGACACGGTCCAATGAAATTCATCCTTATCTCTTTTCATATTTTAACAAACCAATAGTGGTTTGCAACTTTTTGCTGTCTCTCTAAATGGCTTCGCCGCCGCGCGCCCTCACGATCGTGGAAGAGGGCCACGTGTCTCTGCCGCCGGGATCGGTCCCAGAGACTTCTCTCCGGCTGACTTTCTTCGATATGCTGTGGTACATGTGTTGCCCTATGCAGCGCCTCTACTTTTACCGATTCCCTCACTCAGTCCAACACTTCTCCGACACTGTTGTCCCTTCCCTTAAACGCTCTCTCTCCCTCGCCCTCCGTCGCTTCTTCCCCTTCGCCGGAAAATTCGTCTCTCCTCCGCCGCCAGGTTGGCCCGTCCTCGTCTACTCCCCCGGTGACTCTGTTCCCTTCGTCGTCGCCGAGTCATCCGCCGGAGACTTCGACGCGCTCTTCGTCGACCAGCCGCGTGACGTCCGGGAGCTTCACCCCTTCGCTCCCTCGCTTCCGCCGGCGGTCGTCACCGACGGCGGTGTTCGCTCAGCTCCGGTCATGGCGGTGCAGGTCACGTTCTTCCCCAGCACCGGATTCGTACTGGGCGTCACTTTCTGCCACGTAGCCGCAGACGGGAAGTCATTCCATCACTTCATGAAGTACTGGGCGTCTCTCTGTAATCCCGCTGGAAATTCGTCGGGGGTTGATGACTTTACGCCTTCCTACGACAGAGAGGTGATAAGAAGCGTCGATAAACTCCAAACCATGGATTCAATGAAGGAATTTTGGGAGTGGAGCTCGAAACCAAAAAATCTCGACCCGGGCCTTGATGAGAGTATTCGGAAGCAACTAGAGGGAAAAGTTCGGGCTACTTTCGTTCTAGGCGCGGACCGAATAGAGAAGCTGAAGAGCTGGGTCAGAAATCGCAATGACTCTGAATCCGCAGGTATCTCGGCGTTTGTGGTGACGTGCGCGTTGGTATGGGCCTGCGTCATCAAATCAGAAGCCACCAGGTCAGACGAAGTCGAAGACGAAGATCCTTGCTTCTTTATCTTCGTGGCGGACTGTAGAGAACGGTTAGGTTTTCCGGTGCCGAGCGAGTACTTCGGAAACTGTTTGGCGTTCGTTATTGTTTCGGTGGCGAAGGGAGATCTGGTTGGACCGGACGGGGTCGCCACGGCAGTGAAGGCCATCGGAGAAAGAGTGAGGGCGTTTGATAGCGACGCAGGTGTGATGGAAGGAGCAGAGACTTGGCTGAGAGATTTTTCGAAGATAAGTCCGAAGTACAGCGTCGTGACAGTTGCTGGGTCGCCGAGGCTGGGCGTTTACGGGACGGACTTTGGGTGGGGAAGGCCGGTGAAAACGGAAGTCGTTCACACAGACGTTTCCAGCGCCATTTCCCTCTGCGATCGAAGCGATGGCCAGCCAGGGATTGAGCTTAGCTTGGTGCTCTCTCGACCCAGAATGAATCGCTTCAGCACCGCCTTTGAAGAAACCTTCACGTCCATTGGCTAATGTACTTGTATTCAATAATGTTTTATACATGTCGTTGCAACATGGTTCATCAACATGGTTCATTGTGTTTAAATTCTTCACTATTGTGTATCATCAATCATCACGGACGTTCTCAATGTTTCACGAGAGTCTAATGAGAAGTATCCAAATGTTTAAATTCATTTGGATTTCATTGCTTTAGTTTTAACTTGTTTGTTTCATAAGTATCACCACAAACACCTTTAAAAGGCCCACTCTTTACTTGCTTTATTTTTTTACATATAAAAAGTAAAAGGACCTTAGATTCAATTCATCAAACTTCTATTCTCCGAAGAATCAATCAATGCTTTTCAAGTGTATTACTCGACAAGTCGTATACGTTACAAGTGTTTTCTGCTCTAATAAGTGTTCCACTTATTGACAAATACTAGTTTTATAAACGGGGTGATTTAAAATAATATAAAATTATCAATATTGTTCTCACAGCTTTTAATATAATATAAACGCAATGATTTAATATGAAAAACGAACTTGTCTTAAATGTTTTGGAATAAAAAACGACATGCATAACTAAAATATGTTTGTTATAAACTATAATATTTTTGACATTATATATCATTTTGACATAAATATATTTATTCTTGATTTGATCTAATAAATTTAATTATAATTGATAAAAAATGTAATTTTAAATATTATTGTCTTGTGTATAAAGTTAAGTCAATCTCATTATAAAGACCTCGATCTTTTTTATAAAAAAACATATGTTTTGTATAAATAATAATATATATTTTTTCATAAATATATTTGTTCTCAATTTTATCTAATAAATTTAATTATAATTGATAAAAAATGAAAATTTTAAATATTATTGTCTTTGTATAAAGTTGAGTCAATAACATTTTAACTTACTATTAGTCTACTATCTAATAATAAATGCATGAAACAACTTTTGGTTGTTCTATTTATATTTTTTTTTTGTTCTATGTGAAATGTGGTTGCATATTCGAATGATTAAAATGATTTTATTTAAACTATGATTTAAACAACGGATTTGAAATAAAATTTACTATGAAAAAATAAATAAATGGAACAACTATTGGTTTTTCTATTTATATTTTTGTTGTTTTATGTGAATTAGGGTTATTCCGAACATTCGAATGATTAAAATGATTTATAATTAAACTATGATTGAAACAACGCATTTGAAATAAAATTTACAACGAAATAAGAAATGAATGGAATAACCGTTGGTTGTTTTATGAGAATTGTGATTGTTCCAAACATTCAATGATTAAAATAATTTTTAGTTTAAACTCTTATTTAAACAACGCATTCGAATAAAATTTACTACGAAATAAGAAATGAATGAAACAACTATTGGTTGTTCTATTTATATATTTGGTTGTTTTATGTGAATTGTGGTTATTCCTAAAATTCAAATTGTGAAACACCAAAAAATTTAGTATGCCTTAAATTAAGAGACGATATATGTTTTCCCAAATAATTAGTGTATATCCAGACCAATATTAATACGTTATTATTTCTAAAGTAATTAAAAGAGAATACGTATTCATAAAATAAATTCTTATATAGAATTTGTGTGTATATATATATATATTATATATATTCTACATCTGCATATACGCTAAGTAGTTATTTTAATTTTTAATTTTTCAACGATATATATACATATATATATATTATACATACGTGTATGTAATTATTGATAGTAAATAAAGTTTATCACTATAGCTAACAAAGGAAGAAAAAGAATGAAACATGTAATTTGTTACGATCTTATTTTCTTGTTTCTCAGTGTACATTTTTGTGCATATATATATATATATATATATATATATATATAGAGAAGAGTACATGAAGAGAATATATTTGGTACATGTGTGAATATTTTGAACGGATACTATAAATTCATTCCAATAATTTTTTTTTCCGTAAAGCTAATTAAATAGCAGGAAAATCAATATGTATAATACTGATGATAGTGTGTATATATATTACAAATATATATTTCATCGAATGATGCTCACGGTTACTATAACATATATATGGATGTGATTAAATAAGTTTTTATTATATATAAACCTCGATATATGTAAGATATTAAAATAAAAACTCAACTTTATAAAACGTTAGGTTTAACATATGTGCGGTCAAATATATATATATATATATATATACGAGTATGCATATAGAAAGTCTCATTAACTTTTTCTTTATATTGCCAATATACGATTATATTGGATTTCTTATATCCGTGAAATATTGTGTACGTATATAATATAGTATTAAATGCATATAAATATAATAGGAAGAAAATTTTGCATGTTTTGTTTTATTCTCCGAGATGATGTCGTTGGTAGTGGTATGCTATTATTATGGAAAGTTAATGCTTTAAAGATTTATTTTGATTACTCAGAATATTGTATTCACGTGGACTTTTTCACTCACACAACTTATAAACGTTTTTAAAAAGATTTTAATAGCATTAAACTCAGAATTCAAGAGCATTGGCTCAATATCATCATTATCTTTTTAGCCGTTTACCTCTTCATATTTTGATCTTTCTTCTTTTCTTACACAATAGCCATAATTCATTTTCTTACAAGCACTCATCTCTCTGAAACGATAAAAACAAATATAGTAAGAAGGAGAAACAAAGTTTTGCTTATCAAATGTATTTTTTATACTTCGGTGTTCGAGCAATAGGTCTCTCTCTCATATTTTCAAAGGTATTTTTTCATGTGAGATCTAATATTCTAAATTAGTTTGGCTGGTTATTAATATGTTAGTATTTTTGTCGAAAACCCCTTATTTCACGTAGTTATAAAATTTAGTTTTATTTAATATTTTTATGCACAAACATTTAAATTGTTTCAGAATCGGTTTTAAAATTTCAAGTTTTTTGGTAAACAGTTTGCAGATTAAAAATAAATTACTATTTGTACTTTGTGAGTTTAAACTTATTTTCAACAACATGTTTATTGATTAATTTAAAATTTCTACAGTGCGAATTTACAAACGAAAGTTCAACACAAATTAACTTCATGTCTTATTGTTATAGGATAAAAATATTAAGAGTTTTTAAGTAGCCGATATTTATTTATGATTTTATTATGAACTAGTGGTCAGATTCACCAAAGATAGTTTATACACTATAAACTCTAATTTAGGTTCTCCTTATTTTTTCATTCCGATATTAATCATGTTACAGAAGAAGAAAACGCTTGAATTAGATTTTCTTAGCTTCTGGAATTTTTCCAGAATTGTTCTGGGAGATTAATATTTCTATCGAAATCTAGGGCAAAGGGTATTTTTGTCCTTTGGCGTCAAAATCCGTCTCTCAGATTTGTTGCAGAACCTTTATCTGTCCAGAATCTATTTTCTTAGATATTAATTATTTTTCTACGATTAGGTCTCGAGTCGAATACGTTTTCCGATCGTCCGAGGATATAAGTGCTACGTTTCCGAGTCAAGGTGAGAATAATCTCACTGCAACACGGATTAGTTAAATATTTAATATGATGAGTATCTTATTATATGTGTTCTGTTTGACTGTGTGGTATTTTTATGTATGCTCGTGTATGTGTTGATATATTATGTGTGATGATTATTGTATGGCTTGTTGCTATAGGCATATGTATGATTTATTAGAATATGCACGACATGTTATTACGCTTAGGCATAGTATGATTCATGTTTACGTTATATGTCACGTATGTATGAAACGTAATAATCAAGTGATAAGATAAATAAGAGAGTCGTACCGCCTCAAGCTACGGAGATAATAAGGGAATTCTCTCAAGTCGACTCACGAGCTCAAAAAGAGCTTTATTTTTTTACATATAAAAAGTAAAAGGACCTTAGATTCAATTCATCAAACTTCTATTCTCCGAAGAATCAATCAATGCTTTTCAAGTGTATTACTCGACAAGTCGTATACGTTACAAGTGTTTTCTGCTCTAATAAGTGTTCCACTTATTGACAAATACTAGTTTTATAAACGGGGTGATTTAAAATAATATAAAATTATCAATATTGTTCTCACAGCTTTTAATATAATATAAACGCAATGATTTAATATGAAAAACGAACTTGTCTTAAATGTTTTGGAATAAAAAACGACATGCATAACTAAAATATGTTTGTTATAAACTATAATAGTTTTGACATTATATATCATTTTGACATAAATATATTTATTCTTGATTTGATCTAATAAATTTAATTATAATTGATAAAAAATGTAATTTTAAATATTATTGTCTTGTGTATAAAGTTAAGTCAATCTCATTATAAAGATCTCGATCTTTTTTATAAAAAAACATATGTTTTGTATAAATAATAATATATATTTTTTCATAAATATATTTGTTCTCAATTTTATCTAATAAATTTAATTATAATTGATAAAAAATGTAAATTTTAAATATTATTGTCTTTGTATAAAGTTGAGTCAATAACATTTTAACTTACTATTAGTCTACTATCTAATAATAAATGCATGAAACAACTTTTGGTTGTTCTATTTATATTTTTTTGTTGTTCTATGTGAAATGTGGATGTTGCGAATATTCGAATGATTAAAATGATTTTATTTAAACTATGATTTAAACAACGGATTTGAAATAAAATTTACTATGAAAAAATAAATAAATGGAACAACTATTGGTTTTTCTATTTATATTTTTGTTGTTTTATGTGAATTAGGGTTATTCCGAACATTCAAATGATAAAATGATTTATAATTTAAACTATGATTGAAACAACGCATTTGAAATAAAATTTACAACGAAATAAGAAATGAATGGAATAACCGTTGGTTGTTTTATGAGAATTGTGGTTGTTCCAAACATTCAATGATTAAAATAATTTTTAGTTTAAACTCTTATTTAAACAACGCATTCGAATAAAATTTACTACGAAATAAGAAATGAATGAAACAGCTATTGGTTGTTCTATTTATATATTTGGTTGTTTTATGTGAATTGTGGTTATTCTTAAAATTCAAATTGTGAAACACCAAAAATTTTAGTATGCCTTAAATTAAGAGACGATATATGTTTTCCCAAATAATTAGTGTATATCCAGACCAATATTAATACGTTATTATTTCTAAAGTAATTAAAAGAGAATACGTATTCATAAAATAAATTCTTATATAGAATTTGTGTGTATATATATATATATTATATATATTCTACATCTGCATATACGCTAAGTAGTTATTTTAATTTTTAATTTTTCAACGATATATATACATATATATATATATATTATACATACGTGTATGTAATTATTGATAGTAAATAAAGTTTATCACTATAGCTAACAAAGGAAGAAAAAGAATGAAACATGTAATTTGTTACGATCTTATTTTCTTGTTTCTCAGTGTACATTTTTGTGCATATATATATATATATATATATATATATATATATAGAGAAGAGTACATGAAGAGAATATATTTGGTACATGTGTGAATATTTTGAACGGATACTATAAATTCATTCCAATAATTTTTTTTTCCGTAAAGCTAATTAAATAGCAGGAAAATCAATATGTATAATACTGATGATAGTGTGTATATATATTACAAATATATATTTCATCGAATGATGCTCACGGTTACTATAACATATATATGGATGTGATTAAATAAGTTTTTATTATATATAAACCTCGATATATGTAAGATATTAAAATAAAAACTCAACTTTATAAAACGTTAGGTTTAACATATGTGCGGTCAAATATATATATATATATATATATATACGAGTATGCATATAGAAAGTCTCATTAACTTTTTCTTTATATTGCCAATATACGATTATATTGGATTTCTTATATCCGTGAAATATTGTGTACGTATATAATATAGTATTAAATGCATATAAATATAATAGGAAGAAAATTTTGCATGTTTTGTTTTATTCTCCGAGATGATGTCGTTGGTAGTGGTATGCTATTATTATGGAAAGTTAATGCTTTAAAGATTTATTTTGATTACTCAGAATATTGTATTCACGTGGACTTTTTCACTCACACAACTTATAAACGTTTTTAAAAAGATTTTAATAGCATTAAACTCAGAATTCAAGAGCATTGGCTCAATATCATCATTATCTTTTTAGCCGTTTACCTCTTCATATTTTGATCTTTCTTCTTTTCTTACACAATAGCCATAATTCATTTTCTTACAAGCACTCATCTCTCTGAAACGATAAAAACAAATATAGTAAGAAGGAGAAACAAAGTTTTGCTTATCAAATGTATTTTTTATACTTCGGTGTTCGAGCAATAGGTCTCTCTCTCATATTTTCAAAGGTATTTTTTCATGTGAGATCTAATATTCTAAATTAGTTTGGCTGGTTATTAATATGTTAGTATTTTTGTCGAAAACCCCTTATTTCACGTAGTTATAAAATTTAGTTTTATTTAATATTTTTATGCACAAACATTTAAATTGTTTCAGAATCGGTTTTAAAATTTCAGGTTTTTTGGTAAACAGTTTGCAGATTAAAAATAAATTACTATTAGTACTTTGTGAGTTTAAACTTATTTTCAACAACATGTTTATTGATTAATTTAAAATTTCTACAGTGCGAATTTACAAACGAAAGTTCAACACAAATTAACTTCATGTCTTATTGTTATAGGATAAAAATATTTAGAGTTTTTAAGTAGCCGATATTTATTTATGATTTTATTATGAACTAGTGGTCAGATTCACCAAAGATATTTTATACACTATAAACTCTAATTTAGGTTCTCCTTATTTTTTCATTCCGATATTAATCATGTTACAGAAGAAGAAAACGCTTGAATTAGATTTTCTTAGCTTCTGGAATTTTTCCAGAATTGTTCTGGGAGATTAATATTTCTATCGAAATCTAGGGCAAAGGGTATTTTTGTCCTTTGGCGTCAAAATCCGTCTCTCAGATTTGTTGCAGAACCTTTATCTGTCCAGAATCTATTTTCTTAGATATTAATTATTTTTCTACGATTAGGTCTCGAGTCGAATACGTTTTCCGATCGTCCGAGGATATAAGTGCTACGTTTCCGAGTCAAGGTGAGAATAATCTCACTGCAACACGGATTAGTTAAATATTTAATATGATGAGTATCTTATTATATGTGTTCTGTTTGACTGTGTGGTATTTTTATGTATGCTCGTGTATGTGTTGATATATTATGTGTGATGATTATTGTATGGCTTGTTGCTATAAGCATATGTATGATTTATTAGAATATGCACGACATGTTATTACGCTTAGCCATAGTATGATTCATGTTTATGTTATATGTCACGTATGTATGAAACGTAATAATCAAGTGATAAGATAAGTAAGAGAGTCGTACCGCCTCAAGCTACAGAGGTAATAAGGGAATTCTCTCGAGTCGACTCACGGGCTCAAAAAGAGAGTTTTCTCACATGTTATATGTTTATGATGGTGCGAACTATGGGAGGTCGCAGTCCCGTAGTTCATCTCTAAAGTGTACACTGAAATTGGTATGACTACTCAAGGGGACCCCGAATTAAAAGTATGTAAACATTATGTTAATATATCTTATGTAACGATTTTAATTCAAAATATTAATAATCGGTTCATGCATGTGCATCACTTTATTTTGTGAATCATAGTTATTTTCGCTGAGCGTTAGCTAACTATGTATATTTTTCTGTGTTGTAGGTAAACAAAAAATGAATGAGGGTGGATCATCGGCTCTCGATGGCTAATGGGTGGGGTTGTGGTTTCCGCTCACTTTTGTTTACTAAAGACTTCCGCTACGCAATTTGAGTATTTGGTTTAAGATACTTAATGGTTAAAACTTATATTTTCAAAACTTATTTAGTTTTAAAATATTGGAGTTGAATTTCATGTTTTTTATTTTGCAATCACTTTCAACTATATACTTTGGTATTTCCTTTCATTTAAATTTTGTATGACTTAAAATGTCAAAAACAAGTTTTTATTTTTTTTTATTTTAGGTTTAATTTATATGCAAATGAAGGATATTTTTAAAAAAAATAGTTTTTTAGTTAAAGAATTAAGATAAGAACGACGGTCCGAAAAGTCGGATCGTCATACAAATGATTAAAATGATTTTTAAGTTAAACTATGATTTAAACAACGCATTTGAAATGAAATTTACTAAGAAATACGAAATGAATGGAATAACTATTGGTTATTCTACTATTATTTCTATTTTAATTTTCGGTAGTTCTATGTGAATTTTGGTTGTTCCGAACATTCAAAAAGATTAAAATAATTTTTAATTTAAACTAACACATTTGAAATAACATTTACTGCGATGTATGATGAAAAGAATTGAACAATCTGTAAATACAATATTAAAACATATGGTTGTTATATATTATATTTAAAACATAATTACCCTATTTTATCAACTTGAGTGTGACGAGTCTTCTCTCTCAAAGACGGTCTAATAAAAAACGCATGAAACAATTTTTTATTGTTCTATTTATATTGTAGTTTGTTCTATATGAATTGTGGTTGTTCCGAACATTCAAATGATTAAAATAGTTTTTTAGTCAAACGATGATTTAAACAACGTATTTTAAATAAAATTTATTAAGAAATAAGAAATGAATGGAACAGCTATTGGTTGTTCTATTTATATTTATTGTATGTGAATTGTGGTTGTCCCGAACATTCAAAAGATTAAAATGATTTTTATTTTTAACTAACACATTTGAAATAAAATTTACTACGGCATATGATAAAAAAATAAAAAATGTGTAAATACAATATTAAAACATATAATTGTTATCTATAATATTTGGTGCCATTATATTGACAGAACTACCCTATTTTATGAACTTGAATGTGACGAGTCTTCTCTCTATTAGACGGTCTAATAAAAAATGCACGGAACAACTTTTGGTTATTCTATTTACATTTTTGATTGTTATATATGAATTTTTATTGTTCCGAATGATTAATATAACTCTTTTTCTTTAAACTATGATTTAAAACAACACATTGAAATAAAATTTACTAAAAAATAAGAAATGAATGGATCAACTATTGGTTGTTTTATTTAAAATTTTGTTGTTATATGTGAATTGTGGTTGTTTCGAACATTTAAAAGATTAAAATGATTTTTAATTTAAACTGTAATTTAAAATAACACATTTGAAATAAAATTTACTACAATATATGAGGAAAAAAAATGTGTAAATACAATATTAAGACATATGGTTGTGGTCTATAATATTTGGTGCCATTGACATAACTATCCTATTTTATGAACTTGAGTGTGACGAGTCTTCTCTCTCAAAGACGGTCTAATAAAAAATGCATGGAACAAATTTTGGTTATTCGATTTCATATTTTTTATTGTTATATATCAATTGTTATTGTTCCGAACATTCGAGTGATTCATATAACTTTTTTTCTTTAAACTATGATTTAACCAACACATTTGAAATGAATGGAACAACTATTGGTTGTTCAATTCATTCTTTTGGTTATTCTATATGAATTGTGGTTTTTCTGAACATTTGGATGATTAAAATGAATTTTAATTAACTATAATTTAAACAACACATTTGAAATAAATTTTACTACAAAATAAGAAATGGATGGAACAACTATTGGTTGTTCAATTTTTTTTGTTCTACGTAAATTGTGGTTGTTCTGAACATTCGAATGATTAAAATAATTTTTAATTTAAACTATGATTTAAACAACACATTTGAAATACAATTTACTACTATGATGAAAATATATTAAAAATGTGTAAATATGATATTAAAACATATGGTTGTTATCTATGATATTTAGTGTCATTACATTGACGTAACTACCCTATTTTATCAACTTGAGTGTGACGAGTCTTCTCTCTTAGAGACGGTCTAATTAGAAATGCATGGTACAAATTTTGGTTGTTCTATTTATATTTTTGGATGTTCTATATGAATTGTTATTGTTCCGAACATTCAAATGATTAAAAAGATTATTTTTATTTAAATTATGATTTAAACAACGCCTTTCAAATAAAATTTACGAGGAAATAAGAAATGAATGGAACAACTATTGGTTGTTCAATTTCTATTTTTGGTGTTATATGTGAATTGTGGTTGTTCTCAATATTCGAATCATTAAATGATTTATAATTTAATCTATGATTTAAACAACAATATGAAATAAAATTAACTATGATATATAATGAAAATGTGTAAATACGGTATTAAAACATATGGTTGTTATTTATGATATTTGGTGCCATTATATTGACATAACTACCATATTTTATCAACTTGAGTGTGACGAGTCTTCTCTATTAAAGCGGTCTAATAAGATATACATGGAAAAAAATTTGGTTGTTCTATTTATAATTTTGGTTGTTTTATGTGAATTATGGTTGTTCCGAACATTTGAATCATTAAAATGATTTATAATTTAAACTTTGTTTTAAATAACACATTTAAAATAAAATTTACTATGATATATAATGAAAAGAAATGAAAAATGTGTAAATACATTATTAAAACATATGGTTGTTATCTATGATATTTGGTGCCATTTTATTAACATACCTACCATATTTATCAACTTGAGTGTGAAGACTCTTCTCTATTAAAAACGATCTAATAAGAAATGCATGAAACATTTGTTTTATTGTTTTCTTTATATTTTTATTCATATTTGGTTGTTTTATTCATATTTTTATTGTTTTATGTGAATTGTGGTTGTTCCGAACATTCAAAAGATTAAAATGATTTTAAATTTAAACTATGATTTAAACTAACACATTTGAAATAAAATTTACTATGATATATGATGAAAAAAAATGTGTAAATACATTATTAAAACATATGTTTGTTATCTATGATATTTGGTGCCATTATATTGACATAACTACCATATTTTATCAACTTGAGTGACGAGTATTCTCTCTCAAAGACGGTCTAATAAAAATTTCATGGAACAACTTTTGGTTGTTCTATTTATATTTTTGGTTGTTCTATATGAATTGTTGTTGGTCCGAACATTCGAATGATTAAAATGATTTTTTTTTATTTTAACTATGATTTAAACAACGCCTATTAAATAAACTTTGCTACGAAATAAGAAATGAATGGAACAACTATTGGTAATTCTATTTATAATTTTGGTTGTGGTATATGAATTGTGGTTGTTACGAAGATTCAATGATTAAAAAGATTTTTAATTCAAACTACGATTTAAACTATGCATTTAAAATAAAATTTACCACAAAATAAGAAACGAATGGACCTACTATTGGTTGTTATATTTATATTTTCTTTGGTGTTTTATGTGAATTGTGTTTGTTCCGAACATTCGAATCATTAAAATAATTTTGAAAAATTGCTATAACTAAGGCAAACTATACGTTGCAATTGGAAACTACCCAATCTTTTACATACGTTAGATAAATACTCATTCAATCTTACTTGGGAGTTTTTATTGGCAAGGGGAATTACAGTTATGCCATTTTTTCATTATTTTTTTAATTTTTTTTCCTAGGGTACTAAAAATCAGATATTAACTCAAATTAACCTTGATTTAAGAGATTTTCGTGATTTTTTTTCCATTATTAGGATTGAAATAGTTAATTAATATATTTCATTATTGTTAGAATTAGTCAACTGAACAATTAACGATTTTTGGTTGATTTTGCTTAAATTTAAATAATTTACATTAATGTATCGGTTAGTTATAATAATTAACGTTTAAATACTACTAATCCGGTTTGAAATTAGTTTTAATATATACTCGTCGAGATAAAGTACCAGTTAAATTTATGTTAATTCTTTTTTATTATTATCGAGAAATTAATTCATATCACCCTTATTTCATTGATTTATTTAAGCAGTTGTTATCTATTATAAACTTATTTATATTTTATTTTATATATAATTTATATTTATTTAAGTAGTTGTTATCGATATTAAGATTATATTCTTTCCGATAATTTCATTTTGCAGGTTACAGAATATCAGATATTAACGGAAATTAATCTTGATTTAAAGGATTCATGACTTTATTCCATTATCAGAATTAATATAGTTAATTAATATATTTCATTAATATATGAATTAGTCAACTGAACAATTAACGATTTTTTGTTGATTTCGATTTTAATTTAAATATATTTCTTTAATGTATATGGTATTTATAGTAATTAACGTACTACTAATCTGGTTTGAAATTAATTTTGATTATATCGTCATTCTTAACTTCTAGTTAATTTCTATGAATTTTTTTTTTATTAACAACAACTATTGACTTTAGGCGTTAATTTTTGTTAATATGTGTATAAGGTATTATACGGTTTCGATTTTCCTGTTTTGTAGCGTTTAAATGTGACAATTTTAATTGATATTATCTTTAGAAGTTCCATTCTTTTTTTTTAATATTAATTATTAATATGATTAATTCGAAACTGTTTTAAATTTTATTCTTTTGGAAAGTGTTTTACTTAATATTTCAATTTTCGTCCACAACAATTATCTCATTGTTCAACGGCTTTTAGATTTGGTTAATTCCTGCGACGACACGGTTCCTAACGATTCTAGGAGAAAAGAAACTACAGATCTAATTGCAATATTTGAGGGGGAAAGAAACTATAGATCTAATCGCAATAAAATAAAATAAAAACTATACAGACGGTCTTTAACACAAAGATTACTCAAGATTTGATGAAACACATAAAGGCAACATGTTTCGAAACTTCATGAGAAAGTTTCTCGAAGATTTTGTTGATGAAACTGTTCATGACTCCCATAGCCTTACTTGAGATCTCGAAGTCTGGACGAACTTGCTTGAGAACATTGAAGATGTAGATCTTGTAAGTCTCGATGTTCTTCTTCGTCATCTTCTTCTTCTTCTCTCCAACTGCCGAAGAACCACGTTCTTTCGAAAGCTTTTTTCCTGAGCTTTCTTAGCGGCCAAAATCTTCTTCTCCTCCACCAGCTTCTTCTCCATTAGCTTCTTCTCTGCCTTCGGTGCCATTAAAATCGTAGATTTTTCTTCGCAGAAAGAGAGAAGAGAGGAGATAGTAGTATCGGTTTTAAGGAGAGAAGAGAGTTGAGTTTTGAAAAGACTTAGAGTTTAAGAGAATTGATTTAGTATATAACATGTCCCAATATTAATTTCTCCTGTCCAAACATATTACACCATTAATTTTTCATTATTTCCAAAAGGTCCGGAAAATTGATTGGAAAGAGAATGTTTGAATGCTTCCCTACATAAATCCGGCATTAATATTGTTAATTTTTAATAATTATTGTTTTGAAAATTAATAACCGGAAGGGTATATTAGTTCTCGTTAATTTATTCTATTGGGTACTAACCAAAATTGTTAAAAAGTCAGCTATTTTGCAAACTCAATACTTATAGAAAGGTATATAGCTCTTTTGCCCAATAATTTTTAATTTAAACTATTATCTAACAATACAGTTGAAATACAATTTACTACGACATATGATGAAAATAAATGAAAAATGTTTAAAGATAATATTAAAACATACGGTTGTTATTTATGATATTTGGTTTCATTATATTGACATAACTATCATATTTTATCAACTTGAGTGTGACGAGTCTTCTCTCTCAAAAAAGACGGTCTAATAAGAAATAGATGGAATGACTTTTGGCTATTCCATTTATATTTTTTGTTGTTCTATATTACATTTGATTGTTCCGAACGTTTGAATGATTAAAATAATTTTTTTTAACTATGATTTGAATAACGCATTTGAAATAAATTAACTACAAAATAAGAAATGAATAGAACAACTATGAGTTGTTTTATTATTATGTTTGGTCGTTTTATGTGAATTTTGGTTGTTCCGAACATTAAAATGATTAATTTTTTTTTTAATTTAAACTATGATTTAGACAACACATTTAAAATAAAATTTCCTACGATATGATGAAAAGACGTATGCAAACATGTAAATGTATTAAAATTTCTATCCAATTGTATTCAATATTTAGATTGGTTACTAAGCTTGCTACAGTAGTACCGTACCAAGGTTTAGTAGTATATTGAACAAGCTATACATCGCGCGCGTTGCGGCGGTTCAGGATAATCGTTGTATTTTTATTATTCTTGTTATAAAAAAGAGTATATGATCAAAATATGCAAAAAAGAAAAAGAAAAAAGATAATGTGCACTAAGTATTAGTCAAGATGTATGATAAGTTTTACATTAACCAAAATAATAAGAGAAGACCAACAAAATTTCATAGAGACAACACCATTTATCTTCTCTAAAACAAAAAATAATAGTGTGCAACAAACTTATCCAAAAAACAACATAACCCAACTTCCTAATAAAGCAAAATATTTGTAGATTAAATATCAAAATGGTAGATTCAAAAACCAAAATCTACAACAGTTCACTTTATTCTTGGTTTTTTCTTAGGTCTGGTGCTTTATTCATTATGAGTGTCGGACATGGATGCTTCAGCTAGTTTCAAGGCTTGTTTTTCATTTTCCACAGTTAAAATGATGGTGCCGTCATTTTTTTTCCTTATATTATTGATGTGGTAATGACTGAGAAGATGAAATAGGGGTAACATCTTTAGTAGCGGAAACGATCGTGAACTTTGTTTCTGCGGTGTAGGATGCCTCATTCTTCTGGCTTTTTAAATAAATAATGTAGCTATCTATTCTGGGAACGTCAAAGAATGGAATCAAAGCTTCTTGATCAATTTTCTAGCAAATAAACATAAAATAATAATTAATCTTAAATCGAATAAGGATTGACAACTCAATTAGCAAACTGAATTTTTAGCCTAGGTAAAGTACAATGAAGCCATCTCTTTGACGGCCCTGAAACATCAAAAAGCAATAGGTAAAGTGTCATGAATTGCATGATTTCTCAATAATAAAACTTCCTTTCGTCTAAAATTAAATCCACAATGTTTGAGCAATATTGAGACATTATAATTCGGTTAAAAAATAAAACAATAAATGATCATTTCTTTCAAAAAATAAAAGATAACGGTTGGTAAGATCAATGACTTACTTTTGATGTTGCATCAACAAAGTCTGATGCAGTCCCATAAAATATTTTCTCAGCGACCCCTCCAAAAATATTGGCCGATATGCATCCCGATAAGTCTTCAATATTCACAACTCTAAGCCTAATATAAAGTTGATGTTTATATGATATTCTTTGGTGTATAAAAATGTACGTTGATCTAAATTACTCATTTGCAACGTACCAATGTATCGCTTTGGCTTGGGGAGTGTCACAAAAAAATCTTCGAACAAGCTATGCATAGCCGATTCGGTTTCTCTATGACATCTATCACAAGACATGTACCAAAATTTTTGTTTGGTGTTTGTAAAAACAAGCTTACCCTTCACCCAAAATGTTGGTCTCTGTAAATTTAAGGAAATCAAGAAATGACGATAAATCTGAATAACTATGCATAAAAGTAAGAATGGTATTTCAATAAAAATAAGCAAATAATGATGGTTTCCTATGGTTTAAATATAAAACCAGTAAAGGAATCAGCATGTGAAAAAGATATAATATTATGTCGTTCGAAGCATATCATTAACAAGACTGATTGGAAAAGTGTGATCAACAGGAGGAAGACGGAGAGGGTTGGATGAAGCGTCATAATTTTTGTTGTTTATGATATCAAAAAGTCTAGAAGAGTTTTCGATGATCCTGTTCCACAATAGGAAGATACAAGTTAATTGATAAATATAATTTGACAAAATAAACGTCACTATAATTTTTTAAGTAATATACCATTCGCGAAGCTGTTTTGCACCATTGAATTGAGGTTCAATGACAAAGCAAGTTATAGGTTTTTTTTGGATATTAATAGTACCTGAAAATATTGCAAACATATAAGCGACATACACTACGTTTTTATGATAACTTGCTAAAGATAAACTTAGTATTAGAGGATTCACCATTGTGTGACACATCACGTAACTGAAGTCCACCAATGATTGGCTTCTTATGCATAAGGCCGGAGAGTGTTTCACACTCATTTTCGGTGAAAGAATCCCACAAATTTAAGATGATAGTTTGTAACATGAATATGAGAATTATAGATAATGTATGATTTGATTTTTTTTTTATAACTGACATTGTCTTGTTATATAAAATAATTGCAAAATATTATTGAATGGTGAAATTTCATACTCCGCATTCATAAGAATCAGCTCTTGGATTGTGCTTGAAGCTGACGCTTTTGTCTGGATTTTCTTTTGGGTGATATCTGCAAAAAAAAAATTAGAATATTTAATGAGAAATGAGAAGAGTTTATTGAACAAATGAAAAAAGAAAGGTAGATGTAAGATATTTTACTGATATCTGAAACTTTATCGATATGAGATTGAAGTTCGGGAAGGAGTAAAGTTGTAAGTAGCCTCTAATAAAGTGTCATTGTTTTTTTCAACTTCTTGAATAGTTGCTCTCGAGTTTAGAATCCAATATAGCTCGTCATTGCATTCTCTATATTTTGGTTTTTCTTCCTTGACAGACGTATTAGATATGAGATGGGTTTTTGTCAGTGGCAATTTGTTATGAAATACGTTAATGACGAAATAAAAAACAACATGTGGATAAATATCATAGATTTACAAAGTGTATGTATTAGTTTTGTTATAGAATAAAGACACATGTGGATCTACTAAGACCAGCGACTGGTATTTTGTAGGACTTCGAATTGATGAATGAGGTGTTGTTTTTTCACCAATAACTATCTTTGCTGTCCATCCCAATTAATCTTTTTTGCACTTTTGGAATCAACTTGTATTTTTTTATGCAACAAGAGTACTAAAAATGTAGACATGATTTAATTAATTATAAAGCTTGAGAAAGTTGGGAAAAAGAGTGTACTATGTAATAGGAACGTAAATGTATTATCAAATAGTGATGGAGTTAATATTTGTAAAACTAAATAAGCATACCTTGAACTTATCATGTGAATATGTAGATTTAGTGTTTG
The DNA here is from genome assembly GCA_958296335.1 of Urtica urens. Classification (NCBI taxonomy): domain Eukaryota; kingdom Viridiplantae; phylum Streptophyta; class Magnoliopsida; order Rosales; family Urticaceae; genus Urtica; species Urtica urens. Next base: position 8,430,595 of record OY282525.1, read on the forward strand.
AGGTCAGGTGAGGTAGAGGTAAAGATTGTGACCATTGAAATTGTATTTAAAGAGCTATAGGCAAAAGGTGATTCTTCTTATTCAATTTGATGTAATTCCCGAGAGAGAAATGACTTAACGTCAGAGTTATTTAAAGTAATGACTGATGTAATGCTTCATATTCCATTTAATGTAATAATGTGATTCTTCATATTCCATTTAATGTAATGTCTGAGAAACCAAATAGTCTAACAACAAAATTATGCAAAAAAAAATGAAACGTTGAAAAAATAGATATACCTGAGAAACCAAACAATCCAAAACAAAATAATGTGAGTAATGAATCTTTAATTTCCAGGTTCTTCATATTCTAGCCACAATTGTCAGAGTTGTTTCTTGGATTAAAGTAAAATAAAAATGAAAGCCACAATTATTAATAAACGTTTGATAAATTGTATATCAACAAAACATGTCAATCATCTCTTCCATATTTTTCCTACTCGAATTTTATTTCTTTGTTGCTTTTCTTTGATCAATATTTTATTCTACTTTCCTTATGTAAAAAACTAGCTACATACATAAGCTAACAATTCTTTACAAGAATCTGACTTTTAAAATTTCAAATGTACTAAACAAGCCAAAGCAGTTAATATTTTGTACGCAGTAATAGTAAAATTACTGTTATTTCCTCGATACTTTTCTTTGACTATAATTTTGTTTAGTATATTCCTCCTGTAAAAATTCTAGACGCATACAGTTATAGTAAACATCTTGCTTCATGGCACACAGGTATTAATAGAAAAATCAAACAATAGACAATGTACTGGATCATGCAAAATATTTCATCATCAACAAAAAGTCACAAGTTACTTACAATTAGGCAGACAAATTAGAAGCTGTGAGGTGATTTGATTCCCCTGTGTATCTCTCTCTTGATTGTATCCTGTATGAGCGAAAAAAATGTTTTGCAAAAAAAACAATTATAGCGCATTTTTTGGAGAAAGTTCTGGAGAACGGACGTGTAATGACATTTAAATTCAGCTAAGTTGCTGAAAAAATTATTCAACATCTGCACCAACAAAATCAAAGGAGATGTGTTTAACTGATTTTAAAAGAAAATTACAAAAAATTGAAAAAATGACCATTTCAAGTGGACAAACTATACAAAATAAAACAAAAAAATATATCTTATGTACAACTTAGCATATACAAATAGACAAAGAAACGGAATGCAAATGCAACGAAAAAATAAACTAAAAACGAGACGAAACAACACAAACCTCACAAATCTTCGAGGTTTTTTCTTTTGTGGGTTTAAAGTGAAGAAACTAAAGCATAGATATAATTATAAACCTGTAGTGAGAGCTTTAATGAAGTTCCTAATCCTTTCTAGAAGCATAAGACAGCTTCAAATCTCTCGAGAAGCATAAGGAAGATGTTTGGTCTCTTTGAGACATTTCGTAGAACAGATGGAGGGCATTATTGTTGGAATTTAGTTAACAATTAACCTGATTAATTATGAAACATATCTATATATGGCGGAAATTCATAATTCAATTTAACATATTAAAAACGTTTTCTAACATATTCACTAGCATGTCAACAAATTTATGTACATATCAATAAATTCATTTAAGCATGCAAACGAACAATCTAAATAAATATAATCACTTTACAATACTATATCATTCAGATCCAATTCGTTTAAGAGCCACTTACATAGGTTTGGATCTACGAGAGCAAGTCTTGGTGTACATCCAAGTGATCGGCTGATCCTCTACACCACGCGCGTCAAGGAGATCCTCAAATCCGTCGTGCCTTTGTTCCTCCAAAAGTAGCCGGCCCTGGGGAGAGAAAAATCACTCATACAACCACAAGTTGAGTCAATGATAATACTCAAGGGATTTTAGGAGACAAAGAGGGTGGACTCTTTCGTGGGAACAAGGGAAGAAGGGGAAACTCAAAGAAAAGGAAGGGCTGCCGGGAAACTGTTTTTCTCTCTCTCTTTCTCTCTTAATTTCGGCCAAAACCTCTCAAGCACAAGGGGGAAGAGAGTGTTGGTCGAAATTAGGCTAGGGTTACCAAAGAGAAAGCCTCCTTTT